>OU696481.1:19387500-20747500 GCA_916048165.1 Spilarctia lutea
CGACGGTGACGGTAGAAGCATGGATCCATCACGTTTCTATTGACTGTGGAGACGGTCCCTTAAAGTGAAGGCAATGGAAAGAAATTTAAAGTACCTAGTTGTACAAAATAAAGAAAAAGTAATAAAAATAATCAAAACTTGAAGTTAATTCGACGCGGGTCGAAGAACTGAAAGACGAGAAAGTAGGGTAGTTTTCACTTTTACTTCTCGTTACTAACTACCGAACAGATCTATGGATAATACATATTAACAGGTAAATTAATAGATATATCGATAATATATCTCATATTTATAAAGTTAGGAAGTGATTTAATGCATGGCTATTTTTTTTCACGACACGAGGCAGGATACACTAAATCCTATAACTTATTTGTATTTTTGCCAACGTAGTATATCTTACTTGTATATCAAGATTATCTGACACCTAAATCAGGATAACATAATTATATTATGACAAATACTACCACATTTGCTATAAATTCACAGTTATTAAGTAGAAGATCGTGTTTTTCTAGTTAATACGTAAAGCCTATTACTAAAAGCTTGCCGTCAATTTATTTGAGAAGTTTAATACAACATCTAATTTTAAGCATTCAGCAAATTCTAATTAGGAATTTATAATGAAATGGACTAAAACGTAGATCTAAATGGTTGGCAAGGCTTAATTTAAGCTAGAATTGTTGTGTAGATCTTTTGAATGGAGGAATATAGGTCCCACGGTGGTCGCCACGATTAACTTGGTAGGATTACAGTGTGCTGGAGATAATTAATTCAGCGATTTAGGAATGAATGGGTATGTTGATGTACAGTTTATTGGTACACTAGCTATTGCCTGCGGTTCACTCGCTTTATTATTTCTTATTAAGTGTCAACATTTCATTCCCCTTAAAGGTGAAATTTAAAAAAACAAATTTCTTAGTGAGTTATTGCGATACTCAAAGCATAAGCAGCTAAGATTACAAGTTTGTAGCCCAAGCCGTTTAGGTTCCGCGTTGATGAATCAGCCAGTCACGGCTAGTATTTTTATTACAGATTAACCCCCTATTGATTTGAATTCAGGTTTGAGGTACCGTCATTTACTTACGTAACATACTTATAAAATAACCATTTATTTACTATTTTGTAATTTCTGTCGTAATCGCACTGCGTTTCTATGAACTCAATGTAATCTAAAATAAACTAAATGTTTAAAAACCATAAACATTCATACTTTATCTTAGTTTAATCATCGCTAATCCTTCGCAGGTGAATTCTCCATAGAGGCTAGAGCAGCTTACTAAAATCCTCTAGGTTTAGCAGTTTAATTTAGTTAGGGGACTCTTGTTTTTGGTAGTAGTAATAGTTATTTTATGTACTTACTTATTTTATAAAAGTGGTTTATCAGCAACTGAGGTGTATATTAATTATGTGAAGTTTACCTGTGCAAATTAACTAATAGGTTTAAAATGCGTCCTCTTTCTTGGAAGGATCAAAGTACGGGGAAATAAAATTGCCAAAGTCATAAATTATTTATTTCGTAAACAGATATTACACGTCCAGATTCTGCTATGAGCGTTTACGAATGTGATCTTTTTAATTTATTACAATACTAATCAAATTGAATAAAATAAGGACAAGAAAATAAAGAATTTTATTCAAAGTACTTTCAATATAGAATGCTCAATTAGACATGAAACCAGTGAAGTAGCCCAAATTAATACCGAAAATGAAAAAAACCATGACATATTCACGATCCATGTGTTATGTTGGCGAAACAACAATTAATCTTATTAGGGCAGTGACGTCAATGTACTAACAGGAAATTGAACTATTAAAATATGTAATCGTATACAATATAATTCGGTCAACTAGTAAATAGAAAAAGTTCCAATAAGAATCCTCTAGGACTAAAAGGAAACACGGAAGTCAATTCAAAAATATAACAAACAATCAGTGCATAATTTAAAAAAAAGTAGAATTTGAAAAGATAATAAATCGCAGTCGTATATAACTTATTCATGTCTTTACGCCGCTGGTGACCCATTGACGAACGTACACAAACCAAGACGCTGTCCTTGAATTTGAAAAGTAAGAATATTCGAAAGCTAAATAATTCCAATGCGAATTCCAATAAGTAGGCTACGGATCGATTAGTATTAAGTTACTATTTACTATTGTTCTTTGGTAAACACTACACAAACTTTGAAGGAAAATATTAAGTAAAAGAATAGAATTAAAAGTGAATGAATGTCGTAAGTTCAAACTTAGTTTTAACAATAAATATTACATAGAACTAGCATCTTGAAAGCATAACATTTGGGTAACGGTAAACTCGTTCGATATTTGACTAAACAAAAATGACTTCGTGAGAAAAGTAGTCCTACCGATTACCTTGACTCGGTGTTGCTCATCGGCCACATCTCCTGATTTATATCTAGACTTACTTGATAGACCCAAAACATGTAGGTACGAGTAGGCTGTGAGTTAGGCCGGTGTTTGACCCATCGTAGGCGACGCAAACAAGCCGAGCGCATGCGCCGGCCGCACCGTAAACAGCGGCTCGCTCCCGGCCAAAAACACGTGGACGCTACAACAACTATCACAATCAACACATAGTAACAAACCGTCGGCTGCCGCCGCGATCACACCCAGCACCAACACTCGTAGTAATGTGACCGCCATAAAAATACAAGCATTTGCACAACACACGAAATTATTTGATTAGCGGGCTGCGTGGAGACGTACGGCGCAGCCCGCTGCCTCCGGCGCACTGACGCTGCTTTGGCCTGGCACCGCCCCCCGCCCGTACCTCGCTCGCTCCTTACCCCGTAACGCCCCGCCAGAACCTTGTCCATTCAACGCATTTTCTGTCATAAGCAAATCGATAATGGCATTATACTTCCGCTTTCAAGCACGCGCGCTGCATCTAAAGTATGCACGAAATACATCGATGGGTGGGCTTACAGCAAGTTGTTAAGACCGCCTTCTTCCCGCGCATTGGATGTTTTATAAACGTCAGCGCCCGCTGTAAAGTTTTTAACTTTTAAGTATTTGTTTTGAAAGCATTAAGAACTTTTTGTAGTTTAAACATCCTATTATGTTAAATTTGCGTGAATTTTGATAGACGTATGCATAATAGTAACTAGTTTGTTGTGTAGTTTGTATGTAATTGTGTAATAGTAGGAATTATTTGCGTAGTGTTGCGGCAGGCGGCGGTCGGTGTCAACATTATTTAGTTGGGTGAGGTTAGTTACATTTGTGCATTCTGACATCACCGCACCAACGTGGTAAGGCCGTCAGTATATTGTGGTTTAATAATACATATAACTACAGACATACTAAGAAAAGATTTGAAATATGTATGCATGAACTTACGCATGTAATGTAGAATTTTTAATAGGCAGTCTTTATAAAGATAGACACGCAAAGCCTATTAAATTATTAAAAAAAAAAAAACATTTTCTGTCAAGTTCAATAAAAGCTTGCTAACGTTTCATGGGCTCAGTGAAATTTTATTGGTAAGTTGGTGCCTCGTGGAGTCTTAAATTTTCCCGCGCTATTTTCGCGCCATTTTATTTTCGTGTCTGATAATATTGGACAGCGTCAAGCCTTGAAGTGTTATGTTATGTAAGCGATGTTTTAAACTTGTGATTGTTATTGTATTCTTTTTATTTAAATCACGTGATATATGATTAGGTATTTTACTTTTAAATAATAAATATTATTTTTAAGTACCTAGCTTTATACTATACAAATTAAATACCCTATGGATTGGATTAACAGGTCAACAATAAATTTTTAAAACTGTAGGTTTCATTTTTAAGTCGTGGCATAGATAAAATAGCTATAAAGCATACAGATATATTATTATACGAGTCCAGTCTAGATCCACGAATACGGAAACGGATACGTGGCTCAAGCTTTTTTATAGCTATACTCGTATGTCTACATGTTTGACCTTCAAACGACAGTTGACTATCAGTACTTAAAAATTATATAATAATATGTACGTATGTATGGCCTTGCATTATACGTGATTCTTAAAATTTTTTTTAAAACAGCTTCCGCTCTAGGAACATCCAGGAATCAGAACAATAATTTGATGATCTCGCGAACTGTTATCCTATATCTTAGCGCATTAGAAAACGGCGATGTGTCATCCGCACAATCAAGATTGATAGATTTGTTTAATGAGTAGTCCCATCAAATAGAAAGCGTAATACTTACTTTTTAGTACTGCCCAGGTCGAACCGGCCCGTGCGTGCTGAAATCAGCCTGGCTCTACTACTTAGGCAGTGTGGTAAGTAGTGGAGCTACGCTGGTAATGTCTCGACCTGGGTGGTTCTACCCTTACACAGAAGATAAACCTAAAATGACAGCCTGCGTCCTGAATCCTGGTTGACAGGTTGATAAATTCCAGGATTTAATTGATTGGCACGGGAAGGAAGAGCGGAAATGGTATGTCTTCCTCTCAAGAACAGTGACTACCAAGGCCATCACGTGTTATCGTGTAGAGAAGGGTGGGACCAGTTAGAAGTACTCGTCAGGTCACTCACCGTGATAAAGGCGATAGAGGACTGCCATGGACTGAATACCTCGCCAGTCAGGATTTAATATTGTTAATACCTGGTTAGAGAATAACCTCCTAACGTTAAATCCGGAAAAAACGAAATATATTCACTTTTCCATGCGCAAAACTCAAAACGCCGTAGTTAACACACCCATATACGCACACCAATGTCCCCTCTCCAGTAATCCATCAGTGTCTCTATGCAATTGTCCAACTATCCAGGAAACTGATAACATAAAATACCTAGGTATCATAATTGACAATAACCTCTCCTTTAAAAAACACATAGAAATTTTAGTAAATAGAGTTCGTAGATTGTGAAGTTCCACAGCGGGGCGCGGCCCTTCTCCTTCAACATCTGCGGCAAGACGTCCAGCAACAAGACCAACCACAACAAACACATCAAGATACACCACGCGCGTGAGCCCGTCGCTACCGAGGCGTAAGGCAGAGCGGGGCGTCGTTGCGGTGTGACACCTCCTTTATTAGGAACTTCACATTTCATGTCAAGGTCCACAGCGGGGCGCGGCCCTTCTCCTGCAACATCTGCGGCAAGACGTCCAGCAACAAGACCAACCACAACAAACACATCAAGATACACCACGCGCGTGAGCCCGTCGCTACCGAGGCGTAAGGCAGAGCGGGGCGTCGTTGCGGTGTGACACCTCCTTTATTAGGAACTTCACATTTCATGTCAAGGTCCACAGCGGGGCGCGGCCCTTCTCCTGCAACATCTGCGGCAAGACGTCCAGCAACAAGTCCAACCATAACAAACACATCAAGATACACCACGCGCGTGAGCCCGTCGCTACCGAGGCGTAAGGCAGAGCGGGGCGTCGTTGCGGTGTGACACCTCCTTTATTAGGAACGCATGCACTGACGATTGTAACTAAATATGAACCCTTATTGTAAGAGTTAAGGGACATATTCACCCCGTCTGTGTATTGGGTGATGAAATCCTCGGTTTTGCATACGCTCCTATATAAAACGGTTTCATCATGTATTTTATCACTAGAAAATATGTGTCGTAACGACGCCTCTGACGTCCCGCCGATGTAAATACTAGTTAAATTTGAATTTTATTGTAATTGTTGTAAATACAGGACCAAGCGTGTGTACATTGGGGTTGGAGTTATGATGCGGACTGCATTTTGGAGTTTAAAAAGTGACGCCCGATAAATTGTACGACGGTCGAAAAGGGATACGGTTCCTTCGACATTATTTATTGTAGTCATTTTAGATATACGATCGTTATTTATCTCGGCGACCGAAGAGAGAATCGTCTACTTACAAATATCAATTGGTTGTGATTTTTAGCTATTGATTGAGCGATGTATCACCTTTTTTTTTTTTTTTTTTTTTTAACGTGTGGAAACCCCCTCGGGCCGTCACCCCGCCGGGGTTTGCGGCGGGGCGGTGTGTCGGAATCGAACCGACTAAAACCACACGGTGTGCCAACTTTGCGCCTGAGAAGGGAGGGGTCCGGGAAATGCGTTTATTAACACAACCGGGCCCCTCCCAGCGCCTGCCCGCACTGAAGCTCGCACCTTCTTCAAATAAAAATCTCAATTTAGGCGACGCACGGCACACGCGTACGTCGCCCCCTCGCGGTTGGCCTGTAATGCGGATGGAGGGGAAAACCCATCCCGTCCATCCGCGGCCACACTCAGGGCGGCATGAGGCGCTGATAGGCGCGCCTCCGCCGCCCCGTGCGCCGGCGGCGGATCGGGTCCGAGTGGAGATCGTCCTCTCGGGCCTTCTCCGCCGCCTCCTTCTGCGAGATTACTTCCTCGCAGAAGGTCGCGACCGCGGTAAAACTGCTGTTGCTACCGGCCATGGATAGTACGACGGCCGGTAGCGACAGATCTCCTCCGATGACTGCAGTGAGGGCCCGGCGCTGCTCCGCCCAAGCGGGGCAGAACTCCAGCGTGTGCTGGGCCGAGTCCTCACTGCAGTCGCAGTGGTGGCAGGCGGGACTCAATTCCCTCCTAGCGACCGAGTGCAGGTACTTTCCGAAGCAACCATGCCCGGAAAGCACCTGCGTCAGCCGGAAGGAAAGGGTCCCGTGCTGCCGCCCTGCCCACTCGAGGATGACCGGCTGGAGCGCCTCCACGGTGGCAAAGCCAGCGCGTGGAGCCTCCAGCCGGGACGACCAACGAGCCATCGTGGCTCGGCGAGCGGCTTCACGCCAATCGCGTACCTCTTCGGGCGGAGGACGATACCCGTTCTCCGCCCGATATTCAGCCGCTCGCCGATAAACTTCGGCGAGCACTTCGCCTCCAAATCCCACGGGGGTGTTCCGGCCAAGGCGCACGCCGCCTCCGTCGACACGGTGCGGTATCCGCGTATGGCTCTGACCGCCAATACCCTCTGAGGGCGCCAAAGGCGCGCCTTATTCTGGGCAGTCAGAGCCGGGACCCACACCGGTGACCCATAAAGGGCCATCGACCGGACCACCCCCGTGTAGAGGTTCCTAGTAGCGACGCTGGCCCCACCCAAGTTGGGTAAAAGACGCCCAAGGGCGGAGGCAGCGCCGACCAGCTTAGGGCCAAGCTGTCGGAAGTGCTCGTCGAAGAGCCACCTACCGTCGAGGATCAGGCCCAGATACTTCATCTGGGCCCGAACCGGTACGAGGACCGAGTTGACTTCGATAGAGGCGCCGGGGGGTGGACCACGACGGGGCCCATGGAAGAGCAGGGCCTCCGTCTTGTCAAGGGCCACCCGTAAGCCCAGCGCCTCGATGCGCCCAACCACCAGAGAAACACCCCTGGTGGCCAGGCGCGCCGCCTCTTGGAAATTCGCCCCCCGGGCTGTGACAAGAGTGTCATCGGCGTAACAAATTACGCCCAGCCTGGGAGGCAGACGACTTCGAAGGACCCAGTCGTACACCACGTTCCACAGGAGTGGTCCGAGGACAGACCCCTGTGGAACGCCGCACGACATGGGTCGCCGTCTCAAGACGCCCTCTCGGTCCTCGTACACGACGGTACGCTCCTCTAAATAGTCTGCCACCAGCCGCCTCAGGTACTCTGGCACCCCGTGGTAGTGGAGTGCTTCCCTGATGCAGCTGAATGACAGACTATTGAAGGCGTTGGCGATGTCCAAGGACACCGCCAACACCACGCCGCCACAAGAAGCGATGTATCACCTGTGTCAAGCAATATTTAAAATTAGAATGTTACTGTTTAGGAATATATATGTGATAGATACCGTGTAGAGTTTATCGTGCGTCCTCTATAAGGAGTAGTTAAATTAATAAATGGGCATTTCGGTATAGGTACCCTGCTACTTTTGTGTGTAACATTCTACTTATTTTTTTTAAATCCTCATGATGCTTCCATTTTTAAAGTTCGTTAGGGCCTTGTTTTGATAGGCATGTAAATTCGATTTTTTAATAGTCGATTGTTCTTTTTTTATTTTAAGAAGACAACTCGCGTATTAAATTTTGATTCTTTTGTCGCGGGAACTTTATTTTTTTTAAATAACGGTACACTGCCAATTAATAGTATATAATAGCTACATTATTCACATTGATTTTATGAAAAAATGGTTGTAAATTTAGTTTCAATAATAGTATAAACACAGTCCTAGCGAACTGTAACATATAACTTTAAACTTTAGTCAAATTTACTTCCCTAAGGGAAATACTAAAAAACTCAACTACAAAGTATTTTAATATTTACTTTATTTAGGTTATTTTGTAAATAGTTAATACATTTAATTTATTCTTATTACACTTTTGTACTGTTGTTACGTATTATTAAGGTTCTTTTTATTTTCGTAAGGTATAATGCGACAGTCGTGTGTGTTTAAAATGCAAGTGACATGTCAATTTTGCTGGCATTGGCTATTTTGTATTGTAATGGATACTTTGGTCTATATTTAAAAAAATAAAATTTTAAATATGGAACGCTGAGAATTTCGGCGGTACACATTACGCGGGAAATGTTTGAGAAAGAAAATATGTGCTCGCACCTCTCTCTCTCTTTCTTGCCCCTACAGTAATATACGAAATGTAACTCTGTCTATCTTCAGTAACATATATCTCCTTCTCAACTTCCGTTCGTCTTTTCCGATCACCCTTTTCGTAACGCTCGTCACGTCTTCTCTAGATTAATCAAGTCAAGCGTGCGTAAAGAAGTTTTACTTCAAAAGAAACATATCACGATTGTCACGCTGGTAAACTTTATTTTGATGTATTTTTTATTTAAGTTTCGCGTATATTTATTTATATATTTGTTCGGTATTTTGATAAATTAAAAAAAAAAATAGTGCAATCACAAATGTTTGTTGTTCACTTGTTGATGTTTGTAGTTATTAGGATATGCGTTTTGATCCTGGTTGGTTGATTGTAACAGTTCAGAAAAACTAAAAGAAAAACAGTCTAACAAAAACTACTCAAACGATTTAGATGAAACTTTACAGTAATATAGCTTGGATATCAGGATTCGAACGGGACGGAGTTGCGGCAAAAGTTATTATAAAATATAAAGGGACGGAACTGTGTAACAGGTGTTCGTTATTGCGTGCGTTTCTCTGCAAATATGATTTGATCAATGGGAGCGCGCGGAATACAAGACTAAGGTACGCTCGTTTATTTATGCTCTATATTTCAGAAACGAAAACACTAATTACTTGTTAATTGTATTAATGTTCGTATCTTCCATCAGTTACAATTACGTACATATAACACAGATCGTCAAAAAAATGGTGTCTAATGGGGAAACTGAACGTTTAATTACACTTATTGAACAAATACATTGAATTATTTAATTTCCAACAGTTGGACAGCAGCGGCAATCCAAAGGCGTTAGCGACGACTCTCAAAGAAATCCTGTCAGATACGATAGAGAAATGTCAAAAGAGGCCGGATTCTCCGTTGGCGGACCCTGGACCCCCCACAGCTGTATCAGCCCCTGCCGTAGCACCGCTCTCGACCCCCTTACGAAAGCCCCCGTAGAGCTCAAAGATGAAGATTATTGAATTTTGCTATAATACAATGTTACTATTTTTATGTGGCTGTTTCAATAGTATTTTTCTTTATTGAAGTACTCACTTAATATTAATTAAATGATTATATTTAAAGTTTTGCATTGCATGCCACCAAGACTCATATTATTGAACAATTTATAGTAAAATAGAAAACCGAAACGCGCAGAGCCAGTTAGAAAATTTTGTTTCATGTTCTTTATTTAAATGGTAAATGTTTAAAAAAACATTAAAAACTAAATTCTTCTTTTGATGAAATGGCAACCAGCCGTATCACTCGGATCAGCTATTTCAGCCAATGTCAAGTATTTATAGTCTTCAATTATAAGTCTTCGAGTCTTCTTCATCGTCCTGATGAAATTAATGGTAATAATATTAATATATTATATAAAAAATATATAAAATATGGATGACATGAAATTGGGACCGTCTTTCGAAAAAACAAAAAACTATCTCCAAAAACTAAATTGTTCAAGAGCACAATTATGACTTTTCTGTCCGAAAAGTCATGATTGTGCCACTAAAAAAGTTTTAAAACAAATACTAGTTTTTGTCAGCTGTTCCCTCGCATGTGTTTATTGGTTACAAGTTTATAACAAATTTTGATTATGGATTAGAATACTACTAAACATTTATAAAAATCGGACATATAATTTAAGTAATTTTTATTTTTAGTTACCTTTCTTATCTGGTACTTGCCTGGACGTCACTAACGGGGGTTCCACAAGCACTCAGGTGTTCAAAAAACATGAGACGCTACTGAGAACCTAAGGTTGCATCTATGTGAAAAAAGTTATGTCTGATTGCTCTGGAATCTTACTCTACTAAGGTAGGAAGCTATGCAGGCCAAGAGGCAATCAAAACAGAAGAATCATTTTTTTCAAGCTCATTTAGGTATATAAAAAACAGCACTACATTGAAAAATTTGCTGTCTGACTGGTTTGGCAATATAGTCTAATACGAGTAATATACTCTCTGGCGCTACGTAGAGATGTGACTTTGCTGTGCATCTGCATTAGGGAGTGCTCCGAGGAATTGTTCGGAATGGTCCCTGCCGCCTCTTTCCGCTATCGTCCTACGCGACAGAAATTTCATCCTCATGATTTAGATGGTTGGCAGTCCACAACTGTGCCCTTTTCCCTAAAATTTTTGCCTCGCACAACAAAATTGTGGAATGAGCTGTCGTCTGCGGTGTTCCCGGACCAATACGACCTTCAAAGCTTCAAGAAAAGAGCGTACTCCTTCTTAAAAGGCCGGCATCACACTTGTAACGCCTCGGGTGTCCATGGGCGGCGGTAATCACTTGCCATCAGGCCATACGTCTGCTCGTTTGCTCTCTATACAACAGCTACAGACATTTACATACCTGTTCCTCTAACCGGACTGAGAATTAATAGTAAACCACCAATTTATAAAAATTCCATGACGTGAACCGTTGTCAACAGAACTGGTGATAACTGTTCACTCAACTCCCTCCTTCTTCGCTCTGTGCCTTGGCAAGAGCAAGTACAACTTCCATACAGTAATTTTTTTTGTGGACGCCAATAGGAATGTATTAATCGAGAAAGAAATATTACTTCATTATTATACTACAACAGGTTAGAAATGAAAATAAATCTCAATTTGTAATAAGATATAATATATTCAGAAAAAAGAAATGAAATGTTCAAAAAGCTTCAAAATTTAACAAAAAGTTTAACATGAAACAAAAAAAAAGGTTATATAAATTTGTCTTTTGCAAGCGACTGGCTTGAAATATATTCTTTTTATCCAAATTTCAAAAATTTATCATAATGACAAGTGACAATGCATGTGATTTTTAAAACAATAAGGATAAACGAATTCATTCCCAACAGAGCAGTCTTTGACTAATCTTGGCATAATTATTTTCTATATATTTACAACATTATTTCAGAAATTTTTGTGATGTAAATTGTAAATGTTATTTATTGGCAGCTAATGTCAAAAGCGTGAAGTTTTATGGCGGAAATTCCACTTTGTTGATAATTTGTTAAATTCGCCACGCTGCCTAGATCCGTGATCAAAGTTATGAAGATCAAACTGCGTAAGTACTATCGACCCAGTTGAAAGGTGACCCACTTTGACAATTATTCCTTTGTAATCATAAATGTAGTTAGGTTTTCTTCGCTATTTGCACATAGTACGTTTTAGATATAAACATAAATGCGTCATTACGGGTTAGATGTCAATGCAATTTAAACCTTTGTCACCACTGAACAAGATATATTTTTGATACAGCAGTCTTATTTGAATTTCAAATAATATAATCGTTTATAATCCAAACTCTTTTCATTGCGAAGAAAAAGTATTATAATTTGTAAAATGAAATGACATTATGTGTAAGATGTCAAGTAGTAGTCAATCTGAAAATATTAAATTAAAAATCTAAGAATATATTTATATCTTATAAACGAATCATATAATGGCCAATTTGGTAGAACAAAGAGAGAAATATCACGTGAGTTAAATATAAGTCGTAACACGGTCAGAACCTGGATCAGACGGCACGCTGAAGAGGGTATCCTTGAAGACCGACGACGACATAATCATGGGGTTCGTCGAATCACAAACCAACAGAGAACGGAAATGCAACACCATTACGAAGAACATCCTTTTACTCGTAGCCGCTATTTTGCAGCACGTTACGACGTTTGTCTAGAAACAATTAGAAATAATTTGCACCGCACTGGGCTGCATTACAGACATCATGCTAAGAAAGTTCATTTAACGGATGCACACAGAACTGCGAGATTGAATTTTACACGTAATTATTTAGATTTCGACTGGACAAACATTTAAGATATTAAGATCTGGTGACCTAGACGGCCATGGAAAGATTTCCATGGCCGTCTAGGTCACCAGATCTTAACCCAATAGAAAATTTATGGGGTTTGATGGTTCAAATGTGGGATAACAGGAACGAGAGGACTAAAGAAGCAATCGAGCTGCATTGTAACGAAATCTGGGATTTCATGAGGGGAAGTGACATTTGCAGTCGTCTAATCGGGTCTATGCGTAATCGATTATTAGACGTTATTGAAAACGTGGGAGAGCTATGCTTTGGCGTGAATGGGTCGGCTCGACCGGAGTGATACCACGGCCTCACAGAAAACCGGTGTGAAATAGCGCGTCCATGGGCGGCGGTAATCGCTTACCATCAGGTGATACGTCTGCTCGTTTGCCCACTATTCAATAAAAAAAAAAAAAAACCATGTCGCTTACACTCGGTTTTAGGTTTAACCAGTAATCCTACAGACCCAAACAATTGGAACCATTATAACCCACAAATTAACTATTGAGAAGTTTTCTTTTTTATTCGCTTTACGAAGTGAATGCCATTATTTTTAATTTAATAATATGAAATAAACAAAGGTCTCTAATTTTACTGTTTTATTTTACTAATATGTATGACTAGCTGTCTCAACAGATCTTCGTTCTGTTAAATAAATGCTTATCTATTTTTGTTCTACAGTACCCTATGCTACCTTTACGGTACCTCTACCCTCCTACCTCAAGTCTACCCATTATCTACACTATCTACACTAATATTATAAAGAGGAAAGATTTGTATTTTTGTATGTAACGAATAAACTCAAAAAGTACTGGACCGATTTTATTTTTACCGACCGATTAAATAGGGTTCCGTAAGACATTTGCGTTTTTCGTTTATATAATAGGAGCGGAGCACCAATAAAGAATGTTTAAAAAACGGGGGAATTTTTTTACGCTACAGGCAATAGAAGACGCAAAAGAGGTTGCGGGGGTCAGCTAGTTCGAAATAAAGTCAATCCTATGTCTCAAACAAATATACAATTAAATCTTTCCTAATATACCTATAGATAAGGACGTTCACTGGCTAACAAACTTTTTCGTGCAATACTTATCATAGTATACGTCTATGTCTATGTCATGGCTTGCTGTCAGTGTCTAGTAGAATGATAATGGTACGTCACTTATGAAATGTATGTTCAAGCTAATTTCAACCTAATGGTATAGAATAATTGTAGGAAAATGACTCTAAGGGGGGTCATGAATCACTTTGGTCCACTGTACATAAACATACAAAGACCAATTTTCGTCATCAGCCTATCGCAGTCCACTGCTCGATATACGCCTCTTATTACACGCTACTAATTTCGACCCTAATACACGAAAAGGCTGAATATGCTTTATACGAGTATTATATGAAAGCTTGTTCAAAGAATTAAGTAAAAATTTACTTTTCTGGCTTTACCATTAAATTTCTTTTATTTCATAATGTTTATTTATAAAAATTATAATTCTAGTAAGTAAATAGGACTCTTAAAATGGTAATAGAAGGAAGGATAGTCTGGTACAAAATGTCTTAAATTTGTTGAACATCTAAAAATCTCTTGTTCATAAAGTAAATAAGCTTTAAATAAAAATATTGAGTCGAACTCACTGCGTTTGGTTTAACCTGAGAAATCTCATTATATGATACTTATTAAGACAAATTCTAGACCTTTACCTTTTCTAGGCGTTGTGGCGGACATCGCCTTGTCGCAACCCAGGCACCCGCCGCCGCCACAGGTCAGGGACCACCAGCTCTTACATGACGCACCGACGCACTAACGAGCTTGGAACCAATTGGGATCCGGAGGGACGCCATCCTATTATAGCGCATCCCAGGCATCCGCCCCCGCAACCACATGCTCAGGTATGTCTTTTTATTCAATTAGATGAATTCGATAAATTTTGACCAAAAATTATCGTTTCTTCAACAAACGCTATAGCTCTGAACCGACATGCAAAGCTCGAGTACTAGCGGCTTATTCCACGTTTTAGACCTTGGGTAATTTCACCCAGGTGAATAAAGTAATCTTAATAAAGTTTCCACATTTCACCTTGAAACTTGCACTTAGCGCTGTCCTTTTTACACCGTTTTAAGACGTTTTTCATTGCTATTTATCGATTGAGATGATCCAAATCCATTTCGTTGATTTAGATTCATAGGTAGCGGGACTCATCATCATTTTATTCGTCAGGTCGCTACCAAAAAATGCCAAAACACAAATAATTAAATTATCATATAAAAATGTTTTTAGGTATGCAATTGGTTTATAAATGCTCGTCGCCGTATCCTCCCTGAAATGATTAGGCGGAATACTCTCCATTACACTATATCCCGAAGGGGTAGGAAACAACCTGGCGCCATGGCTGGAGTGGGACCTATGGTTGGTCTGGGCGCAGCATCTACCTCAGGACTGGGAGTTGCACCAGATAGCGTCACAGTGACAGCGTGGGATGGTATTGTTGCTGAGGTTTGTGTTAAATGTTCTGAAATTCTTTGGTTGGATCATTTTGTAATAGACTGTTGCATGTAGAAATTGTACGTTTTCAGTCATGATATTCTTCGGAAAGCCTATTTGGAAATGGCATTTTTGAATGGGTTTTTTTAGAAAGAGCATTTTTCGTAAGTGTATTTTTGGCAGTGATTTTTGAAATGAACATCACAAATGACGTTTTAGAATGAGACGAACTCAACTTTACAAATGACTGAGGGAGCTTATTCGTTTCATTTTCAATGAGTCTTTTTGATGGTCCCCATCTTTAGAATTGTCTCCATCCGAGTTTTGTCACAATTATTTATTTGAGGTTATAAAATTTAAGTTGTATCTATAGAATGGTGTAGACAGTCGAGCTCATGACTACGGTGATGGTTTGCTTGTCTACCGAAGTGACGGTGATGAACTAGGAGATGGAGAAGAGGGTTACTCAAGCACCATCAGCGAAGAGGTCAAATATGACCCTTCGGTATGGCAATCTGTCATACGATATGGACCTGAAGACCACGATCTGCATCCAGCTGCCAGAGAGTTAGTGATCTTTGATTTTAATACACGTAGGAAAGACAAGAGTAAAATTGAATTCTCTTATAATTTTGTTGTGTAAATATTCAACAAAGTAAAACTTTAACAATGTGGTGCTGGAGACGAATGCTTAGGTTTTCATGGACTGAATTTCGCACGAACGTCTTAATACATCAAGAACTCGGTATCAAGCAGCGTCTGTTCTCAATAGTACAATCTTAAATTTTTCAGACATATTTCTCGACGTGTCGATCAATCCACAGAACGCCTTGTCGTTCAAGGAAGAGTGGAACCGCGGAAGGTCACCTTGGTGTTGGATTGACCAGATCAAGTCTATCGTGGGAATTTCGGTGAACGAGTGCAGCAGGAAAAAGCAGGCGGAAAGCCACTACTGTCCGAAGAATATCATGACTGAAAACGTACAATTTCTACATGCAACAGTCTATTACAAAATGATCCAACCAAAGAATTTCAGAACATTTAACACAAACCTCAACAACAATACCATCCCACGCTGTCACTGTGACGCTATCTGGTGCAACTCCCAGTCCTGAGGTAGATGCTGCGCCCAGACCAACCATAGGTCCCACTCCAGCCATGGCGCCAGGTTGTTTCCTACCCCTTCGGGATATAGTGTAATGGAGAGTATTCCGCCTAATCATTTCAGGGAGGATACGGCGACGAGCATTCATAAACCAATTGCATACCTAAAAACATTTTCATATGATAATTTTATTATTTGTGTCTGTTTTGGCATTTTTTGGTAGCGACCTGACGAATAAAATTATGATGAGTAGCGCTACCTATGAATCTAAATCAAGGAAATGGATTTGGATCATCTCAATCGATAAATAGCAATAAAAGAACGTCTTATCACTGAGTCTTTGTATGTTTATGTTTATTATTAAGTAAATAAAAAATTGTTTTGTTAGCATTTTCTTCGCTCGAGACACAGATTCAATCTAGTTCGGGCAAATAACAATTAACGTACTATATTTATAAATTTAAGAATTTAATTGTAAATTATTGTATCTTTTATAACTAAATAAATGAATTTTTGAATTTTTTGTTTTTTTTTTAATACAGCAATTCGAGGGTGAGAGCATTCCCTAGAAGAATGGTATAAAAAAAAGGTTTTGTGAATGTTGTAAAAATCAGTTGTGTGTGTCGATACCCGGGTCGGACCAAATATTTGTATGATCTGCAAATATTTGTTTCGGAGTTTCGGTGTTTTCTATGTATAATATGTACTCGTATGTATTTACAATAAGTATATAAGTATTTATATCAGTTGTCTAGTATCCATAACACAAGCTCTGCTTAGCTTGGGACTAGATGGCGTTGTGTGTGAGATGTCCGGAATATTTATTATGGGCCTCCGGTATCCTCACTCACTCGGTGAAACATAGCTATTTCACACCGGTTTTCTGTAAGGCCGTGGTTACTCCGGTCGAGCCAGCCCAATCATGCCGAAGCGTGGCTCTTCCTAATATTAGTATAGATCTACTATAGTCGTTCCAATAGTTTATTTAACTTTTGACAGCTCTAAATCAAATAGTGATACCCTGACCCGTTACCTATTCGATTTCTTTCATCGATCGATTTTATGCATTAAGAAGTTTTAATCGATTTAACAAACTCATTATTTTATAGATAATTTCGTACTTCATATTTCTATGTGTTTCAATGTGCGACCTCCTTTGTCAAAATAAAGAAGAAATGGATTAAAATAATGTTGTTCAAATATGACGGTTCTATGTCATGAAAAAATATATAAAAGGAACTGAATTTTCAAAATGTATTATTGTATTGTGTTGTAATTCAGTGGTTAATATTGTATTTGTTAAACTATTGATGATCTTTATTAAATCTCTCTATGTCTATTTTAAAATAATCTACAGTATTTCAATGAGTAACCTTGAATATAGTTGAGTATTTATATTCCTCCGTATTGATTTATTTGTGAATTCTCACGTTTGGTTGAGTTGAGCGTATCGTTCCTGCCTTCGTTACTGTCAAAATGCCAAAAAAGAAAGTACTCAAAGGACAAACAACTGTCAAGTGATGATGATTCCTGGTCATACGAAGAAGACGATTCTTTATAATTAAAATTAGTATTACAGTACCTCTTTTGGTTGTTTTATTTTTAATCCGTAAATTACTACGAATTTCAACATTTTGTACCTGTTCATTACAAGTAGGTACCGCAGGTAGTTTTTATTTGAACCAACTATAGTAAGTCTAAACAATTATTTTAGATTCATTAATTTGCGGCGAATACATTCGATCCCATTACTAGGTACGAGTACGATGGAACTGTTTTCATTACGCAAATTATTTATGCATTGAAACAGAGACATTTAGGGCATTTTAATGCAAAATAATAAAGCTTTTTACGTGATTTGATATAAAATATAATCACAATAATTTTATTGTATGTTTTATTAATATAATCGATAATCGATTTATTTCAAAACCGTTTTTATAGTCTGTGGTCATTAATTACGAATGACACATCCCTAAGTAGGCGGAGCCCGCCCATAAAGTACAGTATTATCTGTAGTACATTGTATCAAAAATTATTACAAAACTTTATGTGCGTGATCTGTCAAAAGTTAAATAAAGTATTGGAACGACTATATTACCAAAGAAAAGAGATTCCAACATTAAAAAAACTAACACAATCTCTTCGAAATAGTGGTTTGTTCCGTGGTCAAAAATCTTCTCTGACAAAGGTATTGAAAGACATTGGAATGTTATTCCAAAAATGTGACAAACGAAAAATTTTAATGGAACGCAATGATATTGCTTTGTATAGATGCGATTTTTTAAGACAAGCAAAATAAATAGAAGATTGGTCGAATGTTGTTTTCACAGATGAAACTTGGCTCAATGCGAATCATACGCTGTCAAAAACTTGGACTGACAACACCGTTGGCTCCACTTCTACAGTAACAATGGGAAAAGGCGAACGACTGATTATTTGTCATGCAGGAACAGTAAAAGGATTTGTGCCAGGCGCTCTATTAGCTTTTAAATCCCAGAAAACAGGAGATTATCATGAGGAGATGAATTCGAACGTGTATGAAAAGTGGTTCAGAGAAATGCTTACATCACTCGAAGAGCCATCAATAATATTTATTGATAATGCACCTTATCACTCTCGTCAAATTAATAAAATACCAACACAGGCCAACAAAAAACATGAAATTATAAACTGGCTCCGTGACAATGGCGAAGAGGTGAATGAGTCCCTACTAAAAGTAGAGTTAGTAAAGATATTAAAAACAAAGAAGCTGCCAAAACGATACGTCATAGATGAAATGGCAGCAGAGCATGGGCATACCGTCCTCAGAATTCCCCCATATCACTGCCAATATAATGCAATTGAAATGATCTGGGCACAAGTTAAAGGATATGCTGCGAGGAACAATACAACTCCTCCTTTCACCGCAAGAAAAATGCTGAATTTACTGAAAAATGCGTGTGAAAAAGTAACTCCAGAAAACTGGGCGAATGTTGTAGAAAAAACAAAGAAGGTGATAATGTCGGATTGGGATCGGGATGTTGCATTCGACAATTTATCTATCCAAGAAATGATAATCAATATTACTGAGAACTCAAGTGATGATGATTCCTGGTCATACGAAGAAGACGATTCTTTATAATTAAAATTAGTATTACAGTACCTCTCTTGGTTGTTTTATTTTTAATCCGTAAATTACTACGAATTTCAACATTTTGTACCTGTTCATTACAAGTAGGTACCGCAGGTAGTTTTTATTTGAACCAACTATAGTAAGTCTAAACAATTATTTTAGATTCATTAATTTGCGGCGAATACATTCGATCCCATTACTAGGTACGAGTGCGATGGAACTGTTTTCATTACGCAAATTATTTATGCATTGAAACAGAGACATTTAGGGCATTTTAATGCAAAATAATAAAGCTTTTTACGTGATTTGATATAAAATATAATCACAATAATGTTATTGTATGTTTTATTAATATAATCGATAATCGATTTATTTCAAAACCGTTTTTATAGTCTGTGGTCATTAATTACGAATGACACATCCCTAAGTAGGCGGAGCCCGCCCATAAAGTACAGTATTATCTGTAGTACATTGTATCAAAAATTATTACAAAACTTTATGTGCGTGATCTGCCAAAGTTAAATTAAGTATTGGAACGACTATAGTATGAAAAAAAAAGTATTCTGGCTATTACAATTAATTACATGTAGCCTATAGACTTTCTCGATACCTGGGCTTTCTAACACTGAAAGAATTTTTCAAATCGGACCAATACTTCCTGAGATTAACGCATTCAACCAAACAAACCAAAATTTCAGCTTTATATGTAACTAGCTGAACCCCGCGGTGCTACCCGCGGTACGACAATAAACACAGGCAACGTCGCGTGGCGTAGCTAGTATCTTTATAAATTATGACCCACGCAACCTCGTTTGCGTCTTATATAGCCCGTAGCATGAAAATTTTAGCAAAATAAGTAACTTTTCTAGTTGATTTTTACACCTTGTGTCCGAAAAACTCAAATATCTTACGGAACCCTATTTTTTTCCAAAATAAAATATAGCCTATGTTACTCGTGGATAATGTAGCTTTCGAATGGTGAAAGAATTTTTAAAATCGGTCCAGTAGTTTTTGAGCCTATTCATTACAAACATACAAAAATAGGTACAAATCTTTCCACTTTATAATATTAGTATAGATATGAAATAGGGATTGCGTTGAACAAAATCTGTGACGATTATTTTGCGTCATATAAAGCCATTATAATGTAGTTTCCGCCAGCTTGTGCACTATCTTGCAATGTCAGAATGTTATCAAGTTAACAATAAATAATTTGCATAACTATGAATCGATATCAACACTTATGACTATACTAATATGTACTGTTAAAATCGCAACTTTTTTTATATGCACCTACCAAATCGACTCTACTTTCTGTCTCTCTGCTAGATCGAAATCATGGGTAGAATCCAAGATTGCGAGGTTGGCATTTTTTATTCTTGACAGAGGGGAAAATCCCTTCAGATCTCCGACTCCTTTGTGGATTGAGAAGCCAGGTATGTGGTGATTTTACTAAAAACCACCAATAAGCCTGGGCTTTCTCCTACCCATCAGCCCACTCATTATATTTTGCGGTCTGACCGCAGTTTTGCGACCAGACTGCCCTCCTACCGCTGACCTCTTCAATTAATCTACTACCAGAGGTCCCCACTATGTGGCAGCTTGCAGTCCTGCGGCGGCTGCTATCGCCGCCGAAGTCGTCTACGTTCGCGATCTGCCTTCTCTTGATCCCGTTCAGCGGTCTCTTTCTGGATCGTTACGTACAGCTTCACAGCAAAAGACCACTGCATTCCAGCCCTCATCACCCGCCAGCATGGCAGCAATCATTGCTGGTGGGGACAGGTCTCGTCATGGGGGTTTCCACGCGTAAAAAAAGTGGTGTAAGCGGTCGCCACGCCGCTTTCGTAGGTTCGTAGTGTCGTAGGTTCAAATCATGGATGGAATGGATTCAATTCGTTGTACTGTATCTGCTTGTTATTTTTGTCGTAATATGTTTGTAAAGTCCCCCGCGACACAGGATGTATATTCCTAATGAGAGTTTTATTTTAAAGAAAAAGTATAGGTAGTGGTCATTTTCCGCTTTGTGAATGCAGATAATGCAGTAATTGAAATATATAGGTACAATTTTAAAAATTAAATGTACCGTCAACTGCTATTAGCTCTCCGATACATTTTCATCGATCCTAAGATTGCCTGAAAGAGATTGATTTGGGCAATAAGACCGCCCTTTGTACATTATGTCTTTACATTGTAATAACATGTTTATTGTACTATTATGTAGTCTCTTAAAAATAAGTAAAATGGTGTACAAATAATATCTATGTATACTCGTATAGGTATACTTTTTTTTGTAAATACATACATACAATAAAACTCCGAAACAAATATTTGCAGATCATACAAACACTTGATCCGAGCCGGGAGTCGAACACGAGACATCAAGCACAGCAGTCGAGGCAGTTATTAAACAAGGATAAAGACGAAGACGTCAATATAGACTCCTATCCGCCTACGTGGCGCTCTCCCCAGGCTAACAGCATCTCTCTTTCTAGAGGTTGATGTGCATTATTTCTTGCCCAGTATTGTACTTTTTTGTAAATAAATATATATTATACGTAGAAAACATCCAAATTCCGAATCAAATATTTGCAGGTCATACAATCACTTGGTCCGACCCGGGAATCTAACCCGAGACCTCAAGCACAGCAGTCGCCTATGCTACCACTTCGCCATCGAGGCAATTCACAGTAGTCTGTCGCAAGTTGATTTCATTTAAACAAAAATTAGTGCACGAACATGTTATCTCTGCAGATTTTTACATTCTCACTTATTTGCCTGTACGTGATTACGAAATCATTAAAAATCACATATAAGTAAAATCAGTTGATTTTACTTATATGTGATGTGATATTATATATCACTAGCTGAACCCCGCGGTGCTACCCGCGGTACGACAATAATCACAGGCAACGTCGCGACGCGAAGCTAGTATCTTTTAAATTATAGCCTACGTGTTATTCTGATGTATAAGCTATATTATTGTAAATCGTAAAATAAGTAACTTTTCTGGTTGATTTTTTAAACCTTGTTTCTTGAAAAACGCAAATATCTTACGGAACCCTATTTTTTTCCAAAATAAAATATAGCCTATGTTACTCGTGGATAATGTAGCTTTCGAATGGTGAAAGAATTTTTAAAATCGGTCCAGTAGTTTTTGAGTTTATTCGTTACATACAAAAATACAAATCTTTCCTCTTTATAATATTAGTGTAGATTAACTGCGAAGACAAATATGTTGCAGAATGTTCAAATCAATATCATACGTACGGCAAAAATACCTATGAACTGCAGTCGTATGTAGATTTTGTGAAAGTTTGTGAGTATGTAAAAGAGTATGTTTGTTGCTCTTTCACACCAAAACTACTGAATGGATTTTGATGAAACTTTACAATAATATAGCTTATACATAAGCTACAATTTATAAAGACACTAGCTTCGCCTCGCGGCGTTTCCCGCGGTGTCTGTTTGTAATTTAAAATTAACAGGTTTTCACTAATTGCATTTGAAGGTATATAAGGTATTTACATCATTTTTTTATGTTGTCTGTTTTTGATGATACAAGAAGTGACTTAGGGTCACTACTATTTTAGCATTTTTTTTTATTAAAACGCCACGGGGCTCAGCTAGTCCTAAATATTTTTTTAAATGCGAATGTTAATTTATCTGTACACTTATAAGAATCTATGTCATCAGCGAATAACACAGACTACTTTTTACCGCGATAACCGACATAGTTATACGCGAGTGAAGCCACGGGCGATAGATAATATAAGGCAGTTAACTAGTTTAAACAATCACAAGTAGTTTTTTCTATATACTTGAGCATGCCAAAGTACTCTTCCTGATGAATGCTTTCCGCATTAACAGAATCCAAAAGCAGACAATTTAACAATGCGACATGGTGACCCACACTTTGGCAACCTGCTAAAATTCTTCTGTATCATTGGGCCTCCGGTTACCCACTCAACTACGAGACACGACAGCACGAATGCTGCCACTTTAAGTTGATCTTCTGTGAGAGGTTCCGCTCCGGTCGATCCGACCCGTTCGTGTTGAAATCATAATAGCTCAACTAAAAGAAACCTAAAAATCGACGTCTATGACACATTGCCTTTCTATGTTAGTGTCTGTGAGTATTTTTTTAAAATTAATTCTTAAGAAATATACTGCGACTATAAAAGACTGCCTCGTTAGTCTAGCGGTTAATATGCGGTGGAATATGGAGCATGACGATGTTCCCTGCCCATACATACGTTAAGCCGTCGGTCCCGGTTGTCATGAACATTTACGGCAATGATTATTGGGCATTCAGTGCTCTCAAATGTACTGACAACTAGTTCAACCTCCGAATCAATTCGCCCTTAGGAATGCGGAAGTCCGATGCCAGTCGCTTAGTGGAAAAACTAAATCATATATTATTCAAGTAATCGTGTAGTTTTCTGAGTTAGAGACCTTGATCCTTCAGCTCAGAAGTGGGATACACTAAGCTCACAACATATTTTGCGTAAATTCATCGTAAGAAGGTTTTTCTTTCTACACTTCGTTTGACCATCTGTAATTTTATTTCTTGATAATCCCAAATTGTAACAAAAAAACAACCGACTTCAAGAACAACCTCCTCCTTTTTTGAAGTCGGTTAAAAAGAAAGATTTATAACACGAATGAAAGATATTTTCACGCCACCTGTTTACCAAAAGGTGATGATGATAATTATATCTTGTGTTGTTTTTTTTAAGGAAACTTAAGGACGTGAGCGATCAGTACCGAGTGCATAGGTAGTCGCAGATCATAGTGGACGATGTTTACGAATGGAGAACGACCTACCTACCTAGGTTGCGTCTACTCAGTGCTGGGGCGTAGATGATCGTAGATCGTAGCAGACTGTGTGCGCTGGTACTCTATGACATTAATTATGAGCGGCCAGCGCTTAGTCGTAGACGGTCGTAGATCGTAGTACGAGTAGACTGTGTGTATGCATACTTTGCGACGTGGGCTATGAGCGGCCGGCGCTTAGTCGTAGATGGTCGTAGATCATAGCAGACTGTGTGCATGCATACTTTGCGCTGTGGGCTATGAGCGGCCGGCGCTTAGTCGTAGATGGTCGTAGATCATAGCAGACTGTGTGCATGCATACTTTGCGCTGTGGGCTATGAGCGGCCGGCGCTTAGTCGTAGATGGTCTTAGATCATAGCAGACTGTGTGCATGCATACTTTGCGCTGTGGGCTATGAGCGGCCGGCGCTTAGTCGTAGAAGGTCGTAGATCATAGCAGACTGTGTGTATGCATACTTTGCGACGTGGGCTATGAGCGGCCGGCGCTTAGTCGTAGATGGTCGTAGATCATAGCAGACTGTGTGCATGCATACTTTGCGCTGTGGGCTATGAGCGGCCGGCGCTTAGTCGTAGATGGTCTTAGATCATAGCAGACTGTGTGCATGCATACTTTGCGCTGTGGGCTATGAGCGGCCGGCGCTTAGTCGTAGAAGGTCGTAGATCATAGCAGACTGTGTGCATGCATACTTTGCGCTGTGGGCTATGAGCGGCCGGCGCTTAGTCGTAGATGGTCTTAGATCATAGCAGACTGTGTGCATGCATACTTTGCGCTGTGGGCTATGAGCGGCCGGCGCTTAGTCGTAGAAGGTCTTAGATCATAGCAGACTGTGTGCATGCATACTTTGCGCTGTGGGCTATGAGCGGCCGGCGCTTAGTCGTAGATGGTCTTAGATCATAGCAGACTGTGTGCATGCATACTTTGCGCTGTGGGCTATGAGCGGCCGGCGCTTAGTCGTAGAAGGTCGTAGATCATAGCAGACTGTGTGCATGCATACTTTGCGCTGTGGGCTATGAGCGGCCGGCGCTTAGTCGTAGATGGTCTTAGATCATAATAGACTGTGTTTGAGAGTACTCTTTGGCATGGGCTATGAGCGGCCAGCACTTAGGCATCGATGACTATGTAGATCGTATTAGACTGAGCAGGTTAATGTGTAATAAAGGAACTTGAGCTTGTGCAACCAGTTTAGTCACGTAGATGGCCGTAGATCATGAAAGGTAGTATACACAAATATTAGATTTATAGTAATCATAATAAATTGTGTAAAGTTAAATTAAAATAAATCATATGCTATTCTAGTAATCATATAGTTTTTCTGAATTGGAGACTTTGATCCTACACCAGTACCCAAGAGCAGTGGCGGCCTATTGAGATGTTTCTGCATTATTGATTTAAATTTCATTTGTTTTTTTTGTAATTTAGCTATGATTGTATTTATAACTATAATTATTTACTTTAATTACTTATTTCTGCCCTATTTTGCACTTAACGCCTCGCATAATAGTTTAAGGTAGCCTCTTTTTGGGTACCTGGGAGCCCAATGCTTTTCTAATGAAAGAACGCCTCGGTGGCGTAGTGGTAGCGTATGCGAGTGCTAAGCTTGAGGTCTCGGGTTCGATTCCCGGGTCGGACCAAATGTTTGTATGATCTGCAAATATTTGTTTCGGAGTTTGGGTATTTTCTATGTATAATATGTATGTATTTACAAAAAAAAGTATTTAAGTATTTATATCTGTTGTCTAGTACCCATAACACAAGCTCTGCTTAGCTTGGGACTAAATGGCGTTGTGTGTTAGATGTCCCGGGAATATTTATTTATTTATTATATCAAAAACACACAACATTAGTGTAAAGTTGCTTTTTTATATTCATACTGTAAATAAATTAGTATCAAACACAGAACAAACGACCTCCAGCTTAGCAATCATGGTCACGGATCACAAGGCCAAAAGGCTAGTCCTTATCTTCATCTAATTCGAGGCTTACCCTTATAGTCCTAGAGCCCAGTCACCATTCGTTGTAGGAACTAACGCCTCTGCTATATTTACGGCAGACTTACGCGTCATGTGTATTGCTATACAAGTAAGCGTAGGCGTTCATACTTACTAACAATATAGACTAAAAACTAACAACACTTTTAATCTTGTCTAATTTAGGTTTAGTTCGGCAGTTCCTTTCTCAATTTTTTTATGATCTTTCTTTGAAATGGGAAAGTCACCATCATAACAATAGGAAGAACAAATTTTAATATATTAAAAAAATTTATAGACAAAACTGAACTCGCAAAGTTCAGTTTTGTCTATAAATTTTTTAAAGAGCAATGGATCCCATTGCTCTTACTATCTTTAGTTCAAAATTTAGTACATTGTGTTAATGAAACTATTGTAATGAACATTAAATAAACCCTTAAAATTATCAGCATACGTAAAATTTCTAAAATTTATATATTTTAAAGTAGGTAAAGTAACTGCTTTCTAGGCAGGATTATTTTTTCCCCAGGAAAGAGTCTTGTAGACGCGGTGTCGTTCCTGGGGGGGACCTGAAATAACTTGGTCCGGGTACTCCCCAGAGCAGGGCGCCTGAGACCGGGGTGGTTTTTAGTGGACTCACCACATACCTGGCTCCTCAGTCCCCGAGGAGCCGGAGATCCGAAGGGATTTTCCATCCCGTCAAGAAAAAAAAAAAGGCAGGATTATTAAAGTTGTTACTTGATAAAATATTTGTATTCTAATTACGACCCAGCCTTTCTGTTTTAGTAGATGCGGAAATGTGCTTTGCATTCTTACCCAACGAGTTGTTTATTCATCAAACTCAGACCAAATAAAAAAGGTAGCTAACGCACGTAGAATAAGAAAGTAAAGCCATTTTTTTAAATATGTGTGACTGAAGTGCTTCCACTTTTTTTAAAAAATGCTCATGGAAATTGCATTAAAATAGGTATCATGCGAAAAAAATCTGTTTGTTTCTTATAAATTACAATTAGATTGTCATATTTAAAACTAAAAGTGCGTGATTAAAAAATAAAGTAAAACTTGTCTCTCTATTTACTTCATTATTTGACTACGAATTTACCTACAAATTACTTACCCACATTTCTTGGCTATTAGGAATACCTACTAACTTCTAGCAACACTGTCCCGGTACCTCTTTTGTGTGTATATAAGTGTGAACAGCAGTTTCATCCCCATCACTTAGATGGCTGGCAGTACACAACTGTGCGATATTCCCGAAACTTTCTGCCTCGCACAACAAAACTGTGGAATGAACTGTCGCCTGCGGTGTTCTCGGACTAATACGTCCTTCAAACTTTTAAGAAAAGAGCGTACTCCTTCTTAAGAGGACACACACACACACATTCCACACGCCGGTCATTCTGTCCAGCGTGTGAAATGCCGTAACCACGGTCTAGCCATTACAATGGTGGCACTCAGGCGTTGGCTCCTTGCGGATCAGACACAGGTGCTCTCCGAAGTATACATACATGTGCATGTAGTAGAAAGCGGTCGCTTGAAATTGTCAGTGACTTAATAATGTTAGCACTGTGTGGAAATACCATTATTAAATTTTGTTATTAAAACCGCGTTGGCATTCTACCGATTTGCTTATTGAAGTAAATTTTTGTACATTAAAAAATATTATTTAAAATAGTGGTGTAAGAGTACTAGTAATTGACCATGTTCCTATAGTATAAATCGATAATATAAGAATTCGCGGCATATTTTTAAAACTGATTCCATATTCAAAAAATAATGCTGCACTCACACAGACACACTGTATCAAAATGCTAATTTCACATTTGCCATTTTGCAATATTACCTACACACGGCCGTTATTTTTATGTTGAGTGAATTTTCCAATCACACTATTTAAATGTAAAATAATCGAGTTAATATTATTAGTTATATATTATATTTATAGTTAATATTTAAATAGGATCCTCCACTCGATATTACCTTTATTTTCTAATAATAGACCAAGACTGTCCTGATTGTACTGTATAAATCTATGAATAAAAATCGGAATAAAATTCAGGTAAAGCATGAAAAAGGTAAACTTTGTGGCATTTGGTCTGCTGATCTGCTGGTGCTCGTACCTTACATTTGTCAAGATAGGCATAAAACATTTTAAACAATGGTTTTAAGATGGGGTTCTTCCTCCTAAATGCGTTACGATAATTTTTTACAGCATTTCATAGGGTCATTGAAGGGTCCTTTTAAGTACGGAACTTTTAATTTCTAATACAGCTCATAATACACAGCCAGATCACATTCAAACCACATTCTTTACGAAGCAGTTATTCAGTACTATTCGCACGCATTTCATGTAAATAAAACCAGTTATATCAATTAATTTTGAAGATAAACTCGCTAACTATAACCTTTCACCCCTCGAAACATATACATATTTAAGAATTTAACAAAATAACACACAAAAGTTGTCATAACATATCTACACTAATATTATAAAAAGGAAAGATTTGTATTTTTGTATGTAACGAATAAACTCAAAAACTACTGGACCGATTTTAAAAATTCTTTCACCATTCGAAAGCTACATTATCGTCGAGTAACATAGGCTATTTTTTATTTTGGAAAGAATAGGGTTCCGTAAGATATTTGGGTTTTTCGGACACAAGGTGTAAAAATCAACTAGAAAAGTTACTTATTTTGCGAAAATGTTCATGCTACGGGCTATATAAGACGCAAACGAGGTTGCGGGGGTCAGCTAGTCCATAATAAAACAATTTAGGCACGAAATGACTTAACGACAGTAAAGATATAAAATGCCTCCAAGTACCTTATTATCGCGTTTGATGCTCTGCCAATGCTATAGTTATTACATGCTACGTCTCTTTCTTACTCGTCACAAAAGTAATATGAGAGACAAGGATAGCAAACAGTACGTGTTTTTTTATATATGCCTCTGCCAAAAGACTACTCTGTCTCATGAAAAGCAGAATCTAAGAGTGGTGAATGCAAACATTACAACAACGTAGCATGGTGACCCACACCATGGCGGCCTAGTGAAGCTCCTGCATCATTGGGCCTCGGATTTCCACAGTTGAAGAAAATAAATTATCAAAGCTTATTTTACTTTTTTTTACCCGGGAATTACTTATTTTCGAAAAATCTACCATCTGCATCACTGCGACATATTTATATTCTATTCCACTCGAGCCAGACGGATTGGTATGGGGTTAATTGGCCTTACAGAAAACCGGTGTGAAATAGCGTCTGCGCTGTGTGTCACCGAGTGTCAGAGGAAACCGGAGACCCGTTCCTCAACCTCTCCCCTAACTCCCAAAGACCGGCAACATACTTGTGATGCCTCTGGTGTTGCACCAGGTGCTACGTCTGCTCGTTTGTTTAACATCGGTTTACATAACAACTCTGTTACGATATTGCATAAAAAAAAAATGTATATAAATTGCTACAAAATGACGATAAAATTCAAGAATTAAAGTGTCAGTCGGTTTGTCTGTACAATTCTAGATAAGTTTTAATAATAATGCGTTATGGCACAGAACAATGAACCTTACTACAATAATCATTAAGGGCGAATATAGATTGATTGTTGAGTGGTTCTCTTATGAACCATTTAGTTTTTCTTTCAGCTTCTTTACTTAAAGATGGTACGATAGGAAAGGAAGAAGAATTGGTTGGTATTATGGACTGGTTACAATAGACAGCTAATGTTTGAAGTTTATTTAATTTTATTAGTTTTAAGACAAAATAACATAATACACTTTGTAGAAATCGTCATTCAGCTTATTTTTGTCACATATACTCGTATTATAGTGGTCTATAATCATAGTACTAATTTATTACTTGTCCAATATTTTGTGGTCTTTATACTTTAAATGAATTTATTTCTTTAGAATACTAATTAATTATACTTAAGATTAGAGGTGTGGTCAAATATCGAGGCGTTTATGCGTTGAAATAAAAAAGAAGGATTTCGAAAAAAAATCCTTTAAGAGTTTGTATCTAATATATCTCTTTAAACAAGCATTTCTTGTATATATAATATGAATTTCGGAAACTGTTAAAACGATTTTCATTAAATTAAGTATTCAGGGGGTTTAAGAGGAGCAGGCCCAGGTGACGGCGCGCCCTAGGGGACAGTTAAGGGAACATCGGGGTTCCCTCACAGTCGGAGGCCACCTACAAACTGGTAGGTGGGCCGAAGTACGTCGGGGTTCCAGGGTTTTCCTTACTAGGGTGCACCTGGTTCCCCGGCTCTGGGTACTAGGAGACGGCGTGCGGTTTTAGTCGGTTCGAGTCCGACATGCCACCAGTAGGTGGTATCCGAGGGGATTTCCGCGCGGAAAAAAAACAAGGGGGGTTTCCGAGGTGATAATTCGATCTATCTAGGATTCATATCTAGAAAATTTATCTGTAAAATTAACCATGCAAAGCTCATACAGGTAAGTATACTTTTAATTATTTTAGTCCAGGCTAATATGAAGATTTGTTGTTTTTCTTTTTTTCTTTTTTTTTTTTTATTGAATAGTGGGCAAACGAGCTGGCGTATCACCTGATGGTAAGCGATTACCGCCGCCCATGGACACCCGCAACACCAAAGGCGTCACAAGTGCGTTGCCGACCTTTGGGGGGATGGGAAAGGGGATGGGGGGAGGGGTTGGGGGAGGGGTTGGGGTATGGGCCTCCGGTATCCTCACTCACTCGGTGAAACGCTAGCGCAAGCGCTATTTTACACCGGTTTTCTGTGAGGCCGTGGTATCACTCCGGTCGAGCCAGCCCATTCACGCCGAAGCATAGCTCTCCCGACTGCGCTAGGTGTCATGTATTTCGAGTTCGTGTATCTGTATTTATTTGGCACGCACTTTGGTCTAAACAACTTGATGTATTATATATATATATGTATATATATACTAAAATATTAGTATCTTTTTACGCAGTCAGTTTTTTTTAATAATTATTACGTTATAAATCGCAAATTTAGACTTAGGAACCAATCACAAATTATTACACACCTAAAGGAGATTACACTTGCTGATGGAAAGCTTGAGCAGAATCTAAGAGTGGTCACCACAATTATAGCGAATGCAGACAAAGCAACAATGCCGCATGCTTCTGCATCATTGGGTCTCTTAGTATAACAAAAATTTTAATTACTAACTAGTTATAGAATTAATTGTTTTTATTTTGAGAAGAAATGTCACCAGGTACGACAAAGTAAAAAAAAAAAACATGAAATTCATATGACGTAATTTATGGACGACCCCTATTATTTGCACCTCAAAATATGACCACACCGAACACTGTATACGATGATGATAGAAAATGTATTCCTTTATTTGTTGAGACATCATGAGGCTAAGCTAGAGCAGTTCCGGTAGGAGTAAGAGTGGCAGCTCTACCGCGAGGAGGTGGAGCGCCTGCGAGAGGAACGCGGAGAACGAGAACGGCGTCTGGTGTTGCGCTGGCGGCTCCTGGAGACCAGAGATAAGCTATTCAGACATGATAAAGAGGGTTCTATAGGTAAATATAATAAAATTATAGCCTGTGACATCCCGCACAAGACTGCCTGATCTCAAACGAGACAGAGTCGGTACTTATATATACTTATCAACATTACATCCAGACACAGAACAAATGATTGTGCACATCAGGCAGTATTTGTCCTAGATAGGAATTGAACCCATCACTGGATGAGAAGCTTCTAGACCAACAGGCCTTTGATAAATATTTATTTACTATGGTTTTTGAAGAAACTTGACGTTATGGTTGATGAGAGGGCTTAATGTGAGTTTATTTCAACTTAACTTGTTCATTATGGCTAATACTTTTGGTGTTACGATTGACAAAAGAAAATATCAACGCGGACAATTGTAACGCTGAAACGAATAGATATCAATTAAACTTAACGTACATAAAACACTCTGAATTTTTTAATTAAGTAAATTTCAGTGTGAAAATTCATTTTTTTTTCTAGAATTCCGGTAAAAGTTCTCAAACTCCGTAATCCGGAAAGAAGTCTTACATCCTTAAAACCTTCAATATACAAATTAAAGAACATAAGCTTACCTAGACCTGCTACGTCGCCTGCGGTCTCTATCGGACGATCGGCGACGTCTCTTACTCTTATCGTCGTCTGAATCGGAACTGTGCGAGTGGGACGATTCTCTCTTCTTCTTCACTTCTACTGATAAAAAAATATATAATTAATAATACACCTACATATACTACATACAACGTTACAGGAAACTATGTTTTGCCCGCGTCTATGTCGGTTATTGCGGTAAAGAATCTAAGTATCTCCATGCCGTGAAAGCGTAACAGACAGACATGAATGTTTTATATAGATAAACGAGCAGACCAGTCACCCGTTAATAAGTGATAAACATTGCTAAGCAAGTGAACGCTTATCTTATATATAAAATTCTCGTGTCACAATGTTACGAGTAGTTACCATACTCCTCCGAAACGGCTGGACCGATTTTTATTAAATTTTATATGCATATCAGGTAGGTCTGAGAATCGGCCAACATCTATTTTTTATGCCTCTAAATGACAAGAACCCTATTTTTTTTTCTGGATAATTTGAATTTTTTTATGATACAGCATTAGAAAATACATACAACCCTGAATTTTCAACCCTCTACGATCAACCCCTATTTTTCCATCGCGGTTTTTATTGACCCACCCCTAAAATATATATTTTCTTTTTATGACAAAGCAACGTTTGTTGGGTCATCAAATAACATCGTTGATTAATTTTCTCGTTGATAGATGTTATTGTTGTTGATGTATTTGGATGGAAGGCTCTCCCCTCTTCCAAAGTTATGGTAAAGAAATAGTAGAGTAGGGGTAGAGGGTAGTGTCGTGGATTTTATCTTGTCCAAGTGGATCTATAACTCACGCGCTTGCCTTATGTTTGAGATCTCATTAACCACCGTACGGCTACCTTCTAGCATGACGCGTTCTTATTGATGAAATCAAATTGCGTGTGCTCATTGGTGAAATTAAATAGCGTGCGCTCATTGGTCAAATCAAATAGAGCGCGCTCATTGGTCGAATAAAATAAAGTGGCTTTGGTCAAATCAAAAACCGTGCGTTCATCATTCAAATCAAGTAGCGCGCTTGTTGGTCAAATCAAATAGTGTCCGCTCATTGGTCAAATCAAACAGCGAGCACTCAATGGGCAAACCAAATAGCGCGCTCATTGGTCAAGTCCGATAACGTGCAATCATATTTTAAATAGCCTTGAGGAGTCTTGTCACTTTTCTGTCACACACTTTCGTTCACATATAATTTGTTAGAAGCCAAAGAGAGGGTGATGAAGATGATACAACGACAGACGAATTAATATAAATACTGCGACAAGATTGAATATCGTTTGAAGATCCGTTCCGTCCGTATTTTAAAGTTCCCAATTAGTGACTATTTAATAGGGTACATGTTGAATTATTGAAGATAAATAATTATGATATACCTGCGGCTTTATTCTCCCGATCACGTTGTCTAGACTTGATGAGGCGCACGATCTCCATCAACTCCTTGCGAGCTTCGTTTCTCTCTTCCTCCTGTACGAACAATTTAGGTAGATTAAGTACTTCTCTCTTTAAAATGATAATTAAAACCTGGAAACCGTATTAAGCAATTTTGAAGTGATAAATCTAATAAATCGATGAACGCAAGCTGCATGCACGAAAAAGGATTACTCATTGTCCCGTTACGTTCATTGTGCGCTTGCGTAAATGATTCAATTTTATTCATGAAAATATGCAATCATTTCATCAATGTTTTGTTATGACGTTGTCAAGTTAAACTATCGTCCGTAAACTGACTTTACAGACAACCAATTTTATTCATTGCAACAACCCTCAAAACCTTTGGTTTGAGAGCATAGTCACGTTTATTTTTTGTTTTTATGTATAAGCTGCTAAAATGACTCTGCACCGCCTGATTGAAAGCATGAACAGAATCCAAGAGTGCTGGTCACCATCCTCAATGCGAATAAGGACTATGTAACATGGTGACCCACACTATAGTGGCCTGTTGTGATACTTTTTCACGCCACTCTTAAAAGAACCGGGATAATATTGGGCAGAAAACACGTGCGCAAGTAGTGAGTTCCAGGTTTTGACCGCTCGGCACAGGAAGGAAGAACCAAAGCGTTGAGTACGAGAACCTATGTCTACCATTCTGAAGCGGTTTCTTTCAAGGCGCCGGCCTTTTGACGTTTTGTCCTTTAGAGTAAGGGAGAGGGGGGCATCAGTTTGACTCTGTGGAGGAACGGGTGTTATGTCCCTCCAATACAAATTGTTCGTGGAGACGTAGTGGCATTCAAACAGATAAATAAATTTGTTATTAATATTATTTAATGAGGAGATTTATGTTCTACTTACTTTCTTTTTGTCATCGCCTTGAGGGGTTTTCTCGCCACTCTTCTCACGCGTTTCCGTTACAGATGGTTTACGGCCGCTCGATTTTGAACTGTAACGTTATAAAACTTTAACTTATTCTTCATAACAAGTAATGGATTATTCTAATAAAAAAAAAACCCGACTGCGTATATTTTTTTTATTTTTGATGTACCTAGTGTCACTCTCTCGATTGAGATGAATCTATTGACACAACTCACATAAAAATACTACAAGCCGTTTATAGGCCGACCGTTTATCTGAGTCCTCGCCTGCGCAGTAACAGGGGTATTTCTTTACTATGACGTCACATATCTTAGGAACTATATTGGCGCATTTCACCTCGTGTGTATCTCACTAAGCGAGCACCTGTCTCAGTCCCCTTTGTCGTCATACCCGCGCCCCTGTTACCGCGCAGGCGAGGACTCAGATAAACGGTCGGCCTATAGGCTCTAAGGCGTGCCAAAGAAATATACATACATACAATCGAAAAACATAACCCTCCTTCTTTCGCAGTTGAGTAAAAACTATTATAAATGAACAAAATTAGAATAAGTTATAAAGTGAAGATACTGACTACTATAAATAATTTCTTATATTGAAAGAAAACTAGACACAGATCCTACACCACCTCGTCTGGCCAGCTTGGTATATTAAACCAAACCTTCCTTTATAATAATAATAATAATAATTCTTTATTTCAAACACAAGGTTCATAGGTAATTTACTTCAATAGAGAACTACCTACTACTACAAATACCAATAAAACAAACTAGAACATACGAAAAATAAAAAGAAAAAATAAAAAATATCAGACGACTGTTTTTAACCAGTGCTTGTACATACAGGACGTAACATTCCTATCTGACAGACTTTTAATCTTTCGAATGCGGGAACGGGTACTTCCGGTTCCATGCACCGTGCGGCGAAAGTGCAAAATTTTGCAACACGGTGCATGGTGTACGAAAATGATCAAATATTTTCAAAAACAATGCTCGGTGGTTATAAAAGTGATTATTTTTCAAAAGATGGATAACAAGCGTACATGGTTATGCCATATTTTATTACTAAACTAATGTTATCGCTTTATTATTTACTCACAATTGAGCCAAGTATTAATTTACGCACCTATTGTGTTAATAAACATGATTTCAATATTTTATGTGGTTTATTATTCATTTTACTTATTATCCTCATAAAGTTCGATAACTAAGCTATCTACTGATATAAAAAACACTATAACTGCAGTAAAAATTCATTGAGAAACATATTTGTAAAAATCACATTTCGCTGTCGAGATATTCGCCATTTTGTCACTTTACAATCAAACTATTATTTGCGCCGAACACCAAATTACGTAGTATTTATATGAAGAAATAGTGTTTTTTAGTTAAATAATTTATTTTTTTAGTTAACTAGTGCAAAAGACAGGAACAATACATAAAAAAAACAACCTATTTATCAAGTTATTTAAAAAAAGGACTCGTTTGCTAGACCAGTTTTCATTTATTATTTTTAAGTTCTGAGAATTCTCTAAACTCTATGAAAATGACTGAATGCTAAAGAGAACAAACTGATCGTTCCATTATGTGACACACAAAGTCTATGGTCAATACAAAATAATTTAGTAAAACATAAACAAAGATCAGTTTACGTCTTGTTCATTGTCCGTCACTACTGTGTATGTGTGGGTGTTAATAGTTCCGGGACTTCCCGCTAGGCTGCGTGCAAACACGAATCAACGGCGATATACAATTTTAAGTGGCGTGCTATTGGAGAGGCCTATGTCCAGCAGTGGACTTCGATACGCTGATGATGATGTAGAACAGTAATGGCGTGGGAGCCCTTTGTATGTGTGCGTCTAATTTCGCTCGTCAGGCAAAAAATGAGTGTTTATTTAAATATTTAGCTTTTCTAACACATTTTTGTTGCTATTCTATATTCTATATAAGATTCTCATCGCAATTATATCATTTTATCAATAAAAACATAACAATAAATGCGTAAAAACCTTCAAATGAGTAAGCCCTTTTCAATAGGTAATAGACTCGGTAACTTTTTGAGTAACACTATTCAAAATTACGCATGATTTATGCCTCAATTCGTATTGATAGTGGTTCCTAAAATAAGTATAATAAGTAAAATATAATAACAAACTACCTTCAAAACCACCTTATCGGCAAAAAATCAGTTTTAAGAGGCACTTGACAGATCGCGTTGCGTCATCGTCAACTTTGAAATTGGAACTCGTTTTTTTTACGGCTCTTGAAGCGCACTTGACAAACGAATGTTTTAAAATGTTGTTCGTATAAAGCAAATGCATAACAAACCTTTCTAGACTTCATTATAATAACTTTAATACCCAAAATTAATTAAAATGCAAGTTAACTGCGGTTATCGCGGATCCGCGATGCCGCACCGACGGGACAATCGCGGATCCGCAATGCCGCACCCCAGAGGTTAATGATGGAATTCTTACACCGGTCAACTCTGGATATGAATCGAGCCATGCGATTTCTCTGGATGGCTTCAAAACAGTTAACTCGCGCCTCAAAGAACATACCGGAAGCGCTACAGTATCGTGGTTGTCCCATGAGTTGCCTAAAGATGTTGTTATAGGCAACTCGAATGCTGTTAATGGATTTTTTATTAAGTGATCCACAAAATGTTGTCCTAAGTCTGGGTGTTCTTTGTGTCCGTTACATGTGTGTTTGTAAAGTCTCCCCGCGACACAGGATGTATATCCTAATGCGGGAGTTGTCTTAAAAAAGTTGACAAGTGTAAAATGTCTGACAAAAGGAGCGAAACAATGTAATATAGAAGAGGCGTATGTTATATTCTCACCGTTCTCTATCCTTGACAGGCGACGGTGTACGCGAACGTCTCCTTTTCTTATCCTTATCATCATCTCTCTTTTTATCATCCTCTCTATTCTTCTTATCCTTGCTTCTTTCCCTGTCTCTCCGCTCCGATTTCTCTCTATCTTTCCCATCTGGTTTTTCTACATCCCTCTTTTCTGATTTATCACTTCTGTGTGTTTTATCATCCTTCTTATCGACTTTATCATCCCTCTTATTATCTGAATGTTTTCTCTCTCGCTCACCACGATGTCTATCGCGCCTATTGTCGTCTCTTTCCTTCTCTTTGTCATGCCTATCATCGCGTTCTTTATCTTTCTCGCGTCTATCTCTGTTATTGCGACGGTCGAAACGGTCTGGACGTTCAGTACGATCAGGTTTTTCAGCGCGATCTGGTCGTTCTGGCCGCTCAGGGCGATCCGAGCGTTCTGGCCGTTCGAAGCGACTAGGCCGATCATCTTTTCTGTGAAAATAATCTAGTATAAGCAAAATGTATATTTTGAAGAGTGAAGACAGCCATATTTTTATTGCAAAGGAATGCACGATAAACGAGCTTCTTCCTATCCATATATACAGGGTGTAAAAAGACGACTACCGAAAACGAAAGGGGCTGATTCAGCACCCCAAAACTTATAAAAAAAACCAAACAGTTGTTCTTAAAAAAAATTGTAGCCGTAAAAAACAATGTGTAAATATTTTTAATAATTCCACAAGCCAGTAATGTATTATTGCGTGCACCGCGTAGCTACTTGAATACCTGCGCCCGGCCAAGGTCATTGCACTCACCCGACCAGCTGTTTTGTTTATCAAAATACATCGCTGTTTTATTGATTTTATTTGTTTTTTGGTTTTCTATATGAGATAATTAGGTAGTTTGGGTCTTATTATGTTGTACTATGTGTATGTTAGCAGATAAAAACATAAAAGGACTTAGATAAATTATAATTTTTTTTTGCGTTTTTTTTTTGCTAAACCTATTCAGTATCATGGTCTGATTGCAACCCTCAAGTTTTCGGTAGTAGTCTTTTTACACCCTGTATATATAAGAAAAAAGCTTGCGCGGTCTTTTATCGAAACCGCCTTTTTGACTTACTACCCTCTCAATTATTATTCTATTATGGCAGTATTGTAAACTTTCCAAATTAATCTGAAGAAAACACGATTTTAGGAGAAACCTATGTTTAGCAGTGGACTATTAAGAACTCTTGAACGATATTTTTTACCACATCGCACACAAAGTGATTAGTAAATAATTAGATGAATTATTGGCCGTACAGTGGTTGAAATTCAACCATTTTTTTTAGAATTTTTGGTCAAACTTCATGCTCTTTCACTCATCTAATTTTTGTAATAAGATGTACAAAGTTGTTGCTTCTCGTATTAATATAATATATATTAATCTTACCTCTGATCTCTTGTGTCTCTGTCCCCACCTCTATTGAAAGTGCTTCTCAGCAGGCTGAATGGATCATATCCTTCATTAGGTTTGTCATCCTGGCTGGCTTTAGCCAGACCCTCAGACACATTAGCAACTGCAGAAGAGAGTTTGGGTGCTGCGTAATTGACGGCAGAAGATGGAACTTCACGACGACGGGTGTGGAGGTCGCGGGGTATGCGGGCATCTCTGTTGTGGGAGAAAGATTTGGAATAACGTTAGCATTTTTATAGTTTATGATTACCACTATTACTATGTTTTACAACAATAGTAGCTTATACAACGTTGTTAATTAATACTAGCTGACACCCACGCAACCTCGTTTGAGTCTTCTATTGCCCGTAGCTTGAAAATGTTCCCCTTTTTTGAAACATTCTTCATTGGTGCTCCGCTCTTATTAGTATTGACGTGAGGACATATAGCCTATAGCCTTTCTCGATAAATGGACTATCCAACGATTATCTACTCCAACGCACATACGCACACTGTTTTGATAGATATGATTGAATTTGAACTTTGTAAGCGGTAATAAAGTGCAAATTGACTCATTGACGTTAGGAACACACCTATATTGCTTAGACAACAATGAGTGTTTGTAATATTTGAATTTTATACAATAGCAATAAAGCTCAAATTGACTTAGTTAGTTGATTTAGTTAAAAAACGTTTGTTTGGGGAAAAAGAAAAGGGCTGTTTTTAGGGCTTTTCCGTCCATTATTCGAATTTTTCTCGCCGTAAAAACCATCCTTGAACTTAAAAGAACCTTTAAAAAAAGAATTGGCCAATTTGGTCCAGGCGTTGTTGAGTTATGCCTTGACCAATACATTGAGCGATTCGTTTTTATATTATAGACTAGCTGACCGACGCAACCTCGTTTGCGTCTTTTATTGCCCGTAGCGAAAAATTTTCCCCCGTATAGTGTGTCGCAGACTTACCATAGCAGCGCCATCTATTGATTACTTACTCAACCCAGTCGAAAGGTATCGACATCTGTTAGAATCATTTGGAGTTAACAGATAATTGTGACTGTCAAATAATAACAGACAAATAATTAGCAATAAATTAAAATTGCGACTATAATTTGAGATTTAAACTATCCTATCTCTCAAGTTGGATCGAACTGCACATGGTGTGCGAATTTTATTATAATCGGTTAAGTGGTTTAGGAGTCCATTGAGGACAAACATTGTGACACGAGATTTATATATATTAAGATATATAAATTAGCTACAAAAGTTATATTATTGACATGTTTCGCAGTTTTAAATGCATTAAGGTTTTAGATGCAATAAGATTTGCTGTGAGATTTATTCGTGTACATTTTTAAATTGCACTTGTATCTCGCGAAACGTTTTTATGTCTTTTCTAAGTAGATCGATCTGAAGTAATCATCTTTATAATTTTTTTTCATTATCATCATCAGGCCCCGGACTGCACCTGATTCCTATATGTCGATTTTGGGTTTCTCGGATCCAGCTCCCGCCTGTCATCTTTAGACGTACGCTCTCGTACTCAACGCTTCGGTTCTTGCTTCCTGTGCCGAGCGGTCAAAACCTGGAACTCACTACCAGCGTACGTATTTCCCTCCCACTATGAACCCGGGTCCTTTAAGCAGAGCGTGAAAAAGCATCTCACTAGGCCGCCATAGTGTGGGTCACCATGCTGCTTTGTCCCTATTAGCATTGAGAATGGTGACCACCACTCCTGGATTCTGTTCGTGCTTTCCATCAGACAGAGCAGTCATTTTGGCAGCTAAGACATAAAGAAAAAAACTTTTTTTTTTTATTGAATAATGGGCAAACGAGCAGACGTATCACCTGATGGTAAGCGATTACCGCCGCCCATGGACACCCGCAACACCAAAGGCGTCACAAGTGCGTTGCCGACCTTTGGGGGATGGGAAAGGGGATGGGGGGAGGGGTTGGGGTATGGGCCTCCGGTATTCTCACTCACTCGGTGAAACACAGCGCAAACGCTATTTCACACCGGTTTTCTGTGAGGCCGTGGTATCACTCCGGTCGAGCCGACCCATTCATGCCGAAGCATAGCTCTCCCACGGTGAAAAGGTCGTTGCACTAGTTTGCCGAGACCGTAGATGAGAAGACTTCCGTTGGAACCGATTAAATGTATAAAATGTGTCGTACCTCTCGTCGTGTTTGGGGTTGACGCCCAGCGCCAGCGCCAGCAGGTGAGCGCGCGCGTCAGGCCCGGCGGGCGGCGAGCGGGCGTCGCGGCGCCGGGCAGGCTTGTCCGTCGCCGCCCGCTTGTTACTTGCATCACCGTCTACATCAATCATATTAATAATAAATATTCCGGACATCTAACACACAACGCCATCTAGTCCCAAGCTAAGCAGAGCTTGTGTTATGGGTACTAGACAACTGATATAAATACATATATACTTTTTTTTGTAAATACATACATATTATATATAGAAAACACCCAAACTCCGAAACAAATGTTTGTAAATTCCACAAACATTTGGTCCGACCCAGGATTTGAACCCGAGACCTCAAGCTTAGCAGTCGCATACGCTACCACTACGCCACCGAGGCAGTCGTCATGTTATATTATTTTATTGAGTTTCCGAATCGGTATTATACAGAGCGAACGTGTTAATCGCTCACGCGCCGTGTTCTAGTTAATAGTGCAGACGCAGCGTTGCGCTGCCTCCGCCGCCGTCGCGAACGATGACCTACTTACAGACATATGATTGACTTAGGTATCATTACTATTGTGCGATATTATTAAATAATTTTAATGATGTCGAATGTTACGCCTACAAAAACCATCGACTTAAAAACAAAAAATGAACAATTCTTATACGAACAGTATCTGAATGAGAAAAGAAACAGTGAGAGTCTTCGTCTCATGGTGCAAGATTTGCGTGTGCAAGTAGAGAACCTCCAAAGTCAATTGGAAAAGCTCCAAAGTGAAAATCAACAGAATATAAAAGAAGAGTCTTCTAAATCAGTTCAGTATGAAACTGATGAGGACGAACTTGCTAATGAAACCGAGTGGATTCGTCAGCAGAGTCGCAAAAAAAGGAAGCTGAACGTATCGTTGACACCACCGGCCAAACAACAAGGGGTAGGATCCAGCGATGAAACGAAGACTAGTAAAATTAAGAAGGCTCCACAACCGCCACCCATAATTACCGAAAATATAAAGGACTACCAGAAATTTTATGATTTCTTATCTGAAAATGCCACTGGTGAGTCATTTTTAATAAAAATGCTGAATAATAACAGTGTTAAAATAAACTGCCGTAATGAAGACACTTACAGAACCATTACAAAGTTATTGCTTCAAAATAACTTCCTTTGGCACACTTACGAAAACAAGCAGGACAGGCCTATCAGAGTGATGGCCAAAAACTTGCCTTCTTCGTGTGTACCAACTAGAATAATAGAAGACCTAACAGCCAAAGGTTACAAAATCCTAGAGGTGGTTAACAAGTTAAGCTGGCGTGACAAAACGCCTCTTAACATGTTCATGCTCTCCTTTAAAAAGGATGAAGATACAAAAAATATTTACAGCATCAAGACTATCCTTGGGTGTAAAGTAGACATTCAGCCACTGAAAACTAGCAAACTAATCGCACAATGTAAGAGGTGTCAAGCTTATGGACACACACAAAAATACTGTTCTAAGGAACCCCGTTGTGTAAAGTGTACAGGGAAACACCTAACAAAGGACTGCAAAAAGCCAGCAGATGCCAAACCAAAGTGTGTTCACTGCGGCGAACCACACCCTGCCAGCTACCGAGGTTGTATGGTAGCTAAAGAATTACAAAAAATTAGAAATAAAATACCAAATACAAAGACCGTCCCCTCAAGTCGGGGTCCCAAGGCGATCGTTGATAAAAAACCTGTTACGTCTAAGGTTGTAAGTAAAACACATACATTTGCTCAAATCACAAAGGGTGCTCAGAGACAGCCACAAATGCAAACAAAATCCACAACAACTCTGGATGAAAAGCTAAACAAAATTTTAAACATTTTAACAACGTTCGATGAACGATTACAGAAATTAGAACACAACACTCATGAGTAACAAACTTAAAATCATGACTTGGAATGCTAATGGACTCCTCCGCCATCAGAATGAGCTGCTAGTTGTCCTAAACATAGAAAATATTGATGTATGCCTTATATCGGAAACTCATTTTACTAATGAATCTTACAGGAGAACAAAGCCAGAGGTGGTAGTGCAGTTATAATAAAAGATAACATTTGTCATTACGAGAAATTCAAGCACGAAGAGCTTGAGATACAGGCAGTCGCTGTATGTGTTATGACCGAAAGGTATGCCATAACAATTTCTTCAATCTACAGCCCACCAAGATATTCCTTAAAATCCAGCCATTACCAAAACCTCCTAAAGAAAATGGGAAGCAGATTTATTCTTGGTGGTGATTTTAACGCTAAGAACACCCACTGGGGATCTAGACTTACTACATCAAAAGGGAAAGAACTGTTATGCGCAGTTAGAGATTTGCAATGTAACGTTATATCTACGGGAAAACCAACATACTGGCCAACTGACCCGCACAAAGTTCCTGACCTCATAGATTTTTTTATCTATAAGAACATATCGGATTTAATATGTATTGAAAGTTGTTGCGATATGAATTCGGATCATTCACCGATCATGTTAACAATAAACGAAAAAAAAATACAAACAGAGATCCGCCCAACGCTAGTAAACAAATTCACTGATTGGGAAAGTTTTAAATATGACCTACAGTCTATCACTAATCTAAAGGTCTCATTAAAGCTCCCAGAACATCTGGATGAAGAAATACTCACCTTTGTAAATAACATTCAAAGCTGCGCTTGGAAGAATACGCCAGAGTTAAAACGTACAATTAGAAGTACTAACTATCCAATCGAAATTAGAAATTTAATTAGCGCAAAAAGAAAACAGAGACAAAGGTGGCAGCAAACAAGGTACCCTTCGGACAAAACATTGTTGAATAATCTCACAAAAAAACTCACTCGAGTAATACAACAGTTTAAAGATGAATGTATGTGTACTTACCTAAATCAACTAACCAGTGACCGCACTACAGATTATTCGTTATGGAAGGTCACAAAGAATTTAAAAAGACCTGTTACGCAAATACCACCCATTAGAGAAGTAAGTGGGCAATGGGCTGTAAGTAATGAACAGAAAGCTATGAGATTTGCTGGTCATTTAGAACAAATATTTCGTCCGAATGTAGCAAATACTGTGATCGAAACATGTCAAGATGGAAATAAAAAATATGAAGACGATATAAGACTCATAACACCAAAAGAACTGTGTAAAGAAATTAAATTGCTGAACCGTAAAAAGTCTCCTGGTTATGATCTAATAACTGGTGAGATTTTAAATAATTTACCACGAAAAGCAATAGTTAAGCTTACTACGCTTATAAATGCAACATTTAGACTAAAATACGTACCTGATATGTGGAAAGTGGCAGAGGTAATAATGTTACCAAAACCTGGCAAACCACTTCATGAAGCAACTTCATATAGGCCTATTTCTTTATTACCAATAATTTCAAAATTATTTGAAAAGCTGTTATTAAAAAGGTTAAAACCAATAGTAGAATCAAAGCATTTAATACCTGACCATCAATTTGGCTTTCGAGAAAAACATTCCACTATAGACCAAGTTCACAGAATTACTAATATCATTGAAAAAACTTTAGAAGAAAAGAAAGTGTGTGCCACAGTTTTTCTAGACGTAGCACAAGCTTTTGATAAAGTATGGCACGAGGGACTTGTGCACAAATTAAGAAAAGTACTACCAAAACCCTTTGTAGACATATTAAAGTCCTATATATCTGATCGAATGTTCAGAGTAAGAGAAGGAAATGCATATTCTGATCTGAAACCTATTAAAGCTGGGGTTCCACAAGGAAGTGTTTTAGGACCGGTCCTGTACCTGTTATACACTTCTGACATGCCAGGATTAGATGAAAAAATCATTGCGACCTTTGCTGATGACACGGCTATTATGGCCATTGGGTCTACACACAAGGAAGCAGTAGATAAACTTCAAGTAGCAGTGAACACCATTTGTGACTGGACGAGTAAATGGCAAATTAAATTAAATGAATCTAAATCGGTTCACATTGACTTTACTAATAAAGCTCCTAACTATCACCCGGTATATATAAATAGTCATATAATACCCTATGTCAATACTGCCAAATATTTGGGAATGACACTAGACGCTAAGCTTCGCTGGAAAGCTCATGTCAAAAAGAAACGCGACGAGTTGGAACTTCGCTACAAAAAAATGTATTGGCTCTTAGGTAAACACTCAAATGTGTCCGTACATAATAAGATTTTATTGTATAAACAAGTCCTTATGCCTATATGGACTTATGGTATCCAGTTATGGGGATGTACCAAACAATCCAATACACTGATGATACAACGTTTTCAAAATAAAGTACTCAGGGGTATTGTAAATGCACCCTGGTACATTCGAATGAACGACCTCCATCGGGACCTTAAAGTAGAACTCGTCGCAGACATTATATCAAAGTTTGCCGAAGCACATGAACGCCGGCTTCATCATCACGTAAACGTTGAGGCTATCCAGCTTCTTGACAATACGGATATTACAAGGAGACTTAAAAGGTTAAAACCCTTTGAGTTAGTTAAGTGAAAGTGCGAAGTGAACAAAATACTACTATTTTAGTGCAGTGTAATACAAGAACACACGAACAGAGTGTCCTCAATTAATTAGAGACAATAAGAAAAGTGGTTACGCCAGTTTGTTTCTTAATGATTAGCGAATAAGATCGATATTCCCTTCCCCCATCTACCTTGAACACACACTCGATGCAGGCGATTACGGCGCCGCCTGGCGGACATTGGAGGAGACATATGGAAGACGGTAGAATATATGCTATTGAACAAGGCCGCTCGGCCCTTAGCGCTGCTAGCTGTTACCGCGAGAGGACGTCGGCGCGGGCGCCGTGTACGCATGGCTTTCGTTGAATACTGCGATTGTAAGTAATCGGGAGTGAGCCGTTATACTTTATTAACATTAATTCGCCAAGTGAGTACCGAACTCATTGGTAGATCGAGGAAAGTGAAGTACCGAGTTCACTAGTGTATCGAAGATAGGAAGTTTCGTGAATATATATATCGCTTATCGCTTTGTGGGTACGGTAATCCTACAGTGAAATCTCCGTACAGAACTTACAAATCTGTATCGCTTGTGTGTGAACTATTGACATTAATATGCTTTTCGTGTAATATTTAACCCGTCCGCGAGCTTGCGAACCACGTGTGAATGTAATAATAGACAATCTAAGCTGCTTAAATCGCTAAACCCTGGCATTGAGCCTTTGTAAAATAACCCCCATACCGCATCTTGGACGCGCCGTCGTTGCCATCTTGGAGCAGAGGAACTATCGAGAAGGCCTGGGACGCCTGCCTGGGTTGCAGAGCTGGAGACGCGCAGGGAGCTCCAAAATCAAGTAAGTGTGTGTTCATGCCTCATCCTGACGGTTCCCCTTGATACCTAACTCCATCATACAGTCCACAAAATATCGATAACATCATATATACGCGAGTGGCGTGTCCATATTTGGTCCTTCGGCCGGACTCCGTCCAGTAATTGATCCGTTCGAGTCGTAACAGATTAGATCTATATTATTGCGTACCATCCAGCCGTCCTTATTAGGATCCCTTCCGTAGGCACTAATAAGTGAAAAATACAATATTTTATGTAATATATCGTATGAAGTGACATTGCGTCATCCATATTGTACCGCTAAAACACGTAGATTTATCGCCGTGATATATTTATGTTTACGTGTATTACCGCTTACATATAAGTATTATATGTACAAATATATCTTATTTATAACATTAATTGCAATCTATTAATAAAATAGAACATTATTGTTACATTTTCTACCGCGTTACACCCGCAACATTTTTATACACCCACCTTCATTGTGAGAATAATAAATTGTTTCTTTGCGTTATAACCCGACCGTATTAAGTAGCTAATCATGCCTCCTAAAAAGCAACCGAATAAGGGAGAAGGTTCCGATTATGAAGATGCACACGATTCGAAAATGATTATGTTGATTGCTAAACGCGATGCTTTTTTCGAAGTAGTTCAGCATATTTATGACCTCTCTTTTGACCTTGACTCGGGCATCTCTGAGAGGGAAAGATTCCTTAGTGAAAGTTATAACATCGATGAATTACGTAGTGAGTTTCAAGAAATATTAGATAATTGTAACAGTCATTTATTGGAAATAAACCCTACCGCTACACCGGATTATAAAAGTCTTGTTGCTTTCGAGTCTTTGTGTGGCAGAATTAAAAAAATTCGGTCTCAATATACACAACAGAATTCGTCTGCAAGTAATGTTTACGTACCGCGTGAGTCGACACCGAGATTGCCGCCAATAGAACTAATGAATTTTTCGGGTGATATTCGTTCATGGCCATTGTTTTACGCCAGTTTTAAGTCGACTGTTCATGATAATCCATCGCTCACGGATGCAGAAAAATTATATTATCTGTTAGGTAAACTGTCCGATAAGGCTCAGTCCGTATGCTCGGGTATAACCCCATGCGCTGAGAATTATAGTTTGTTTTTGGAATCATTAATCGATAAATACGAAGATAAGCGTTTGCTTGCTTCTACATATTTAAATCAAATGTTTGAATTTAAACCGTTGCAATCCGCGTCAGTAAATAACTTTGATATATTTACGGATAAATTCACAAGTGCAGTACGCGCTTTAAAAAATTTAAAATTAGATAATCTCATGGAATTTATAATTCTACATGTCGCGCTTAAGAAATTAGATATTGATACCGTCCGCGCATTTGAGTTAAGTTGTTCGAGTTCTAGTTCTAAATTACCAACCTTTGACGACTTAGTCGAATTTATAAAATCCCGTACGAAAGTTTTGGAACGCACTCATACCGTTTCTATGGTGAGTAGTGCAGTTAATAATAATAATAAACCCAACTATCGACGATCGAATGTCCCGGCACCGAGATATCAGACGTTTGTTACTACAGCGTGCTCCCCGCGTAAATGTCTTTGTATTAATTTCACACACTCGCATTTGTTTAAATGTGGCGACTTTAGAAAAATGACCCCTCAGGAGCGTTTTAAATCTGTGAAGAGCCACAATGCCTGTGTGAACTGCCTTAGTTTGAACCACAGATTGTCGGACTGCTCCTCCGATGTTGGTTGTCGCGCGTGCAAACAGAGACACCACACTTCGTTACACTTTCATCGAACAAGTGTAGATGGGCCGAAGCGAGTTTCGCCCGGTTTGCGGGGGACGTCCGCGAACCCCCCCGCTTCGCCCGCACCCGTAGTGGACGCGTCACGCGCTCGTGGTGACGTAACACTATGTGCTACTCACGCGCCTACCGAATCCATCGGAAACGTTCAGGACGCGAATTCTAGTACTACCGTTTTGTTGTCGACTGCTCAAGTTGTCGCCTATGACAATAAAGGCGTTCGACACGTATTACGTGCGTTGCTTGATACCGCAGCACAGAGCCATTTCATAACAAGGGATTGTTGTGAGTTAATGGGTATTCCGTGTTTTGAAACTGAACGTACTATTGTAAAGGGGTTCGGTGGAGCTGAGCAGATAATTAAAAATAATAAAATTAATATTAAAATTTACTCGCGATTTGATAGTAACGTTAATTTTAAATTATCGCCGCTCGTTGTAGATCGAATTACGGACTTATTGCCTACCGCCGTGGTAGATAAGTCAGGTCTGACTCATTTGTCTGGCTTACCGCTAGCAGACGAGAGTTTTGGGACGCCTAATAAAATAGATATGTTAATAGGCGCATCTCTCTTCCCATATTTAATCCTCCCTGACGTAGTTCACGCTCCTCGTGACTCGTCAGCGCCCCCAGCGTTACATACTGCGTTGGGGTATGTGATTATGGGTTCCGTACCCACTATACCCGCGTTCGATTCACACCAGGTCTTGACGTGCTGCGTAGCACAAGAGCCTGTCGCTATTGACAATTTAGTCAGGCGATTTTGGGAGCTAGAAGAGCCTCCCTCCTCACCGCCCATTCAGTGCCCCGAAGACGCTGAATGCGAATTCTTTTATAAGCTAACCACGACCCGCGATTCCGTTAGTGGCAGATACGTTGTCGGCCTGCCATTTAACGAGGATGTTTATACTTTAGGTAACTCCTACGAAACCGCTCGTAAGAGATTTTTTTGGCTTGAAAGAAGATTAGAATCTTCACCTAAGCTAAGAGTAGCTTATGATGAAGTCATAAGGGACTATCTCGCAAACCAATATATTTCACCCGCACCTCAGTACGATCTTCATGACCCCAATCCGATTTACGTTATACCGCATCATGGAGTCGTACGCGAGGATAGCATGTCGACCCGCCTTCGAGTTGTCTTAGACGCTAGCAGTAAGACTAGCACCGGACGATCCTTGAATGATATTTTGCATTCAGGACCGAACCTACAGGGTGACTTGTTTAAAATTATTTTAATGTTTCGTTTATATGCCGTAGCTATAACCGCTGACTGTCGTCAGCAGTTTCTTCAAATTGTTATGCGAGAAGCTGATCGCCGGTATCAGTGTTTCTTATATCGATTTAGCCCGCAAGATACGCTTACGCTGTATCATTTCAACCGCGTGTGCTTTGGGTTATCGTCAAGTCCATACCATGCGCTTCGCACGGTGAGACAGTTGATCGAAGATGATGGCTCGAAGTACCCTATAGCGAGTGTGATAGCATCCACTTCGTTCTATATGGATGACATGGCCTATTCGGTTCCAAGCGAGTCGGAAGCTATTGCTGCGTCTCGTCAGCTTATTGACATGTTTAAGGGCGCGCAGTGGGATCTCGTGAAGTGGAATAGCAACTGTCCCGCTGTCTTAAATAGTCTTCCCTCCTCACACAGACTACCTACCGAGGTAGAATTCGATAAGTCCGTGCAACACAAAATACTGGGGTTGCACTGGTCTATAAAGGAGGACGCGTTTTTATTCAAATCGTCCGCTCCCGCTGATATAATATGTACCAAACGTTCCATTTTGTCCACAGTCGCTCGTTTGTGGGACATAATGGGCTTTGTTGCGCCCGCAATCGTGTATGCTAAGTTGCTAATAAAGCAACTTTGGCAGTTACACCTCGATTGGGACGATACACCACCGCTCTCGATAGTTAAGGGATGGAGGCAGTTTTGCGTTGAATTGCCTGCCTTAAATGATATACGTATCCCACGACATGTTGGTGTAACGGAGAACTGCGTTGTTACCTTGTTGGGTTTTTCCGATGCTAGCGAGCAGGCTTACGGAGCAGTAGTGTACCTACACGTTACGGCTAGCAGTGGTAATACCGTTCAATTAGTTTGCGCTAAAACTAAAGTCGCCCCCATGAAGCCGCTTACCATAGCGCGCCTCGAGCTTTGTGGAGCTGTTCTTTTGTCGAAATTGCTTCGCACAGTTCTCGATAATTATTCTCGAGATATTTCCGTTAAGGTATACGCCTTTGTTGACTCTAAAGTGGCTTTATACTGGATAAAGAGTTCACCACGGAAATGGCAAACGTTCGTCGCGAATCGAGTTGTTCAAATTACCGACAACATTCCTTCTAACAACTTCTACCACGTAGCAGGTGTAGAGAATCCCGCAGACATACTTTCGCGTGGTATTACACCACAAAAATTATTGTCCCACCCATTGTGGCTCCATGGGCCTCAGTGGGCTTCGTTAGATCCATCACAGTGGCCCCTTCGGACACTCGATGATCAAACTATTGAAAACATACCGGAACAAAGAGTTTTAACACACATTGTGTGTACGCCTGTAAAGCATTGCTTTATATATGATCTCGCGCTTCGAATCTCCTCTTGGAGTAAGCTTCTTCGTCTTATAACATATGTTTGTAGATTTGCCAAACTATTGCCCCGCCGCAGCACTATTGCAGTGACTGCCGAAGATATGGATTTCGCCGAGAATAAAATAATTATCTCTGTGCAAAGAAAGTACTTTGCAACAGAATATTCGCATATATCTAACAATGAAAACTGCTCCTCAGTTTTCAAGCGCTTAAGGCCTTTTATTGACAACGATCTTATTCGAGTAGGTGGTCGTTTAGTCAATTCCGAATTGGACTATGCTCATAGGTATCCCGTTATTTTACCGCACAATGATCATGTAGTGAGACTGATCATTGATTATTTTCATGTAAAGAATTTACACGCCGGACCGGAAGTTTTACTGTCGCTGCTCCGCCAGAGATTCTGGATCTTGTCTGCACGTCGTGTAGTGCGACAAAGAGTGCACTTATGTAATACTTGTTTTCGACTTAGGCCGCGTCCTAATTATCCGCTAATGGCCGACTTACCGGATAGTCGTACGCGTCAAGTAGTGAAGGCGTTTACGCATACGGGCTGCGATTATGCCGGTCCCATCGCTTACACTCCTACACGTCGACGGGGTGTCCGCAGTGAGAAGGCTTATATGTGTTTGTTCACGTGCCTTACAACTCGTGCCATACATCTCGAAGTCGCCACCGACCTCAGTACTCCAAGCTTCCTAGCAGCGTTGAAACGTTTCCTTTCTAGACGAGGCCCCGTACAGTTCATGTATTCCGATAACGGAACTAATTTCAAGGGTGCCAATTCCTATCTACGCGATCTTTATAAATTTCTCAATGCGGAATACCGTCCTAAGCTAGAGCAAGAGTATGCTGAGAGTCGTATAGTTTGGAAGTTTATATGCCCCAGCTCTCCACATTTTGGAGGCGCCTGGGAGAGCATGGTGAAGGTCGTTAAGACCCATTTATTTAGAGTAATCGGACAGCAACTTCTTTCATATGAGGAGCTTAGTACCGTCCTTACTCAAGTTGAGTGTCTACTTAACTCGCGACCGCTCACCGTATTGAGTTCGGATCCAGCAGAGCCGTCTGCTTTGACACCGAGTCATTTTTTAAATACGACACCGTTATTGTCTTTACCCGCGCTCGATGTTAAAGACCAATCTATCGGTTTGGTTCATAGACATTCACTTCTCGATAAATTAGTCCAGTCATTCTGGAACCGCTGGAGGATGGAATATCTTCACACTTTACAGGTTAGGCAGAAATGGAATTCTCCTTCTGTACCTATCACTATAGGTACAGTTGTTGTTGTTATTAACGATAATGTACCGCCCCTAGCCTGGCCACTGGCAGTTGTGGAGATAATACACCCTTCAAAGGATGGCATTATTCGCGTGGCGACAGTGAGGACCGCCAAGGGAACTTACCTTCGTCCCGTCGTTCGTTTGTGTCCTCTCCCCACGCAGTAATTGACACTCTACATATTTAACTTTATTATTTTATATATATATTTTCGTTTAGTTAGTTATTTGTTTCGTAATCCCGGAGCCGCTCTCCGGTATATATATCTATCTCTCCTCCGTCCGCATATGTGTGTAAGTTTAATTATCTATTCTTATGGTAGTTTTTAAAGGTGACCCTTTAAGGGCGGGTGGAAATGGTTACGCCAGTTTGTTTCTTAATGATTAGCGAATAAGATCGATATTCCCTTCCCCCATCTACCTTGAACACACACTCGATGCAGGCGATTACGGCGCCGCCTGGCGGACATTGGAGGAGACATATGGAAGACGGTAGAATATATGCTATTGAACAAGGCCGCTCGGCCCTTAGCGCTGCTAGCTGTTACCGCGAGAGGACGTCGGCGCGGGCGCCGTGTACGCATGGCTTTCGTTGAATACTGCGATTGTAAGTAATCGGGAGTGAGCCGTTATACTTTATTAACATTAATTCGCCAAGTGAGTACCGAACTCATTGGTAGATCGAGGAAAGTGAAGTACCGAGTTCACTAGTGTATCGAAGATAGGAAGTTTCGTGAATATATATATCGCTTATCGCTTTGTGGGTACGGTAATCCTACAGTGAAATCTCCGTACAGAACTTACAAATCTGTATCGCTTGTGTGTGAACTATTGACATTAATATGCTTTTCGTGTAATATTTAACCCGTCCGCGAGCTTGCGAACCACGTGTGAATGTAATAATAGACAATCTAAGCTGCTTAAATCGCTAAACCCTGGCATTGAGCCTTTGTAAAATAACCCCCATACCGCATCTTGGACGCGCCGTCGTTGCCATCTTGGAGCAGAGGAACTATCGAGAAGGCCTGGGACGCCTGCCTGGGTTGCAGAGCTGGAGACGCGCAGGGAGCTCCAAAATCAAGTAAGTGTGTGTTCATGCCTCATCCTGACGGTTCCCCTTGATACCTAACTCCATCATACAGTCCACAAAATATCGATAACATCATATATACGCGAGTGGCGTGTCCAAAAAGTGTTAATGGACACAATCTTATTATAGTTTTGTTTTAATAATTTAGGTCAAAGTAAAATTACTCATTAGTCAGTAGACTAGATCGTAATAGCAATGTCCTACTTGCAATGTACGGCATTTATAGAAAAAAAAAAAAAAAAAAAAATGTTATATTATAAAACTGGCTTATACCCCGACCCCGCCTATGTCCTTCCTCAACAAACAAAGTATCACATTCCGAATAACGTTGAAGTCGATGCAGCGGTTTAGCCGTGAAAGAGTAAAAGCCAAACAGAGTTTAAAATTTATTTATTTTTTTTTTTTTTTTTATACCTGAGCTACCAAAATGACTCTGCCCTGCCTGATGGAAAGCACCAGCAGAATCCAAGAGTGGTGGTCACCATCCTCAATGCAAACAAGGACAGTGCAGCATGGTGACCAGAACTATGGCGGCCTAGTGAGATGCTTTTTCACGCCCCTCTTAAAGGACCCGGGATCATAGTGGGACGGAAACACGTGCGCTGGTAGTGAGTTCCAGGTCTTAACCGCTTGGCACAGGAAGGAAGAGCCAAATCGATGAGTGCGAGAGTGTATGTCTTCCACTCTGAAGACATACACTCTGAAGAACTTCCGCGAGGCCGCCTTAGTGACGCTCTCAACATACTCGCGCGGGTTGAGGTCGCAGCAGATGGCCATGCCCAGGACATCGAGCCTGCCTTGTAATGGTAGTTGAGTGTTCTGAAAAGTCGGAAGGGGAAGGAATGGAGACCTTTTGGCAGAGAACGCGCACACCTGTGTTTTCTTGGCGCTAAACTCGACCAGATTCTCGCAGCCCCATTGTGAAATGCGGCCTAGAACATGGTCGAGCTCAGCGACAAGCTCCTGTCGTTTTTCCTCTACATCTACCGGCTTTGCCGCAGGGCGCCCAAAATATCGTCCATGAACTGTGCTGTCGTCTGCATAGCAATGAATGTTGCCAAGGTCTAACATGTCATTGATATGCAGAAGAAACAGCGTGGGCGACAGGACGGAACCCTGCGGTACTCCTGCGTTAATCGACTGAACGTCGGAGGCCGCGCCGTCACAAAGTACTCTGATGCGACGTTGGTGCAGGAATCCGGCAACCCAGTTGCAGAGTTTGGGGGGCAAGCCAAATGCCGGTAGCTTGGAGAGAAGCGAACGGTGCCAAACCCTATCAAAGGCCTTGGCCATGTCGAGGCTAATAGCCAAAGATTCCCCGTGCCTGTCAATAGCCTCACCCCAAAGGTGTGTGACATACGCTAGAAGATCACCCGTGGATCGGTTCGGCCTAAAACCATATTGACGATCGTTAAGTAGGGTGTGATCCTCCAGGTAGTGGACCAATTGCTTGTTTATGATCCGTTCGAACACTTTGCAGATAATGGAGGTGACAGCTATTGGGCGGTAGTTGGCCGGGTTGGAGCGGTCGCCTTTTTTGGGAATGGGCTGAACATTCGCCTCCCTCCAGGCCTCCGGAACAGTTCCCGAGGAATATGACAGGCGATACAGGCGCGTCAAAACCGGAGACAACTCTGGTGCACAGTTCTTAAGAACCACCGCTGGGATACCGTCGGGTCCACTGGCTTTCCGAACGTCGAGAGACCGAAGCTCTGAGCGGACATCACTCAGCCGGATGCGAATATCCCGCATTGTTGCATCGCAGGCCGGAATGGTAGGTGGGTGCATGCCGCGGTCTTCGACTCGGGAGTTAGCCGCAAAGAGATCTACAAGCAGTTTCGCTTTCTCCTGCGGCTGATGGGCAAGTGATCCGTCGGGATATTTAAGCGGTGGTAGCGAGGGCTGGCAGAAGTTGGACTGCACGGCTTTAGCCAATCGCCAGAACTTTCGGCTACCCGTAGGGTATGCGACGAGTTCGTGGCCAAGCCGCGCGATGCGCTGGGCATCCGCTGTGATGTAAGCCTTCTTGCATTCCCTAGTGGCTTTGTTGAACGCTGCTTTTAGTCGATCCACGTCGGGGTGGCCGTGAGCGCGGGCCCTGGTCCATGCGCGGTAGGCTGATTGCTTTAGGGCGACAGCATGGGCGCATTCGCGATTGAACCAACGACGGGTCGTTGCGCCGGCGACCTCACTGTAGGGAATGTAGTATTCCATTCCGACAGTGATCTCGCCGGCCACAGCGGCCGCACATTGCGACAGATCACTGTATTTAAAGCAGCGTTGTGCCCACGGGATAGATGCGAAGTAGTCCCGCATTCCATCCCAGTCTGCAGACGAGTAGTGCCATAAGCGTCTTTTTGCTGCCACTGCTCGTGGGGGGGCAACAAGAGGCACAGTGGTGGACACCAGGCAGTGATCGGAGGATCCCAGAGGGGCGAGCACCGATACACTGTACTGCTCTGGGTGACTCGTCAGCAGAAGGTCCAGCAAGGAAGGCGCTTGACTCAGTATGTCTGGTATCCTGGTGGGCTGGAGTACCAACTGGGTGAGGTCATGCGTGAGAGCGAATGCGTGGACAGTCCGACCCGCGTGGTCAGTTCTGGAAGATCCCAACCAGGACTCATGGTGGGCGTTAAAGTCTCCCAGAAACACCAGTTCGGCGGTCGGGAACTGTTCCTGCGCTTTATCCACTGCCTGACTGAGATGTTCGAAGAGCTTAGTTGTCTCGTAGTCTCCAGAATGGGATCGATATAGGCACACATAGATTCGGCTCGAGGAGCCAGTATCCACGTGTAGCCATATAGTGGAGAAGGATGGGTCTTCAAGGCAACGTAATCGGCGACAACAAACATCCGCCCTGACGAAAAGACACACTCCAGCCTTGGCGAGGAAGCGCTCCTCAAGCACGTAGCCGGGGTAGAGAAGATATGTCGTGTCGGCAGGGCGGCGTATTTGTGTCTCCGTTAGGAAAAGCATGGCCGGCCGAGCGGTCTCAAGATGTTGGTGGACGGCGTTGAGGTTTGCATGGAGTCCACGGATGTTAGTGAACTCCACCTCAAAAAGCGGGTTGGTGGGAAAATGGCGTGCCGCTGTTGAACGTATATATTTTTTTTTCCTTACTGCCATGATAAAAAGAGATGGGGAGAAGTGGGAGCGTAAAAGGCGTGACAGTCATCGTGGCAGTGTAATACTGAGGCTCGGAATGCTGTGTCGCCATACAATAGTGAGGCCTGACGGTGACCGAACCGTCGGGCGGAAGGGCCCCCGTACCCTCCCGGAAGTGGTCGCCTGGTCCCACCGTCCGGTCACCAACCGGCACGACGAGCCACTCCGTGGATTATGCGCGACCTGACGGGGCAGCCTCCCAGGGTGGTTAGCCGTGGTTGGGCCCCTCTCTATGCCGCGGGCGGCCAGCGGCACCACCGTTTCTACGGGTCTCCCTGGCCGACGGTTCGATCCACGTCACCCTCTACATGACTTTACGAACATTCCACTGCTCACACACTTACCACGATAACTGTCACCCCTGCATCATTGGGCCTCCGGTCTCGCACTCACCAGCGAAATACGACAGTACTAAAACCGTCATTTTAGGCTTGTCTTCTGTGCGAGGGTAGTACCTCCCCGGTCGAGCCGACCCATTCATGCTGAAATCAGCATAGCTCTACTACCTATTATATTATATTATTAGTGTGGACAATCACCGCCGTGAATATATCAAGCGTGGAGAACTGTTATTGGCTATAAGTACGTGTACTCATAGTTAAATATATTGCTACAAATTGTAATTGTTATTTACCCTTTAAATATTTTTGAAGTGAAACTTGTTTAGGAGCACGAAGTAAATTTTTTACGGATGAATCGCAATAATAATATATTAGCGTTACAAAGATGTGCAGCGTTTTTCTCAGAGAAGAGGTAGAGAGCGATTGAGACCGATGGAGAGAGAGTGAGAAAGTCAAGTTATAGTTCAAGAGGAAGGAGTACACATTTTCCTTAAAGGTCGTATCTGCTTATAAATAGCGCAGATAATTTTCTAAAAACGAATGGAGTATGGTACTTTTATAAACCCCTTTATCTACACTAAATATTGATGTTGAAAGTTGTCAATATTATGTTAATATTTTTTCGAGTGTAGGTCTCAAAAAAATTACCATCAAATTTGTATGCCGATGCATTTTTTATGAAAAATATATATTTTGCAAGCCCCAAAACAAAAATCAGTTCGTAATGAATGAAAATGAATAAAAATTTTCAAGTCACCATTCTGACATGTTAGAGCTGGGGGTCACTCGGAAGGTACCATTCACTTTGTATGCCACAAGTTTTTCTCAGTTTTCCATCGTATTTTCTCGAAGTATTGATTTTTAGAAACTGTTATTATTTAATTTGGGACACTCATCAAATTGACGTGTTTCGCTCCCTATCGCGCTTTTACCTGCCACTATCAGAATTTGGTCCAATGATAAAAGTTGGGTGTCTCGTCAAAACGAAGCTGTGTATAAACTTTCAGCCTGTTATTAATCACTGAAATCCCTTGTACGTGGGCCCGTGGACTATTCTGTATTAATTTATTATTTTTATAATACCATGGTCATGTTCAACGTCTTCTTCGAAGTCCAGTGCGTTGTAATCGATCTTGTCGTGACGATCAGAACTTTGAGTAGTGTCCAACTCTCCTTCTTCCTTCTCCGAAGGGGGCCTGGCAGGAGTACCTTCCCCATCACCTGAAATTCGAAGAGAATGTTGTGGAAATAATCTCAAAGGCAGTTGCATATATTTTAACGTTACCAGTTAAAATCTTTATTTGTTCAGACGTTCTGATCTCCAGAACTAACAATCAGATTTGGTTAATTCTCTCAATATTGAAAGTGTAACTATAGTATAGAATAAAGTTTAGACTAAATACGGTTAATTTTATACAAAAAGACCACAGATGTTAGAAATATATTGTTAATATAATAAACATCTAAATAAAAAACATGTAAATAAACATTGCTTTATTTAGACCTGTATTTTATGTTCAATTATTACATTTCTATCAAATATGCTGAATGTTGATGAAGCAAGGTTCAAGGATACGCAGTTTAAAAAATAAATAAACAGCTTCTCACTAAAAATATGTGCAAAACATTTTATTATGACAGTTTTTTTTTTTAAATAAGATGGAAGATAAAACAGCGCCATCTGTTGAGAATTAGATAACTTACAAGAGACCACGGATATAAAAATTAGGAAAACATCGTTAAAATAGTTTTTTATTAAAACTAGCCGAGAAATAAAAATGAAAACAGAATACAATAACAAATATCTGTCGTTTCGATTGATACCGTCCCTCAGTGGATCACCTGAAATGCCTGCTGGGCAAATCTGAAGAGCAACTGAAAATTTAATCAAAATCTGTACAACCGTTTTGTATTATATACACATATACACTTTGATTTTGATGTATCATATAATAATAAACAACATTCTGTACGCATTTCTTTTATGTAGTAGGAGGCAAACGAACAGACTTGTGCGTTGCCGTCATTTGGGAATTGGGAGATGGGGAGGGGGTATCAGGGTCTTCAGAGCACAGCGCAGGCGCTGTTTCACATCGGTTTTCTGTGAGGCCGTTGTATCACTCCGGTCGAGCCGGCCCATGCATGAAAAAGTGTGGCTCTCCATTATATCATATATTCGTAATTCCATTGGTTTTTTAAATGAAAACTTCTACAGGCAGGTTTGTATGGGAAGTAAATTGATATAAGTCGTCTTTGACATGCAAACGTGACGTGTTAACACTTGAGCCAGATACGAATGTATTAATATAAATTAATACAGTACAGTACGAGTACATAACACAGGTCGATAAATTTTCATTAATGTTAAAAAAACAGAAATAACGACTGTTTGTTTTACAGTTTAGCATATAGTTATCACTTCTGTCGGCAGTCTTCATGACTGCTTTCTTTTTATTACTTTTATAGGGTTCCGTACCGATACAGTCAATCGGGAACCTATTACTAAGACTTCATTGTCCGTCTATCACCAGGCTGTATCTCATGATAGTTAGACAGTTAACATTTTCAAAGATGATGTATTTATGCTGTCGCTGCAACAACAAATACAAAAAAAAACAGAACGAAATAAATATTTAAGGCAGTTCCCATACAATATACGTGATTTTTTGCTCGAAATTGATAACGGCAACATGTAGCCGTTTGAAATGTATAGATAATGGTACGGAACCCTTCCTGTTTTTCAATGAAAACGATAATTTATGTTAAATAGTTTTGTACTCACGACTCTGCTGTCTCTCAGCGGGCTTCTTACTAGCCTCTTGATGGTCTCTGTCGGCTCTCTCCTGTTCCGCACGCTAAAGAACAAACACATCATGAGTATTAACTCAATATACAAAAACTTCCGTATCTGAAGTTATCTCGGATAAAAATATATTAACCTTATCCCATTGATCCTTAATGTTAACAATTATACAATCTTTTTTATGGTATAGGGGCATACGAGCAGACGTATCACCTGATGGTAAGCGATCACCGCCGCCCATGGACACACGCAACGCCAGAGACATCACAAGTGTTTTATCTTTTTAACGAGAACGCTCTTCTGCCCTTCTTTTCAATATTCTTTGTTTTTGTAATTTAGGATATTATTAGTACGAATGAGCAGCTTCTTAGTCACAGTCTCAACTAGTTGAGAAGGTACGGATACTATTGCTAAAAATAGCCTATTATTTAGCGTGTAAATGTTTTAATTAAAGAAAGAAATAATTTTTAATTGAAGTGCCATCGTCTCGAGTGTCTATTGTATTAGGTTTATAATTACAAAATAATTTTGAATTTAAATTGAAATAGAGTAAAAATTCACGTACACTTGGTACGCGGTATGCATACATTGTTTTTTTTTTCTTAAACTTTCTTGAAGGCTTCAAACGTGCGAGTAAAATGAAAGACATTCCGTATCCTTTTCGGCATATTATTTAGAAGCAAAATCGTTTAATAACCAGATGCATTTAATGCATCTGGTTATTAAACGATTTTGCCTACCTACCTTGTAATACAAGGTAAGCTTAAAATTAGAGAAGTAGGCAATCTTTTACAGGCGACCATTGGACGGAGAGAAAACATGAGTAAGAGAAAGTGTTGGGATTATATTGCACATTGAGCTTACCTCAAACTCCGACAGCTTGATGATACGTCGCTGAGCCTGGCGCCAGTGCGGCGGGGTGACGGAGCGAGAGCGCGAGCGGGAGCGAGACGGCGTGCGGTAGCGCTGCGGGACACATCATCATAAGGCAATCAACATTCAGTGTGGAACTGCCTCAGTGGTTGGCAAGGTTTGGGACTAGATGGCGTTTCCGCTCACGATACGTCACTATTTACTTAACACGAATAGATTTTAGAACCGTTTTACTGTGGAAAAAATCCAATGTTACTTACGAATACACCGCGTCCCTTGATGACCCTGCCGCTGCGAGTGTAGGACCGGTGGTGTTCCCTCTCGCGGTACCTCATCCTAAATCACACATATTATGTCATTTTTCATCTATACTAATATATAAAGCTGAAGAGTTTGTTTGTTTGAACGCGCTAATCTCAGGAACCGCTGGTCCGATTTGAAAAATTCTCTCAGTGTTGGATAGTCCATTTATCGAGGAAGGCTATAGGCTATATATATATATATATATATATATATATATAATTACGCTAATACTAATAAGAGCGGAGTACCAATGAAGAATATTTCAAAAACGGGAGAAAATTTTCACGCTACGGGCAATAGAAGACGCAAACAAGGTTGCGTGGGTCAGCTTGTTGTCTATATAAAAACAAAGTACTTTATGCCGTACTACAACATTTAAAAAACATAGATAACTGGAATAAATCTAGTATAGAGCGACTCAGATAAGAATAACGTTCCTATTCTTAATTGAGTCGCATTGCTAAGAACCTTACTCGCATACCATAGATTTTTTTTAATTCTGGTTCCTAGCTATCCAGTCCGTCTTTCCAGGGAAGTGTTCGAAATTCTCGGATTTTCTCGAATATAATATACGTGTATTACACTTATAAGCCTTTCTCTTGTATCACCTTTTACCGTGGGAGAGCCACGCTTTAGCATGGATGGGCCTGCTCGACCGAAGTGATACCACGGCCTCACAGAAAACCGGTGTGAAATAGTGCTTGCGCTGTGTGAGCACCGAGTGAGTGAGGATACCGAAGGCCCATACCCCAACCCCTCCCCGTTTCTCTCCCCATCCTCCAAAGGTAGGCAACGCACTTGTGACGCCTCTGGTGTTGCGGGTGTCCATGGGCGGCGGTAATCACTTACCGTCAGGTGATACGTCTGTTCGTTTGCCCACTACCGAATAAAAAAAAAAAAAAACCCTATGTTTTGCTGAAAACTGCATCTTGAATCTTGTCGCCTCTAAGTATTTTAAAGATTAATCGAAAAAAAATCTTATAAGACTTAAGGGACCTTGAAGCCATGTTCCTTGCTTTTTATGAAATTGATAATAATGTTTGACGATACTGCCCTTCCCCTGGCCACTAATATTGTTTTGACAACAAAATATTGGTGGAAGGTGACACATGGGTCTAATAATCATTTCTAACAAGTCGCTTGAAAAGGACGAACATTTGTGTTTTTGGTGCGATAGCAATCGAGCCGAAAACACAAATGTTCGAGAAATAAAGATACAGTTAGTAGATCAATGAATAAATTATGACTTACATCAAAAATCGACAAAAACTGAAAAACAAAATAAGAAATAATACGAATAACATTTTAAATGTATGTTACTGTTGCGCCATAACCAGATGAATCTCGTGTCCACTAGAATAATCGAGAACTGTCGAGGACAACGCCATCTAGTGTCGGAAAGCGCGCAACTGTGTGCATTATGACGATTACTCGACGCTAGATGGCGCTACAAGCAGCTCTAGAGTAATCTATTTAGCCTAGAAACATCGATCGAATGTTTTCGTAGTTTCGAGTAATTTCCACGGCCATATAAAAGCGGAACGTGTTGGCCGTAGGGACAGTATTGTTTCACGATACAGCGGATAAACATCGAAGAGATCTTCTAGTGCGACTAACGAGTGATTTAGTGATTTCTTATTGTAAAAAGTGTTGTTAATAAATATTGTGTTATTTTTGGTAATCAATCGACTGCTTTAATTTATTTAATAACGACTCGTAACATTACCTTTGTCAAATTAACAGTTTTTTTTTACAAAAGGACACGGAAGTATATACGGTACTTGCATTTTTTTTTTATTAAGTTTTAGTCATGTTCGACTAATATATATCTATATACTTTGAATTAGTTGGGACTAATTTTGACGAGATTTACACTGATAGAGAGCTGATGTTATGAAGAGGTAGCAAAACTAGTTAATTATTAAATTTCAAATGACTTCCTTAAATCAACATGACACCATTATGAATGGATCATACCTTTTGTTTGCTTTTTTTAATGATATATCTGAAAAGCCTCTATCACAGTTAGGTATTACCTCTCTCTATCGCGTCTGGGGTCGTTCCTATCATCATTATCTCTGCCACCTCTCATGAGGAACCTGTTTGTCGGTACGTCTGGTATCTCCCGAGGGTCTATCTTGGAGGTGGTGACGAGGGGATGAGCTGGTGTCTCCGGAGCTTCCGATTCCTCATTTTCTGATGGTTCAGATTGGCGCCTGAGTGAAAAGATTAGCGTTTTATTTTTGTGATTAATCTATACTATTAAAGCGGTTAAAGTTATAAGGTTTGTGGGGAGTAATCTCTAGGCCTATGAAGCCGATTTGAAAATTGAAAAATATTTTACCAATAGAAGGCCATATTTTTTATGAGTGCCATAGGCTATGTATAAATAAAAATAAAATAAATATTCCGGACATCTAACACACAATTACTGTGATATTCCATCCGATAACCGACATGCAAGTGGGCGTAGACGCGGGTAAAAGTTTGTAACTAACTAAATGGCAAGTTAATTATAATGTCTTTTTTTTATTGTTATTTATAAAATACAACTCCCGAACTAGGAATATACATCCTGTATCGCGTGGGACTTTACAAACATACACGAGACGTATAAAATGTATGTCGCATGTCGGACTCGAACCGACTAAAACCGCACGCCGTCTCGGGTACTACATGCCAAGGAACCAGGTGCACCCTAAAAAGGAAAACCATGGAACCCCGACGTACCTTGGGCCACCTACGGTTTTTAGATGGCCCCCTACTGTGTGGGAACCCCGATGTACCCATTACTGTCCCCCGGGGCACTCCGCCACCCGGACCTGCTTCTTCTAGCCTGGGGGTGACAGGTGAGGACATCCGTCACCCCCAGGCTTGCGCTTATGGAGGACAGAGATCGTTCTGAGATTTCCAGCGCGCAAGTCGCTCCCGGTACCTGGCCTGTACCCGGGCCGGGCGGACCGGTAGAGTTCTGAACCTCTCCCGGTCCCGTTCCGCCGTCTCCTTGGCAAGCATTACTTGCTCGCAGAAAGAAACACAAAGACAACCCAGACTCAGTAGTCTTATGGTTCAACAACAATTTGTGGATTACTCTAAGTGTTGTCTCACGTCGAGTTTGAACCATCAACACAGTACTTGAAACAGTGACCATTTAATTCATTAAGCCAGTACATATATAAAAATATATAAACAATACCTTTTCTTCTTCTTTTCTTTCTTATCCTTCTTCTTCTTCTTGTCCTTCTTGTGAGAACGCTCAGACTCTGCATCACTTTCTTCTTTATCCTCCTTTTCTTCTTTGCGCTTTTTAGCTGTAGGATAACACAAAATCTTATTAGTTAGTTAGTCTTAGTCATAAAAGTGGTTGGAATAATAAGTTTTAAATTAATTAATTTTAAATTTTTATCTGTTAAAATTGTAACCTAAATAAAATTTTATGTATAATAATAACTCGAATTAGTTTTTATTAGATAACAAAATATGTTTGCGTCTTCTATTAACCGTAGCTTGAAAATTTTCCCCCGTTTTTTGAAACATTCCTCATTCGTGCTCCGCTCCTATTAGTATTGGCGTGATGATGGCGGGAGTAGCCGTGGGAGAGCTATGCTTCGGCATGAATCGGCCGGTGAATACCACGGCCTCACAGAAAACCGGTGTGAAATAGCGTTTGCGCTGTGTTTCACCGAGTGAGTGAGAATACCGGAGGCCCATACCCCAACCCCTCCCCCATCCCCTTTCCCATTCCCCAAAGGTCGGCAACGCACTTGTGACGCCTTTGGTGTTGCGGGTGTCCATGGGCGGCGGTAATCACTTACCATCAGGCGATACGTCTGCTCGTTTGCCCACTATTCAATAAAAAAAAAAAAGATGATACATAGCCTATAGCCTTCCTTGATAAATGGACTATCCAACACTGAAATATTTTTTTCGAATTGGACCAGCGGTTCCTGAGATTAGCGCGTTCGAACAAACAAACAAACTCTTCAGCTTTATAATACGATGCTATCTATACTAATACATACGCTCGTATGTATTAGTATAGATAGTAACTCGTTGCCGTTTGATGCATTTCTCTTTTTTGTTAGTTTATGCCTTTAATAGGATTGTCATGTCACTCGTGTTGGAATATCATAAACATAATTTCCAGTTCTTGAACGCATTATTATTAATAGTTCTAATGTCTGCCATTGGAGGCGCCACTTATTTTCTATACATATGTGTGGAATCATTTCTTGACAAACAATTTTGTCATTCTTTATTTAATAATAAATATTATAAAGAGGAAAGGTTTGTCTGTAAGTATGTTTGTAACGAATTGGCTCAAAAGTACTGGACGGATTTTAAAAATTCTTTCACAATTTGAATGCTACATTATCACTGATTAATATAGGCTATTTTAATTGTAAGAAAAAAAAAAGAAAAAACAACATGTAAACTAATAACTGCAGGTAACACCGCGAGGTTCAGCTAGTTTAATAATAAAACCGTTTAACTAATTCTATTCTGGTATAATTTCTACTACTAGTTCTTTACACGTTTAAATATAAGATACTAGCTGACCCGTGCCCACTTCGTTGGGCATAATGTTAATAATCCTTTTTTAGTACAGAGTGTTATGTTTTAATTTGTAACTGTCAAGAATAAGATAGAAAGTAGTTCTGATAAGAACCTTTTATTTAAACAATGTCGAAAGTGTACTAATTACGTTTCGAAAAATTCAATTTCGGAGACGTCCTCTGAGTAAGGAGCCGACCACGCGACTGAGCCGCGCGGGTACCTACCTCTCAGATGTAAAAGGCCACGCCTCCTTCTCCCGAAGCGAGCACGAACGCGAACCAAATTAAACCTGAAGCCATCGCGCGCCGTCCGCTGCTTTGGCCTTCCGTTGAAATTTCTCCGATTCACTTTGCAAAACCGACTACCACGTAAAAGCCTTTTTATTTTTCGGTTTTTTATATAACCTATGACACTCAGCAATAATGTGGCTTTCTATTGGTGAAAGAGTTTTTAAAATCGGTTTAGTAGATCCCGAGATTACCCCTTACAATTTAACAAATATACAAACACACAAACTTTACTTCTTTATAATATTAGTATAGATAAAACAAACTTTAGATAGAAATCTTACTCCATTTTAATTATTTTGAACCCATAATAATAAAATTGATATTCAAGCATCTTAAAGTAGTGATGGTACTCACCAGCCTGAAGCTTGACGAGCTGTCCGCAGTTGGTGACGGCGACGTCCTGCAGCGGTCTCGCGTTGCGGTCCACGGGCAGCGCCTCCAGCTGCCGCACCAGGGTCGCACCGCCGATTACGTGACCGAACACTACGTGCACACTGGGGAGCGACATTTTGGTCATAATACTACCTATGTTTAGTCTTAATGTGGATATAGCAAACGGAGTTCTTGATTTAAATGGTCAATTAAGTATATTTCAAGAAAACCAACAAACTTCATTACTCGAATTTAACTCACTTGTACTTATTCCACTATTTTAAATACCTTCAATCCTGGCCGGTTTTAATAAATAAATAATAATAATAAATAAATAAATATTTCGGACATCTAACATACAACGCCATCTAGTCCCAAGCTAAGCAAACCTAGTGTTATGGATACTAGACAAGTGATATGAATACATTGTATATTTTTTTTTTGTAAATACATACATGTGATACATAGAAAACACCCAAACTCCGAAACAAATATTTGTAGATCACACAAACACTTGGTCCGACCCAGGATTTGAACCCGAGACCTCAAGCACAGCCGTCGCATTCACTACCACTGCACCACCGAGGCAGTCAATCGAGGTTTTGCCCCTGGCATTATCAAAGGTTAATCAAGTTAATTAAAACAGTGGAATAAGTACAAGTGAGATTGTATTACTACAGTATTAGTAAGTTGTCAAGAGCCGATATCAAGTGCCCACAATCGAGTGTATAAACTAAACTTTATGGCCTTTACTCTCACTCTCGAAACTTAAGTGACTCTAGCGGAGCGGTTCCTAAATGTAATTCCTATGAAGAAGAACCGGCCAACAATCTCCATAAATTACTCTTTCAAAAATAGATAGTTAAAATATGTTGTGTGATTCTGATAACAATTAGCTCTCGAAACGGTTTCTGGTTTTAAGAGAACATACCTATATGATTCGTCTAAACGAGTTCTAAATAGAAAATACTTTAAAACCATTTTAAAGTATAAACACTGAATAATTAATATATTCACTGAAATTAAAAGCTTACAAAATGTCTGGCATTTCAACGATGTCTACTTAATAGGCCAGTCATAATACTTCTACGTCAGTAACCGATTATATTGGAGGTTTTAAGAATTTATATGAGTAGAGAAAGCTATCAGTAATTTAATACCATTTAGTAGAAATTATAAAACAATTGAGTTATATAATATGTAACATCTGACATATCACTTGACATTTGACAGACGTCTGTCAAATGTAGTCATACGTTCTCATTGGTTCAATTAAGCAACGGCGCGCTTTAATGCCATCCCTCCCACAAATTACGGACAAGCGAGAGGTCAGTTGTTACATTTCAGTTTATGTAATGTATATACTCACTTGTCGAGATGCGGCGCCGGCTGTGTTGTTCTACAACACACAGAACACAACAAGAATGATAGCGGGCGAGCGGAGCGGGGACCGCCGCAGCCGGCAGCGATCTCTACACAACGCATACACAACACGTTTCATATGTCACTTTATATCTCTAACACCCACAAGAGTTGATAAGTACTTCGCTTGTTGATTTAGTTGGCGAAACGATGGTGATCGTTATGGGCCAAATATTCTATGATATTTGAGTTCAAGTAACTCTATCGGAACTAAAAACGAACCTTCTAAAAGAATAGAAAATAATTCTGGTCTAGTTGTTGTTGAAACCGCAAAATCAAACCACTTTGGTTTTCACTTACAATCAAACCATTTTGGTTATTACTTTGTAATGTTGTTACAAATTATATATATTATGTAATAATAAATATTACAGTGACTTTTTAAAGATTAATCTCAGTGAGCAAACTGTTTTAGAACCAGAACTAAAGTTGGTTTCAGCAGACTAAAGGGTACTGAATTTTAGTAAATAGTTAGGACAGATAATCCATCTATTATTGTATCTTCACCTACTGAGATGCATGCGCAGTGCATAATTTTACTGCAGTCCGTAGGTCAGAATTCAACTATGTATGCTGTTTTTCTATAGAAGACTTCATTTATCAACTCTTGGTAGCCAGACAATTACCAAATAAGAGTTATGTAATGACCACACTATTATACTATATACTATCTAGTAGTTAGTGATCCAGATGCTATAAACCAGAGGTTGTGGGTTCCATCCCCACACAGGACAAATGATTTTGTAAGGAGCATTTTCATTTATTCTGAGACCAGGTGTAATTTATCTGTAATACAAGTGTGTTCAAAAACTTATAATTATGTATGTTTATCAGTTTGTCTGGTTGCCTTGATATAGCCTCTGTCTAGTTTGGATTCTAATGGCATGGTATACAAGAAGTGTCAATCAACATCAGCTTTCTGTGTACAGCTTTGGTTGCACTGGCCAATCTTATTTTTTTTCAATAACGACTTTGCGATTTACCTTACAGAATTCTTTAACCAATTTGTTTAAGATATATTATCACATAGTTCTAAAAATTACACAGCATGCAATAACATTATTATTGTTACTATAAAGGTTGTAAATGAGCAAAAGGATGGCTTGCTTGTTAGAAGCTTCCATTTTCTAAGATACTTAATTTTGCTGGTATTCATAGTAACACAAAATTCTAAAGTGTCGCAAAATAGTCGTCTCCACATCATGGACCTCACCAGACTACTAGATTTCCTGGTCTGAAAAAGTAACATATTCCATATAATCTTACCCACTTCCGCACAACTTACATAAAGAACTGTGAACCATTTGTATCCTTGCCACGGTTTGCCATAGACAATAAATATGGCCTCTCATGTTTAAATTCAAACGTCTCATCTGAAAAATGTAATATTTACCTTAAAACACATACAAAAACTAAAAGACATGGTTTCAAAAGTTGGTTACAAACAAACAAACAAAATGCAGCAAATAAAAGCATGTTAACTACGGTATCCTCACTCACTCGGTGAAACACAGTGTAGGCGTTGTTTCACACCGGTTTTCTGAGAGGCTGTGGTATCACTCCGGTCAAGCCGACCCATTCATGACGTACGTGGCTCTCCCATGGTAAAATATCATCTATCATCAACCACATATTGATAAATGATTAACATCCCTTTTTAGTCCAGAACTGGACATAGGCATCTCCTTGGAAAAGAAGTTTCGGCGTACTATACCACACTAGCCAGACAGTCTGGTAGAGAGGATGCTTCAAGTTTTCCTGGTATTTGTAGTGCAGGTCCTAGTCTTTCATAGTTTGCACCCATAGTGGCTCTCATAACACCCACAGGAAAATAGGGTGAGTGACACTACAATATCCTTAATTCTAAATTTAATTTAAACTAACTTAAAACAATGCATGATCTTAGGGAGGATACTGGAGGCCAAAGGCCGGCAACGCACCTGTGACCGGTGTTGCGGGTGTCCACGGGCGGCAATAATCGCTTAACATCAGGTGATAAATCTGCTCGTTTGCCACACACTACAAAAAGAAGAAAGTCTGAAGAAAGTATTTTACCTTCAAAGGTTCCACCATAGATAGATTCCCCCCCAGTACCATTGGCATTTGTAAAATCACCACCCTGGATCATGAAGTCCTTCACTACTCTATGGAACACCATGCCCTGGAAACCAAACACACTTAAATTCAAATTCAAAATTCATTTATTTAGTTAAAAAGGTACAATAATTTACAATTAAATTTGATTTTATATAGGTACTAGCTTTTTGTCTTTTGTCTAGTACCCATAACACAAGCTCTGCTTAGTGTGGGACTAGACAGCGTTGTGCGTTAATAAATTGTCCGAAATATTTATTTATTTATTTTTGCTCACAGCTCCACCCATATGTATGTCAGTTATTGCGGTAAAACATAACCTATGTCTTTTCCTTAACAATTTAATTTCATTGATATAAGTGCCGCAGTTTCGTTAAGATAATGTAACAGACAGAGTTCCTTTCAAATTTATAATATTAATGAGAATTGGTGCAAACAAGCAGATTACTGCATTAAAATAATAAATAAATATTCCGGACATCTAACACACAACGCCTTCTAGTCCCAAGCTAAGCAGAGCTTGTGTTATGGGTACTAGACAACTGTAAATACTTAAATAATTTTTTTTTACAAATACATACATATTATACATAGAAAACACTCATACTCCGAAACAAATATTTGGTCCGACCCGGGAATCAAACCCGAGACCTCAAGCTTTGCAGTCGCATATGCTACCACTACGCCACTGAGGCAGTCAACGCAATGGCCAATAGACATCTGCAACTGAAGAATCATAAATGCAATGCCAACCTAACATACAGAGGAGGAGGTTTCAGGACCTAGCAACAACACTCAAATGAATTCCTGTGAGAAACTGGCTGTGTGTGAATTGGCATTGTGACACATCACCACATTAGGTGACTGCAAAGCAACACTAATTAGATGCCTTGTTAATTTCCTTTTTCCTAGTAAATCAGTTCAATGTTTCATATAGCAGTTCCTTCCTCCTTCCACCCTTCTGCAGTTTGGTTTTAAATAAACTTAAGTTAATATACATTTTTAAACAGACATTAAATTATTCACTCTAGTTCATTCATACATCATTTTATAGTTAATTAGACAATTGATTACAATGACCTGTAGAATATTTTGTTAAGAATTTTATTTAAAGACATCTTTTATGGGACCAAGCTTCAGACCAAAGAGGTTGAGTAATTAATATCAAATTACCTTATATGTGAGAGGTTTCCCCGTGTTTTTCCCAACACCCATGTCTCCGGCGCATAACGCACGGAAGTTTTCGGCCGTCTTAGGAGCGATGTCATTGTACAACTCAAACACCAGCCGTCCTGATGGCAAGCCCCCTATCGAAATGTCCATGAACACGCGAGCCCGGGCGGCTTTTTCATCCCCGTCTACAGTCATTTTCACAAGGTAAGGTAAACTACACTACAACTTGAAATTAAAGTATCAGGAAATATTCTACGATATATTTGTAAAAACTATAAACATTTAGCTATGTTACGTTGATGTTTAAGATGTTTTATTCCCAAATTGAAATCACAATTGTAGAAAACACTTGACAAGCAAAACTGAGTTGCCAGATATCAAATTTGATTACTAAAATTAAAATTATTTTATCATAAATAGTGCCATTTTATCGATTTAAAAAAACTTAAAGACATTTATCCATTTACTATAAAACCACCATTGCAATCAGTGTAATAAAAAATATTAAACAAATCCTTTAAAACCACACACATTTACAAAAACTAAATACTAATACCCATGGTTGATCAACTAAAATTCTCTAAATCATCATCATCAACCTGAGCAAGACGAAGATCATGTATAATGATCTCGTTACTCCGGGGCAAGTAGACATTGATGGCACGCCTCTCGAAGTTGTCAAGGAATATATCTATCTTGGGCAACTAATGCAGTTGGGAAGATACAACTTTGAGAAGGAAGTCGATGGGAGGATCCAGTTGGGATGGGCGGCGTTCAGGAAGTTGAACCATATATTTTCGTCGGAAATACCACAGAGCCTGAAGACTAAAGTCTTCAACCAGTGTGTCCTCCCTGTAATGACGTACGGTGCCGAGACGTGGACATTAACCCTAGGATTATTCCAGAAGCTGAAAGTCGCTCAGCGTGCCATGGAAAGAGCTATGCTAGGAGTCTCTCTGAAGGACAAAATTCGTAACGAAGTAATCCGTCAGAGAACCAAAGTGACCGACATAGCTCTGAAAGTTGGTAGGATGAAGTGGCAATGGGCTGGTCACATATGTCGCAGAACAGACAACCGCTGGAGTAAGCGTGTCTTGGAATGGAGACCGCGTCTTGGCAAACGTAGTGTTGGACGCCCTCTGGCCAGATGGCGGGATGACTTGCGTAGGAGGGCTGGCAGCGACTGGATGCAAAAAGCAACAGACCGGGCTCTGTGGTGTTCCTTGGGAGAGGCCTATGTCCAGCAGTGGGCTGTAACGGGCTGATGATGATGATGATCTCAGCCACAAGAAGTCCACTGCTGAACATAGGCCTCCCCTATTGACTTCCATATTGACCGGTCGGCAGCGGACCGCATCCAACGAGTCCCCGCGATCTTAACCAGGTCGTCCGTCCACCTCTAAAATTAAGTTAAAGAAATATTTTCATATAAATTCCTAATACATAAATGCGTTTCGTTTCTTTACGATGTGATAGTAAACTAATATTTTATTTGGATATACCGTATGTAATAAGATTATTGACGATGCAATTTTGAAACATTAATAGAGAGACTAGAGAGTACCTAGTAGATAGGTCATTGCGATGCGTTCCTCGTGGTTCGCTCAGTAGTTACACCAGGCTAATCTTGAAGAACACCCTATACCTGTTGATAACCCATTCGTTATCGATGTCGATAAAAAAAATTGCACTCCGGGAGTGCCGGCAGAAGTGAAAACTTGAATATTAACGTTGTGCATTTTTGATATTTTGGAATGGTTAGAGAATAATTTTGTCCGAATTGCTTTCATTATCAGTATAAAAGTACTATTATTTATGTGGTGGAATACAATATTCATTTATTGCGCTATCGTACACAAACATGACAATTTATATTACATACACACACGAACATTCGCGCAAGCGCCCTGCGCCGCATGTCCTCTCTCCATCCGTCTTACGAATTTTCGATCAGGTCACGTGACCTGACGCGAGTTTATACATTTTTACCCATACCAAAAAAGTACACAGCGCCGCTTAAGAAGTTTTCACTTCAAAAATCATAAGATTAATTTATTAATCTATATATTAGACACTATCAAAAACAAAAGAAAATCGTAGGGAAGCAAATGAAAATCGATAAAAAAATGAAGATCACATATTTTATATTGTTGACACATAAAGAAATATAGTTGCAAACAGTTCTCGAACTTAATGACATTTACAAAAAAATGCGGTTTTTGGCATTTATAAATGATGTTGATCATGAATATATATTTTTATTGGATTTCGAGGAAGTTCATAAGGTCGATAATTGCTTGCACCTATTGATAAAAATAGTTTTCACATCTAGACAATGAAAAGTAGGTGCAAGGAATTCTTGACCTTATGGACTTGCATAATTTTCATTTTTTATATATTAACACGTGCTTGCGGCGATACTAACTATTTGCTTTTATAATAAATATGGATGTGTTGTTGACTACCAAAAATCATTAATGAAATCTGTGTCATTTTCGTTTTCTTTTTTCTTATAATTAGTAATTTGATAATATAAGCTATGTTTCTGTCGAAATATCATATGTATTACTGTTTATAATATAGAAAAAAAACAAAATTAAAACTTGCCATTTAGGCTGTAAAAATGTGCAAAATTAAATTCGTTTTAACTTTACTTCAGGTAAGTTTTTTTAAATAAAAATCCATTAAGAGCCTGAACTAATGCTGTTTAAATCTGGATATCAACATAATACGGTGGAAATATGTTCAAACTGCAAATTATTTTGGTATTCCCTTAACTTCAAGCAATAATTTTATCTAAACAATATTAAAAGACTAGATAATAGGATACATATCTTTGCCTTGTGTAATACGAACTTGGCACTTTAAATAAATTACATTTTATTTTTAGAGAATGATATACAAATATTTCTTTAACTTACTTTTAGAAATAGAGATAAATTGATTAAATAAATAGTCGATTTAAAAATCGATTTTCTGCATGGTATTTAATCGATTTGAAAAAACCTAATCTTGATTTGTAATGGCCGACGGGCGACGTACAATACAAGCTGGTATTGAAGACGCCGCTCGTAAAATCTGTTAAATTGTTGTGCGAATTGTTGGAATTAAAATATTTCTAGTAGCTACTTACAGTTGTGTTTTGTATTAATAGTGATTAGCTTTCATCGTAACCATGTTGGGCGCCGGAGACAGTAGCTACATAGTCAAGCTACGCGGATTGCCTTTCTCTACAACTGTGGAAGATGTACTGGATTTTCTTACTGGCGTGAATGTGGTCAACGGCAAAGAAGGTACAGTTTTTAATGATTTTGAACTAAAATGGCACATTTTTTTATGTTATTTTGTTGTGTAACAAAAATCCAATGTTTGATTTGACTTAACTCACACAGTCACTTTTTACAAATGTGTTAGTTTTGGGTACACAATAACATACATACATTCTTATAAAAATTTACCTATAAATTGAAAGTGGTTAACCGCGTCAGAGGTTCACCGATTCGATAAAAACATGAAGTGTTTTTATAGATAAAACTAAATCCTCCTCAGGATCGATCGCGTGATATTTTGATTTTCTATGCTTCTCCTACAAGTTGCAAATTTCTATTTTCTGAGGTCGCCGAACTTTAACCTTTAAAATACAGTTACCAGAATCTGAGTGAAATTTCCAAATAAATGGACCTTATTCATGAGTATGCAAAAACTGGAATTCGTAATCGAATTCATATTACACACGCCTCGATCTTTTCTCGCGCGTTTATCTTGTTTCGTGTTTGTTGCTTTGAATTTTTTTTTCTTTCCTCTGTCGCACACAACGCCATCTAGTCTCAAACTAAGCAGAACTTGTATTATGGAAACTGAACAATTGATATAAATTCATATATACTTTTTTTTGTAAATACATATAGAAATAGAAATCACCTAAACTCCAAAACAAATATTTGTAGATCATACAAAGATTGGAATTGAACCCAAGACCTCATGCATGACTACTATCATACAAATGTTTCTCTTTTTCTGTTTTTTTTTTCTTTATTTTATGAGGGCTTAATCGTGAAGTGATCATGTTTAGCTGTATAAAATAGTGTTCTTGCTTTCTCCAAACAGGGAAGTGCGAGAATGCTATTACATTTACCCACATACTGTCTAATAGGTGAAATATCCAATAATTGGTTCTTATTGGGTTCTGACAACATAAAATATATCAGGTACCAAATTTCAAGTATGTTAACAGAACCTAAACCACAAGCCCTGTTGTTGAATCAGTCAGAGTGAATAATTTTCTAAGCATGTATTCATAACTTTACATAGTACTTCAGCAGTAGTTAGTTTATAACTACTACGCTCAACGAATTTTGATGTAGTTTTTAGTAATAAATAGAGTGATTCAAGAGGAAGGACTATTTATATAAAGTACTACCATATTATACTTGATACCTACTACCACTACCTACCTACTACTACCATATGAACTTTGTTAAGTTAAGGCGATCTGTGTTTACATTGTTGGAGCATAAATAATTTGTATTTATTATTTTATTACATTTTGAACGTTTTTTTCTTTTTCTTTGGGACCAGTATGTATGCACACATTGCTTTTACTCCTTGATGTGTAAGTGATTGCAACCTTATATGCTATGGACTAATTTTTATTATTTTATTAGACAAAAAAATTATTTTCCTAGCTTTAATATCTTATTAGACCGCTTTCTAGCCTTTGTGTTTTGGTTGCCTTAACTTGCACATAGAAATACTGTTGTTAAAAACAAACAAGCTTTGTATGAATTTTCTGAAAAGATGGTGCACATGAGTTTCTCACCAGCTCTTCTCATGAATGCAATACCCATCGGAGCTGGTACTTGGATTGATTTCAATTTAAACCTTTGAGTTGAATTGAAATCAATCTAAGCTCTGGTAATTCAAATCATCTCAGTGCATTTAGTATTAGGAGTTTTGTTTTATATTTTGATGTTTGTATTTTTGACATGTTCAAGTGCCTTTTGGGGCCAATGGAAATAAATGATTTGAGTTTGAGTTTGAGTTTACCAATTATAATAGGAGTAACATGTGGGATTGTATTAGATATGTATGACAATTACAGTGTACATAGCATTTTTACTGTAATATGACTACAGCACTCTATTCTACTTTAAAATAATAATGACTATATTTTACCACTACAAATTTTTAAATATATATGACTGGACATGAAATATTTTCGCTATTTCAGTTTCAAATACAATGTCAGGATTATGAGTTTGGATATTATTATATTGATTCAGAATACTATATATGGGTGATTGTTGACCTAAGTTAGGTAAAATGTAAGGTGTAAATGTATATGACATGCATGTATTGTAGTAGGGGAAATCTGAGAGTTTCAAAGACATCGCGTGACGCCAGGCTTAGTCGCTATTATTAAAAATAACACAAAACTACTGTTTAAAGTTAAACAATTATATAAATAAGGCTGTATGTAATAAACTATTTGAATTAAATGTTTCTTTTTATTTTCAGGTGTACATTTAACTGAAGTGCGTCCAGGCCGGCCATCGGGAGAGTGCTTTGTAGAAGTAGAAAGTAACCAAGATGTTGAGGAAGCACTCAAAAAGGATAAGGACATCATGGGGAAAAGATACATTGAAGGTTAGTCACTATACCTAATATAAACTTATATATAGCCAGCACGGCTAGTTCAGGAGTATTCAACAGTTCATGACATCTTGACTGAAAACAAATTTAGAACTCATTTCAAATGCAAAATTTAAGTAATACTATTCTTCAACATAATTATACATAAATATTTAAGTCTTTACAATAAACAGTCCTAAAACTAACAAGGAATGTGATTTAATTTAATTCAATAAACTGACACAAACAGAACAACAATTTGTGGACATAACAATTAACTTATCCATGGTCTTCTCAATAAATAGCCCCACCCTGTTTTTAAACGTTTTTAGCAAAGTTTTTTCCTTGTAATAATATGTTACTATTTTTAAAATATTTTATTTTTCATATTAATACAATACCCTACAGTAATTCTATCACTATCAATTCTGACTAAACACATTACTCATAATCTTGAAGTTCTTGAATAATATCCTTATTGTAGAAGTTATGGCAGTCTAAAAACACTTATGATTCAACATTTCTAATACGTACAGACATACATATTTACATTCAGAATTATATTTATGACCTTTTAGAAATTACCCATCCTAATTTTATAAATTCGAAAGTAACTCAGGTCTGTCTGGTACACTTTCACAGCTAAACTGATCCTCCAAAATCAATTAAATTTAGCATTGAGAGATTTTGTTTTTGAAAAGGAAGCAGATATGCGGGCAGAGTTGCAGGCAAAAGCTAGTTAACAATAAAAACTATCAACAAATCTTACCATCTTACTTAGTTTGCGTTCAAGACTCTCCACCTTTCTTTTCTTTCTTCTAAATTTTGTATCTTTTTCTTATCTTGACCCTTTTCTTTCTATAGTAGTTGGATTTTATTCAGCAGGGTGTCGTAAGTATCCGACATGAACTGAAGACTGTTCTTTAGTTCAATGTTCTGTTCTTTAAGATCCTGAAATGGTTGTGTGACCGATGAAAAAACTTCTCTCATCTCGGACTTCAGGTCCTCATCGGGATCCCGTCGTCTCTTTGTGCGTACATTGATATTACTACTGCCACTCCGTTTCGAAGTCGTGTCTGAGTCATACGTTTGAGACGGTAGTAGAATATCCCGAGTAGATGTTTGAGTCGGGCGGTGCGGCGAGGGACGTAGTGGCATGATGCCGCGGTCTATGTTGTTGTCTGGTCAAGTTAGTACGAGGCAAACAAAAATCACTAAGAGCAAAAAGTCGTATATCAACTCACGAGGTCAACGTTTTGGTCGTCGATCGACGATTTCATACAATTTTGCTGCATCTCTATCACAATAGCAATTCGTCCACGGACCACTATTTAGTTGTCTCATTCGCTGCGCACACACAGAAATGTTGTGAATTGACTTACTTGATTGATTAACAGTCAAGCGACGACGATAGCGACGGAACGTATAAGGCCAAATGTGTGCGTGGCCACCGTCAGTATTGACACACGTGCACTCCACTCTTCGATGTTATACACTCTTATTATTGCGATTTATTTTATAACAAACTTTAAGATTAAAATAGAAAATATTTGGTTGTTACACATGTCTGCACTACAATATACTAATATTATAAAGCTGAAGAGTTAGTTTGTTTGAACGCGCTAATCTCAGGAACCGTTGGTCAGATTTGAAAAATTGTTTTAGTGTTGGATAGTCCATTTATCGAGGAAGGCTATAGCTTATATATCATCACGCTAATACTAATAGGAGCGGAGCACCAATGAAGAATATTTCAAATCTGGGGAAAATTTTCACGCTAAGGGCAATAGGATACGCAAACAAGGTTGCGTGGGTCAGCTAATAGATAACTGGCCAGTATGTTATCGTGGGCGGAGCTGGTTATCACAGTAAAGAGTAGCATAGAGGTGCTTCCTCAAGGATCAGAGTATCTTCATAGCAAATGACATTGAAGTTGGTGCAGCGATTTATCCATGAAAGTGTTACAGACAGAGTTACTTTCGAGTTTATATCATTATTATTCATTTATATTATATTATTTATAATAACATTAATGTTATAATTTTTTTATCAAGGAACATACATTTTTTCAGTATTTTCCACTGACCGCCAAGACATGGATTGGGCTTTGAACGCAATGCGCCAAAGCGAGAACGGTTTCGACGGTATACCCAATGTGTCTGATGACATGGGTATAGTTAAACTTCGGGGTCTGCCTTTCGGCTGCTCCAAGGAGGAAATCGTTCAATTTTTTGACGGTAAGAAAAATTCATAATCATTATTCATAAATGCTTTTTTGCAATGGGGTTCTAGGTGAACTCGGTAGCTGTGCTGTGGGTAATTAAATTAGAAAATAATGTATATACATAAAATTTCAAGTTTAACGTGAAGAAATAAGTTTATCCTTGAATTTCATACTATGCTTCTTCTTACAAATATATTCATATAATTCAACATGTTTCAAATAACGTATTGTAGCAATACAAGATCTGAGCATGGTTATAACATGTGTAAGGTTGCATGTTACCCGCAGTCGGCTACCGCACACCACAGACACATATAACATGATCTTTATTTGCACGTCGGGTGGGGCAGGACTGACCGTCGCCGCGGACGGGGTCCACTTGCTCTCGGACTACACGGGGCGGGCCTCGGGAGAGGCGTTCGTACACTTCGTAGACAAGGAGAGCGCACAGGAAGCGCTCAACAGGGACAGGGAGAAAATAGGACACAGGTGGGGGGAAAAGTTACTTTATTTTGCGCGTGGCTTGTCAGGTAACTCCTGGTGGGGATATGGATACATAGTAGTTAGATATGCAAAAGAGTGTGTTGTCTTTAGTAATTTTGTTAGACACTCTTGGCCCTGGAAGCATTGTGATTGGCAATGCATCCATAGCATAGACACTGCAATGCTTTTTTTGGTTTTCTAAACTGGAGATATAAATATAACTCCTATGAAAGCCAATTAGACTACAGCCTATGCAAAATAATGTGTTAAAGAAGGAGCATTAATACATATCTTGATTAACAATTTGATGACAAATTTATTCTTTCTCTTAGCAATCAATATTAAAAACTGTGCATTTTCTGCCAAGTTCTCAAACATGTACAGCTTAAGTTATTTTAGTGAAAGATATGTCCTGAATAGAGTCTATTGGCTGTGTGTGTGTGATTATAATTCCATAGATAGAAGACTGCTCTTTATACCCATCTTGGAAAGAACAAGCCACGGCCGCAATATTTTATTTGGTGTAGTGGGATGAGTATGGGACCTCCTTTGTTATTGGTCTACCACTATGGTTTTGTTTTATATATTTTACAATTAATGTTTTTCGTTCATTTAAATGAAATTATATTGGTGATAAATCATAATGGCCAGTAACAGAAGTGTGGATGCAATAGTTTATTTTTGGGATGTATGAAGAACTTATATAAAACAACAGATATTTTATGCTCTCTATATGCTACCTTTTTGACACATTTTATGTTTTATTTTATGCAATTTTTTTAAATAAATTTCTACACATTTGTCTACTGTTTCACGGTTTTTTTTCCTTAAAGTCTCATATCATCACGACCGATTCTAAAGGTAGCATTCAGAGAGTACTAGTGATTGGTTATTAAGTTGTCGAAGGTTGGGAGTACGAGGGACGAGGGGAGTGCGGGGCGGAGACGAAGAGGGGAAGAGGCACCGGATCCACGTTATAAAAACTGATATTAAATCTGTGGTATCATTTATCTTTGTGTTTTACAGGTTATATGAATGTTAGATTTAAGAACAGCATTTTTCATTGTTTCGTCTATGACCCTTAGATTTTCTTTTCTGCATTTTTTTTCTAAATTTACTTTTAATTTAAATTTACGAGACGTCTTCTAATGTTCATAAATTGAACAGGAATGATTTAAACCACTGTTTAACTATTTTAGTTTAAAGTAATGTTAATTATTTTAGCCACTAATTTAATTTTATTAAATTTATACACAATTATACTCTCATTTCCCATAAATAACAAATTCCATACCTATTGAAGTGTTAATGAAAACCTTTTAATAATGTATTTCATTACACCTCAGAAATACTTAAAATTAGCTTGAAATATGACGTTTTCTTCATGTTTTCCCTATTTTGTACTATTTTTAGTACTTTTACCTATAACCCAAGTATAAATTTAATTGTCTTTATTGTTAATATTTACTTAATTTTTATAGAACATTTTATTCTAATTATTTATTTTAAATTCTTTATATTTTAGGATAGTCAATACTTCATGTAGTTTTAAGTCACATGTACACTATATTTATGAACCACGATTTTTTAATTAATTTACTTTTGAAATGATGATCTAAAGATTTGTGTCTTTGTACACATGGCAAACGAAATACTTGGTCAGTAATGCAAATTACCTGTGGGTTTTGGCTAAATATTTATTATACGAGGCAATTTGAAGTTAAATAATGCAGAATTATTTCGAAATTACGTAATTTACTAACGTTTGATTTATTTGCAATTCACAAACATATAAAATTATAATAATATACTTCCCAGTTAGAGACATGTGTAAACCTGACCTGGTATTTCACAAACTGGTGAATAAATATAGTGTATCTATAACAAGGTGTTAAACGAAACCATTTTCAATATGTACCTCTGCCAACAGATATATTGAAGTCTTCCTGAGCTCAGCGGACGAAGTTCGCGCTTACTCCGCGCGCATGGAGGGCGGGTTCCGCACAACGCGAGGTTATAGACCCACCCCCTATGATAGAAACGACAGATTCGGAGGCGGAGGCCGCTTTGGAGGTAGAGGTCGAGGGTCTTTCGGTAAGGGTGAGTTTTTTATGGTGGCGGTCATGGCTTTTGCTTTTTATCTGTACTTGTATAAAATTAAATCGCTTTTGGTTCTTATACGATTAGATCTTTAAAACTATGCAATGACTTTTATTGCGGTTTTCAGCAATAGAGATAGTGATTTGAGGGGAATGTTTATAAACAGGGTGGAATTTTGTAATGCCACCTGAAAGGAGAGTACTTTTAATATTGTAGATAGAAAATTGTACTCAAAGAAAACATTCCTTTATTTTTGAAAAGAAAAAAAACTGCATTCAAAGATTTTCGAAAATTTACTTACCACATCCAGGAATCGAACCGACTAAAGTCTATAAAAATTACATCCTGTATTTTTATTGCAGCGATCGTTAGGGTCAAGTATAAGAATTAAATCTCTCTAACCAATTTGATAAATGAATTTATAATAAACATAGTCTTTGAAGCGATTTAGCTGATTTTAGTTTGTCGTAGCCCAGGGAAGTCTTAAACGTTGAAAAATCAAAAATAACTTGAAAATCTAAATTTCATGTGAACGAAGCAGCGGGCAGAGCTAGTATAAAGATGATAATAACTAAAAATATAAAGTTATTATAGTTTTGGTATATGAACAACATTATATAAAGCTTTTATTTGGAATATGAATTTTGCAGAATTTAATTATCGGTGAATGGATTTCGTTTGTTTTAAATACATTAATTAATTAAGCGAACACGTATACAGCTGTCAGCTTGAAGGGATAGAAAGTAGAGTGAGGAAGAGTGTATAAGAGTGGGTTGTTTGTGTGTGATCAGGGAGCAGTTACGGCGGGGGCCGGGGCGGGTTCCGTCGCGGCGGTGGCTCGGGCTCGCACTGCGTGCACATGCGAGGACTCCCTTTCAAGGCCTCACCACAAGACATTGCTTACGTGAGTATATATATATATATATATATATATATATTTTATGTACGGCCCTGCCAAAATGACTCTACCCTGCCTGATGGAAAGCATAAGCAGAATCCAAGAGTGGTGACCCACACTTTGGCGGCCTAGTGATGCTTTTGCATTATTTTTCAGATGTCATCTACCTTTCTTCTTTAGATGAGATAGCGACCAGCCGTATCAGTTGTTTGTCAATGCCAAGTATTTAAAGTCTTCAAGTCTTCAAAGTGATGAAATTAATAATAAAAAAAGTGAATGATATGATATGGGGGCCGTCTTTCGAAAAACCAAAAAACGATCTCATTATTAGGGGTTACTTACTAGGTAATAATAATAAATGCTCTCCCGTGCCTCAGAGAGCACGTAAAACTGTCGGTGCGGCGCCTGATCTCTCACCGATCGTGTCGGTTAACCGTTCCATCTGATTCTGAGAGAAAGAGAACAGAGAGTGCACCTGTGTTTGCGCACACGCTTGTGCACCATAATATCTCCTGCGTAGTTGGCGGGTCTCCGTTGAGATTGGCCGCCGTGGTCGTAATCGGCTAGGTGAACATAATAATGTATTAATTGTATACATTTAGATTTGACTGCCTCGGTGGCGTAGTGGTAGCGTATGCGACTGCTGTGCTTGAGATCTCAGGTTCGATTCCCGGGTCGAACCAAATATTTGATTCGGAGTTTGGGTGTTTTCTAGGTATAATATGTATCTATTTACGAATAAAAAAGTATAAATGTATTTATATCAGTAGTTCTAGTACCCATAACACAAGCTCTGCTTAGCTTGGGATTAGATAAATTTGTGCAAAGTAAAAAGAAAAATAAATACGAAGGGTCTTAATACAATTAGCGGCCTTATGGTCCGGAGGCAATCTCTTCCAGGCAACCATAGGATGGAGAGAAAACAAGATAGGGAAAAGTAGATGGTTGTGTCTGGTGTATTAAAGTAGTGTTAATAACAGCAGTTCCCGGACCCCTCCCTTCTCAGGCGCAGAGTGGCACACCGTGTGGTTTTAGTCGGTTCGATTCCGACACACCGCCCTGCCGCAAACCGCGGCGGGGTCACGTCACGAGGAGGTTTCCACGCGTAAAAAGAAATGGTACATTAAAGTAGTACTAATTAACTTTGAGGTCATACTGAACTGATACGAAGGTTGAACTCTTTTTTTTTTGTGGTATGTGGCAAATGTTTATTGACTTGACCGGAGTTCCTACGACCTTATAGAATACCGGAATATTCCTTCGTTGCTTTTCACCGAATGAGGTACCGGAATAACCCCCTTTCCCCTGCATCTAATTATTTGAGGGAGGGAGAGTCGATTTGTGCATTTGAGTTACAAATGTCCATGGATGGTGATAATCACTTACCATCAGGGGATCCGTCTGCGCGATACACCCCTAGCCTTTTGGTTTACGTTGTTAAATATTTTCCACATACTATATATATATTTTTATTACAGTTCTTCAAGCCAATCCGGCCTGTAAACATCAATATACTGTACGACAACAGTGGCAGACCTTCAGGAGAAGCTGATGTAGAGTTTGAGTGCCACGAGGATGCCATGAGAGTGAGTATTGATATTTTATGAATATTTAATCATTAATACATGCCCGATGTGTTCCCAATTATTTTTAGAACGGATCAATGTGTTTTTTTTTATTGTATATGGGGCAAGCAAGCAGACGTATCGTCTGATGGTAAGCGATTACCGCCGCCCATGGACACCCGCAACACCAGAGGCGTCACAAGTGCGTTGCCGGCCTTTAGGGGGTGGGAGGGGGATGGGGGAAAGGAGGGGGGAGGGGAGGGGGGAATAGAAGGGGGAGGGGATGGGGTATAGGCCTCCGTTATCCTCACTCGGTGAAACACCGCGTAGGCGAATTTTCACACCGGTTTTCTGTGAGGCCGTGGTATCACTTCGTTCGAGCCGGCCCATTCATGCCGTAGCGAGGCTCTCCCACGGTAAATGTGTGTACTGTGTAATATTGTAAAAGATTTTGGCTGATTACCTTCTTAGCTTTCCTAACTGAAATGATCTGCAGCCTGTGCCGATGTGCAAAACATTATAAATACATATGAAAATTTTATAAAGCTTGGGATGACAGGCAATAAAAGGATTGTGATTGATATGTTTGGGGACATTTCATCGAAACAGAATGTGTGTTTCAAGACACAGAAAAAAAATGTATGCGAGCCATATGCAAGTTAATTCCAACCGATTCGTGCAAACCCCATTTTAAGCTATTTTTAATAATGACTGTGCCATCTTTATATATATCTATGAAGTTATTAACTTTGTACAAACGCACGTTTAAACCGAATAATTGTTTACTAACTTTAAAAACGAATTACTTTAAAAACCTCATGATAAGCGATCGCTTGCAACATAAGATAGATTAAGAAAAGGAATTTTTCCAGGTACTCTTAATTTCTGAGACAGACAATGTATTACTCGGTTTGGTTTGTTTATTAACCTATACTTTGCATATAAATTAATATTATTACGGCACCAAAACATTTTAAATTAAGTTTTGTGTTTATTCTTGCAAATAATACAATAACAATATTTGAAAAAAAAAAAAAAAGAATTATGAGAATAATTCTCATCAGACGTATTTTATCAATAAAGGTTTGCGTATTTAACATTGTTTGACGTATCTATAATTTTTTAAATAAACTTTGACGTGTCTAATCAAATAAGAAATGAAAAAAACAACCAATTTGCTCTTAAAATCAAACAAAAGACAATAATAAGTTATTTTATAAAAGAACAACAAGACGACAATAACTAAAATGAAACTCATTATATTTTATAAAAGAACAACAAGACGACAATAACTAAAATGAAACTCATTAACTAAATTGAGTTGACTATTAAACTGAGATATTATTAGAAATTTGAGATTACTTAACGAAATGGTATCATTCAAATCAAAGGCTTGTTTAGTTCACATCATACGCCATTATTATTTTGAAAGTAGCTCATTAAGAAACGCAAAATGTCGAAAGAATCGTCTGCTAAAGGGCTTTTTAATTTTACTGTTGAGATAACCAGCCGCTAAGATGGCCCTTTCGAATTCAACGCTAGTTGGAACCGTAAATCTCAGGCAATCATCCGCAAACTGTAAAAATTCGCCATTTGACCCCCCGGACTCGTATAAATTCATTTCTTTTTTGATTAACGACTCCCAACGAATTTGTAGTTAATTTTCTGTCCCGAAGTTCTTTGAACGCAGTCAATGCTTCCTGAAGTTCTTCTTGCAATGAAATACTATAACATGCAACAGTGCAATCTCGTTAAACTCGTGAGATCTCGTCGATTTTTTGGCCGAGATAAACGCATTCCCTAACCGTCCTACTAATATTATAAACGCGAAAGTTTGTGAGTATGTTCAGCAAGTCAAACTATATTTTAAGGATATTAGAGATTTGGAAACAGCAACATGATCGTTAGGGGCCATTCGAACTTGTGATATGTCCAGTAAATAATGATATTTCTCACTAAAACGTGTTCGGTGTTTCGGCAGGCGATGCGGCGTGATAAAAACAATATGGACCATCGCTACATCGAGCTGTTCCTCAACTCAGCGCCGGGCGGCGGCGGCGGCGGGTTCAAGCCCAACAGGAGCTTCCGAAACTACTGATGCCCACGCACTCATGCCCACGCACCGATGCCCACGCTCCCACTCCTTGGTAAGCGGGTAGCTGTGGGGATGCTGCTCAACAACACTGTACATACCTTCATATTGTGACTTAATACTGACATTTTTATAATTAAACGTAGAAAATGGCAATGTACTGTTTTAATTACATGGAGTTTTCTCAGGTTATTTAACTCATTTATTTTCTAAAAACTATAATGGTACGTTTAAGAAGGACTTCTTGATTGTTTTGTTAATGTTTAATATGTTTATCTGATTTTTTTTAACGTGAAACAATTAGTGGGCCGTTCGAATAGTCAACACCCAGATAATATGTATGTATGTTATTGCATCTTGTACACTGATAATTTATGTAACATCCTTTCTAAGAAACTAACTCTCCAATTTTGGTATGAACATGCTAGCTCCATAGATAAATAAAAATTACTGTTGTAGACTGGAACTCTACTTTGTGTAATCCACAAATTGTTGTTCTGTGTCTGGGTGTCCTTTGTGTTCGTTTTATGTATGATTGTTAAGTCTACCGCGACCCAGGATACATTCCTGATACCTTTTGTCTTTTATACACAATAAGAAAATGTAAATGTTGATAACATTCGAATAAAGTTACATTTATACAAAATTTTCTTTATCTTAGACATATTTTACATATGATTGATCCTTAAATCCTGTAGCCATTTGACCTATGATATCGCCGTCTACTGCTTAACGATGGTTTCCTCCAAGGAGCACCAACTATCCATGGCCAAGTAGCCAGACATAGAAAAAATGATGGTACATACTATCGCCGTTATTTTTCTTTGGTGGAAAGTGGTAGAACTTTAAGCTCTGACATCGCCCTCACTAATCACTCGACCTATTGAGGCCAGCAAGTTTATTTATTTAAACTGACTGACTGCCTCGGTGGCGCAGTGGTAGTGAATGCGACTGCTGTGCTTGAGGTCTCGGGTTCAAATCCTGGGTCGGACCAAATGTTTGTGTAATCTACAAATATTTGTTTCGGAGTTTGGGTGTTTTCTATGTATAATATGTATGTATTTACAAAAAAATATATATATGTATTCATATCAGTTGTCTAGTACCCATAACACAAGCTCTGCTTAGCTTGGGACTAGATGGCATTGTGAGTTAGATGTCCGAAATATTTATTATTTATTTAGGTATACCAACAGCACACATACGATACACTTTTTAAAAAAATATACAATAATATTATATAAAGTTTATGTAGTTTAATTTGTACCCAACTGCTCAAAAGCGGGTTATTTTTTTTCGATTATAAGGTATGTTATGTAGTCCAAACTCTTTGGTATATTTTGACTTAAAAGGTGTCGTTAAATTACTCTTGCTTTTGAGAGTGATACTTTGGTTGGTTGATTTTAGATACCCTATACATTTACCCTTACAATGATTGTTTTCTTGAGTAACAGTGCAAGTATTGTATTCAAGCAGCATTTACAGCTACCCTCTTGTTAAGAATTTTCTATACGAAGTACATCTCTAATAGTTAATACGTATTGTATCTATATTAGACACAGACTAAGATACATTTAATTTAATCCGTTTGTCTGTAATTTGAATAAACAAGATAAGGTTAGGTGGAACAGTGTACAAACTGAATAAATACATGGTAGTGAGCCAGAAACCGGACTGTGACGTCATAGCCATGGGTCATTTTTGAATAGGGCAACACAGGCAACAGATCGGAGGAGAATACCCATAGCGCTTATATCCGACAATCTTGACACACACACCTATACAAAAAAACAATATGAACTCACACATGGCAATTAAAACATTCAGAATTTCACACACACATAAATACGTTCTGTGACATACAATGTAATACGTAGGTCAATTTGGGCCTATGCCTTGACTTGTGCCTTGTGTCGCTCTAAGCATTGGTGATCTTTCTCCCACTTTCAGCCAAGACTCCGAATGAATAAATTTTCTTGAGTTGGGCTATTTTACTTAAGATAGTAAACATATTTATACTTGGACTCGGCATAATGCTTAAGTTATTATTTTGAACTTAATTCAATGCACCATATTGGTGAAAATTTATTGACCTCCTAGATTTTACGTCTGTTTCTATGTAAAACTTATGTGTTTCTTATAGTTTGATTGGTCAAAACTAGCAGCTCCACTGTTGTATGGTCAGCAAAAAGAGTCTTAAATTAGTGTTTTTGTTTTAAGTAAGTGTAATATGTAGGTTTCTACAATACTCGAATGATTCATAAAAAATTTAAATTCTTCATAAAAAATATTAAAATTTTATAGCTTGAGAGCTGATTAAAAAATATTTTGAATCCAAACAAAAGTTTTTTCTAGGTGTCACGAATACAAAATCTTACTGTAAATCTGTTTCATGTGACTCTACCGAAAAAGAGCTTTTCATTAAATGATTACAATATTTTGTTTGATTTCGTAGCTTACTAGGTCGCTACGTATTTGACAAATTCTGTATAGATATGAACTAGATATATTCAAATTGAAAGGTGAATTCTGCATTTGCCTTTTCAAAACGATATAATTGTCAAAGAAAGCTGTTTCTTTAATGAACATCTTATGTGATCAGATCTTTAACTAACCCTAAATTATTTATAACCATTTAAATATAATTGTGTGTGGAAGTAAACTTGGGTCCAACGTTATTTTTGTATCTTTGAATTAGGGGTTATCCATAAATTACGTACATATACATATTATTATATATATATTTATATATACATAGCATAATTATTGGACCCACCCTGTCATTGTCACATTAAGGATTTTATCTATTTTTAGTGTAGCTATTCTTAGCTTTGCGGCCAGACTCTCATAAGAAGAGCAATCGCCACACATCTCAATTTTTTACGAACGAAGTTCCTTATGGCGCGTTGTATAAGGGGGCTAGACGGAAAAATTATCACGACACAATTAGTTGACACGACACAATTTGTTGTCACGACACGACGACGACACACACAGATATTTTCGTTTCGTCTTTCTATTTCGAACTTCGTTCCATCCGAGTGTCCCTTGACACCTCTCAAGTTTTTTTTTATGGAATAAGGGCAAATGAGCTGACGTATCACCTGATGGTAAGCAATTTTCGGCGATGTGTTCGACGTATTGAAAAGCCACGACTCCCGCTTTCTCCTTCACTTGGTCTCGCTTGCTTGCACTATTTTGCCTGAAATTAATGTTTAAAATATTCCTTTAAAAAAATACTTTTATGTAGAGGCCTACCCTCCCCCTTATTTAATTTAAGACTTGATTAATGGATGACTCCTTATTTATCTTACGAATATTACAACAATATTTTAGTTTTCGCACAACTGACATTGCGACCCAGCGATTTTTATAAACCTTAAAGATTTTATTTGAAAAGTAAATTTGTTATAAAGATACAAATTATATTTTATTATTTATATGTTCGGTAAATAAAATTTGTTGTATAATGGTAAGCGCACACTAGGAGTTTTTGACCCCGTAAAAAAACTCTGCAGAAGCAAATTCTTAATAGACGTCGGTCTTAGCATTCACGTGCGCGAAATTAAAATCATATTTCTGTACAGTTTTGTGACGTCATGAAAAACTTATAGTACGTGCTTTACCTACGGTTTGGAGTATTTTATTATATATTTGCGCCGTTTTGTTCTCGTTGCCTTTTCATTTCTTTAAAAGAAACGGAAATGTGTAACAAGAAGCCGGGGAAGACATGCTACTTGAGTTGACCAATGACATTAGATTGACTGTCACACGTACTAGTGACGAACTTGAATTATGACCCACTTTACCTATAAATCGTTAGCAAACGTCATAACAACAAATATTACTTGCTCCATGCTCTTTGTAATTAACATTCAGATACAGACAGACAGATATCAAGGAAATTACTCTGGAAATCCATATTTATGCGAATGTCGACCTAATTGTATATGAATTTCTGTAAGAACGTAAGTTTATAGTGGGTCATGATTATTCGTACCTAGAACGGATAGTTTTTCAAATATTATAGGAACTGGGCATAAAAGTATGTCGAATGAAATGTTTTGGATTGTAACGATTTGTAGCAAGTGTGTTCCATCTCGTGATTGTCGCAATGTCAAATGTATATGTTTAGTTTTGTCAGCAGTAAGAAGGATATTTTTCATTTGTGGTATATTATAAGTTATTTTTACTTTAATAAACTAAACTGAAATACTAGGTTGGTTTTTATTTCTTATTTCCTATTAGTACAATAAACATGATAATTGAAAAGACGTGACTAAGCTGCGGGACGTTTGTTCGCTTCCTACACAAAAAAATATTGTTTTATAAATTTGTTCTTTGTGTCCGTGTAATCTATACTTATAATAAAGCTGAAGAGTTTGTTTGTTTGATCGCGCTAATCTCAGGATCCACTGGTCCGATTTGAAAAAATATTTCAGTGTTGTTCAAATGAACATGGTATTGTATCGATAAATATCGAGGAAGGCTATAGGCTATATATCATCACGCTAAGATCAATAGGAGCGGAGCACCAATGAAGAATGTTTCAAAAACGGGGGAAAACTTTCACGCTACGGGCAATATAAGACGCAAACGAGGTTGTGTGAGTCAGCTAGTCATACTAATATTTTGAGTCTGTGTGTTTATTTGGCACGTTAAAACGGTTGAATCAATTTTGATCAAATCGAATTAAAGAATGATGTGTTCGCATGGGATGAGAGCGCTGAGCGCAACTGGTTTATGATATTTACAAATATAGATAGTCTTTTCAACAGAGACCAGTCAATTACGCAGGAGTTATTTTAGTGCACAAATGTGTGCGTAAACACAGGTGCACTCTCTGTTCTCTCATTCTCATAGTTCGATGGGATAGTTATCCGAAGCAACCGCGATATCAGGCGCAGGACCGACGGCTTTGGCTTTGGGAAAGGGCCGAGCTCATTTTACATTATTAGCCTCATTATTTATGAATCATCCATATTCGGCTCCGTCCTCGGTTACGCAGCGGTAGCTGAGGTCTTAGGATCGATTCCCTGGTTCCCTGGATGCTTGTATGATCTGCAAATATTTGTTTCGGAGTTTATACTTAAAAAATATATAAACATGTATTTTTAGCAGTTGTCTAGTATCCATAATAATACTAGTTCTGTTTAGCTTGAGACTGCACGGGTAGCCCAGTGGTTTAAGAGGTCACTACGCCACTCTCTGTTGCGTCAGGTAATGTGGGTTCAAATCCCACATAGGACAACACTTTGCTTGATCCATAAATTGTTGTGTTGGAGTTGTTTGTCTGTCTCTCTATCTGTTACGCTTTTACGGGTCACTTGCTGGTAAGTGACACTCATGGTTACCGCTAGGATCTTTTTAAGAGGGATCATTTACCTCTACACATACCTTTTTACCTATGTTTTTTAACTATGAAATTGTTGTTTTATGTGAACTAACTGTGCAAGTGCACCCCATACCGGTGCCCATGAGTGACACTCGAGAGTCACAGGTGCCTTGCTGCCCTTTGAGGCCCTATTCTTAGAATCAGGGAGCTGGCAACCTCACTCGGTGCAGAGCAACGTAAGAGTTGCTTGACTAATAATCATGCCTAAAGACTTCGATAATAATACATGGTGTATTATTAGTAGACGGCAGGTTTAGGCCGCAAACCATTATTTCAGTTATGAAGAACCCGGAAAGTTTATTTGCGTGGCAACCCTGGTGACATAGCAACCCGCCGACATGTTGTGTAGAAGACCTAAGTCTACTTCTACTACGAAATAATGATGTTCCCTTGAGTTTTGATTACGTTGATATAAGTGCTCTTTCTGACCTGACTTCTGCAGTCCTTAGTTAAATTCCTTAGTTTACTATTGTATTGGATAAATATAACTCTTAAAAAGTTTTAAAAAACAATGTATTCTCAATGATTACACGACCCACAAAAAGTTCCAAAATCCACCACTAGATGGCACTGGGCTAAAATATTTTTACTTCAATAACATAAATAATGTTGTTGTACTCCTTTTATCCGCTACTAAAAAAACATAAATATAGTTTGTAACGTAACCAAAGTGATCCTGACTGCAAAACCAAATATTTTGGACCTTGGTTTGATTTCCACTGAGGACAAATAGATAGATAATATAATTATGTTTGTTGCCGTTTGCACGACTGTTTGTTCTGTATCCGGATGGAATTTATCTAAATATGTATTTATATTTATAGAAGTATCATTATCAGCAGTAGATTTTTTTATCTATAAGAACATATCGGATTTAATATGTATTGAAAGTTGTTGCGATATGAATTCGGATCATTCACCGATCATGTTAACAATAAACGAAAAAAAAAATACAAACAGAGATCCGCCCAACGCTAGTAAACAAATTCACTGATTGGGAAAGTTTTAAATATGACCTACAGTCTATCACTAATCTAAAGGTCCCATTAAAACTCCCTCAACATCTGGATAAAGAAATACTCACCTTTGTAAATAACATTCAAAGCTGCGCTTGGAAGAATACGCCAGAGTTAAAACGTACAATTAGAAGTACTAACTATCCAATCGAAATTAGAAATTTAATCAGCGAAAAAAGAAAACAGAGACAAAGGTGGCAGCAAACAAGGTACCCTTCGGACAAAACATTGTTGAATAATCTCACAAAAAAACTCACTCGAGTAATACAACAGTTCAAAGATGAATGTATGTGTACTTACCTAAATCAACTAACCAGTGACCGCACTACAGATTATTCGTTATGGAAGGTCACAAAGAATTTAAAAAGACCTGTTACGCAAATACCACCAATTAGAGAAGTAAGTGGGCAATGGGCTGTAAGTAATGAACAGAAAGCTATGAGATTTGCTGGTCATTTGGAACAAATATTTCGTCCGAATGTAGCAAATACTGTGATCGAAACATGTCAAGATGGAAACAAAAAATATGAAGAAGATATAAGACTCATAACACCAAAAGAACTGTGCAAAGAAATTAAATTGCTGAATCGTAAAAAGTCTCCTGGTTACGATCTAATAACTGGTGAGATTTTAAATAATTTACCACGAAAAGCAATAGTTAAGCTTACTACGCTTATAAATGCATCATTTAGACTAAAATACGTACCTGATATGTGGAAAGTGGCAGAGGTAATAATGTTACCGAAACCTGGCAAACCACTTCATGAAGCAACTTCATATAGACCTATTTCTTTATTACCAATAATTTCAAAATTATTTGAAAAGCTGTTATTAAAAAGGTTAAAACCAATAGTAGAATCAAAGCATTTAATACCTGACTATCAATTTGGCTTTCGAGAAAAACATTCCACTGTAGACCAAGTTCACAGAATTACTAATATCATAGAAAAAACTTTAGAAGAAAAGAAAGTGTGTGCCACAGTTTTTCTAGACGTAGCACAAGCTTTCGATAAAGTATGGCACGAGGGACTTGTGCACAAATTAAGAAAAGTATTACCAAAACCCTTTGTAGACATATTAAAGTCCTACATATCTGATCGAATGTTCAGAGTAAGAGAAGGAAATGCATATTCTGATCTGAAACCTATTAAAGCTGGGGTTCCACAAGGAAGTGTTTTAGGACCGGTCCTGTACCTGTTATACACTTCTGACATGCCAGGATTAGATGAAAATATCATTGCGACCTTTGCTGATGACACGGCTATTATGGCCATTGGGTCTACACACAAGGAAGCAGTAGATAAACTTCAAGTAGCAGTGAACACCATTTGTGACTGGACGAGTAAATGGCGAATTAAATTAAATGAATCTAAATCGGTTCACATTGACTTTACTAATAAAGCTCCTAACTATAACCCGGTATATATAAATAGTCATATAATACCCTATGTCAATACTGCCAAATATTTGGGAATGACACTAGACGCTAAGCTTCGCTGGAAAGCTCATGTCAAAAGAAACGCGACGAGTTGGAACTTCGCTACAAAAAAATGTATTGGCTCTTAGGTAAACACTCAAAAGTGTCCGTACATAATAAGATTTTATTGTATAAACAAGTCCTTATGCCTATATGGACTTATGGTATCCAGTTATGGGGATGTACCAAACAATGCAATACACTGATGATACAACGTTTTCAAAATAAAGTACTCAGGGGTATTGTAAATGCACCCTGGTACATTCGAATGAACGACCTCCATCGGGACCTTAAAGTAGAACTCGTCACAGACATTATATCAAAGTTCGCCGAAGCACATGAACGCCGGCTTCATCATCATGTAAACGTTGAGGCTATCCAGCTTCTTGACAATACGGATATTACAAGGAGACTCAAAAGGGTAAAACCCTTTGAGTTAGTTAAGTGAAAGTGCGAAGTGAACAAAATACTACTATTTTAGTGCAGTGTAATACAAGAACACACGAACAGAGTGTCCTCAATTAATTAGAGACAATAAGAAAAGTGTTAATGGACACAATCTTATTATAGCTTTGTTTTAATAATTTAGGTCAAAGTAAAATTACTCATTAGTCAGTAGACTAGATCGTAATAGCAATGTCCTACTTGTATTAGTACGGCATTTACAGAAAAAAAAAAAAAAAAAAATCAGCAGTAGATCACCACAGCACAGACTCTGTCGGGTTGAGCATCAGATGGCGGTGCTCGCTAGATACATGTGTTTTATTTATTACTAGCTGAACCCCGCGGTGTTACCCGCGGTTATTGTCGTATCGTGGATAACGCCGCGAGCGGAGCTAGTCTAAAAAAATTAAGCCTAAGTTACTCCTTGTACCATCAGCTACCTACCAGTGAAAGTCCCGTCCAAATCGGTCTAGCCGTTCCAGAGATTAGCCGGAACAAACAGACAGACAAAAATTAAAAAAAAAAAATTTGGTATGTGTACCGTATATACATTCATATGCATGTAGTAGAAAGCGGTTATTTTAATATTACAAACAGACACTCCAATTTTATTTATTTGAATGTATAGATTAAACGACAAATATTTAAGCGATCAAAATTGTAGGACACGACGAAATATAGATCCGTATAAAAGTCATAAAATAATTATTATTGGGATTAGTTGTAACATAGATGGCGTCAAGGGGGCTTGTCTTATAAACAACAGCAAAAACTATTACTTAATTACATGGCGACATATCAAAACAATGGCTCCCCTGTATCGGTGCAAGGCGCGTTCAGAGGTGAAGACACGGCGCCTACTTATTTGTGATCGGCGGTGCCGGCGAGCCGCGCCGGGCGCCGCCCCGGCCCGCCGCCCGACGGCGCCCTGCGGTCCACGCTACTGGAGGGGTGCGACTGCGCATATAAGAGGGAGCGGCGAGCGGATTACCAAAAAACATGTTAATTTAGTCGTACTTTAGCGTTTATGTAGTCCAAAGAAATGGAATCAAATCATCAAGAAAAAAATACTCTTGCTGAATATTTTGAAGCGAACAAGCTTTAAATACATAAAGAATAATTGAATTTCATAAACAGTTGAAAACTAAATGTAGTTGATTGTCTTTTTATTTATTTTATTTTCTTTACATAAATATTAAAATAGGAATATCTCCTTTTATCCTCTCCTCTTTAAATTTTTTTTGGTTCATTTTATTGTTAGATACATTTTTATGGGCGATATTATATTATCCATAGTACAATAACCTGAAGTTATGTAAGTAATTAAATAATTTATTTATGAGAGAGCGAGCAAACGACAAATTAAACCGTGGGAGAGCTATGCTTCGGCATGAATGGGTCGGCTCGACCAGAGTTATACCACGGCCTCACAGAAAACCGGTGTGAAATAGCGTTTGCGCTGTGTTTCACCGAGTGAGTGAGGATACCGGAGGCCCATACTCCAACCTCCCTCCATCCCCTTTCACAATAAAAAAAAAAAAAAAGAAAAGTTGAACGCTTATCCGCCCGCTCCGCTTATCTCAGCCCCTTCCGTGTCCCGAGAGCCCCACTAATGATTGCTCATGATTTATTTGAACAGCTTATTTTTATCCTCCACTGATTCCGCAAACTGGTGGAAAGGTGTACATTGTACAAGTTTATTAGTTTTTTTACGGGTACTCATACAATTTGCTTGATATTGGGCAGACAAATTATGTTTGCAAAGCTGTGTCAAGATTGACGGTTAATTTGTTGTTAGAGTTCTTTGAAGAGTTCGAATTTAGAGTGCGTCTATTTTTCTTTATATCAAGTATGTTTTTGAATGAAATGAAGGAGGGCGTGAAAGAGAATGTCGAGTAGTTATGGAGAACGGATAAATAAAACTCATTGGATTCCCCATTCCAACTGAATTCAAACACAGGGACATTTAATCCAAGATTAGGCATAACCGGTGCTATGATAACTACTGACAAACATACTTATGTATTTCCAAATACATACATAGACTGCACGACTGGCCTAGTAGTTTAAGCGGTCGCCATACCGTTTTCTTTTGCGCCAAGTGTTACGGGTTCAAATCTCACATGGTACCACACTTTGTGTGCTCCACAAATTGTTGTTTTGAGTCAGGGTGTCGTTTTATTTTTGTTAGTAAAGTCCCCGCGACACAGGATGTGTATTCCTAATGCGGGAGATGTATTTAAAAAAAAAATACACCAGACTTTACAAACGACCGTGTTCGGTACAGTTTCAGACAGTTCTGGGTATGAATCGAACCCAAAACCTCCGGTTTTGGCTTCTTTGCCATTCAAACGTAGATCAATGATAACTTTGCATTCTAAAGTTAGTCATTGTTGACTAACTTTAATATCGTTGTATAGCCATTTTGTCTGAATATTTTAGTTTACGTGTCAGTAAACAAACTATGCAATTATAACTTTTGGCTGTGTTATGTCTTCATTTCAATTAATTAAGCACTTACAACGACGAAGTACTCATAAATAAAACAATTCATCTATTTTCGGCGTCATTATTTTTCTCTAGACGAGAAGAATTTTTATAACTGCTGCAGTATCTAATGTTTTTTTACAGATTTTTGCCAATAATCTTGTAATAATAAACCGAATTGCTGTTTATAAGTTCTCCTGACAAAACTCTCTAATGATCATACCGATTTTGTTAATTAGGTCTCCAAATAGTTGAGGATGTTCAAGGAATCCTTAAACAGAGAGAAAGAGAAACAATAATAATTTATATTGAGGGACGCAGGCAAAGTTGCTCGATTTAGCTAGTTTGTTATAAATTTCTTTAGCTTATTACTTGAAAATAAATCTATAACCAGACAGATCAACATGCCGAAACTGTAAACTCTCCTTGTTGCAATAACGAAACAGATTCTATGTTTGGAGCCCATTCTGTCACAGACCAACAATCTTTATTAGTAAAAAACCCCAGACAACATGTTTGCCAAATGCTATCCTAAATCCTAAATATCCTAATAGAATAATTTAATTCTTCACTTATTTGTTATGCTGGACAAGTATGGCGATAAAACAGAGGGTATTGACTTACCGATGTGATCATGCCCATTGGCTACTAACTGTATTAAGACTGCACCTATTATAATTTATATTAGCGACCCGACGTTGTTTTGCACAGGCTTCAGTTGTTTTATGGTATATATAGCGAAGAGCAGGAGATTCATAACCATCATTAATACCTAGGTACAGCTACCATGGACATTCGAAATTCAAGAGTCACAAATGTTTTGCTGACAGACTAAGAATACGGAGTATCACTACCTATACTCGTACTCGTCGTATAGGTGTCGTAAGAGGCGACTGAGGAAGAAAACTAGGTAGGACAACATCACTGCAAAGAATAGGATAACTTGAAACAAAGTTTATACCAACCCGTATGGGGCCAGTGTGATGTAGCCCTTCATTCTAAGAAGATGCCTATGTCCAGCAGTGATCCAGTCGCCCGAGCATCTGTGTTTTCTTTACAAGTACTATTCTCATCTTTGTGATGGAGCCGCACAGTATCTGTTTGACGTTCCCGACCGGCAGCGACAAGCAATCCGCATTGTCGAAAGTCCCGCCACGGAGTCCCTTGAGCCCCTACAGTTGCGTGGAGATGTGTCGCCTCTGTGGCAGTACTCTATCGCTTGTATTGTGGAGAGCATTCTGAAGAGCTCTTTCTACTGGTCCCCCCTTCCCTCTTCCTCTTCAAGACAACACGAGTCACCGTTTCAGAGTAGTAGACATACGATGTCGTACTCACCGCTTCGGTTCCTCCTTTCTGTGCTAAGCGGTTAAAACCTGGAACTCACTTCCAGCGCACGTGTTTCCATGCCACTATGATCCCGAATCCTTCAAGCGGGGTTTAAAAAAGAATCTTACTAGGCCGCTATAGTGTGGGTATACATGCTGCACTGTCCTTATTCACATTGAGGACGGTGACTACCACTATTAGAATCTGCCTATGTTTTCCATCAGGCAGAGTAGAGTCATTTTGGCACAACAAAAACATAAAAAAAACATAAATTCGCTTAGTGGTAAAGGAGGAGATAGCATATATCTATACTAATATAATAAAGCTGAAGAGTTTGTTTGTTTGAACGCGCTAATCTCAGGAACCGCTGGATCGATTTCTAAAAATTCTTTCAGTGTTGGATAGTACATTTATCGAGGAAGACTATAGGCTATATATTATCACGCTACTACTAATAGGAGAGGAGCACCAATGAAGAATGTTTCGAAAGCGGGGCAAAATTTTCACGAAGACGCAAACGATTTTGCGTGGGTCAGCTAGTTCGATATATATTCACAAGCAGATTCCTTTATCGATTTCGATTAAGCAAGTTTTACACCAAAATACGAGACCAAAGGCCCATTGATGCAGAAGCATCTCAATAGGGCGCCATAGTGTGGGTCACCATGCTATATTATTGCATTTTCTACGTTCACAATGAGGTGGGTGACCACCACTCTTGGATTTTGCTCATGTTTTCCATCAAGCGGAGTAGAGTTAGTCAGTCAATTTGGCAGGCCCATATAAAAAAGTATAAAAGTTTTATTGAATTTTTATTCTTTCAATTTTACTTTAATCAATATTTGGTCGTCAAAGCGCAAGGTGTAACATCTGAATAAGAGTTCTAACCGCTCTTGGCTGACAAATTCCATGAATGAAACGACAATACAATGCACGAAATTCGTTGACAAAAGGTTGTATGCAATAAAACTCAAGCTATGACTCTTAGGAGTGACAAGAAATGAAGATGAAACTGCCATGAAAGGCTAGTCAATAATAAGACTAAAGTTTTATAAAGAGATTTTCTGAGAAACTATTTGAAATTATAGTATGAGCCTATGAAAAGTAACACATTATTGTTTTACGTCATATGAACTGCCTTTAAACAGTCCATTACGGGATACATGTAGGTATTTCCTTAATAACTGTGGACACGCCACTCGCGTATATATGATGTTATCGATATTTAGTGGACTGTATGATGGAGTTAGGTATCAAGGGGAACCGTCAGGATGAGGAATGAACACACACTTACCTTATTTGCGTATCTGCAGTTCTGCAAGCAAGCCGGCGTCTCAGGCCTTCTAGAAGGTTCTCTGCTCCAAAGATGGTGGTTATCGGCGCGTCCAAGATGCGGTATGGGGGTTATTTTACAAAGGCTCAATGCCAGGGTTTAGCGATATTAAGCAGATTAGATTGTCTATTATTACATTCACACGTGGTTCGCAAGCTCGCGGACGGGTTAAATATTACACGAAAAGCATATTAATGTCAATAGTTCACACACAAGCGATACAGATTTGTAAGTTCTGTACGGAGATTTCACTGTAGGATTACCGTACCCACAAAGCGATAAGCGATATATATATTCACGAAACTTCCTTTCTTCGATACACTAGTGAACTCGGTACTTCACTTTCCTCGATCTACCAATGAGTTCGGTACTCACTTGGCGAATTAATGTTAATAAAGTATAACGGCTCACTCCCGATTACTTACAATCGCAGTATTCAACGAAAGCCATGCGTACACGGCGCCCGCGCCGACGTCTTCTCGCGTTAACAGCTAGCGGCGCTAAAAGGCCGATCGGCCTTTTTCAATAGCATATATTCTACCGTCTTCCATATGTCTCCTCCAATGTCCGCCAGGCGGCGCCGTAATCGCTTGCATGGAGTGTGTGTTTTAAGGTAGGTAGGGGAAAGGGATATCTACTTTATCGGTTAATCATTAAGAATCAAACTGGCGTAACCATTTCCACCCGCCCTTAAAGGGTCACCTTTAAAAAACTACCATAAGAATAGATAATTAAACTTACACACATATGCGGACGGAGGAGAGATAGATATATATACCGGAGAGCGGCTCCGGGATTACGAAACAAATAACTAACTAAACGAAAATATATATATAAAAATAATAAAGTTAAATATGTAGAGTGTCAATTACTGCGTGGGGAGAGGACACAAACGAACGACGGGACGAAGGTAAGTTCCCTTGGCGGTCCTCACTGTCGCCACGCGAATAATGCCATCCTTTGAAGGGTGTATTATCTCCACAACTGCCAGTGGCCAGGCTAGGGGCGGTACATTATCGTTAATAACGACAACAACTGTACCTATAGTGATAGGTACAGAAGGAGAATTCCATTTCTGCCTAACCTGTAAAGTGTGAAGATATTCCATCCTCCAGCGGTTCCAGAATGACTGGACTAATCTATCGAGAAGTGAGTGTCTATGAACCAAACCGATAGATTGGTCGTTAACATCGAGCGCGGGTAAAGACAATAACGGTGTCGTATTTAAAAAATGACTCGGTGTCAAAGCAGACGGCTCTGCGGGATCCGAACTCAATACGGTGAGCGGTCGCGAGTTAAGTAGACACTCAACTTGAGTAAGAACGGTACTAAGCTCCTCATATGAAAGAAGTTGCTGTCCGATTACTCTAAATAAATGGGTCTTAACGACCTTCACCATGCTCTCCCAGGCGCCTCCAAATGTGGAGAGCTGGGGCATATAAACTTCCAAACTATACGACTCTCAGCATACTCTTGCTCTAGCTTAGGACGGTATTCCGCATTGAGAAATTTATAAAGATCGCGTAGATAGGAATTGGCACCCTTGAAATTAGTTCCGTTATCGGAATACATGAACTGTACGGGGCCTCGTCTAGAAAGGAAACGTTTTAACGCTGCTAGGAAGCTTGGAGTACTGAGGTCGGTGGCGACTTCGAGATGTATGGCACGAGTTGTAAGACACGTGAACAAACACATATAAGCCTTCTCACTGCGGACACCCCGTCGACGTGTAGGAGTGTAAGCGATGGGACCGGCATAATCGCAGCCCGTATGCGTAAACGCCTTCACTACTTGACGCGTACGACTATCCGGTAAGTCGGCCATTAGCGGATAATTAGGACGCGGCCTAAGTCGAAAACAAGTATTACATAAGTGCACTCTTTGTCGCACTACACGACGTGCAGACAAGATCCAGAATCTCTGGCGGAGCAGCGACAGTAAAACTTCCGGTCCGGCGTGTAAATTCTTTACATGAAAATAATCAATGATCAGTCTCACTACATGATCATTGTGCGGTAAAATTACGGGATACCTATGAGCATAGTCCAATTCGGAATTGACTAAACGACCACCTACTCGAATAAGATCGTTGTCAATAAAAGGCCTTAAGCGCTTGAAAACCGAGGAGCAGTTTTCATTGTTAGATATATGCGAATATTCTGTTGCAAAGTACTTTCTTTGCACAGAGATAATTATTTTATTCTCGGCGAAATCCATATCTTCGGCAGTCACTGCAATAGTGCTGCGGCGGGGCAATAGTTTGGCAAATCTACAAACATATGTTATAAGACGAAGAAGCTTACTCCAAGAGGAGATTCGAAGCGCGAGATCATATATAAGGCAATGCTTTACAGGCGTACACACAATGTGTGTTAAAACTCTTTGTTCCGGTATGTTTTCAATAATTTGATCATCGAGTGTCCGAAGGGGCCACTGTGATGGATCTAACGAAGCCCACTGAGGCCCATGGAGCCACAATGGGTGGGACAATAATTTTTGTGGTGTAATACCACGCGAAAGTATGTCTGCGGGATTCTCTACACCTGCTACGTGGTAGAAGTTGTTAGAAGGAATGTTGTCAGTAATTTGAACAACTCGATTCGCGACGAACGTTTGCCATTTCCGTGGTGAACTCTTTATCCAGTATAAAGCTACTTTAGAGTCAACAAAGGCGTATACCTTAACGGAAATATCTCGAGAATAATTATCGAGAATTGTGCGAAGCAATTTCGACAAAAGAACAGCTCCACAAAGCTCGAGGCGCGCTATGGTAAGCGGCTTCATGGGGGCGACTTTAGTTTTAGCGCAAACTAATTGAACGGTATTACCACTGCTAGCCGTAACGTGTAGGTACACTACTGCTCCGTAAGCCTGCTCGCTAGCATCGGAAAAACCCAACAAGGTAACAACGCAGTTCTCCGTTACACCAACATGTCGTGGGATACGTATATCATTTAAGGCAGGCAATTCAACGCAAAACTGCCTCCATCCCTTAACTATCGAGAGCGGTGGTGTATCGTCCCAATCGAGGTGTAACTGCCAAAGTTGCTTTATTAACAACTTAGCATACACGATTGCGGGCGCAACAAAGCCCATTATGTCCCACAAACGAGCGACTGTGGACAAAATAGAGCGTTTGGTACATATTATATCAGCGGGAGCGGACGATTTAAATAAAAACGCGTCCTCCTTTATAGACCAGTGCAACCCCAATATTTTGTGTTGCACGGACTTATCGAATTCTACCTCGGTAGGTAGTCTGTGTGAGGAGGGAAGACTATTTAAGACAGCGGGACAGTTGCTATTCCACTTCACGAGATCCCACTGCGCGCCCTTAAACATGTCAATAAGCTGACGAGACGCAGCAATAGCTTCCGACTCGCTTGGAACCGAATAGGCCATGTCATCCATATAGAACGAAGTGGAGGCTATCACACTCGCTATAGGGTACTTCGAGCCATCATCTTCGATCAACTGTCTCACCGTACGAAGCGCATGGTATGGACTTGACGATAACCCAAAGCACACGCGGTTGAAATGATACAGCGTAAGCGTATCTTGCGGGCTAAAGCGATATAAGAAACACTGATACCGGCGATCAGCTTCTCGCATAACAATTTGAAGAAACTGCTGACGACAGTCAGCGGTTATAGCTACGGCATATAAACGAAACATTAAAATAATTTTAAACAAGTCGCCCTGTAGGTTCGGTCCTGAATGCAAAATATCATTCAAGGATCGCCCGGTGCTAGTCTTACTGCTAGCGTCTAAGACAACTCGAAGGCGGGTCGACATGCTACCCTCGCGTACGACTCCATGATGCGGTATAACGTAAATCGGATTGGGGTCATGAAGATCGTACTGAGGTGCGGGTGAAATATATTGGTTTGCGAGATAGTCCTTTATGACGTCATCATAAGCTACTCTTAGCTTAGGTGAAGATTCTAACCTTCTTTCAAGCCAAAAAAATCTCTTACGAGCGGTTTCGTAGGAGTTACCTAAAGTATAAACATCCTCGTTAAATGGCAGGCCGACAACGTATCTGCCACTAACGGAATCGCGGGTCGTGGTTAGCTTATAAAAGAATTCGCATTCAGCGTCTTCGGGGCACTGAATGGGCGGTGAGGAGGGAGGCTCTTCTAGCTCCCAAAATCGCCTGACTAAATTGTCAATAGCGACAGGCTCTTGTGCTACGCAGCACGTCAAGACCTGGTGTGAATCGAACGCGGGTATAGTGGGTACGGAACCCATAATCACATACCCCAACGCAGTATGTAACGCTGGGGGCGCTGACGAGTCACGAGGAGCGTGAACTACGTCAGGGAGGATTAAATATGGGAAGAGAGATGCGCCTATTAACATATCTATTTTATTAGGCGTCCCAAAACTCTCGTCTGCTAGCGGTAAGCCAGACAAATGAGTCAGACCTGACTTATCTACCACGGCGGTAGGCAATAAGTCCGTAATTCGATCTACAACGAGCGGCGATATTTTAAAGTTAACGTTACTATCAAATCGCGAGTAAATTTTAATATTAATTTTATTATTTTTAATTATCTGCTCAGCTCCACCGAACCCCCTTACAATAGTACGTTCAGTATCAAAACACGGAATACCCATTAACTCACAACAATCCCTTGTTATGAAATGGCTCTGTGATGCGGTATCAAGCAACACACGTAATATGTGTCGAACGCCTTTAGTGTCATAAGCGACCACTTGAGCAGTCGACAACAAAACGGTAGTACTAGAATTCGCGTCCTGAACGTTTCCGAAGGATTCGGTAGGCGCGTGAGTAGCACATAGTGTTACGTCACCACGAGCGCGTGACGCGTCCACTATGGGTGCGGGCGAAGCGGGGGGCTTCGCGGACGTCCCCCGCGAACCGGGCGAAACTCGCTTCGGTTCATCTACACTTGTTCGATGAAAGTGTAACGAAGTATGGTGTCTCTGTTTACACACGCGACAACCGACGTCGGAGGAGCAGTCCGACAATCTGTGGTTCAAACTAAGGCAGTTCACACAGGCATTGTGGCCCTTCACAGATTTAAAACGCTCCTGAGGGGTCATTTTTCTAAAGTCGCCACATTTAAACAAATGCGAGTGTGTGAAATTAATACAAAGACATTTACGCGGGGAGCACGCTGTAGTAACAAACGTCTGATATCTCGGTGCCGGGACATTCGATCGTCGATAGTTGGGTTTATTATTATTATTAACTGCACTACTCACCATAGAAACGGTATGAGTGCGTTCCAAAACTTTCGTGCGGGATTTTATAAATTCGACTAAGTCGTCAAAGGTTGGTAATTTAGAACTAGAACTCGAACAACTTAACTCAAATGCGCGGACGGTATCAATATCTAATTTCTTAAGCGCGACATGTAGAATGATAAATTCCATGAGATTATCTAATTTTAAATTTTTTAAAGCGCGTACTGCACTTGTGAATTTATCCGTAAATATATCAAAGTTGTTTACTGACGCGGATTGCAAAGGTTTAAACTCAAACATTTGATTTAAATATGTAGAAGCAAGCAAACGCTTATCTTCGTATTTATTTATTAATGATTCCAAAAACAAACTGTAATTCTCAGCGCATGGGGTTATCCCCGAGCATACGGACTGAGCCTTATCGGACAGTTTACCCAACAGATAATATAATTTTTCTGCATCCGTGAGCGATGGATTATCATGAACAGTCGACTTAAAACTGGCATAAAACAGCGGCCATGAACGAATATCACCCGAAAAATTCATTAGTTCTATTGGCGGTAATTTCGGTGTCGACTCGCGCGGTACGTAAACATTACTTGCAGACGAATTCTGTTGTGTATATTGAGACCGAATCTCTTTAATTCGGCTATACAAAGACTCGAAAGCGATAAGACTTTTATAATCAGGCGTAGCGGTAGGGTTTATTTTCAATAAATGCCTGTTACAATCATCTAATATTTCTTTAAACTCACTACGTAACTCATCGATGTTAGAACTCTCACCAAGGAAACTTCCCCTCTTAGAGATGTTCGAGTCAAGGTCAGAAGAGAGGTCATAAATATGCTGAATTATTTCGAAAAAGGCTTCGCGTTTAGCAATCAACATAATCATTTCCGAATCGTGTGTATCTTCATAATCGGACCCCTCACTTTTACTCGGTTGCTTTTTAGGAGGCATGATTAGCTACTTAATACGGTCGGGTTATAACGCGAACAAATAATTTATTATTCTCACAATGAAGGTGGGTGTATAAAAAATGTTGCGGGTGTAACGCGGTAGAAAATGTAACAATAATGTTCTATTTTATTAATAGATTGCAATTAATGTTATAAATAAGATATATTTGTACATATAATACTTATATGTAAGCGGTAATACACGTAAATATAAATATATCACGGCGATAAATCTACGTGTTTTAGCGGTACAATATGGATGACGCAATGTCACTTCATACGATATATTACATAAAATATTGTATATTTCACTTATTAGTGCCTACGGAAGGGATCCTAATAAGGGCAGCTGGATGGTACGCAATAATATAGATCTAATCCGTTACGTCCAACTCGTATGGACCACTTATGGACTGGAATCCGGCTCAAACGGATCAATTACTGGACGGAGTCCGGCCGAAGGACCAAATATGTACACGCCACTCGCGTATATATGATGTTATCGATATTTAGTGGACTGTATGATGGAGTTAGGATGAGGAATGAACACACACTTACCTTATTTGCGTATCTGCAGTTCTGCAAGCAAGCCGGCGTCTCTGGCCTTCTAGAAGGTTCTCTGCTCCAAAGATGGTGGTTATCGGCGCGTCCAAGATGCGGTATGGGGGTTATTTTACAAAGGCTCAATGCCAGGGTTTAGCGATATTAAGCAGATTAGATTGTCTATTATTACATTCACACGTGGTTCGCAAGCTCGCGGACGGGTTAAATATTACACGAAAAGCATATTAATGTCAATAGTTCACACACAAGCGATACAGATTTGTAAGTTCTGTACGGAGATTTCACTGTAGGATTACCGTACCCACAAAGCGATAAGCGATATATATATTCACGAAACTTCCTTTCTTCGATACACTAGTGAACTCGGTACTTCACTTTCCTCGATCTACCAATGAGTTCGGTACTCACTTGGCGAATTAATGTTAATAAAGTATAACGGCTCACTCCCGATTACTTACAATCGCAGTATTCAACGAAAGCCATGCGTACACGGCGCCCGCGCCGACGTCTTCTCGCGTTAACAGCTAGCGGCGCTAAAAGGCCGATCGCTCTCTCTTGATTTCTTCTCGCCCTTGTTGGGGGCGGGGAGACTTCGTGGAGCGCTGGGCTCCTTGAAGTGATTTTCCACGCGGCTCATCACCATGAGCCGGTCATTGTGGTTGTCCAGCCTCGAGGCTCGAACCACCGGTCGTCCCTCCGAAGAGGGGACCGGTGATGCGCCTACGAGAGGCTGGCGGTTCGCAGTCAAAGTCCGAAGGGGTCGCGGTCGCCCCGCTCGAGGGAGCCGTAATGAGCTCCCGAGCGGGGCGTTTCAGCCGCCTTCGGATTTGTAGTGTCGTGTCCGGGTGGGGCATGGGCGCTATGCCTGATAGGTGGGGGAGTGTTGAGCAGTCTGCTCTATCAAACATTCCCGTGGCCAGTCTTCTTATGAAGGCATCTATCGGTTCCCACTTGAGGTCCCGATAGATGGTGGAATTCCTCAGGTACCTGGGCGCGTCGACCGTCATGCGTAGGCACCGGTTTTCGGTGGCTTGGAGTCGCTTGCGTGCTGCTCCTGCTGTTAGGTTATACCAGGCCGGCCCCGAGAAGGTGAGGCGTGACCTGATATAAGTTTTATAAATCCCGAGTTTCGCTCGGATGGGGAGTTTGGAGGACAGCAGGGGACGCAGTTTTGATCGCGCCAGTTGTGCTTTGGTGATGACGGTCTCGACATGTGACGCCATGGACAGAGTTCTGTCGATCTTTAATCCCAGGTACCTGACGGTTGGTGACCACGGGATTTCTTCGCCCATGAGGTGGAGTTTTGGGGGCAGGTGTGAACTACCGGTAAGGAGGGCCTGTGTCTTGCCCACGTTGCATTTGAGCCTCCACTTCTTGAGCCAGCCCGGAAGAGCTTCAAGAGTGGGGCTCAGTTTCCGTGCAGCATGGTTGGCGTTTTTGGAGCTTGCCATGTACGCAGCGTCATCAGCGAATAGCGCCAACTTGACGTCCCCAACTACCGGGATGTCGTCCGTGTAGTGGGCGTACAGTGTTGGCGATAGGCAGCTCCCTTGGGGAACTCCGGCCCGGATGATCTTCTGCTCGGATGTGGCGTCTTCGACAGCCACGTGGAAGGTCCTGTTGTTGAGGAACGATGCAATGACCCTGATGATACCGGGTGGTAGCGTGGTCGTCGACAGTTTGTGGATGAGCCCGTCATGCCACACTCTGTCGAAGGCCTTCTCCATATCCAGCATCAGGGTCACCGTGTGACCGCCTTTGTTGAGCCACGTAGCCATCTCGTCGAGGACGCGGGTCAGCTGGAGTGTGGTGGAATGCTCTTTGCGGAACCCGAATTGTTCCGGTCTTGGGTGTATGTGGCGGTGGATTCGGGACAGCAGTAGCCGCTCGAACACCTTGGAGATTGTGGCGAGCAGGGTTATTGGGCGGTAGTTCTCTGGTCTCCTGGGATCCTTGCCGGGCTTCGGGAGCACTATGACCCGGCCGCGCTTCCAGGTGGTCGGGAAGTGACCGGATCTCAGGATTCCGTTGAACAGCTGCGTAGCAGCTACCAGGGCCTTCACGGGCAGTCGGTGCAGCGCGGAATTGGGGATGCCATCCTCCCCGGACGCCTTACGGGGGTTCGTAGCCCTCATCGCTGTGGCGACCTCTTTCGAGGTGAAGAGCAGCTCACTCTCAGGCTGGGTGTTGGGGGTTTCGAGGTAGCTTCTGACGGCTACCTCTATCTCCTGTGTGAAAGTCGGGTCGGAGAGCTCATGAGGGGTGAACTGCTCCTCCAGGCTATGTGCGATTATATCGGCACGATCTTGGGCCCTGAAGCGGGGGCTGCCGTCCTGACCAAGCAAAGGTCGCGTGGGGTTGGGTTCTGCAGAAAGATTTCTGCAGAGACGGTGGATGGAAGGTAGTTCTCCCTCTATATGAAGGAGAAAGTCCTCCCACGCGTCGCCCCTGTGTTCCCACAAGGCAGACTTGACCTTGTTGGTCAGGTTGTTGTAAATATTTTTGTGGCAAGGATGCCGAGTCCTTTGCCACCGCTTCTTGGCTGCCCGCTTCTCAGCCAGCAGTTTCTGCAAGCTGGCAGGCAGTGGACTGTGCCTCTCGGTGGGAGGCATGGTGCACGAGGCAGACCGAAGCGCGGTTTGGATGGCATCGGTCAATCCCTCGGCGGCTGCATCGACCTCCCGCGGAGTCCTCACCAGAGCGGGGCGTCTGTATTCTGACAGCTCTTGGTGATACTTCCTCCAGTCCGTTCGGATGCGAGGTTTGGGCGGGCTGACCACTGTCGCGTGTTCCCGGAACACCAGTAACACCGGTCTATGGTCCGATGGTAGGTCCTCGAGGACCTCTTGAGATGGGGGGTTTCTTAGCCCCTTAGAGACGACGATGTCCAGGACGTTGTCTCGACTAGAGTCGATCGGGTCTATTCGGGTTGGTTCCCGTGGACCGGAGACTTCATAGTCGAACGCCTGGGCATCCTGTAGGATCAGCCTGCCAGCTGCATTCGGCGTGGAACAGTGCCAGGCCGGGTGCTTGGCGTTCAGGTCCCCTGCGACAATGGTTGGAATTGTGGGGTGTAGAAGACCCCGGAGTTCGCCCACCCGGAAATGTGGACGAGGAGCTCGATAGGCCGCATAAAGGCGCATCTCCCCCCCGCCGATACGGATGTCGACACCAAGCGCGTACATGGTGTCGAGATCCCCCGGCTGGACGGGCTGATGCACCACCGTCCTCCTCACCAGTACAGCGAGTCCACGGTATGCCTGTCCGCTCGGCGATGTCTCGTCTTTGCGATAGACAAAGTATCCCGAGATCTTAAGTGGGATACTGTCCTTGAGACACGTCTCGCTTATTAGCATAACGTCGACCCGCTGCTCTCGGAGAAAGAGGCGCAAGAGTCCTATCTTGCCCCTCAGAGACTCCGCATTCCAATGGACAACCCTAAGTGGCTTATCCATTAGAAGGAAGTTTCGCCAGCAATCCCGTGGTGTTTATCTCACCGTCCTTCACACGCTGCGCGAACAGCATGAGAAGGGCGGCGAGCTGCTCCCTCTCGGGGTCCTCCGACACCTTACTGGCTGGAGGTTGGGGCTGTTGCATATGCTCAGCCTTCCTTCTTCTGCGCTTCCTGCGAGGTCCGGTTGGGGCTGCGCTGGGTAAATTCGCCTTTGCCATGAGGGTGGCCGGGGCGGAGTCGCCAACAGTGTTGGGCTGGGCGATTAGCTTCGGCGGGCCAGTCCTCGGGGCCAGACCGGCCTTCCTGTTTCGCGCCTCACGTTTGAAGACGGGGCACGAAACACTGTTTGCTGGGTGGGGACCCTTGCAATTGGCGCAAGTTGCCGGCTGATCCTTGGATCGTGCGCATTTGTGCGCCGGGTGTTCGCCCCCGCAGCGAACGCAGGCGAGAGGACGGTGGCAGTTGAGGGAACTATGGCGGAAGCCTTGACAGCGGTGACACTGCGAAGGCCCCTTCGTCCCCCTCCATGCCTCGATAACCACGCCCGGCATCATCAGGACCTCGTCGATGCCGTAGGCTTTGGTGGCGGCTGGGGTTTTTTCCACCTCCGCGAAAAAGATGCAGCCGGGCCTTCCAGTCCGGGCCCGGATGTGTTTGGCGTACTTGACCGGCACGCCTTTACCGGTCAGGTCCTCCACGATCTCTTCAGCCGGGGTGTCAGCCGGTAGCCCTCGTATCGCCACTTTCAGTGGCCTGAGGTGCTGCGGCGCGATGGCGTAGTAAGGCGCCTTGTCCTGCCCAAGATCGTCAAGGTGGGCCTGGATGGCCCTGAATTCGTCGTCGTCCTTGGGCGTGAATCGGAACCCCTTCCCGAACGGTCGTCCGTTCGGCGGGTGCCCGATCTTGGCAGCCAGCTCCCTGAAATGGGCCGTCCAGTTGTCCAGACGGTCCACCACAAGGATCGGCTGCTTTCGGGTTGGGGGTTGTGCTGCGGCAGTCGTTGGCGGCGCTGGTCGCGCTGCCGCTGGTGGTGGCCCCTGTTTAAGAGGCAGTGGGGCAGCCAGCACGGCCGCCATCGTTCTCGGGGCTGGGCTAGGCACGGGCGCAGATTTGGGTCCCGGTGTGTAGGTTGTCGCGGCGGCAGGCGCGTGAGCAGGTGTATGTGCAGGCGCGGGCGTCGACGCAGGCGTGGGCTCCGGCGCAGGCACGGGCACGGGTGGGGAGCTCTCGATGAGCTCAGGCTCAGGCAGCTGGCGTCGGTGCAAACGCTGAGTTAGCGGGGGAAGGGACCTGTATGAGGACGAGTCCTCTCGCAGGATACCCTCGTCCCCTCGCTGTGGTGTCGAGTGTCCAAGGGGAGAGCCGCCCGTCGGTGCGTCTGGCGTCGCCTCGAGGTCGGCTCTCTTCCTGGGAGGATCTTCGACCGAGTCTTCCTCGCGGGTCCTCTTGACCGGCGGGGTGTCAGGCAGCTCTCTCTCCATCATCATCTCTTCCTGGAGATGGTGCTGCACGACTTGGAGGATCTGTAGGTCATGCTCGGCGACATCCTCCTTTCTGCGATCACCAAGCTGTACTTCCATCACTCGGAAGTAGGCCCCGACCCAGCGCCGCAGTCCCCGAGATAATACTCCCTTCTCCAGAAGGGAGTTGTATATACCCAGGTCATCCTGGTATATACGTCTCTGGTCCTGCGGAGCCGTATCGTGTGTGGGCCCCCCTTCGACGGGAGACGGTGGTGTAACGTCCATATCTATGTGGATTGTCTCCGTGGCACCTAGACGGAGTTGGTGGCAACCAGTCGCCGTTTGGTTGGAGTCAAAATGACCCCTTCCTCACGGCGCGGGCCCCAACCCGTCGGTTTTCTTGCGAAAGGCGCTCTCCGCTCGAGTGTACCACCCGGGTGCGAAGTTACAATTTTATTTTTCAAAATAAATGTAGCTTACCGCTTAAAATACAATATGGCGCCCGAACGTTTTTGCGAGTGGAGGGTAGTTCTAACACTCGCTACGACGATCCGTTGCACTGGCCTTTTTCAATAGCATATATTCTACCGTCTTCCATATGTCTCCTCCAATGTCCGCCAGGCGGCGCCGTAATCGCTTGCATGGAGTGTGTGTTTTAAGGTAGGTAGGGGAAAGGGATATCTACTTTATCGGTTAATCATTAAGAATCAAACTGGCGTAACCAAACTGTTTATTGTCTTTATATTATATCTTCCTAGTCTTTATTATTCCCAAGATTATTTGTTACTTTGTGACGACCTCCACATACAGCGCAACAACAACATATCATACTACAGCGCCATCTATCGCAATTGCACTGAACTACGGAGCAACACGGAGTAACTACCAATTCTGAATCGCGCAATAGAAGTTCTCGCGCCGATTATCATATATATAACAGCCCAACAAACTGTTGGACAGTGACCCGCCAAGCATGATCACCTCGCCTGATCGGAGGAACATGACTCCCGTTCCCACACAAGTTACCTACTAGATAAGTTGTCTTTATTGTTTTCAATAACCTACCTTTAGTTTTAACTAGAGATTAATACTTGTAAACAGTCTGAATTTACTGCGAGTCGGACTCGCGCAGTACCATTATTTATACACCTAAAGCGTCTATCTGTTGCCGTTATCAATTTCTAGCAAAGACGAGCAAAATAATTACGTTTGTTGGATTATTTTTTTTAGTATTTGTTGTTATAGTGGCAACAGAAATAAATCATCTCTGAAAATTTCAACTGCCTGGTGACAGACAGACAACGATGTTTTAATAACAGGGTCCCGTTTTACGCTTTGGTTACGGAAAATACCCGTATCCTAAAAATCATCCTACATATCAATAAAAGTATTGCATAAACCAGGACTATCTCCAGTTTTAACTAGAGATCTATGGGTATTGAAAACGGCCATTAGTGTACCTAATCTTTGGTTAAATGACATGCAAGCTAATCTCTGTGTACAATTCCTTGTAGGTACTTATTTATTAAATTAAGTATCAAAGGTTCCTTTGCCCCAAAGAATCCATTCAACCATATCTTTATTATTCAATCCATTTATGCAAAACACATTAAAGTTTTAGAAGGTTCTGAGTCACAATAAAACAATACCGACTTTACATAAAAAACAAACACTGCACTTTAATATCGTGCCGCACGGTTAAAAAAACTTAAATGTATTTTGGCGCAAAAAAAGATCGAATCAGCTGTTCGTCATTCTGTATTTAAAAATAAAAAGTGAACGAAAAAACGTTCAGAATTGTTCCCAATTGATACATTCGATTACGTGTTTAAAATTTAGACACATTAAGGTAATCAACAGCTTTAACAATAATAATAATGATTTATTTTTCATCACGAAGGTTCACTTATATCAAAAGCTTAAAAGTCAATGTGAAAAATATAAATAAATTACAAATTTATGACCCCTTGTGAGAGACTGGAGCACATACTAGGGACACCCTGCGTGACGGATCTCCAGGTCCTCATTTAGGACTTATAGGACGCCTTTTACAGTTTACACAAATTATTTGCACCAAAAAACTGAATTGGTGAAACCATACATATTAAACGTTTCTTTAAATGTTAAAGAAACAATTCCAAAAGAAATAAAACATATATTCGTGTAAATCTATAATCTACACTAATATACATATATGGTTGAAGAGTTTGTTTGTTTGAACGCGTTAATCTCAGAAACCGCTAGTCCGATTTGAAAAATTCTTTCAGTGTTGGATAGTCCATTTATCGAGGAAGGCTATAGGTTATATATGATCACACTAATCCTGATAGGAGCGGAGCACCAATGAAGAATGTTTTAAAAACGGGGTAATATTTTCACGCTACGGGTAATAGAAGACGCAAATGAGGTTGCGAGGGTCAGCTAGTAAATAATATAAGTGAAAATCTATGAATGCAAACATTTGTTTAAGATTTACGTGTAAATTTTAAGTAGGTTTATTTAGGGATGTAAATAAGTTGTTTAGTACAATCGTAGTCTAAATAGTCTACCAATAGACATAGGCCTTTCCGTTATACCCTTGGTTTGCGTCAAGTTTCCCTTCTCTTTGCAGTAATGTTATCCTGAGTAGTATGCTCCCTTAATCGTCTCTTACAATACCTTTTCCATGAATAGGGATGATGACACTCCCTACTCTTAATCCATCACACGAATAAAACATGGCAACATTAAGTAAGTCCTACCATACTTCCATGAAACCTACAATAAAAAAATAAAATAAAATCCGTCAGAACTGATTGAGATTTAGGTGCGGTTAAAAGCATTTTGCATTACTTTTCTCAGTACTGCCGCCGATAGATTGTTTAACGATCATTCCTTTTAAAGCAGGTAGGCTTTGTGACTAGTTTACAAAGTCACATCGCTAAAAAAACCAGGAATTGTCAAGTTAACTGACAATTCCTGGGTTTAATATGAAAAGTAGCATTTGTTTGTTTTATGCGCGGGTTAAGGGGTTTAAATAAAATTAGAGATAACCCAGTTCCCAAAGCATATAATATACTTTTTATTATCTTCCAGGTACATTTGGCAATTAATAATAGGTAATAATAATTTATACCCACAAAACAATTTTTACAAATTATATTGAGCTCCCTGATCTCTGAGCTATGTTCAATGACCTGTGTTACAGAGATCAGCGTGAAATTGTTTAATCTTTCAATGACATCACTTTGGTGCCAATTATTACCACCCTTAGTTCGTCTTGGAAAACACACCAACTGTTGTGAAATATCAAAGTAGGTTTTTTTATGATTAAAAAAAATTACCTCTAATGTATATATTTTTTTATGGAATATGGGGCAAACGAGCAGACGTATCGCCTAATTACCGCCGCCCATGGATACCCGCAACATCAGAGGTGTCACAAGTACCTTGTCGGCCTTTGGGGGATGGGAAGGGGAATGGAGGGAGGGATTGGGGTATAGGCCTCTGGTATCCACACTCACTCGGCGAAACACAGGCCAAGCGCTGTTTCACAACGGTTTTCTGTGAGGCCGTGGTAACACTTCGGTCGAGCCGGCCCATTCATGCCGAAGCGTGGCTCTCTTACTCTTACTTGTGGCTTTTATTTATTTATTTTTCAAGGAGAATAGGCCTATGTTCAGCAGCCTGTTAAAGACTGTGTGATGATGATAACCAATGGCATGTCTCACCCTCCTATCATTTAATTAACACACCTGTGTCAGCACTTTTGCGTGGTCTCGCGAAATTTAATCACGTGTGATTGATATGACGATATCTCTAAAGTTCTGTATGGTATCTGTATTTAATACTTACGTCGCCGGAATCGTTATGTGACAAGCTAATAAAAAAGAATTAGGCTAGTTTTGTCTTGTAATGTTTAACTAATTAATATTCGAAATCAAGATTTGAAAAATTTACTAGGTATCGATTTAGCCCTGATGGATGACAGAATCACTCAACAATCGAGATCACCAACTACCTATTTGCGTTTTTGTAACTTATTAACATGTTTTTTGAAAATATATATTATAATAATCAAAATATGCGTTACAAATTGCACGGTTGGCCTAGTGGTTTAAACGTTCACTACTGCGCCAAGTGCCGTGGGTTCAAATCCCACGTGGGACATCACTTTGTGTAATCCACAAAATGTTGTCCTGAGTCTGGGTGTTATTTGTGTCCGTTACATGTATGTTTGTAAAGTCCCCCGCGACACAGGATGTATATTCCTAATGCGGGAGCTGTCTTTTAAAAAAGAAAAAAGAAAAAAAGAAAAGAAAAAAAAAGAAAATTCTGTTTCTATTGCCAATTAAAACTGTAACCTTGCTGCACCTACCTTACTAGATATCTACACACCCGAAGGTTGCCTGTTAAAGAATTCCCCAGGGAATTAGGTACGTCTGCCAATGTACACAGTTGTATGAAATTGTGAAAAAAAAGTGTGCTAGGCATCACGTTAAAGATTACATCATTTGATGGCTAAAGAGGTCGGAAAACACGCTTTAAGCGGAAGAAATCAATCTGGCGCACGTCCGCCATTGTATCGATAGGAATTCATAAATTGTCGTCTTAACCTTTGTTTTATAAAAAAGTACTTTGACACATACTAGTACACTCATTTTAACCGACTTCAAAAATGGAGGAGGTTCTCAATTCGACTGTTTTCTTTTATGTTTGTTACCTCAGAACTTTCGACTGGGTGAACCGATTTTGATGATTCTTTTTTTATTTGAAAGCTGGTGCTTCCCGGGTGGTCTCATTTCAATTACAAAGTACCTACAGTTCTTGAAGTCGTTTTTTTGTTAAAATTTTATACTAGTATCTATAAAATGTGTTATCGATGTTAGTGATAATCGCAAAACGGAAAATGTATTGATTTCTTTGCATCGATAACATTTGCTTCGGAATACTAAATAATATTCTAAAATGGGTTTATTTTGTGTTCAACTAGTTAATGTAGGTAAAATGCATACGGATAAGTATCAGAAAATAATAGTAAAAAATAATTCTTCCTAGCTTATGATTAGAGAGAGAGAGTTATTACTCGCATGGCTAAATGTGTGTATCGCTCAAAGTATTATTTTATGTGGTGAGCAAATCGAACCTACAAAACTCAGCGACGCGATGTAGGAAGCGGCGATGTGACATCTGTGCAATCGTCCCTAGCCAAATATTCGTGGGCACACAAAGAGAGTGTCAACGTTCTTGTACCTCTTGACACTGCAGGCCTTTAAAATTACACTAGCGACCCGCCCCGGCTTCGCACGGGTGCAATGCTGATACTAAATTAAATACACTACAGAAAAACTATGAACGTTGTATATAAAAACATAGCGGCCCGCTCCGACTTTGCACGGGCATAAAATAGAAACCTCTAAAATTAGCAATGTTGCCTTAGTATATGATGCATGTATTATACATATAAACCTTCCTCTTGAATCACTCTATCTATTGGAAAAAACCGCATCAAAATCCGTTGAGTAGTTTTAAAGATTTAAGCGCACATAGGGATATAGGGACAGAAAAGGCGACTTTGTTTTATACTATGTAGTGATGATAATAACTTTTATTTTAGGCATATAACGTGTTGTTCTGTGAATGTATAATGTTTATTCTTTCTTTCTTTAGGCATCTATTTTCAGTTGTTAGTACTCGTCTTGCTAAATAATTTGTTAATCATAGAAAATATTGTCCCATGTGCGGATAGAACCTGCAACGCAGCGCTGTATGAACCGGCGCAGTTACCATTTAACCCACTAAGACATCCGTGCATAGTTTTTTTTTTTTTTTAAAACATCTCCCGCATTAGGCATATACATCCTGTGTCGCGGAGGACTTTACAAACATACATATATCGGACACAAAGAACACCCAGACTCAAAACAACATTTTGTGGATCACACAAAGTGTTGTACCGCGTGGGATTTGAACCCACGACACTTGGCGCAGTAGCAAGCGGCGTAGTGACCGCTTAAACCACTAGGCTAACCGTGCAGTCAAGTCAGTCAATTGTCTCAAGCTCAAAGATTAGTGAGCTACATACAGGGCGTCAGTGTGCTTGCTTATTTCTTGAGTTGCAGGTTTCTATTGTCAGAAGTAGTGTCTTCTGTCAACTTATTACGAGCCGTCTGTTTTATTCCTAAAGATCTTAAAACATTTTTTATTAAGTTTGTACCCTTTTCATCCAAAATTAGACGAACATATGTATCCAGGATGTAAAATGTCAATGGCTGATGTATAAAAGAATCAATATTAGGTGAGTGTAGTTGTTTATAATAAGAGCGAACGATCGTGCGTCGCGGCGGCGCCGTCGCCGGCGCCGACTGCGCTCCGGCGAGCGGCGGCGCTTTGTCGTGGGGCCACTGTACCTGCGGGCCGGACAGTACGTGCAACATGGAATTAGTTCCGACAATATTGACTGTTTTAAACACTTTTTCTTTTATAAACGTTCTTTTTTATTTTACAAATGCACAAAATACCCAACACTCGGACTCAGAACAACAGTTTGTGAATCAAAGTGTTGTCCTATGCGAGGATCAAACGCTGTATGAAACGACAAAGAAACCGTTTCAACTACTACGACACAGGTGCAGACACAGGGCATTGAAAATTTGTGTGATAAACTACGTAATCAAGTAACCTAGGTCGTGATAAACGATAAATAATATAATCGGTATAGTGGTTCAGTGATTAGAAATACTGGCTGGTAAGCCATAAGTCACGAGTTCGATACTCAACCTCGAAATTAGTTGTGTAATGAGCCCGGTAATGTATTGTGTTCGGATATAATTTATCTATATTATTTACATCTTTAGAACTATGTGTCAATATGTCAATAAAACACATTAGTTGTCTAGTTAAACTCGTATTACCCGCTGATTTCGTGGCCTACGCATAGCTGTCCAACAGTTTTTGAACGTTTGCATGGTATTGTGACACTATTATATAAATTAGGGAGGATTTATTGATCCTTCGACATAACGGGGGTACGTTAGGTCCCCTTCCACTGTCAACTATTCAATGAATGAACGAAGATAGAAATAAGAATGATTTCATTGCAGCCAATAACATTACGTATGCGACTTCTGGTCTAGACGATGCCGCGGTGTATGGCGCGAGTTTAATAAAAGCTATAAATCAAAGCAATGTTGGTATTTGGCTGATGTCTTTTTGCTAATTATTGTCAAGTGGTGGAATTAAAGGGATGTAGATACATATAGTATATATCTATACTAATCTATACTAATATTATAAAGCTGAAGAGTTTGTTGGTTTGAAACCTTAGGAACCGATGGGCCGATTTGAAAAATTCTTACAGTGTTGGATAGTCCATTTATCGAGGATATATATCATCACGCTAGGACTAATAGGAGCGGAGCCCCAATGAAGAATGTTTAAAAAATGGTAGAAAATTTTCACGCTACGAGCAATACAAGACACAAACGAGGTTGCGTGGGTCAGCTAGTAGTATTGTACATATGTATATCTATACTAATATTATGAAGTTGAACGAGTTTGTTTGTTTGTTTAAACGCGCTAATCTCAGGAACCGCTGAGCCGATTTGAAAAATTCTTACAGTGTTCGATAGTCCATTTATCGAGGAAGGCTATAGGCTATATATCATCACGCTAAGACTAATAGGAGCGGAGCCCCAATGAAGAATGTTTAAAAAACGGGGAAAAATATTACGCTACGGGCAATAGTAGACGTAAACGAGGTTGTGAGGGTCAGCTAGTGTATATATGAGCCTGACAAAGTGACTCTACTCTGCCTTATGAAAGCAAGAGTAGAATCCAAGAGTGGTGGTCACCGTACTCATTACGAATGGAAACAATGTAACAATGCAACGACCTATTGAGATGCTTCGGCATCATTGGGCCTTTGGTCTTACACTTACCAACGAAACACGATACCACAAATGCTATCATTTCAAGTGGGTCTTCTGTGAGGGGGTAGTACCCCGGTCTAACCAACCCGCTCGAGCTGAAATCAGCGTGGCTAAACCACCTGTTGAGTACAGTCATAATTCATCAATATAATGAAAAACATTGTCAAGATACATCATTGTATTATATGCTTTAACACAAACAATACAGAACAGGGATGTTTATTTCTCTGCTCTGGGCCAGGTAATGATGGTGTTGTGTTGTGCCTATACTCAAACTCCTTCAGGATACTGCAAAACTACCTCACCCTGTCGGTTAACCTAAGCCTTTTTGAAGTGTAACTTCTTTAGAATTGTTGTGATTCAAACTGGATTCAACGAAAAAATCGACAGGTAAGAGACACAAATACAAAAAGTCGCCTGTAATTAGTGAGCCAGAGCGAGAGAGCAAATGTCGGTCGCATTCTTTTGTCGATTTACTGAAGTTTCACTTCTATCGTGTGTGAATCGCACACACACCTCTTTTTTTTGGTTTAAGTCAATAAATTGATAACAAACTATAGAGATCCTATACAGCAGTAAACAGATAGCTGATTAACATATTTTTTTATTTCTATAGCTAATATACATAAATTATTTTACTTATCATACAATAAATTGTCCTCGGGATGGACTTCAGCCGTAAGGTACGGCAGGGGGGACTCCAGAAGCCGCTGATGCGTTCCTGAAGCTCTTCCCGATTGCCGAGGTAGGCCACCGCGGGGTTTAGTGGGTAGACCGGTCCTCCACACACGCCCTTCGTCTCTCCCACGAACGAATACTCCCCGCGTAATAAAAAAGGGGGAACATAAACCTCGAGCGCTGGCTTAGCATCTAAGATCGCTAACCACTAGACAAACAGGTCTTTCTCACAAATATTTGTACTAAGTGGAACTCGAACCAGTCATGCCTCTAAAGTCACATTCGAAAATTCTAAGATGCCACATTAAAAAGGCCATAATTTCATTTCTATTGAGATACATTTTGGACATAGCAAAAGTAGATAACTATAGGCTCTTGACGACAGTCGAAAGCCTTAAAATATATAGGTATGACAATTTTTGTATGTTCGATGAACGCATTCATCACTGAAGAATGTAAAAGTTATCCTTTTTTTTTTTTTTTTTTTAAAAAGACAACTCCCACATTAGGAATAAACATCCTGTGTCGTGGGGGACTTTACAAACATACATGAAACGGACACAAAGAACATCCAGACTCGGGACAACAATTCGTGGATCACACAAAGTGTTGTAGGTACCGCGTGGGATTTGAACCCACGACACTTGGCGCAGTAGCAAGCGGCATGGCGACCGCTGACACCACTCGGCCAACTGTGCAGTCATTTTCCGCAGTAAGTTGATTCATTTCATTTACTTTTTATTTATAAATTATAATTAAACGAAAACAGTCATTGCTGAAATATGTGGCTTTAGTTTTATATATTTTATTGAAACTTCATCCGTGACACAGCCTTGGATCGACATAAATAGACCTAAGTACTGGAACGACCAGCAGTGGAACGTTATGAGTTGTTGATGAACATTCAAAAAAATAACAAAAAAAACAAGTTTCTAAGGTCAGGCCCATGTGGCAGTGGACAGCTGAGTTCTGTTAACGAAGATGACAATGGTAATTTTCTCTTTTTCACTTACGATAATTGGCAGTTCTGTTCTTAAATACACATATACAATCAAAATAAGATTGTAATATGCTCCATCTTGTAACCACTTTTATAAAGGGCGCTATGTTAAGAAATGACATTTCGTGGTATTCATTTGTCTTCTAAAGCGTTCTTCGGAGTTTGTTTATGATTTTAACAGCGAAAAGGAGACTCACCCTTTTCTCTGTCCTGAATTAATGAGAAATGTAGAAATTGCCGTAAAAATAAACAAAGATTGTATTTATACGTTTTTACGTATAAACAATATTTTTTCTGATTTAATTGTGGACTAATACTCTTGTGTCTACCATTTAAGGAATAAAAGTCGTGTTGTGAGTGTGTTTTTGTACGTTTTAGGCAGGTAGGTAACGAAAAATTTAGCTTAGTTATATTTATATGCTACGTAAATGTCGGTATTCGTGATTTTTACTGATCCAACTTTTTCATTTCTCTGTTCTTTGAAATCTAAAACAACACTAAATGTTAAGTGACGTATACCACAATATACAAGAGAAAACTGCTTCTAATTCGGCTAAGCCATTTCTGAGATTACCGTGCAAACCAAACACATACAAAATGACTGCACGGTTGGCCTAGTGGTTTAAGCGGTCACTACGCCGCTTGCTACTGCGCCAAGTGCCGTGGGTTCAAATCCCAAGTGGGACATCACTTTGTGTGATCCACAAAATGTTGTCCTGAGTCTGGGTGTTCTTTGTATCCGTTACATGTATGTTTGTAAAGTCCCCCGCGACACAGGATGTATATTCCTAATGCGGGAGTTGTCGTTAATAAAATAATTAAAAAAAATAACTAAATTCTAAAACTGTGGTTTTGAGTTTGAGTGTGTTATTTTAATTTAGAGTGCATTCATTAGTTTTCTTTAAAAATTGTGATATAACTACCTACAGATGTCAATCTTTTTTTTATGTATGAGTGTGAAAATGACTCTACTCTGCCATCAGGCAGAAAGAAATGATGGAAAGCATAAGCAGAATCCAAGAAAGGTGGTCACCACACTCATTGTGAATGCAGACAATGCAACAATGCAGCACGGTGACCCACAGCATGGCTGCCTAGTGATGGTTCTGCATCAAATTCTAATTCATTGATTCAATTAAGACACCAGTGCCATTTAAGGACGTTAAATTGAAGCTACAGTTAAAAATCATAAATCGACACAAACAGACACCACCACCTGTACTGGATTGTCAAGGTAAATTAGATGAAAGCACCAAAATCTACTGCCTGCCTATTGCGGTCCATAACTCCAACTTTCCAAAACGCGTAGAGCCTTATGAGAAGAATACTGACAAAGAAACTCATGGCCAATCATTAAGCCTCCGGTTTTAACACTCACTAACGAAACACGAACACTGTCATTTTAGATAGATCTTCTGTGCGAGAGTAGTAACAGCCCGGTCGAGCCAGCCCATTCGTACTGAAATCAGAGTGGATCTCCTACCTTGTTCATACAAGGTAGTAGATCCACTAACAATCTCTAACAATTTTGTCATAAGTACCTATACGGACGGGTATAGATTTAAATTGTCGTATGATATCTATTCGAATGGTGATGAGAACAATCTACGCAGGATAACATTTCTGTAATAAGAATGAAAACTTGAAACGAACGCTTACCAACCCCTCTGGCCAGTATAGGATAGTTGGCCAAAACCTTCTTGCTAAGGAAAAGCCTATGTTCAGCAGTGAACTGTTAAATTCTGTTACAGCAGTCAAGACAACCGGCTAGTAGACCACTGCTCAGTGTAAGTAGTTTTAAAACGTCTGGACTTCAATCAAAACTTTTTACAACTAAGGACTTTGGTTTGGTCTAGTGGCTTTTGATGTGATTTGGGTGCTGAGCTGAAGGTCATGTCAACTTACGAAAACTAACATGTCAAGCTATAAAATTAATCCAATAAAACTAAGTGCAATATCTATTTACCTATAGTTTTTGAATAGCTTTCGATATTATTCTAAATGGCTAATTTGTCAATTAATATCAATAAGAACATCCAACCAATCCAAATTATTTTTATTGTCAAGAATCATGTGAATGTGTCAACATGGCGCCCGAAATTGGCGCCAAAACGTAGCGTCGTCGGTGCGAGCGACGCGACGGCGGGCACAAGACGTAAACAATTCGGCCTCTACTAATAATTTTGTTATGTTTTTACTATTGATTAATTATTTCTAATGGTCTATGATAATTGTTTTATAGCTTTGTGTAGTCATAATTTATGCTTATTGATCAATGAATTAGTTTCGAATTAATTTTATTGGTAAATAAGTTGTTAATTAATAAAATTAGAGACAGTCCCGTTCCATCATTTCCATCTGAATAGACTGAAGAGGTTTTAATAATGTAAGAATAGTTTCTGTGTGCCATTAAACATGGTAACTATCTGTGATAGATTAAAACACATTTTGTTTAATTGTTTTTTTTTTCTTGATATTATTTAATACTAAATAAATCATTCAGATTTAAAGAATTGGTATTGTTTTGTTAGAAAAGGGGCCAGAAACTTTAGGCTAGAGATACTTACTTCACTCACTAGATGAAAAGACAACAACCAAGAAATACCGATTTAAAGCATAATTAATTTTTATTGGTATTATTTCTGCAGAAGCCCTTCATTGCTAACTTTTGGCAAAAACTCAGAATCTTGTACAGCCCAGCGTTGTGGCGGATAACTTTATACCGCAACACATGCAGATTTGGAGTTTCGACATTAACCCTTAGACTTAAACTAATACACAACTTAACAGATCTTTCTTAATATTTAGGTACGTGCTATAGCACGTATGTATACATAATTGTATCAATTGGTTGGTGATGTACAACAGAACAAACAAAAGTGAAGACACTACCGTTTTACTTCATCTCAATAAGCCGCCATAATGTGGGTCACCATGCTGCATTGTTCCATTGTCTGTATTCACAATGAGTATGATGACCACTAGGTTCTCTTGGATTCTGCTCATGCTTTCCATCATCAGGCAGAGCAGAGTCACTTTAGCAGGCTCCTAGATATAAAAAAATATAAAAGGTTTGGTCTATTTACATTCGAAGTAGATGTTTTATCCCTAAGGGTAAATAAATGAATCATCATCATCAGCCCGTTGCAGTCCACAGCTGGATATAATTTTTTTTTTTTTCTTATTTTTTAAAAGAGACAACTCCCACATTAGGAATAAACATCCTGTGTCGTGGGGGACTTTACAAACATACATGAAACGGACACAAAGAACATCCAGACTCGGGACAACAATTCGTGGATCACACAAAGTGTTGTAGGTACCGCGTGGGATTTGAACCCACGACACTTGGCGCAGTAGCAAGCGGCATGGCGACCGCTGACACCACTCGGCCAACCGTGCAGTATAAGCCCCTCCTATGGAACACTACAGAGGCCGGTCTGTTACTTTTTGCATCCCGTCGCTGCCAGATAAATGAATGATGAATAGGAATTATCACAACTCAGTATAATTTAGTCACTTCCTAATAATTCTTTCTTTCTTTCAAAAGACAACTCCCACTCTAGAAGTAGATATATCCGGTATCGCCCAGACTTAGAGCAACGATTTGTAGATCACGTAAAGCGTTACTTCATAGATCGAACCCACTATACTTAGCGCTGTAGGCAACGGCGAAATGACCGCTTAAAACAGTACACCATTCGTGCAATCTTTCTCTATTTTCTTCTTCTTCAATCTTTTATTTTGTTATTCCTATTTATTAAAACATAATTGAAACATAACTAACTTTAAACCCAACGATTGTATCAGCCGAATGTCGTCACATATCATTGTCAAACTTTTATTGCAATTATTAACTTTCTTTGTCATTCAATCGGAACACAATAAAGTAAAATAATGTAAAATAACAGTAATATACATAAAAGTCTAATAAGCCCTTGACTATTGTCTGTCCGACCACAATAAGTGCCGGATTCCGGAGGATCCGTGCCGCCTTGCCGCCGTACAAATGTAGGTAGACGTTCTTAAAACCACAGAGTATTAATAAACTGCTATGTAAGCAAAATGACAAAGTGCCACAATGTGTATAATAACAACACATTTAACGTGGATCGTAAATTCGCGTCTTAGTTATTTATGTACTCAATATTCTGCATACTTTGTTAGTCTGTGACGTTTCGCACAGTTTATAAAATTATCTATGCTTTCTATTTTATTTTGACTACAGTATTAACATGGAATAAACTAAGAGATTAGCTGAGTGGTCTTCATCAGAGGCCTTTTGAGCCTGCAACCTGCATCACACGATGCTACAAGGGATTAATCAGATTCATGTAGGTACATATTTCAATTATTTGCTCATTCTACAGCAAACTACATTTTTACGGTAGAAAAAGTAGTGATAATATGTATAGCGTTACTATAGAAGTCAGGTCCATACCAACATTGGTTTAGCCGTTTGAACGTGAAGAAGTAGTAATAATAAGTAGTAGCATACACATAAACATATCACTTTATAATACTAGCATGATTCAGTTTTTACAGATACGAAATTTTCCCGCGTAACTCAAATAAAAAGACTTAAACGCTCGCAGTTCGAGCACAGATTAAATAGTTTCGAGCCAAATGCTAACTACGGAGAGAAAGTCAAGGTTCAGCATTTTTTAATTTAAAAACCTAGAATAATTGCTAACGTTAATAATTTAATTGATCACTTAGCAACTAATAGTTGGTCTAGAGTAACAGGTTCGACTTCATCACGATGTAAATAATTGTTCGATCAACAGATGTTCGGAATCAGCATGTGTTTATATAAATTTAAGATAAATAAATAAATAGTATTATAGTGTGTAACTTAACTAACATAGTTATAAGAAAAGGTTTAAAAAACCATGCTCCAATTACGTAGAGACTTTTGATAACGTTTAAATAGCATATGTCACCCAGGCCATTATTATGAATCATTCGACACCTCATTCATTAAAATTGGTTCAGTAGTTTATGCACTACGGTAGAACATACATACATATTACCCTTTGTTTTGGCTTCCCAAAAAATCCTTATAAAAAGAGTTTGCGAGGATTTATATATTGATGTTTATTACGAAATCCCTTGGCGCGAAAACCCAAACCGAATTTGGTATTATTTGAAATAAAACCCAGACTGGTACACAAAAGCCAGGTAGAAAAATATTGATGGAATCCATCCGAATCCACAAACTAGCGAAACCGAGAGTAAAAGATAAAATACAATAGCGAATGCGAATTCTTTTTTGTTTATCTTTCGCTTCATTTCGCAAAGAAAAAAATCGAATTCGCGAAAATAGTAAATGCAATTAATTTCGCAAAATTCATTATATTTTTAACATCCTTTTAACATTTTTCTTAAAAAATGTATTTACAGTTTCCGTTTTGATAAGATAATTATAAAATCTTAATTACCCCATGGGTAACGTATAATTTTGTGCCAAACACCCGCCATTTAATTTTTTTAATTACATTCTCACGATTCACGTCACTGACACCAGTGACACCTCAAAGACCATCATAAATAAAGTCGTTTAGGCTACAGAGCGTGTCAAAGAAAGATACATACATAAAAAGATAACACCCTGCCGCCATTGGGTAAAAAGGGGTAAATTTCGTCTAGAAAAAGGTGCTGGTAATAATTCTTAAAAATATCTACAGTTACAATCTAGTAAAAATCTAATGTAGGTATAACAAGAAAAGTCTAAAAACAATAACCCAACTAAGCAAAAACTTGGACAAAAATTATATAGCTTAACTTACCCGGACTTCGTACTAATATGTAGTATTATGAAGCTATTATAATAATAATAATTCTTTCAAACACAAGGTTCAAAGGTAAATTACATCAATAGATCCAAAAAGAAAGAAAAAAATATAAAAGAATACAAATACAAATAAAACAAACTAGAATATACGAAAAATAAAAAAACTGACTACTATTTTTAGCCAGTGCTTGTACATACATGACGTAATATTCCTACCTGACAGAATTTTAATGATGAAATTCTTACACCGGTCAACTCTGGATATGAATCGAGCCATGCGATTGCTATTGACATATCATTAATTAAAATCGGCGGTGGAACATACAAAGATACATATACTATCTTATAGCATAATTTTCTATTACCTTCTTCTTCAACTTATGGTAAAAAAAGTAAAAACATGAAAAAAAAAATCGGAAATAAAAAAATATTCAAACCATTCTCTTACGATGTGTCCCATGGATGATTCACCGAAGCAAGATGGCTGACTGGCGTCCGCGCCACGGCGTCTTTCTGTCGGCAACGGCAGCCAAAATATTCTGTTTTTATGATAAAACAATATATTAGTGTCCGTTGTACTTGTCTGTGATAGATAATACAGGTAGTGTAATAAAATTGTTGAAATAAATGTAGTTAGTTGTGGGTATTAAGCTTTTCTACAGATAAGGAGCACAAAAAAGTTGTTTATAATTTATTACTTTCCAGCTTAGATGTGACAGATTCTGGTTGCTTTAATGAGGAGTGGGGAACAAAAGTGACATGCAAAATGCCAACTTAATATTTATTTAAACATACATTAAGTAACATGAAATCCTTGCCATGTCTAAAAAGCCAAGATTCCGTTATTACCTTTCTACTTACACTCCAATGTGATAAAAACTTATATTTATTAACTTAGATTGATTAGTGATTTATTAGCGAAGCCCCGCGGCGTTACCTGAAGTTGGTGTACCTTTACAAGTACAAATACGGGTTATTAAAATTTGCCTAAGTTCATAAATTATCAACTATCTTCTTGTGAAAGTCCCGTATTTAGTAAAAAAAACTGTTAATTTGAAATTAAAAACAAACACTTAAATTTTATTGATTTGTATAGATATAAATGAACTCGTATATATAAACAATCTGAGTTTAATAAATAAGTTGTAAATGTTTTTTATAGATCCAAACACGACCCGCCAAAACAAAAGATTATTTTTATTATTTTACAACGGTTTTCTATAGTGGAGTTACTGTCACTGGTAGTTGAGACAATCTCTGCTGAAGGAAAGGATATACGAACATTTTATTTTAAAACTTAATGCACACACGTACATCAGCGGGCTCAATGCCCAAGGCATTCCCTACCAGCCAAATTTTGTAAGGTACGTCACATTGGTAGAAATTAGAGGATATTAATTATCATCGGTTGACATTACATAAACTTACATATTTAACTACACTTGCACACAAATTAATATGGATACACATATACATAAACTTTACATTCGTACACTGAGTTCTAGATTGTTTTTTAATTATGGTTTTCCTGCGATCTTTTCAAGAGGTAGATAATAACGTTCTTTTTGAATGAGATATTACTCTTGCTCTTCTACTTATTTCCAGTTATAACATGACTCAGTCCAAAGTCTGTATGTAAGTATCCATGATTTATTCAGAACATTTCATCAATATTTCGTTAACTTGATTTACGAGGCGAGATGAGAAACTCACGCCTTGGAAATCAATCGCAAGTATTCGGGCCACGCTACACACTTCATAAATAAAGACTTGAAATTTGAGATCCTTGTAAATTTTGCAAGAAAATGGTCATACATTAGTACGATTTACATTTGAATTTGAAAAAACATTTAATACAGTAACTATTTTTACTACAATACAAAATGTGAATCACGGCAACGGTTCCAACGATTTTCATGAAATTTAGTATGCAGGGGTTTCGGGAGCGGTAAAACGATCTAACTACGATTCATTTATAGAAAATTTACCAGAAAAAATTGCGATCAAACCTCGATTCATCCAAGTGCTAGGTCCTTAATGTATTACTGACTACAGTTAGTTAATTTAAGATTTAAATCCCATATCAGACCTGTGTCATCTAGAAATGTAGATGATAGTATAAAGGTAAAGTTCCACGCGTCACAGGAATCATGCGGGAGTTGTCTAAAAAATTAAATGAAAAAAAAAAACATTGTTTTCACGTTAGATCGTACACATTGAAGAACATAACCAAGGCCGAGGTAGACCGCCGGATACAGACTATAAAATACTAAATTAGCCTCGAAGAAGCTTGGTGTGCTCAACAGATCGAGGCAGTATTTTACTCCGGGCCACCGCCTTCGGCTTTGTAAGGCGCAGGTACGGCTGCACATGGAATACTGTCCTCATCTTTGGGCAGGAGCACCCCAATACCAGCGCCTCTCTCTGGACCGCATTCAGCGGAGAGCAACTCGTATCGTTGATTGCCAAGAACTTCCAACTCGGCTAGACTCTCTGGCGCTGCGTAGAGATGTGGCTTCGCTGTGCAGCTTCTATCGCATTTACTATGGGGAGTGCTCCGAGGAATCGTTCGGACTGATCCCTGCCGCCTCTTTCCGCCATCGTCCAACGCGACTGAAATTTTATCCCCATCATCTAGATGGTTGGCAGTCCACAACTGTGCGGTTTTCCCAAAACTATCTGCCGCGCACAACAAAACTGTAGAATGAGCTGTCGCCTACGGTGTTCCCGGACCAATACGACCTTTAAACCTCCAAAAAAAAGAGCGTACTACTTCTTAAACGGTCGGCAACGCACTTGTAACGCCTCTGGTGTTGCTGGTGTCCATGGGCGGCGGTAATCGCTTACCATCATGCGATACGTCTGTTCGTTTACCCCCTATTCAATGAAAAAAAAGTGTTCATTCCTGAGGATTCGAAAATGGATTGGTTTAAAAATTGCGTGGGGTGTTACCCGCGGTTGTAAATATACTACTATAAAAGCGGGTAGCACCGCGGGACTCAGCTAGTATACGTATGTAATTACGTAATATGAATTAACACAAGACTAAAATAATAATTTATCTAACGTTTTGATTAGTTAATTAGTAACGACATTCAACGCCATCTAGTTCACACTAGTAGAACTATATGTATGATTACTAACGTATTGGTTTAGTAAACAGTGACTAACCTACTTAAATAAATATTTTTGAATACATACATATTACACAAAAATAACACTGACACACATACGAAATGATTAAACTTATAACATGATTATTTGTTCCGGGTTCGAACCTACAACCTACGCAGCAGCAATCAGGGTTACTAACCACTAGATAAACAGGATTTATTTTACCTTCATAATCTTCATACAGTGGGTTATTCTAGCGGACAATTCCACAAGTGCAAGTGTCAGTGGGTCACGAGAATGCTTCGTGCAGGAATGGAATCCGTGACCAATCGATTCGGTATTGAGGAGAGGACCATGGCTTATCGCAGTTTACACTTTCACTAGTTGCAAATAACATACAATTTATTTATTTTGCAACATTTGCTATTTTTTGTGTACCTTTTCAACAACTGCATGGGTAGCCTAGCGTTGTGTGTACAAATCCTACATAGGACAACACTTTGTACGATCCACAAATTGTTATTCAGAGTCAGAGGTGTTCTTTATGTCTGTAGAGGCCTCCGAGACGCAGTTGTATTATCTTTAAAAAAAAACTCTTGCTTTTCAATCTATCAATTAAAATGAAATAATGCGTTTTTCATGTTTTTCTCTAACTCATTTATGTTTCTTTTAAGAAATAACATAGATTACAGAAAAGTGTCAGAAAATATCGCGTAAAATTATGAATGTTTTAACCGTGGGAGAGCTATACTTCGGCATGAATGAGTCGGCTCGACCGGAGTGATACCACGGCCTCACAGAAAACCGGTGTGAAATAGCGTTTGCGCTGTGTTTCACCGAGTGAGTGAGGATACCGGAGGCCCATACCCCAACCCCTCCCCCCATCCCCTTTCCCATCCCATCCCCCAAAGGTCGGCAACGCACTTGTGACGCCTTTGGTGTTGCGGGTGTCCATGGACGTAGGTAATCGCTTACCATCAGGTGATACGTCTGCTCGTTTGCCCACTATTCAATAAAAAAAAAATCGTTAATCGGTTTATAGTAAGGGGCGATGGTTTTTGTATTTGAGTGTAAAATGTGTATGTATGAAGATTTCCCCACGCAGAAAATGACAGATTGTTTTATATCAACAAAAGATGCTGTGGTTATTTCCCTCGATTCAGTGGCCCGTGTGGCTCTGACTGTGTCCTAATTATATGTCAGTGTGAAGTTATTCGATTGCATCGACATAACAGGGCGTCACATCGTCGCGGCGTCCAGCCAAAGGTGACTCCTCCCTTGTTTGTAATCCTTTCTTTCAGCACTTTGTCATTAGACAACCATAAAGAAACAAATTCTTTTGTGTTTAAAAGAGTGGATTATAATATCAAGGTGTTATAAATTCGTGTTTTTACAACTTGAGGTCGTTTAGAAGATGGTCAGTATTGTACGAGAAGATTGTCAGTTGGTGTTACCGTTGTTTTATTTGTGTGTCGGAATCGAACCGACTAAAACCACACAGTATGCCACTCTGCGCCTGAGAAGGGAAGGGTCCGGGAACTGCTGTTATTAACACGACCGGACCTAACCTACCTAGGGTGGTGAACCCTCCCTTCTATTACATATTATTATATTAGTTTTCAAGGTAGAACTATCCACGTCGGTACTACCCTCTCGCAGAAGACCAACTTAAATTGACAAAGTCCATGTTGTCGTGTTTCATTCGTGGTTGTGAGACCAGTGGACCACTGATGTAGAAGCATCTCTAACAGGCCGCTATAGTGTGCGTCACTGTGCTGCATTGTTGCATTGTCTGCATTCGCATTGAGTATGGTGACCACCGCTCTTGGATTCTGCTCATGCTATCATAAAGCAGGCTTATTCATATATCTATACAAATAAATAAAATTGGAGTGTCTGTTTGTAATATTAAAATAACCGCTTTCTATTACATACATATGAATGTATATACGGTACACATACCAAAATATATATTTTTAACATTTTTGTCTGTCTGTCTGTTTGTTTGTTCCGGCTAATCTCAGGAACCACTGGTCCGATTTGAAAAAATATTTTGGTGTTGGATAGTCCATTTATCGAGGAAGGCTATAGACTATATATAATCACGCTACTACTAATAGGAGCGGAGCACCAATGAAGAATGTTTCAAAAACGGGGGAAAATTAGACGGGGGCAATATAAGACGCAAACGAGGTTGCGTGAATCAGCTAGTAAGAAATAAGAAATCTCTAAATGTTTACCGCGTTTAAACAGACAGACAGCAAGCCCGGTGGGCAGACGCAGCGGGGGACTTTGTCACCAAACAGTCACCAAACTTTGAGCTAAAAGGCGCCATATTTTTCTATTTTCGTAAGAAATAATGAAACGTGTACGTTATACTAATTTGTCAGTTTCATGGGCGAGTGCGTCTGTGTAAGAGGGCATCATGTCGGATAACGAATAATAAAGTAACGAACTGTAGATTGGCACCGATCTTGGTGTTGCCAGCTCTGCAACCCTGCTTTTGGACGAATTTAATTCATTAATTAGATAAAAGTAAACTATGTATTGGTAACAACTACCTATTATAAATATATTTTTTAGTATTATTTATCCTTATATATTAATAATCCTACCGATTCTTTATTTGTTTAGAAACTTATATCATATACTGATTGCATCTGATTGAAGGGGATTGAATGAACCCCCTACACTAAATAATATGTCACCTAAAAAGAGCACATTCCTAAGGGCGTCACAGTAAAACTAAGTTTAGGAAGTCCTGGGTTTGCTTTAAATTTTCCTTCTCTTGTAGTGAAATTGTCCTTCGTAATTTGCTACCTTAGTCGGCTCTTATGACACCCAAGGGATGAATAAGGGTACGGGTAGGGTAAGGGGACGACAGTCTGAATTCTTAATCTATCATAATACGGACAATATGTATGAGATCTATTGATTTATTAATATTAATTAATTTTATCTTTTGTTATCGAACAGTCAAAGCTGAATGTTGCTAGTTACCGCCAAGACAATAAGTCACAAAATATTTATTTAATATAGAAAGACAGTTGAATGAAAATACACATGTTTATGTGTCCATTATCTGGCAACCCCGATCTCATAGGTGACCGTCGGCTTGGCGGCTTAGTGGCACCGTCCCGCCGCGCGCCTCGCCGACGCGCCCTCCCGCCGCCACGGCCCCAGCTTGCAGGGGATGCGAACACCCGAGGGTGGCCAGCATTGATAATACATCGATATTTTTGTGAGGGACACACTAACTTAAATACATACTTGACATTCAGATTTAACTACATTTTATGTAAGATGACAAATACTTATTAAGTTTTTGAAATTAAGTTTCAAGTTTAGGTGGTGACTTTTGGAACTAAATGTTGCTAAATTTAATACAGGTTTATGAAGTTCCTTTATCTATCTTTTAGACTAGTAAATTTTATTTACGTACAGGTTTAAATAGAAACAAAGAGGAAATTTAACTATTTTTATAAAAAAAATTGACAATGGATTACTGTGTAATTAATTAACACGTTAAGAAATTGAAAGTGTTCATCATACAATTATTTGTAACGGATGAAAGCGAACCTACAACCTCTGCCATAGCAGCCAATATCTCTAACCACTAAGCCGACAGGCAAGAACTTCATCACTCGCACTTAGCTTAGCTCCTGATCCATACAGAGAAGAAACGAAGTTATCTATGCCTACTTATAGAAATTTGATGCTTTTAATGTTGTAAGTACCCAATAACATTTTTATCTTCTAAGCCAACACAATTAAAAGATGTAGTAGCCGTTTATGCTGCAAATTGTCGAAACTTCACTACAGGGTACTTCTCATGAACTTAAAATTTTTAGTTACATCGTATCGTATACGTACTATACGTACGTTTGTACGGAACTCTCGGTGCGCGAGTCCGACTCGCAGTTAGCCGGCTTTTTGAAATCGGGTTATAATATAGAATGAATAATATTTTTTTCGGACATCTAATAATATTTCGGACATCTAACACACAACGCCATCTAGTCCCAAGCTAAGCAGAGCTTGTGTTATGGGTACTAGACAACTGATATGAATACATACATACTTTTTTTTTGTAAATACATACATATTATACATAGAAAACACCCAAACTCCGAAACAAATATTTGTAGATCTCACAAACACTTGGTCCGACCCAGGATTTGAACCCGAGACCTCAAGCACAGCAGTCGCATTCACTGCCACTGCGCTACCGAGGCACTTGAATAATTGTATGACAGTAAGTAAATAAAAACGTGGTGTCCTTCTTTTATAACCCTTTTATAAACACTTTCTGTATAAGGCACTGGTTTGTACGATTCTAAGCTAAACACACAGTTTTTTTCCACGTTTCTTATGTAGAATGGTAAGTGCCTACCATCGCTTATAGACACCTTGTGAAAAGTGAATAAATCTTATATCCAATTCAGGAAGAATTACCTTTTCAAATCTGTCGGCTGTATAAATTATAACATTTATTGTAGCCAGAAAACTTTCTAGAAAAAATAGTGCTTTAACAGGAAATCACTCGTAGAAACTCAACTGTAAATTAAGGTATCAAAGAGAGAGCAACTTCGGCATGAATGGGCCGGCTTGACCGGAGTGATACCACGGCCTCATAGAAAACCGGTGTGAAACAGTGTTTGCGCTATGTTTCATCCTCCCACCCCTCTCCTCATCCCTCAAAGGCCGGTAACGCACTTGTAACGCCTCTGATGTTAAGTCTGCTCGTTTGCCCAATATTCCATAAAAGAAAACATATGGGGCAAAGAGAACAAGGTTACTCTTTATTAAGCCTCCAAATCTCACATCACTTTAATTTGTCTTTATACTATTCAATCTGTAAATTTGTATTAATTACTATTTGTCTGCACGTATAGCATAGTGGTTTAAACGGTCGCCTCGCCGGTCAACAGCTCTGTTATGGATTCGATCCCCACATTTGAAAACATTCTGTGTGATCTCGGATAAAAAATTTAACTTCAGAACCATATATTGTTCTAAGTTATATAGTTATAAGTTATATATATAAATATAATGTTTGAGGAATTGTGAAACAAAAAAAAATCCTAAAAGATCTTAAAGTTGCCGAGAAACGATTGTTTTTGGCAATAAGGCCTTTGCACATTATATATTTAACATTTCACAATGTACTACGGTGTACAATTAAGGAGTTTTCTATCTCTTCGTTCAAAAATCAACGACATTTTTTTTTCTACAAATTCTGTGAGCTATTAACAGAATATAGACGAAAACGATATTAGTGGTGTACCTTCAAGGTACTCGATCCTTGCTATAACCAGTGGTAGGCCATCTGCCGTGGGTGCCCGGCTGCTCGGCACCATACCGCCGCGCCACACTGACGCGCCCCATCGCCGCCACCCTAACATGCAAGATGCGTCGTATTTACAACTGCCATTGTGTAATACACATCAAAACAGACTTAATAGTGGTTTTTCTTGTTACTTTATATTATAATACATAATTATTCGTATATTATACTTTCAAATTAGTTTTAGTATGGGCGGTCTCATAACAGTAAAAGAATTGTAAATAAAAATTCTTCCTAAGCAATTGGGTTTCAGTTTGCTATAATTCAATCATAAAAAAAAAGTATTTTGTTTTCAATTGCCATAATTTATTTTTATTTCATAACTATCCAATTAAATGACAAAGGAAACAGAACATTTGCTTTTGCGAGTCGACTAAAAAATTTAAGAAAAGTTTTATTACGTAATCATTGAAGACGTAATTACTGAAACTTGAATAACCGTACGTTAGAGTCTGGAATTTGCAAGGTTTACAATTTCATTCATTTTCATTCACAAGTCCTGTGTAGGTACGGGCGCATAAATACCGCGATTTTCCCAGTTTTCGCGCCATTCCCGCGCCGACTGGCAGCCATGATACGCGTCGCCCTATTGCTGAATATACGAATTTGTTCACGACAATAAGAAAACTTATAAAATTATGTTAAGTTTATTGCATGTTTGACTAACTGTTATATTTTGGACTTGTGGATGTTTGTGTTCATTTGAAAATATTTTTATGGATTTTAGAACACTTATGAGGTGAGTTTTATGAAAATAATTGAACAAGATTTCAAGTTAAATTTAAAAAAAAACATCCAATCACATATGGACCATTTATTTTACAAACATTCTCGTTTTTTTTTAAATTTCATATTCATGTTTTCAATAAAAAAATATGTTCTTTTTATTTATTTCATTTACATAATATATAAATTATTAAACATTAAATTAAGCAGTTCTTAAAACTAAGTCTATGTCATTCCATGATTTGATCTTCAACTTTTATTAAATTTAATTAAAAGTAAAAAAAATATCCGTAAATCAAAAAGGCCCACTCGATGGTATTATATCGTTATTTTACGGAGTTCCTATGGCCACCTTAGACCCTGGCAACCATCTAAATACAAAGTACTCGTTAAGACGAAACAAATGCGTCCAAACTTGATGGGGTTGCGTCTTTTCATTACAGAGTTCCACCTTCCAGCTCCATCACCAGATCAGGTTCAAGGCATCATTACATTTTATTTAAAATATACATAATGTACTCCACCTCTCCTAGGGAACTCCTATTTTTCTGATTAATTTCGTTGTGGGTTCCAAGACGGTTTAATTGTTCCTGGGACTTCCCAAGTGTCGAGTGAGTGTTCGTGGGTCACTGCTGTTGTTCCTCGTGTACAGGAGTTACAGTGGTGGGCTTGTGGGCGGGATTAGTCCTACACATAGATGCAAAGTTAAAAATCAGTTCAATCTGCAAAAATCTGCTTTAAAATTGAGTTGCAAGATTCCACTCGAACAAACAGTTATACATTGCAAGTTATGAAGCTTGTAAAAAGGGGTACGTTTATAATTATTTCTATTTTTAACTTTTACTATTTAATAAAAAAAGATAGTAAGTAGGTACTAATAAAAAATACCTAGGTATCCTTCTTGCAAACTTTATCGTTACTAAAGGAATTAAAAGTACTTAGTCCATCTGTTACTGGTATAATTAATCGCAGACACACAGACATAGCCAATCTATAACACAGAACCACTTTTGTCATTCATCACACATGTCGTTATCATCACCTCCATTTATACCCTAACATCGTGGGCCGGCCCTAAAGTCACATTAAAATTTTTGTATGTAGGTGTACAAGATCAATAAGATTCATTTGATCATCAACGAGAAATGTTAATCCCAGATAAACGAAATATCATATAAAAATAGGTTATTGTTCATAACTAAATTTAATAAACTGCATGTTTCGTTCAGTAGTTTCTTGACATCTGTTTACAAATGGTGAAAATAAATGCATTAATATATAAAGCCGAACAATTAGTTTGTTTGCTTGAAGGCGCTAATCTCAAGAACTACTGGTTACCGATTTCATAATTTCTTTCAATGCTGGATAGCCCATTTATCGAGGAAGGTTATATATATTATAAAGCTAAGACCAATAGGAGTGGAGCACCAATGAATAATGTTTCAAAAACGGGTGAAAATTATCACGTTACGGGCAATAAATAGAAGACGCAAACGAAGTTTGCGGGGGCAAGCTGGTTTATTTATAAATGGCGTAAATAAATAAATGAACAAGTATTTGAAAGAAAAAAATACTTGCATTTGAAAAGTTCCATCTCGAAAATTGTAATGTGAAGGTAGCAATATACTTTTCAAAACTATAAATTAAAAATCAAATAAAGAGATGATTTGTTACATAACTAGTCACCTAGACCCTCTTTGTTTATGCAAGGATATAGGACGCCTAGGTACAACGTTGTTATAGTCTGGCCACTGAGAGAATGCGTTTCTGACAGGTCGTGATCCAATGGGCGATGTAACTTTGAACTGGCGTACAATTTATGGCAAAATTTTAAATATCTTTTATTAACCTTAATAATGAGTAATAACATTAAAAACTGAATAATCATGCCAACTTACAATAAACGTTTTATTTTGGGCTAAAGTTATTAACAATTAATTAATTAATTAATTTAAGAACAATAATTTTTAAAAGTCTAACGACGTCAAACTGCGATGTTTCAAGGTTATGTCAACAGTTTGTTTTTGTAGTGATGTGACAAAATATAATAGGTAATTGTAACTGAGTATTTTTGTAATCGTAATATATTCTGTCGGTCGATATATTGTTAAATAAAACGTTCTAATTTATAACATACAATTTTATTTTTTTATTTATTTATCTTTTTGAATACACAAAAAAACAGTATAACAAGATGAGTTACAAAGTATGTAAGGATGTCGTACAGTCGAATGTTGTCACCATTTCAGGGAAATGTGCCGAAATGCTTTGGGCATTTATACGAACGACATTAAAGTTCCTGGGGACATCGGAGAAATTATTCGAGAGTGTGTATTTGACACATATTTAATATAGTTTATAATACAATATAAGTACGACCAAACCAAACTTAAGAAAATAATTGTCGTGATATCAGTCAGATGAATTGAAAATAAATGGAAAACTAATTTTATCCCTTTATATTTCTGGTAAAAAATTGGTAATACAAAATAGCGTTGTGAGGACCGTCATTTTGTGACATACACAAACAGTCATCTCTTGTCGTCTTGCGCGCATAGACTACGTTTTCCAGTTTTCTCGTTGTGGGGGTTTTCTCGTGATTGTTATTGTTGTTTATTTGTACCTCTGCGCTAATTTGTTTAGAATTTTACTGTTTTGTACTTTTGGTGCGTAACAATAATGTCGAAAAGCGGTCATCCATTGAAAAGTGAAACCCGTGAACTAATAATCAAGCAATAATGGAATAATGGATAACGCCCCTTATCATTCGGTGCAAATAAATAAGCAAATAAATAAAGCACCTTCTCAAGCTATTAGAAAAGAGGAATTGGTGGCTTGTAGTATAATGCCATAGAGCTAATCTGGGCTCAAATTAAAGGTTATGCAGCCCGCCATAATACGTTTCCACCATATGACATAAAAAAGATGAAGACGCTTTTAAAAGAAGCATGCGAAAAAGTCACAAGAGATGACTGGATAAAGGTTGTTGAAAAAACTAAAAAATATATATTTGATAACTTTAACCGCAATATTCGTATAGACACTGATTGAGAATAACATAATAATACAAGTTGGTGAAGATGACAGCGAGTCCTCAAGCGAATCGGAGTCGGATTAAATTTTGATTTGACATTATTGAAATCTTAAAACTATGTATCTCGTAATATATATTTTCCAATAAATACAGTATTTTTATTTTCTTTCCCTTTGTTTCATTCAGAAATTACTATTAAATTTAATTCATCCATCAACAATTTTGTTAATATTGTGTTTGAAATATAATGAAATATATATAAATTGAATAATTATGCATAATGAATGCTACGAGTATAAATACTGTTAGCAAATATTATTAATGTTATTCATGGTACATCACTACTCATGATGAATTTACAAGTGTCAGGAGCGCATTCTCTGAGTGGCCGGACTATACATCATTTTTAAGTACATCAAAGATTTTAAAGATTGAACTACGGGTATCAAAATTCGCCAGGGCAGATCGGTGGTAAAATTATTACCAATTTATCACCTTCTCCGAGTTAGTGATGAAGTGACATGTCGGGAGGGAATCAAATAAATAAAACCGTACGGTAGCCCTTAGTAAGGACCTCGAATGCTTTGCACTTATCTAAGGGTGTAGGTATGTTAAGAAAATATTCCCTGAGAAAAAACGATCAAAATCCTAACCCCATCTCGAAAAGAGTATTTTTGCCCTTTGATATCTGAGTACAAAAGCCTTTTTTACCCGCTATAAGTTAAAGTAAATTGAATTTAGAACATCGTGTGCACTAAGTTTGTAAATTCAAAACATCATTAAACCTATTTACTTCTACCGCCGTGGTGCCGAATTTATCATACAACCTTTTTTAACTTGTTAGGAACTCAGACTAGGAACCTTCTTAGTGTACTTTTGTTTAAATTTGCTTTGCCCGCCATTTTTTTTTAATGCTTTTTTTGCATTTAATCATTTCCTCGCTGAGGTGGGATGAAAAGTTCCGTGTTACACTCGAGTGCAAAGATTTTTCACCTTGTGCTCCTTTGATTCCCTCGCTAACGCCAGGATTCTAATTCTAATTCATCAAAATTGAACACGCGGTTGAAAGCATCTTTGCACTCTTGTATAACAAACTAGCTGACCCCCGCAACCTCGTTTACGTCTTATATAGCCCGTAGCATGAAAATTTTCGCAAAATAAGTAACTTTTCTAGTTGATTTTTACACCTTGTGTCCGAAAAACCCAAATATCTTAAGGAACCCTATTTTTTTCCAAAATAAAATATAGCCTATGTTACTCGTGGATAATGTAGCTATCGAATGGGGAAAGAATTTTTAAAATCGGTCCAGTAGTTTTTGAGTTTATTTGTTACATACAAAAATACAAATCTTTCCTCTTTATAATATTAGTGTAGATAACTATTATGGTCTGGGTGCTGTCAATATGGTAACTTCTTAAAGGAACGGATAAATATAAAATTTGGTATTGTTAATAAACACTTAAATTTTACGTACGTGTATCTAAAGATATACATATAACAACTAGATCAAATCCTCCCAAAAACTTTATAATCTTCGCTTGACCTTTTATCAACTTTAGTATAATTTTATATTCCTACCTACACAAACTTAAGTATTCATCTATAGTAATTTATATGTTCAATTAAGATTATAAATAAATAAACACTCATTAATGTGTATCTCGGCGCCAACATACCAAATGCTAATGCTTTTATGATGGTAGTAGAGGGGCAAACGATGGGTCAAGTGTTACCACACCTCGGAGACACCAGCTCGTAGCTCGGAACTAGGAACCACAAGTATATGGGTACCTTTGGAGTTGGTTTTGGGCAGTGGAAACCGCACTATCCCACTCTTTGACAGTCCGCATCCATCCGCTGCCACCCATTTTCCTCAGGGCATTAGCCCATTGCGGTTAGTTTCCTTCAGTAAATCTACCGGTGTTCAATACTGAACAAAGATCCAACACAACGCACGCCAACTATCCCGTTCGTGGGTAGTCCGCATCAATGCTTTAAATTGACGGTCCATTGTTGACTGCCTCGGTGGCGCAGTGGTAGCGAATGCGACTGCTGTGCATAAGGTCTCGGGTTCAAATCCTGGGTCGGACCAAATGTTTGTGTGATCTACAAATATTTGTTTCGGAGTTTGGGTGTTTTCTATGTATAATATGTATGTATTTACAAAAAAAAAAAGTATATATGTATTCATATCAGTTGTCTAGCACCCATAACACAAGCTCTGCTTAGCTTGGGACTAGATGGCGTTGTGTGTTAGATGTCCGAAATATTTATTATTATTATTTATTATTGTGTCGACATCGTTTTACATCTAAGTACAAGGTTTGTTCGGTATTTTTTTTTCTAAATTTTCTAAGAATGAATCCTAGCTAAATCGATTATCGTCCCGAAGTCCCTTGCATACTAAATTTCGTGACAATCGTTGGAGCCGTTTCCGAGATTCAATTTCGTATATACAAGAATTGCTTTTATAAAGGTTTAATACCTTTTAGATTAGGAAACTACATCATATATTTTATAATATTTATGTATTATTAATAAACTATAAACAATCTTTAGTTATGCGTCTGTCCTTATGTCCATGATCTTTTAATTAGTAACTTGCATCACATACATGCTTTTGTTTTCTCAGTATGTAAAGGGTCGTTGGACCATCAACCTTCTCTGGGGAGGAAAATGTGGTAAATCAAGCCTGACTCATTACTTTTAAATTCGTAGTGTTTATTATAACGATAATAACCGACAAGGCTTTGAATATGGGTTTTCTAAGTTCATAAGTTTCATGTATATATTTTCGAAGTTAACTAGTGGTCTGTTTGTTTCACTGTAGCGCCTTAAGTACTGAACCGATTTTAATAAAAACGGTATCAATAGATTCGTAATAATAACCCGGATGACATATTTTTTTTATTTTTTTTTATTGAATAGTTGGCAAACGAGCACGTACCTGATGGTAAGTGATTACCGCCGCCCATGGACACCCGCAACACCAAAGGCGTCACAAGTGCGTTGCCGACCTTTGGGGGATGGGATAGGGGATGGGGGAGGGGTTGGGGTATGGGCCTCCGGTATCCTCACTCACTCGGTGAAACACAGCGTAAACGCTATTTCACACCGGTTTTCTGTGAGGCCGTGGTATCACTCCGGTCGAGCCGACCCATTCATGCCGAAGCATAGCTCTCCCACGGTAATTTTTTTTCTGAAATCTGGTTTTCAACTTTTTCTTGTTGAATGCTCAGATTGGACCGTCTGATCAAAACTAGGTACGAGTTATGTAGACCACAATGAAAGAAAATCAGAGCAAAGAAGAGAATCTTGGATCTCTTAATGGATTGGTAATTAAATAAGTTGTGTAGTCTTTCTTTCTCCCATTATCTCTTGAGAGAGGAGTCGTAGCAACGTGACGATGCTGTATCAGAAGTGAGCGGCACGCAACACGTTATCTGTCACGTTATACGTTTATTTTGTTGATGTGTCTTTTAGCTCTGCGCATTCCGAACCATAAGAGGGCATAGATTCAATTTAAAATAGAACCGACCATGCTTTGAGATTTACGTCCTTTCTACCCGATAACGGTGAAGCCAAAATGAAGATTAATAATAGTTTTGGTAGTCCCTGTATGTATGTTCTGCTGTAGCGCCTAAACTACTGAACCGATTTTAATCAATGAGATGTCAATAGATTCGTTGTAATAGCCCGGGTGACATAGGCTTTATAAATTTTTATCCGACTACGGAAATTAAAAGGTTTTTTTTTTTTTTATTGAATAGAGGGCAAACGAGCAGACGCATCACCTGATGGTAAGCGATTACCGCCGCCCATGGACACCCGCAACACCAAAAGCGTTACAAATGCGTTGCCGATCTTTGGGGGAAGGGGAGAGGGTATGGGGGTAGGGGTTGGGGTATGGGCCTCCGGTATCCTTACTCACTCGGTGAAACACAGCGCAAGCGCTATTTCACGCCGGTTTTCTGTGAGGTCGTGGTATCACTCCGGTCGAGCCCGGCCCATTCATGCCGAAGCGTGACTCTCCCACGGTTTAATTTTGATAGGCTATGTATGTATGTATCTGTTCCCTCATAGCTCCTCAACTACTTATTAGAACTGGACAAATTATCGTCGTTAGAAGCGTCTTGATCGTCCACTGGTTATAGGCTATATGAAGTGTCACTGAATCTAATGTGGCGCCCTCTATTAAATAAATAAATAAATAAATATTCCGGACATCTAACACAACGCCATCTAGTCCCAAGCTAAGCAGAGCTTGTGTTATGGGTACTAGACAACTGAAATAAATACTTAAATACTTTTTTTTTGTAAATACATACATATTATACATAGAAAACACCCAAACTCCGAAACAAATATTTGCAGATCATACAAACATTTGATCCGACCCGGGTAATCGAACCCGAGACCTCAAGCTTAGCAGTCGCATATGCTACCACTACGCCACCGAGGCAGTCGATTCAGTCTATTGATCGTAAAGTACTGTATTAAAAAGTAAATTTAGGATAAATTTACCGTGTAAGGTATCATTGGAAAGGGCGTTACTTGTACCTTTGAAATATTTTATTATTTATTATTACAGCACCAAACCTTTTAAATAAAAGAAGTTAAAATTTAAACCCAACTACGATAAAAAACGACGCTGAAAAATCCTACTACTATTATAAAGGCGAAAGTTTGTAAGTATGGATGTATGTATGTATGGATGTTTGTTACTCTTTCACGTAAAAACTACTGAATGGATTTGAATGAAACTTTACCACAATATAGCTTATACATCAGAATAACACATAGGCTACTATTTATAAAGATATAGCTTCGCCTCGCGGCGTTGCCCGCAGTTATCATCGTACCGCGGGTAGCACCGCGGGGTTCAGCTAGTTATGAAATAAATTTGAAAAGCCGTAGTATTATGGTACGTTTCTATGTAACGTGTGACAAATGTGTTTATGTAGTTGGGACTCGGGTTGTAGTTTTTTAAACTTTTAGTCTATAGTTCTGGAAATATAAGGTTTAGTATCAGTAGTGTCAGAAGTAATACATATGAATTTTAGTTAATCGTTGCTCAAAAATATGTAGGATATATTTTTTTTAATTTTCTATTTTCTGGCGCTGCGTAAAGCTGTGGCTTCACTGTGCATCTTCTACCACATTTACTATGGGGAGTGCTCCGAGGCATGGTTTGAACTAATCCCCGCCCCTCTCTTTCTGTCATCGTCCAACGCGACAGCAGTAATATTTGATTCCTCAGGCAAAAGAAAACAAACAGCGTCTGGAAATTTAGTTATATTTTGGTCAGTGCACAAAGTCCTTAGGAAATATTCATCGTTCTTTATGGTTTTATTGAAAAACAAATTGGAGTAAGTACCTATATCAAGCTCAGACCTAATGTATTTCCTGTAAAATCTTTTACTGCGATCAAACAAAAAAATGAATTTCGATGTTTCTAAATTTAAAAAAACCACCACATAGTTTTTTTCACCTCAGTTTTTGCTCAAATGATATTTCTATTAAATTAATTCCCTCTTCTCACACACAGACTGCGACAGCTGACATGTGCTATTACAAAGTACTTGCTTTGCCTCAACGAGGTGCAGGGCGACTATCCATTATCAAACTATCAAGTTGTCTATCTGTGTAGATTATTTTCCGTGTGGATTGGGTGGCGCCGCACGCACACACGCGCGCGCACCTGACGCCGCCGGTGGCGCCAGCCGCGCTCGCCCTCCCGCCTGCCCTGCGCACACCCCCGCAAGACTGCGTGTACAAATAAACTCCCTAAAATTTGGGAAATTTTCGGGAGTTTATTTCTCCGGTACTTTTGTTTCAGGCCGAAAGATTTTTACAAAAGTATATATTAACTTGTTATATTCTTAGTCGTCTTAGTGTGTCGGTAATATTAATTTTAGTTATTTTATTTTTAATTGCAATACCTCATACATAACAAAGAAAAACAATATTTATTCAATACCTAATTGATCATTTGTTATGTTAATCATATTTATTTTACTAGGCTTCAAAATTTGGTTGTTCTTAGTCTTAACAGTTAAGATAAGCCTTTATCATAACATTGGCAGTAGTTAACATGAATCTATAATTATTATTTTAGGATTAATATAAAAATAAATTTTAACTCTACCATTAACAATTCAAGTTTGAGCTGTTAACGTTTCCCTATCTCGGAGTCGAAAACTAATTACGTAAATAGGGTACAGTGTCGGGGAGATTTTGTTTATGGTGTTATCGCACTGAGGCGCGTCAGTGCACCGTGCGGTGGAGCGGTCCGTCCGTCAGCAGCGTCAGTCGAGTGGCCGCACGCGGCGAGTGATGTCGTGTCGTCAGCGTGTGTGTGTCGCGTGGCGCGAACGGCCGCGCGACTTGTGACAGCGGCGGCGGTATGTGATGTTCCGGAGGCGCGCGCTGCGGCGGAGGCTGGCGGCGGCCGGCGCGCCTCCCCTGGCGGACGATCAGCTGCGGCGCCTCGCCCGGGCTCTGGACGCGGGCGCTGCTGGCACAGAGTGCGTGCCGGCCGGTCACGCCGCCTCCCAGCTACGACTTGCGGTCACCCGCCTCTTCAGGTTCCCCGAGCTACGAGACACCACCGAGCTGAGGCGCCTGCCCCTCTGCACCGACCAGCATTGTTGCAACCCGTACCACTGGAGCCGTCTCTGCAAGCCCGGTACGTGACGTGATCGAGGACGTTGACCCGTGCAACAAGTGCATCGAGTAAACAACTGAACGTCCATGTCGTATGTATACGAAACTTGGAGTCAGTGCGTCGTGCTGTGTGTCTCATATGTTTGTTTTCTGAACGTGTTCAATTGCATAATGCGTGAATGGATGATCAAAGGAATGAATGTGCCGTCGATTGTGTTTCGAATCAAGAAGTTTGACGGGCATCGAGTTCGTCGCAAGATTTCGGTTCTCGATACGTTTCTAATACGACCTAACCTCATGTAACCTAACCTAGTTTCGCGTGTTTTAATTACAATTTGAGCGTCGTTGCCGGTCCGTAGACTATTTTGAATGTCACTATGCGTTTTATGCGTTTCTGGATACTTTTAGCTCCTTTGAAGTCGTATTTTGGTTCTGGTAGCATGTAGTTGTCGTGTAAATTAGTCGGTTCACGCGGGTTGCATCAAATTATCAGTGCGAATCGTTATCAGTGTATTATCGCTACTGTTTGTTTCTGTATCTATAGTTACGTTGCGCGTGACGTCAGGTGATGGTCGTCGGTCACATAGAGTAGAGCACATATGACACAAGTACGGTATGTAACACCATCCCTACATTATATTGTCAGTGTAAACATTATACTTCGGCGTTCTATTTATAGCTGTGACATCAACTGTAGTTTCTTACACTTAATGTGTATGAAATTTCAAAGGTCAACACTTTCTTTCGTTACCGTTGGTATGTCTTGCAAAACGTTATTTTTACGAATCCGATTGTGAGTTAGATTTACGCTTTGTGTAAAAGTACAATTCGTTTGTTAGTAGGTAGGTAGGTGTGAATTGTAGTGGCTAATAGTGGTTATAATTTCCGAAGTGTTGTTGCGTAGTCAGGGTGTGTGAGAAGCGGCTCGCCTAATCTGTCGTGGCGAGGGTCACTCGCTCGCGATAAGTAGACAAGGTCGCGGCGCCGGCGCCGCCGTGCCGCGACCGACGCCGCGCCAACAGCCCGTTAACTTTTTAATTCGTCAGGCTATGGCGCTACTGCCGTCAGCCTTTGTTAGGTAAATACTACATAGTAATTTACTTCATGTATATCATGGTCTATGACTTTTTTACATCTTACTTACGACTATCTGATCCCTAATTAGATAGAGCCTGTACTATTGAAACCAGATTGATGATAAACCTACTTCTAAATACAACGTGTAGATCAATTACGATTAGTCAGACCAGATAATAAATAGTATTTAAAGTATAATTATTTTTGAGGGTAGGCATCGAAAATTCGTAATAAATAGGATATGAACCTTCTTTATTATTTCTTGGTCTCTACAACATAGTCAATACCATTACCTGACATCATTATAGTTATAATTTATGTAAATTTTCTTTTACCTAATCGCGTCTTAATTTAGATGTGATCCAAACTTGTTTGTAGCGCCTCTCTTATCTTTTATAATATTCTGTTTTTGGGTAGTTATGAAATATCTAAATAGTTGCAGTGTCGCATTAATCATCATCATTAAACTATCGCAGTTCACTGCTTGGCACAGGCTTTTCTCAAGCACACTGATTCGGCTTTTCTCATTCCACTCTTGCCAGAATCATATTTTTTTTATTCTCTAGTCACGCAGTCATTTATGGAGAAAGAAATAAAAAAAGTACATATGGATAGGCCCTTCTTAGGACACCAGTTGCCATCTTTAAATAAAAAACAACCTTATTTACGACAACCGATGGGCATAAATATTATTTCTATATATTTTATATACATCGATTCATAAGAATGAAATAGAATAAAAGATGATTGATTTCATTATCACACAAATTTTGTACAAACACACCAAAAAAACGATTGAAATAAATCTATTTATAATTTAGTTAGTTAATAATTCATAAATACCTTCATTCAAATTGTTTAATAAGTTTCTAACCGATGACCCATTAGAGGTAGCATACCAAATTTAATGTTCATCTTATTACAATTGAAAACGTTTAGAGTATCAATTCACTTAAATTCTTTACTGAAAAGAACAAAAAAACTAATTGCCTTACCCTACAAAAAAGTTTTATACATGACGGTAATAAAAAATAAAATAAAAAAAGGTTTCCGTAAAAGGTTGTCTAACTATAGAATTTCTAGTATTCCAACTAGGGATTGACCATGACATCGACTCACGCGCAATATCGCCTACTTACAACAACGCCCACCATATACATCACTACTGACATCGTGGGTGTGTTGACAATGCCTGTTAGCATATTAATTAAGAAGAAAGCCGACTAAAAAAATATGAATATTTATCTTCCTTAGGAGGCAAGACGTGTACCAACATCTCAAAATGGTATTGCAGATGTTATTGATACAACATTCTTTACCAAGGGCTGTAATGTAGATATTATACGTACTTTTTCCAATGGAGTCTAAACACGAACGCTAATAATCTATAATACATTACATCAATGTGCGTAAGTTGTTTTTCTAAATTTACACTTATAATTTTACCAATAAGACTTATATTTAATTTGATGCTTTTATATATTCTCTCATATCACACGTATTGACTGAGAAATGTATGCAAGGTTACATCAAAGACACGACTAACGCCATATCAGGGCGTCTAATCCTTTACCGTTCACTTTCGCTACAGAATAACCATAAATGGCTTTCAAATTGGATAAATGTGTTTTGCACAAGTCAAGTTGTGTAATTTCTAAATTATTCCATTACACAAGATAACTAAGCCTGTTTAATGTACCTCTTACTGGAACTCAATTTCTTAAAAAAAGTTATTTAGGGATAATGAAAGTTAATGATCATGTTTTATTGCACAAGTTCCAAGTTATCGATATAACAAAGTGCGATCTCCTGAACCTGTTTGATTGTTATTTTAAGTTTTATTTGCGTTTTTGCCATACTAATGAAGAGATAATCGTTTGAGTAGAAATTTCCGAAGCCTCGCACCTGGCTCCATTAGTTCGCTGCCGTAGTCCGCACGCTCAGATAAACTTTTTTCTTCGTCTCGTGTCGCGACGAGTTGCGTCGCCAATGTTTTTGTCTACTTTCCCATCGGGTTCCCACACCGCAATCGCTAAATAAATTCTGTACACTGTGCCACCTCTTTGGTTTGTATGCATATTACCAACTTTCGACACTCTAAACTGTGTTTGTTTGACTTTTAGACATAGTTTTAATTAGACTGTAACTTGTCAAGTAAACATTTGACAAACATTCCAAGCATAGCACTTAGACAAACGTATTTTATAAAGCCCAGTATTACGGGTAACAATTTCAGTTTTACGAGCTCGCAGATCGTAATATAACTCATCGTAAATTTAATCATCGGTATCGACGGACACCTGCGCCGCGTCGCGTCTCTTGATTCATCACTTTTTTTCGGTTTGTCTGTCGAGACGTGTTTTTGCTGAGGCCGAACAGGAAATCCTCGATGTCCAAGTCTAGATTGAAAGCGTCGAAACTATTCACGGACATAAATTGTTCTGCATGCCAATGGCGCATGTTGGGAAATCAAAGCGAATCACGCTGTGTTGGATTATGTTTGATAATTATTTTCTACCACCCCTCGTCTTCAGACGACCGTTGCTGGTGGGGAGATAGGGATCTTTATCTTATCGAGTTTTCTCGGCTACATAACACTGCGCCAACTCACGGTATCAGAGATCGCCACGAATGTGCGATGCCGAGGCACGTTCGCCGTGACAATCTGACGGTCTATCATCTCATACCCATTACGGAAATCAGTCACCCACATCCGGCAATTAAACCCACATCCACAACGGACAAACATTAACAGAGAATTCTAACTACCATTTACAAGTAATTTCGTGCCCACACGCCATTTCACCGACCATTACAAGTGGGGTCCAAAATTTAATGATATCGTCTAGATACCAGTATGAGAATCCATCTGTTGATGTTAGCGACGCGTCGGAGGCGGCGGCATGGCCGATATTTATTTAGCCATAATTGCTTGTCGGCTGACTGGCGCCGGCGCCGTGTCGCGCCGTGTGCGGGGTCGAGGCAGGGGGGCGGGGGACGGCGCGGCGTGCGCGGGCCGGGGAGCTGCGCCGGCGCAGGTACGCCTCCTGCCGCACTGCGTAAGCTCAACTCGATTTTCGTGATTCGTTTTTTTTCTTGTTTTATTGTAGTCTGGTCATGTTTTTGGGTTGCTTTGTTGAATTTGTGAATGGTTCTCTTATTATGTACGCCAAAGAATAGGCTTGCAATAAAAGAAGTATTTTACAGCTAACCTTTTTGTATTTGGCTAAGACTCGTTGTTTACTTAGTAGTAAGATAAAGCTTCTAGTGATGAAACTAGTTGCGTTCGTCGTTTTCCATTTTGCGATACACATTCAATGGGTAGTATGAATATTGGACGAATTTACTTTCTGATTTAATATTATTAACTTAGTCGGTGTTTAGAGTGTGTCACGAAATAGCCCATTGACTGGCGGCATCTATGACAGAACCGGTTGCTCCTTGCAAAACTGGAAAAATTGTCGTCTTCTATTACATATACAATACCTATCCAGGACGTGGTGTTGATCACTCACTTCACTGCGTTTTAGGATATCTTTTGACGTAACGTTTTGTTTTCACTAGGAGGTGACAAAAATAGGAAACGATATAAATTGTGTTACTAAACTGTTGTGATACTTACTTAACAGCCATTAATATACACAAAGATACAGACCTAAAACAATAAATAGAATCATCCATTACATTTGGGGAAACCAAACCAAACAGTTCCCGGCCCGGTGACGAAAATCTAAGCTTGCGTACAGATAATTTTAAATTTCTCTAAAACAACTTATTCGTTCATGTTTATAAAAAGAAGTATATAATTTTAATAATATTCATATTTTGAATAAATTATAATATTCAAAAGAAAATTTATGGTTGAATATGGAGATTTGCGCGTCAATCTCTTTGAAAATTGAAACCGTTTTGCCGTTAGATGCAAACATGCCGATCTTTCAAAGCCTAATTTGTTGCCCAAATCCTTTGATTTAAGATTCAGTTTTGTGATCATTTGACTATACTAATACATTTCTCGTTGTGTTCATGTTACATGTATTTTGTCGTTGGCAAGGCAGGTTTTGGCTTAGAAGAGGCCTTTCTGGGTTTCAGGTGAACCGTTACTAATCGTATATAAAATATTGAAATCAAATTATTATTAGCCACTGCTCATTAATTCTTTGGTTTTTTTCGATCATCATCAGTACGAATTTAAAAGTTTTCACCTAACGAGACGATTTCTTTCATCGCAGGTTACGATTTAAATGTTATGGATATTGTACATTGTATATAAGTAGCCAATTATACTTAAAGCGTTATGGTTTAGAAATAAATTAATACTACAATTTAACATCTGGTGAATCTTCTTATTTCTTAAATTCATAACTTGTTGTAATTTGAACTGACTATTACCAGAAGCACTTGAACACCATTTGCATCCAAACAAGATAGTTACGAAACGCTGTCAAACCTTGAAACCTCTCGCGTTACTATTTCATTGACTCGGTTCTTAAGTTTCACTAATGAGTGTTAATTATATTATCAAAAGTGCCGGTGTCTCCCTTCAACGACGTTGATACACCGTTCAACATGGCGACCATACTACAATTTGTCTACACTCCAATCTGAGCCCTTTCAACTTTTCTATGAATATTTTAAATTTTCTAATTTATCAAAATTTACTGTGTTTATTTTCCAATGACATGTTATGAGTATCCAGTTATTGATCTTTATTGAAATAAATTTTAATAATGATTTTTGAATTATTTATGACATTCAAAGGTCTATTCTTCATTAGTAAAGTTTGATTTATAATTAAATGACTAGTCATTTAAGATAAAGTCTAATTCTGATTTATGATTTTATCAAAATAAATTCCGGTTCACTAATATTCTGTTAATCTCATAATCCATTCATTAAGTTTTTGAGTTTTATGATATTCTTCAGCTGTTGTTAAAATATTCTAACATAATACTGTTGCTATTTATCTTACATATTTACATCTATTTGCTTCTTCATTCGTTATACTAGACACGTTTTCATTCTCAACGTTGGCTGTAACTGCATTTTCCCAATCAATCAACACCGGAATATTCACATCATATAAATTCAGATTGTATTGTACGTACGTCACTCGTCTTCCGGCCAGGCTAGTGCCGACAAGCAAGGTCTACTGCTGACATCTTACGTCAATGAGACTGGCGCCATCGAGATTTTGTGTTGTTATCGCATTGGGAAGTTATTAATCGGCTTTAGAAAAAAATTCTTGCTTTTGTCTCAAATATTGCTTCATGTTTATTATACTCCAATACGTATATCTTAATGTCAGAGTTGAAATATAGAAGGTTATACGATTTAAAAGCAGCTACGTCAGAAATACTGTAAAGGTATAAATGTTTTAAGGTAAATGTGCAAATGTAGGTCGTTATTTTGATTGGAATGTTTAATTGGTGCATATATTTGCATTTGATATAAAGACTTCCTGAATCCTTGTGCACCATGTCTAGGGTTTATCGCTAGCTGGCGTGGGTGATCGCGACGCGCGGCCGCCCGGCGCCACTGCCGGCGCCACTCGCCATGTTATAATTCGGGCGGGCTATTTTCGTCGATTCACACGCGCGCGCGCCGTTCTGTGCGTATAACTGACTTTTTTTTTTATTTCACACATTTGTTGCTAGGTTGGGACCTTAATTTTGTGTCTACCTCCTTAATATTGAGTCTAATATTAACAAACTATATTATAGTCTTTACAATTCCACAGAACGTGTTTGTCCCAAATTGTCCTCTATCAATTCAAGGAATTGGAGCAGACATCAATTTAGAAGCATTGTTTGGATTTTAAAATTCTGATTTAACTTAAATGTAGGCTATAACTTAATGTAGGTTTGACATGCACGGTATACGTACTAACCAAAAGTAGATATTGATTCTTGTTTCTTAATACCTTGGCATTCCATAGCTCATTAAGCAACTATTATTCTTAAATTTATCCCCAAAGTTCTTAATTTATTTCCTTATGTTTGGCTTTTAATATGGTTATCGCCTATTTATCTGCTTATCTCCTGGTCAGTTGTGTTGTACCTCAGTATTGTATTCCTAGGACCGCGTGGCTTCGTCCTTGAGACGGTTGTAGCTCGCCGTGACGTGTTTACACAATTTTCTGCCAGATTTATGGCGTATTAAAGTGGATTTATTGATTGTTTTTCATTTAGAATTCTAAAGTAATAGACTTAGATTTGTAGTTTCTGTTATTTATCAACATAAACAATACATTTTTTCAACTAGAAATTTTAAAGAAATAGGTCTAAGTTGAGTTCATAAAAATAATTATGGAACCGATGAAAGTATGGGTAATTTTAGAGTGTGGCATCATGCAAGAAAATAAAAACAAGGTGTCCTGTAAACCTGCAATGGTAAATTTAAAGATCGTAATAAATATTGAGTATCTGGTGGAGAAAACAAATATATGTAAGTTTGTTTAGCTGTGGATGCATTGCGTCAAAAGGAGCATCATTCTTGTGATGATTAACGTCATCTGTACGTGATGTGATGTAGATTACACTGACGCCAACATAATGGGCGTATTCTACGATCTGAGGACAGTCATACACTTCTCTCGTTTGGCAACCGTAATGTGCATGGTTTTGTATTGTTCTTAGATAGTGTTGGATCTCATTTCGACTCTGTACATTTGTAAGTGATAATGTATTTGGTCTAATAGGCGTTGTTGTGTTGAAAAAGAGAACTAGTTATGAAAATGGTACATTCCACATTTCGACAAGATACAAACTAAACCTCTGTAGCGCATGTAATCCTTTTTTTTTACTTCATATTATTCATATTCAACTTTAGTTTCCTGCATTTCTCCTTAATTTCACATTCCTTCTTGTGCTATTTGCTTCAAAAAGTTACAAAGATATATTAAAATTGCCTTGTCTTGTGCATCCGTGAATATAAGCATCTAACTTTCTAAGTAATTCAATAAGAGGATTGACACATCTTTAGTAACCTTCGGTAAATCTTATTACTTTTTTACCAGCATTGGCTGTAATTCTGAAATTCCCAATATTTTCAAGTTTCTAATTAGTGAGTTGTCCAGATTGTGAAATAATTATATGACATGATAACTGCTGTGAATGGTCATTTAGCATTCTAATGCGATTTTCAATATTACTCACGATATTTTTGCTATAATTAACGTTTTACTCTGGCGCCATTCAGTAATAAACTCATTGTTTTCCTTTTATATTTAGCGGGAACCTTTTCGGAGTATTTTAATGATGATTGGTCTGGTGTAATGGTAAGAGTTGCTGTCTGTTAAACCAGAGGTCGTGTGTTCAAAATAATTGTGTCTGGATGTAATTTATGTATAACTTGCTTCTGCGTACGTGTATGTCGGTTATCGGGATAAAGAGTAGTGTACTCGTATGTCCTTCCTCAAGAATCAAAGTTTCTCCATGCCAAAATTCATTGAAATTTGTGCAGTGGTTTAGCCGTGTAAACGTAAGAGACAGTTATATTCGAAGTTGTGAAACTAATTTGATTTTGTAAAACTTAATTTTAGGAGTAACATTATTACTTTCAAATTTGTTACCAATTTCTTAAACCTAGATAAGCTTGCGGTAGCAAAATATGATCTCACACATTACTGTTTCATAAACAAAAGTCTATAGAACCTTTTGAAGTTTAACAAATACTTGATTGTGGATAATTGTGTTTAGTCTACTAGTAATAACGCACAGAGGAACATCAGTACCGTTTTTCACGTTCAAATTACCGAAATAGTATACCATATTTTCCAAAGAAACAACATGGAATCCTCAAGAATCTGCCAATATAACAAAGTCAATAATTTTCTAAACAGAACGATGAATCACTGTATATTTACAATTTGGTATCGCGTTCTGCGCCGGCGCCGCGCTCACAGCTACATACATTCGAATGTACTACTTAAAATCGTACGTTGTATTTATGTACAATGGTTGTTTTAAACTTTATTTTATTCTTCAAGTCGTCTAATTGGTATTCTGTTTCAATTTTATTACTTGTTTGATATTGCCCATACTAATATGGTACTACTAAAGTTTTGAACGCGTTTATCTCAGAAACAACTAGCTTTGTTTCGAAAAAAAACACCCATATTTGATAGCCCAGTTCTCGGGGAAGGAAATTGAATGTTTAGCATCACGCTATAACTCTAAGGATGGGAGCAGTGATCGATAAACTTATGATTACACTGTTCAATGTTGTTTATTAATTAAGTCACCGTGTGTAGGAGATTTAAGAGACAAGATATTGTAAATTATTACAAGAAAACAAGATTATTAATAACTGTAGCGTTTATAGATAGCTGTATTGTATTGATCAAAGTAATTGAATACATTTTTTTATATATTTACTATCGCGGCCATGTTGGCCAACTATACTATCGATAGAGCAAATGACGCGAGGGACCGGCCAGCCTGACCGGTTCAGTAGTTACATAGTAATCGAAGGACAAACTGACAACCTACGGTATTTATTGCTATAGATTGAATGTTTAGATTAATTACACATGCCGGGCCTCCATACGCGCCTACCGTAATACTTATCTATCTCATCAGACAACATTCCATTATTTACATCACAAATTTAAACCCTATCTCAATTAGTTAAAGATTCATTCTCCATTGACGGAGCTATTCAATAATTGAAATACGATATAGCACGCCGTCCCACTGAAATCTGAACCTTCTCTCCTCGACATTCGACATAAATCAATTTACGCATGTTGCAAGTTTAAGCTTAGAAGTAAATGAACTAATGATTTCTAATTACTGCTATTAGGAAATTGCGCTTTATATTCGTCACGACAGAGTCTTATTTCCTTTAATAACCTATGGTGTTTATGATGTAATAGTCGTTAAAGAAATTTCAGTCACGCCACTCTATATATTTGTGTGAGATAGTGTGTTGTTGCAAAATGGTTGTAAATCGCTGTCGTCAGTAATTAAATATCAATTTTACGCCGTTCAGTTAAGGTTTCGTTTTGCTGCTCGTCAACGACAAGGTTGTAGCTTACGCGTACATTCATATGGGCATAAAGTTCAGCTTCAATATTATTTATATCTGCTGGATGCTACGCAAGGCGTCTAGGGTCATTTACTTTTGCATTGCGTACTCTTTTTTCAGCTGCAATGTTGTAAGATGTGTGTCGGAAGCAACTGACGTTATGTGGTCTCTAAATCTCGTAAGATTTTGTCGACAATCGTTTAAAATCCATATATCTGTAGTCAAAATTATACATTCTGATTTGAAGAAGCTATAAAAAGTTAATAAAATTCTCACCAACTTGAGTTATATCACACCTACCGAAATTCCAAGATACTCGTACATCATTCGTTATGCAGGTGCATGCGCTAACGATTGTTTTGAAATTTCTTGTGCAAACGCCATTAAATACTTCCCAGAACGGTGCGCAAACTATTCATCATAAAATCATATTGAATTCAGTGATCATATAATTTGTATTCAAAATGTCCAGCGGCATCGATTCAGTTGAAAAACAATGTTGACACGTCCGCCGCTGTCTGGCGCCGAATTGCAAATGACAATTGCACAATTCACATTCGGAATTCGAAAATACTAATGGCTTCGAAATTCTATGACCACTAGCGCGTGCTTCGTAATTCGTAAATGGAATAAATCGCGTATCGGATTCAAACGACATTATTTAAAACGTTATTTCATTGTTTCTGCTTTCTTCCTGGTTGTTTCTCAGTAATTTTTTGTTCCGTGTCAATAGTCTCCTTCAAATTATGGTTCGGGTATTTAAGTTTTAGGTCAAACACAATTTGATTACACAAAATTACAGCCAATGACAGCGGCAACCGTGATCTTGAAGCACATAAAATGTCGTTATATGAGGTCAAAATATAGGTTAGTTGTTATGTAGTCTGGGACCGCGGTTCAATTCCACGGTTAGACATAATTGCGGGCGGTCTGGGATCGTTTTTACCTGATCCGGTTACGGGTTGTTTGTTTTAAGTTGAAATTTACTTTTTGTTTTCTGAGACGGATAATGCGGGTGATTAGTGGATTCAAAAAGGTCCAGAAAGTTTTTGCATTCTTGAGTTAATTTTTCACTTGAGTGACTTGGGAAGGATTGAGTTCATGACAGTACAAGTCTTTATTTGAGATATCATTCTCACTTTTTAATATATTAATTCTAATAGATATGTGAGAGAAGAATGTGCTAATAGATACATAGCTATTAATCGTGAAGAAAATGCTTTGTGCATCTTTTTAAACTATCAATCTGATAATGAATGTCTCTAAGATTTAGTTGCAAACCGTTGTAACTGATCCAGAGTCCTATTTATTGATGTTCTTTTCTCTGTCTTTGCAGAAACCCCTCCTCCACCCTACAGCCGTTACGCAATGGAGGAAGTCAAACCTAAAGGTAAGAATTTAATTTACAACTGAAATTTGAAGCCACACCAAATTTTATCGAAATTGGTCAAGCCAGCCATTTGAACGCGAAGACTTAACAAACATACACTCTCGCAAACTTTCGCTTTAAACGCCTAGGAATTTTATTGAATTCCTATAAAAGATGCAAGCTGTCAATATTTCCTTACGATCTTAGTATCGCATAAATTATTACATTTTATAGTCAAAGTTAACTTATTGACGATGTAATATAGATCTCGTTATAAGCTGATAATAAATCAATGTAACAACGATTATATTATTAGTTCTCAATGCTAATAAGATCAGATAATTGGTCACACCCACTGATTTTATCATTACTGCGGTATGGCAACATTCTTGGTGAATTTTAGTGCAGTTTTTATTTTAGGCATAACGTGTCATTGCAATTTCTACCTTATAAATAATTAAAAAAAAATTGTCAAACTAGTTCTAATATTAAAAAAAGAAAAAAAAGTACCTGACAGTTCTGTTTTTGAACTTTTTTAAAGCTTATATAAGCATTTATCTTGCTCTATCAAATCCAGGTACGTTTTAAAAATCTATTATTTTAAAATATTCGATGGAATGAGTGACAAAAGTCGGATAGATCGTGGAATAGGACCACAGAGCGGCGCCGGCGCAGCTTCCTGGAAATTAGGGATCGATAGTGATGTTCAAAGAACTTTAACTGGAAATGATTTTTTTATTTGAATAGAAGTATGACTAATATATTTTTTATACATCTTGATGAGTAGTAACGAACTGAATATTGCGTTTCTTATTTTTTCTCCCTTGACATTGGATGGAACCAAATGCAAAGGCACCTTCTAATCAGTTCATAATTTCCGGAATTATGAGGGGAAATTTAAATACAGCCGAATTGGTGTGACATTCCTTTTAAAGTCGATTAATTAAAATATTAATATGCCATAGTAACTGATATTGTATAATGTTATTACTAAATCATTTGTATTTTAACAATACAATACAATTTACGTAATAAATACAATACATTCTACAAAAACTCTCATGTTTACATAATATCTGTCATACAAACAGATAATATGTGATAAGTGTAACAAATAAACTTATCTTTGCTAATTAAATAGTATAATTAATAGGAGGTCCGTTAGCCATGCGCAAACGCAATGTTAGATAATGCTGTCGTTTTGGGAATGCACTCAATTTCCTCCTTTAATAGCATATTTATGAGATATTTTTGTAGTATCATCATTATATTAGAATATTAAATGATTTTTAATATTTTTTAGCTGCTGGCTGTCCGGCGTAACATCGCTAAATCCAATTTTACGCTATTTTAATTACACTAATATCTAAATTAATATCTATTTAAATACGTATTTTTTCTAATAAATGAGTACATCACTAGTGGCTCCCGCGCATCCCCACCGGGCTCGACGCATTCCAGCGCCATCTTTAAACTACATTATTAATGCCTGCGCCTGCGCAGCGTATACGGTCGGACTTTTGACTTTTTACCGCCAGGCACCATGCGGCTCGATGTATTTGTTTATAATAATGGTCTCTCGGGATTCTTGGTGATGTTTCCGTATTATATTTTGAATAATAGGGAATTTATAGAGACTTATGGGTTATTAGTGGGTTGCGTGCTGTGATGAGATGGTTAATGAGAAGGCTTTTTGTTTTTTCTTAGCTTTGACAATGGTATTGTGACGATTGGACGCCAAGGTATAAGTATATGACCTTTTCGATATATCTGAGAGATTTGACTCTCTGTTAAAAGTAAATTCTTTTGTAGAAAATACTCTCTTTCGTAATTCTATGCATATTTTAGGTGCAGATACTAGTCTACACTAATATTATAAAGAGGAAAACTTTGTTTGTATGTTTGTTTGTAATGAATAGGCTCAAAAACTACTGGACTGATTTTAAAAATTCTTTCACCATTCGAAAGCTACATTATCCACGAGTAACATAGGCTATATTTTATTTTGGAAAAAAATAGGGTTCCGTAAGATATTTGGGTTTTTCGGACACAAGGTGTAAAAATCAACAAGAAAAGTTACTTATTTTACGAAAATTTTCATGCTACGGGCTATATAAGACGCAAACGAGGTTGCGGGGGTCAGCTAGTAGTCAATATACTACGAAGAACATCTGATGATCATACCACGATGGTTATTTAATAGTTGTTAAAGCTTTCATGAATGCTTTGGTTTTCCCATTTTATCGCTTTGCTATTGGTAACTGACGAACTTTTGTTTTTTTTCTTTACAAGAAAAAATATACCTAGATCTGTAATTTAATTTGGTAGCTTCCATAGACAGCTGTTTCACTAATTACCTGGTCCTTTTTTGGGTCTTCAAACAAAGCGAATAAATTTTACCCGTTCCTGCAACATTTATCTTTGATATTATGTGATATTAACTGCCCTCAATAAATGAGCTATTTTCTTCTTCTATTCCAACTAGACATTTATTTTGAATCACCTGACGTTTCGTACAGGTTGCATTGACCACGGTCTCTACAAACCATAATACTCGTAAAATTTCATCTCTAAACTACCTGACCCACGCAACGTTTTTCGTTTGCGTCTTATATTGCCCGTAGTGTGAAAAGTTTCCCCCGTTTTTGAAACATTCTTCATTGGTGCTCCGCTCCTATTAGTAGTAGCGTGATGACATATAGCCTATAGCCTTCCTCGATAAATGGACTATCCTACACTGAAAGGATTTTTCAAATCGTACCAGCGGTTCCTGAGATTAGCACGTTTAAACGAACAAACTCTTCAGCTTTATTATTAGTATAGATAAAGTGCAATACATTATAAATATAAAAAATCACACCTAAAATATACCGCGATGTTCTAAAATAAAAACTAGTGACAATTGTTACAGAGATCAAGCTATGCTTTAAGGACTATTTATTAGAAATTAGACCTCGGTCACATTCTAACTACGAAACATAATTTTAATGTAAGTCGTTCGTGTCTAAAAGCCTTATATTTAAACATTTATATATACAAAAAGGCAGATCATACTTCTAATGACATAATTGGTTTGCTGATATGGAAACTTTAACCCCTTTTTCCAACCCTCTAATTAAAGTAAAAGCGTAACCCTTTAGTCGCTGTCATCCCGGAAATCCCTGTTCAATCAATGCTAGGGTGCAAAATTTACCCGTTTAACACCGGGATTCCCTTGCAGCGTTGATCATAGGATTTCCCGCGAACCGCCCCTTGTTGGCGCGACGCATTCCTGTTAGGGTGCCATGCCAATTGCAATCAAGATTAAGTATAATGTTTATGGGTTTTTAAAGGCTTGATTTGGCTTTTTGGGTGGTTTTTAACGATTTATTTACATATTTTTCTAAGAAAATTGTTTTGGTTAGATATTTTGTTGCAATTCAGTAAAATGTTCGGTTCATTTGCGAACTTTGTCGACGTTTTTCTCCTATTTTTAACGGACATCAAAATAGGAGGAGGTTATCAATTCGTCTGTATTTTATTTTATGTTTGTTACCTCTCTTATAACTTTCGACTGGGTGAACCGATTTTGATGATTCTTTTTTTATTTGAAAGCTGGTGCTTACCGTATGGTCCCATTTTAATTTGATCCAGTTCTTGAATTTAGTTTTTTTTCGTTAAAATTTGTTATTATGTACAATAATTTTATGAACTATTTCTTAATTTATTATTCATCATCATCCTTTAACTGCTGGACATAGATATCTCATTAGAAATGAGGTTTTAGCCTACCATGTTATATTAAAATACTAGCTGTCCCACGCAACCACGCAAGCCTATAGCCTCCGTCAATAAATGAACTATCCAACACTGAAAGATTTTTTCTAGTCGGACCACTGGTTCCTGAGACTACCGCGTTCAAACAAACAAACACTCTTCAGCTTTATAATATTAATATGGAAAAATGCGACAAAACAGTATTTTAAAAAAATAATTTGGCCTTCCTAATATCGTTTCGTTTACATCCTCAAGGAAATGTTTCATTAACTTTATCCCCAGATAGTAATAAATTAATTTTTTTGAAAATTGCACCGGTATAAATTAAAAATAAGCCTTTTTTCAAAGAGCCTGACACCAATTCATTCATGATCAAAAAGGATATTACACGTGCAGTGACTTCATCAGCTCACCATATAACTAAGTAAGTAGGTACCTCGGCACTACCAAAAAGTGACAATTATCGTGACCCTCTTAGGTATATCAAAGCACTTACGATATCCTGTTTCTGAATGGGCCCTAACCCATCCTTTTCCTGATAGGCCTGACATTCACATTCCGGTCCCACGTAAATGCACTTCCCCGAACCCATTCATTCCTTACCCAACCAATAATATCATTCAAAGAAATTTAAACCTTAAAACAAATTCCTAAGTATAAATTTTTATTGATGCATAAAATTTATGATGTTCAGAAACTGTGTCAAAGTATTTTCGGCTTTATTTTTGAGGGTTAAGAGATGATATTAAGATGTACGCTGTGGGGTATTTAAGTGGTGATGGGTTTTCGGCGTGTGGTGACAAAGCGTGTGTCCATTAACGTTATCGTGCCGGTATCGTTCCGTATCGAGGCGCCGGCGCCGGGTGACACAAATAAGGGTTATTTGTCTTCTGTGTATGTGTGTGTTTATGTGTATGTATGTGTTAATGTTGTGCAGGCTGTGTTTTAAGATTGGCTGGAATTTAATGTGTTCATTGATTTCTTGAGATTAATTTTAAAGGAATTTACATTTCTTAGTAAACTTGGAAATTAAAAATCTAACTAGACGAACTGCCTAGCTATAGCTGTAGCCTTTATTAAAAATTAGTTTTTACCTGAAAATTACCTAAATACAGATAGTTTCTTACCCAACTATGGACAGGGAAGAGTAATAATTTTGGCAGTCTATGTATGTTTGCGTGTTACACCTAAACTACTAAACCGATTTTAAATTAATGAGGCGTCAACATATTAAAGTGATTATTGCTATAATTACTTTTGACACTTGTAATACCAACTTTTGTAGGTACTTTGTAGTGTTGGAACTTTATGAAATATAATGTAAAGAAATATAAAGCCTTAAATATAAGACGTTTATTAATCGATAGTTAAATTGAACTCAAATACTTCCCTATTAATAGGTGCTTATGTAATTGTGTACTCTTTGTACTGTCTTGTAAAGTTTACAATAGCTTGTCGGGTTTTTCTATCAATGTACCGATGACGATCAAAGAAAACCCTATTACTGATGTATAAGTTAACATTTGTACCATAAGGCAGTATGTTTGTTATACTTAGTTTCAATGACTCTTTGAATGAGAGGGGAAGATATTATTGTGTGTTGAAGAAACAATAAATAACCGACTTCAATGTGCCTTTAATCTAATACTTCAATGCAAGGTGTTTTGGGCGCGATAAATCAATCTAGCTAAGAGTAATTCGCCCGAGACACAGATTCAATCTAGTTCGCGCAAATAACAATTAATGTACTTTATTTAAAAAGTAACTGAACCACGCGGTAGTACAAACTATCATCCCTCGTTTTAACTCCAAAAGGGTGTAGATTTCTAGAGATACATTATTACTACACTTCCAACCCATCTATAGACCATACATATTAAACTTAAAGTCTCTTACTTCAAAAACATAGGTTTTCCATACAATCTTTCAATCACCGTTTTGCCAAGGGGGACCATAAGCGCAAGCCTGAGGGTGACAGATGAGGCCATCGGTCACCCTAGCAGAAGTAGGCCCGGGTGTCGGCGCGGATGCTGGGGAGCGTTCGCGCCCTTGGGGATAGTAGCGGGAACATTGGGGTTCCCATACAGGAGGGGGCCATCTACAAAGCGTAGGTGGCCCGAGGTACGTCGGGTTCCAGGGTTTTCCTTTTTAGGGTGCACCTGGTTCCCCGACTTCTAGTACCCGAGACGGCGTGCGGTTTTAGTCGGTTCGAGTCCGACATGCCACCAGGAGGTGATTTCCGACGGGATTTCCGCAAAAAAGGGGGTAAAACAGTGGGAGGAGTGGACAAGGGGTGGAGTTTCGTAAAATCACTTTATAAGGAACCTACCTGCCAAATTTCAAGTTTCAAAAGATTTCGTGATTAATCAGTGAGCGGTATTTCGCTTTTATATATCTATAGATTATTGACTTAAACCTCTTTACATTTTATTGTGGGAACTGCGATGCAAAGTTCCACAGTTAGTAAACAAGGGACCCCGGTGCATCAACTTGTAGCATTTGTGTGTCAGATCCGAGGCGCTTCTAAACTAAACGGGGACGGGACGTGAACGGGATACTTAGAAGTTATAAACTGTGTGAGTTACGAAGAGCTGAGATTTCAAAGTATTAAAAAAAACATTAAAGTTATTGATTTTGATATAAAAATATTATTACTTACATTCTTCTTTTACCTGACTCTAATCTATCATTATATTAATCGTTCTAACACAACGCCATCTAGTCCCAAGCTAAGCAGACCTAGCGTTCTGGCTGCTAGACAACTGATATAAATACATTTTTTTTAATACATACGTATTATACATAGAAAACACCCAAACTCCGAAAAAAATATTTGCAGATCATACAAACACAGATCGAGCGCAGCTCAGCAGTCGCATACACAACCACTGCGCCACCGAGGCAGTCAGTCAAATAAATTTTATTACAAAACTTGCAGATCATCTATAGATCTGTTTTTCACTCATACCAAAACTTGCCTCATAAGCAAATTAAATCCCTCTGTAGATCTTTTAAAAAGCTAAATCACAAAGTGACAATCGTTTTCTAAACATTCTTATGACTGTTGTACTTTGCCTGATATCGTTATGATATCGTGGTATGTAAAGCGGCTCTCGGCGGTGTCATTGAGCTTACAACTATTCGGTGGGATCGACCTACCGAGAGTAAGACCATCGCACGCGCACATCACGCTGCATACTTTGCCCATTCCTCATGCACACACTTTATAAGCATATATTTGTCTTTATAATAGAACAAATTGTAACTTATTTTAGCTCCTTTGTGTAAAATAGATTATTTATCGTCTTTGTAGACAGTAAATTTATATTTTAATGAATGTTTATTACATGTAGTTTATGTTTAGCAGTGGACTAACAATTAACAGTAGTTGATTGATGAGTACATGTTTTGGTCATTTACTGTCCCTGACCTAGTCGCTCCATGCTCCTACCCCCTATCGATTCCGTGGGTATCGTAAGAACAGCAAACAAAGTAAGACAATAGCACTGGAAATAGAAGGAAAACTTAACACAAACGGTCAACCACCTCATCTGACCAGCATGATATGGCAGTCTAAAACATCCTTACTAATGAAAGACCTGCGTCCAGCAGTGGACTACGAAATGCTGTTGTGATAATATACACACAAAATTACAAACTGCCTCGGTGGCGCAGTGGTAGCGTATGCGACTGCTGTGCTTGAGGTCTCGGGTTCGATTCCCGGGTCGGACCAAATGTTTGTATGATCTGCAAATATTTGTTTCGGAGTTTGGGTGTTTTCTATGTATGATATGTATGTATTTACAAAACAAAAAGTATATGTATTTGTATCGGTTGTCTAGTACCCATAACACAAGCTCTGCTTAGCTTGGGACTAGATGGCGTTGGGTGAAAAAATAAATAAATTATACCTACTGTCTCTCCTCGTGGCTGTAGAAATATTATTTCTAAGTGCGGAACGTTTATTGTAAACTTCCCTGCACGTGGCCCATCCATTACGCAAACATAACAAATTGTATATATTATATATATTAGTATATATAAGTAAATAGGTTTTGTCTTGTATTACCATCAGCATTGTTCGAATATTCTCATAATAATTAGCTGTTTACTCTTAATGAGTTATGAATATTTTGAAGGCTATAAGAATATTTTATTTGTGTAGTGTTATTCTGACACTAGTCAGTCAGCCTATTGCCACCCACTACTGAACGAGGGCCTCCCCCAAAGAGCGCCAACCATCCCGGTCCTGGGCAGTCCGCATCCACCCGCCGCCACCCACTTTCCTCAAATCGTCTGAGTAGAATGTGTGTTAATTGGATGGATCGACGCAAGCAGGCAATGGATTTTGGTATTTTCACCTAATTTACCCTGACAATCCAGTACATGCTGTGACGTCTGTTGTGTCGATCTATGATTTTGAACTTTAGCTTCAATTTTACGTTTATAAATGTCACTTGGTGTCTTAATTGAATAAATGATTTTGAATTTGATTTTGAATATAGACTCCACCTTAGAAACAAGGTTCTGGCTTACTATACCACGTTGGCCAGACAAACAAACTAAACCAACTCAGATTAGTTTGTTTATAGCTCTCCCTTTCTTTGCAGTGATGTTGTCATAAGTAATTTGCTCCCTTAGCGGCCTTTTACGGCACCCATGGGACGAATAGGGGTGGTGACATTCTGTGTTCTTAATCTTTGACCACAAGGATTTCTTTTTTATCGTATCGCCTGATGGTAAGCGATTACCGGCGCCTATGGACACGCGCAACACCAAAAGCGTCACAAATGCGTTGCCGACCTTTGGGGGATGGGGAGAGGGGGTTTGAAGGTCGTATTGGTCCGGGAACACCGCAGGCGACAGCTCATTCCACAGTTTTGTTGTGCGAGACAGAAATGGTTAAAAATGTCTTAGCTAAGCGGAATAAATTGGACAAATTCAAGTAGGAAAGTGTGGAAGCTTGCTACTTAAGACTCCTTTTAAAATAGATACATCTGAAATAATATATAGGCATAGTATTAATATACGATACCCGTCGTCGTATCACAGACGAAAAAAACGCAACTTTTGCTAATTTACTTCCCACCTATTTAGCGATATTAAAACATATTTTGCAAATGTCTACATCAAGTCTGCACACGATTTTTATAATCTCAAAGTAATAAAGACTAAAATAAAAACACATAATTACTTTAAACTATTTAGATACTGAACTATAGAGTGGCGCCAAAGCCCACTCAATGGCGCGAACATCAAACTCCTAAACACACGTTTTATGTTTAAATAAATGCAAAATTTATGGGGAACTTTAATATTTAAGTAGCTGTCACATTGCAACGGCTTGTGTTAAATCTTTGTGGTTTATTAGGTATATGCTATATATTATAGACTAGCTGACCGACGCAACCTCGTTTGCGTCTTTTATTGCCCGTAGCGAATAATTTTCCCCCGTATAGGGTTGATTTTTTACACCTTTTGTCCGAAAAACCCCAATATCTTACGGAACCCTATTTTTTCCAAAATAAAATATAACCTATAGATTTACCATAGCAGCGCCATCTATTGATTACTTACTCAACCCAGTCGAAAGGTATCGACATCTGTTAGAATCATTTTGAGTTAACAGATAATTGTGACTGTCAAATAATAACAGACAAATAATTAGCAATAAATTAAAATTGCGACTATAATTTGAGATTTAAACTATCCTATCTCTCAAGTTGGATCGAACTGCACATGGTGTGCGAATTTTATTATAATCGGTTAAGTGGTTTAGGAGTCCATTGAGGACAAACATTGTGACACGAGATTTATATATATTAAGATTTCACAAGCAAATACTTGGAGTGTCCCTTTCAATGAGTCTAGATAGCTTAGGTCTTTTATTGTGACCATTTTTGTTTTTTTAATGTTAAGCCTGCTAAAGTGTCTCTACTCTGCCTGATGGAAAACATGAACAGAATCCAAGAGTAGTGGTCACCATACTCATTGCAAATGTCTCTCTCTGCTTCTGCGTCATAGGGTTTTAATCAACTGCCTTTAAAAAACAAGAAGTGAGTTTTGAATTAAGCTACAGGTTTTTTTTTATTTATTGCCACATTACACGACCATTATAAACATTTTTTTTATCGTATGAAACCATCAAGTTTGAAGAAAAAATTGTGTATTAAATACTTTTATTTATCTACTACTAAACCACACACTATCATTACAGATTACGTTCAAAATAGTAGTATACACACAATACAACACAGTAAACAGTACGAAAAACTAAAATACAGCTTTTAAATAGTATCATCGACTTCAATTCATCGTGAACAATTGAAATAAAGACTTCTTTCATTCATAATTTTTCTCAGTATTTTTTGTGGAACCTAAAGGAAAGTCTAATCTATCAAACGATCATACATATCAAGTCTGGTAAATAAATGAATATTCATCTATGGCCAGATTCCCAAACGTATATTGAAAAATTATATTTCGGGACAGAATCTCTGAAAAGTGCCTCGGAGAGCACATTTAGCCGTCGGTCCCGGTTGTCATAAACACCTATGACGATCGTTATTACGAAGTCAGAGCCCACAAATATACTGACAACTAGTTCAACCTTCAAATTCAGTTCATCCTCACGGTTACGGAGGTCCGATACCAGTCGCTCTGTGTAAAAACTGATATTAAGATAAAACCTGTTGAACTAATAGCCGACCCCAACTAATCTTGGGAACAATAAAGAGTAGGAAGATGGATTTCGGAACTTAATACTTCAAAGTCTACCATGAGCAATTTCTTTGTTATATGAATAAATATATCTTACTAAAATAAATCATTATATAAGTATTGGAGATGAAGTTGCGGAAAAATTGAAGGACTTATCACCTCTAAGCGGACCTCAAACCAAATTATATGATGGCTAACAACAAGTTTATACATATATGTAATAAATTATTATACATATACCTATAGACACACCTGGGCTGTTCGGTTGTATGTGTGCGTGTTTGTGATGTCACTTCTAGAAAAAAACTGGTCGGAATCACAACCATTATTATTTTTTATACATCGTGTTGTTTAATTTATACACGTTTGAACATGTATGAAAAGTTATTGATTAAGATAAATAAGTTATATTTAATTATGATCTGTTTTAGAAAAAAAAAAAAAATCGTCTTTGTATAATAAGTATACATAAAAATCATTGAGAGTGTCGGCGTTTGCGATTTATTTGAAAACTCACACGTATTCGATGAATCTAAATAGTATGCGACATATGAAAATTAACAATGTATGAATTATTTCAATATTTTATCCACTTCTACTATCATTGATTTAATTCTTTACGAATCGAACATGTGATAATGCAAAATTAAGAGAAACACGCTGGTATCAGCTAAAAGAAAAATTATCAGTCTATAAGACAGACCTCATGATATAAGAAGTCATTCTGATAAAAAACTTTCTTCTTGTCCTCAGAGCGTGGAGAGAGTACAGAGGATGCGAGGAGGACGGACCACGAGCGGCTTGTAACGGGTTCCCTGGCTACTGACGGCGAAGGTGAGCATTACATATATATTCATTATCATAATCACTTTAGGAAGTTGCCTTTTTTATTGAATAAAAACCAGTAAGAATTTCCTGGTACAAGTATGGGTGGGAGACTCTGTTTCCGCATAAGACTCGTAATCACTCAGTTTATGTAACGTTTATATGGTTGAAGTCATGTGTTTGTCACTCCCATTCATCTTGTAGGTGTCGAACTGCCTCATTGGTCTAGTGGTTGACGTATGCGACTGCCAATCAAGAGGTCTCGGGCTCGTAACCCGGGTCGGGCCATAAGTGTTATTGCTAAAGCTGTCGGTCCTGCGCCTGATCTCTCCCCGGTCGTGTCGGTTAACCGTCCTATCGGATTATGGGAGAAAGGGGACCGCGAGTGCACCTGTGTTTGCGCACACACTTGTGCGCTATAATATCTCCTGCATAGTTGCCTGGTCCCTGTTAAGACTGGCCGCCGTGGTCGTAATCGGCTAAGAGATGCTACCCGCGGTACAATAACAATCGCGGGGAACGCCGTGGGGCAAAGTTAGTCTAAAAAAAGTAGCCTTAGTTACTACTTATATCCAGTCCAGCTGATCCAGAGATTAGCCGGAACAAACAGATAATAATAATAATAATAAAAGCCTTTATTCGCTGACCTTTTTAAGTAACATGCTATTCTTAAAACCAGTAGTATTCTTAAATCTAATTTACAAGCAAAATAATAAATTTATTAGCAACCACTTTGGTCAGGTTGTCTGTCGACATAGGCCTCCCCCAATTGCCTCCACATATCTCTATACTTAGCAGACGTTCTCCATCCTTTTGGTAGAACAAACAGATAGACAGACATAAATTGAAAAAATAATTTGATGTGTGTGACGTGTATACATACATACATGCATGCATAATAAAAAATCAGTTATTTTTTAATATTTAATAGACATTCCAATTTTATTTATTTGTATTATATAGAAGAGTATTGAATGTTAAAGACATCAAATATAATATTAAACTTATGAAAAAGTTAAAAGTATTGTTATACACTAGTTAATTAACAACAACTTTGCTTTTAAAATATTTATTAATTAACCTCTGAAAAAACAAACTTGTATAATAATTGAGTGCATTCAGTTTTAATTTATTTATTAATTAGCAGATTTTTTACATATTTATGTAAATAGGATAATGGTTTTAAGAATTAAATTCTGTTCTTAACAGCACATCGAACTTCTATTTATTCTACAAAAATACTTTTAAAATTGCGTATTTGTTTTTTGTTAATCTTCTTGTCAAAAAGAAACAGAGATATACTAACCACCGTTTTGGTTATTTATCTTTAATGTCCACACTGAGTTCTGATATACGTAATACATAACAGAAGAGTCAAGACTCAAGAATCGTAGTTAGTCTAATATAGTTATAGACTGCCTCGGTGGCGCGAGTGGTAGCGTAAGCGAATGCTATGCTTGAGGTCTCGGGTTCAATTCCCGGGTCGGACCAAATGTTTGTATGATCTGCAAATATTTGTTTCGAAGTTTGGGTGTTTTCTATGTATAATGCGTATGTATTCACAAAAAAAACAGTATATATGTATTTATATCAGTTGTCTAGTACCTATAACACAAGCTCCGCTTAGCTTGGGACTAGACGGCGTTGTGTGTTAAATTGTCCGAAATTTATTTATAATTGTAATTCTAAAAAATCAATTCAATCCAGTTCCTAGCAAGTTACCTTTTCATCCACTTTTATAAGGAAAATCTTGGAATTATATAATCCTCGACGGCTTTCTAAATCTGGCTAGCCAGTTTATAAGTGGTGGTGTCCCAGTCCTAGCTGGTGGTATTGGTACTAACCTTGACGATCGATCGCTCGCCGCCAGTCCGGCGCCAGCACCACGCCATCGACGCCGTGCTATTATTTAATGGGATTGGTACTGTCTTGATATTCTTACACAAATGGTTGATAACATATTCAGTTCGTCGTTTTAATGAACTACAGATTTGCTTTAATAGGACAAGAGAAAGAGTTTGTAGGAATAAGTATTTAAGGACATTGAGTAAAATTTAATCTAAACGTAAAGATATTTAAAACTTAGTACCGGATCACTGATTAACTTAATCAGAAGAGATTTCAGCAAAGTTTTTAGTGAAAGATGGAGAAACACACTTACAAATAACCCTATAACGGTTTCTATTGTAAAATGATGTAACTCCAAAACAACCCATAAAAATTAACTGATGTTTGATGTCAATTCCACCTGACTGCAGGCCGTACTAGATTTATTTTTCTAACGATATTCCATAATCTTCAATTCCTTAAATTTTCTCCTGATAAGGGTTTCTAAACAGTTTTATTTTACTTAAGATACTATAAAGAGGAAATATTTAATTGTTTGTTTGAATTGAATAGTCTCTGAAACTACTGGACCAATTTGAATAATTCTTTTACCATGAGAATCCTATGTTATCCCTGATCAACATTGGCTATAGAATATTTTTTAAAATTTTAGGGATTCTATGAATCTAGGGTGTGAAGTCGGGACCGGTAGCTAATATCTTGTGTTGTTAATCAATGATATACCATTTTTGATCCTGATCTAGAAGTTATACAGTAATAATTATAAATCTTTTAATACAAGGTTTTAGTGTACAAACTATTGATCTGTAACGGTAGACTATGAATTAGTGAGCATATTCAAGGCTGTAATAGTAAAACTAGTGTCCCCTAGATACGCAATTTTATACACCTTTTATTGAAACAGTTTTGTTGTAAGTATGCCCAGAATTAACCTGAAAAACTTTAAACTACAAATTTTAGAATATCTCTAAAGGGGCAATGATATGCATACATTACTTACAAGACGAGTGTTCTGATGAAGTCGACTGTTAAACATAGACTTCCGTTTAGAAATTAATTTTGTTATGGAGTACTGTACCACGCTTGCTCCCTTAGTCGGCTCTTACTGCACCCACAACATGAATAGACGGAGTGCCACTTTGGTTTTTTTTTTATGGAATTGAAGGCAAAAAAGCAGACATCACCAGAGGCGTCGCAAGTGCGTTTCCGGCCTTTTGGGGTATGGACCCCTGGTATCCTCACTCACTCGGTAAAACACAGCGCAAGCGCTATTTCACACCGGGTTTCTATTAGGCCGTGGTATCACCCGGGTCGAGCCGGCCCATTCATGCCAAAGCGTGGCTCTCCCACGGAAAACTTGTTCTCTTAATCTGTCGCCCTATTACGTAAATGTGGCTAATATACACTTCTGTACATCCTTTTAGGATTTAGGTAAATTTGTAGTCAATTCTAAAATATAGGTAGTCTATTATTCCCTAGTGATTGTCTCTGAATAACCCATATTACAAGTTAGTAACGAAACTTCAAACAATTGCCGAACGATTTCATCATCTGCTGCATATTAGCAAGGAAACCATAATAATAACTATTACCCTTTATATTTAAGCGCCTGACATCACTTCTCCAGTATCTTGGCTTGTATGACAACAAATCTTTGCCAACTGACTAACAACGGCAAATTTTGTAGGTTTAGTTAACTGGTAATTTGACTCGGGCGGTGAAAGAATTCAATTGTTATGCCAAAATTATAACAAATCGACGTTTTGTGACAGGAAGTTTGTGTTTACGCGTTGCGTTGGTGGGTTATATCACGATGTGCTTTGGGATTTTTAAATTTGTAAAAAACCCATCTTCCTGTGTTTGAATTACGTTTTTATTTTACTAACATAATGTAAATCATGTTTTCTTGTTTGAATCGAATTGTAAAACCTTTCAATAAGTCTCCTGTAGTTAGCCATCGCTGCGTCGCGGCGTCGTAAGCATTTCTGTTTAGTGTCTTCTAATCGCCGTGAAATCTTTACTTCAATATTTAATATCCTTGTCAAGGGGTTTAATCGATTAATGTAAGTGCTATATAGTGTACAATTGAATTTGATAGGAAAAGTATGTAAGAAGATTAGGGACTTTTAAAAATAGGATGAATAGATATCTGTATGAATTGGTAGCAGATAAATCTGCTGCTTATTATGGAAAATGAAATATTAAGCTAACCATGACTTGTCTATCTTTCCAGAACGTCAGAGCTGGGAGTCAGAATGGTGCAGACTCGCGTACTGGGAGTTGACGCAACGAGTGGGTCGGCAGTTTGGTGTCCGAGTGAGAGCAGTTGATGTGTTCGGGGGAGGCGGAGGAGCTTGTGGGTCGGGAAGGCATGGCTTGTGTCTGGATGCACTGGACCAGAGAGGAGATGCACCTCAAGCAGAACAGGTGAGAAAATAATCCACTTCTCATTATTTATTCCAGTTAATATCCAAGAAAACATCCAATCAGTCTATTTTTGAACATTCCAGTGTAATTAATGACATGAAAACGTTCGCAGATTAATGGATTCAGCAGTTAAAAGCCTAAAGCAAGTTTTGTTGAATGGCTTGTAGGTATAGATATTAGTGAACCTGACTTGGCCAAAAGGTCGTGAGTTATATTTCCACTACTCTAGGAGGTCCCGGACCATGTGATTTTGGCTTACGCCTAACCAATCAGACCTCTTAACATATATCGAAGTAATTCATGTTTACGCCAACTGTAAAGAGACGATGGATCCTTGTATAAACAATATATGATGATGCAATCTAGTCAAGAAGATAGGGTGTTTCAGTAACACCCTGTTACTGAAACACCCATCTTAGTTAAGGGAATTTCCTTCATGAAAACACTCATCTTCACAAAGAATGAATCCTTTTCATTTGTTCTTTGGAGAATCCTGCAAATTCACCTTTATTTTAGCCCTCTTAGCCAAAATGCAAGTGTTACGCCTTAAATCTTTTTCCACAAATGCATCTATTCATTTGTAGTTGTGTAGTGTGTTAGCTTAGAGAGAGTGTAATTCTCATACATTAGTTAGTTTTCTATTATCTTAACTTAACTAGAAGGCAGGTTCTACCGACTTTGTGAACATACTGCCATGTGTGAGATGTCAACTTATTATTATGAGACACGTAGAAGTCATAAGCATATTGAAACAATAAGCTCGCACGTCCGAGGCGTCCAACAAAGAGCTCGATGTATTCGCCAGGGTTATCAGGGGTTATCTGGCGCGCCTCTGCTCTAAATCAATGTAACAATCCGTTCGTATGTAATCTGCGGCGACAGGAGCATTTGCGATAATGTGAATAAACGCAGCGACTTCTTAAGATAATTCTATGTAATATGAATTATTTCTGTTTTATTAAACTTACACGGACATTTTAGTAGAGCTGTTCTTTTCCTCTTTGCTTTTGCTACGCTCTATTCTTTTTCTTTTAGATAACCTATAATCTATGTAGACAAAGCGTTTGCTTGTTTGGTTAAACACGCTAATCTTAGGAACCACTAGGACGAATTAAAATTCTTGTAGGGTTGGATATATAAAGAAGCTGCAGGCGATAGAACATCACCCAATCACTAATAAAATCCGTTGCTTGATTTAACAATGTTCCAGAAAAGGAGAAAATATTACTCTTTATGAGAGGCGTTATCGAAATCGCGTGGGTCATTTAGTTTGTAATATGGACAAACGAGCATACAGGTTCATAGTAAGTGACTTTCGACGCTTATAGGTAGGCATTTTAATAGTTCTCCTCCCCTAGAATATATAGTTAGTCTTTTAAATCAACTTTTTTCTAATATTCTATCAACTAAATCGTCTATATTTTTCAATTACAGGTGCGAAAAACAAGAGCGAAAATTGGTCTAGGCGTTACCCTATCTCTGGAATCAGATGGGGTATGGTTGTACAACCGAAGCCAAGAGCCAGTGTTCGTCAGTTCACCAGCATTAGACGCTGCAGCTGCCAAGGCTTTATTAGTCTGGCGAGTAGCTCCAGGTCATTGTCTGTGCATCTTTGACCCTGCGTGTCCACCACCGGCGGTTTCTCTGCCTAACGTTGGACCAGTCGACCCAAGGTCTGTGCGGATCTCCTTCGCGAAGGGTTGGGGTCCGAAGTACTCGAGGCGGGATGTGACAGCTTGTCCGTGCTGGCTTGAGGTGTTGCTAGCGCCCCCCAGCTGACGTAAATAGAGTGCTGTGTGCATTTTTGTGTGGCTATTTGCTGTGAAGAATAAAATACATATTATCTAAATCTGTCACTGCCTGGAGCTGTTCAGGAAAGAAATAATCGGAGAAAGTTTATTTTTAATACAAATAGCCACACAAATATTTCTTTCGGACAATAAAAGTGGAAAAAGGACCAAATAAGTGAAGTGTATAACATTTTGAAATAAACTCGGTGACTTTCGTTATTGGACATTTATTAGAATTTAATGATATAGGAAAGAGGTCCACTAAAATAATAATGTATAAAATAAATAATAAAAATATATAATAATTGTTAACATATTTAAAAAACAATGTTTTTTTTTGTTATTTTAGTTGATCATTTTCTTATGTGTGCATATTGCACATAACAATATTTACATTTCTTGTTGAAAACATTTTACATGTTCATACTTGTTATAACTATGGATTTGTTACTTAATTTATTCACAATACACGTTACTAAACAATCAGCAAAATAAACTCACAAATCTATTTACTGACAAATTAAAAATAAGCCATTTGACTTACGAATATAAGGTTCAAAATCAATTGCAATTGCGTAGGGGCAATCACTTTAGTATTGAAATTTAAATAATTTATTAAATAATCATAAGCCAAGTTTAAAGTTAACAGTCCATAGATTTATACAGAGTGTATTTATCGAAATTATACTATTTGTATAAACTTTATACAAGTGTATATAAGTAGTATCATTGTTGGTGTATTGTATCATTTAAAAGTCATTTTTTTATATTCACCATAATAATGTAAATAGTGATTGGTTATGTATTTATAGGGGCCTTGTTATGTTATTCGAAAAATAATCGTTTAATGGTTGACCATAATTTAATGATAGTCTTTTAGCAGTTGGAAAAAATCTAGAAAAATATAATAATTACAATACATTAACATTAGATCACAATATCACCATAACCATTATTTAACTAAGTACTTATCATATACATATTTGTCGATAAAGCAGTGTATTTTTGTATACAAATACAATATACACTCTATCACTGACAATACATTTAATCACCATCATAATTAAGCTACTCTCTCAGATTGGAGCCAAACAATTTTAGTAGTGGAGTAAGTACCATTCCTTTCTTTAGATTTCTTTCAACTGTTTATAACAACATCAATTTGAGGCCTTAAGTTGTATAATGTATAGCTAGCTATACACGTTTTCTACACTTGTACATATTGTATAAACTCGGTTTTAAGACAATGCGAGACTGTATATATAATGATACACATATGTACTATATAATTAATTAATTATTTATAATTATTAAAATATGCCTTACCTTAGATTATAATTTATTTAAGAATTAGTGAATAATTTCAACATTTTTTACAAAAATCTATACATACTTACGTGTATGAAATATAATTTGACACAATTGTATATTGGAGAATTCGTTTTAAAGTGAAGAAGGCTGTGTGAAAAGCATTTTTAATTGACCTCAAGTGAAAAAAATAATTATGGGTTCAATTTTGAGAAGATATGACTTCATTTTTCTTATTTTACTTTTTTATATACACATAACGTTACTCAAATTCAATTTTAAAATAACTACTCTGTAATATTTTTTCTATTTTTATTTATTTTTTGTATTGTTACAAAATACAGTTCATCATTTCATTCATATTTTTTTCTCAAAATTGACTCAAATGTATCTCAGTCTTTGTGCGTTATGGGAGCAACTCGGAAACGCTTAAATTTAAGCGTGTTAATTTTAAAAAAAGATCTGCCGTAATGAAAATGTAATGAAAGTGCAATGTTAATGATTTTAATAGTTAATAAAACAGATAAAATGTGCCTTGTGTTGTATCGAAGTAATATTAACGGTTAACTTAAATTGTGTGTAAGTAAAACAGTCAATTTCACTGGCCTATAGAATTCTATACATTTATATATACACATATGTATAAATATTGTTTTTTATTGCGAGTCTGTTGGTCACTATGGCTTATTATATTACAGTTGTGAGGTGATTTCAAAACACATTTTTACTTAATTTATTAATTTCAACCACCTTAAAAAAAGGAGGGTTTACTATTCGACTGCATCTTTTTTTTATTTCTCCTTCTGCAATATTCTAGCTCCTAGTTCTTTTTTCATGAGTTTGTTAAAATTTTCTCCCTAGATAAGAATACAGTTGGTATTATTTTCATTTCTAAGCCTTTCTCAATGTTATTAAAATATTTCTAAAATATTCTTGCTTTAAAACAATGAATCGATGTTGAATTATTACGCTATAGTGACCAGCAAAACTAAAATCCTCGAATTTAAGGGTATAATCACTTACAGAAGTGGTGGGACAATAAGAATAAAATCTAGTCTATGTAACAACAATGCTTTGGTTGTTAGGTAACCGGGCCAGTTTTGGACCATATCGGTGCAAGGAAATTATATATTTTTATTCTACATTTTGGGGTAAACTATGACTTTTTTTATTTAAATGATCACGGGGTAAAAAGTCTTAAAGTTGTAAACGTAACAAAATATATACTTTAAAGTAAGTCTTTTGTTTTTGTCACGAAATCTGTGACTTATTTATTTAGTCTTACATGGAGGCAGCAAAGTTTATTTTATATAATCTGTATACAATGAAAATGAATTCTATTACATTTGCTAAGTCATAATTTACTTCAAAATTAGATCAATTTTGAAGATAGAATGTACATAATGTTGAATGGCAGCTTGTTCACAGTTAAATGTACTACTGCAGTCACAAATGCATAATTTTGAGTTACTTTATTAGTATTTTGTGTTAGAACTGTTTAGTCATTACATTAGACTGATATAGCGCCTTAAACAAATGATATTTTTACATATTTTTAAAAATGTATAAAGTTGTATAAAATGAAATACAAGTGTATAAAAAAAACAATCTGATTTGTATTTATTTTATAATTATTTTTTTTAAATTATGATGGTACTTTTTGGAAATATGTAAAAATGCTAAAATAATAATATAAAAATGTAATAATAATAGTTGTAATATTTCTCCCTGATTCGCTGGTAAATTGTTGTGTTCGACTGACAACGGATGAGATTAGGATATGATAATTTATAAATAAAAGAGGAATATTTTTAAAATAACAGTCGTTTCATTTACTTATCAATAATAAATTACAATTTTGAACGAAACAATTAAACCTCAAAATTTACTATAGGTACATATAAACGTATTTCAATACAAAAATATTTACAACACCAACTTTTTATACATTCTTTAATTACTAACAATAATAATACTGAAAATGCCACTTTGATAGAACAATATCAGATATAATATATAAAATTATGCACATAATACAAACACCAATACACACAAATATGAAAGGCATATTATTCCAATTTCTTCAAATTTGTATTTGGTACTAGGAAGCACACCGTACCGCACACTGAAAAACAAACATACTTTTAATAAAATATAAGACAGCGCCATCTAGTGGATGTATTAAACACTAACAAGCCCGTTGGCTAACTATTTAGTTCTCTATTTTAGCGGTTGCAATGAATCTCTCGATAGTGTTCTTGGTCAAGGCCATACTGAATTCTACCTTTAAATTCTATCTAACAGGCTATGGTAACAAAGGTATAGGTTTTGATCGTCATGAACAACGTTTAGCAGTCTCTTTTTCTTCTACTTTACTTTACCTTTTGGGTCCACAATCAATGTAAAGATTACCTGTTAGTACGGCGCCAATGGTTAGGAAAGGCGGTAGGCAGCCGTAGTCTATGAGTGCTGGGAAGATCACAGTGCCAGTAACAGTGCCAACTCTGCCACACATGAGGAACACGGACATTGCCATAACTCTGAAATAAATTGTTGAATTCATGTGTTAATTTTTGAAGAAATTACGTTAACCCAACTGTGACCAGAAGGAGGGTTATGTGGTTTGAGTGTATGAATGCATATTTAATTGCGGCGCTATTATATTTAAACGTCTTTATAATTTTGGTTGAATTTATTAGATTCGTTTTAATTAGGGGAGCAACACTGAAAAAAAAATGAAATTGTTGTAATTAGACCGCCAAGTGATCTCTAGGTTATTTGTGAAAACTATAGTGAAAGATTATTTATGTCAACTTTCTATGTTGTCGATTGATAGATACATGTAATGCCATCTATTACGTTTATTTTGAACTAGAATTAGTCCTACGTGACAATTGTAATGTTTTTATCATAGCACCAAATCATCAATATATTACTTATGTACGTACCTATAAATACTCAAATGCATGTAGACATTAAAACAGAAGCTTTGATTTATAAATAAAAGTATCATAAGTTAAGAGCGCTAATATTTGAAAGAACCTGTTGAATTCATACTGATGCTTCTAATATCCTATGGATGTTTGTTACTCTATCAAGCTAAAATTACTAAACGGATTAGGATGAAACTTTACAGGAATATAGCTTATACATCAGAATAACACATAGGCTACTATGTGCCGCGATAACCGACGTGCACGTAGGCGAAGTCGCGGACAATGCTTTCACGGCTAAACCGCTTCACTAATTTTAACGAAATTTATGACGTAAATAGATACTTTGATTCTTGTGGACATAGTCTACTCTTAACTGCGATAACCAACATACACGCTGGCCGAACCGCGAGCAAAAGTTAGTCTTATTTATTTCCGCGACAATTTATAACCTAAACTAACTGAAACCCGCGGTGCTACCCGTGGTACGACAATAACCGCAGGCAACGCCTCGAGGCGAAGCTAGTATCTTATATAAATTGTAGCCTATGTGCTATTCTGATGTATATGCTTATTGTAAAGATTCTTTAAAATCCATTCAGTAGTTTTTGCGTGAAAAAGCAACACACGTACTCACAAATTTTCGCGTTTATAATATTAGTAGGATGAGATTTTGATGTGATAATTACAAGCATTTGTAACAAAACTTTAGATAAATAAACGATCTTGTATTTTCTATAAATATATACACACAGCATATAATTTATAGTCAAGAATACCTGAGGGAAGTAGGGAATAAGTCCACAGCTATGCTGGATAAAGAAGCTCCACATAAGGACGTCAGAGCCATGGCTGAAGTCACCATTGCCACTACAGCAAACGCACTATTGCCGAGGAATGGCATTAGGACTATTAAAAGAGCGCTTGATATACCACAAAAGCTTGCCACTAATTTCTTGCCGCATCTGAAAAATATGAGTAAAGATTCAATTCAACTTAATTTTACTAATTATAGTGTCCGACCGAAAGTTCGGTTTCGGTTTCGGTTTCGGCCGAGTTTCGGCCAAAAATCAAGTTCCGGCGGCAGTTTCGGTTTCGGCCAAAATTGGCCGAAACTTTTGCCGAAACCGAAACTTATTTCGAAAGTATTAATTAGTAAGATTTCTAAAAATCAATACTTAGTATTTAATGAAACAGTAACAATTAGTGATATGATTATTGATAACTGATGAACATTTTGCTATGACAACTTAATTATAAAATTATTAAAAATATTATTAACATTTTTTTATATTATGTTAAATAAATAATTACAACAAACTTAATATACTGTGTTTCCATTTCATGTCCTAATTAATGCAGCAGAATAATGGGTAAAATGCACCAAACTTCAGTATTTTAAGGAATTTTATACTTGACCACGTGAGTTTCGGTTTCGGTTTCGGCCGAAACTGAAGCCACGGCCGAATATTCGGTTTCGGTTTCGGTTTCGGCCGGAAAACCTGTTTCGGTCGGACTCTACTAATTAATAATCAAAAATTTTAACAAAAAATAAACCGACTTCGAGAACTAGACCTAATTGAAATGGGATAACACGGAAAGCAACATCTTTCTCACAGAAAACCGGTGTGAAATAGCGCTTGTGCTGTGTTTCACCGAGTGAGTGAGGATACCGGAGGCCCATACCCCAACCCCTCCCCCATTCCCTCTCCCCATCCCCCAAAGGTCGGCAATGCACTTGTGACGCTTTTGGTGTTGCGGGTGTCCATGGGCGGCGGTAATCGCTTACCATCAGGTGATGCGTCTGCTCGTTTGTCCCTATACAATAAAAAAAAAACGAAAAGAATCATTAAAATCGGTTCATCCAGTCAAAAGTAAAAAGTCTGTGTGTCATTTCAAATTAACAGTTTTTTATTAAATGCACATGCAAGTCAATAATTATGGTATGTACTTACATCAAAAAGGCAATTTTAAAATAATGTCTATCTGTTAGTTCCGGACTATCTCTGGAATAGATGTACCTACTGATTTTGACCAGACTTACACTGGCAGATAACTGGTATAAGGAGCTACTAAGGCTACTTTTATAGACTAGTACCTAAATAATCACAAATTTTAACAAAAAAACCGACTTCAAAAACTGAAGCAAATTAAAACGGGACCACACGGGAAGGCGACCCGACGCGACGCCGGGAATTCGGTTAAAAAGTAGCTCTTTGTGGGGCACAACTTGTATAAAAAATAACTTGACAAATTCACTCATAATTTCAGACTACGAAGAGCCTGTATTATTTCTAAGTATAAACACAGTTAGTATGAAAAACATGCAGGTGCATAACTTTAAATCTTTCTAACTAAAAACTTTTTGGTTTTGAGTACGAATAGTATTGAGCTCGATCTCTGGCTGGAGCCAGGAACAATTATATCTGGCCCGATAGACCAGTCTATATCAATAAACCCTATTCTTGATCTATTTTTTATAAGATTATATGACCTACCAATAAAAAATAGTCATTGTCTTCAAGATCTATTTTCAAGATTGGCAAAATACTTCAACATCTTTGTCACGCCATTAAGTATTGCTAATTAAGTTTATCTGACTTATCACAAACTCAATCTCGTCTCAACTCACCTATTGATGAAAATTCCTCCAATACAATAAGTGAGCACAGATCCTGCTCCAACAGCTGCGCTCTGAAGATATGTCAGCATATCAGTAGCTATCGGAACACAATTGTCATCTGCTGCAGGTTGATTGGCAGGTGCAATGGCAGAACATAGACCCTGCGAATCCGAACCAATCATAGCTGCCAGTTGCGGGTACCAGAGACGAATTGTGTTGGATCTAGAAATGAAGATAGAATTGAAACAAGTTGAATCGAGAACTTATCATGCCTTAAAGAAAATCGAAAATAGTTGAAGTCTGTTTGGAAGGAAGGCAATAACTGTATCAGAATTTTTTTCATGCCTTGTGATAAAATAAAATAATAGTACTTTTTTCTCTGGTTAGTACTAAGTTGCTTATAAAATCTCTTCGAAAAATGTAGCAGCTGTTTCCTTTGAAAGATACACTAAAGGTTTCCTGTACACCACAACGATTCAGAAGCTACTTCCAAAGTTTCTTGGGTTCTTCTCCATAGGATTGAAATTGTGAAACCACGCAGCTACAGTTATTATTGTAACGTTTCGATAGTATTTTTTGATGTAATATTGAGTTCAGAACAGTCTTTAAGATACCAAAACATACCCAAACATACAGCCAATGTGTATGAAACAGACCAGCGCCAACCACTTGAGGTGAGGTGGCTTGAACAACGGCGCCATTTGTGCCCAGCCTCCTCTGAGCGCTGCTATTCCTTGAGCTTGCTGCTCATTTTTTTCCTCCACTAAGGTTTTTATCTGAAAGTCAAAGAACATTATTCATTACTATTATCTTTCTGTTCATCTTGCTATTCCTGTTCATCGTGAAATTTGGAAAAGATTTTGGTAATGACAGGCATAAGACGGCTGCTCTAGATGTTTTGACTCTTTAGACTTAATGAAGGGAGAATTTAAATTAAGTAGGAATAAAGTAGATGAAGTTTACGAAATAAAATCAACTGAATATTGACCGAGAACCACTAAACATGGCTAAAACTTGAAAAGCCATTTACAACATTATCTAAATTGATTTTGTATTGATCGATTCGATTGAGATGATCTTGGTTTATGACTTATTGCCCTTTTTATTTCCTTACAAATAGGTCTTTGCAGAGGAAAACGACGAGTTCAAAGATAGAATGACTCTAATACATCATGGTAAATCTTGTTCCGTTATATTTAACCGAGAGCCACGCTTCAGCATGAATGGGCTGGTTCGACCGGAGTGTTACCGGCCTCACAGAAAACCGGTGTGAAACAACGCTTGCGCTGTGTTTCACCGAGTGAGTGATAACCCAACTCCTCCCCATCCCTCAAAGGCCAGCAACGCACTTGTGACGACTTTGTAGGTGTCTATGGGCGGAGGTAATCGCTTACCATCAGGCGATACGTCTACTCGTTTGCTTCCATACTTGATTCCATAAAAAAAATCCAACTGTTGCTACTGATGGTGATGGTAATTCAAAACCCTACAATAGAACCGGTAGTAAAAAACATTATTAAAAGTATAGATGAAAAAAATATGAAGGGAAAGTATTATGTAAAAAGTTATTCAATAATATAGATTAAACGAATTACGCATTGATGAAACATTGTTTTTTCCAACAGCTATTGTGTACGTGAAAATTAGCAAATCTATATTTACACCAGTCAAACAAAACTGGCGATGTAACATTTGATTACATAGTCCGTCATCTCCTCGCGGAAGTTGAAAGAAAATTTGTAGAAACTAAGATATACATTGTCTTATTTTGTCTTATTCGATCTTGAGTTTTTATAACGTCTGGTCGAAGATTAGGCTTGTTAGGACCTGTTAATGGATGGAGTATTATTTAAACTATCGTGGTTTAGACTTTCCATAGCTTCACACTGCACATACATGACTTATGTAGCGTCTAGTTTTCGTATTTATAATTAACGAAATACATATTTTATTACGTAAAACTTTTAATAAATAATATTCCAATTATTTGTTGTGTCGCCGCGTGGGGATTTCCATAAATAATATAAAAAAAACTCATCATGACCGATATATGGGAAAAAGCTGTATGAAGAGTTAAAGAGATAAAATATTATAAGTCTTTTATCTTGCTGTCAGTGTCCTGATATTCGTTGACGTCAGTTGTCAGTCAGGATTAATTGTAAGGATTCTTTCTACTTTATAAATTTTCTAAATTCTTACCGGAAACTCTTCAGCAGGTTTCCCAGTATTCCATTTGTATATAGCCCTGAAGATGGCCAAGGCTTCTTCGTTCCTCCCTCGTGACATGAGAAATTTGGGGCTCTCCGGCAGGCACAGGAAAGCCAAGCCAGTCAGGAGTGGAATGAGGGCAGTCGAAAATAAAAAGATATTCCAGGAATGAATCACTGAAATAGAGAATATAATTATTTGTTGTGATTAAGTGATAAAATAAAACGATAACAAACTATGTAAAAAGACTTTTGCTTAAATTTTTCTTTAAAAGACATAATAATTAGGCATATACACCTACTGCTTCGGTCTCTTATAACAAAATGTTTAGCAGATTAGACAGTAAAAGTTAGTGAAAAATGTAAGCGAACAATGAGTTTCAGAGAGAAAAAGCTTGCAGAAGTGACTTACCGAAATAATTAAATATATAGAAGTCCATGTCTTTAGTGAGAATGGCCCAGGCGAGAAGCGGAAGAGTGGTGTTTGCAATGGTGTAGAAAAGGCTTGTAAACAGGATTATTCTGGCTCTTAGCTCTGTTCGGTGAAGTTCTGCGAGGTAGGAGATCAGAACTGCGAATGGCCCGTTGAAGCTGAAAAGGACAAGGCTACTCTTAGACTAAATTTATTTATTAAGAAGAAGAAGAAGAAGCGAAGATTATTATGAAGCAGTAACTAATGCCTTGTGACTTCTGCCAACCTTAGAGACTTGAGAAATACAAGTGTGTTGCTACTCCTTGAACTCCCAATGTGAGGTCTATATAGCTCTACCAAGAACGGCCCATAAATGTTCATTAAAACATTACAAATTTGAACTAATTTACAGTAATTAAATTATATAATAGTGTTTCCAAACATAACAAAACTATTAATCGAAAAAAATTTGAGATACTCACAGAAATCCACTAGTGAACCTAGTCACAAGAAGCATGGCAAAATTTTGACTCATAGCTGCAATAACTTCGACCAGACCAGAACAAAAGAATCCCCACACCATAATCTTCCTTCTACCTAAAGTATCCGATAGGAATCCCCACACCATTGCTGACGATATCATGCCTGGAACAAATGGAAAAAAATATTTAGATTGATTTCAAGATTGCTACCAGAGTAGTTATAATTCTTATTCGGTCTGTTCTATAGCTACTCCAGCTTTGCCTTTCAGTACTCAAATTTATAGTTTTAAAAATCTTACAGATCTTGGTGCACAACCATAAATTAACACTTTAGTACCACAGTTGTGGCTTACAAAAATATATATGTATTTGCAGTTTTGATTCTTCTATATCTCGATAAAATCTGTAGCAAATGTACATATTTAGCTTAAAACTTAATTGTTCCATTTTCACTATCATGATAAACATTTGTGCTATTGAATAGGTTTTATAAAACGGTTTTTTTATGACTCTGTGTTTTGTTTTTCATTTCTAAGTTTCTGTTAATTAAATTGTTTTAAACATCAAGATCCTCCATAATTAATATTTAGTTAACTCATGACTCTAAAGATATTTTTAGTAAAATGATAAAATTCTCAATTTTGTTCTAAGATAGCACGACGATTTAATACATTCAAATAAAAAAAGTATTCAAAATGATGTAATAGTGCAATAATAGCGGTTAGAAAAAACTTTCTGGCAATAACAATGCCCCACACGTGTGCGGTGTAAAAAAATTAAGTACTGCAATTAATCAAAACATTCCATGTGTTCGCAGCATATGAACTTTATGATTCAATCTCTAAAAATGTTATCAACTTCAAAACATCGAATTTTCGAAAAGAAAGAAAGATCTGCTTATCGTCTTACGAACTCTTGTATAAAAATTTATGATGACTCATTAGTAAACAAACATATTTGTACAGTACAATGTGTTTTGAACGTTTTTCCTCGAAACTAATTACCTAGCCATTATTGGGACCAAATTAGATAGAGAACAATACCTACTCTTTCTTTTTCTATTTTTTTTATGGTTTTGTTCATTACTGGTTTTATGAAAACTTTCCAAACTTTGGAATTTCGTCATAATTATGATATTTGGATAGCCACTTGCCGTGGGCAAAGATATCTAATGTCGGTCTTTAACATTCTACTGCTGGACAAAGAGGAATTGCTGGACTTATTATATTCTACTTGTAGTGATGATTTTCTGCTTAGTGTGTTCCCTTACTGGCCTCTTACGACACACAAGGGATGAATATGAGTGCTGACTCTCCGTGTTCTTAATTCGTCACCTTCATAATTCTATTTCCTCCATTTTATTGTACACTTCGTAAAGATAGACGGACATGTCAGTCTAGCAGCTAGCCAGCCTGATTGCTAGCCATATGTCGTGGTCTCGATTTCAAACCAGGACAAATATTATGTGATGACCATGTGCTTGGGTGTAAATTTTCTAAATCTTGGATGTATTTAGAAATATATGTATGAGGCTTGAAGCCTTTACGTGAATGGGTCTACGATTGTCAAATTGAAAGTCGTATTAATGTGTGTAGTTTTAATATGTTTCTATTTATCCCTTCGGGAATAAAAGCATAAGAAAGTAAAGTTAATTTAAATCAACTTCTATTGCATAAGAAAACGATGAATCCGCAAAGAGAAAGAAAACTAGAAGCCAACCATATATTAAACCGTCTGGAAAACACAGTATGGTAAGCGATAACCTTATTTCTAAGGAGAACCCTATGAATATAGACTACTGATGATGGCGATGTACTCCTAGATTTTGACCATGGCGGCCAGTTTCAACGAAGACCAGCTTACTACGCTGCTGATATTATAGTGCACGTGTTCACTGTGCAAACATACATGCACTCTATGTTCCCTCATTCTCATAAACAGATGGGACGGCTAACCGACACAACCAGGGAGAGATCTGATCCTGGACGTTGGTCTTTTTTGTTGTTGAGCTGTTGAGCTTTAGGAGCTCTACACGAGGGTTAAGACCACAACGTTGGTCTTTTTTGTTGTTGCGCTGTTGAGCTTTAGGAGCTCTACACGAGGGTTAAGACCACAACTTTAAACTCTGGGCTCTTGTAATCAGCTTCGATCAACGCACAATATACGTTCGCACGTTCTATAATCAGAAAAATTCATTATCACTTTTTGGACCTTTCGATTGTCTTTCGATTTCTTGATTAGCAATCACTAACCGCTTGACCAACGAGGCAGTATCATTTGAATGAACTCATTACTAGTCTGTTCCGATGATGAAATTATGAATCTAATTTCGCAATGTGTGACACACGCACACTTTCTGTTTTGACTAAGTTTTATTTTTGTAAATTTATAAAAATAAATATTGATATCAGTTTTATTTTGTTTACCATTGCTTCGATAACATTATGTTTCAGCAAAACACAAATATGTACACATGGGAACACAATACATAATATCGCCTGATTTCTATGTCTCAGTTTACTTAGTATCACCAGTTTCCACTCAAATATTGTGATAATGACGCAAAACTATAATAAACTAATTCATTTAATTAGTTGCAGGTTTATTATTCATGTTAGTAAGGCCAGTCTCACACTTATCAAAGTTCTCGTAATATTTCAGTCACAAAATTGAAAATGCAGGACAGGTTAGTTCAGTAAATGAATTTCTTCTACTACTTTAATATAATATTTATTGGAATAGGAAGCAGTCTGGCGACACAAGTGAACGAATGTCACCAGAGGATGTCAATTCGCATGCCTTAGGCAGATTAAATAGTATTAGCTCTATATAATATTTTTACAATGTATTGACTATTGTGCGTTGATCGAAGCTTAGTTTCGTGTAGTAAGGTCTCGAAATAGTTGTCATCTTAGAGTCAATGAAATAGTTGTGTTTCTATGGTGTAAAGGGCAAAGCATGTTTCATTCCATTCGAAACTTTGTTGAACACAGATTTAATATATTTAGATTATTTTAATCCCCTGTCTTCGAGTTTGCACAAAATTTTTGTGACTTATTTTTATTTAAATGAGCGTTTAAATATAAGTAAATATAATTAAATGATAGTGAATGGATTAATTGTTATAATTTTGTTAATTGTCGTTGTTTAATAAATAAATACTATGTAATCTTGGAGCTGATATTGTTGTGCATGTTGTATTCACCTGATGTTAGTTGTACAATTCGTTTTAAATCTATAATTTATATGTATTTTGCAATGAAACGATGTATATAACTGTTGGTGAATCAAATAAACAAATAAAGCAATAGACATGTCACTGGCACATGTATTTGCTACTGAAAAGACACAAGGACGGAGGAATTGTTGTTTTTGTTGTAAACTCAAACACTTGGCACATCAACGTAAGTTTTGCTTAATACTGGTTCCCTATAAGGCCGGAGTATCACTCACATCAAGCCAGGGGATATACGCCAAGGTATGACTCTTCCACGATTACAGATAACCAGCCAGAAGCAGTTGTTTATCGAATCTTTCATGCCAATTACCAATTCACGAGAAAGTAAATTTTATAAAGAGGTCATATGATGACGATGCTGCTAAAAATACATGATAAAATAATCAACAACTCTCACATTAAAGTATCTAATGTTTAAAGTACGTCAAACATGAAAACAAACACATCACTTATGCCAACTATTCACAAATATATACACAGGGTTTAGGACTTGTACCGATACACGTTTCAATTTTTATAAACACACCAAATCTATTAGCTCAACTTTATCGTTTCAGTTATTAAGTATATAGACAAATTTAAGTCGCTAATGTTGTTTATTGACTTTATTAAGTAAAGGTATATTTTTATTGCAAAAACCTGTTTAAATACGCTTGAAAAACACAAAAATATTGCATCCATTGTATTCCAATTTTTACATGATGATACAACATGTTTCAGAGATGGTTTGATATATTTTATGTAACTATAATGTGCCACAGAGAAGCGGATCAGGATAAAGTCAGTTAATTATACTTTACTATATTTAATAAACAAAATTCTCGTGTCACGTTGTTGCTCACGATGAATTCCAGAACTTTCTAACTTATTTTCAGGATTTCTTAATGTGCGTTTTGTTGACATGTCTAAGATATAGTTAATATCACGCTTACGCCAATAAGAGCCGAGCGTAATTGAACAGAGATTTGAAGTACAATTTTTGTGCTTCGTCCATATACAATCCTCGATTAGTATTTAATTGGCCCACTTTTGAACAACAGAATGATAATGTTTTTAAGATAGATACGCTTGTCAAGATATCACGAAGTATTTTTAGCGTCTGCTATATTTATTTATTTTAGCGTCTCATATTGTGTAATTAATCGTGTAACGAATAATTTTGGGAAATAGCGTGTTTGATAATTTAACGCTTTAGTTATCTCCTTTAGGGCGTTAATCTGGACGATAGATAACTGCTAAAGATTTGATGTGGAAGGTATAAGGCTAGAACCCTTTTTCAGCCATCTGAAGCGAGGTTCGTGACCAGGTAAGAAGAAGGAAAATAAATGTACGAAAACAGAATTAAACCACGTTTTTTATAAAACCACGGTTTTATACAACAACGATAAAAAGAACTTGGTTCGTTTTCGTACAAACATATTTTTTTTACGCTCCTCAATTGGTTAAGAACCATTAGTTTCGATGGCGGCCTAAGGGACTTTCTCTATGGTCTCCCTTATAATTTCGAGAGTTCTATATCCAGCTGTGACACATACGATATAAGATACTCGTAGATAGATAACTCTTTAATGTAAAGTTACACAAAGATACAATTACAGTTTGTAAAATTACAATGAGAAACAAAACAAAAAAGTTGTACATATGGCTTATCGCGGTCTGCGATTTCTTCCAGTCAACTGCTGGATAGCATAAAGGACAAAATATATGAGAAAAATGTAAAAAATAGAATTAGAATAAAAACAACAACACAGTGAACACATACATACATTATATGGCGGACATCATGGTTCTCATCACATTACATATCGGAAATGTCTCTCTATTTTTAAAATTGATAAGTTTCTGTGCTCGTCTGATGGGTAGTGAAAATACATTCCATAGACGTGCTGCTTGCACCATAGAGGACTAGTCCATAGAAATCGTAATGTGCTTCAGAATTTTCAAAATCAAGTGAAAGTCTTACCTCCATAAGTCATAGCAGAAATTGTTCCCATGTCCAATAAACTTAGTCCCATATCGCACTGTGCCCTGGTGAAGATATAGCTAGCTGAACTGGTGACAGAAACCGAACTCCAGAAGGCAGGAAGTGTGCAAATCATGAGAGCAAAATTGAATTTGCCATAGCCGGTCGCAGCAATTGCGCTTTCAAAGTCTGATGGTTCGGCTTCTGGAAATATCAAATTTTAAATTTAGTAATATTTAAACCGTGGCAGAAGCTGGATGCGAAAAACCTAAATAGGAGCCGCAGCCAGCGTGAACTGCAATAGGCTCATTATAATGAAGGTGATCCACAAATTCTTATATCTCTTTGGACCCTAAAACCGGCGATCCAATGCATCAATAGGAAGACAGCAATATTTCAGATGGTGTTGATATAATCATTAATTTTGACCAGGGTACTTAACATGTCAGATAGTTTATAAATTACTAAATTAATGACGACGAAATAATTTGCAGATTCATCTTTATAAATTTCAACACATCTGATTTATATTTGCTTATGAAATCGGTACAAATTTGTTCAATTTACTTTTAAAAAAAATAAAAGGTAAATTTGGTTTTTGGTTTTTGTACTCTACGTACTAAATAGTATCCCGTATGTATCTTCAACCATTTCTCTTCTTTTATAGCACCATTTTATTTGATACATCTGCTTATATTTTACTAGAAAACACTCAAACTCCGTAACCAATATTTCCAGATCCAACAATCCAAGCACACCAGTTGCGCACACTACCACACACACACCATCGATGCAGTGTGTTTTTTTGTAATCATTTTTCGGGTAAATGTACACTTACAAATAATGTAACTTTTACTGGTAAAAGATTTGCCAAAATCTGTTCAGTAGATCCAGAGATTGCTCCCTAAAACCTCACAAACTTTACCTCTTTGTAGTTTTAGCATAGATTATTTATATTTACATTATCGACATTGTCGTCAATTCTTCTGTTACAACGTTTAACATTTGATTTCGAACTAAACAATAAACAGTTAAATGAAAATAAAATCAAACCGAATACTTCAGGTGACGTAGATCGGTGAACAAAATACAAGGTTTCGTCAACTAAAATATCGCCAATCGAGTTGATAAAAACAAACACGTCTCATACCGGTCTGGTTTTAACCTGAAATATTGGAGTCGAGCCAATGATCCCAGGCCGAGCTTTTGGTCTTTAACACCGAATGTCATTCCGTTTAGTTTTATTGCTGTTGTTCAATAATAATATGAGAGCGCGAGTATTTCTGCTGAGGTGCAGGAGACCTTCGGTTATGAATAATAATAAGAAACAGTTTTCTTTAAGAATTGGAAAGCGAAGGACTCACAGATTACCTGTGATACAAAAAAATAGTGCACAATTTTAGTATTTAACGTTAACTTTTTACTAGTATTTTATTTATTTGATTTCAGTGAGTGCGATGCTGGGCATAACTCTGATGCGCAGAAAGAGAAACGAGTGGATCAGAGAAAAGACTAAAGTCGTAGATGTCGTACAAGAAATAGAACGCAGGAAATGGAGATGGGCAGGACACATTGCTAGACTGGAGTACAGCCGGTGGGCTCGAAGAGTGCTTGAGTGGAGACCGCAAGCAAACACCCGAGGCAGGGGGAGACCGTCAAAAAGATGGGTCGACGATATACGGGAACGAGCGGGAGTGAACTGGATGGCGATGGCACGGCATCGCGAAAAGTGGAAATTGGGAGAGGAGGCCTACGTCCGAAGACGGACAAACAAGAGGCTGTGATGATGATGATGAGTGAGTGCGATACCGTAAACCCAATAATGCAGAAGCATCTCAATAAGTCGCAATGGTGTGGGTCACCATGCTGCATTGTTGCATTGTCTGAGTATGGTGATCACTACTCTTGGATTCTGCTCATGCTTTCCATCCATGATAGGCAGAGCCTAGTTTGGAATCAGACTTTGAGACGTGGCTGTAGTTCAAGCAGTTGTTACGAAGTTTCAAATGGGTGGATTGTTTTAAAAAAAAAAATTCAAGAATCAAAATTTGTGATTTTTTATGCAACAAATTATTAAAGTGTCTCCCCGTATAGGTTTTAAAAACTAAAAAAAAACATACAAAAACTTTAATTTTTAAAACTGGACACACTTACCTTGAGCCAACTTCTCTAAATTTGAAGAAGACAAGCCAGTCACCTTGAACAGATGGTCGTGAGGTATTTCCTCCTTCACTGCAGTCTCTTGCGCTTCACACTTGACCATTTTGGAAAATTTAATGCCGAATTTTTAGAAAAGAATATCCATTTGTTGAGTGGTCTAACGAGAGCTCCATTACTCAATCCTTTTAACAATGAGGTAATAATGTTATCGGTCCTGTTATATGTTGTATCATCAAGTTTGTAAAGGCTTTATGGGAACGCTAAATCAACTTGATTCATATCTGTATGTAAACAGCTACTAGCAAAGTATATATTTGGCGATAACACATGATTTTATATCTGACTTCGGTTGTTTTATGTGTTTTTAATAAGAGTACGATTTAAAATTTATGGTTGACTGTTATCGTATGACTTGGATTGTTGAAATGTATAGATAAAACTGAACTAGAGTTATCTTAAATGTGATTTCCGTCAATAAGAGATTTGTTTCTGAAATATTTTTAAAGTTTAGTAACCAAAGGGTAAAAACAGGACACAATTACTAATACTCCGCTGTCCGCGTGTCTGTCCGTCCGTCCGTCAGTCTGTCACCAGGCTATATCTCATGAACCTTGATAACTTGACAGTCGAAATTTTCACTGATGAAGAATGCCGATAAATACTAAAAATAGAATTTAATAAATATTTAAGAGAATCCCCCTTCTAAAAGAACGTGTTTTTGTCGTTTTTCAAATGTACAAGTAATGGTACGGCATTCTTCCTGCGGGAGTCCGACTCCCCGACTCGCACTTGGCAATTTCAATTTTTTTTAATAAATTCAAACCAAAGGTTGTTGCCCTAACAATCTGATGCACTAACGACTCGACTCATAAAACTGAATAATTATAATATAACCTTCCTAACTATATCAGAGGTTATAAAAATTAATAGTGTACGTATTTACAATGAATATAGAATGATGATTAAATTAAAGGTTGTTTCTATTTACTTTGAAGGGTTTATTTATACTTGTCATAGATAGTATGAAAGGTAATAATAACTCGACACATGTCAAACACGATGATGTAATTCCAAACTAGGTAGAACCTGTGGAGGAACGGGTGTCATGTCCCACCAACACAAAGAGAGGATCCTCCGACCAGGCGAGGTGATCATGTCTGGCGGGCCACTGGGTCGGACCAAATGTTTGCATGATCTGCAAGTATTTGTTTCGGTGTTTGTGTGTTTTCATTGTATAATATATGCATGTATTTACAAAAAAAGTATAAATGTATTTATATCAGTTTTCTAGTACTCATGAATACAAGCTCTGCTTAGTTTGGGACTAGATGGCTTTGTGCTTACCGCTCTTTTCGATTAGATCTTTTAAACTACTCAACAGATTTTAATGCAGTTTTCAGCAATATATACAGTGATTTAAGAGGTAGGTTTAAATGAGTAATACATGCATATTATAGTAGAGGAAATTCGAGTTTCTTTTTTTTTAAAGGCTAATCTCGCGCTAGCAATAATTCCTGTGTCGCGGGGGACTTTACAAACATACATGAAACGGACACAATCAAATTTGTGGCTCACACAAAGTGTTATTCCGTGTGGGATTTGAACCCACAATACTTTGGTGAAGTAACCAAGTGGCCAAACGTGCAGTTATTTCAAAGACTTCCTTCCTTCTTTAGATGATGGTTTGAATTAATCAATAGTACGCGTACTTATTGTCTCTTTTCTATAGTATACGATTTTAAGTATATGTATTTTTGTGTATTTATATATATGTTTGCGTATACATGCATATATATATTAATATGCGTATTCGTATTTGTTATTTAATGTAAATACAACTGTGACCTCGCTGAATCTACCCTACTATATCTCTTCGCTCCCCGAAGGTTGGCTGGTAGATAATGCCTTGGGCATTAAGTCCGCCGATGCACACAAGAGCGTGAAGTTGTAAAATAAATAAACGACATAATATATATATATATATTTTTAATTGAATAGTGGGCAAACGAGCAGACGTATCACCTGATGGTAAGCGATTACCACCGCCCATGGACACCCGCAACAACAAGGAAAAGGGGATGGGGCAGGGGTTGGGGTATGGGCCTCCGGTATCCTCACTCACTCAGTGAAACACAGCGCAAACGCTATTTCACACTGGTTTTCTGTGAGACCGTGGTATCACTCCGGTCGAGCCGACCCATTCATGCCGAAGCATAGCTCTCCCAAGGGTATATATATACTAGAATATAGATATCAACTTAATGCACATGCTGTATAAAGGCGGACTGAATGCCATGGGACATTATCTCCCAGTCTACCTTTAGGCGATATAGAAATATGATGCGGTAGAACTTTCTAGATATCCTTCCTTCCTTCGCTGGCTCAACGACCCAAAGTGTGTCTTGACCTTGAAGTAGAATCTTTCATATTCTGTGCCCCATCTCAGATTAATCGGACACTTTCATCTCTTCCATATCTCTGGCATTCAACCTCTACTTTCCAGCGGTATCTGGGTCGTCCCACCGGCCGCCGCTCGATGGGCTGTTCAAGGTATGCTCTTTTGACGGCTCGATCCTCACCCATTCTTTCGGTGTGGCCAAGCCAGCGAAGTCGGGCAGCTTTTATTTCCCTGATTATGTTTGGCATTGACACTAGGCTCTCTATCTCTGTCTCCGCTTTCTCCTACCGTATCTCTAGATATAGCAGAGAGATTACCTCACAGAAAACCAGTGTGAAATAGCGCTTGCGCTGTGTTTCACCGAGTGAGTGGGGATACCGGAGGCCCATACCCCAATCCCTCCCCCCATCCCCTTTCCCATCCCCCCAAAGGTCGGCAACGCACTTGTGACGCCTTTGGTGTTGCGGGTGTCCATGGGCGGCGGTAATCGCTTACCATCAGGTGATACGTCTGCTCGTTTGCCCACTATTCAATAAATAAAAAAAAAAAAAAAAAAATTATATAAACTTGAAGCATGTTTACACCTCTGTAATACTAAACTGCAGTTGTTTCCGTTCGTTTGTTTGTTTATAAATGGCGAGTAGTCTTAACATTGGATATCTGTTTATTTGCTACTGTTTACTGTTCAAGTTATCAATACAATAATTTAGCACACTATGATGCGTGGTGCTCGTGAATTCTTTTTTTATACGTTTTTACTAAAATAACATTAAACACTAATACGTAGCTGCACCCTATCAACGGATTAGGGTAGTTAACTGCCTCGTTGGTCTTGCGGTTAACGTATGCGACTGCCGATCAACAAGTCTCGGGTTCGAATCCCACGGGGGATGGGGTACGGGGGTTAAACCTCAAGTTACAAACTCTGAGCCAGTATTTCTATGATCAGAAAAACTCAATAACACTTTTGGCCCGACCCGGGTTGTGAACTCGAGACCTCTTGATTGGCAGTCGCATACGTCAACCGCTAAATCAATGAGTTACCAGTATTAAGAATATTTAGTATCTGTCAATGTGGGGGAACGAGTGACATATGCCACCAACACAAAGGGAGGATCCTCCGATAAAGTGAGGTGATCATGCCTGGCGGGCCACTGACCAACAGTTGATGTTGGGATGTTGTGTATATGATAATCGGCGCGAGAATTTCTACTGCGCGATTCAGGATTGGTAGTTTCTTCGTGTTGTACGTTGCTCCGTAGTTCATTGTATCTGCGGTAGGTGGCGCTATAGTATGTCGCTGTTGCGGATCAGGACAGCCCGGGATTAGTCCGTCATGATGTAATCCTCGACCAACTCAGAGTTGGTACTTCAAAAGTAGCTCTAAGTAACCGTTGACCTGTAAAAGCTGTAACGAAGTCCATGGCATAAAGGTCGTTGTTCTTTTATCTATGTTGTCGTGACCACGTGTGGAATATCGTTTGTATATATGTTTTACCGTGGGAGAGCTACGCTTCGGCATGAATGGGCCGGCTCGACCGGAGTGATACCACGGCCTCACAGAAAACCGGTGTGAAACAGCGCCTGCGCTGTGTTTCACCGAGTGAGTGAGGAAACCGGAGGCCTTACCCTAACCTCTTCCCCCATCCCCTTCTTCATCCCCAAAGGCCGGCAACGCACTTGTAATGCCTCTGGTGTTGCGGGTGTCCATGGGCGGCGGTAATCACATACCATCAGGTGATACGTCTGTTCGTTTGCCCCATATTCCATAAAAAAAAAAAAAAAATTTAAAAATAAGGAACTTCGTTCCAAAAAATCTTTAGAAGGGTGAAAAGGTAAGAAATCATGACTTGAAAATAAAGGGAGAGATCGATAAAGGGTAAACGTGCAAATTTCACCACTTGATAGGGTAATCTGATTAAAGGGTAATCTGTACAAATAAATAAAATTGAAGTGCCTGTTTACAACTTACTGTTTACTTACATAAAAAGAACATATTTAAAATTGTTGTTCGTCTGTCTGTTTATTTCGCCTAATCCCTCGACCGGCTAGATCGATTTTGACTGCTAGTGGGATTGATTGGATGCGCTTTATACCGGCAGACAGCTAAAATTATTAGGAGTAACTTAGGCTACTTTAACTTATGAGAAAAACCACGGTTACGCAAAAAGAAAATGAAAACCAGTGAAATAGAAAACATTTTCCGGATTAGCGGGAACAAAAAGACAACCAAAAATAAAAAAAAAAAAAATTTTTATGTGATTACCGTATTTACTTTCATACGCATTTAGTGGTTACAAAGACACTTCAATTTTATTTATTTTTATATATATATAGACAAAGATACATTTTGTTATCATTTCCAATCGATTAAATTTAGATTGTTTTAAATAGCCTTTAAACTCTGGGTCAAGTATAGATGAATGGTACAACAGAAACCATACTAATTGAACTGATTAAGTTCGCCTTGAGTCATACCCTTCGTATTGCCGAAGCTTTGGACCCGTGAGCAAAGTCCAACGGGAGGGACAGCAAAAAAAGTATTTTACTTGAACACATTTTTTACTTTTTTGTAGAATTACCGCACCCGCACCTTTAAGTATAGGAGAAAAGAGCATACTCCTATTTCAACAGCCAGCAACTCCTAACTTGATAACTTTTATAGGTAGCGGTGGTAAGTTTATTTCAAATGACTCGTCTGCTTATTTATTCAACAATTAATTAAAAATAACAGAGTGTCGGACCATGATCGAGACAAAAATAACCCTGAAAATAATTACCTAAGACAGCTGACATATATGCAATGGTTTAGACACTTAAGCTTTCTTCTGTCGCCAAATATTTTTTTGAAGGTAGGTGACTCATTAGATTTTAAAGTAATATAGTTTTCACATGGTAAAAGAAAGAGCTTACAATAAAATAGAAATATTTGCACTAAGCAGAAATTAAACCTATAATTTAGATGCTACTGTCTCATGTTTTGCCATTCCCTAGGTCATAATGATATAATTTTCATTTTAAAGCACACCTTTTTTGCTATCGGTACAAGAACTTTGTTGCAGAGAAGCCGTTAAAAGTTGATTGCGAAGATACACGCGGCTCTCGCGTGGCAAGAGGGAGGCTGTAGAGGGTTTGTTGCGGTAGAGTTGATTGTGTAACGGTTTCTGCGTCCATCACGTAAGATTAAAACAAGTTCCTGTATTTGTGTTGTGGCGTATGTATATATCAGAAGCAGTTTTAAAGTGAGACCAATACCGGAGAAGCTCAAAGTCGACCGACGAACACATGACCAAGAAGGTGCTACAACTGGAGTCGGAACCAAGAGGACGTGGCAGACCCCGATCTACATGGATGTCGACCATTAGGGAAGACTTCGGAGAGAGGGAGAACCCACGATAACCCAGAACCGATGTCTTTAGAGTAGAAGGACAAGGAGAGCCGACCCTGATTCGAATGAAGAAGTTTTTTTTTGGAACGAAGTTCCTTATCGCGCGATATGAACGAAAAAACGAAGGGGGCTAGACGGAAATTGTCGCGACATAATTTGTTGTCACGACACTTTTTGCTGTCACGACACTTTTTGCTGTCACGACACTTTTTGCTATTTTAAATTTTATTTGTTATTAGTTTATTTTTCATTGCTTGAAGCAACCCAGATACTATACATATATCTATATATATATATACTATATATATATATATACTATATATATATATATATATATATATAATAGATAGATAAGATTTCGAACTTTTATATATACATATCATCATTATCATCATTATCATCACTATTATCATAATCATCATTTCATCATTTTCATCAATTCATCATTTTCATCACTTTCATCATTTTCATCATCTTCATCGTTTTCATCATTTTCTTCATTTTCATCACTTTCATCATTTTCATCATCTTCATCATTTTCATCATTTTCATCATTTTCATCAATTCATCATCTTCATCACTTTCATCATTTTCATCATTTTCATCATCTTCATTTTCATCATTTTCATCATTTTCATCACTTTCATCATTTTCACCATTTTCATCATCTTCATCATTTTCATCATTTTCATCATTTTCATCATTTTCATCATTTTCATCATTTTCATCATTTTCATCATTTTCATCATTTTCATCATTTTCATCATTTTCATCACTTTCATTATTTTCATCATTTTCATCATCTTCATCACTTTCATCATTTTCATCATTTTCATCATTTTCATCATTTTCATCATTTTCATCAATTCATCATCTTCATCACTTTCATCATTTTCATCATTTTCATCATCTTCATCATTTTCACCATTATCATCATTATCATTATTATTCTCTTTATTTAATTATATATACATATTAATTACATTTTTAAATACATAAAAAAGATAAACAATAACATAATATATATTTAAAAATATAAAAAATAGTAGACCACCGACTTCGGGTACAGGGACCAAGAAACCGGTGGTTAGGGCTCCAAAGACAGGAACCTCCTCACTATGCGTGCCGTGTCAAGAAGGACTGCCTTCTGTATCAGACCCTTGATCCAGCCTTCTAACGTGAGCCTCTTAAGGTGTTGGTCGAGGCTCTTGGCTATCAATCCGTGAGCAGATACGACTATCGGAACAATTATTACCGAATCCACATTCCACATATCGACAATCTCGTGAGATAGATCCAAATATTTTATTTGTTTTTCTTTTTCGACTTTCACGAGATTCTCATCATGAGGAACGGCGATATCGATAATAATTGCGCGGCGCTCTAATCGATCTATCACCACAATATCAGGCTTATTGGCAACAATAGTCCTGTCTGTAATAATAGATCGATCCCAATATAATGTAGCACGACCATTCTCGAGAACTGGGTCGGGCACATACCTGTAGTATGGCACCTCTGAGTTCACAAGATGGTATTTAAGGGCAAGTTGCTGATGTACGATCCTAGCTACTTGGTTGTGCCTGTGCAAATACTCGCCGTTAGCAAGACGAGAACAACCAGAAATAATATGCCTGATAGATTCTCCAGGACGGTGACATGCCCGACAGATGTCGACCGTACCATCTTTCAGGATATACTTCCGATAGTTATTCGTCATGATAACTTCGTCCATAATCGCACAAACAAAACCTTCGGTTTCTCCGAAGAAATCACCATACCGTAGCCAGGACGTAGATGTTTTAAAATCTATATCGGGTCCATGAAGGGCCCGATAAAACCGACCATGGAGTTCCTTGCCCTTCCATACCTCCCTGCGATCATCAGTACTAAGTACCACAGGTTTGCGCCAATTCTCTTTAGCCAGAGCAAGCGGAGTGAGTCCGGTGTCCACTGCAACTACACTGCGATGCATTCCCACATCAGTATGAAGAAAATATTCTCTGAGATTGTATATCTCGCGATTGTGTAGGGTCTTGATATTTAAAAGTCCACGACCCCCCAATTTTCGCGGGATATACAACCTCATAACCGATGAACGTGGGTGATGCATTCGAAATGCAGTCAGCAATGTACGGACTCTCCTATCTAGAGCATCTAATTCGGTCTGAGTCCATCTAAGTATACCAAAGGAATACATCAGAACCGGCATGACCCAACCGTTGTAGGCTCGCACCTTGTTACCGCCTGATAAAAGACTTTTAAGTACTTTTTTCAGGCGGCTAAAGAAGCGTTCCCGCAACGCCTGTTTCATGTCAGATTCTGGTATTCCCAAGGACTGTGAAAAACCTAGATACTTGTAGCTTTCGGTGGCAGATAGAGACCGAAGTTTTGTAGAATCTGAAAGTTCTACTCCTTCAGATTCCACAATCAAACCCTTCTTTACATACATGACTGCACACTTGTCTACACCAAATTCCATTTTGATAGAATTACTAAAGTTTTCCGTAATCTTTAGTAACGCTGTCAATTGTAATTTAGTGGGGGCAAGTAGTTTCAAATCATCCATATAAAGAAGGTGAGATATAACTCGATCATCTTTCCGCAACCCATAGCCTAACTTTGAACCCTCCAACAAAGTGCTTAAAGGGTTCAAAGCTAGACAAAACCACAAGGGACTCAGACTGTCACCTTGAAAGATGCCCCGCTCGATCTTTATAAGTACATCGTTCATCGCAGACTGCCGACATCCAGGATAGCGAAGTACTGTTCTCCATTGCCCCATACATGACTTCAAGAAAGTGCAAAGAGTTGTATCAATTTTATACAACTCAAGCACCTTCAAAAGCCATGTATGTGGAACGGAGTCATAAGCCTTCTTGTAATCTATCCAGCATGTCGCCAGGCTCTTACGATTACGACGTACCTGCTGGCTAATGGTCATGTCTATGATAAGGAGCTCTTTAGTACCACGGGTCCCACTTCTACATCCATTCTGAGAAATAGAAAATATCGAATTGTGATTAATATGTGTGGTAATTTTGAGTCTCAGAATGGATGTCAGAAGTTTATATAAAGTTGGTAAACAAGTTATAGGCCTAAAATTTTTGGGATCCATGGTACCACCAGATTTGTAGAGTAAGTGGGTAATGCCAGTTGTTAAAAATTGTGGTAATGAACCCGAATCCAATGCTGCTTGGAATTGAGATGCCAAACACGCATGTGAGCTTCGGAACCATTTAAGCCAAAAGTTGTGCAGTCCGTCAGGACCAGGTGCTTTCCAATTCGGTAATGAACGGACTGCACAACTTACATCCTCTCTATCTATACTAACTGGTTTCATATTTGTTATAGACTCACATGAGCGCTTGACATCCCGCATCCAATCACCATCTGTATGAGTGACAGGCACTGACCAAATGTTACGCCAAAATGTATTTGTGGCATTTTCATCTGGTAAGTGCCCATCACGATCACATGGATTCGGGGCCTCCCATTTTCGGTACACCCACTTCTCATTTGTTTGGAACATACGATTCTGATTGAACCGGTCTCCTCGTTTTTTGTACCGTCTTATCCTATTTGCCCATGCACAAACTTTCTGTTTCAAGAAGTCAATGCGCTCTGTGACACTCGACATGTACTGTTGAGGACTGATGGTAGTCCCCAAGAATGCCTGTTTCACAAAGCGCATGACTCTTGGTCGCGTATTACCTGATTTAAATGCTATTAATTTGCCGATGAGTGTCCTGGTCACAGCAATACGACGTTCTATTCTGTACTGCCAAGCTGGCATAGTGTTTTTGGTTCGAGTAGTGATTCGTTCAATAAATTTAACACCAGCTACTCGACAAACTGCGATAGCCGCACAGTACAAAATAGAATGTGTATCACCGAGATCTTCGCTATTACCAAAATAATCAGGTAATAACGAATTCAGGGCACCCACCAATGCTAAATTACGTTTGTGTATGGGCAAACGGGGCAACCGGGGTCTGTTATTATAATTAACGTACCGGTACGCCTGAATCGCATCCTCCAAAGCACTCCTTATCCTATTATTGTATTGGGTACTTACGGATATAATTTCACTCTCTCTTTGTTCATCAACATCATCATTACATGGTAATTGTGGTGTATTAACTACCACATCCACTGAATGTGACGAAGAAGGGACAGTCAAAGTATTCCGTACGTCCGAGCGTATCCTCTCAAGTAAGGCATCATCCAGCAGGCGACAGCGCTGTATAGCTCGTACTTGATCCGACAATCGTTGTGCCGAAACGTTGACAGCTGGCTCAAGCTCCTGAAACATAGAGACTAGTCGAACACGGTACGCAGTAAGGTTCGTTCCCAACTCTGTAGCCCGAAAATATGCCCGCATGACATTCTCATTTATACAATGTGTCCACTTCATGCGGCGCACATCACCACCGGTAGCGGGGGCCCTGTTCGAGGTCAATGGTCCTCTGGATCCCATGCTGGTCGGTGGCCGGCCTCTCCCCTGCCGACGTACAGGTGTTGGCGACGTCGGCGGAGAGAAATACTCGTCGCTTGATGAAGAGCTCGACGCCTCATGAACAGCCGAAACTTCTACTGTTGCTTCCATGCGTGGTAAGGCGGAGCGGAGCGACGAGTCCGAGGGTGACAACTGTGCTCTTAGTTTAGCTCTTGTTAGCATTATCGGAATTTGTAATCATACCTATGACATGACGTTCAAAATGTCATGTCTTACATAAAAATTTATTTCTTTTACAATGCATTTTTATGTGGTTTTAACCTGCTTCGGTGCCAATATTCCATTTTGAATATATATAAAAACTTGTTGTGGTTGATTTCTATTATTTGAAAATGTTTTATACAGAGAAAATAAATTATTGTAAATTATGTGTGAAAAATTCCTTGTGCTTTCAGTGTTACCAGCTTTCATTTTCATTATTATTATTATTAATATTATTGTGTACACATATATCATAAAACTAGAAATTACGTAAAATATTGAAGTAAATATAATATTTGTATCGTCTTTCTATTTCGAACTTCGTTCCATCCGGGTGTCCCTTGACACCTCTCAAGTTTTTTTTTTTTGGTCGTTATATATAAGCTATATTTACTATGAATAACCCGCCTCATAGTCTAGTCATGGACTAAAACATGTTACACTGCCAGTTTTTTTTTTCTTATTATATAGCGGGCAAACGACCAGACGTATCGCCTGATGGTAAGCGATTACCGCCGCCCATGGACACCCGCAACATAAGAGGTGTTACAAGTGCCTTGCCGGCCTTTTAGAAAGGAGTACGCTCTTTTCCTGAAGGTTTGAAGGTCGTATTGGTCCGGGAACACCGCAGGCGATAGCTCATTCCACAGTTTTGCTGTGCGCGGCAGAAAGTTTCGGGAAAATCGCACAGCTGTGGACTGCCAACCAAACTGGTGCAGTCAATCGGAAGTTGTGCACGTACATACATTTCAGTGATTCTTTTTTATCTGTATAGAAAATGCAGTGGGGGGCAACCGAGCATATGGGTCGAGTATGTGACGACCACCGCCCATGGCCAACTGCAACTCTAAAGCCAGAACACTCGTCCTATGACTGCCGGCCTGAATTATATATTATGATAATTTAACCCTCATGGAATTCTTTAACACCGGTTTTACATGAGATCGTGATATTATTAGGTAATATTTTTTTTTAAATAGGCAACTGCCGCACTAAGAATAATTCCCGTGTCACGGGGGACTTTACAAACATACATGAAACAGACACAAAGAACATCCTGACTTAAAACAACAATTTGTGGAACAGACAAAGTGTTATTCCATTTGGGATTAAAACTCACAACACTTGGCGAAGCAGGGAACGGCGTGGCGACCGCTTAACCACTACGCCAAATGGGCAATTAAAAATTATTTCATTTAGTAATTTTATTTTTGAAGTTATATCAGATAACCAATTGCTAAATAGTAAAGTTTAGGCGCTACAATTTAACATCTAATACCTCTCTAAGATGTTATTATTTTTTGTCTACGGCTCTGCCCGCGTGTATGTGTGTTATTGCGGTAAATAGCAGATTAATGCTCTTCCTCAAGAATAAAAAGATTTCCACTGTAAATTTTATTAAAATCGGTTCAGCGGTTTAGCTGTGAAAGCATAACAGAAAGACAGACAGAGTAACTTTAGAATTATAATAATAGTATGGATTATGCCATCTTACGTTTGCTTTTAATCTTAATAAATAAATATATCGGACATCTTAAACACAACGCCATCTAGTCCCAAGCTAAGCAGTGTTTGTATTATGGGTACTAGACAACTGATATTAATACATATATACTTTTCTTTCGTAAATACATACATATTATACTTAGAAAACACCCAAACTCCGAAACAAATATTTGAATATACAAACATTTGGTCCGACGTCCGAACCCGAATCGAACCCGAGACCTCAAGAACAGCAGACGCATACGTTACCACTGCGCCACAGAGGTAGAATCTCGTTACTAGAAAGTGATTTGAATATTACAAACATTTTATGTTCCTTATATATTTGGCGATTATCAATCTATCGTTATTGGTATCTATCTAACAAATCATTTCGCTTGGCCGCTGTATACATAGATTAGCGATATGTAACTACGGTATACTGTGCTTCGTAATAGATCTATAAATCTAATACGACACACGAGAAACGACCAAGTATAAATTAAATGTTCAAACCAAGGTTTCTTCTAACTGAATTGAAATAAATACTCAAGGTGATTGTTTGAGTGAGTGTATTTTAGAAGCAGATACAGAAAGAAAGGGTTAAAATAAATAAAAGTTGAAAAAACTATAACCCAAAACTATAACGTGGGTGAGTCACGTTTCGGCATGCATGGGCCGGCTCGACCGGAGTGATACCACGGCCTCACAGAAAACCGGTATGAAATAGTGCTTGCGTTGTGTTTTACCGAGAGAGTAAGGGTACCGGAGACCCATACACCAACCCCTTCCGCCATCCCCATACCCATCCGGGCGGCAACGCACTTGTGATGCTTCTGGTGTTGCGGGTGTCCATGGGCGGCGGTAGTCTCTTACCATCAGGCGATGCGTCTGCTCGTTTGCCCCGTATTCAATAAAAAAAAAGGAAAAGTAACCCAATTATGTAAAGACTTTTAATACAATTTATACAGTTATGTCACCCGGGTCAATATTAGGAATCTATAGACAACTAATTCATTAAAATCTGTTTATTGGTAAACCACCTACTAAGACTATTGAAACTATTCCTTTATTACAGATATTTAAAATCATTAAATAACTTAAAAATCTGTTCTGGAATCGTGAATAATTCTCATTTTCTATTTACATTTAAAGCAAAGCGCTAAGTGATTTCGTAAACCAAAATTGAGTTGTCATCCGGAGTACTCTGGTAATATTCCTATTTCTATGTTTAGAAACGATGAATACTGGTTCAAAACAAATATGTTATATCAACCTAACTTAATTATAACTTCACACATATCAAACACGGCTGTTTGAGCCCAAACTAGGCAACGCTTGTACTATGGCAACCAGATCACTGATAAACGCATTTATGTATTTCTACATACACACATTTTGTGGATAAATTATATTCAGATACGGAACAAATGCCCGTGCTCAATATACACTTAGTAGTCTTGTATGGGAATCGAATACACGACCTGTAGGTTTGGAATCAAATTCACTAACTATTAGGCTAGTCAAGCCATACTAATATGATAAATTCGAAATTAACTATGTCTGTCTGTTTTCACGGCTTAATTACTAAACTGATTTGACTCAATTTCGGTATTGAGATGGATTGTACCTTGGAGAAGGACATAGGCTAAAACTGATTTCCAAAGTTGGTAATAAATATAAAAAGTATTGTATTCTAAATATTAATAATGCTATCTGATAGTGTTAATCTCTCAATTCCAGCTAGTTCAGACTAGTGAAGACATTGAACAATTAAATGTACGGCGGTTCATATATTCAATTAAATACAACACAACGTTATTTTGGTATGTGCTAATATATTATTAAAGAAAGTGTTTTGTCTGACTGTCTGTTGATTTGATGTGATGTTATAAAGAATCGCACTAAGTAAACTTGAATTGAGCTGTATACGTATGTGACTATATTTCGGTTCAAAGGTTTGGTTTTTCAGGCAACAGTCACACCTTTCAATTATATGATAAGAAGTAGTATGGTATGGTTATGACGATGCTTTATCTTGTTATCTGCCTTTCCTTTAAATAGGCCTTCAATTTTCTCGTTTGTGTACGTGGGAAAGCAGGCAGGTCACCTGATAATAAGTGACAGCTTACTAGCTGCCTCTACTTCACCCAGAATGAGGGGGTTGGACGATGTTTGGGCTTCGGTAACTTTAAACAATAGGTGAAAAATCTGTTCGTTTGTGTATGTGTGGGTCAGTGATTGTATGTGCATGTGTATGTGTGGGTCTGTTTTTGCGTGTGTAAAGTTTGGCTCTACGACTCCAAAGAAATGTAATCCTAAAATACCATTTTGACGACAGTATTAGTAGCCTTGTTGTATATCAGGGACGTTGCTAAAAACATATTCGGTATAATGTACTCAGAGGTAGTGGAATCATGTTGATTTCAGCACGAACTGGTCGGCACTACCGGGGTGGTACTACGCACAGAAACCCCACCTAAAATGACAACTATCGTGCTGTAGTGTGTACTAAGACCCAAGGCCCAATGTGTGGGTCACCATGCTGCATTGTTGCATTGCCTGTTCGCAATGAGTATGATGACCACCACTCATGAATTCTGCTTATGTTTTCCACCAGGTAGAGAAGAACCACTTTGGCAGGCACATACTTAAAAAAATGTGGAAGCTTCATAAATTTGTAAATGTATGTAAACATGTGTGTTATAGATACTGAAAACTAAACTAGAAAACGTACAGTTTACGTATTTGTCTAGTGGTTAGGCACCGTGCCCAGTTCTCACCACATAATATCGGTTTCGTATGCCCATAACATGCTGAAATAACTGATATTGCTTAGACATCCGCGGTACTCGCCGGTTTAATCGTTCAAGAGCAGATGGCTATTTGAACGTCACATATTAAAGCGCTGACTGCTGCCGGTTGTGTTATTTATATAATAAATTGATAACAATTAAGCTTCGTCAAAACTGGACTCTTTTTAATTGTAACTAGCTGCGGTTTGCGGTGTTGTCCACGATTGCACCGTCAACATGTGTATTTTATTACGAATGCTTAAATCTGTGGCTTTTGGAACTAGAAATATCTTTAAGCAGTTCATCCAATGGTCGTCAAAAACTATAAAAAGAGAGACTAAGAGAGTAAATTATGCAAAAGAACATACATACCAGCCTGACTAGCGTGTTAGGTGAGTAGGTAGAGGCCGTTTTACCGTGGGAGAGCCATGCTTCGGCATGAATGCGCCGCGCCGGCTCGACCGGAGTATTACCACGGCCTCACAGAAAACCGGTGTGAAATAGCGCTTGCGCTGTGTTTCACCGAGTGAGTGAGGATACCGGAGGCCCACACCCTAACCCCTACCTTATCCCCCTCCCCTTCCCCTAAAGGCCGGCAACGCACTTGTGACGCCTCTGGTGTTGCGGGCGATACGTCTGCTCGTTTGCCCCCTATTCAATAAATAAAAAACATGGTAGACCAATTCTCGTTTCTAAGGGCCTTTCTCCTTTTAAAAGCTATTAATGTGATGTGAAGCAGTATTTTGCTACAACAATTAAGTACAACGTTCGTGGGGAAGCATGGTTTTTTCAGGATTAATCGGCAAAATTTTTAAACTTAATAGGCCTCTGTACCCCTTTGAGGATACAAACCTCTCCTTCGAAGATACGACTAATAAGTGTATCTGTGTGTGTAAAAACATTATTCCTGGTTTTACGTGTGTTAGCACCTTAATCGAATACCTGAGATTTCGCGTAAATTTCATTAATTCCAAATTACATCTATGACGCAAGCGTTTAATGATAAATATCTTACCAATGTAAATAAACAACGCTTTGCTAAATTCTATTCATTATTACACAATCCCGGAACTGTTCAATACTGATTTTACCTCCACATAGCGTTGATTGAACTGATCAATTTATCATCAACTATCTGATCATGAACTTCGTCTGCATCTTTGAAAAGGAATAATTTTTCCCTGTTGTTTCAATATGTTTCTTTAAGATTCCTATTGATTGTAGCGTGATATACTTATTATTGATCTTCCTTGATCAATGACTTATCAATACAAGAAAAACAAATTGAAGTAATGTTGTAATTAAAAATATTGTTAACTTAAAATAGTTTTTTGCTAAATGAGTGGGAGTATTTATGATACCTACTTCAACAATCCATAATGTCCCACTGCTGGGCTCGGGTCTGCTCTCAGGAGAGTGTTTAAAGCCATTCGTCCCTACGCTGGACAAGTGCTTGTTGTTGGTTGGGAACTAGTAAGACAACGTTGTGACTACGCAATCTTGCCGTTGGATGTTTTCAAGCTGCCCAAAGACCACTTTATGGTACTTCTTCCTTCCTTATGAGCCCGTTGTGTCCCACTGCTAGGCAAAGGCCTCCCCTGCAACAAGCCATTTCTCTCTATTTAAAGCCAACTTCTGGCCAGTCTCTGGCGTCCACCCTGAGGCACCCAGCGTTCAACGACCTTGGCCCACCGGTCTGGATTCATCCGACATACGTGTCCGGCCCAATCCCATTTCAATCTGGCAGACTTCTTGCCCACATCCGCGACTTTAGTTTTGGATCGCAGCTCTGTGTTTTTAATACGATCCTGTCGCTTCACACCCAACATGCTATGTTCTATTGCTCTTTGGCAAACCTTGAGCTTGGACTTCTGACCCTCTGTCAAAGACCAAGTTTGGGCGCCATATGTAAGGATGGGCAGGAGACATACGTCAAAGAGTCGGCGTTTCAAGGAAAGGGGAAGATCCCCTTTCATATATTGTTTCATGGCCCAGTAGCTCTTGCAGGCGTTATCGATTCGGCGATCGATTTCCTTTTCTTGCCTGTACTTAAAATGGTAAAAAAAGTTTGGTCCCATAACATAATTAGGAGTAAAATGGCAGCTGGTAAAATGTAGGTACCTATTTAATATGCCTCTATCTATACTTCAGAAGATTGTCTAGACCACAGCTGGACATAGCTTTCTCCTTAGAAATGAGGTTCTAGCTTACTATACCAAGTTGATCAGACGGTTTGGTTTGGATTTTTTAAAGTCTCCTTTGCTCCGGTGGTGTCACCCTGTAATTCGTCACCACACGAATCACGGGTATAAATAATAATATTTGCATATGAATTAATACAACAATACATATAGTCTTCATTTATATTATTGTTAAGACTGTAAAAAAAAATATTTCATGAAATGATTTACTATTTATTGTATTATGTGAACTTGGTCCCGATGTGAAATGTCATTACATTTTTTATTTTTTATTTATGTAATAGGGGGCAAACTTCTTGAATATTTAGTAGTAGTATTAATTACTTTAAAAATTACAAATGTAACCGCGATGCGCCTACCTCACTGGATATCTCCACCTCGCAAAGGTGGTCTGTATATGTACATGTAATTTATAAGTAAAAGTAGTAAGTAAATATTGTACCTATATAAAATGCCTAAATACAAATTTATTTTATTCACAAGGAGAGGACACAAGTGTTCTAACGCTCAAAGGTTTCTTTTAGTCCAGAATAGAGAGACGTTCAGATCGGGGTACGATTACTTGATTCACTCGATGAAAAGGAACGAAAGAAATGCTTAATATTTTCCATCCTTTACTACGACAATTCTTTATAATGGTCACTTGAATAGTCTTCACTCCATTACTGTATGAAACATCAGATACTGGAGAGCGCACCAGCGAGCTGACCAACATAGTTCCTAGCTCCAATCAGTCACAAAGAAATCGCTGTAGCCGAATGCGGTTGTCAGGCTTTTGTCTGAAACTTTTTGCGTCGAGTAACTAACCGAATGAATTGTATCTTGTACGTGCGATTTTTCGTACCAACATGGCCTTCAAGCCTACAAGAAAAAACTATACTTTCACTTGCAAGGCCGACAACACACTCGTAGGTCGTACCGGTAGTTACTTAGCATTAATTGACCCACCCTTTTTCTACGCGAGTAATGCTTTTCACACCATACCGGTTGGAAAGACAGAGGGTTTGTGTGGGACTCCCCCACATATGGTCTACTCACTAAACCCCGAGGTGGCCTATCTCCGTAGTCTCCGGAATGAGCTCTAGCATCGCATCGATCGCTTCTAGGGTCTTCCCTGACGTATCCCATGGATAAAGTGGTTAACAAACATGCTTCTTATATCCCCATGTTATAAAAACACCTTAAATGTTTTACAATTCGAGTAGGACTTGAGGAGGATTTTGAGAATTTAGTACCAATTGAAAATAACGTAGACTGGAATTGTATACAGTTGGTAGTATTAATTTTGACGTATACAGAATACTTTAAGTATTAATATCCACCAGGCGAAATAAATAATATAGTAGCATATCTGTACAGTTGTTCCTGTGTGAGATATAAGACTTTTTGGAAATAGTCAGTTTGAGTAATAGCTCGAGATGGCTTTTTGCGAAAAGTATGATCAGTCGGGTATATTTTTGATACTCTTCAATCCATTCATAGAATCAATACCCTTCCTTTTTTCCACTTCTAATTATCCTAAAGCACCTAGTATTTCACGGCAATAGACTCGAGAAATAAGAAAGTTAATATTTAGTTGACTGAACCTGAACTTACAGTAGGTCTTTCTTGTCGTCCATAGTCAACCTTTCCGGGGTATAGACGGGAGTATATAGTAAACACAGCAGTCCCAGTTACTAGATAGCCACGCTTCGGCATGAATGGGCCGGCTCGACCGGAGTGATACCACGGCCTCACAGAAAACCGGTGTGAAATAGCGCTTGCGCTGTGTTTCACGAGTGAGTGAGGATATCGGAGGCCCATATCCCAACCCCTCTCCTCATCCCCATTTCCATCCCCCAAAGGTCGGCAACGCACTTGTCTTTTCTCTTTCATTGTCTTTTTTTTTTATTGAATCGGTGGCAAACGAGCAGACACATCACCTGATTGTCTATGTCTATGGTAACGCACTTGTGACGCTTTTAGTTTTGCGAGTGTCCATGGGCGGCGGTCATCGCTTACCATCAGGTGATTCCATTTGCCCACCTGCTCGTTTGCCCACTATTCAATAAAAACAAAAAAAAAACCTATGAAAAAGTGACGTGAATATTAGTGAAAATGATTGAAAAAATGGTTTAGTGATGTAACTTTTTCTAATGCAGAACCCTAGATGTAACTTCAGTTAAAATTTAACAGTAATACCCAGATGGCTATTATCAAATAAATAAATTACATAATAATTATTATCTGTCAAGGTTGATTGCGTGATGTTAGTGGAAAAAATAATTTCCTTAAGGTGATTTACTAGAGGGAAACTGGTGTGTTAAGATCATCCTTGCTGGCTTCCTGATGTTGAAAGTAATCTACATTGATATTAAATAAAGGCTAAATAACAATCAACTCAGTCTATCGCTGTCTTTCGAGACATAAAGTCGTTTCACAAAAACACCTCGAGATTTTTAGTTTTAGCTAACTTTTTGTAGTAATTATTATTATTGGTAATACTTCTCTAGAAGAAGGAAAATTAAATATTAAGTGCTAATAGTTTGGTATTAATGTGAATTGTGTCCAAAATGTATTATTTTGTTGAAGAGAAAGGTGAGTTATTAGTTTAATTGTATTTTATTGAAGGTCAAACGTTTGTATTTGTTTTTGCTTAGTTAAAATTAAGATAATGTGCAGATACAAAAATTTAAATTTTAATGTTATTACATTAAAATTTAAATTTTTTAATGTTATCGATGTAACTCGATGTTATGTCCTAAAATATTTTTTAGGACATAACATCGAGATAAATAGCCATAAATTGCTATAGTCACAAGATCAACTTCTACTTAGTGTAAATTTAGTGTTGTTCATCGTGCATCATTAATTTCTCAATTTTATTTGGGACCGACACAAATGTTTTGAATGTGGTTTGACACTAGTTTATCCTAAAAATGTAATAAAAACAATATCAAGGTCATTAATGAATTTATTTAAACTTGTTGCACTTATTGTACAAAAGGCGGACTTAGTGCCATTAGGTATTTGTCTCCCAGTCGACCTTCAGGTAATGTAGAAATAAAATGCAAAGATTAAGTTTATCGTAGTAAATAACTATTTTTTTAAATAAAACCAATGAACATAAATTTATTATTACATAAATTAATAATATAAAATACATTTAATCATACACATACATAAATTTAATATTATACTTGTACACAATCGGGTAATAGGGATCTGACTGTATTGTCAACTGTATTAATATTATACTGTTAATATTTTATAAAAATATTTCTAAAGAGCGTCCTTTGTCTAGCGGTGGACAAGAAAAAGCTGTTGGTGTAATACGAAAGAGGTCTGAGCGTCTTTGGTTTGTTTAGTTCAAGGTAGAGCTAAGCTGATTTCAGCTCGAATGGACCGGTTTGACAGGGGCGGTACTATCCTCGCACAGAAGATCTATCTAAAATGACAACGTACGTGCTGTCGTGTATTGTGGGTGAGGGCGAGACTGAAGCCCCAATGATGCAAAAGCATCTCAATAGACTGCCATAGTATGGGTCACCATGCAGTGTTGCTGCATTGTCTGCATTCGCAATAAGTATGGTCACCACTACTCTTGGAATCTGCGCATGTTTTCCAACTGGCTCATGGACACCCGCAACGGATCGGCGAAAGATGCGGCGGGGATCAATCCGAACAATTCCTCGGAGCACTACCCATGGTAAATGCGGTAGAAGATGCACAGCGAAGCCACATCTCTACGCAGCGCCAGAGAGTCTAGCCGAATTGGAAGATTCTGGCAATCAACGATACGAGTCGTCCTCCGCTGAATGCGGTCCAGAGAGAGGAGCTGGTATTGGGGTGCCCCTGCCCAAAGATGAGGACAGTATTCCATGTGAGGCCGAACCTGCGCCTTATAAAGCCGAAGGCGGTGGGTCGGAGTGAAATACTGCCTCGATCTGTTTTGAGCACACCTAGCTTTTTTACTTTTTTTATATTAAACAAAGAATATTATTTTGAATGATGGATGTGGACTACCACGACGTTTACAAGAGGCTTCTTGCTGGTATTAGGATTACCAGGAAGCATACTTAATAATACATACACTTAGAGGTTTTTGAAGAGGTTTGAAGTGGGTAAAAAATAAAAGATTCATAGAATATGTTTATTCAGGAAATTCCCAATCTAGACAGTGTGCTCTTATGTGTGCATTATTTATTATACTTACAATATAATTTAGTACAAATAATTCAGTTGTATTGAATCAGTACTTCTAAGAATGATAATTTAACTACTTGATGTTATGTTGACAACTATTATTGTCTTGTAGCGTGTATCATTATACTTTAAAATAAAATATTAAACAATTTGTTAAGAATCTTACGTAAAATGTATGGAATACAAGAAAATCATGAATCTGTTCATTATATTTTTCACGGTTGGCCTAGTGGTTTAAGCGGTCGCCACGACGTTCTCTACTGCGTCAAGTGTTGTGGGTTTAAATCCTACATGGAACAGCACTTTGTAAAATCCACGAATTGTTTTTCAAGTCTCTCTCATCCGTGGGACAGCCACGCATCGGCATGAATGGGCCGGCTCGATCGGAGTGATACCACGGCCTCACAGAAAACCGGTGTGAAATAGCGCTTGCGCTGTGTTTCACCGAGTGAGTGAGGATACTGGAGGCCCATACCCCAATCCCTCCCCCATTCCTTCTCCCCATCCCCCAAAGGTCGGCAACGCACTTATGACGCTTTTGGTGTTGCGGGTGTCGATGGGCGGCGGTAATCGCTTACCATCAGGTGATGCGTCTGCTCGTTTGCCACCTATTTAATAAAAAAAACAAAAGTTCCTAGGACACAGGATTATTTGCCATAAAAGAAAAAGAAATAAAATGAAAGAGAATAATTTTACAAAGTAATATAAATAATATTTATTTTACATAGCATAAAATTAAATGTATTTCCATTGTCACTTCACATATATCTTTTAAACTGTTCAACTGATTATTCAGTTTTCAGCAAAAATAGTGGTTTTCAAGAGGAAGGTTTATATGTATAACTAGCTGCGCCCCACGGTGTTACTCGCGGCTGTTGTTGTATCTTTACGACACCAAATGCGAGTAACTCCAGGGCCTAGCTAGTTAGAGATAAAGTAAACCTAGATCCATAACATATCATTGTGTTTATCCCACAATATTTGTACTTAGTGGAAATCGAACCTATGAAGTCTAGCTTTAGTCTTAGTTTTTACAAGTTTTTATTTAGTTTCACCTGTCCCAATGTTTGTCTGTAATCATATCTTGCAAGTTAAATTTGATCCACTTCCCAATTTCCGATTGAGCTGAAATTTGAAACATACCTTTAGTTCTGATAACAATGCAATTACATATAATCATTATTTTTATTAATCCAAAACGGCCGTTGTGGCGACTTCCACATACAACAAATATACTACAGCGCCATCTACCGAAGTTACACTGAACTACGGAGTAACTTACAATACGTAGAAACTACCAATCATGAATCGCGCAATAGAAGTTCTTGTGCCGATTATCATATATACAACATTCCAACATCAACTGTTGGGGCAGTGGCCCGCCAGGCATGATCACCTCGCCTGGTCGGAAGATCCTCCCTTTGTGTTGGGTGGAACATGATACCCGTTCCCCCACAGCCGTCGTAACAAAATGGCGGCGTGCATAATGCTGAACAACCTACCAAATATGGGTACCAAATGAAAGGACTTTTTTTATCATCAGATAAACTGTCTGCTCCTTTGTCCCCAGTTACTGAATTTCTTTTTATATTACGTTTCAAGATTTATCTTTTCTAAGTAGACGCCAATGTCCAGCAATGGAGTATTAAATGCTGTTCATATTATATCGTGTTATCATATTATATACTAGCTATCGTCCGCGGCTTCGTTCGCTTTTGTTAAAAGTATCCTATGTTACTTCTAAAACGTCCAAGAATATGTGTACAAAGTTTCACGATGATTAAGTGGTTTTCGTGTGAAAGGTAACAAACAAACTTACATTAACATTTATAATCTATAGTAGCTATATAGTTGTAATCTTGTAATACAAAACAACGTTTGTATTAAAGTCGATGAGTTTGTTTGTTTAGTTGAACCCGCTAATCTTGGAAACTACAGCTCCGACTTGTCAAATATTTTTTAGTGTTTCATAGATCATTTTTCTCGGTATTATTATATTACATCAAGTGTTGTGTAAAAATAAGGAAAATTTATTAAGCTAGATAGTCAACTAGCTCATTATGACTAAAATCAGTTAATACAAATATTAATCGGTCGACAGGTAGAGAATATATTTGATATTAAGTCTGCAGATGCATATTATTGTGCAAAAAGTTGTAAATTCAAATAAAAAACAAAAATACTATATCAAAATTTATCACCATTTTACCTTATTGTATTTGCGTCTTATCGTCCATACTGCGAAGACATGCACCCTCGCTGCTACATAGTGACGAGCTAAGTTGTAGCACAATATATATTTCAGCACAATACAGCACTGAACACGTAGCACAGCTAGTCCAGTCCCGCCCAGACAGCGACACAGCTCAGTCGCCGCCCAACCAATGCCTCCGAACTCCCGTTCACGAGTCAAATTAAAATACGTACTCTAAACAATTAAAAAAAATAGTCCATTTAACAAATGGGATAAACAATCGTTAGTGTTTAAATTTCGAACAGTGACTTAAATAAATAAAAAAAAAAAACATTTAGTGGTGATCATTTTTAGTGATTTTATTTTTTTAAGTGTGATATTAGTTTTAGGAACTTTTAGAGTTAGTTTCTTTTAGTTGGTAGTTATGGAAGAACAAGCAGGTGAGTGTTTTGAAAAAAAGTATTATATAATATTCTATTTTTAAAATTGTACTTTTTTTTTAAAGCCAGGTAGCGAAACCATTTTTTCATGACGACGGATGACGTCCAGTTTTTTTCCGAGTTATTTAAGATATACATTAATATTTATCCGAGTACTGTCTGTATCTTCTTAATATATGCTTTAAGATTAACGTTAACATAATTTGAAGGACTCTCGAAAACGACATCGCGAAAGAGATTGAGTGACGTCATACGCACCCCACCCTGTTGTTCTATTAATTAGATTTAAATGTAAAAAATGAAAAACGTCTTCATTCTTAACAATATTTAAAGGAATTTCGGAATTAAATGTTTCAACACCTGGTGTATTCTCTTATGGGACTATTACGCCATAATTATGAGTCTGTCGCTTGGGACTAATCCAATAATGGATGCTTGCTTATTTTACCTAACTTGTTGAGTTTCCCCGTTATTAGTGGTGTAATTTCTAATGCGAGTATAGATTTATCAAGATGACATTCTAAATTTAATTGAATTGAATTCATTCGAAGTAAAATTTTTTTTTAACGGATTTCGTGTTGTCAGGGGAAGCCATAAATTATTAAAAAAAAATATAAAAACATTAGTAATTTATTACCAATCCATTTATTAATTAAAAATAAATGAAATATTTAATACAGTACAAATGAACTTTGTAATGATAATAATACTAATCAATTTTATTAGTGTTTATTTTTTTTACCTATTTTTTTTTTCTTTAACTCAAACGAGGTCGGTAGATAAGTAAGTATAAATAATGTTTATTTTTTATTAACCAGATGTTTGTCAAATTTTTAGTGTCTTGTTTTTGCAATTGTCTGTTGGGAGTTTGCCATAATCACTGCGATTGGCAGCTGATCATCGCACTAAGTTATAATTATCAAATATTACGGACCTACGTACTAATTTATTGCACTATTGTCGAAGTCTGTGATGTCAATAGAGATATTTTTTATACGATTATTTTGTTTATTTTTTAATGATTGGTACCGTTATTTGTATAGCTTTTGTGCTCGTAATGGAAAAGTAATTGAAAATTATATTTTTTTACGTACTTTTTTTTTTTCTTTTTATTGAATAGTGGGCAAACGAGCAGACGTATCACCTGATGGTAAGCGATTACCGCCGCCCATGGACACTTGCAACACCAAAGGCGTCACAAGTGCGTTGCCAACCTTTGGGGGATGGGAAAGAGGATGGGGTGAGGGGTTGGGGTATGGGCCTCCGGTATCCTCACTCACTCGGTGAAACACAGCGTAAACGCTATTTCACACCGGTTTTCTGTGAGGCCCTGGTATCACTCCGGTCGAGCCGACCCATTCATGCCGAAGCATAGCTCTCCCACGACATCTTTTGGAAAGACTGACGTTGGTAGTAGACTTTAGCATGAATGGGCCGGCTCGACCGGGTGGTTCTGGCCTCTCACAGAAGACCAACTTAAAACGACAGCGTGCTGTTGTGTTTCGTTGGTGAGTGATGATGCAGAAGTATCCCAATAGGTCGCCATAGTGTGGGTCACCATGCTGCATTGTTGCATTGTCTGTATTCGCATTGAGTATGGTGACCACCACTCTTGGATTCTACTTATGCTTTCCGTCAGGTAGAGTAGAGTCACTTTGGCAAGGTTCATTATAAAGAAAACCCGGCCAAGTGCGAGTCGAACTCGCGGACCGAGGGTTCCGTACAAAACCTGTAGATATATTATATAATTTAACTAAAAAGTTATGCTTTTCGCAATTTTTCCTTTATCAGGGCTATAAAACGTTGCTTGATTCGTACCAAATTTCAAGATTCTGAGTTCACGGGAAGTACGTAATAAGAGATCTTGCGGGTGTGGCAAATTTGCAGCATAAACGGCTGTATCTTTTGATTGCGTTGGCTTAGAAGTTTGATTTTTTCACAGTTCCGCTTGATACTTCCCCATAATCCTGAGAAAAACAGTTCTTACTTTGTTGTCCAGACAGACAGACGGACAACAACGTGATCCTATAAGGGTTCCGTTTTTTTTCTTTTGCGGTACGGAACCCTTAAAACTGAGATATGTAATGCTATTTAATTTTGGCAGCTATGAAAGTATTTTAGCTCGGAATCGATCTTGGGAAAAAATTATGCTATTCGGGGAGGAAATATTTTAAAATGGAGAAGATTTTCTCTTGTCTTACTGCTGACCACTGCACTTCCAAATCCGTTCTTATACCATTTCTCTAGGCTATTTCGAAGCAGGGTCTAAATGTGTTAAAAGTAAAGCTGATCCATACACATCTTGGAGTTTCAGTTGGTTCAACTCCACCTTGTCGTGAAATTTTAGTGGAGCGGCCACAAACCCCGGTGGGGCGGAGGGAAGGGAGAGGAGGGGGGTTGATTTTTCTAATGTAAAAGCAGCCTATTTAAATTCGCCGGCTTCGCTTTACTCTTCAAGGTTATCGCGTCATCCTTTTTGTGTGTTTTTTTGGACAAGTGTTTTGTAATTCTCAACAGCCATATTTAGTGAAGCTCGTGGGACTAAATATCTAGAATTTAATACTCGTACTAATCACAGTGATGGGTATTAATACTGAAAAAAAAGGAAAAAAAAACTTGAGAGATGTCAAGGGACACCCGGATGAAACAAGGTACGTACGAACGTACTATATATTTATATATATAAACTTCCGGAATATATAAATAAATAAAATAAATATATATTTATATATATACAAAATTCCGGACATCTAACACACAACGCCATCTAGTCCCAAGCTAAGCAGAGCTTATGTTATGGGTACTAGACAACTGATATAAATACTAAAATACTTTTATTTTTAAATACATACATATAATATTATACATATAAAACCCCCAAACTCCGAAACAAATATTTGCAGATCATACAAACATTTGGTCCGACCCGGGAATCGAATCCGAGACCTCAAGCTTAGCAGTCGCATGCCATATCACTACGTCACCAAGGCAGTTTTATGTAATATACTTCATTGGTCATTTCTGATTCCTGAACTTAATTTTTTATTCTTGAGTTTCTTTTGGTCTTTCTGATCTTCTAGTGGTTATTAATCTTGATTGTTCCTGTGATTACTAATGAAAAATCAATGTATGTTATGGGACGGTAATGTCACCGTTCTTCTTTTTATTCTTCTTCAGCCTACTGACATCTACTGCTAAAATTAAGCCTCTCCCAAAGATCGCCAACTATTTTGATCTTGGGCGACCCATACCCATCCACTGCCGGCTATTATAAGGCGTCGGTCGGTAATATTTTCTATAAGTGATAACCACATAAAAATAAATTATAAACGACTAAATATTTATTTTATTTCATTGCAAAGTTAAGCAATCCTAGTCAAGTCAGCCTATAGATGGGTGACAATTCTAATCACATTTGTTTCCCTTTTTTTAAACACATTTCCCGCATTAGGAAAATACATCTTGTGTCGCGGGGGACTTTACAAATATACATGAAACAAAAAACACCCAGACTTAGAACAACAATTTGTAGAATATACAATGTATTGAACACACAACACTTGGCGCAGTAGGAAGCGACACAGCGACTGCTTAAACCACTAGGCCATTCAGTCATGACTAGCAGTGACAACACAGATTTTTCAGTGCCAGGCGTAAAGCAACTATGTTTTAATATTATCTCAAGATTTTGTATATAAATAAACAATTACATTATGTATTGTTTATGGCAATAAATAACATTACTCACATTACATTGACAAGACGATAAACGGAAGTTCTTACGCTTTCGTGATATATGTTGCATATTCGTTATACAGGCTGATACAGAAATGTGTGGTAAATATAGCACTGGTTGTTTTATGTTAATGGTGCGGAAGATCCCGTGGATGTCTTACACCTCTTGGAGAGGAGCGAAGGGGTCTGGGTAAGCGAGAATCATAATTGCATTCTTACGCCACCAAAAAGTAAAATAGGATTGGTCTCAAACTAGATCTATTAATTTAAGAACTTATCAAATAAAATTTAGGTTCATTTTAAACAGTTATTTAATAATTTTAAATTTTTGATTTAAACTTTTACTAGAGGTCAACTATTCCGATTGCTGAATTACAAAACGCACGACCCTTAATGTCGGTCTCGAACCGACTTATACAGAAAATAAATCCCTACTAGCGATCAGATAGCCCGAACATGTCAGTTTATTAAAAAATCATTTTTAATTGTTATTTTGAACATGTAAATAAAAATAAATGAATAGTAAACAATAATAAGTACTTACAATAAAGTTGTTAAATTAATAAGTAATAAGGAAGAAAAAAAAAATTACAAGTAACAATGACATACGCTAAAGTGATACAATCTATTGCTTGGGTTAAATAAGAAATTGAAAATAATAATGTCAATAAAAGAATAGACACGAATACTACGGATTCCGTACTAATTTTGAACTTGAACTTGATTGCTTTAAAATAAACTTGTATGACTTTGCATTTTTAAGAATACTATCCCATACGACAATGTACGACACGGAAATCTTGTCAACTGCAAAATATGAGTTTCAAATTACAAACATTTATACAATACAACAAGAAATAAACGGTTATCAAATACTTTTGCTTTGCTTTTGATTTGACAATGTCCTGACAAATTTAATGATCAAGGTCTTTATGTAGATGGTTTTCTTTCTTTTATTGTTGAGAGGTTTTTATCGTTTTGGATATGACAACCCATTGTAACCATTTTCACTAACATCGATTTAAGCATATGTTGAACTAAGATGGAGGAGTCACTGCGGGCTTAGTCTGCGGATACTCTGTCGCATGAAATAGTATCCTTGCTTTATTAGGTGTAGGTGACGATGTGCAGATGGTTGGGGATTGATTTACCTGTAAATATTACATATACATATTAGTTGCGTTGAAATAGAAGTTTGGTTTGCTTACAACTTTAGATAAGTACAAAAACTTGTGTCTTTAAATGTTTATCAAAACTTAGTAGTTATGATAGACAGACTGACTAAAAGTGAATCTTCTAAGGGTTCCTTCATTAGTTTTGCGATACGGACCCCTAAAAATAGTCTCAGAAAATACAAAGCTATCTATAAAATAAACAGTGCGCTTGAAGGTCATTTCATATCGTTTAAAGGTATGACAAGACAAAATTAGCACTTTGTAATTTAGTTTGGCAAAAAAAACAACTGCAATTTGTTTATCAAAAATCAATTTATACGCAACTTCTTGGTCGAGTAGTTTTAATAGTAGAATTCTTCTAGTATTCGAGTGTACTCCATAATTTAGTTTTAGACCGAGTTCACATAAAGAAGATTTATTTTTTATTGAATAGGGGGACAAACGAGCAGACTTATCGCCTGATGGTAAACGAGTACCGCCGCCCATGGACACCCGCAATACCAGAGGCATCACAAGTGCGTTGCCGGCCTTTGGGGGATTATGGAGGGGACGGGGTACTGGCCTCCGGTATCCTCACTCACTCGGTGAAACACAGCACAAGCGTTTTTCCACACCAGTTTTCTGTGAGTCCGTGGTATCAATCAGATGTTCTTAAAACGCTTCATATTTTTTATGTTTTTGCTCTAGAAAAGTTAATTTAGAAATTTATTATTTTTTTATCTAGAAAATACATCTAACTCTTTTCAGTTTATCGCAAGCAAATCGAAAAAAAATACCATCACTAATGGTGAAACAAGAATGTAGCTAATTATAATTTGCCAGTAGATTCCTGTTAATTTCACGAGGACGTATTTTTTTAACTTGCTTTATAATATTACTAGCTTTGCCCCACGGTGTTACCCGCGGTTGTTGTTGTACCGTAGGTAACAAATTAATTTTATGCTTTTGTTCTTCAGTCTCTTCAATCCAATTATTGCATCAATCCGTTCCTTTGGTGACCTCCTCTTTTTCTTTTACTCCTTGGGCCTTTTCATAATGTTGTTTTCAATATATGTCTGTTGTACTGATACCTTGCTACACGTTTTGACCACCGCCATTTTTTACAGCTTGTGAAAGCGAAAGCTCTTTAAAGGGAGTTTTAAAAAAGGTGATAAAAACATAAAACACCTATGGGGGAACGGGTATCATGGTACACCAACACAAAGGGAATATCCTCCGACCATGCGAGGTGATCATGCCTGGCGGTCCACTGCCCAACAATTGATGTTGGGATGTTGTATATATGATAATGGGTGCGAGAACTATTTATTGCGCGATTCAGGATTTGTAGTTACTCCGTGTAGTGCGTTACTTCGTAGTTCAGTGTATCTTCGGTAGATGGCGCTGTAGTAGGTTATTGTTGTGTTATATGTGGAAGTCGCCACACACCCAAAACGACGACGAATAATTGCCTTGAACATGAGTACTTTTAACAGTTAGGTTGTAATATTATCAAGCGACAATATCGGCAATACCTAACCTAACGATATGTAATTAGCCTTATATTATATAGATATGATTATCAGGCAGTACTTCACTGATAGCTGTGATAGAAAGTAATATATGACGTCAGTATATTTGTAAAATTCGTTAGATACCGTCCATTAGTTGCGTAGTAAGCTATGATAGTTGGACGAAAAGCTCATAAGCTTCTAGAATTAAATATATTTAATGATAGCCTTTGCTTGAATTGCCAGTCATTTATCATACTAATAAACGCGAAAGTTTGTGAATATGCATGTGAGGGTGTTTGTTGCTCTTTCACGCAAAAACTACTGAATGGATTTTCATGAAACTTTACAATAATATAGCTTATACATCAGAATAACATATAGACAACAATTTACAAAGATACTAGCTACGCCTCGCGGCTTTGCCCGCGGTTATTGTCGTACCGCGGTTAGCACCGCGGGGTTCAGCTAGTGAATACTCGTATATAATAAAAGTGTAAGAGGTCGTTATCTGTAGGTACATTAAATACATTGAAAAGTAAGGAGTATTTATTAGAGACAGTACTCAAAACAACAGGTTTTAAGATTTTTTGTCTGTTTGTTTGTGTGCGCTAATTTCCGATGAGACTTAGCCATCATTTTTCTTATGTTTTGTGATAATCATTACCTAACATTAAAACTTTGTTTTATTTCAATGTCCCTGTAAAGGATCACTGCAATGATTAATAGCTTTCTACCCTTGTGTTTTTGTTGCCTTAACTTGCACATAAAAGTACTGTTGTCAAAAACAAACAAGCTTGTATGAATTATTTGAAAAGATGGTGCACATGAGTTTCTCACCAGCTCTTCTCATGAATGCAAAACCCATCGGAGCTGGTACTTAAATTGATTTCAATTTAAACCTTTGAGTTGAATCGAAATCAATCTAAGCTCCGGTAATTCAAATCATTTCAGTGCATTTAGTATTAGTACCTTTTATCACTGAATTTTGTTTTGTATACTTGAGTTTTGTTTTGTATTTATCTATGTTTGTATTTTTGACGTGTTCAAGTGCCTTTTGGGGCCTATGGAAATAAATGATTTGAGTTTGAGTTTGAGTTTAATATACACACGGGTGAAACTACAGGCAATAACCAGTTAAAAATAATATTCAAATGAATTTATTTACAACTTATCTTAAGATAATTAACACATCAGAAATATACATCCTGTGTCGCGGGGGACTTACATACATGAAACGGACACAAAGAACAACCAGACTCAGAACAACAATTTGTGGAACACACAAAGTGTTGTCCCGTGTCGAAAGAGACGTGGCGACCGCTTAAATCACTAGACCAACTGCGCAGATTCATGGAAAACGATAGATTAGTATCCAGGATCCCTAACCACTTCTGAATTGTATGCTAATCTCTCGTCCGAATTCGCCCATCACTTGGTTTACTAACCTCATAATCACGATGCAGTGGTCATTAACCCGTTCTCTCATCAAATGTGACCCAATCATATCGCGTGTAAATATCCAGACGATGTTGACATAATAATTTATGATGTAAACAATTATAATAAAGTTGAATCACCGTATGTTTTTTGTTAAAAACAAGTCACCTCAATTATTAGTTTTCGAATTGAACCCTCGTCCTCAGGGGTGCGGGGGTCCGATGCCAGTTCATCAACAACCCATAACGTCCCACTGCTGGGCTGGGGTTTCCTTTTTAGGGGAGGGTTAAGGCCTTATGTCCCCATGCTGGCATACTGCGTGTTGGGGACTGGCGCCACAACGATGTAGCTACGTAATCTTTGCCGTCGGATGTTTTTAAGCCGCCCAAACTAAACTTTACGACTGTTATCCTATGATAACAACCGGGACCGACTGCTTAACGTGACCTCCGAATCACGCAGACGCTCATGGTAACATACCACCAATGGTCACCCATCAAAATACTGATCGCGCCGTCTTTGCTTACCCTCGATAACCGAGTGCAACTGGGCTATGAACGCTAGTTTATAGCATGATGTTTAATAACGTACTTACCTTTCTCTTACTAGCACATTGTGAGATGAGAGCGTTGAGAAGGAAGAAGGAGAGCCCGTGAGCACAACCAGCCCAGATCGTGTTGTCTTCTATTGGGTTCGTGTAATTCGACGTGTCCTGGAAATAAGTAAAAACATTATTACTCAAAATCGAAAATAAATTATTGATCGTACTAAAACACATATTTTGAATGCCACCAGCGGTCACCCATTCAGGTACTGACCGCGCCATCGTTGCTTACCCTCGGTAATTGTTTCTAATCACCGAGTGCAACTAGGCTATGAGCGATGCCAATTGGTCCACTGAAAAACTGATATTCAGTTAAAATCGGATGAACTAGTAGTCGACACCAAATAATCTTGGGAATAAGAAAAGCTGGGCAGAAATAGAAATTGTCTTGATTCTGAGACATTTTGATTTTGTCTTTATTTCTTAAAAATCGCTTGACTTGAGAATCAGTAGCATCACTACGCTAAATTGGTAGTGAGCCAGTCAGGTCTCCAGACGGTTTGATGGCAGATGGATTCGACACACTCAATCGCTTACGTTCCTAAAATCTATGGCCAATTTTATAAATGTCTAGATAGGATTGTTTATGGTGTTCGAGATTAAATTGTTACATTATCACTTAATTAAAGTCAGGGGAACTCTACTGCCGACTTTCGACCACGAATGATGAATATTTCACGTAGGTGAAATACTATGAAAGTGAAATGGGGAAAACCAATATTCTACTTAATTCACACGGGTGATATCACCCAGGTGATCAAAGTGGAATAAACCTCTACATTTACCATATCTCTTTAACATATATATGTCTGTATAACATGCTTTTTGTTTCCATTTTACTCGCATTTTTTTAAAAAAAGACAACTCCAGCAATTGGATTATACATTCTGTGTGGCGGGGGACTTTACAAACATACATATAACAGACACAAAGAACATCCAGACTCAGGACAACATTTTGTGGATCACACAAAGTAATGTCCCACGTGGGAATTGAACACACGGCACTTGGCATAGTAGCAAGCGGCGTAGTGACCGCTGAAACCACTAGGCCAAGCGTGCAGTTTTTAGAGTGCAGCATTTAGAGATAATTTACAGAGATGAGGTACAACATTTTGAACAACTCAATTATATTCAAGAAACTCATTCAAGGTTGTTGAACTAAATTTGCATTAAAATCACTTTTCCTGTTGAAACATAATCGTATAGTATAATTTTCTCATAACATCACTTCAAGACATACATACTGTTGTTTGTACGTATGTCCTGGTGCTGCAAATCTATTACTAAAATGCATCAAAACTGTATAAGACTAAACAGAAAAAAATATTATATATACACAATCACATAAATATCCAAAACAATGTATACAGACATTATAATACATTACATAAACTTGTAATTGAACTAGAAAATCTGGATGTTCAAATTAAAATTCTAAACCATTTATTCAATTAAGACACTAAGTGACATTTATGAACGTTAAATTGAAGCTACAGTTAAAAATCATAGATCGACACAAACAGACGCCACAGCAATTGCTGGATTGTCAAGATAAATATGGTGAAAACACCAAAATCTACTGCCCGATTGCGTCGATATATAACTTCAAGTTTTCAAAATGCGTAGAGCCTTATAAGAAGAATACTGCCAAAGGTACTCATGGCCACTCTTTTTGAAAGTCAGATCTTCAGGTACAATAGTGTTAGTATTACATGAAACGTATACACTAAACAAGCTGTTGCCACCTAAATTTAATTTTATTGAAATTTATTATTTGTTCTAGTGCAATTCTCTTAAATTCTTCCATTATAATTTATTTACTACTAGCTGACCCACGTAACCTTGGTTACGTCTCCTATTGCCCGTAGCGTAATAACTTTCCCCCGTTTTTGTAACATTCTTCGCTGATTCTACTCTCGAAAAACTTTTTTTTTAAATATTTATTAACCTTTTAAATCTTTACTGGACTACGAAAAATACTTTAAAACCAAAATCAGTTAAATTGGCAGAGCCGTTCTCGAGTTTTAGAGAGACTAACGAACAGCAATTCATTTTTATATATATAGACTAGCTGACCCGACAAACGTTGCTTTGTGGTGTGTGGTGGGTCAATAAAAATCGCGATGGTAAAAATAGGGGTTGATCGTAGAGGGTTGAAAATTCAGGGTTGTATGTACATATTTTCTAATGCTGTATCATCAAACAAAAATATCTTTAAATAAAAATAAAATTTAGGGGTGGACTACCCTTAAAATTTAGATGTTGGCCGATTCTCAGACCTAAAATGCTCACAAAATTTCATGAAAAACGGTGCAGCCGTTTTGGAGGAGTATGGTAACTAACATTGTGACACGAGAATTTTATATACTATATAAGATAGATAAACTATAGATTTTATCAATCATATTGAACATAATAGTAAAATTAAGATATTAGAATGCATCAGACGGATTTTTCTAGACTCTGCAGTGACACAAATTGCACAAAACAATTCATATTCATCCAATATCCAAACGGTACCAATTTGTTCCAAAAACAATTCAGTTGTTAACCAGATACAAACAATCGCCAATCGGATCAATAAAATACTGACACGAACTCAAACAAAAATCCGCTTCAAAGCGCTTCTAACCGGTTACTACTCTTCTACATACTTCTATTATCCGGAAGATTTTGCTGTCAGTTTTACCACAATTCTGACTGAACTTCTCGACTAATACATTGATGGGTTGTTCCAAAATCTGCGTAATTTGTTTTAAATTTATGCACCATCAATTATGAAATATATTGCCACCTGCACGAGGATACTTTAGATTGTCTTTTATCAATTGGCAGAACTTATCGGGACCTATGATTGGCCGAAAATATACTTTCTTTTAAAACAAACCGCATATTTTATAATTGATTTTCTTGTCATCATGTTTAACTCTGGTTCATCATCAGCCTATCGCAGTCCACTGCTGGACATAGGCCTCTCCAATAGCACGCCACTTAGTTCGATCCTCGGCCTCTGACTCTGGTTGATTAATAAAAATATTAATGAAAAATATAGTTAAAATTTATAATTTTCCAAATCGTGTCGACTCTGAACGAAGTAAAGGAAATGAGAGAACCTTTCTTTGTGGGGTCCAAATGAAGCGAAGTCACGTCTTCGGTGATAAGCAATTATGCCGTTGCTTTTCATTCAATGTGCTGGTTATAAGTGGCCTAATCTTCCACTGTCCCAAAAGGGACTACACGTTTATTCACAAGCGCGACAGCAGTCATTTTCCATCAGGTATACCATAAAAGCGTAGGAAAATTACTATGTTGAACATTTCTATCAGATTTGTTATAGCATTCAGTAATAGTTTATAAGTTTACATTATGAACAATGCCTATTATGGTAACTGACATTCGTTGTATTCGAAGATCTGGTTTTTTCCACTTCGCTACAATTGTTTTCATTTTTGGCTCAAATACTTCTGCGTGTGTAACATACACATTGCAATTAAATTTTATTGGTGTTGATGCAAGTGACATGGATTAATCAAAGATTAAAGGAACAATGCCGTATCTGTTACTGAGCTCAGCAATGGTTTTAATTAGTTTGTTTGCGTGAGCGTCTGCCGGAATCATGTACCTCACATTGCGTGTGTTTTAAACTGTAAAGCTCGACAATGGTGGCTATTAAAAGTAATAAATATTGTAAGTTATAGTAGCTTTTGACCGCGGCTTTTAGAGATCTATTAATATAGTCTTTAGAAACAATTTCAACTCTATGTCCTTATTCTACAAATATTCTTAACCAAAGTTTATACAACATTTTGAGTTCATCGTGTTGAACATATAGCGTTACAAAGTTATAAACATATATAATTCTGGCAACCCCAATCACTTGATGAGAGCAACGAAAGATTTACTCGTTTTTTGAGAGGAGGTAGCTACACACTTCCCTTAAAAGTTGACCGCTGGATCTTGAGTGAGGTGTCAGATATACATCTACTTTAAAAGTAATAACTTTGCACGTAGAGAAGTATATTTTATATCATAATTTAATTGACAATATGGGCTGTCATATATACACCATCGGCATTGTACAAAGGGTGCTTTTATCGCTTAAATCAATATCTCCTGAAGGCAATCTTAGCGTGGATTAATGCGATTTTCAATAAACTGGCGGTAATCGTTGACGTAAATCGAGAAGCTTCGAGGAACATACTGTATGTTATACGTATTTTTATCAGAACGTGTGCAATGAAGGTTCGATATGAATTATTCTTTTGTTAATTGAATATTTACGAGAGTTCAATAAATAAGTTTAAAAGGGTTTGTTTCTTTATTAAGGGTTTATTTAGATTTTTTTTTATTGATTAGTGGGCAAACGAGCAGACGTATCACCTGATGGTAAGCGATTACCGCCGTCCATGGACACCCGCAACACTAAAGGCGTCAAAAGTGCGTTGCCGACCTTTGGAGGATGGGAAAGGGGATGGGGGGAGGGATTGGGGTATGGGCCTCCGGTATCCTCACTCACTCGGTGAAACACAGCGCTAACGCTATTTCACACCGGGTTTCTGTGAGGCCGTGGTATCACTCCGGTCGAGCCGACCCATTCATGCCGAAGCATAGCTCTCCCACTTATACAATATACTAATTCCAAAGCATCTTCCAGACAAGAATCTAAAAAATCATCCAATTTTTTTTGTCAAAACATCGTGCTAGCTACCAGCCTACCTTACCTCTGAATTTTTACTATTATTTCTCTAATTCTCGGGTTGTTTTGTATTTGAGCCTGTCAAAGTGACTTTACTCTGCCTGATGAATAAGCAGAATCTAAGAGTGGTGGTCACCATACTCATTGCGCATTGCAACAATGCAGTATGGCAGCCTATTGAGATCATTGAACCTCCGATCTCGCACTCATCAACGTAATACCACAGCACGAATGCATCATTTTATGTTGGTCTTCTTTGAAAGGGTTAGTACCGTTCCGTTCGACCCGTATCAAGTATTTTTCAATGACAATTAAATAGTCCAAGTAATTAAGCCATGATGGAGTCAAAATCCCAAAATCAATATCACATTTAAATACATCGGTTAAAATACACATCTAAGGTTAACATCTTAACAGTACAGTATATACAATTTATGAGTTTATAAATAAAATGTACGGAAGTGTTAATACACATGACCCAATAACAGTTCAATAGAGATAAGCTAACAAGAGTGAACTCAGACTCCGAGTGCCGGCAGACATAATGAGTTAAACATGTATCGAGTTATCAGATATATCGATTGTTACTCGATAACTAAAAGCAGACTAGCTCTAGATTCAAATTACTGTTTAATAAATGCTTATGACGTGTGTAGGGTAGGTTCTAGTTCATATTAACTTACTGTGAGCAGTGTTGTGGAAACATTTTATGTCGGATACAGTATTGTTTTTGGATGATGGATAGTCTGTTTCTTGGTTGCGACGTTTGATAAGAAAGTAACGAACACAATTCAGTGACTATAATTTTGATTTTGTAATTTGGGCTTCCTCCCATATAATCCTACTACTATTATAAAGGCGAAAGTTTGTAAGTATGGATGTATGTATGTATGGATGTTTGTTACTCTTTCACGTAAAAACTACTGAATGGATTTGAATGAAACTTTACCACAATATAGCTTATACATCAGAATAACACATAGGCTACTATTTATAAAGATATAGCTTCGCCTCGCGGCGTTGCCCGCAGTTATCATCGTACCGCGGGTAGCACCGCGGGGTTCAGCTAGTAACCAAATAAAAGGGCTAATAAAAACTAGTAATAATCAAAAAAAGTAAAAACTAGTAAAAATAAAATCAAGCCGGTGACGAAGCAATAAGAACTGAAATTTGGGCGTTCAGTTTGAAAGGATAAACTGTTGTACCAGCAAGGCAAATGTAATAAAAGGGAATTAAATAACAAAATATTTCAGACAACTTACACACAACGCCATCTAGTCCCAAGCTAAGCTGAGCTTGTGTTATGGGTACTAGACAACTGATATAAATACATATATGTATACTCTTTTTTTCTTGTAAATACATACATATTATACATAGAAAACACCCAAACTCCGAAACAAATATTTTCAGATCATACAATCATTTTTTCCGACCCGGAAATCTTACCCGAGACCTCAAACACAGCAGTAGCACACGCTACAACTGCGCCACAGAGGCAGTCAAATTGTCTGTAAATCTGAATCAATATTACCGAGATTTTTCTTTTAAACTTCATCTCTTATACATATGTGTGTTAGGTTTTTAAAATCCTGAATTTTGGCAATATTTTAACGATGTTTTGCGATTTTGATAATATGGAGATTTCAGGGTGCAAAGAACATAGTAAGACATCTATGAAAGAGATTGGTCTTTTCGCAAGTCATTCAGCAGCGGAAATTTTAGACCTGTGGTAATAAAAGTGCAATAGTTAAGAGTGCTCTATGTCAATATCCATTATTAGTGCAAACAACAGTGGACATTGTACCACATTGTATCATACGAGTATATGATGACTGGTGATATCTAGATGCACAGACAACCATTATCAATTGATATTATTTTTATCGCCATTTTTCATCGGTTGCAAATTGACAGGTCAAATGCAATAATTTATGTTATATATTTGTATTTACTGTGATGAAATCGCGCGATTGTTTTACAAGTAGATTTTACGATCTATAATAAAATAGAAGATTAGTCTATTATTGTTTAAATTCAACTTATCAACAACACTTTTTATGGTGTACCAAGGCAAATGAGTAGACATGTAACCCGATGTTAAGTGACTACGGTATCCAATGGACACCTGAATCCCAAGAGCCATAAATGTGTTATCAACCATTGAGACTCCCTTCAAATCACAGAAAACCATCACTGGGTTTGACCTTCGGTAGCCTTCCTTGTTCAGTTAAAAGCAATTTACGAATTTTTTTAAGAAGAACTCCGGTCGGGTTAGTCCCACGATAGTCTCTTTGTAAATAAATTTTAATTAAGCTATATGTTTGGTGTTTAACACCTGATAAGCGTTAAATATATTGCGTGGTTCGTCAACCTCGCATATATGTTCGGCTATCGCGACCTAGACAGTTTGTCATTGACAGAGATCGTGGTCAGAAATACTTCGCGTCCTACTTCTCACCGCGTGTCACAAATATATTGTATTTTATGTTTGTGGTAAACTTTGAGAATAGTAGATTATTCTAGACTATTACTGCACTGGGTAGGTAAGGTAGGGAAGCTTTATTAGCTATAACTATTAAACTTCCTGAGAAAATAAATGCTTGACAGAGTCGTTATAAGTATGTGACCCGGACTAGCTCGAGCTTCTGTCTTTTGAAATTTGATATAAAGTCCATTGAATGACATTGCCTTTTCTGTTTAATGCAGTGTACCAGAGATGGCAATAGCTATGGCACCCGGTACACGAGTGAGTCCAAAGTGGTACCTTGTAAGATACAGGTGCCTTCGGCATCATGGTCCTTTAAAAATAAGACTAAAAAGCCGAACAATGTTATATAGAATTTTATGAAATAAACTTATATGTACTTCTAATAAGCCTCTGCCTGTGCATTCTTCAGGAACACTATTGTGAGTGTATGTCTATACAGTAAAGAGCTTATATGACTAATAGTTTTTAGTAAATTTGTTTATCAGTAGTCAACAGTCAGTTAATTAATTATAATTGAAACATACGCGACCCTAAATTAGGTAGTTCCTGTGCAGGATCTGTCTAGTTTATCTAATGTCTAAATAAAATATTGTCCAGACTGCAGATAAATATACTTACACACTTTTAAATACATTCACACTTTTAATAAATTACACAAAAGATTTCATAAGAACGAGATAAGAAAGCCAACTCCGCAGAACAATAGTACTGCAAGGAGAAAGAAAATTGGAATTAAACCCTGACATCTGACCAGCGTGGTATAAAAGGTCAGAACTTCTTTTGTAAGGAGAGGCATATGTCTCCAAACGTGAACTGGTACAAGCTCCTAAAAACACACAATTATTCACCAGAGTCAGTTGTTAAGATCTAGAACAAACAAGAGACAAATTTCGTTTATCATTGCTCACGTGTCGTTTCTCCCAAATGATTGTGTGAAGTGTTTTTCGGTCAAAGGTTCATTCATTTGTGTTAAACATTAAGATAAACAAATGTTTATTACACATACATTACAATTATTATGATGTATTTATTAATTTGCATTGAATAATGATATAACTGAAACGATTTACTGATCCAGTGAATTAAAGTTTCATTTTAGTAAATTTATTTGCTTTTCTGTTCCTCAAATTGACTTTAAATTACTATATTACTATTTAGTTTCTAACTCAATAAGCTAACAATAAAAGACCTGGTTCCGGCGAATATACTTCGTTCCAAAAGAAACCGTATATCTGAATTAGAATCAGTGATATAGAGAACGGGAGAAATCTCATCCTTTTTTTTAATTGGACCTGAGTGAAAGGTCCCAGGCCCTGTCAATATTACTCTGCCTGATGGAAAGCATAAACAGAATCCAAGAGTGGTAGTCACCAAACTCATTAGGAATGCAGACAATGCAACAATGCAGCACGGTTTTTTTTTATTGTATATGTGGCAAACGAGCAGACGCATCACCTGATGGTAAGCGATTACCGTCGCCCATGGACACTCGCAACACCAAAAGCGTCACAAGTGCGTAGCCGACCTTTGGGGGGATGGGGAAAGGGAATGGGGGGAGGGGTTGAAGTATGGGCCTCCGATACACTCACTCGGTGAAACACAGCGCAAGCGCTATTTCACACCAGTTTTCTGTGAGGCCGTGGTATCACCCCGGTCGAGCCGGCTCATTCATGCCGAAGCGTGGCTCTCCCACGGAATACCCACAGCATGACGGCCTAGTGATGCTTCTGCATCATTGAAATTTCGGTCTTGCACTCACCAAATAAACACCGTAACAAAAACAAACAGCATGGACGCTGTCAGTTCACGGTGATCTTCTGCGTGCGAGGGTAGTACAACCCCGGTCGAGCCGGCCTGTTCGTGGTTAAATCAGTTTGGCTGTGCTATATTTCCACCTTACCAGTCTATATTTGTTTGCATAATCCACGGTATCGCTTAAACTACTGGACAGATTTTAATGAATGAGGTGTCAATATACAACATATATTTTACCAAGAATTTTCACGTAATTGAATGATTAAACTACGTATTGTTAAGTATCGGAGTAACAGTCAATTCAATGTGCGATAACAAAGCTTTGTATCAATATCTGACATTTTAAAAAACATCAGCAAATCGATTAAATAGAACGGTCGTTGAACTGAAAAATATTGAAATTAGAATTTTTAGACTTTTGGCGAGAACATATTCTCTGCAGTTGAATCTCGAACAACGGTGTCACATTGAAATAAAATATTAGGTAAAGATGTATTGATAGCATAGTTCTTACTTACAAAACACCTGTTGCCGGTAAATAATCGCTTTGCGAGAGCCAGATGCCATCATATTTGCATTTATTTAGGTACCCTAGATTCCTAGAGCACCAAATGCTACACTTTATTATTTTATTATTTTAAGAAATCGTTGTTATTTTTCTTTTCATTTTTTATGGAATAGTGGCACACGTGCATATCGCTGTGTGGTAAACGATTACCGCTGCCCATGGACACCCGCAGCACCAGAGGCGACACAAATGCGTTGTCGACTTTTGGTTGTTTCACACCGGTTTTCTGTGAGGCCGTGACATCACTCTGGTCGAGCCAACCCATGCATGCTAATGCGTGGTTCTCCTTCGGTATAATATATATTAAATTAATGCGCTGTCTATGGTAAATTCTTGTATGCTACATCTCTAAACTGTGTTCTCCTGAGCATTGACACCAATGTCGGTAAATTCATTTGAACGATTCTACAATTAAATCAATTTCTGTTTATTTTCATACATAATCTGGAACCTACGAGATTTGACTGTAGCTCTATGTAGCTGCATTGATAAAAAATGAGAAAGTAATGTTATAAAGAGTATAGATATACATAGATTAATAATTAGTTAATGTGCCTCTTAGAAAAAAGAAAAATTATTTCATAAAAGTCTAGAAAGGAAAACCTATAAAATTAATTTGTAGAGAAAAGGAATGCGTTTGGCGTTCTACGAGTATTACGGATGTGCAAGATAAAAATTACGGTTGCAGACGAGCTGTTTTTCCTTTCTCCTCAGACCCTTTTACAATCACGTCATACATTTACTGTAGAGTACGTACATAGGTAAAAAATCTCCAAATAAACCCACAACATTTCCTTATAAATATCGAGTCGTGGTATGTAATGCTTATCATATAGATCAATTGTTGGCAGCGATATTAATGTATTTATATTTTGTTGGCAGAGACCAAGGAGCGTATGCAACGCGCGCCCTTCGAAACGGCCCTTCATCATGCCGGTGAGTACATAATATTATCAAAACATATTTACGTCTTTTTAGGGTTCCATACCCAAATGGTAAAACGGGACCCTATTACTAAGATTCTGTCCGTCTATCACAAGGCTGTATCTTACAAACCGTGATAGTCAGACAGTTGAAATTTTCAGAGATGTTGAATTTCTGTTGTCACTATAACAACAAATACTAGAAAACAGAATAAAATAATTATTTCAGGGACTTCAATACCACAATCGTGATTATTTTGCTGGTTTTTGCTTGATATTGATAACGGGAACAGGTAGACGCTTGAAATACGAGTATATAGACAATGGTACGGATCTCTTCCTGCGCGAGTCCGCCAGACGTTTTCGATTGTATATTATTTTTATGGTATTACTAGCTGAATCCCGCGGTGCTACCCGCGGTACGTCAATAACCGCGGGAAGCTAGTATCTTTATAAATGGTAGCGTATGTGTTGTTCTGATGTATAAGGTATATTATTGTAAAGTTTCATCAAAATCCATTCCGTTTCTGCGTGACAGAGCAACAAACATACTCACATACTCACAAACTTTCGCGTTTATAATATTAGCAGGATTATACCAACTAGTGGTCGCCCAATAGTCGAATTTCGACCATAGTTCATTTACACTTTTGTTGTTATTATTTTATATATCTGCAGTTCTTCGTTTAAAGTTTAACTGTGCGAAATTTCATACTCCACTGATTGCATAACTTTCTTAAAAGTGGTTCAAAGTTTATGGTTCCCGTAACATATTATGTATAATATAGATTTCGAATTTTCAATGGGCAATAGCAATTTATGAACCTTGGAAATGTACAAAAACATTGAACTTTGGTCTATGTTCGGTTAATTTTTTTATTTTGAGGTTATGTATAGAAAAAAGAGTCACGTTTTATAGCTCTATTCTAGAGCTTTTTAGCCCCATCAGTTATTTTTTTGTATGGATTAGGAGTCATACAAGAAGACGTATTGCCTTATTGTAAGCGATTACCACCGGCCATGGACACCCGCAACACCGGAGATGTCACAAGTGCGTTGTCGGCCTTTGGGGGCTTGAGGAGAGGTTGGGGCATGAGCCTCCGATATCCTCACTGACTCAGTAAAATCTAAGCCATTCATAAATATACCAAAATATAGTCGATGAACATAATTATTTTAATTGTGTATGTGTGTAATTTACCTAAAATTTTATATTATCATATGTCAGTTTAGACCTTCAATCCTTTCTCGCCATGTCTTCTCTTTTACAAATGTAACCATATTTTGCTCGTCTCTCTGCAATACATGCGTATTTCCAGAACAGTTTGTTGATTCTTAAGTTTTAGTGGAGAAGCGCTACTTCTAGACTCTCTCTATCACACTTTATTCTTCTTAGTCTTACACATCCGTCTTTGCATTTGTATTTTAGCTCTATGCAGGTTTCATTCACCTACTTCCACAAGTATTCTAGCAAATTTTGAGAGAAAGAGGATTAACGGCACTCTTCTTATACAGTGACCTATGTTTACCAGATTTAAGACTTAATCTACTTAGTACTTAATCTGCCAAGTTATAAAAATGTTTCGTAACGTGTTCAAACGAAACCATATAACTGGACATAATTTGACCTTCCGTCCACACAATCTAATTTTTTTTTTGCTTAGCACAGCTAATCTGTGGAACAAGCTGCCACCTGTGGCGTTTCTGGACCGATTTAACTTCGAAACCTTCAAGAAAAGACCGTACTTAGCCCTCAAAAGCCTTAAAAGTCGACAATGCACTTGTGGCTCATGAATTGTAGACATTCGAGCATATCTTCATATACTTTCCACCTGCCACAAAGAATAATAGACGAACAAGAAGACCAGCCACATAATTACAACCCAACAGCCATGAGTGCGAATGCAATTCTTTGAGTCTCTCATTTATAATCATGGTCTCCATGAGTTCAGGCTCCAAAAACCTCAGTCACTTGGTGAAATGTAACTAAGAAATCAGCGCAACAAAGACATTCTTTGTGGATCCAGCCTATTTCTGCTGGTGCCTAATTCTCTTACGGCAGAACGTAAACAAGACTTAAAAGCCACAAGACACCAGTAGCTCTTGAGTTTCAAGTCCATAAATGAGAAGCAGACATTTTCCATCCTGACTTATCTGATCATCGACCTTATCCATCTTAAAAAAATCCAGGTCTAGTAAATATAAAATGCTTAAAGTATAATTCATTTTAAGAAAATATTCAGTGAGCTATAACATTTATCGATCATATTAAGTTAACATAATACCTTGACAGACCGTGGGCGAGGTGGAGTGAGAGGTTCTATTTTCATCCCCCAATGAACCAATCAGCCAAATTAAAAAGGTCACTCTCAGCAATCAATATCTAACTAAACTGCCGATATTATGGTACGCATTTTGACTGAGACGCAGTTAGTGTTATTAATTTTGTGATTGCTGTCACGGAAAAACTCATAACATAGAAAATACGAGTAAATTGTGAAGTTTGTGGTGTTCTGTTAGAAGTTAAGTATATTTTAGACAACTAGATTTAGATAGGTTGGTTTACCTAACCAATTTTGACACGTATAAAAGACCGTTCCTGAGTCTAAACGGGGAAACTGGAGACTATCACTAATATCACTAGGCTCATTTTATATTGATCATATCATCAGCGATAATGTCAGGGATGTGTGAGCCTTTAGATTAGGACAGATTAGAGTCGGACTGCTATACCTCAAGTTTTGGATATTCTGATTTAAAAGTAAAGTTAAGTAAATATTAAAAATTGAAGAAGAAGCAGAAATATATAAGGTAATTTTAGTAGTAGTATGTAGAGTAGCTGTCTTCAGAATTTCAATGTAAATCAGTCAGGTTTCGACTGAGGCCCAGTGACTATTCCTCAGATCATGTATCATCATCATCACAGCCACAAGACGTCCACATTATAAACAAGGTAGTCATACAAGCCTCGGTGGTGCAGTGGTAGTGAATGCGACTGCTGTCCTTGAGGTGTCGGGTTCAAATCCTGGGTCGGACCAAGTGTTTGTGTGATCTACAAATATTTCTTTCGGAGTTTTGATGTTTTCTACGTATATATTTACAAAAAAGTATATATGTATTCATATCAGTTGTTTCGTACCCATAACACAAGCTCTACTTAGCTTGGGACTAGATGGCGTTCTGAGTTAGATGTCCGAAATATTTATCCGAAATATTCAGATTGCATTAACAAAATTTGTTTTGGGTTAATTTAAATTTACGACTACAATCGTTTACTTCTACACTTTAATTTTTAGACGAGGAGACTCATATCTAAAGTCACATAAATATTATTGAAATAAAAAAAAGAATTGAAGATGAAAAAGTATTTCAATGAAACATAAATTCCTTTTTGTCGCAATAATGCTTTCAGCGAGGTCTTTGTACATTATTGTCAATTTTAACCGAATTTCTTATGGTACGGTTCACCGAATTACGCCTACAGCTAGATATTTTGAACATGTACGATAGAAAAAGTGATATCGTCAAGATTATATTATATTTAATATCATTCCATCCCTAGCGACAGGTAGAGTTGACGTCATTCTTTCGAAATATCATTCCCGAGACGTTCAAATAGAATAAAGTTAAGTTTATTATTTATTGGTGACAATATTCCAGAATTATGAGTACTGAATTGAAATTATAAGAGATTGATGACTGAGCGCTGCGTCAAGTGATTATGACTGCTCCAGTATATCGCGAGTTTAAACAATTAAAAGTAACTCTGTCTGTCAATCTGTTACGCTTTCTAGCTAAACCATTGCACTGATTTCTATGAAATTTGGCGTGGAGTTACTTTGGTTCTTGAGGAAGGGTCTGGGCTACTCTATACTGCGATAACCGACGTACACTCGAGGAAAAGTAAAAATTTCTCCAACTTGTATATTTTCGTTAAAAAACAATAAAACAATTGTAGATATATTTGTCATGAACAGACGTCCGTCAGTCTGAGTCATTAAGTCAGTTGTTCTCTGTAATATGAATATATTACGGAGAAGAAACTTTAAAGACAGTCTTTTAAAAAACGTTGGTTTAAAAATTACATAAAGTTAAAACTAGTGCCAAAACTTGAAAAACCGAAAAAATATGCCATACTAGCTGAACCCCGCGATACTACCCGCGGTACGACAATAACCGCGGGCAACGGCGCGAGAAGAAGCTAGTATCATTATAAATTGTAGCCTATATGTTATTCAGATGTATAAGCTATATTGTTTCAAAATTTCATTATAATCTATTCAATAGTTTTTGCATGAACGAGCAACAAACATACTCACTTACATACTCACAAACTTTCGCGTTTATAATACTTATTAGTAGGATTAAAATAATAATAATAATAATAAATATTTCGGACATCTAACACACAACGCCATCTGGTCCCAAGCTAAGCAGAGCTTGTGTTATCGGTACTAGACAACTGATAAAAATACATATATATACTTTTTTTTTGTAAATACATACATATTATACATAGAAAACACCCAAACTGCGAAACAAATATTTGTAGATCACACAAACACTTGGTCCGACCCAGGATTTGAACCCGAGACCTCAAGCACAGCAGTCGCATTCACTACCACAGCGGCACCGAGGCAGTTGAGAAAAAAAGAATGTTTTATTAGACAGTGTACTGGGATGGTATTATGTCTGGTTCAACATCGATGTAAAATATAGCACCTGTACTCTTCAAATAAAATTGTTATCACTCGCTCTTATATTGGATAACAATTTAAACAAACGTGTTTAAATAATAACTTATCAAGTTATTATAGATCTGAGTTGTTATAGATAGCTTTATATACTTACCTTTTATAGTTTAAATTATTTTTATGATATAAGGGGCAAACGAGCAGACGATAATGTAATGATAAGTGATTACCACCGTTCATAATCCATGCAACTAAGAAACTCAAGTGTTTTACTAAATTTTTCATGACCTTTCCCTCGAAGAGAAATTCGACGAAAGCGTTCGGCTCATGATTATTTTCCATCTATATTTTCAATTCAATGTTTACCGACTTTACAGTCAACTATTTTTTTATTTTATAAATAGCCTTTGCTCTTTTTAGATTCTAAAGATACCTGTCGGATTTTTTCAAAATAAAGACCTGGTATTCTTTTACTTGTCTTTCTTTCTTCCGACACTACTAACTATTTCCACTTAACCCTCCTCTCTCACTACAGTTCTGTCTAGACGTTGCTTGTACTATCATCATCATCATCAGTCCGTTGCTGGACATAAGCATCTCCCAAGGAACACCACAGGGCACAGGGCCTGGTCTGTTGCTTTTTCCATCCAGTCGGTGCCACCTCTCCTATGCAAGTCATCCCGTCATCTGGTCAGAGAGCTTGAACCATATAGACGTCATAATATAAATGTACATACAGATTTGTTTACGCCACAAAATATATTTTTACTAATTACTTGTAACCATTTCGAATGTTTATTCATAACTATGCTCATAAACCTAATAATTCTCTATTACCCACGGTAATGTAGTTTCTAGTGCTTCTAATAAATTGCCGGATATCCGGCTATTTTTACTTTTTTATTTTCTTAATTTGAAATTTTTTATTGAGATCTAAATGGTTTTAATGTTAAGAAAAAACATATTTGTTCTGATAACAGATTAAATGAGAAATTGAATTATATATTGGTTTATGAAAGGTTTACCTTTTTTGCATCTGTAAATTACTATTCCGAATTTTTTTTATTCAAAACTGTGAAAGTGACGCAGCTAGTTTAGTGTCTTCTCTAACTAATCATAGGATAGCCGTGTGATATCGATGCCTGAAGTTTATACGAAATCGATGTTAAGCAGTTTCTTCATTACTTTTGAGTCAGTGTCTGACTGATGCTCAACAAAGCCCCCTAAAATTCTAAAGGCAGTAGTCAAAGGACGGCAACGCACAGCTGTCTCCTGAATTACAGGTGTCCACGGGCGTGCAGTCACTCATATTCTTTATATAATAAAACACATTAAACTACATAACAAACACTGATACAAGTATCCGGCTACCGGATTGTCTCAGTTACCACACTAAACAGTAAGTATTTTACAGTGTTTTTCTTCAAATATACGGTGTTGTCTGGTCAGTTTAATTTCAGCGTATCACGATCTACAAACCTTGTTTTTCGTTTTGTAATCACCGTTCACCGTAATTTGTCGAGAAGTGAAAAATAATTGTTATTTGCACTAAGTTTTAGAAGATATGAGGTTAGTAGACTTGACGCTGATCGAAACCAAGTTCGACGACGAGATTCGGAGGACGTTTCCTCAGAGTCTCATCCAGTACAAGTAAATTGGTCATGATTACGATATTTTTTTCTGTGTGTATGCATACACATTAACAGAAGTATATTTATCTATAACTAACTGACCCTCGCAACCTCGTTTACGTCTACTATTGCCCGTAGCGTAATAATTTTCCCCCGTTTTTTAAACATTCTTCATTGGAGCTCCGCTCCTATTGGTCTTAGCGTGATGATATATAACCTATAGTCTTCCTCGATAAATGGACTATCCAATACTGAAAGAATTTTCAAATCGGACCAGCGGTTCCTGAGATTAGCGCGTTCAAACAAACAAACAAACTCTTCAGCTTTATAATATTAGTATAGATTTGTAATTTGGACCTTACATAGCTAAGATGCATGAGATCACAATATTATTCAAGTAAGTAGTTAAGAGGTTATAAAAGAAAGACGGCTGCTAGTACTAAAAGATTAGTGGATTAGTGAAAGTAATTTTCACAAGCAGGTCAGGATCTCATGTCACTTTATATACTAACTCGTTGTACTTATTCCAGTTCCAGTTCCAGAGTAGCCATACGCAGGCGTTCCTCTTTGTCAAAGTATAAGTACAAATGGGCCTACGCATAACACTGTCAGGGGGCGTTCATAAAATACGTGAGATGTTTAAGGGGGAGGGGGTCCAGTCAAATCTCATCTTATCTTACGTTGGAGAGAGGGGGGGTCTCGGCAAATATCACGCAATTTTTTTCTGATTTTGGTCCATTTAATCCAGATTCTACATGCTTAAGATTTAATCTTAAGCGTAATCGTAATACGATTAAGATCATTCACTAATTCGTTCGATAGAAAATAATTGGGGGGATGGGGGAGGGGGTTGAATAAAATCTCACGACATCTCACCAGGGGGGAGGGAGGAACAGAAAATTTAAAAAACACATCACGTAATTAATGTGGGGTACATTAATTACGTGATGTGTTTTTTAAATTTTATGTATGACATAGGATGTATTCATGTGTGTCTGTGAAATTGTATGTGTGTATTTGTGTTGACAGGCGTTGTTTTTGTATGTGAGCCTAAAATGTGTATTTATTTTTTATTTTTTTATGGAATAGGGGGCAAACGTGTAGACGTTTTGCCTGATGGTAAGCGATTACCGCCGCTCATGGACACCCGCAACACCAAAAGCGTCACAAGTGCGTGGCCGACCTTTGAGGGATGGGGAGAGGGAATGGGGGGAGGGGTTGGGATATGTTCCTCCGGTATCCTCACTCACTCGGTGAAACACAGCGCAAGCGCTATTTCACACCGGTTTTCTGTGAAATTTGACTATTTTATGTTTGAAGAAAATCTTGATAGATAAATGGGAAATTAATTTCCTTTAAATCGGTTTAGTCGTGAAAGCGTACATAGTGTAACAGACGTACAGAGTTACTTTCGAATTGATAATATTGGTTTGCATAACCGACTCGTGTAGATACATTGTAACACAACTTCCCACATAACTTTTATTCAATAATATCCTTTATTACCCAATAAACAAACCCCCAACCTTCAATACACAATGCGTACTATTTCACCTTCGGGAAGAAACAACAATGTGGATTTTGTACACATTTAATTGTACATTAAACTTGATATTAACGAATTGACGCTAAGCAGTTGCGTATGCGCATCGTTTGACAGACGTGTTTACGTTTCTTTGTTATTAGAATTATAAATCTTTTTAACCATTCTATATTGGCCTTTGTTGTTGTAACGGTGTACAGATGTTATCTGGTGTTGGGTATTTAACTGAATGTTCATTGGTTATATATCTATGTTGAAATTACAAAATTTAGCCGCATGGTTTTAAAATTATATAAAAGATAAACAGTCCAAAGTATTTTGGACTCTAAGTACACACGAATGCAGGTATGCGTGCAAATGTTATACCTTAAATAAATTAAGAATATCTTATATATATCTTATATAAAGTCCCGCACAAATAAAAAACGCATGCATACATTGTACACGTACACACGCATGTGATCGAAAAAAAAAAGAAAATAAAAAGAAATCCAATAAAAAAAGAATCATCAAAATCTGGTAACCCAGTAGAAAGTTCTGAGGTGACAAACATAAAAGAATACAGTCTAATTGAGAACCTTCTTCTTGTTTGAAGTTGGAACAAAGAAACTACTCGTATTATGAATTTCTTATAGACAGACATTTTTTTTAAATAAGCCTATAATTCTTAAAGTATGTTACCGTACGTACATAAGACATTAGACAAAATAAATAAATGAAATAACATGACAGTATTTTTTTTTTACTTTAGTTTTACATAAGAATAATAAAAAAAAGTTAAATCAAACAATGTTATTTTGATAGGAAATTTCAATCACTGACAATGGTAACGCTCTCAAATCTTTATAACACATATATTTGCACCAAACAATTAATTAATCCTAGTAAGAACTACACTCGGCTCGGTGTAAGTTAAAAAAAAAACTATAAAAAATGTACATCTGTTTAACTACTCCGATCATTCCGCTTCCTAAAAAAATCTTTCTAAAACACACATTTTATTTTATGAATTTTTAATGTTAGTTGGTAACAAAAACATGCTTTCAAAAGCTATCATAATAGCCATGTTGTTATTCAATGATTCTTACAAATGTCACACTACAGTAGCGAAGTACGAGTACTAAGTGTCGCGATGGGATTTTCCACCCCACGGCTATTTGGGAAACCCATGGACATCGCTCGATATATCGGTTGTATACACTTGGTCGAGGACTGGCAATTGTGTGGGTTTATGGGGCTGTGTTTGTAGTTTCTGCTCATTTGTAACTCGTGAAACGTTTTTCTCTTAATTGTTATTTAACATTTTATGTGTTAAACATTTGTGAGTCTTTTGTTGGTGGGTTCCATTTCGAATAAGAAAAGATAACTGTGTTATGAACACAGCCGTTTGTTTTGTATCTAGGCATAATCTAATATTTAAAATTTTTGATAGATTATAGATATAGCTTTTTGTGAATATCTGTCGAGCCGGTTCGTCACTCCTTCGAAACGGCTCGACAGATATTGACGTTTTTATTTTGAATTTTGATAGATGCAACGTAAATATTTTTCACCTCCACCCTCCTACCTCCGTTTACCATTATTTTAATTGCGATTTGTTTGTTTTTCATTTACATGGGTGAACAACGTGTGTTTCATCGACTTGTTTTCTAATTTATCTAATACACATTCTAGAATTAACTATGGTAGAATAACTAACTTTAATTCTAGAATGTATTTACCTATGATAAATATATATTTAGAAATATATGTTTATGTTTGATGGTCTCCTAGTCGATTACGGCCACGGCGGCCAGTCTCAACGGAGACCAACCAACTACGCAGGAGATATTTTAGTGCACAAGTGTGTGCGCAAACACAGGTGCACTCTCCGTTCCCTCTCTCTCATAATCCGATGGGACGGTAAACCGACACGACCGGGGAGAGATCAGGTGCAGCACCGATAGCTTTTCGTGCTCTCCGAGGTACGGGGGTTCAGACCCCAACTTTCAAACTCCGAGCTGTTATTAAGTATTTCTATAATCAGAAAAACTCAATAACTTTTTTGCCCAACCTGGGTTCGAACCTGAGACCTTTTGATTGGCAGTCGCATACGTCAACTGCTAGACCAATGAGGCAAATATGTTTATTACAAGTCTGGTTACTATAGTACAGTTTGCCTAGTTGAATTTAGACAGCTGTGTGTGAGATGTTATTGTTATCGCTTTGGTACACATGCACGTTAACAATGTTGTTACGTTTACGTTAAAAAGCCAAATATACCTGAAACTATCACCTAATTTTGTAAACCAATCCTATTTGACCATGACCGATATGCGAAATTCTATTCTTATCGCAAGGCTAATTAAAGAGGCAGAACATGAGAGAGGGAGACAGCATACAATAGCAGTGTTTCATCTGAAGGTTGACCTTACCTTCCATCATTATATTAGATTGGGTGTAACAAGTCATTACTATGGGGCTTTTAGCTAACTATAGGGGCTGGGCGTGACGTCAGCAAGGTTGAGGCCATAGTTATTAGTGTCACTGTCTTTGGTTTGACCGGCTTGTGTTTGTACGTTTTATACCACTTTGTTAGCTATATGTATGAATAGTTGTTCCGTTTTAGATAATCATATTATATCAACAGCTTTTAAAAGTCTAATATTAGTCTTAGGCGTCTCCTTAAAAGTGACGTTTTAAGGTATATGTTTTAAGTGTTCCTTCTGTTTACAGAGCTGCCGGGTTGGTTTTTTTTGAAGTGAAACTTCTTTATCGGGGTTGTCAAAAAATTTAGTGTAACATTTTTTCGTTACGCGTCACATTTATCTGTTACGCGCCATCTTTTTTTTATCCCTACCACGCGTGATTCGACGTATACTTTCTCCAGCGGAGTAGGGATTGGTAAATGTCTCCAATGTATTTTGCGGCCCGTTTTGAGTAGTTACGTTTGAGTTTTTTTCCTGTTATTTATAAACTGAAACAATTGTTCATTTATAGTCTCTACTTTATTCAGAGACAATCGTTTAAATTCTGCTTGTAAATCGATGGTGGACGTTGACGTTTTTCGGCCATGATAAAATGTTTTATCATTATTGAGAGTAGTTATATACAATCCTTCAAAAAAAAATTTATCAAATAAAACAAAAACATTTTGAAAAACAAACAGGACCAAATTAATACTACAATGAAATATCACAATACAAACAATATTATTTTATATAGTCCATCATTAAAAAAATCTACGGCATAAAGTCCATATTGGGATGTAAAGTTGAAGTGCAACCTATCAAAACATCCCGACTTGTGCCGCAATGTAAACGTTGCCAGGCATATGGCCATACGCATAAATACTGTTCCAAAGAACCGCGATGCGTTAAGTGTACAGCAAAACACCTAACACAAGACTGCAAAAAACCTGCAGAAGAAAAGCCAAAATGTGTACACTGTGGTGAAGCACATCCAGCTAACTACAGGGGTTGCATAGTCGCGAAAGAAATGCAAAACATCAAAAACAAATCCGCCAAAAAGGCATCAGTGCCAACTCAGCTGCTCACTGTTCCAAAAAGACCAACAGCAGGTGTCAGAAGTGAATCAGTAACATATGCACAAGCTACTACTTCAACACAACAGACAAATAACAAAGCAAAAAATATACTGCAACCACAAGCTAACCTAACAGAAAAGTTGGATGAAATCATTAAATTAATATCATCATTTGATGGTCGACTGCAAAAACTAGAAAAAGGAGCCAAGACTGATCCTGTTAAAAAATCTGTCAAAAAATGACTCAGAAGTCAAACCTATCAAAGCTGGGGTGCCGCAGGAAAGTGTATTAGGCCCGATGCTGTATCTATTGTACACCAGTGATATCCCAGTTACTGAAGATAATCCTATAGCCACTTTTGCCGATGATACCGCCATTATGGCGATAGGTTGTAGCCATGAGGCAGCTGTTGAAAAGGTCCAAATAGCAGTAAATCAAGTTCTTAACTGGACTAAAAAATGGCGTATCAAGCTAAATGAAAGCAAGTCCATTCACGTTGACTTCACAAATAAAAGAGCGCAATATTTTCCTGTATTTATTAATGGCCAACAAGTCCCTTACTCAAATACAGCCAAATATCTTGGTATGACTCTTGACGCTAAACTGCGCTGGAAAGCACACGTCAAGAAAAAAGATCGGAACTGAATATACGTTACCAAAAAATGTACTGGTTGCTGGGAAGACACTCTCTTCTATCAGTATACAACAAAGTCCTACTATATAAACAGGTTCTGATGCCGGTATGGACTTATGGTATCCAGCTCTGGAGCTGTGCCAGTAAGAGCAATCGTCAAATAATACAACGTTTCCAAAATAAAGTACTCAGGGATACAGTTAATGCACCCTGGTACATTCGGAACTGCGACCTACATCGGGATTTAAACATAGACGTCGTAGATCTTGTTATACAAAAATATGCCGAAGCTCATGAAAACCGACTTCATAAGCACGTGAATGTTGAGGCAATCCAGCTTCTTGACATCACTAATATAGTAAGAAGACTGAAACGGACAAAACCGTTCGAGTTAGTGTACTGTTTTAGTGACAAACAAACAATATGGTGATAAGTGCCGCGTACAAAGAACACATGAATAAAGTGTCTTCGCCTTAATAAAAACTAAGTTAGTGTTAATGGACGCATTCTTAGATTTATGATTACGTATTAATTTAGGTGAAATGTATTTACTTATTAGTCAACTTGGCTAGATTGTAAGATAAATAAAGTACTGATCATACTTTATTAAAAAAAAAAAATATATATATTTAGTCCACAATGTAAATAACTACACACATCACATTCCACAAACTTACTTCATTCACACCACAGATCGCGAAATATTTACTCAGGTCTCGCTCCTTAACTTTTATTGCACTTGAAATAAGAATTGTCACGAATATTGCTGGTTTATAAGTCTTTTGTCGTTATACCTGATATTTATTTTTTTAAAAATAATGTCATAAATAAGTTTCACTTCTTACGAGTGTACGCTAGTACACGCAACTTTTTTTTTATTGTATAATCGGCAAACGAGCAGACGTATCGCCTGATGGTAAGCGATTATCTCCGCCCATGGACACCCGCAACACCACAGGCGTCACAAGTGAGTTGCCGGCCTTTGGAGGAAGGGGAGGCGGATTGGGGGACGAGTTGTGGTATGGGCCTACGGTATCCTCACTCACTCGGTGAAACACAGCGCAAGCGCTATTTCACACCGGTTTTCTGTGAGGCCGTGGTATTACTCCGGTCGAGCCGGCCTATTCATGCCGAAGCATGGCTCTCCCACGGTGAAACGTATTATTAACTCCAGTTAATGAGTGGTAGTCAGTACAATGCTGTTATGATAATTGATAGTGGGAATCTCGACCGTAGTGACACATCAGACACGCAGGTGACAGCAGTTAAGCCATTCTTAAGTAAGTTTTCATCGAGCATTATGATGCTACCAGAGTCACAAACGCCTCCTAACTCCTACCATCTCTTTTCTAACTACGAGTATAAAGCGGATAGGGAACTCACAGAACTCACCTGTAACTCACTTAGGGTTCTTGAATTACTGGTATATATGGGTTTCAATAGTCACTTCGTAGTTGCACGAGCGGAAAAACGGGAGCTTTTGATAGGAAGCGAGTTCTTTCTTTTTTTTTCGTACTGACAGCTACTGAATTAGAAATATATCCTGTGTTGCAGGGACTTTTTAAACACACATAAAACGAACCAAAGGCACACCCAGACTCAGAACAACAATTTGTAGATCATAGAAAGTGTTGTACCATGTAGGGCTCGAACCCACAACACTTAGCGGAGTGGTGACCGCTTAAACCACAAGGGTAATCATAAAGTCGATTATTTATTTAAGTTTGTTTGAAAAAGTGTTATAGGATACTATTTTGCCTTAAGCCATCGATGTATCTAAAAAACTGTCTTAACTGAAAATACATCGAAAAACAATTATGTACAGTCCATTCGTTCAGATAGTGTCAGTACACCCACACGCAATTGTGGTTATTGTTATGAAATACAACTATGTATATTAATTCACACGCGGCAGGCGGTCTCTTTGTCAAAGAGACGCTCTCTTTGACAAAGAGACCGTATCTAAGCGAATGGACTATATCACTATATCACATCATTGACCAATTGCCTAAGTTCTGTTGCTAATGTGTGCCAGCTTCGTTTCTGCACTTGTCGTTGCAATGAGCGCTACGCACATATTTATTATACGAGTATCTTTACAAAAAATCTCTTGCGCTGCCATGATTATCAACTTGTTCTTGTAGTTCTATTTAAGAAATGGTGTATTTTTAAAGCAATAATTGTTTCTTAGTTTTCTGAGATTAGAAAAAAATATTTAAACTCCCGTCGACTGTAAAATACTGTTCTAAACATCAAGCATTCATTTGAAAGAGTTAAACAAACAGACAAACCAAACTATCCTGAATTATTTCGACGTTGGTATATATTTTTTTCCAAAATAATACTTCAAAAGAAACAATAAAATATAAATATACCGCTTTGAAGGCGTCCATGTTTGTTTTGACGGTTGAACCTATTTTCGGTAGCGTTCACGGTCAAACAATAATTGTTTGAAATAGATTATTGTGTGATAACCGAAAATTTATGAAACGTCAACTGGTGCACATTGTATTTACCTCTCAATTTGCTTATTGTTTCACTTTTTAATAGAAACTTTCTTGTAAATCATTATCGTCAACAACCTTTCATAGTACACAGAAAGACAGGAAGACAAGGCTCTTAGGAATGGAGGTTATGAAGCATATTTTTTTGACGCATGGGATCCAAACTTCGATACAAATAAGCCGTCTTATCAGCTTCCAAGAAAATGTTAGCGCCACGTTGTATAATAATACTCTGTTAATTAATGTGATTGTATGAAATACTTATGATTTATTTTCATTTACCATATTTAGTAATTTCAATGATCTGTATCGATAATGATTATTTATTTATTTTATTTATTTACATCTTTATGCACAAACACATGCATCGGCGGACTTAATGCCTAAGGCATTTTCTGCCAGTCGACCGGCTGGGCAATGCAGAGAAAACATGAAGTAGATAAAGATTAATATCAGCATCGATATTAATAAATATCGATACATCTATTTTAGTAGGGTAGCAACATTATAAACTGTTATTTGAGATCTTACCTCCTTAGTGGGGCAATATATTGTAAATCTTGGCGCCAACAAGTAGTCAGTAAAATTTATAATTTTATATTGAAGTAATCCTGTAGTTTTCCTGAATTGAAGACCTTCAAAACAAAGATGATTTCCTCTTCCTTTGCTTTTTACCGATTGTGTGAGGTAATAATGGAGGGTCAACTCTCATCCTCCTTCTTACGGGGCTAACTACGAGTATATACACAAATGGGGAGTCAAAGGGTGCAGGTGTCCGTGGGCGATAGAAATCACTTACCATCAGGTGACTCGTCTGCTTCTTTAGTCCCCTATACCATAATGAACTAATTATTAAGAAAATTAACTATGGGGGAACGGGTGTCAATGTTCCACCAACACAAAGGGAGGATCCCCCGACCAGGCGAGGTGATCATGCCTGGCAGGCAGGAGAGCTTCTATTGTGCGATTCAGGATTGGTAGTTACTCCGTGTAGTGCGTTACTTCGTAGTTCAGTGTATCTTCGGTAGATGGCGCGGTAGTAGGTTATTATTGTGTTTATGTGGAAGTTGCCACATAACCAACAATCGATAGCATTGAGTTTTATCAACACATCTTTTTATACTTAGTTTTCTTATCACTGAGACATTACCTTCAAAATACTTGTAACACTACTTTTACTTAAAATTCTAAATAACCATTTATTCATTTTAGCGGTGAAGTTTCTTATTAGGTCCTTACAACATAAAAAAAACATGAAATTTATTGTCCCTGGTTGCTCTGCGTTGATTTAGAGTGGTTTACTGTGTGGTGACTGATTAAGAATATTAATTATCACAGTAAGACACACACGACTATAGTCCACACCACTACAAAGAGAAGGAAAACTAGACACGAACTCTACTTTTTTTTTGTAAATACATACATATTATACATAGAAAACATCCAAACTTCGAAACAAATATTTATAGATCACACAAATACTTGGTCCGACCCAGGATTTGAACCCGAGACCTCAAACATAGCAGTCGCATTCACTACCACTGCGCCACCGAGGCAGTCTAAAAGTTAAAGGTTGGTTATAATTAAGAGAGGTAGACATGCCGCCTCTCAATCATATAATCCATGGTATGATACTATCACAGGTCTGGAGTGCCTTATAATTAAAGTAGTATTGTGCGTCATTTGTTATCATATATAAGCATTCATAGTTCAATTACCTGATATCGGTCAAGTGCTCAGTATCACGAAATTACTATTTTCTGTATCAATTCTTGTAATGTTTACCTTGGGTGTCGCCAATCGTTTTTGTTTATAGTTTTTTAAAGGTCATTAGTCAATGCACCAGTATCATATACCTAGATTTTTTTCCTTTTAACATATAATAATAAGCATGGTTGCCTGGAAGAGATTGCCTTTGAGCGATAAGGCCGCCAATTGTATCTCCTAGTTTTGTGTTACCTTTTTAAGTAATCTGGTGTACAATAAAGAGATTACTATTATTACTAATAATAATGTATTTATTGTACACTAGGTGAATATGAAAGGTTTTAATATAAGTAGGTACAACTAGCGGCCTTATCGCCTGGAGGCAATCTCTTACAGGCAACCTCGAAAGTAGAGGGTGGTTGGAAATTAAAGCAGTATACACGATATATAAGGCGGAAAATAGACAAAATGTGGATTATTAAATAAAAACTTAGAAGAGTGTGAGTGAAATATCTATAAAATATTATTAACATACTTCTATGGTAATCTAATGACTACGCGAGAAAAGTACATAGGTTATGGGACCTAGATGTCTCCGAGGCTCTTTGACTAGTCTCTTGAAGACATCAACATACATGCATACGAGTACATACACGTATATCTTCTGGAAGGTCTGAGAACAATCAAATTTTTTAACTATCTTTATCATCAACACCCTTGAACATTTCTTTGTTTTAACTCATGCCTATTGCAATAGAATGGAGACTTTTTCAAGTTTTTCATATATTCATTGGTAACTTGCGTTTGTTCCAGACGGTTAAGTGACAGTCCCGTAGTGTAAACTTTGTTTCGTGGCCATTTAAGCGAATTTTAAAGCAACAGGTTCTACCGCACACTTGGCTCGCAAAACCGCTGACTATACTAGTTATGTAATAGAAAATATCCTATTTATGTGAAAATTTGGAGTTGATACGAGGAATTTGTAGCCGAGTGGAATTGTATACTAGCTGACCCACGCACGTATGCGTCTTTTATTTCTCATAGGGTGAACTTTTTCCACTGTTTTTGAAACATTCTTTATTGGTGCTCCGGTCCTATTAGTATAAGCGTGATGATATATAGCCTCTAGCCTTCCTCGATAAATGAACTATCCAACACTGATATAATTTTTCAAATCGTGCCAGCGGTTCCTGAGATTAGCGCGTTCAAACAAACAAACAAACTCTTCAGCTTTATAATATTAGTATAGATATACAAGAATTGCTCGCTTAATCTAGATTATTCTCTTATTTATAAAAAGATTTACTCACGTGAGCAACAAGTGATTGGTTTTGTGTATCCTTTATAAATATTAATTCTCTTTAATTAAATAAACGACTGTACCTGTAATAAATAGCCTTCAATCTTTATAGTTTAGTGTAAATGAGTGTTCACCATTAGACGAGTTAAGGTTCTATTCACGAGCTACAATAAAAAAAAGAACGAAAAGAGCATTGTCCACGATCCCAATGAGTGTGGTGACCACCACTGTTGGAATCTACTCATTGATTCCATCAGGCAGCATACAGTAATTTATAAAATACTTAAAAAAAATCAAGCAGTCAATTCGTACTATGATACTCTTTTGACTACTTCATTCCCATATTTAGGGGGTGGGAGGATATGTGACTTCGCTCCCTCAATGGAAAAAAACCGGCCAAGTGTGAGTCGGACTCGCGCACCAAGGGGCCGTATAAACCTGTAGTGTTATTATTATTTGATGTAACTAAAAATTTATCTGTGTATTTTTCCTTTATCTGTGCTATAAGAAGTTGCTCCGTATCAAATTTAAAGATTCTGAGTTCACGGGTAGTACCCTGTAGGTTTTGATTCCCTTGCGAGTGTCGAAAACTTTCGCATTACGGCTGTATCTTTGGATTGCGCTTAGAAGTTTGATTTTTCACAGCTCCAAGGGATACTAGACTTGAGTATGTGATATGAATTTCAGCGTGATGCCTCCACACATTCCTGAACCAAATGGTCTTGACAGACAGACGGACAAAAAGTGATCCTATAAGGGTTCTGTTTTTTCTAAGTAGTATAGTAAGTAGCTCTGCCAAAAAGTAATTCGGAACATGTTAATAGCCCTGCATTTAAATAAACAAACACGCAACGAACTGATATAAATATTATGGCTCAACAAAATTTCATAGGTCTTCGTACTAAAGGAAAATTCCTACAAATTGACGTCGCTTCAATTTACGACAAATTGCTACATTTACATCTCACGATTGCCAACTAACTGTATATTTTTCTATCTTTTATGAACAGGAAGGAAAAGCTAGATTTTTATAGCCTAATGGACAGTGTTGTCCTAGTAATTAGAAGTTAATAGTTATAATTAACAAAATGCAGTGCAGAAAGTATTGTAGGTGTAGTTGACGAATACAAGACTAGAGAACGATAAAAGACAGATAAATAGATAGCATGAAAGATGATAAGGCTAGAAAGGGGCAAGCAGTTAAATGATGAGTGATAGAGCAAAATAGAAGAAGAGAATAAGAGAACTTATTATGCTAACCACAAATAAGTTTGAGGAAAGAGTAAGTAAAAGATCATTATGAGACAGTAATAATAATAATAATAATACATACATAAAAATATCGGGCACATACTACAGGTATGTGCCCGATCCAGTTCTCGAGAATGGTCGTGCTACGTTATATTGGGATCGATCTATTATTACAGACAGGACTATTGTAGCCAATAAGCCTGATATTGTGGTGATAGATCGATTAGAGCGCCGCGCAATGATTGTCGATATCGCCGTTCCTCATGACGAACGTGAAAGTAGAAAAAGAAAAACAAATAAAATATTTGGATTTATCTCACGAGATTGTCGATATGTGGAATGTGGATTCGGTGATCATTGTTCCGATAGTCGTATCAGCTCACGGATTGATAGCCAAGAGCCTCGACCAACACCTTAAGAGGCTCACGTTAGGGGGCTGGATCAAGGGTCTGATACAGAAGGCAGTCCTTCTTGACACGGCACGTATAGTGAGGAGGTTCCTGTCTTTGGAGCCCTAACCACCGGTTTCTTGGTCCCTGTACCCGAAGTCGGTGGTCTACTATTTTTTATATTTTTAAATGTATTTGTTTTATATGTATATTTAAAAATGTAATTTATATGTACATACAAATAGAATAAAGAGAATAATAATAATAATAGTTTATTCATCAATAGTTACAATGTTAACTTAAAAATAATAATAAAAACAACTGAGCATTTGGATCATGTTTAGATGTTAACGAGTCTAACCAGGTGTCGCAACCAAAGCCCTTGCTAAGTAATGAGATAACTTGTATTAAGGGCCCGGTCCACGCCCCTGACATAACTTAGGTAACATTAAAAGTAACGTTTAAGAACGAACTAGTGTTGTATCTTATAGTGAACATTTTTTCTGGTGTATGTGTGTGTGTGTGTGTATGCATGTGAGTGTGTGTGTATCTATGCTGGGTTAGGAAGGATTATTTTCACCATAAAGGAGGCGTTCTGTATCTTGGTAGTTTTTAGTTAATAGCCAATTTGTCATAGTTCTCTTGAGGGTTGCGCTAGGTAGAGAGTAAAAATTTAGATGTTTATTGAGTTTGTTATATAGTTGAGGACCCTGAAAACAAAGAAATCGCTTCGTAAATGAATAATTGCATTTGTAATGTTGGCATATCCTGTCTTTGCGTCTTTTTGTTATAATAAGAAAAGGAGTCGCTCGATGTTGTAGAAGTACTGTGTTTAGAATGAATAACTGCCTCACTGATAACACTTCGCAGCATTTATATAATTTTTCTGTTGGAAATAGCAGCGGACGAAAAGTACTTACCTTCAGTATTGCGCGTTGTGCCCTTTCCAGTTTCAGAATTGTGGTCTTAGGAGCCCCACCCCATACAGAAATGCAATATGATAAAAGTGATTGACAAAGGGCGAGGTAGACTTTTTTGACAATCTGAGCTCCCGCCACATGACGAAGATTCTTAAAAATAAATATCAGTTTTCTGATCCGGGCTGTCAGTGAGTCTATGTGGGCAGTGAAATTCAAATTGTCATCGAGAGTCACGTCATAATAAATAATAAATATTCCGGACATCTGACACACAACGCCATCTAGTCCCAAGCTAAGCAGAGCTTGTGTTATAGGTACTAGACAACTGATATAAATACTTATAAACCTTTTGTAAAAACATACATATTATACATAGAAAACACCCAAACTCCGAAACAAATATTTGCAGATCACACATCATTTGGTCAGACCCGGGAATCGAACCCAAGACCTCAAGCTTAGCAGTCGCATACGCTACCACTACGATGCTGAGACAGTGGTTTCCTTAAGAGTATTACTAGTGCATATAATGTGTTTGTTAGTTGGTTTGTTACCATTTCATAACTCTCGCCTCTTACTCCTCCCACGGGATGAATAGGAGTGGTATCCTAAATTCATCACCACATGAGAAACTGATGGTTAAACGATTATTATCGGTAGTTACAAACTTTATTTTACAATGTTTTTCAAAGTTCTAAAGATAATATTATCGGGCAATAAAACTTTAAGTGCTGAATTTTTTATTTCCTTCACGTGATTTCTTCACGATCCTTTTCATGAATAATGGACAAAACAGAGATTATTGCTACGAGTATTATGTGTTGACCTATTACTTTAGAGTCTGTATAAGAAACGATTTATAATAATTTAAAAAAAAGATGAAAGAAGGTGCAAAGACTGGCCATTGCAATACAACGCGGCAACGCTGCTAGCTTAATGGGCCACTTTTCCACCGGAGGCGATCCGGGATGGATTAAATGGCGACCTCTAAATGATTGTGTTGTCTTTTCCCTTTAATTATTTAAAAAAAATAATATAATATATGTATTATAATGAGTAGAGCCATGCTGATTTAACTACGAAGGGGCCGTCTTGAACGGGACTGTACTATTCTCTCACAAATGACCAATCTTTCTTTTCTTTTTTTGATGGAATGTGTGTCTAACTAAATAAATAAATTACCAACTCTTGGATTCTGCTAGTGCTTTCCATCAGGCAAAGCAGAGGTTTTTTTGGCAGGCTCACACATTAAAAAATGGTCCATACAGAATTATTTGTAACAGATATTTAAGTTTTCATACCTATAAATAAATGAAAAAAATTGCTCTTTGATATATAAATTGAAATTAATAAATGTGTTATTACACGTATGTGTATATGTAATATATAAAACTAAAAAAAATATTTGTAAACTTGCCAAGAAGCTGGCAAAATCACATTTTGATATTGTGCTACTTTCATTAGAAAATTTGCATTTTATAAAAAACACACCCACATAATTTTTTTATCTATTTTTTTATGACATACTGTTTTATGACAATGTTATTTGTAGTACTAATTGAGCACATAGTACGGTAGTTGAAGAAATTAAAAAAACAACTTGTATAAGAGGAGAAACTATCGTTAATACGTTGATAGTATAATGGCTGTAAAGCACGTTAAGCTGTCGGTCTTGCGCCTGATCTCTTTTCGGTCGTATCGGTTAACCGTCCTATCGGATCATGAGAGAGAGGGAACAGAGAATGCACCTGTGTTTGCGCACTTGTGCACTATAATATCTCCTGCGTAGTTGGCTGGTCTCCGTTGAGACTGGCCGCCGTGACCGTAATCGGTTAAGTGAACATAATCAATGTAATGGCTAAGATGTCGGACTTCTGATGAAGTCGTCACCAAACGATAGGTAAAGTCCATTTGAAACTAATATATATACTTTCTATTACAATTACAAGCCTGTTGGTGAGGTGACTAATGTCCCTGACTACCAGGAAAGTCGCAGGTACGATTCCATCACACAACAAATATTGTACGACCAGGTTTGACTATTTTGGTAACCGGCGCGGTTAGATGTACCACATAGATTGTTTTAAATTTAACAGACTAAACATTTCATACCTAATTTTACATCTTTTTATTTCTATTACTAAAGTAATCATAAGCTCCTAGCAGGTTTAACGCTAAAAGCCAAATTCTTGCAATTTGAATCATGTTTTTAGTGAGTTTATTTAATACAGATCTTTATACCCAAAGGTCAAAGACGACAGGTGAGTTGACGTTATTTTAAAACCAAGTAGTATATTTTATCCCATTTAAATAATATGGGTCCAATTTTTACTACTTTGTTCCGTGGGCAAAATCTATTGCCGTCAATCAGTCATATATACTTAGAAAAAACATCTATACTAATATTATAAATTGGAAAGTAACTCTGTCTATCTGTCTGACATATATATGTATGTATAAAAGCCTTGTCTAAAAATATATGTGCTTGAGGTCTCAGGTTCGATGCCCTGGTGGGAATATTTGCATGATCTGTAAATATTTGTTTCCTTGCACTTGCACAAACTTATTTCCATGCACCCACAGTTGTTAGACATGAATAATTTTCTTATAACCTTTTATAGCTTAGGGCAAAACCGATCAGGCTTAAAGTCAATAAAAATAGTGGAATAAGTAGAAGTGAGTTTAATTCTAGAATCAATCTTTTTGAAGCCGATTAAAAATTATGTAAATATTCTCCTCATTCAACAACCCTTTATATTAGTGCTATTAGGTATTTAAAAATAGTGGATGTGTATCAATGACGTCAGTACGGCTGAATACATACATTTGGATAAAATTTAGCACAAAGATAATTAATACTACGGGATAGCACATAGCAATTCCCAACCCGCACTCGCCCCTCGCAGCCCCAGTGTGGTGACGTATGGCCTTAAACCTCTCCTGAGAGGAGACCCGAGCCCAGCAGTATGACATTATGAGTTGTTAATGATAGCACATAGATCGTTTTTATTACTCAACAATCCTTTTTTTCTTTTTTTTTGACAATGTGGAAAATCCCTTCGGATAACCATCTCTCCTGGGGCTGAGGAGCCAGGTATGTGGTGAGTCCACTAAAACTACCCTTGTGGCCGGTCTTAGGCGCCCTGCTCTGGGGAGGACCCGGATCAAATTATTTCAGGAACGACACCGCGTCTATAGACGCTATCCTGGTGGAAGCCTGGGCTTTCCCCTGCCTATTGGCCCAACCGTTATGTTGCTAGGCTTTGCCGCAAAACTGCGTCAGGCCGCTCTCCTAATGTTGACAGTGTGGCGACCTCCACATACAACATAACATACTACAGCGCCATCTACCGAAGTTACACTGAACTACGGAGTAACCTACAAAGCGGAGAGGCTACTAATCCTGAATCGCGCAATTAAAGTTCTCGCGCCGATTATCATATATACAACATCCCAACATCAACTGTTGGGCAGTAGCCCGCCAGGCATGATCACCTCGCCTGGTCGGAGGATCCTCCCTTTGTGTTGGGTGGAACATGATACCCGTTTCCCCACAACAGCATTAATTATTCAGCTACCAGAGGTCCCCACTCTCTGGCAGCTTGCGGTCTTGTCGGCGGTTGGTGTCGCTGGCGACGTCGCCTACGCTCGGGATCGGCCCTCTCTCACTCACTCAGACAATCCTACTTTTACCACAAACTTTCCAAATACAACTAGTTATTTGATACAAATAAATTTAGAACACTAAATATTTACACACAGTCGATCGCGTGTGTTGTAACAAATATTTTCTTTAAAATAAAACAGATTTCACCTGTTGCTTGTTAGTGCCGATGTAGACGGACAATGGTAGGAATTGATAGCTTTATGGTGTTGTTTGATAATTATGATAATGTTTGTATTGACTTCTAACGAAGGGAAATGAACTGCAGAGACTTTATTTAAGTGTTCAATATTGTTTATTAGGATTGGGCTTTAAAGCAACAGTTAGTTTTGAGTTGTAAGTACGTGACCTTAACCTATTTAATCTCTTGTTTACACTCCCCAATACATTTGTTTGTTTTTGTATTGAGGGCAAAGAGGTCATCTGCATGACTACTACGACGAATTGATACACGAACCTCAAAAGACTGGTGTGGGGTAGAGTTTTTGACTCTCCGGTATTCCTTCTGCAAAAATAACCAAAAGGTTCCTTTTGAGACATAATCTCTTTTCTAAGAAAATACTAATGCCCAACATTAGACTATTAATAGCTGTAAACGTGTGAGTTGACCCAATATGGTTCGAAGAATAGCTTTACTGTTTATAGACATCATCTACGTTCATTACTTTACGTTGTCATTCCTTCTTCTTATCTAATCACCTATAAATTTATTATACTCAATACATATTACTAAACTTCCCGTCTGAATTAAAATCTTCCATTTATAAATACTGTTAACATTGCTCTTACGTGGTCGGTATATCCGTTTAGACTATTTGTTATACTTTATAAGGCAAAACCATGTTTAGTTTGGTTCGCTTATGGAAAATTCTCACACGATATCAGTGTTCCATTCCAAGTAAGGCTTCAAGAATCTATTAAATAAGTATCATGAATTTGGCATTGAAACTATTGTTGTCACAATAGCTAATTTTATAGCCGAAGTCATTATAGAAATATAGTAGAAGACGATAGAAGGAAAAACGATGCATAGAAGCTATTACTTTAAAGTTATAAATATATAATGTCATAAAATTTTACTGTTTTGAGCTATTTGTGTAGACTTTTACGGCGGCTTGTGTATGGCGATGGTTTTAGAATATTATGTGTCACCACTTTTGTTGATCCCGTTGGTGTCGTAAGAGATGACAAAGTGAGCAAATTATGCGAGACAACAGCGCTGTAAAGAGAAGAGGAACTTGATATAAACCCCATATATTTGTCTGGTAGGTGTGGTATAGTAGTTCTCCCCTATCTTGTAGTAGTAGTCTAATAGTTTGAAGACTGCTCCTTTGATAAATAATCTGGCGGTTTTCTTTTGTCGTCTGCTTGCCACTTCCAGCTCTGTTTGGAGATATGGTTGTCAGATCTCCGCAACGCATGACCAATCCAGCGCCACTTCCTTATCAGAATCTCCTCTCCTATTGGTTTCTGATCAGTTTTGTCTGGTAATGGTTATTTTGAAAATTAGAAACACAAAATCAGATAATTACGGAAACTAGACAAATTATCTCTCGTTTTCTAATGTTTTAATAAATTTACAATAATTGTAAATCAATGGTATGGACAGTTCTGTTTGCTTAGTCTCATCTCGGTACTTAACTACTAACGCAGACAGATCTTAACGAGGAACCGTAAGAACTATTGTTTTTTTTATAAAAATAATAAGTTAAGTTTTGAGTGTTTCGTTAAGTACTGTTCTAGGCGGAATAAGTGGGTGTTTGAAACAACAGTCTGCTCCTTCGAGGATAAAGATATCAAGTATTTGTACGTAATTTGTTATTGATGTTAAATAAAACAGATAAGAGAGAATCTAGTACGAATACAGGTTTTTATAAAAGCAGGCAAAAAGTATTCTACTTAACTAATTGTAACGATTGACAATAAGCTACAAATAGTTTTGTTACCAATTGTGTAAACTGTGAGTTGTAGACCCTATTTCGCAGATTAAAGGTAAGTTCCAGATAACTTATCTAAACGATAGTTGGAGACAATTTACAATGATACTTTAAAGTACTCGTATCTGGCAGATAAGATATGCGAAACCTATGTGTAGCCGGTGAAAAAGGCCTTCCGTATTTTATATGGTGTCATTCTAATGTTGATTTTAATGAATGTTGCTCCTTAACACGTCAGTATACAATCTTGGAATTTTAATTTACCTCCAAGCTGTAATGATCCTGCTCATTACTGACATAAATTGTTAACGATAAGGAGGTTTTAGAGAGTCAATACTTCTGTGAACATCTATAGGTTAATTTGTACACTAGATCACTTACCTTCAGTAAAATCGATTACTTAGCTGTTACAGATTTTTATAAAGAAATAAGGATTATCAATAACTTTATCTATTGTGTATTTTTTTAATTGCAAATGAGAAAATGTAAATAAGCAACCTTTGCGATTCCCAACCGTGTACATTTGCACTAATTTCGATTTCTTTATTTTAATTGTTCCCGTTTGAACTGATCTGTTCAAACAAGTCGAGTCTGTTGCTGGATCTGAATGCGAATGTTTGAAAACATAGCAATCTAGGTGAAAACATTAACAGACAGTAATAAAGACTCGCAGCTAAATAAATTATAATAATGTACTAATCATTCACACTGGTACAAGATTTATATTCTTTTTAACGTGTTTATTTATTTATTTTTTTCATGTCTTTAGACACTACTTGTATTGTCAAACTACGTTTTTCTATTGACATTGTAATCTAAATGCGCTTATTATTTGTAGCAACAATTAAAGTAATCATACTAACTCATAAACGTAGAGTGGAACATCCTCTGGCCAGATGGCGGGACGGCTTGCATAGGAGAGCTGGCAGCAACTGTATGCAAAAAGCAACAGACCGGGCTCTGTGGTTTTCCTTGGGAGAGGCCTATGTCCAGCTGTGGACTGCAACGCGCTGATGATGATGATGAATAACTTAAAACACCGCCCTAACCCTCTCATTACAAAGGTGGTCCTGGAGGATCATATCGCACTGGCCAAATTGGTTGATATAGTGTTTATTTTAAGTTTTCCTTCTGATGTTGTCTTGCGTACTTTGCCCTTCAGTCACTTCTTACCTATCGGATGACTGTGTAATGACGATCCTCATTCTTAATCCTTCACAGTACTGATAATTTGTTTCGTGATAAGGATGACGAATATCTCATGACTGTTTTAAGGAGTCCCTTGTGCATAAAGACTCCTTATTGTGTACATAATAGGAAAAACTCCGTGGGAGAGCCACGCTTCGGCATGAATAGGCCGGCTCGACCGGAGAGACACCACGGCCTTACAGAAAACCGGTATGAAATAAGTAAGTGAGGATACCGGATGCCCATTTCGTCAACCCCTCCCTATCCCTCAAAGGCCGGCAAAGCAATTGTGATGCCTCTGATGTTGCGGGTGTCCATGGGCGGTGCTAATCGCTTACAATCAGGACATACGTCTGCTCGTGTGCCACCTATTCCACAAAAAAATAATTATTTTAGTGTAGGTATGTGTTCTTTGATATGGTTTCCGAAATCCTAATGGATGTTAATCCTTCTTTATGTTTGCAGATCCAATCCATTTTCATTATCAATTGTTACATTATGTAATAAAGTGGGTGAGATAACCAAAGATAAGCATAGACTGTGCGGTTTGTCGGCTTGATATGGCCGCATCCTTTCGGTTGCCTGCCTTAGTAACACCATTGATATGGCTTTTCTTTTTCTTCTCCAAGTGCCTCGTCAATCTCGAAGGTTGTTCGTAAGCTTTCTGTACTCCTCCTTGTCATTGGCCTGGTCAAACCTTTTCTTAACAAGTTCCAATTCAAGTTTTGGGAGGAACTTTGATTTTATCCAATTTAGACAGAAATCTGGTCTATCATGCAGTCAGTTCCTTATACACGACATTTATGTCTTTCAGAACGACCATTAAAACTGTGGGGGAACGGGTATCATGTTCCACCCAACACGGGAGGATCCTCCGACCAGGCGAGGTGATCATGCCTGGCGGGCTGCTGCCCAACAGTTGATGTTGGGATGTTGTATATATGCTAATCGGCGAGAGAACTATTTATTTCGCGATTCAGGATTTGTAGTTACTCCGTGTAGTGCGTTACTTCGTAGTTCAGTGTATCTTCGGTAGATGGCGCTGTAGTATGTTATGTGGAAGTCGCCACAAAACTAAGAAGCTACTCACGAAAAGACAAAACATGATATGGTTTCTGAGGTATTGGGATTATAAGGCGATTATCCCCATTTTTAAAAAAATAGTTTTGTACTGTGACTTTCTCGAATGTCGTAGAAAGATAAAAGAAAGATCAGCGTACAAAAGATAACCAAAGTAATGCCTAGAAGTGAATCATTTATCGTTCTTTTTAAGTCCAGCACCTTCTTCCCTTTTCTATAGCCCTGTATTCAATATATCATGATTATCAGTTCAGCTGTTTACATGTAAACACGTAACAAATACACTCATAATAGCATTCATGATTAAACCATATTCAATCTTATTAAAATCTATTTTACGTGATCGAAATATTCACTTACATTTGAAGTACAGGATCTGACGGCTTTTTATGACGTATCAATAATTTCGCAGATCGTTAACAGAGCTATAACTATTCGATATAATCAGTGGAAGGCTCGTTGAAACGCACATTACATGGAACATTAAATATGAAGTTATGACTTGTCTCAGATGATAATAAAAGCTATGCACATAACGTAATTATAGAAAATATAAAATACTATATGCTTTCTTACCGTGGGAGAGCCACGCTTCGGCATGCATGGACCGGCTCGACCGTGTCCGTTTCATGTATGTTTGTAAAGTCCCCCACGACACAAGATGTTTATTCCTAATGTGGGAGTCGTTTTTTTAAAAAAAAGCCTTTTATGAATCCATCTAACCAGCGTGGTATAGTTGGCCAAAACCTTCTTTCATAGGAGAGTCTTGTAGGTCTTACAGCGTCTCTGCCATTATGACGATGCCGTCTGCAAATCGCAAGTGAGAGATGTTTTCGCCATTGACGTTAATGCCACGTCTTTTCCAGTTCAGCGTCTTAAGCATGTCCTCCATTGCATTTGTGAACAATTTCGGCGAAATAACGTCACCTTATTTCACTCTTCGATGTAACGATATAGGCCTTGTTTGCTGGCTTCCTAGTGGCCTTTCTATCATTCTGGTTGATATCACCTGCTTCACCTGGCCAAGTTGATATTCTACTAACGTAAACGATAATAGAAAACTAACAAGTATGTCATCTCAAGGCTGTCACGTGGTCAGAACAAAGTATGTATTAGAAATTAATTTATACAAAAAATTGACGCGAAACACTTTCACATCAGGTAAGGGAGCTATCCCATATATGCCGAAGCATGGCTCTGTCGCGGTGTCATTAAAATTAATAATAATAAAACCATCAGTATATAATATAGTGCCCGGATGGGTCCAAAAATAGTACCAACGGCCATGGCTAGTTCATGTGATAACGTCCGAAATATTGGCACTATGACAAACGTATGATACTTTAAGATTTTCAACTGAAATATTACGAAAATACCCCTCGTTTATAACAAATGATTTGTGAAGATATTCAAGAATTGTTATTTACAAGTTTATTGTTGTTACATTTTTCGCTTGTTAAATTTTATGATAAGACGTCACGGGATATTTTTTGTGAGACCATAATTACAAAAGAAAATGACTGAGCGTTCACCGATAATTTTTTTAGTAAATTTCACCTAAAACTGTTACAAAATAATAAAATAAATTCGTCAAATCTAATTTTACTGGTGATACGTATGTGCAATTAATACTAGTGGTCGCCCAGTAGTTGAAATTCGACCATTAATAATTTATTTTCTTTTAGTTTTCAGCACTCCTTCTCTATATAAACAACTAGCTGACCCACGCCACCTCGTTTACGTCTCTTATTGCCCGTAGCGTAATAATTTGCCCCCGTTTTTATAACATTCTCCACTGATGCTCCGCTCGAAAAACAATATTATTTTTTAAATTTATTCACCTTTTAAACCTTCCCTGGACTACGACAAATATTTTAAAACCAAAATCAGCTAAATCAGCTGAGCCGTTCTCGAGTTTTAGCGAGACTAACGAACGCAATTCATTTTTATATATATGTATAACGTATAATATAGAAACTCGTCTAATAGTATGACCTAGTACACCTTTGCTTACCTCTTCAGGAATGTAGACGTGAGTGATGTTATAAGGACTCTGTTTTGATAGGAAAATTCTTTGCATATTGTTATCAGAGTGCAGTGTTTTGAGATATTTTTTCAATGAAATGCTTGCTTAACGTGTTGTTATTACACTCGGCCAATAACATCGGACATGTGTTTAGTGTAGTCAAGTTTAGTATTGGAAATATTTTTGTCATATCCGTGTAGTTACTCTGTAGTTTACAATTATATAAATTTACAAGATAGCTTTATGAAGTATAACCCGACTACATAAAAACTTTTGATAATAATATATATGGGCTATATCACTCGGTCCATTATAACGAATTAACATTCATTTAAATCGGTTCAGTATCTAGTTTAAGTACTACGGTAGAATATGCTGATATATATCATAAACAACCCATAATGTCCCACTGCAGAGCTTACTTCTTAAAGTTTTCTAAGTATCAAATTGTGAGCGAAAATCAAAAACTTTTCCAATGATAAGAACGCAAGACAACAAATCTATGTTTAGGAGTTGTGTGCAAACAAACGTACCGAAATAGACGTGGATGGGCGAAGTCCGAAGTCGAAGTGTGACAACTAAAGTGATATAAATAAATAATGAGATGTATGCGGTGGTGTTTGTTTATTTGATATGCGACTCTGATGATTTTGAACCACTGAAATTTTGGTATTGAAAACAAAAGTTATATTTTCATTGCTTTCTTGGTTTCTACTCTTAATGTGTTTGCCTTCATCATAGGAAATGAAAGTGTTAAATTGCTCTCTTTCTCATCATATTAAACAATAAGCTAGTTGTATATGTGTTACGTTGTTAGGTAGACATGAGTTCAAGGACTCGACATATCTCAAGGGGACAGTATCGCAAAATATCATCGACATAGCCCATTGGACTATAAGCTGAAATGGTAATGGACTGCCAATAATAGCCGCAGATCCGATAACCGTTCGGGTAAATAAGCTCTTGAATGGAAACCGCATCTCGGTCAACGTAGTGCAAGAAGTTCACAGGTCAGCTGGACTGATGATTTAGGTACGCAAGACTGATAAAAGAAGCTGGATGCGGGAAGTTGAGGATCGCACCAGACAGGCCTTTGTCCAGTAATGGAATGAGATAGACTGATTATGTTGAAATTTGATCTGTTAAAACATATAATTTTTAATAGTTTTATCATTTTAAATAATAAATATTTCGAACATATGACACAACTGGGAGTGTAAGCAAGCATGGGCCGGCTCGACTAGCGTGATACCAAGGCCTCACAGAAGACCGATGATGATGATGATGTGATACGCAAGCGAAGATACCGGAGGTCCACACCCCAACCCCTCCCCCATCCCCCAAAGGCCGGTAACGCACTTGTGACGCCTCTGGTGCTGCTTACCATCAAGCGATAAGTCTGCTCGTTTGCCCCATATTACAAAAAAAAAACGATCTACCTTCACACTAAGCAGAGCTTGTACTATGAAAGCTAGATTGACTGATAGAATACATGTACTTTTTTTTGTAATATAAAACATTTTTAATACATAGAAAACAGCCAAACTTCGAAACAAATGTTTGCAGATTATATAAACATTTGGTATGACCCGGAAATCGAACCCACGATCTCAAGCACAGCGTCACATATGCTACCACTGTGCCACTGAGGCAGTCAAAATAGTATTTCTTAAGCCTTAAATCAACTAAGTAAAGGCATTCAATGAGCACTGATAGTCCTATATATTTAAATAAAAACTTAAAACCTATTAGCGTTTAAGCACTATTTTTACTGTACTATTTGCATATCTTTACATAATATTTGTGTCAAGTACGAGTCCATTATGTCCGGGTTTCCGCTTTTAGAAGCGTGTGTTCCTCTTGTACTTTAAAGGCTCTCGTACACTGACTCGGTTAAAAGAAATACTTCTTTCAAGATAACTGCCGCACTCAGAATACATCCAGTGTCACGAGGGCTAAGCAGCATATATGAAAAGGACACGAATAAATATTATATGTAGATCAAATAAGATGTTGTCCTATGTGAGAATCAAACCCATTCTACTTAGCACGTAGCACGCCGAGATTATCGCTTAAACCACTCTGTATATGATTCTACATTAAACTGCTCACTCTCTTCGTAGCTATATGCTATTGATCTCTTTTTGTCATCCTCTACTCTAGTGTTCATCAACCTCTACCATATTGTTTGTTTATATCTCTTGTTTGTCATACTCTATCCTTTTTTTACGTGTGGAAACCCCCACGGACCTCTTGGAATCGGACCGACTAAAACCCACACGGTGTGCCACTCTGCGCCTGAGATGAGAGGCATCCGGGAGCTGTTTTTATTACGACATCCGGACCGTCCTCCTCAGCCCCTTTTTTCCCTTTCGAATATCCCCTCCTATACCTCCTCTTGGTGGCATGTCGGACTCGAACCGACTAAAACCGCACGCCACCTCGGATACTAGATGCCGGGTGCAACCTAGAAAGGCAAACCCTATAATCCTGACGTACCTCGGCCACCCATATTTTGTTCATCTTGCCTTATCACATTTATACTTGCTGATTTCAAGCTTCTTGTTTTATTGAATAAGCTTGAAATCAGCAGTTACTATCAGTGAATGTCGACCCTATAAATGCCCTTTGAGGTTGGGAATAACAGACATTAATTTATTTCTGGTAGCAATAGTTAACTGTAATTGGGGGAACGCGGTTAACTTATACATTTGAAGTGGTACCGTTTGAAATACAGTACAATATTAGTAGGGTTTTTATTGACGAATCTTGCACACTCGCCGTGGTAGAGCTCCGCTTCGGCATGAATGGGCAGGCCTCACAAAAAACCGGTGTGAAACAGCGCCTGCGCTGTGCTTCACAGAGTAAGTGAGGATACCGAAGGCCCACCCAAACCCTTCCCCCATGCCTTTGCTCATCCCCCAAGGCCGGCAATGCACTTGTAACGCGTAACGGTGATGCGGGTGTTCATGGGCGGCGGTAATCGCTTACCATCAGACGATACGTTTGCTCGTTTGCCCCCTATTCCATAAAAATTAAAGTCCTAGAAAAAATTAAACTGTCTTGGAATTCGCAACAAAATTAACCAATAGAAAACTTGTGAATTTGAAAATATAATAAATCCACTTCCCTCGTTAGCAAAATGAATATATACTATGTTAATAGGCAGACGCCTTTATACTCGTAATAAGCACCACAGATATAAAATATTATGGGTCCTAAGTGAGCTACATTTAATTTCTTTCGCTTTCTTGAATCGCCTAAACGCACTGCAATTAGTAAGGTAGGTAAGATAAGGTTTAGAAATCTTATATAGAGACAAATTGTATAAATAAATGGTAAAAAATCTTAGACTTTCGTCGTTACTACACTACTACATTATGCACATTACTTTTGTACGTTTCTTTATACGCATTAAAATACTATTTAAGTACTATAATACATAAGTTAGTTTCAGTTACAATCAGCGGCCTTATCGCTAATTGCATTTTATGCCTGACAACCTTAGTTATGTACAAAAATGCATTGTACTAATCAAATAATAATCAACGCAATGATTTAATGAGTTCAAATATAAAACCTTATCTGTTAGTTGGTGATCATTGAATCTAACATTACATCAAAGTCCTAACATAAGTAAAGAGGATATGGTAGACACCATATCACGATAGACAGACGGGTTATTCAAAGTTTTTCTTTTCTTTCCAGCCCTGTGTAGTTTGCCCTTTAGTCGGCTCCAACGACACACACAGAATGAACAGGAGTAATGATCCATCACCACACGGCTACTTTTCTATTACTTAATCATTTAAATCTAGTATTATATTTATGCTAGCTGACCCACGGAACTTCGTTTGCATCTTATATTGCCAGTAACGTGAAAATTTCCCCCCGTTTTTGAAATATTCTTCGTTGGTGCTCCGCTCCTATCAGTAGTAGCGTGATGATATATAGCCTATAGCCTTCCTCGATAAATGGACTATCCAACACCAAAAGAATTTTTAAAATCGGAACAGCGGTTCCTGAGATTAGCGCCTTCAAACCAATAAACAAACAAAATCTTCGGCTTTATTATTAATATAGATTGATATTAGTTTAGATTTAAATTAATTGACCACATAAGATAGAATGATTTCTATGAATTGAGTTATTCGATTCAAAACAAATATGTGTGTGTATTAAAGCCTTCAAACGGATGAAACATATGATTATATAAAAACAGGTATCTGTTAAGTTGGCTAAGTACATCCCACAAATTAGATTTGTGCCTCACAAAACCGAATCCAATTAATCGGGGCGGCGTCGCCGGGGCGAGACATCACTACTGTACTATATGATGTTTATGTTATAATTTTATTGTATAAAATGTGACGTACATTACATGTTATGATCCATTACTAGTCTATAAAGGAACTACAATGTATGTATGGTGTTGAAAGGTCATTGGACACTGTTTAATTAAATGTTACCTTAATAAGTTTTTGGCAGTGGCAATTTTGTTTTGAATTGTATTTTGAATTTTGGAATTGGACTGTTTATGGATATATAATGGACTAGCTGTTGCCTGCGTCTCCGCCCGCGTTTATGTCGGTTGTTTCGTGTTTTTTCGCGGTCGCGGATATGTGACTGATGCAAAAATTAGATAAAAACAATCCTTGATGCGGATTATACAAGGTGTCTCAAAAGAAATTTCATATTTAGTGGATTGATTAAAAAAAAAGGAAGCGGTATATAGAAAAAATGTTTATTTATTGTTAAAATACACTTTTTGGGAATTCATTTCTTAAAAATAATATCGTCTAAATGTAAACCCTCACGTTGTTGGCACTCATTTAATCGAACAGTAAAATTACTTATGACTGCTCGACAGGTGGAGTGAGGGATGGCTGCCATTTCGTGACGGATATTTTATTTCAAATGCGCCAGTGAAGTTGGTTTATTGGCGTAAACTTTAGATTTAAGATAACCCCATAGGAAAAAGTCCATAGGGGTTAAATCTGGGCTACGTGGAGGCCAATTTATGTCACCTCTCCGGGAGATCAATTTTCCTGAGAAAATTTCACGAACACGTGGCAGAGATATATTGGACGTGTGTGAAGTTGCTCCGTCCTGTTGAAACCATGTTCTTTGGTTATAGCCAGGAAAGTTTTGCAGTTCAGGTACCAAGAAGTTGTCTAACATCTCCACATAACGCTCTGAATTCACTGTAACTGTACGCCCCATTTCGTCTTCAAAAAAGTAAGGGCCGATAATTCCTCGCGCCGACATGGCAGCCCATACGGTCACTTTAGGCGAGTGTAGGGGTTTCTGATGTTTGCGTTTCGGATTGGCTGAACTCCAGTTTTGCTTATTTACGTGGCCATTAAGATGAAAATGAGCTTCATCCGAAAACAAAATGTTGGTAAACGTTGAAAATCGCTCAATCATCTGATTTACGAAATTAAGCCTCTGACCGGCATCTTGGGGCTTTAATTCTTGCACCAATTGAATTTTGTAGGGGTGCAGCTTTAGATCTTTGTGCATAATGCGATGTAATGATAATCTATGCACATTTAAAGCACTCGCGCGCTTCCGAATTGAAAGGCTCGGGTCGTCACGTACAGATTGATTAACACTCTCCACGTTTTCTACGGTTCTTGATGACCTAGGTCGCCCGGATTTTGATTTATCCAGCGTTGATCCAGTCTCTTCAAACTTTTTAATCCAATGTCGAATGAGAGGAAGGCTTGGCGCATCATTTAAGTGGCGAAAACCTCGAATACTGCAGAATTTTCTACGCGCGACAGTTGTCGAATCACCGTTCTTGCAAAACTCTCGCACGCACAACGCGCGGTCTGCTCCCGAGAAACGCTCCATAGCGACTGAATCCCCAAGAGCCAAGCTACCAATTGACATAACCCCCGCACCCCTCAAGTACGCAGCGTTCACGCAGTAAGCTAAACAAATATAAAATTTCTTTTGAGACACCCTGTATATCATTCTTAAAAGGAAAACTTTTGCAAAAAGAGAAGGATCCCATTTCATTACTTAGTATCGGATATCAAGTGTTAAGACATTTTTTTCTTCATTTGCTCAAGCTCGAAAATCACGTTTAATCGTTTCTTTGTCCATAAACCAATACCTACAGTGTTCATTGTAATGCATTTGCGTTTATTGAAACTTGTTAGCTTAAGTGGTCTCAATATCGATTCAATTCAATCTTGTCATGTCAACTACCGACAGCTATAAAACAATACCCTTGATTTTATATATAACTAACTGACCCGTGCAGTATTGTATGCGTCTCTTGAATGGAATTTACAACTAACGCTCCGCTCCTAAGGTTCGTAGCGTGATGTTATATAGCCTGTTGATTTACTCGATAAATGTAATATCTAACATAATCATCTTCCTAGTCTTAATCATTCTCAAGATTAATTGCAGTCGGTTACTAGTTCAACCGGTTCAAGCGACTGGCATTGGACCTCCACAGCACTGAGGGTGAACTGAATTCGACTGAAAAACTGTTGATAATGATAATATTTAGAAAACTACTTTAAAATGGGGAGCTATGCTTCGGCATGAATGGGTCGGCTCGACCGAAGTGATACCACGGCCTCACAGAAAACCGGTGTGAAATAGCGTTTGCGCTGTGTTTCACCGAGTGAGTGAGGATACCGGAGGCCCATACCCCAACCCCTCCCCCCATCCCCTTTCCCATCCCCCAAAGGTCGGCAACGCACTTGTGGCGCCTTTGGTGTTGCGGGTGTCCATGGGCGGCGGTAATCGCTTACCATCAGGTGATACGTCTGCTCGTTTGCCCACTATTCAATAAAAAAAAAATCCACAATACTGTGTCAATACTAAAGTATCAAATATCTCTAAAAGTAAATAGTTTGAATATTTACATAAGAATTAGTGTTATATCTGCGAGTTTATTTAGTATTATGCATGTTGATATAATAAACCTTTGAAATTATCTGTCTACATATCTGTTTACGCTTCAATAAGATAATGTATTTTTACAATACTAAGCGCTATGAATCAGATTTAAACTATTAATAAATTAAACAATTATACTCACTATTTGTTCTTCACAAGTTGTTTAACTACGGTGATGCAATATTTAAATGAAATGAGTACTTACAAATAATGAAATATCTATTATATTTTTATTGTTGTTTGTCTTAATTATATATACAATCATATTTAAACAATTTAACCAATTCAACTATTTATTAGTTAATACTTCTTTAATATTCTCTTCTTATCTGCCTATACTTCTAGACAAATCGAAGCTGAAACCTCTTGATCTGCAGTCACTTACGCTAACCACTAGACCAACGAAGCAGTCAACATATTTACATTTAAACAATTAAATAAATTCAGCTGTCTATTGCCTAATAAGACTTGAATGTAATCCTACTAATATTATAAACATGAAAGTTTGTGAGTATGTAAGTGAGTATGTTTGTTGCTCTTTCACGCCAAAACTACTGAATGGGTTTTTATGAAACTTTACAATAATATAGCTTATACATCATAATAACACATAGGTTACAATTTATAAAGATACTAGCTTTGTCACGCGGCGTTGCCCGCAGTTATCGCAAGTCGTACCGCGGGTAGCACCGCGGGGTTCAGCTAGTTTAAAATAATAATATCAGCCCGAATCGAAGACTCCACTGGCTCTATAGCGCACATCCATCATCACACCAACAGTCCACTGCTGGGCATAGGCAGAATGTTTTAGACTAATATACGACTGTGGCCAGACGGAGATTTCATTCTCTTTGCAATGATGTCCAATAATTTGTTCCCTTAGTCGCCTCTTACATCTATATTATAAATGGGCTGGTGACAATTTGTGTTCTTATTCCGTCACCATAAGAACGAGTAGATAACACAGCCTATATGGACGGATATGAACGATGTTAAACATTTTGTTGTTTTTACCGAGTGAGGGAGGTTACTGGATTCCATGTACAACTGCTCTCCGATTCAAGAGTGGAGGAGGAATAAAGGTGGCAACTGGTGGCCCTTAAATTGAAGGAATCCTTGGGTATCTGTAGTCACTTACGATCTGTTCGTAACTTGTCAGTTCGTTTGCACCGTTTTCTACGGTTCTTCCCCTTTGAAAGGTGGTTGGCTTTTTCAGTGTGTTTTTTTTACTTTAACATATTTTTCATTTCAATTTATTATGATGGAATCCTAGTTGATTTCGGTCACGGCAGCTAGCCTCAAGATCAGCCAACTACATAGGAGATGTAACAAAAGTGTCTGCCCAGATGCACTCTCTGTTTCCTCACTCTCACAATCTGAATAGACGTCTATCTGACACACCAGGGAGAGATCAGGCACAGGACCGACGACACATACTCTCAGAGGCACGGAATTACAATCTAAGAGTGTAAATAATGGGATTATAAAAATTCGAGTAGTCACTTAGCAAAACAGCTCAGTAACACGTAAACATTTATTGCTATAATTTTTTAACAGGCGTTACTGAAAATTTAAGATTATCAAAATAACACAGGTATTAACAGTCCTTTACGTTACAGTTTAAAATAAATTAAACTATTGTGAATTTATAATTTACTTAAAGTTTTCTGTTAACTTGCTTCTAGGGTACGGCTGTTTTCAATGGATGCTGCTCATGTCATGTGGCGCCATCTATGCTGTCTGCGCGCTCAGTACCACCACACTCAGTTTCGTCTTGCCTGCTGCTGAAAAAGACTTCAACCTGACCTCATCTGACAAGGGCAGGCTCACCGCTACACCACTTATTGGTAAGACACTTATAGTTATCTTCAGTTTAGTTTCAGAAACCCATTAGTTGTCCCATTCTCTCTAAAGTCCATATTTCCAACATTTTAAGTGCACCGTAAGTGCGTAGTAATTTTGAGATGCTCAGGGCTTCCTGCTACGCTGAGTAATGTGAGTTCAACCTCTAAATGGAAAAATACTTCGTGTAATCCACACGTTGTTGTTCGAACTCAGTGTTCCTTATGTCTGTTTTACAAATGTTCGTTAAGTCAAACTAGTGCGGAAATATTCGAAATAAAGAAAATGTGTCATGGGTTAGGAGATAATCGGAGACACAAACTAACATAAGGGCTACAGAACCATTAAAATGCTATTGTTTATTTAGAGCCAAATTTATTTAATTTAGAGCAAAAAAAAAAACACAAAGAACATCCAGACTCGGGACAACAATTCGTGGATCACACAAAGTGTTATACCGCGTGGGATTTAAACCCAAGACACTTGGCGCAGTAGCAAGCGGCATGGCAAACGCTGAAACCACTCGGCCAACCGTGAAGTTAAAAATCATCATCGATACAATATTCATTCATAAATTCTAAACTCTGATTCTGTTCCTGTTTAATCTGTCTGCCAAGACGATCAGATAACGACATCTGTCAAAGATCCAAGTTCAGTGCTAGAGACGACTGTTACTTTGAAAATTCTTTTAGTAAAAATGGGGTACAAAATGTGTGTGTGTCTATGCAAAGTGATTTTCTTTAAATATCTGAGAACGTATTCTTAATTCTTGAGGTTCTAATAGTAAATATTCCATTTCATTTTATCTTACTTCTTAGTCTTTCTTTTGTACTGTTTCTTTAGTTTACTTTTATTTTATTTAATATAGTAATCTGTGTCCTTCCTTACGAATCAAAGTATCTCCATGCCAATTTTCATTGAATTTGGTGCAGCGGTTTAGCCGTGAAATTCGTAACAGACATACAAACTGAGTTCAACTGAGCACAATTCAATACTATTACAAGATGTATAATTTTCTTTATTTATTTCAGGTATGTGCGTAGGCTCCTACTTCTGGGGTAACCTGGCAGATGCAAGAGGTCGTAAGAAGGCTATCATCGGGGCCCTGCTCTTGGACGCGACAGCTGCGTTTCTCTCCTCTGTAGTTCAGTCATTCCACGCTTTCTTAGCTTGCAGGTATCTAAAATTGATATGAAATGGATCATTTAAGAATAAATCAGGAGAAATGTCTGTTACGCATGTCTTAATTTACGTTTACGTTTAAAAAAAAGTTTTTGTAGGTAGTCCATTTCGTAGATCAAATAATCCCTATGGATTGCTTATCCTGTTGAAACTGTAATTAGTTGCACAGTGAAATTCCTGTAGGAAAGAAAAAACTTTTTTTTAAATGTACGTTGCCAATGACGCTGAAGCGTCTCACGGTGGTTCCTTCCTGCCGGAGTGAATCTACTCTGCCTGGCAAGCATGAGTTGAATCTAAGAGTGGTGGTCACCATACTCATTCCGATCGCAGACAATTTTTTTTTTTTTTTTTTTTTATTGAATAGTGGGCAAACGAGCAGACGTATCACCTGATGGTAAGCGATTAGCGCCGCCCATGGACACCCGCAACACCAAAAGCGTCACAAGTGCGTTGCCGACCTTTGGGGGATGGGATAGGGGATGAGGGGAGGGGTTGGGGTATGGGCCTCCTGTATCCTCACTCACTCGGTGAAACACAGCGCAAACGCTATTTCACACCGGTTTTCTGTGAGGCCGTGGTATCACTCCGGTCGAGCCGACCCATTCATGCCGAAGCATAGCTCTCTCACGGTGACCAGCAGCATATTGACCCACATAATGGCGGACTATTGAGATGTTTCTGCATTATTGGCAACTTCGAAACAGATAATTTCATGCTGACTACACATAAATTGGTTCTGTGTAATTTATGTATGGTTTACATATATATTACTACTTTAGAAATATATTACTTAGTATGATTCTTAGCAATCTGGATACCTTAACGAAAATTCTGATTAGTTCGGAATCTGACCGCCTTGTGTGAGATATGTCGGCGCCGACGGTCAGCGTTACTACAAACCAGCTTAAGATAGATATCAAATGAAATAATGCAAAAACTGTGGCGTGACAAACACACCACGAGTTCCCACACACGCTGGTACCAGTGTCGCTACCAGTATCAAAATCTACTGCTCATAGTTACATAAATCTGTATAATTATTGGAGTCATATTTTTATTATTTATTTGCTCCGTGCTTGACGTAACTATTCTTTGTAGACTTCTGTCTTTTCAGGTTCTTTTCTGGTTTTGGCATCATCGGTGCCACTGGCCTTATCTTCCCCTACTTTGGGGATTTCCTCTCACTGCGGCACAGGGATGTCATGCTGTGCAGACTCGAAGTATTCTGGACTTTTGGCACAATTTTGTTGCCAGGTAAGAAAATATATAAGAATGTTCATGACTACAAATTTTTAGGAAATTACTATTATTGCAATCTTCAGCAGGTTATTAGAAGTAGAAAATTGTCCAGTTTTTTCTTGGATAAGTTTATCTTTATTTAAAGTAATATATCTATTTAATCGGTTTCACATAACAATAAACATATTTCTTTTAATCATGATCGTGTTTATTTCTAATACACAAGCAATTTCGTCACGTTTAGTATTTACAAAAAGAAAGAATATATATATTTATCTCAGTGGTCTTGTACTCATAATTGGCGCAGTGGTAGCGTATGCGACTGCTGTTCTCGCGGTCAGATATTGGTATTAACTACAAACATTTCATACAAAAATTTGAAACATTTAATATGTATATATTTACAATAAAAGTATATTATATCAGCTGTCTAGTACCTACCCATAATACAAGCTAGATGATGTTATTTGTCAGATGTCCGAAAATATTTATCATGATTAATTTATAGGCATAAATATGTTTATATTTGTATTGGTTCTCCGAAATAGTTTATTTAAATTGAATTTTGTACTATATTACACTAAACTCATTTCATGCCATTTCAAATACAAATTAACAATTATACCATGATTATACCATTATCATTAGCTTTTAATAGTCCACTGTTGGACATAAGCCTCTATAGTCGAGAGGATGTGTAAAGAAACGGGTGTCCTATATCACAAAGGGAGGGTCCTCGTGAGAACTTCTCTATCGAGATACAGGATTAGTTATTAGATGTTTTTATTACGCTGTATGTGGAAGTCGCCACAGGAGGTACAATTAAATTCACTTCCAAAATCATAATTCTCTCTGATCTAAGCATTTAATATTGTTCGATATCGATAAAATCATATCGTGTAGTGTAATATCATTAATAAAACATTTTTGACACCGCGATTTATCTGACAAATGGACAAGTATCTGTATGTTACCGACATTTAGAAGGTCAACCGGAATATAATTGGCAATGCGCACGAAACTTGCGGTTGCCAATTTATTTCAACAATTTAATTATTTTTTTCATACAGGTCTATTTGTATTTCATTATATATGTATGTGTCTGGATAATGTCCATGATCATACTTTGACAATTGAGTCAAAATTAATTTAAAAATACATGAATAATCATCATATCATCATCATCATCATCGTATTATTATCATTTAATTTTATTCTATGTTATATAAAACGGACCCTTATTGAGGGGTTATCAGATATCTAGTTAAATATTAACTGCCTGCGTCGGTAGCGCAGTGGTAGTGAATGCGACTGCTGTGCTTGAGGTCTCGGGTTCAAATCCTGGGTCGGACCAAAATGTTTGTGTAATCTACAAATATTTGTTTCGGAGTTTGGGTGTTTTCTATGTATGATATATATGTATATAAGCTCATATAGTCTTCAATTGTGAAATAAAAGAAATTAATATGTGTTGCTCTGTAAACAAAGAGTTTTATTGTTAACCCAATACTTATAAATAATTAACACTAATATACAACATACAACCTATTACCCAAACACATACCTGTAAGCAAAGAAACGACGTATCAAGTTTATTATTTCCCACTTCACAATTCCTTTCTTTTAAGTAGTTTGCTCTTATTAACAAATTTTAATATTCCAAACATACATTAGCACAAATCTGCATCATTTTATCTTCCAGAGTATAAATCAAACAATTAGCATAGACTATATAATAAACTAGTGGCAAAATTCAAATTAAGAAAATACGGCAATGAATTTTCTTTAGATGTATTTACAAAAAAAGTATATATGTATTCATATAAGTTGTCTAGTCTCTCTGCCCATAACATAAGCTCTGCTTAGCTTGGGTCAAGATGGCGTTGTGTGTTAGATGTCCGAAATATTTAAATATTTACGAACCGTGGTTCATCTCTATTTAATCGTCACTTTTTCTACTACTCTTGCTATGTAGTTATTTTGTATAATTTAACAATAAGTATTTGTAGAACTAACTCACTTAAGGTATCAAGCCTTTGAGATATTTACCTCAATCCAAGCTCTGTTAACAAATTAAAAATCATTTATTCATTAAGACACTAAGTGACATTTATGAACGTTAAATTGAAGCTACAGTTAAAAATTATAGAGACACAAACAGACGCTACAGCATTTACTATATTGTCAAGGTAAATATGGTAAAAACACCAAAATCTACTGCCCGCTTATGTTGATCTATATCTCCCAGTTTCCAAAGTTCATATTAAAGAATACTGGAACTCTATAGAGTTTTTAAGTTAAACTAATTTTGTTTCAGGAATCGCATTCCTCATAATCCCGAATGCAGCCTTCAACTGGGCCGAAGGACCAAATTTCTTTTACACATCATGGAGGGTTTTCGTAGCTGCTTGCGGAATACCTTCACTTATTGTTGTGCTTCTGCTTATCCCGTTCCCTGAAAGCCCAAGATATTTGCTGCATGCGAACAGAGCTGAGCAAGCACTGCAAGTATTGCAGAGGATTTTCGTCGTCAATACCAAGTTGCATGAGAAAGATTTTCCGGTTAGTATTGAATTTACCACTTTCATTCTTCAGGAATCATTGTGTATATAGGATTCAGAAGTCACAGATCACTCTTTGAGAGGAGTATTTGAGAGAGATTGTTGTTCAGATGAGGATTTTATGGTTGTCGTTAAGGTGATCATAATTCATCTTCAATGATTCTTAGAAGTATCAAAAATTTTGTAAATTATCGCATCGTAAAATTAAAAAATCGACAAATTAAATTAACATATTAAAATATCATTGACTTTAACGAGTCAGATAAAAACTTTTACTCCTCATTCTTTTACTTTCCATATTTATTGATTTTTTAAATTGAAATAAAACTTAGTTATTAAGTACCTAGTAAACCTATTGGTTAAAACAATAATCTTCTGCATCGTTTAAATGTAATTGGGATTAAAGTTTCAGATATGATAAGATTTAAATTGCACACAAGTTTAAAAATTTGTGAGTATTAAATTTTAATTTCGTACAATTCCAGGTGGAATCAATGATAAGTGCTGGAGACGGTGATGAAGAAGAAATAGTATCAGCTGATAATAATGGAAATGAAACCAAGAGCCCTCTTACATGGAGTCAACGTTGGGATGCCTTCTGGGTTAGGAAGAAGATGCTGGTTAAACCACCCTACATTGGATTGTTGGCATTGTGCTGTTTCGTGGATTTTGGACTCATGTTCAGGTAATTTAGACTGATAGATGGATGGATAAGCACCCATAGGTGGATGTACCATAAATAATGAATAGGAAATATATACCAAGCACTGAATACAAAAAACGACAATAGTATAATGGAAATCTTTATTGTACTGCTGCGACTGCGATCTCTTACAGGGATAATTTTAAAATTAACTACAATAGTTGTGTAATTTGTAGTATGTAATATGACTTTTTGGTTTATGTTTTTAAAATGTATGATATTTTAGATTATTTTAAAGCTTTTGAGTTACGGGAGAATTACTGATACATCTAAAACTTTGAACTTGCAAGTTCAATTTAAAAAAATCAGTGCAGTAAAAAATAACACGAATTAGAAATATAAAAAAGTCTGCTTTCTCATAGTAATAAAACTATTACAATCGTTTCCAGCTATTACACGTTAATGATGTGGTTCCCGGATCTTTTCGAGCGTTTTAGCCAGTTCACGGAATATTATGGTACCACATCTGCAGGAGTTTGCGAGGTATCACTTGCTCTTGCCAACCATTCAGCTGAAGAAGTCCTCCTTAGTACTGTAAGTATAAATCTATTCTGTGTTTATGTACTTTTGAAATATCCTAGAAGCACCAATTTGTAAACCATTTGGTTACCCAAGTCCAGTGACTACCTTTAAAGTTTTTTTATCTTATTTTGCTCTTGTATCGTATTAGCATACTACGGGAAGGAATTCCACACCGAATTCACGAATTCTATTTGTGTAGTAGGTTAAAATCCCACATCCCCGATGTCCGTTTTATGTATGTTTGTAAAGTCCCCTGCAGCACAGGATGTATATTCCTAACGCAGGAGTAGTCTTTTTAAAGAAAAGAAAAGAATAAAGGGAGAGGGTGATATGATTGACTTAAGTATTGAAATCAATCGTGTTATATATTAGGATCAAACGAGTAGATTGGAAATATGATGCTAAGCAACCACCGTCAGCCATGAATACCTACAACACAAATGAAAGAACTACTTTTAACCTGCTCTCTTTTATAATAATCTTAAATATTTGTAACAATATGAGGATTCATGATATCCTTCGCTTTTTAGCACAAAGCGGGGACTTTATACGACACAGTGTACACCCACACTTTGATAGTCGCTCTCAGCTGTGTACCCACCGCCCTCAGTGTTGGTATCACCATCAATATGGTGGGCAAGAAACTCATGCTTGGTAAGTATCTTAGCTATATAAGCTATCGCAGTTACAAGTTATGTTATAAGACGAATTATATACAGACAATTAAATCAGAAATGAGTATCAGCAACCTAGATTTTCTTATCACATAAGTAATAAAACAGTATTATGATGTAGTAAGAATCTACTTTGTCTATACTAATATTATAAAGAAGTAAAGATAGTGTGTTTGTATATTTATTAAATTGTAAGGGGTAATCTCGGGATCTACTAAACTGATTTTATAAATTCTTTCACCAATAGAAAGCCACATTATTGCTGAGTGTCATAGGTTATATAGAAAACCGAAAAATAAAAAGGCTTTTACGTGGTAGTTGGTTTTGCAAAGTGAACGGAAGGCCAGAGCAGCGGACGGCGCGCGATGGCTTCGGGTTTAATTCGGTTCGCGTTCGTGCTTGCTTCGGGAGAAGGAGGCGTGGCCGGCTCCTTACGCAGCGGATGTCTCCGAAATTGAAATTTTCGAAACGAAATTAGTACACTTTCGACATTATTTAAATAAAAGGTTCTTATCAGAACTACTTTCTATCTTTTTCTTGGCAGTTAGAAATTAAAACATAACACTCTGTATTAAAAAAGGATTATTAACATTATGCCCAACGAAGTGGGCACGGGTCAGCTAGTAAGTTATACAATTGAATAATGTCAGTGCTAGCCAATTCTTAATTCAAAGTTTTATACATGTAAAGTGTTTTTTAAATATCTTTTAATGCCTATAAATTAGTAGTAATAGCGTAGACATACATTATTTATCTCGTCAACAAATACTACTTATATTGTAATAAAAAGTCTTTGCATAAAACGTCCAACTATGCAGAAAAAATAGAAGGCCCGAGAATAGGTCCCTGAAGGATACCTACAGCAATTGTAAATCCAGAAGATAACTAAGTCTATGTCTTTCCTTTTCAGTAATGATGTTAATAAGTTCTGGTCTTGCGGCTTTGGGGTTGAATCTAGTTCGTTCTTCAATTGAAAACCTGATCTTGTCATGTGTGTTCGAGTCTATAGTAAGCTGCACTGAAGCTGTTTTATTCTGCGTCATCTGCGAAATTTTCCCGACTAAAGTTGCGTAAGTATAGTAACCAAAGCGAATTCTATTTATTTATTGTTAGTTGTTCTTGTAAAAGTTAATGCTGTTACATTAATCACTATTTAAATTTTGTATCCAAAGGCTTAATTTGTTGCAAAGCCTACGACATACTGGCAATAAGAATAAAAATTCTTACATTACTCGTATTTGTTATTAAATCTGTATGTAATTAAAACTCCAAGACTTTTTTATTTATGGAGTAGCGGGGCAAACGAACAGACATATCGCCTGATGGTAAGCGATTACCACCCCCATGGACACCTGCCTCACTAGAGGCAGGCAAGGGCCTTTGGGGGGTGGGAAGGGGGATAGGGGGAGGGGTTGGGGTATGGGCCTTCGGTATTTTCACTTACTCGGTGAAATACAGTGCAACCGCTATTTCAAAGCGGTTTTCTGTTAGACCGTGGTATCACTCCGGTCGTGCCGCTCATTCATGCCGAATCATGGGTCTCCCAGGGAATAAGACTTATTCGAATATCAGCCAAATACTGTAAATTAACAAGCTTTGTATGTTGTAGTTAGTCCTTCGATTGCTAGAGAACCTAATATCTGTGATAATTAGTGTGTTTTTTTAAGTGAATGTGTATTATCAATTTTTTTAAGTTTTGAATTTATTTCAATAGTGGAAGCTATCTTATCCACCAGAAATCTTATTAAAAGCAAGTCTTGTACAAATGCGCTTAGTGCCAATTGTTGATCTTTAAACGTGGTTCCTTTTTAGTCCTTAGTTGTATTGAACACTTTTAGTTTAACATCCTCGTACCTGCCTTCAACAGAACTTATAATTTTACTTTGTGTATACAGAGCCACGGCTATGGCAGTCACGGTGATGTGTGGACGAATAGGCGCAATCGTGGGCAATGTCATCTTCGGCGCGCTCGTCGACGAATACTGCATCGTGCCCATCTATATGTTTGGAACTCTACTTATTAGTACGTATCATTACTTAATTATCATTAAAACTAATTTGGAGAAACATCACTCCTACCTAAAGACAAGATACTTTCATCATAATCCCACGACAGGTTCTCATATCTGGCACGACACAATTCAACGTTTGATGTTAAGAAGTTGTACAAAATGTATGCTAATGCACGACAACTTTTCATAGTGCGATTCAGGATTAGTATCTAGATACTCTATAGTTAAATGTGTTATCGTTAGTTGGCACTTTTGTTTGTTTCATTAGTGTTAAGTGCTAACCAGCGTACAGATTAGATTAATACCTTCGGGTTTTAGTATTGAATTATACCTTTACGCGCTGGCTTTTAATAAAAAGTATGTGTTGATCGATAAATAGTTTTGACGGGAAAACGTAACAAACAAATTTACATTTACAATAATTAGGATTTAGAATTTGTGATTTGAAATTAAAAAATTAGCGAAACGGTTTTTTAATGTACTTCAGAAAGGAAAGTATATCATATTATTCATTTATATTTTTTTAAATCCATCATACAAGTTTTTTTAAAATAATATGTGTCATACTTATATAAATTTCTTAAACTTTATTTGAACTTAGTGTTAATAAAATTTAGTGTTCATTACAATTTATCATGATGTGCCCATTCAAACGATAGTTTCATAATTATATATTTGTACTATTTTGTAATTAGTTTTATCTGTTTGTTACAGCGAGCGGTCTTCTGTGTATAATACTCCCAAAGAGCACGCGGCCAGAGCGGCACCCGTAGTGATACATTACATTGTAGTGTTATATTTTTATATTAATAAAATTATTATAATCCACCCGTAAATTTGTACTTTATTTGGAATCAACCACCTGATAAATAGAATGATGAGACATGACATGAAATAACATCATATCTTGAGTGTCGGCACTAAGTCGAACTTATTAACATAGACTTTTGATATGACTTTTTGATATTTGGTGCCATAGGGCGACCTATCGGTAAAATATCTTAAAATTATTAAATCAATACCAATATTACAAAGCTGAAGAGATCGTTTGTTTGTTTGAACGCGCTAATCTCAGCAACCGTTGGTACGATTCGAAAAATTATTTCAGTGTTGGATAGTCCATTTTTCGAGGAAGGCTATATATCATCACGGTGACACCAATAGAAGCGGAGTAACGTGTTACAAAAACTGTGGCAGAATATTACACTACGGGCAATAAGAGACGTAAACGAGGTTGCATGAGTCAGCTAGTAGTAGAATAAAAGTACAAGTGCGTTTAATTTAGATAATTTCAACCTGCGTAGTAGGCCTCGCAGAAGTAAGGCGAGACGGTTCTTCTCGCCTGAGCATATGTGTCTTCTTTACAAGGCCCAGGTGCACTCTTGCGTGGAATAATGCTCTCATCTTTGCAATGGATTCGCTCAGTATCTGTCTATGGCAGTCCTCTTATTGTGGGAGGGAATTGGACTTATTATATTTCCAACTCCTCCAATTAACTTCGTTGCGAGTTTCAAGACAGTTTAATGTTTCCTGGGACTTCCCGAGTGTCATAACTCGGTGTGTTCATAGGTCACTGAACAGGTCGCGCCTTGTCGTGAAGGAGCAGTGGGGACGACCGATTGACCAAAGCTGGTTGCAGATGTGCAAGCTTCTCCATCATTCTCTCCAGTTCTTCACGGTACACATCTGCATTAATGCTCATGCCGTTTTGTAAAAAGCTGTGGTGAATCACACCCGCACTAGACCACCAAACAGTGACCATCACCTTTTTAGGGGTCATTTTTGGTTTAGGGCATTGCTTTGGTGCTGAACCAGGGCCTAACCAACTTGCTGAGCGCTTTCGATTGTCGAACAGAATCCATTTTTCGTCGCACGTAACTATTCGTTTCAAAATTCCTTCATTTCTTTGCCTGTTGAGCAGCGAAAGGCAGGTCTCGACGCGTACGTTGCGCTGGCGATCGTTAAGGTCGTGGGGCACCCATCTATCAAGCTTTTTTACCTTGCCAATTTGTCGCAAATGGATCAATATTGTTTTGATGCTTACATTAAAAGCTGCTGCTAGCTCAGCTGTAGATTGAGTTTCGTCAGCTTCCACAATCGCCTTTAATTCATTATTGTTAACCAAAGTCTCCGGACGACCACGAGCTTCATTTTTCAAGTCAAAATTTCCAGAACGGAACCCGGAAAACCAATAAAGGGTTGTGCGTTCGTTTGTACAGTTCTCTCCGTAAACGTTTTTGATGTTACGTGCCGTTTGTGTCGCGTTGGTGCCACGACGGAACTCATATTCCATAATTACACGAATTTTTAAAGTATCCATTATGACGAAAAATGTTCAAATGTAATGAAAATACAACGCTAATTAAAAAACAAAAGACTGAGTTTGTAAATAGAATGTCATGGTTTTAAAACAAAATTAATTTGAATTTAGAATACAGAGCCATTACAATTTTTTTTTAATTTGAAATGACCAGTACTGAAGAAACGCAATTTCATAGGTAAAGACCTATTACAAATACGACCAATAAAGTAACCTAATCGTAACAATAATAAGATAGGCAGATTCGCTTCACGAACGGACAGGACTTAATTGTTGGAAGTTGACTATAGTGCGCGATGATCCCGAATGAGCGTGCCGCCTCTTATATAGACTTACTTCCTACCACCGCGTCTCACACCCTCTCCTACAATTATCATTTCTGAGCTAACAATATAATAAATTGTCGTAAAGCCAAGGACTAAAACCAAGTAAGCGGTATTGTTACTGAACAATACCGTACAAGCCCTATACGCTGCATACACCAAAGTAATGCTGAATATCGCTAGACAGATTGCATCGAATAAAAAAAAAATGTGATAAAAATGGCTCGTAATGATTACAACTATCTGCTAAGTCATAAAAAGGTATAATATTACTTATTATATTGAGAGTCGATCTTATTTCAGTCTTTTCAATTAGGTTTGCATTTCTTTTTAATGTAAGGAGGGTAATGTTTCTATTTTATTACACTAGTCGCCTAGTAAAAGTATTTGAAGTCGAGTCAAGTTTCTTTTTTCATGAACATCTTTAACTGAAGAGTTATTTTGTTGTTACTCTTTCATTCCCTCTCCCAGAAAACGAGGGAAACGGAGGGTTTGGGCTCTGGTAATATCATTCAAGAACAGAAAAGCAGAAACTGCCAAAACTGCTTTTTTATTAGACCGTGGTATTGTTCCAGTCACGTCAGTTCATTAGTATGGATCATTCACAATACATTTCGAAGCATCATAAATGTTTAGTGTTAAGACATTTTTTACATTGCCTGGTTTATATTCAAGATACACAAGTATTTTTGCCAAAATTTCAGTAGAAAGACGTTGTCTAGAGACCGTGATGAATGAGATGCATAAATTAAAAGCATAGTGCGGTTTTGTATTTCGATACGGAAGTGCGAAAACACTTGTTAAAATTTAAATACCTTGTGCGTTTCCAGTATCATAATACCATCGCCAACTGAGACCTGGATTTAAGAGCCACATGTTTGACGTGCTATTCGGTCCTCAGAATGAGGAGAAGAGGACTCCAATAAATAAACTGTGGAAAAAAATTTAGGATGTGCTTTTTAGTGGTTTCTCACTTGTTGTTGTTGACTTGTTGTCACTTCAGTCAAGCTTTTTCTATATGTCAAATCCAGGTCCCCACACAGCGATCTAGAGTTTAAAAATCAATAACAGTCTTCAGTAGTTAGGTTAGGTTTTGGCTTTATATTGTCGTGCGTCGCCTAATTTCAGATAGTTTTAACAGCAGACGGTGCCCGCTTCAGTGCGGGCAGGCGCTGGGAGAGGTCCGGTCGTGTTAATAACTGCAGTACCCGGACCCCTTCCTACTCAGGCGCAGAGTGGCACACCGTGTGGTTTTAGTCGGTTCGATTCCGACACACCGCCCCACCGCAAACGCCGGCGGGGTGAAGGCCCGAGGGGGATTCCACACCTTACAAAAAGACTTTGGCTTAATATAACACGCTGGTCAAATGGCTTAGTGTAGGGTTCGTTTCAAGCAGTGCGACACCCATGGGATGAACAGCAATGGTGACAGTCTGTATTCTCATTCCGGCAACACACGGATAAAAATTGAAAGTTCTATAGGATCCAAAGATATCCCGTAAATTGAAGATAAAATCTATATGAATGTTTTTAATCCAAATCCATGGCAATCTTGGAGAGTTATAGTAAGCCGAACATAGATAATGTTTTTGGTAGAGATGAAATATTTGTACTGTAATGCATTTATTGGGTTCGTTTAATAATGGACACAGACTTTGAATAGTAAGCTAAAGTAAAAGATATACGATGTCACAATGTACATAGCTCACTAATTCCTCTTCGCGTTCGAGAAATGTTCGCGTCTTAAAATTAATTTCAATTTTAATTATTTAATGATACGTAAAAGCTTCATAAAATAATTATTCTAAAGTAATAATGGTATCAAAGTGTAATATCCAACTAGCTAGCTTCAATAGAAATACTCAAAAAAAATATGGCAATGCAGAAAAAATATATGAATATGAAGATGCGATTGATTTAACTGGTGAGTTAATTGATTCTCTTGTCAAAAGTTTTCAATCATCAGCTTTTATTACCAACTGTTGAAGGTAGACCTCTCTTCAGAAATAAGGTTCTGGAATGAGATGTAATGAGGTATATTTTTATGTTTCATTTATTTTTAAATACCTAATAGCATTGAATATACACTCATTTGCAAAAAAAACGGGCGGTTTCGATTTTCTTCCTGGCTGAAAAAAATAAAATACCAAAAAGGTTTTAATCATTTGAACATGTTACTGGCCAGTTATATAAGTGCCATAATGTTTATAAGAGTACATTCCAAATTCAAATTTTTGACTGAGCCTGGTTTTCAAAGAAAACAACTTTTAACTACATTTTGTGGCGCGAATTCCCTATAGTTAATATCGACTCTAATTAACTTTTTGTCAATTTTTATTAAATTATCTGATGTCCTTGACATTTAAAAGTATTGTTATTGCTGTTTAGCAATCTCGAAAATGGTAGATAAAGTGATAAAAGCGAGCAAAATTATTGCGCTGCTTGAAGAAGGTTGCAGCCAATGCTTCGTGGCTCAGAGGCTAAATGTGAGTCGGTCGACAGTTCAAAGGACCTGGCAGCGCTATAAAAAGACCGGTTCCGTCAAGAGAAGGCCTGGTTCTGGCAGAAAGACATGTACCGAACCACGGGATGATCGTTTTCTAGTTAGTCAAGCGTTGAGAAATCGCAAATCTTCTTATGTGGACCTCAAGAACAGCCTCGAAGAAGTAAGAAATGTGCAAATTAGTCTATGGACGGTCAGGAGGAGGCTTCTCGCTGCTAATATACACAGTCATCGTCCGGCACGCGGCCCTAAATTACTCCGTGGACATCGAGTTGCCAGGCTTAGCTTCGCTCGAAATTGTGTGTCATGGACTCATGAAGACTGGGATAGGATATTGTTCTCCGATGAAGCCAGGATATCTCTGCATGGTGATATCCCTCCATAAGGTGCAATCACACCTTATGGAGGGGGCTCTGTTATGTTTTGGGCAGGAATAAATTCCATGGATCGTACGGAGTTAGTCTTCATCGAAAACGGTACACTGACTGGACACCGATACATAACGGAAGTTCTAATTCCTTATGCACAACCCGCTTTAACCGCTCTTGGCGAAAACTCATTTTTTATGGACGACAACGCTCGCGCCCACCGGTCTGGCGATGTGGAAGCGTATATGCTAGAAGTCGGAATTCGTCGTTTGGACTGGCCAGCTAGAAGTCCGGACCTCAATCCCATAGACCATGTCTGGGACGTTCTGAAGCGACGAGTGAGATCAGTGCAGCCGGCTCCGCAGACCATCAGAGAGCTAAAGAATGTGATTACCGCGGAGTGGGAACGTATTCCCCAAGAAACCATAAAAGATATACTCGCTAGCAGACGAATGCAAGCCGTGATTTCAGCAAGAGGGGGTCACACTCAATACTAAACTTTTATCTGCTTTTAATGTATTCAAGAAAAACAAAGAAATTAACGCGTTTCATTTTTATTTAGCGAGCAGGTACAATAAACATTATTTCTCAATAATTTAATCAAAATGTTATGATAAACTGATGATACCTATTCCTTCCTAATTAATTTATGAAATTCTGAGGATAACAATACCTAAAATTGTCAAACAAACTAATAGTAACTATAAAATAGTTCTTTACTTAAGTGCCCATTTTTTTTGCAAAAGAGTGTATATCATTTACCATAACACCATGAAAAATGTGTTGTGAGTTGTTGTGAGTTCCAAATTTATGTGAAACAAAAGGTTTTTTGCTGTAGCTCTAGTTTTTTAAATCCTTTGGTATCAGTTTTAATTGAAAAATGTGGTTAGTCTAAAAACTCTTGTTGAAACTAGTCGTTATATTTGTAAACTAAAATTTCATTTTACAATTTTAGTTGAGGAGCAGCACGCCTATTCGTGTATGTGATATATTCCATTAAGATGCACGATTGGCTTAGTGGTTTAACCGTTCACTACTGCGCCAAGTGCCGTGGGTTCAAATCCCACGTGGGACATCACTTTGTGTGATCCACAAAATGTTGTCCTGAGTCTGGGTGTTCTTTGTGTTAGCTCCAGGCACGTGTATATACTCGTATATCAGTCAGTATAGCTTATATCTTTCCTCAAAAAGACAAGACAGAGTTGCACTAGATTTTATGATTTTAGTATAAATAATTTCATGGAGATCTTAAACATAATACGACTTTGAAATTTTTAGCCGGACCATACATGCAAACACTAAATTAGAAGATTATTTTTCAGGTAAGGGGTGGTATAACCGTTTTCTACTGCTGGCTCTTAGCATTGGGTTGTTAGGTATGGGTATTGATGTCTTCGGGTTTTCAATCATCGTCACCGGCTGCGCTTGCGACTTTCGTTTGGAACTATGGCAGAAGAGTGTTATGCTGTCCATGCCTTTTATCGGTAGGATTAAATTTACATTTTTATGTAGGTATAAATAAACCTGCTAAAGCGACTACTCTTCTTGATGGAAAGCATGAACAGAATTCTAAAGTAGTGGTACCATACACATTGCGAATACAACAGTGATACATGTTGACGCATACTATGGTAGCCTATTATAATGGTACTTGTTGTGGACCGAAGAGGTATCGTTACTCAACACGTTTGTGGTGTTGACTGAGATTCTCCTGCTCGGATATAAATTACCGTGGTCAACCTGGTAAAATTGCGTGTTCAATATTCAAACAGAATTTCTTTGGACGTCCAGCTCCATAATATTGATATAATTTCTTATTTTTTCCTTTAGGTCCAGTGGTGATGGCAATACCTTGGGGTTATATATCAGATACTCAAGGTAGAAGAAGATCTTTACTTCTTGCACTATGGGGCGCTTTTCTAATGTCTTTTATAAGCGCTTTTTCTTTCAATTGGGTCTTGTTGGCGGTACTTAAGGTGTTTAGTTCTCTGTTGTAAGTATTGAAATTAGTTTTGCTAAATTAATGTTTATGGACAGATCAGGATATAGGTTGATGGTAACTAAAAATATCTATATGGAGACACGTAAGTCAAGGGTCATAAACTTAGAGAAGGATTGATGATCTTACGATAGAAGTTCAGATTTTTTAACAGAGTCATCATCATCTCCAGACTTTACCAGTCCACTGGTGGACTTCTCAAAAGGAGGTTTTGACCTATTATGGCCTACTACGCTCGCCAAACGGGTTTGTATCATCCTTTTTTTTTATTTAATAGGTGGCAAACGAGCAGGCGTATCGCCTGATGGTAAGCGATTACTGCCGCCCATGGACACTCGTAACACCAGAGGCGTCACAAGTGCGTTGCTGACCTTTGGGGGAAAGGGAAGAAGGAATGAGGGAGGGGTTGGGGTATGGGCCTCCGGTATCCTCACTCACTCGTGAAACACTGCGCAAGTGCTATTTCACACCGGTTTTCTGTGAGCCCGTGGTATCACTCCGGTCGAGCCGGCCCCTTCATGCCGAAGCGCGGCTCTCCCACGATATACGATCCTTCCCCTCTTCTAGAGAGTAGTATAAGCTAATGACTTATCTGGGCTATTATTTACACAGTACATATTTGTATTTTAAATCAGTTTCTAAGACTTCGTAGTAAATCTAATTTTATATAGAGTTATTTCATGTGGTACTTTAAGTTGTCACTCTTCGTTAAAAATATTTAAATCAGTTCCAGCGCTGTTCAATCAGGAGCATACGCATTGCTCGGTGAATGCTGTTCAAGGAAAGTGAGAGACTTCTACATGCTCATCATGACTAGTGTGCTGATGTTGTTCATGATGTCTTATATCGGTGAGTCATAAAGTCAACGTTAATATCTAATCTTAAATATAAAATTCTCGTATCACAATGTTAGTTACCATACTCCTGCGAAACGGTTTGACTGATTCTCATGAAGTTTTGTGTGCATATTGGGTAGGTCTGAGGATCGGACAACATCTATGTTTCATCCCCCTAACTGTAGTCCACCCCTATTTTTTTGTTTTTTTTTATGATGCAGCATTAGAACATACATACGAACCTGAATTTTCGACCCGATTTTATGAACCCACCCCTAAAATATATATTCCTTTTTATGGCAAAGCAACGTTTGTCGGGTCAGCTAGTCTATACATATAAAAATGTTATGTTGGTTTGTGTACGCTTCAAAAACTCAAAAAGTTCTGCACCGATCGAGCTGAAATTTTAGAATGATATATAATTCGCATCAAGGATTGTTTTTATATAATTTTTGCATCAGTCACATATCCGCGACCGCGAAAAAACACGAAAAAACCGACATAAACGCGGGCGGAGCCAACAACAGCTAGTAATATATAAAATTCTCGTGTCACGGTGTGCGTAATTGAACTACTCCGAAACGGCTCGACCGATTTTCGTGAATCTTAGTTTCTTTTTTTTTTTTCCGTGGGGAGTGCATTAACGCACTTCGCTAGACCACCGCGGTGGGTTTGCTTCGTGTGGGACTCCTGGCCTCCAAGAGAGGAGGCCAGACTACCCACTAAACCCCACGTTGTTCCTCATCACCTAAGACCGAGCCACGGGCTAGAATGCTCACCGCGACTCGGCTAGGGACGCCCTTACGGGCTCGCCTCGGGGGGCCAAATCGTTGGGGCCTCCCTCATCTTAGTTGGTATGCGCCCCTGAAACAAGAGGGGCGCATTCCGCCTAATGGCTAAGGGGCGGCAGGTCCCCTGACCCGCCGCCCTTGGCTACTCTCATTTGGGGCCGCGGGCGAACATCTGTCGCCGGCGACCCCTCGCTGGGGGCCTGCGGGGCGGGAGAGTGAGCCCAGCTCGCTCCCGTTCCCACAGGGCCTCTCTCTTGGCCGTCATCACCCCCTAGCGAACGAGGCGATGGCGGCCCAGCACCGCTCGCTGTCGGCCATGGCTTCGATGACGGCCGGCAGCGAGAGATCTGCGCCGATGACGGTCGTCAGGGCCGCTCTTTGGTCATCCCACGCTTCGCATACGGCCAGGGTGTGTTGGGCCGTGTCAGGGTCGCCACTGGTTCAGTTACGGCACCGGAACTCCGATTCCACTCCCACCACCTCCCACAGGTACTTGGCGAAGCAGCCGTGACCCGTGAGAAGTTGAGTGAGGTGGTACGTGGGAGTCCCATGACCCCCCTCCACAAATTGTCGCAGGACGGGCCGAGCGGCCCTAACAAGCGCCGTCGGACTCCCCTCCATTCTTGCAGCCCACGTCCGAAAGAGATCGTCGCGAGCCTCCTGTCTCCAGCGTTCGATCTCCTCCGGAGGCGGGCATCCACCAACTCGCCGAATCAGGGCGCCCTCCTCGTACACTCGCTTGAGGACGCCGGCCTCGAGATCCCAAGGGAGACTGCCCGCTAGGACACACGCCGCCTCGTAAGAGACGGTGTGGTACGCCCGTGCAGCCCTCTGCGCGATGGCCCGCTGCGGACGACGGAGCAGGGCGACATTCACCGGGCAGAGGGCCTCCGCCCAGACGGGCGCTCCGTAGAGCGCCTTGGAGCGTACCACACCGTCGTAGAGACGGCGGCAGGCAGTCCCCGGTCCTCCAACATTGGGGAGCAACCGTGAGAGCATTCCCACAAACGCCAGCACCTTCGGCGCCAGCTGCCGGAAATGCTCCGCAAATCCCCACCGACCATCGAGAACTAGCCCCAGATATTTGAGGCTGCGCCCGACGGCGATGGAAGTGCCCCCCACCACGATCGTCGTGTCTCGAGGCGGCGCACCACATGGGCGACGCCTGCCGTGACGAGGACGGCGGCGTCGCGAAACGTGGGGCCCCGCGCGGTAACTAGGGTATCGTCGGCGTAACATATTACACCGACCCCTCGTGAATCTTAGTGTGCATATCGGTTAGGGTTAAGAATCGGACAACATCTATTTTTCATCCCCCTAAATTTTAAGGGTGGTCCAGCCTTAAATTTTTTTTGGACTAAATATTTTAATTTTTTATGATAGAGCATACAAAAATACATACAACGCTAAATTTTAACCCCTCTACGATCAACTCCAATTATTTATTCATTAATTTATAACTTTAAGTTATTTTTATTGAACTAAAAAAATGTTTCCTAGAAATAATATACTTACATGACAAAACAACGTTTGCCGGGTCAACTAGTATTATCTAGAATACATTTGTAGTGTATTATTCTATACACACTAAACACATAAATATATATTATAAGATACAAGAAAATGCCCATATTGAGTTTTCTTCGAGAGAAATGTAAGGGCGTCGTCATGCGATCACATAATTGATCAATACAAGATTCATCCATAACTCACCCATCACTATACAAGTCAATAACATCAGTTTTATGTTACTGTACTGTATGATACTTTCAGTGCCCGCTTACTTCATTCTACAATTCAACTTTGCTATTAACCTTGGTTTAATTACGTTTACACCTTGGAGACTATTAACTATTGTGATGGCTTCTCCATTGGTGATTAGTGCACTATTGTTGCATCTCTGTTACGAAAGTCCCAAGTTTCTACTTAACGCTGGAGAAGAACAAAAGGCGCTGGAGTATTTAAGAAAAATGTGGATCAAGAATGGTGGGAAAGAAGAAGAATATCCGGTATGTATAAATTATCTAAAAATTGGATCAATCATGTGGCCCATTCATGCCGAAGCGTGGCTCTCCCACGGTTCGGCATGAATGGGTCGGCTTGACCGGAGTGATACCACTGTCCCACAGAAAACCGGTGTGAAACAGCGCTTACGCTGAATTTCACCGAGTGAGTGAGGATACCCTTAGAAAGCCCTTACTCCCAATCCCTTCTTCCATCCCTCATCCCATCGTGCAAAGATCGGCAACGCACTTATGATGCCTCTGGTGTTACAGGTGTCCATCGTCGGCGGCAATCGCTTACCATCAGGCGATACGCCTGCTCGTTTGCTTCTATTAAAAAAAAACATGCAATTGAGATATAGCTAAATATTGCTATTAATTTTTAGGTACATCGAGTTATTTTAAAAGACGATTCAAAACCCAGGGAAAGGGATATTCATATATTGAAATCATTGTGGCAACAGACAATACCGTTATTCAAGAAACCATTGGTTTGGAAAACGTTAAATTTATTGTTTATAACTTCTGTCATTTACAGTATGTAAGTAAAATTATGTAACAAATAAATATTAGAGATATAAATTTAAAAAAGTACTGGTATCAACCATCCAAAAAATTAATCTAATACAAAAATAAGAACCTGACCATGAGCTTCATTTATATATATTGGCCTTTTTCACAATTTTATTTAGAGTTTTTGAACATCTACCTGGTCCCCTCAAGTCTTTATGGGATTTGTTTTTAGAAGGAATAGAGAACCGTATTAAATGAGAAAACAAGAGTAAGGCATACTAATAGTATAATTATGAACTAACTGTACTGTTTAAAAACACTAGAATCTCTGGGTAACTGTACTTTAAAAGTTTCATCTACAACGGGGCGGATCAACCTGCCCCTTTTTGATGAATATCAAAAATATTACTACATATTTTTTTTTTTTTTCCTGCAATCAGTCGTTTTTACTATGAGCAGATGTGGTGTAGTTAACTTGCGGTTTAGGGTGTAAGAACTCCCAGCGAAGCACTTCATTTTATAAAGTCAGCCAGTTAATAGCGACCTTACTCGTCAAATATATCTCGTCGCTTTTTTAGTCGACGAGTTGTTTCAGGAACGCTGAGCTGAATTACTACATATAAGAAAAGAATAAAGCATAATAATGTTATAGATTTATTCTTAGCTGAGAACTTTAATTTGTTGATGGAATACTATGTTGATGCTAGGTGTAAATATGTAGTTATTTCATTTTCTTTGCCCGTAATGATTTTAGAAACAACTGCTGGGTAATGTGGTTGCCAGCTGTGGTAGAGGCATTTAGTTCTGCCAGTAATTTAAATGCCAATGGCGGATCTACAAGTTTATGCAGCATTATTTCCAGCTTATCAACCAATAACGCCACAGAAACTCTTGATGTGGTAAGTAAGAAATCTTTGTAACATATTATGAATAACTGTTACAAAGTGATACTCAAAATTGCATCCAAAGTACTTGTTATACGGTTGGTATTTCAAAAATAGATTTAAGCTTGTCTTATTACCAATATACTTCTACTAACGCAAAAGTATCTATGAATTTTTTAATTTTCTTTTAAGAAAAAGACAACTCCCGCATTAGCGATATAAGAGTACATTCTATGTCATGGAGGACTTTACAAACATACATAAAACGGGCACAAAAAGTACCCAGACTCAGAATAATAATTTGTGGATCATACAAAATATTGTTGTGGAATTTGTACCCACAACACTTAGCGCAGTTGGCGCTACGCCAACCGTGCAGTATATATAATTATTAAAATTCTTTTGTTACTATTTATTAAGTTGAAGAATTTTCGTGGGAAGAACCTACCTCCTGCATTCCCACTCTTTCTAATTATTATTGATACTTCTACTTCCTTTTTACAGTAGATGCAACAACGGCTCTTTCTTGGACCTATGTATTTCTAGGTTTCTATTTTAATTATTTTCTCATTTCATCCAATGAAATCCATCAATCCATCCTTGAAAAAGGATATACGATACTGTAACAAAAATCATTCTTTTTTGTTTCAGACTGTCTGTTCACATGCAATTCAAACCAGCACTTTACTATCTGGAGTCATTCATGGAGTGGTGTTTGCAGGCATCACACTCATAGTATCTAAGCTGGGTTCCAGAAAGAAGCTTCTGTTGATAACATTCCTTGTAGTTCCGATGCTGTCCAGCATTGGAGCTGTGTTCAATGAGAACTATCTGGCTAGTCTTATACTCTTCGTTGGCATGACAATGACGAACTTGTGCATGGGAGTACTGTTTGCCTATTATGTGGAGATGTACCCTACATCTTACAGGTGGTTTAGTTTTTATTGAGTAAAATTAATTTAGTATGATAAACCTAGGTTAACTTTTAGACTTGGCATTGGAAGGAGAATAAAAAGAGCTGAACCAATCCTTATAATTGTTAATAATAAGCTCGTCAATTTGCTTTCCGTAATGCACGTTTTTTCTTGTATATGTATTAGTACAAGAACCGGTGAAGATCGACCTGATAACCAGATCAAGCTTTCTTTTTAAATTATATTAATTAATAAACTCAAAAAAAAGTCGCTCAGCGTGCCATGGAAAGAGCTATGCTAGGAGTCTCTCTGAAGGACAAAATTCGTAACGAAGTAATCCGTCAGAGAACCAAAGTGACCGACATAGCTCTGAAAGTTGGTAGGATGAAGTGGCAATGGGCTGGTCACATATGTCGCAGAACAGACAACCGCTGGAGTAAGCGTGTCTTGGAATGGAGACCGCGTCTTGGCAAACGTAGTGTTGGACGCCCTCTGGCCAGATGGCGGGATGACTTGCGTAGGAGGGCTGGCAGCGACTGGATGCAAAAAGCAACAGACCGGGCTCTGTGGTGTTCCTTGGGAGAGGCCTATGTCCAGCAGTGGACTGTAACGGGCTGATGATGATGATGATGATGATGATGAATTAATAAACACAGACATGATTTAGTGCGTAATCAATACAGTGAAAGTGATGAAAGAAATGTGTTAAAATTATTTTTGAAAATACTCATGACAGTTTTGCGATAGGCAAGCTATCATAGAGTTTCATAAATTAATAATATTTAAAAAAAAGTGTCTTATCCGTTTGTGTGATGGAAGTCGATCTTCACCGGCTCTTGGACTGCATTTTGTTGCCCTTATTTCTACTGCTTCTGCTTTTTATTATTTTATAACTTTGGAAAATATAACGCACCAAATAAGAAGTTGATAACTTCATTGAAATAAAAAGAAAACATAGAAAAACTTAAAGAAAACCTAAAAAAGAAGTTAAAGTTTTGAGCATTTTTAGTTGAGAAATGGTTTGTCAATTAATTGCAAAGGAGAAATTAAGAAACTTCACAAAACTGCCAAACGAAAAAAATACATTACTCATTTAATTTATTTACTGCCTCGGTGACGTAGTGGTAGCGTATGCGACTGCTAAGCTTGAGCGGGTTCGATTCCCGGGTCGGACCAAATGTTTGTATGATCTGCAAATATTTGTTTCGGAGTTTGGGGGTTTTATATGTATAATATTATATGTATGTATTTAAAAATAAAAGTATTTTAGTATTTATATCAGTTGTCTAGTACCCATAACACAAGCTCTGCTTAGATTGGGACTAGATGGCGTTGTGTGTTAGATGTCCGGAATATTTATTTATTTATTTTAATCATGGTCTAACATTTCATGTGTTTAAATATTTTAGAGGTATGGCAGCGTGTATGGGTGTGATGATGGCTAGAATCAGCGGAGTCGCTGGCGTCAATTTCCTGGGCTCCAATGTTATGGCTCACTGCGCTACTACTTTCTACGCCACGGCTGCTATTCTTCTGGGTAAGAGAGGAGATGAAAAGTGTAGATATAGACGTATGTTTCACATCCAGGTCATCAAGCTTATCTAGATTATCTATCTCACCGGCTCAATTTCGTAGTTTAATTTTGTGGATGATCGAAATCACATAAGTCAATGCAGTATAAATGGACAACACTTTGTAATATCAACAAATTGTTTCTCAAGACTGGGTATTCTCTACGTCCGTTTCATGAATACTTTTATATACTTTCTCAACATAGTAAAGAAGCCATCTTTTTGAAAAATGTTTTATGTATCTATTTCAATGAATTCAGCAGTTCAATTGATCGCTCGATGGATTCAACGCCACGTTTACTATAGATATCCATATGACGTTTATTTAATTTCACTACTTAAACCGTGTCTAAAAAGTTCTCTTTAACTTTTTATTAAACAAAATATACACACACATGATGAAAATGATCCGCAACGAAGAGATCTAAAACTGAGTGATTGATAGATTTTATTGGTGTAAGTTTAAAAAGTTTTAGATCATTTTCTCAGGAGCTAAACAACTGTAAATTATGCCGAAAAAGATTGTCAAGTACATTTTGACATAAATGTCAACGTGTGTCAATTATATTAGAAAGTTAATTAGTCAACTGTGAATTCGAAAAATGGAGATCGGTTCGTTTTTTCGAAAGACGGTACCCATTTCATGTCATCCACATTTTATATATTTTTTATATTTAATTTCATCACGACGACGACTTGAAAACTTGAAGATTTAAAATTGAAAACTATAAATACTTGACATTGGCAGAAATAGCTAATCCGAGTGATCCGGCTGGTTGCCATTTCATCAAAGAAGAAGAAGAATTAAAAAAAACAGATCAATTTTATTTTTTTGTTTTTATCTCACGTATTTTCATTGCACTTGACACTGGCAGAATTGTCGACATCGGCACAGTTTGCCATTCTGCAAGAGAACGAAAGTGTATTGCTTACATACATAATGTTTTTGTTTCAGCTGGTGTCGTAGTGGCTTTATACTTTCTACCACCGGATAGAGCATCTAATAAGTAAATAAAACATATATTATTTGAAATACAAACGACTGTTTTTTATCTCAGAATAAAAAGTAACCCCAAGCAGCAATGTAAACAATGAGTCCATGCGTTTTTGGGTTTGATTCCCAAGTCGGCCAAAAAAGTGTTATTGAGTTTTTCTTACAACATATTCTTAACGAAAACCCGGAGTATGAAAGTTTGACGATATTTTAAGCCCTGCCTCGGAGAGACGTCAAGCCGGTTTTGGTGGTCATCACTTTAAACAATCACATTTCAGTCTCTACCCTAGAAGACCAGAATACCACACGATAGTTTTCTTGCCCTATTTATTCGTTTTCCTTAATCCAAGTTAACTACTTCCTTTGTCCAGTCTAAAATTACACTCCCAAAGAAGATTGGCTTTACACAGATAGTCGGTTTTAAAGGAAAGAAATCAATTGCGATTTTGCGCAAGCGGTTGATCATAAAAAAACTTCTTATCTTGTTACGAGAGAGAGAGAGAGAGAGAACTCCGAGAATGGAAATAGATAATGTTATTTAAACCTCAAAACTTAACCATTTTGAAAGTTCGATTTTGGAAAAAAAACTTTTTGAATCTCTGTTTGCTTCCATTCCATTACCATTGGTGGAAGGGTTAAGAAGCACTATTATATTTGATTGGTATTAAAGTTATGTTTAGTTTAAGTATGATTGTTGTAAATCCATCGTACAATATGAAAATCTTTAAAACGCCTTAATGAAATGACGTCGCAAAGTATATAAAGTCGAAACGTGAACTACACTGTGAAATACAGACTATCAGTCACTCAGTGACTGTATATCTTTATCGACCAACTCTGAGTGAACCAGGTATGGGTCTAACTGAATATACTATTTAGTATGGATTCTTACTTTGCATTTATCCGGCAATTAGGAATGGGTGGCAAATTATGCACAAGTAGAAGACAATAAGAAGAGAGATGTTATACATTTTAAACGTCTTGAAACAAAACTGATTAAATATTACAGAAATATGAAAACATACCTGTGAATACACATGCTAATATAGCTAAAAGCAGAGATGTCTCAAACGCACATATTTTGTCAATTACAATTACAATTTAAATCTCACGAACATAATAGGATGGAAAAAAGCTGATTACCTTTGACAGAGATTAGTTGGGCAAGTTAGAAGCAAGCAACAATACATGAAACAATATAGGTTTCTTCAAAACGCGCATTTACTGAGCAACGTGCATTATACGCGACATGGCGACGCTTTTAATAGCAATCTATTGGGTGATAGCGTACTACCTTCACCCCGTTCACAACTGTAGAGAAATAAAAATGTAATATCTATAAATGAGTGGATATTCTTTGAAAAACTTCCAAGTTTAAACAAAATTAAGTATACTTTTAATAGTTACATATGTATTAACTTATTGCTTTTTCATATAACTACAATGTTTTTACAAAAACGTATCATTTTTCGATATAAAAATACCGGGCATTCATACACAAATAGGGAGTATACAGTAGTGTTAGTATAAATGTTACAAAATTGCGAAACGGGTGTGAAGATGGGCGGAGGGGGGTAAATGAAATATAGAATAGAAAGGAATGGGAAATAGGATAATTGCTTGTACGTCTGACTTGGAGAAGTCAAAGTTCTCTAAACGATGATAGTCCTCAGCCTGAAGAAGTAGAAACTAATGTACAAATTTCAAATTGTTATTTTATTTCATAAGGTTTGGTGACTAACGAAAAATATCTCTCTCACGGGTGCTAGTCAATATTATGAGATTATTATTCAACAAAATTGCGCAGAATATGAATCATTGCAAAGCACATGGATCCCATCCTTATATGTTGATACGACGATATACGGACAAAAGTGTTTTGATGAGAATCTTCATAAAGTTCTGGTACACGGGTACACTATTGTAAACAATTGATTAGATCACGTATTAAAAGATTAAATATATAAATGAACTGCATGCATGGCGTAATATTCTAAACGGCAACACGGTCAAACAAACTTATCAGAAAAAACTTTTCATGAATGTTTGCAATATCTCCCATGACAGAAGATATATTTCTAGTGCATGAATTATTCTTTTAAAATTAAACCAAATTAAAAATGGATCTAGCCAGTTTGGTAGAGCCATTTTAAATTTGGCTTAATTTTATTATAGGCAACTGTCTCGTTGGTAATAGGTTCGATTCCTGAGTCAGTTCAAAAACTGCTACTAAGTTTTTATTATTATAGAAATGCTTAATAACAGTCCGGAGTTTGGAATGGGGTTTCAACCACCTTGCCACGTGAAGCCGTCAAACCTGTACCTGATCTCTCTTCGGTCGTGTCGTATAGCCGTCCTATCGGTCTTTAAGAATGAGGGAGCGAAGAGCGCACCTGTTCTTGCATATACTTGTATACTAAGTATAACATCTCTTGCGTGGTTGTTTGGTTTCCGTTGAGACAAGATGACATCGGCTAGGAATACATCATCGTCAGCATAGTTAAATACAAATGTATATTATACGTATACAATATATATAGAAGTACGCACAATTACCGTAAATTTTATTCCATATAACGACGTTACTATAAGGCGTTATCGGTAACTAATCTTATATTTTACGAGCGAATATAAAATGCATATTCGTAAGCGCAAAATTGTACAACTGTTTTCTGGAATATTTATATATTTCACTGTTTCCACTGCTCTTTCATCATTATCATTTTTTACCAATTCCTCAATTGTATCTTAATGGTTTCCGATGATATTAGATTAATGAAATTTATTGCTGGTACTAGCCTATAGGAATCCGTAGGAATCCATTGGAAAAGAAAGGAAGCACCACAAAGTACATATATATATATATATATATATATATATAGATAAAAAATGACTGCCTCGGTGGCGTAGTGGTAGCGTATGCGACTGCTAAGCTTGAGGTCTCGGGTTCGATTCCTGGGTCGGGCCAAATGTTTGTGTGATCTGCAAATATTTGTTTCGGAGTTTGGCTGTTTTCTATGTATAATATGTATATATTTATAAAAAAAAAGTATATAAGTATTTATATCAGTTATCTAGTACCCATAACACAAGCTCTGTTTAGCTTGGGACTAGATGGCGTTGTGTGTAAGATGTCCGGAATATTTATTTATTTATTATCATTATTAAATAGTCCAGTCTTTAACTCACGCCTTAGTTAATAATTTAAATTGGCCTTCATAAGCAATTAATGAGTATGCTCGTAAATGATGATGATACGTTTTATTGATCTTTATTAATACATGGAGTAATTACTTAACGCGTAACAAAATAAAAATAAAACTGCCAAATCCCTACTAGCTTTGGTAGGGTTTGTTCAAAGATATACTATACTTATGTTTTTTGAGTTGCAGGTATTTGAGCAGTTTAACAATAAGATTACCCTAATTTCTACCTCGCACAATAAAACTGTGGAATGAATTGCTGCATGCCGTATTCCCGGACCCATAGGACTTTCAAACTTTCAAGATAGAGTATTAAAAAGCCAGGCATACTTGTGACGTCACGGGTGTCTATGGGCGGCGGTAATTGTTTACCATCAGGCTATACGTCTGCTCGTTTGCCCACATACAATGGAAAACAGAAATACATATTGCTTTCTTGTTGATGATAGTAGCAAGCATCAAAACTTAATGAATTAACACATTTCACACACAGCTGTTTAATCTCAAACTAGGCAGAGACTTTATGACGGTGGTCGGAACCGAACCGACTAAAACCATACCGTATGCCACTCAGTGCCTGAGAAGGGAAGGATCCTGGAACTGCTGTAGTTAAGACATCTGGACATCAACGCCTGCTCACACTAACGTTGGCAGCATCTACAGGTAAAACTAGACAGGGCATTTTTTTACGTGGGGAAACCCCCACGGGCTGTCACACCACCGGGGTTTTCGGCGAGGCGGTTTATCTAAATCGGACCGACTTAAACCTCACGGTGTGCCACTTTATGCCTGACATGAGTGGGAACCGGGAACTGTTGTTCTGGACCCCTCCCAGCGACTGCCCGCAATGACGCGGGCACCATCTACAGGTAAAACTAGACAGAGCTTAGTACCAGTAGCGGTAACCAGATCGCGTATAAATCTTAATATATATAAATCTCGTGTCACAATGTTTGTCATCAATGGACTCCTAAACCACTTAACCGATTATAATAAAATTCGCACACCATGTGCAGTTCGATCCAACTTGAGAGATAGGATAGTTTAAATCTCAAATTATAGTCGCAATTTTAATTTATTGATAATTATTTGTCTGTTATTTTTTGACAGTCACAATTATCTGTTAACTCCAAATGATTCTAACAGATGTCGATACCTTTCGACTGGGTTGAGTAAGTAATCAATAGATGGCGCTGCCATGGTAAATCTATATCTAGGCTATATTTTATTTTGGAAAAAAATAGGGTTCCGTAAGATATTGGGGTTTTTCGGACACAAGGTGTAAAAAATCAACCCTATACGGGGGAAAATTTTTCGCTACGGGCAATAAAAGACGCAAACGAGGTTGCGTCGGTCAGCTAGTATACTTATATATATCTAAACACATACATATTATTGACTGCCTCCGTGGCGTAGTGGTAGCGTATGCGACTGCTAAGCATGAGGTCTCGGGTTCGATTCCCGGGTCGGACCAAATGTTTGTATGATCTGCAAATATTTGTTTCGAAGTTTGGGTGTTTTCTATGTATAATATGTATGTATTTACAAAAAAAAAGTATATAAGTATTCATATCAGTTGTCTAGTACCCACCCACCTCAAGCTTAGCAGTCGCATACGCTACCACTACGCCACCGAGGCAGTCAATATTAAAAATTATGAATATTTAGTTGGGATCGCAATTTGTAGCGTAAAAAATCCAGGTGTTAAAGTACGTACTAAGTTGACAAAATGATCTCTGGTGCAGTCATTTAGGCTCTCAGTTGAGGCTAATGTAACAGTCAGTTATTATATTATCAAATTAAACATATTTTCAATACAATAGGTTGATAGTTTACTTACACAAGTCGTGGTCGGTTCAATAGATGTTATTGTCGCACAGACGGCTTGGCAAGCCTGTACGGTATTGACGTTCATAAAAATGTATTATAATTCAATAAAATTACACTTTTCTGTATTTATATGTGTTTTAAATTATTAGTTTTTTTTCTAAGTTGTAGTAAAAAAATATCTGTGAAAAAATTTAAGTGATTTTTTTGAATTTTTATGTTTATGGTTTTCGTTTGATTTCGTGTTAAATAAATCTTATTAGGTAAGTTTTTACGATTTTTATTTATTTAATTTATTTTATTTTTAGTAATAGTTTTAGAAGGATATAAAAATATAAATAAAATTTATATCTACATTTAAATCAAGGCATTGGTTAAGTGATATTAGCAAAACTTGTATCAATTTTTTTCTTATACAAAAACCAGTAAAGATCTTCGTTTATTATATTTAATATTGACAATTGGACAGCTTTTCTTATAATGGTAATTAAGAATTAAAAAAAATATATACAAATAATTAAAATTCAATGCTTGAATTGTAACACTTAGTAGCATACTGCGATGTGTAATATCAGTAATATTATACACACATAGGATGACGAATTAAAAATACGGAGTTTGACCAATATTCATCCCATGGGCGTCATGAGAGGCACCAGTGCGAGTAAACCACGCAGGAAAACATCACTGGAAAGAGAAGGAAGGAAGGTCTGGCCAGCAGGGTAAAGTAGGCCAAAACATATTTTCTAAGGAGAAGTCTATGTTCAGTAATCGACTACATGATGATGCACTTAGTTAAATAATAATAATGTTGCTTAAATCTGATTAAAGCATGAATTGTTTAATATGCTGTTATGTCTTATCTTCATAAGCACCTACAAGGGAATGCATTGGTGTTCAGACGTATAGTTGCGTATACGTTTGAATACCTGTGTATGCCCTTTAGTGTACCGTTGCCGAAAGATAGAAATATCAATTACTCTAACTAGTACGTCAATTCTTAGAAAGTTAGTAATATAATATTGATTAAGAAATCTAAACATTTAATAAAGATTGTAATTTAAGCCGATGTCTCTAAAGAACAAAAACTAACTAAAGTGTGTTTTTTAAAGTAACAGAAAAGAAAACTACAGCTTTAAGAATTTTTCTACGTTTCTCTGTGTGTTTGTTTATGCGTCGAAGTGGCGTAATCGTTTCCGATGCAGTTTCTTGGATTGTGTTAAACTGCATATTACATTTAGTGTTAGTTATATTTTGATCGGTTGATTAATAAAAAGTTAAGTATATAAGTTTAAAGAGTCACATCAATAAGTGATATATACATAGGCGGAGTCGTATATTTCTATATATATATTTTCTGAATCCTACCTCTATCGATTTATCGCCCGTAAACACCCTGCATACATTATATATATTATAAAAGAATTGCTCGTTTGAAGGTATTAGATAAAGCTGGTATTTAAATAAAAATAATTTCCAACGTGTAACTACGTATCACAGTTTCATTTATATATTATTATTCATATGTAACTATACATACATTATTTTCTATATCATATAAAAGAAAACCGGCAAAGTGCTAATCGGTTCCGTATAAACCTGTAGGTGTATTAAATGATGTAAATAAAAATATATGCTTTTCGCATTTTTTCCTTTATCTATGCTATAAGATGTTGCTTCGTACCAAATTTCAAGATTCTGAGTTCACGGGAAGTACCCTGTATTATTTGATTCCCTTGCGAGTGTCGAAATTTTGCAACATAAACGGCTGTATTTTTTGATTGCGTTGGCTTAGAAGTTTGATTTTTCACAACTCCAAGGGACAGTAGACCTAAATTTTTCATGTGAATTTCAGTTTAATACCTCCAGGCGTTACTGAGAAAAGGTGTCTTGACAGACAGACGGATAATAAAGTGATCCTATCAGGGTGCCGTTTTATGCTTTTGAGATACAGAATCCTAAATACAAATACCTTAAATCATAACTATATACAATTAATATAACCCAAATTCATAGATTAACAAAAGTCCTATTATTCCGTAAATACCTTTGTAAATACAATAAATTGATTATTACTACTATTAAAAGTCGTTTATAAACAAACATACAGATAAGTCAATAAAGATGTTGAAAGTTAAGACCACATTTTTATATGACTGTAATTATTATCATTTTAATAAATTACATCACCAATTACTATGAAGTATGTAATTCATTGATAAAGAATTCATTTGTAAACATTTCGTTATAGTATTGTGTAGCTCATTAGTGTTAAAAACACATTTTTTTTTAAAAAGATCTGCATTCTTTCCTTTTTATTTTAAACATCTTCCGCATTTGGGATTAATCCTGTGTTGCGAGGGACTTTACAATAATACAAAAAAACTATCACAAAGAACATTCACATCCAGAACAGCAATTTGTGGATGACACAAAGTTTAGTCCCATGCGGGGTTTGAATCTACAATACTCCGCGCAGTAGAAAACCACGTGGCAACCGTTTAAACTACCCCTAGTAACAATCCGATCCGGTCAAGCTGGCCTAGAGCGGTTTCATGCCATGGCTGGTAATTTAACAGCCAGTTGAGCCAATATTTACCGGAGTCCAAATCAGTTTTCTCCTTACCTTTGGTTCTAGTTAGGGTCATCATCATCATCGTCTTAGCGTTTATCCCGGTTGCTTCCATTCTTGACCCCGGGGTACGCTGTCCTGCTTTTTCTTCTCCACTTTGCACGCATGTCACCCTTTGCGACGTCAAGCCAGCACTTCTTGGGTCTACCCCTTCCACCGGGACCTGGCGGATGTGGCATGGCCAGACATTTGTTGCCCATGTACGAAGACGGCTGCCGTAAAACGTGGCCGAACCAGCGCAGGCGACTCTCCTGCAGTTTGTCAGCGATGTCACGAACACGCAGGCCGCCGCTAATGCGGGAGTTTCTCACACGATCACTTCGCGTGACTTCGTACATCCACCGCAGCATATTCATCTCCGTGACGCGCAGCTCTTGCTTGTGTCGCTCCAGCACCGACCACACTTCACAACCACACACTCAAAATCACAAAATAACACGGTTCTAGTTAGGGTGTTCATTCCCATTCTAATACATAATAGTAAACTTCTTGATATCCTCCTCCTTGCATCGTTATCCTTAAATCTCAGGGTCGTGACCTCTATTTGGAACTATTGTGCGAGTGATAGCTAGCCACCTGTTTCTATCCTGAGCAGAGTCGGGAGTAGTGTGAACTTGATCCGCCCAGCGCAACGGGCTACGGTTCCTGGGTCTCTCCCCCTCCACTTTATTCGTCACCATCAGTATTCAAGGATTCTGCGAAGGCACATAGATGCGTTGTGACGTTTTGTCTTCTGTACTAAGCTTGAGTGTTGTCAGTTATCCTTTTTAGTTTCCTCTCTTAGTTAGTCTTACGACTCTCACGTGATGAATAGAGGTGATGGAGATTCCGTGATGCCTCGGTGGCACATGTGGTAGCGTATGCGACTGCTGGGAAGGTCTCTGGTTTGATTTCCGGGAACAAATATTTGATCCCCCCATGTATTATTAAATATTTGTTTCGGAGCTTTGTGTATATCAGTTGTATAGTACACTTTTTTTTGTTTTGTTTACGTGTGGGACCCCCTCGGGCCGTCACCCCGCTGGGGTATGCGGCGGGGCGGTGTGTCGGAATCGCACCGACTAAAACCTCACGGTGTGCCACTCTGCGCTTGAGAAGGGAGGGGTCCGGGAACTGCAGTTATTGCATGCACGACCGGACCCCTTCCAGCGCCTGCCCGCATTGAAGCGGGCACCGTCTGCTGATGTACTCTCAATTTAGGCGACGCACGGCACACACGTACGTCGCCTCCTCGCGGCTGGCCTCTAGTTGTCTAGTACCCATAACACAAGCTCTGCTTAGCTTGAGACTGGATGACATTTTGTATTAGATATCCGGAATATTTATTACTATTATTATTTATTTTGAAAATTTGAATACTTAGAAATTGTTTATGGTCACAAACTTTTATCATCGCCGTCAATCATGAACATTCATTGAGTAGGTGCAAGTAGGATCGTATAAACCATTTGGTTGTATTTTGCTCTCTACTATGGCATAGGACTACAGTCCAGGTCTGGGATTAGAGCGTCTAGAGCCAACAGCAGGAGTTTTTATAGCATCCAGAAAAATGACGTCTACCAGCCGAAGATCCAGTCCACTACTGGCCTATTCTTAGAAAGGTGATTTTGGAGTACTGTACCACTCCAGCCATACACTTATATATGGTTTGTTTTTAAGGCTTTTCTTTTCTTTATTTTGATTTTGTCCTGCGTAGTTTGCATGCTTTTAACGACACCCATGGGATAAAAAGTACGGTGTCAATTCGTTTTTTTTAATCCGTCGCCACACGGTCAAATCTTTACGATAACATTAGGTACTAATTTTCACGGTGAGAAAATTACTGGTGTGATTTTCTATGATGAAAACTAGATGAATGAAACTATACAGCTTGACACGGGTTTCAATGTTATCTGTTATTATATAAGTGCTTAGTTTCTCTGTGGATTCCTTATGTAACACGTGTACTGAACGTAGTGGCTCATATATTTTTCATAACATGCGTTATGGGTTAGATGATTCATACAATGCATGTATCGTAATATTATTTCTATTGAATGTTTAACTAGAATGATCTTAAAAAATTTAAAGTTTTATTCAATAGTTAGTTTCTTGAGTTTGGGTGTGAAATAATTATACAAAATCCAGCCACTCGCCCCGACTTCACTTGAATGCAATTTTTGTTTGGGTGGTAAATTTAAATTGTTTAGCTCGTTTAAGAAAGGCTCGAAATTCTAAGCCTTTTATCGATGCAGCCCATCTACTGTTCTCGTACGGCCATTGACGGCAACAATGCAATATGTTTATAGACTTTGTTGGTTTTTATTTGGTATTGGTTGGTTGGTTTTTATTCTACTGGTGGTTTGTAAACGCTACTACTAAAAAGAACCAGTATTACACAAATATTTTTGTACCTACCATAACAGATCAAAATATAGACAAGGCCCCTATGGTATATTTTCATTTTAGTTTTGTGAATTTCTATACAATCGTAAATAAATTGTTTATGAAAAGCTTCTGTGCCCTATTTCCGTATAAAAAGGTGTCCAAAGGATGTTCTTCGCACTAAAATTAAATCTAAAATATTTCATACTTTATTTTTACAAGTTAGTAACAAATAGCAGATGGCGTGGTCTTCTCGTGATCATTGGAAAGCATGTTTCGAAGTTTATTAAATTCAGAACTTTGTAATCTCATGGCCTACTCCGAGTTTATTTTACATCAACTCGATCGTAGACCGTGATCATGTATGGCAATGCGATTGGGACTCTGAAATTTGCACCAATTGCAATGTCAATCGCGTTTGAGTCAACGATCAAAATAAATATATAAATATTGACAAGCGCTTTATGAACTTCGCCCTATAACATTCGCAGCAATACGTCAGTCAAGAACTAAAATTGTGAAAGAAAAAAATACTGATTTCCCGTGGAAACTGGTATGTAATATTATAAGATCTCTATGCGTTTGAATGATTGAATTTAGTCATAATTTCTTTTACTTTTTCATTTATTCCTAAGTCTTAAATTTTAAAAAGTGCAAATCATTCCCGGGGTTTCACTAGCGCCATCTAGTAGGGAAAATTATTATTAGGTAGATAATGCAGATACATTGTAAGGGATGTGCACTAAAATAGACTACTTCTATCTGCATTCGTGTACATGAGAAGTGTTGAATTACTGCCATTACTACAGACCAGACCAGACTATTCGATGATTTAAAAAAAGTTTTGTACGTAAATAAAACTTTTTACTAACTAAACAAACAAAGAAAAATAGGCAAAGAAACTCAGTCTTTATTTTCTTTGTCTAGACTATCTCTCTAAAACCAGGGTTAATACATTAAAATACCTGTTTTCACGCTTAAGAAAATTTCAGAAATACATAAAATTTTGAGGAAGTTAAGTTTATTTAGATAGAACTTCAGGAATCTCACATTTCTGGGTAATGTGCTAAAAAAATAAAATTAAATAGTTACATTTTCTGCTCCAATACGCTCCATATATATTAGCAATTTAACATATTATGGTCCGGTACTATACTCGTACAATGTAAATTCAAATTATATGGGTACATGTAAAAGTCTTGTCAAGTGTTAGTAAAAGGTGATTAGTAAACATTTAAAAATATTTTTACACATTTAATATAAAAAAAACATAAATAAAAAAAATGTAAATGGAAAGTATTGAAATATTGCAGTAAGTACGAAAAAATATAGGACTATCTATAACATATAATACATTTCAAGGTTGAATAATAATGAACACATCACAGATGAGAGAAGATATACGTAACAAGGATTGATTAACTAAATAATTCAACTGTTCTCATATACGTTCTCTGATAAAAAATCGAACTAAAGTTCAAGTGCAGATGCCAATGAACCAATTCTTTACACTTGAAAGAGCCAATGGAAGATACAGGCTCGACTGAGGCGGTACTACCCTCAGTAAATCAAGGTAAAATGACAGCGTTCGTGCTGTCGTGTTTCGTTGGTAAGTGCGAGACCAGAGGCCCAATGATGCAGAAGCATCACTAGGCCGCCATGATATGGGTCACCAATTCTGCTTATGCTTTCCATCAGGCTTCTCCTCCTTGCGTGGTTGTCTTCAATTCTGAGGGTCGTGATCTCTATTTGGAGCTATTGTTTGAGTGATAGATCGCCACCTGTTTCTATCCTGAGCAGTGTGTAGGGCAGCATGGATCGTAGTGCCGAGAGTAGTGCGAACTTGATCCGCCCAGCGCAACGAGGTACGGCCCCTGGGTCTCTTCCCCTTCACCTTACACGTCACCATCAGTCCTTCAAGGTTATCGCCTTCTCTACTCGAAGAATGTTTCTATCATTTTGTAGCAGAGTAGAGTCATTTTAGCACGGCCATACATAAAAAAAGATAATTTCAGTCTAAAATAGATGGGCTAGGTGTCAAATTGATCTTGGATCAATATTTTTATATTTACAAACAAAAAAATCACGAATTAATCAAACATTGATCTGACGGAAAATCAAACCCGTAACCTTCGGCATAATACTAAGATACAATGTAACGTTACATTGTATCGAAGTATTACAATTAAGTTAATCAGAAAAGGCATACTAACCCTGACTGGTGTAGAAAAAATAAACAATAGCAATGTTTTAATATCCTTCATAAAGATTGTACCTAATACAGCTATTTCGAGATGGATTTTAAATATTGATTGCACGGATAGCGCAGTGGATTAAGCGGTCATCTTGCATCTTCCCACAGCGATGAGTTTTGCCCCGTCCTTGGAGTCGTGTGACGACTACTTGACATTTTATGAGAATTAGTGTAATAAATTATTTATATAATATTAACTTATAAAACTTGACACTTTAAGAGAAACATTCTGAACAATCATTTATACAATACAAGCTAATCTAACTAATCAGCTAACACTAATCACCTACAGTTTGTAAGCATGAAAGTCCTTCAACCTTCAAGAAAAGAGCGTACTCCTTCTTAAAAGGCCGGCAACGCACTTGTAACGCCACTGGTGTTGCGAGTGTCCATGGGCGGCAGTAATCGCTTACCATCAGGCGATACGGCTGCTCGTTTGCCCCCTATACAATAAAAACAAAAACAAAAGTTTTTAATTAAAGACTAGGTATATCACAACCGTACTGGTGTACCTACATCACAGAACAATCTTAAGTCCCTTAGCATGTCTCTGAAATACTCACCAAATTTAATGTTCAGTTCACGTTACATCACTCGTTATGAGTTAGTGGTATTTTGACAATAACACAGATTAAATTACATGGTTAATTAATAAAATATTTGATAGTGTAATTATTAACGTGTTTCGATAGTGCATACGATATACGAAAGCTTATAGAAGAGATTTATCTCAACCTTAATTGTAAAATAATACTGTAGACTCATTATAATTACATAACAAGCATTTATATGTGGCTTTGATATTTTGTGATAACGTTAGACTCGTAAAATGTCTATTTGTTCTGAATGACTATTTATTGGTTTTAATTCTTTGAGCGTCCTGAGGTAGAAGTTTGTTTTTTTATGTATGGCCCTGCCACAAAGACTCTACTCTGCCTGATGGAAAGCATAAACATAAAAAATAAACAATAGCAATGTTTTAATATCCTTCATAAAGATTGTACCTAATACAGCTATTTCGAGATGGATTTTAAATATTGATTGCACGGATAGCGCAGTGGATTAAGCGGTCATCTTGCATCTTCCCACAGCGATGAGTTTTGCCCCGTCCTTGGAGTCGTGTGACAACTACTTGACATTTTATGAGAATTAGTGTAATAAATTATTTATATAATATTAACTTATAAAACTTGACACTTTAAGAGAAACATTCTGAACAATCATTTATACTAATCACCTACAGTTTGTAAGCATGAAAGTCCTTCAACCTTCAAGAAAAGAGCGTACTCCTTCTTAAAAGGCCGGTAACGCACTTGTAACGCCACTGGTGTTGCGAGTGTCCATGGGCGGCAGTAATCGCTTACCATCAGGCGATACGGCTGCTCGTTTGCCCCCTATACAATAAAAACAAAAACAAAAGTTTTTAATTAAAGACTAGGTATATCACAACCGTACTGGTGTACCTACATCACAGAACAATCTTAAGTCCCTTAGCATGTCTCTCACCAAATTTAATGTTCAGTTCACGTTACATCACTCGTTATGAGTTAAATATTATGATTTAGTGGTATTTTGACAATAACACAGATTAAATTACATGGTTAATTAATAAAATATTTGATAGTGTAATTATTAACGTGTTTCGATAGTGAATACGATATACGAAAGCTTATAGAAGAGATTTATCTCAACCTTAATTGTAAAATAATACTGTAGACTCATTATAATTACATAACAAGCATTTATATGTGGCTTTGATATTTTGTGATAACGTTAGACTCGTAAAATGTCTATTTGTTCTGAATGACTATTTATTGGTTTTAATTCTTTGAGCGTCCTGAGGTAGAAGTTTGTTTTTTTATGTATGGCCCTGCCACAAAGACTCTACTCTGCCTGATGGAAAGCATAAGCAGAATCCAAGAGTGGTGGTCATCATTTCACTCATTGCGAACGCAGACAATGTAACATGGTGACCCACACCAAGGCGGCCTAGTGATGCTTTTGCATCATTAGGCCTCCGTGTGTAGTAGATGTCGGCGATTGGTAGGAGGTAGTGTCTTGCCCCAGGGGTGATTCTGTTCATCCCGAGATGTACCTTGAACGTAAGGTATGGGACCGTCGATGCGTTCTTGGTGTTCCTCCTGACTGTCGAAGTAGACTGCCAAATTAGATAGCCGCGGTGTCAAGTGGGTATACCAGTTCTCCGGGAGTCAAACACATACTTTTCCTCTCCCCACGGAGGGTATGATGCGAAATGTATGTCCCACGTTAAAAGAAGAAGATAGGTGATAAACGGACGCCGTCCATTGAATTATGCAACCAAAGAGTCACAATTACGTTGTATTATATTTTAAGTTCCTTTCTTCAGATTTAGGGTTTGTTCCCCCGGAAAACTTACTCACTCACTAACTCATTTACTCGTTAAAAAGGAACAGAAGAACTAGATAACTAGAAATAGATAATTGATCTGACGGATTCATATCATTTTGAACATCGATCATTTTATGACATACTAACATTTAATGAAATGGTCGATTACATTTGAAAGTGATGAATTCTATGATTTGAGCACGACATGTGCATCAGTAATCGCAAAGCGTAGCTCGTAGACGACACGCGTTAACCGACTCAGTTTCATATAAGAAATCATTGTAAAAATACAAAACAAATAGTTTTTTTTTGTGTATACCTATTATTAAACCGTATAAAATTGTAAAGAAATAACGAGAGTTACGAATCGATTTTATCGAACATAACAACATAAGCCGCCAAGTTCATCCGTGGTAGGCAGTAATATTTAGCAGTCGCATACGCTGTCACTGCGCCACAGAGGCAGACGTTGACTTTGGATATAAACATTTAGTTCGACTCAGGAATAAAACCTGAGACATCAAGCACAGCAGTCGCATAAGGTACCACTGCGCCATCGAGGTAGGCATTGATTAAAAACCAACTTTACTGACCCACGATTTCTCTCTCAATAATGTTACACGGTTAATATTTTTTTCTGGAATGAAAACGACTTACACCTTTACTGTTACGTTAATGTGGAAAACATATAATAGAACAAAATTTTAACAAAAAAACGGTCTTCAAAACCTAGTCATTCAGTCATCAAATTGAAATGGGGCCACACGGGCAGCACCAGTTTTCAAATAAAAAAAGAATCGTCGAGGTCGGTTCACCCAATCGAAAGTTCTGAGGTAACAAACATAAAAAAAAACAGTAGAATTGAGAACCTCCTTTTTTGAAGTTCGTTAAATATTAAATGTTTATGAACACCTGCGCCAGCCAATTTAATTGTTTAGATAAAGAATGTTCGATAACACCTCTGTACTAATGAGAAAAATATTCGTACTTTTAAATATTCTTGACAAGGAAAAGAAAATGAAACAGCATTTGAAACATATTCTTTTAGTTCGAGTACGCCCTAAAAATATAGTAGGTATTTTTGTAAGTGCCTATTAGGAACAATGTCGCAATTCACTATTCAACCAAAATTTAAACACATTTATCCATAGGTATCTTCTCAAAGTTCACAATTTATAATAAACAAACTGCACGTTTGGCCTAGTGGCTAAGCAGTCGCCATGCCGTTCCCTACTTCGCCAAGTGTTGTGAGTTCAAATCCCACATGAAACAACACTTTCTTGTTCTGAGTCTTGGTGTTCTTTGTGTCCTTTTCATGTATGTTTGTTGAGTATTACTAGTGCGGTAGTTGTATTTAAAATAAATCAAGCAGACGTATAGCCTGATGGTAAGCGATTACCGCCTCCCATTGACACCCATAACGCCAGTGGCGTCACAAGTGCGTTGCCAGCTTTTAGGGGATGGTGAGAGGGATGGGGGGGTGGTTGGGGTATGGGCTTCTGGTATCCTCACTCACTCGTTGAAATACAGAGCAGGCACTGTTTCAAACCGGTCTGTGAGGCCGTGGTATCATAATTAAACCTATTACATAAAAAAATAATATATCTCTGTTATCAATCAGCTCCTTCATACAAACATTGTAATCATCAACCGCCTGTTATAATAGTCCATTCCTAGACAAGCCATATCTTTAACATTCAGTTTCGGCCTAATTTACGATGGCCAGAAGCGTTTGAAAATAATTTGTTTCAAGTTCTGTGGGTCATAAGCGGCTCGTACGGCATCCATGAGATGGATACAGATGGTGACACTCTGTATTGTTTGTCTGTCACCATGCGGACGTAACTTAATATGTGAAATACAAAAACTAAATTGTAATAAGCTGTGTGTGTTCTTCATTCTTTAATTCCCTAATAAGTGGAGAATATTTTCCGCTTTTTAAAGACGACAATCAATTCAGAAAAAAAGAACGATTGAAAATAATCGTTTCACAAATTGTCACGTAACGTACTAGTTGTTGAAAATTGGCATGTTATTGTAAAACCTAAACAGTACAGCGAGTAACATCAACGCAGCAACATTGTTGAGAATTTTATTGAAAAACCAAGCATCAAATCAAGTGAATGAGTCGTGCTCTTTATGTAAGGCTAAAACTGTTTTATTACATCCATGATGCCTATTTTTAAGGTGATTATTATCTTTATTTATTTATCCCGAACAAGAGGGTTAGCTTTGTGTCCACTACGATACGGCGACCTGGGAGTATCGCTAGGTGATGCTGCTAGGCGATTTCGAATTTGTGTAAAATAACTTTTCGCACTTTTGGGGCTTCAACTGTCCATAACGTGAATGGTTCCAAAAGGTGAATATTTAAAAAATATGACTCACATAACTTTAATAAAACTGTCATAACATTTATTTTCTAAAAATCAAAATTATTTGATCTTACAGCAAAATTTAACACCTTCATAGCTTTAAAACAGCCTCGGTGCCTTTGACTGCCTCGGTAGCGTAGTGGGAGCGTATGCGGCTGCTAAGCTTGAGGTCTTGGGTTTGATTCCCGGGTCGGACCAAATACTTGTATGATCTGCAAATATTTGTTTCGGAGTTTGGGTGTTTTCTATGTATAATATGTTTGTATTTACAAAAAAAAAAGTAAATAAGTATTTATATCAGTTGTCTAGTGCCCATAACACAAGCTCTGCTTAGCTTGGGGCTAGATGGTGTTGTGTGTTAGATGTCCGGAATATTTATTTATTATTTAAAACATCTACACTACCCTATATTTCGCTTGAGAAATAAGCTCTCCGGTCATTATGTCCATCCAAAGGTAGCCTGGAAGATATTGCTTTTAGCAATAAGACTGCCCATTGTACCCATCTTCTTGAAATCTAAAATGTAATTATTTGTAATTGGTGTACACTAAAGTATATTCTATTCTATTAATTCATGCTGACGAACACCCAATGGACAGCAACAAATTTGTGACTGAGTTGAGATGTCTATTAACGGCGGTGGTTACTTACCATGAGGTGAACCATCATCATCTTAGCCTTTATTATTCCCAAGATTATATGGGGTCGGCTACTAGCTCAACCGGTTTTACCTGAATATCAGTTTTTAAACAGAGCGACTGGCATTCAACCTCCGCTACCCTGAGGATGAACTGAATTCGAAGGTTGAACTAGTTATATGTATATTTGAGGACACTGATTTTCCAATAACGATTGCCATTGCCATTGATTGTAAAAAAAACCAAACTGCAGTCCAACCCGGGAATCGAACCTGAAACCTTTTAATCTGAAGTCGCTTACGCTAACCGGTTACGGTTGGTTTTTTATGATATTGGACATCAAATATCATATAAAAGATAATTACTTTTTAATGTACTGTTAGATATCCTTTCCTATATTGCAGTTCTTAGAACCATTTCTTCAATTATATTGTTCAGATTAGAACAAAAGCCATTAAAAGGTTATAAAATTTTTGTTGGTTGATTATTTTGTACATTGGTTGAGTGCAACGCCGGTGTTTCTGCGTGTGGACTGTGTTTTATGCACGAAAACATATGAGACAAGCAAAATCTGAATTCCTGTAATTAATATACTATATGAATTATATAGTAGTTACATTTCCGAAGTCCGAAGACTATAATCATCGCAATTTAACTATAATTATCATAGTATTTGATGATATATTTGTATTAATAACTATTGACATGAATAACGATTGAAATGAAGCAACACTAAATGTTAAGTGGAGCCAGCCGCAAAAAATTAGTGAACACCGCATTCAAATTGGTTAAGCCGTTTCTGAGATTAGCGTGCACAAACAAACAGATAAAAATTTTAAAAATAACTGTTTTGGGTGCTATTGCGTTCATACATTCTATCATATATCCCTATACCATTTTTTATATATATATATATATATTCCATGTACAGACAGCGTCCAGTTACGATTTTATTATATGCATTGAAGACTAACAGACTTTGCAACCTCGTGTGCGTCTCTTATTGCACGTAGCGTGATGTTATAAAGCAGGAACAAATTGGTTACCATAAAAACGATCGAGATACTTTTAAATCTTTTGAAGAAGAACAAATATTTCATAAATTGTTTAAGTTTACGCAGTACACGCAATGAAAGCTCTCAAAACTACTACTACTACTACTTGCAACATATACCGCTCTTTTAGATCGTAGCGTGATGATACGAGTATAAAGCCATCCTTTATAACTAAGCTATCTAACATTTTTTAATCGGATCAGTACTTCTTGAGATTAGCACGTTCAATACACATACAAACTCTTAAGTTTTATAATATTATGATAGATAAACGAAACTAGACTTTATCAAGGATTTTTTGGCGCATGTGTGGGCTGGTACACATGGAGGTACTAGTACTTTCTAATCGGCCAAAATTCACAATGACTAAATAACAATAACATTCATAAAAACAAGTTCGATCCCGGGAACAATACCCGTGTTTTATCTACCTGTACCGCACCTGTAGGTTCAGTCACAATTTGACCGTTTTACTAATGTACACGTATCTGTTCTCGGTGCTTTGCTAAACACTCGCCTTCCGAAGTCCGAAGATTTATAAGTTAGTTCTTACGAATTGAAGCTGATGGATAGATTCTAATAGACAAGGTAAGGAACTAATAAATTACATAAATAAATTTATTATAAACACTATTTTTTATGTCGTGATTTTCTTTAATACATTTTCTACTAGTGATTTTTGGAGTTTATTTAGCTCGCAATATGTTATAGAAAGTACTTGAACTTAAAACTAGCGGGCTTGGTCTTCGCAACTCGACGACTTCAGTGCACCTATTTTTCGTGGAGTTATAGAGAGTACGAGGGAGGGAGAGGAAGAGGGCACGGTGGATTGACGACTTAAAAACAGTGGCTGGCAGCGGATGGATGCGTACTGCCCGGGACCGAGGTGGTTGGCGCTCCTTGGGGGAGACCTACGTTCAGCAGTGGACGGCAAATGGTTGAAATTTATAGAGAGTAAAATCAAGCTTTAACCAAAATTGGGGCATTACACTACATCGCATTTAATTAGTTCTGTCGTTTAACTACGCTGGAATACTTGTTACGGATAGTTTTCTCGCGACCAAAATGACCTAAGCCCCGTGAATATCATGGCGCTTATGCGTTTTAGTTAAAGTAGTGTAAGAATGCAATGATCGGCGCGCTTGTGGCGCCACGTAACGTAAACTCCAGTCGTGCGGAAGGAGATGGTACATACACTTATTTTGTTTATCGTGGTAGATCAGGCTACAATTTGCATTCTCACAAACATTGCAACCAAAATGCACATACTTCCTGCCTATTCTGCCTCATCCAATGGTTTAATTAATTATTACTTGACGCCTTTTCTTAAAACAACTATCAATAGTATTTCAACAAACGTTCAAATGACGTCATCTCTTATACTATTGAAACAGCGACAATTTATGTTTGTTTTATTTTCAGAGAGTTATCAGGAGTAAGGGTTGTAACCCAGTAATATTTATTTGACTGCATAAATTATTAACATGAAGAGATTTACCAAATTACACTATTTAATAGCCAGTATGTGTACCTACACATAAAAAATATTGTTTTTTTACAAATACTATTTATTATATATTTTTGGAAAACATTGTCTTTATTTTATTACTTGATATAGATACCAGTTATTTTAAATAATAATTTTAGTCGCGTAGATCATACAAATACCTGTATGTGCGGCGGTACTATAAAAGTGCAAAACTTGCTACTGTAATTTTGTGAGCGTCATGCTTGCAATAGTGGTCTTAGCAAATTGGTGATTATGATAACCATTAGGTACACAAATCTATGTTAAACGCATATGTATGGAGCTCTGAACCAACTCACCTGTTCATCAAGGTATAGCAGACCAAAACCTTTAAGCTCTGTTTCTAAGGAGCCACGCTTCGGCATGAATGGGCCGGCTCTACCGGAATGATTCCACGGCCTCACAGAAAATCGGTGTGAAATAGCACTTGCGCTTGTTTCACCGAGTGAGTGAGGATACAGGAGGCCCATACCCCAACCCCTCCCCCCATTCCCTCACCCCATCCCCAAAGGTCGGCAACGCACTTGTGACGCTTTTGGTGTTGCGGGTGTCCATGGGCGGCGGTAATTGCTTACCATCAGGTGATGCGTCTGCTCGTTTGCCCCTATTTCAATAAAAAAAAGATGAAAAGAAAGGAGAGGCCTTTGTCCAGCGGTGGACTGTCAAAGGGACTGATAGGAATGATAATATGAAATGTTTTTATTAATTCCAGACTAAAATGACGATCAAGTTACAGAAGAAGAGGGACTCAGAAGATGGTTCAAACAACAACGTCCTCTCAATCACAACAAATGGCCACGAAGACAGGGTCTACACATATACAGAAGCTATTAATTTAGCAGGTGAGTCAAAATATATGCTACTCTTGGTAGAGTGTTTCAGATTTCTGGAAATACTTGCACTCACGCATGGAAACTCTCGTGTTGACTATGAAAGGTTTTAGGAGGATCTTTGTGTGTGTGTGAAGTGAAGTTGAGTTTCAGTTTATAATTTTAAACTTATTTTTACTACCTGTATATGGAAGTATATCTTAGCATATCTTTATTTGTTTATTTTCAGGCACTGGTTGTTACAGCATAGGCCTCTTATCAACACTAAGTCTGTGTGGGTTGGCTATGGGGATGGATATGTTCGGTTTCTCCGTGGTGGTCACCGGCTGTACCTGTGATTTTAATTTAGACATCAGGCAAACCAGCATCTTGCTATCTATGCCTTTTTTAGGTGAGTACTATTACTATTCTCCTTAATACATTTATACACATATCAATTCCATTTTTAAATACATAAAAAATGTATACAATAATATTTATTAAAAATTTACAAAGTAGAAGACCGCCTACTTGGTACCTTGGGGTACTGGGACCAAGAAACCGGTGGTTAGTGCTCCAAAGAACGGGACCTCTTCACTAAACGTGCCGTATCAAAGAGAATTGCCTTCTGCATCAGACTCTTGACCCCGTCTTTAGCCAATAGTTTTTTTAATCCATATTACTATTAGAAAGAAATGAAGTTTGTGAGATTGTAGGGCATAATCTCCGGATCTATTATACTGATAAAAAATATATTTTACCAGTAGAAAGCTACATTATTTATTTATTATTATGATATCCGACTTAATTTACTAGCTTTAGCTCGTCATTTAATTAAAGCTCTCTTTTTCAGGTCCCATGGCAATGGCGTATCCATGGGGTTATTTGTCCGACACCCAGGGTCGAAAGAAAGTATTGTTCATCGCTATGTGCGTCAGCTTTGTCGTGTCCAGCATCAGTGCCTTCTCTCCCAACTGGGTTGTCATGGCTGTGCTTAAATTTATTAGTACTAGTTTGTAAGTATATAAATTATTTAGTAAAATTAAGGCGCTTCTGCTGTATGTCGCTTAGATCTTTAAAATTACTCAACGGATTTTAAAGCTGTTTTCAATAATAGCTAGAGTGATTCAAGAAGAAGTATATACATAGAAAGGATTTAAATAAGTATCTGGTAAATAAGACAGGACAGAAAGGTTATATGTTAACACGAAAAGTTAGTAACCATTGTTTTAAAATATAAGTTAAATAAATAATAGCAAAAAAGGGCTCTGACTACGTGGTAACAAGCTCAATACACTGTGAGGGCGGGTGAAAAAAAAAAAAAGTATATAGGATACGAGAGGAAATTCTCGAATTTCAAAGACTTACACACAAAGCCGGGCCGGGTCGCTAATATTATATAAACCCAATAATTAATCAAATAAATGTAAACACAATTAGTGATTAAGTTATTATTCTTTACAAACATAAAGACTTTTTTTAAACCAAATACTGATTAAACTCCTAATGAAAATAAATGTACGATACTATGCTTCTAAAGTTTTGTTGCTTGAGACTTTTTAAGCAACATTTAACAATCACTTAAGCCGTCACTGTCACCGCCAACTATGGTTCTTTGAGCCAACGAGTAAAAAAACACTCGAATAGCACCACTCAAATTTAGCTTTTTGCGAAAGGAAAGAAAGAAACGTATCATTCTCTCCCAAGTACAGAAAAAAGGTTTAAAACCAATAATACGTTTGGTAAAATGTGGAAGGTAATACATCTGTCTGTCGAGTTAGCAGCAACTCCGGCAGACCTGGATAGTTCTTCTTGTAGAGTTTCTCGCGCCATCTAATAAAATAAAAGTCAACGTCATGAGTTCTGTAGTTTTAAGATTCAGTGCTTAGCAAGATTGTATGATTATTGTTCTATTGCAGTTGTAGTTGTGCTCAATCAACAACCTACACGCTACTTGGAGAATCGTGTGCAGAGAAAGCCAGGGACTCTTACATGTTGATCATGACCAGCGTACTAGATTTCAGTTTAGCAGCTTATGTTGGTGAGATATTTAAATTAATGTTTAATTGCCGAATCGATCTTGTCTGCAAGTTTTTCACCTACGAGTCAAAATTAAATCATTATCGTATCATACATCACTTCACTACACAAATAATTTAAACAGCTTTAGCTTTAGCTTTGAAAAAAATGTACTAAAAGCTAAAAAATAATTCTGTTGATCCCAGGTTCCAGTTATAACATCAATCTAAGGCATTGATCAGACAAAAAAATAAAATTGTTGGGCGTAGCGTAAACTTTGACTAAATGGAAACACAGCCCCCTCCCTCGAAATATTTCTATACTATTGATATTTTTCATTAACAATAAATCTGTTAAAGGGTCATAGTAATTATAATATCTTAAAACCCCCTCGAAACTAAAATCTTGCTACGCCCGTGTATATAATAATACGTGAAGCAAAAACTTTGTACCCATGCGATGCAAAGGAAGGAGTATGAAAAATGTTACATATAATTTTATTAATTATGGTCGAATTGCGTCCATTGGCTGAATAACCCATTCGATTGATAAAGAAAGATTGATATATTGCAGCATTTTTTTTGTGACATAGGTTTAAAACCCCTATTTTAAATGTAGTATTTATTCTTCCACAGTGCTGGCATATTGGGTCTTGAATCTCGACTTTTCTTACGATATTGGTGGAGGAATAGAATTCACTCCCTGGCGTCTCCTGGCCCTTCTACTCGCATTGCCACTTGGCATGGGAGCCATTGGAATTTACTTCTTCTACGAAAGCCCCAAATTTTTGGTTAATGCTGAGAGAAACGAGGAAGCTTTGGAAAATCTTACAAAAATTTGGCAGAGGAACAAAGGCAAAGGAGACAAATATCCTGTGAGTATTTTTTTTCTTCTAACTGCTCGATTCAATCTTGGGCATTAAAGTAAAGACAAATATTTCTAACATGCCTTGAAATGGTTTTGTTTTATGTGGGAATGTTTGTCGTAATGCTAGATATAAAATTAAATAAATAAAATAAAGTATTAGAATACTTTATTTGCGAAAACAATTACCCAGATAGACCCTGCGAGGTTTTCGTGGTGTAGTTTTTGTCACTGTGTCTGTGAATGTATGTGTATTGGAAATCATAAAAAAAGCTGTCTAATTTATCCATTTCTACATGTAGGCGTTCTCCAAAAGGAGGTTAAACATTATCAAACTAAGAGACGAATTCCATTCCAGGTAAAGAAAATAATCCTAAACGAAGTTGGTAACGAGCGTCGCAAAGACATTTCTGTATTGCAATCACTCTGGGAACAGATTGTACCTCTCTTCAGGGCTCCTCTCATCTACAGAAGCATGCAGTTGTATTACTTCACCGCCGTTGTATTTAGCACGTTAGTGGCATGTATTGTCTTCGTTTTTATTAATATTATTTGGATATTTTTAGTGTTTTAGCATATCTTATTCTAAAAGACACTTTAAAGATGCCTACACAAGGAATAGTTGATTTAGAGCGACTGATTGCAATAATTGTTTCTTTAGTCCTGATGGACTATAAAACAAAATTTAATAAGAAGCCAAGATTTTTTATGGTACTCATATTAATAAAAGAAACAAACTTGTACTCAAGGATATTTTGGGGGATTCCCAAATAATGATTCAAGTTGAAGAAACAATTAAAAGTCATTGCTTTTCTTAAATTTTCAACGTAATTTAACGTTTACAGAAATAACAATTATTGTAGAGTTTATTCTAAGACATGAATTTTCTAAATGTATATTAAAAATTAAGACCCGAAAATGGAAATTGCTAAGCATAAATGTACAAAGAAAATTTCATGTCTAATCAATGCCTGACTCTATTTCAATCTTTGCAGTTACTAAAAATTTATTACTTTTTTATTTTACAGAAATAACAGTTTCTTCATTTGGTTTCCGTATTTAGTGAAAAAATTCAATGCTGGAATGAGCACCTTCAGCGCTGATGATGAGGCAGGACTCTGTCATATGATCGTCAGTAATTATAACGAATCGAAATCTATAGACGTAAGTTTTATTCATCGTTATTTATAAATATATTCATGTAAATTCATAATTTGACAATAGATGCGATGAAAGAATTTTCCTAATGTTGATAGAAAAAATTCCATCAGTATCTCAACGAAGAAATCGTAGACGGTTCAGTTCCTAGACATGTACGCAATTTTATTCCTTGTACTGCTAGCTGTACCTATAGCATCCACTTTTTCCATATGGTCTTCAAAACTCAAGAAGTGGGTGTGTAGTGGGCAAACGAGTAGACGTATCACCCGATGGTAAGCGATTACTACCGCCCATGGACACCAGCAACACCAGAGGCGTCACAAGTGCGTTGCCAGCTTTTGGGGGAATGGGAAGAGGGATGGGGGAAAGGTTGGGGTGTAGGCCTCCGGTATTCTCACTCACTCGGTGAAACACAGCGCAGGCGCTATTTCACACCGGTTTTCTGTGAGGCCCATGCATGCCGAAGCGTGGCTCTACCACAGTGGAAGAAATTCTAAGGAGTAACAGATCCTGCCTTTAAAATACATCTTTTTATTTTTCAGTGTAAGATTAAAGTAATTACTACTTTACTGTAATAATATACCAAGTTCTTATTTTCAGGCATGTACCTCAAAAGTGGAAATCAACTTAGTTTGGTCTAGTTTGGCCCAAGGAGTTTCATTTGTCTTGATCATGTTAGTCATCACAAAGCTGGCGTACAGGAAGAAGGCCTTGACGATCATTATTATGGCTACAGCAGGGTTCGCGTCTATCGGCGCTGCTGTCATCAGTGACAATTTGATCAGTTTCATCATGTTCTTTGGATTATTGACCAATGAGCTCTGCATTGGGATTATATATACGTACTTCGTTGATCTCTATCCCACGTCTTATCGGTAAGTGTGTATTAAAATTTTGTATATTATCATCTGTGACTTGATCGAGCTGTACCTTGCACTATCATTTCATTCAATCCGTTAATCAGCTGTTCTTCTGTCAATCTCAATTCATCTTCAAACAAGATCCTCTCTTGCACTCTCTTACTTTCTGTTCTTATTTACATTTCCTCTGATTTTAAAATCGTAAGTTTTTAATCTGATTCCTAGAAAAATCGGATGACAGCTCTTAGTTATGTATAACTAGCTTCCGGCCGCGGTTTTGCTCGCATTTATTAAAAAGTTTCATGATGATCGGTTAAATTATATTTGCGTGAAAACGTATCAAACAAACTTACATTCATATCTAAATATACACACACATACATACACGGGTAACATCGCGGGGTTCAGTTAGTTTATAATATTAAGGATGAAAGTGTGACTTGATCTTGATTCTAGTATATAAGCTTGATATAAAATAATAATAAATAAATATTCCGTACATCTAACACACAAAACCATATAGTCCCAAGCTAAGCAGAGCTTGTGTTATGGGTACTAGACAACTGATATAAATACTTTTTTACTATTTTTTGTAAATACATACATATTATACATAGAAAACACCCAAACTCCGAAATAAATATTTGCAGATCATACAAACATTTGGTCCGACCCGGGAATCGAAACCGAGACCTCAAGCTTAGCAATCGCATACGTAACCACTGCGTCACCGAGGCAGTCATATATGGCCATGGTTTATGGCTTGAGTCTTTTTTTTACATGAGCCTGGAAAAGTGTCACTTCTCTGTCTAATAAACAGCATAGGTAGAGTCCAAGAGTGGTCGTCAACATACTCATTGCGAATACTGTAAATGCAACAATGCTTACTGAGATTCTTCTGAATCATTGGGCTTCTGGTCTCGCACTCACCGACGAAACACGACAGCACGAATGTTGTCATTTTAGGTTAGTCTTCTGTGAGAAGGTAGTGGTAGAACTTTACTATTAAAACATGTTGTATTAGTGTTTTGTAACTATTATTAATTAGTTAATGATCCCTTCCTTTAACAGTGGTATGGCAGCCTGTATTGCAGTAATGGTTGCCCGTTCCAGTGCCTTAGGTGGAGTCAATGTCCTTGGGTCTTATATTATGACGCACTGCCATTCCATGTTTTACATCAGTGGTGGACTAATGCTGTGTAAGTATTTCACTCAAATTCGTTTTGATATGTAAACATGGCTTAAAGTCAATATACGGTTTTAATAAGTTAGAAATAAGAGGTTTGTGAAGTCAATACAAAAGTGATACATGAATGAATAATACTCGTATCTATATCTACTGTACGTTAAATTTTGTTTTTCTGACCTTAGCATTTGCATTTAAGAGATATATGTTCCAATCATAAGCCAAATCGTCTCTATGCTTTATAAACTAAGGTTTTAAGTCCATTGTATGGTTCATAGCTGATGATTATAACGTTCAATTTTATTTGTTTCAGCGGCAGCATCGTTAGCATGCCTTCTACCACCGGATATAAAAAAATAATTACTTATTTAAAATAACCTCGCATACCTGTATTATTGATAAGCTAATAAAAATAAACATTAAGTTAAGATTGTACTCTTTATTTTTTTTTCTGCTAACAGCGTACAATGTTTGGATGTCGTAAATGGCTATTACGAAATACTGCCATTGTTCAATAACATTTTTCGGGTTTTTCTTACGCAAAATTCTTGGTCTTTCTATTACAAGCTTTAGCATGAACTGATGGACTTCATTTTTTTTTATCTTTTAAAAGACAACTCCCACATTAGGAATAAACATCCTGTGTCGTGGGGATCTTTACAAACATACATGTAACGTATACAAGAACATCCAGACTCGGGATAACAATTCGTGGATCACACAAAGTGTTGTACCGCGTGGAATTTGAACCCACGACACATGGCGCAGTAGCAAGCGGCATGGCGACCGCTGAAATCACTCAGCCAACAGTGCGTTATAGTGATACTCAATGGATTCACCTAAAAATATCTCGGTCTGTCTCTGTCACACAGTAAAAAGAATATAAAATACCATGTACATACAGGGTCTGTCGTAAATAATGGATAAGTCGTAAACTGGAGTTGGTCCGGCTATGAGACTATTAGAAAATCGTATCTTTTTGCCAGGGTTTCTAACCGTATGGAAATGGCGTAGACTTTTATGTTTTTTTATAAATTTCGCTACTCTTTGCATTCATTCCGTTGCCATTTCCTTAAATTTACGTATTTCTGTGTCATTTTTTTTGTATTATAGTCTTGAAGATGTGTATTATTTAGTTTTAGTACTGTTTTAGGCGTTTTTAACGTTGGTCATTTTCAAAATTGTCATTTTAAGATTTTTTATGTTTTTGTTTTACTTAGGGTCAACTTTTGATCATTTACTGTGTAAAAAAAAAGTACGGCGCTATAGCTGCCCATGATGTTAATAAATTATCTAGTATGTGTAGATTCTAAAAAGGTATAACAATGCATACTTCACAAGTAATATTAAGCTACATGAGCGAGATCAATATCAAGGTGAGAAAATATTTTTTTCATGTAATGTTGTAAATGGTTATAAAACTTCGTCATAATGATTTATTTCTGCCAAGATTCTTTACACAAACACTATGGGGCCACTATTAAGGATATTCAAAAGAAAACTAGGTAGTTTTTTGTCAAAAAAATTTCATGCCTCCTCATTTCATAAAGGTGTTTAATTTTAAAATTGATGTGCTCTAATAGTTACATGCGACAAACATGTTACAAGTTTATTCGTAAAAAGGATCATCAGGTAAAAAAATGAACAAAGACAGCAATACAAAGGGTCTCCCCGCGTGAAAAGGACATTGTTACTAGGCACACTGCATGATGCACCGTCCCTTTCACACTCACGATGTGTGAAAAGGTTAGCATGCGTTTAGCTAGGGCGCACTCCTGATACATCTCTCAGTGTGATTTTGACCATCGCATGTGCTCTCGTTTTCATTACTGTCGTCAATTTGTTACTGCTTTCTAATATCGGACTTAGATTTTCTTTGTGATTTGGACTTGTTAACCTGGTGATATTGACAACTCAGCTCTCATTTATGGGCACCGTGTTGTGCTATCGATTGCACGTGTTATTTTGGAAAATTTTGTATATCATGCCTCAACAATACACGCCGGCCGAATACGTAAACATGCATTACATTTATGGTTTATGTGATGGCAACGCCAATAGAGCTGCTAGAGTTTATCGGGAAAAATATCCAAATGCCCGGCATCCTGACTATCGTGTCTTCATAAGAGTGCACAACACATTTTTGGAAGGACGATTTCCTGGGACCGGCGTAGGCGGGGCGAGTGAAGGACGACCACAACGCCACAGTGCAGCCGAAGTACTGGAAATAGTTGCAGAAGACCCTGGTACGTCCATAAGTGTAATTTCAAGGCGCACCGGTATACCTCAAAAATCTGTACACAGGATTTTAAAAAGGCATGAATTATATCCCTATCATTATCAAAGGGTCCAAACATTAATGCCAAGGGACGCTGCTGCGAGAATAACATTTTGTCATAATGCTGCGAAAGATGAGGGAAGACCAAAGTTTTTTTAATAAAATTTTATGGAGTGACGAGTCAACGTGTCGAAAAGATGGTTTTTTGAATCTTCACAACATACACAGCTGGCAACTCGAAAACCCAAGACTTATCCGAGAAGCCCGATCGCAATATCAATTTAAAATTAATTTATGGACTGGCATTATTAATGGCAAAATCATTGGTCCATTCGAATTGCCGGCAATATTAAATGCGGATATGTATTTGAATTTTTTAGCAAATACTTTACCTAGTTTACTGCAAGACGTCCCACAAGAGATAAGAAATGAGATGTGGCTACAAAATGATGGGTGTCCAGCACATTACGCTGTTCGTGTCAGGGAACATTTAAATAATACTTATCCAGATAGATGGATAGGGCGATTGGGGCCAATTTTATGGCCTCCACGTTCGCCAGACCTGAACCCCTTGGACTTCTTTTACTGGGGCTGTATAAAAGAAAAAGTATACAGTGAAACAATAAGTTCTGTAGAAGAGTTGCGTGCGCGCATTCAAGTAGCAGCGAGAAAAATTGAAGAAGCCGGTTATGTGCGCCGGATTAAGCGATCGTTTATTAGGCGATGTAGAGCGTACATAGCTGCCGGCGGAGGACACTTCGAACATTTAGTTTAAGTTGTTGAATAAATATTTTTACATACTAAAACAACCTAGTTTTCTTTTGAATATCCTTAATAGTGGCCCCATAGTGTTTGTGTAAAGAATCTTGGCAGAAATAAATCATTATGACGAAGTTTTATAACCATTTACAACATTACATGAAAAAAATATTTTCTCACCTTGATATTGATCTCGCTCATGTAGCTTAATATTACTTGTGAAGTATGCATTGTTATACCTTTTTAGAATCTACACATACTAGATAATTTATTAAGATCATGGGCAGCTATAGCGCCGTACTTTTTTTTTACACAGTAAATGATCAAAAGTTGACCCTAAGTAAAACAAAAACATAAAAAATCTTAAAATGACAATTTTGAAAATGACCAACGTTAAAAACGCCTAAAACAGTACTAAAACTAAATAATACACATCTTCAAGACTATAATACAAAAAAAATGACACAGAAATACCTAAATTTAACGAAATGGCAACGGAATGAATGCAAAGAGTAGCGAAATTTATAAAAAAACATAAAAGTCTACGCCATTTCCATACGGTTAGAAACCCTGGCAAAAAGATACGATTTTCTAATAGTCTCATAGCCGGACCAACTCCAGTTTACGACTTATCCATTATTTACGACAGACCCTGTATACAGCATCAGAATAAGTCAGTACAATGATGACCGATTAAGAATACAGAAGGTCACCACCCATGTTCATACCGTAGATGTATGAGACAGATGAGAGACAGTAGAGATGACTTAGGGAGAGAACTCTGCAAGACAATATTGTTGCAAAAGGAAAACTTAAAACGGACCCTATACCAACCCTTCTAGAAAGCCTGGTATAAAAGACCAAAACATGTTATCTAGCAGTAGACTACAAAAGACTTGATGCTGATGATGAAGTTCAGTATAGGGTATGGTACATATAATATAATTAACAATATGACGAATGAATAATTAGTTAAATTAACATCTAAAGTGGAAAGAATTGTCAGCTTAGACATGTCTGGTTTTCATAATAAGTCATTGTTCAACATCAATTGTTTCTCAGCAGCCGCGTAGTAAAATAAATTTTATTTTGGTTTTAAAAGTTAACTATTTTGTTTCGTTTTTCTTTGTGAAAATTAATGATTTGAAGCCAAAGTTATACACGAAATATTTTAAATATTTTGGTTGCATGGCAATACAAATTTTCACAAGATATTATTACAATTTAATTATTTGAAAAGATGGTGCACATGAGTTTCTCACCAGCTCTTCTCATGAATGCAATACCTATCGGAGCTGGTACTTGGATTGATTTCAATTTAAACCATTGAGTTGAATCGAAATCAATCTAAGCTCCGGTAATTCAAATCATTGATTACTTGAGTTACATCCTTTTATCACTGATCAATTCAGTATTTGAGTTTTATTTTATATTTGTATTAATAATGTTTGATGTTTGTATTTTTGACGTGTTCAAGTGCCTTTTGGGGCTTATGGAAATAAATGATTTGACTTTGACTTTAATTATATCTTTTTTTTTTTTTTTTTTTTTTTTTATTTTTTTTTTTTTTTTTTGACGAGGTGGAAATCCCTTCGGATCACCGGCTCTTCCGGGGACTGAGGAGCCAGGTATGTGGTGAGTCCACTAAAACCACCCCGGCGGCCGGCCTCGGGCGCCCTGCTCTGGGGAGGACCCGGACCAAATTATTTCAGGTCCCCCCCAGGAACGACACCACGTCCATAGACGCTATCCTGGGGGAAGTCTGGGCTTCCCCCTGCCTCCAGGCCCAGTCGTTATGTTGCGGCCTTGCGCAGATTTGCGGCAAGGCCACTCCCCTAATGCTGAAAGCATCCATTATTCAGCTACCAGAGGTCCCCACTCTCTGGCAGCTTGCGGTCTTGTCGGCGGCGGGTGTCACCGGCGACGTCGCCTGCGCTCGGGATCGGCCCTCTCCCGATCCCGTTCAGCGGTCTCTTTCTGGAGCATTACTGCCTCACAGAAAGAGACCACTGCGTCCCAGCCCTCTTCACCCGCCAGCATGGCAGCAATGATGGCCGGCGGGGACAGATCTCGTCCGATTTGGCCGACCAGGACTTCGCGTTCAGACACCCACGCGGGGCAGTCTTCCAGCGTATGCTGGGCGGAGTCCATGTCGGCTGCGCAGTGGTGGCATTGTGCCGTCTCCTCGCGTCCGATCCTATTCAGATACTCACCGAAGCAACCATGCCCGGTGAGTATCTGCGTAAGTCGGTAGGTGACGCGACCTCCCTCCCTTCCTACCCAAGCTTCGAGGTTAGGCAGAACGGCACCAACAGCGCGTTGGCGCGCATTTTGCGGCTGTTCCAACCGTGCACGCCACTGTGCCAGTGCCTGTCGGTGAGCGTTCCGCCGCATTTCGAGCTCGTCCAGCTCTTCCCCGCTCTCACCCCGGTGGATGGCACGAATCTGGTCATAGACCTTCGCGTCCATATCCGCCAGGATATCGAAAGGCGGGAAACGAGCTAGGACTGTCGCCGCCTCGGACGAGATGGTACGGTACCCCCGTATAATCCGGATGGCCGCTATCCGCTGCGCTTGATTGAGCTTAGCTCGGCAGCGTGAGGAGGCCGATAGGCGCTTGGCCCATATCGGCGCTCCATATAGGGCCATGGATCGTATCACCCCACCGTAGAGGCGGCGAACTTCTTCCCGCGGACCCCCTAAATTAGGCAATAGCCTCTGTAGGGAGCCCGCCACCCCCCGAACTCGGGGGATCATCCGCTCGAAATGCTCCTCGAAGCTCCAGAGGCTGTCCAGGGTGAGGCCGAGGTACTTGATATGTCGCCCCACCTCGACCTCCGTTCCTCCCACTCTAATAAGCGAACGAGTAGGAACGGCACCTCCGCGTTTCCTGTGAAACCACAGGGCTTCCGTCTTATGAGGTGCAACCCGTAGGCCCAGACCGCTGATCTGTTGGACGACACAAGCCACCCCTAGTTCGGCGAGCTCCAGAACTTCTTGGAAGCCATGCCCCCTGGCCAATACTAGAGTGTCGTCCGCATAGCAGACGACACTCACTCCAAGGGGTAAACTGGTCCTCAGGACTGCATCATACGCGAGGTCCACAGAAGGGGTCCTAGGACCGACCCCTGGGGAACCCCGCATGTGACCTCCCTTCGGTGTTCTTCGTCGTCCCGACCCATATAAGATATGAACCTATCGCGAAGATAGGCCTCGATGATTTCCCGCAGGTAGAGAGGCAACTGGTGGTACACCAGTGCCTCTCTGACCACCCACCACGGGAGGGAGTTGAAAGCGTTGACTATGTCAAGACTGACGGCCAATGCCACTCCCCCCCGACAGACAACCTCCTCCGACAAGGAGCGTACACGTTCGATCGCGTCCAACGTTGAACGTCCCTGCCGGAAGCCAAATTGGCTGTCTGATAGGTCGGGACCCACTCGCGACAGGTGCTGATTGATACGGGCGGCGATGACTCTTTCAAAGAGTTTCGCCGCCTCATCTAGAAGACATATCGGTCGGAACGACGAGGGAGTATCTGCAGTCCTGCCAGGTTTTTGGATGAGTACCAGTCTGGCTTCCTTCCAGCCGGAAGGGAATAGGCTGTTGCGGAGGCAACTGGTAAACAGCCGCCTCAACCTACCCCCTAGGATCGCCAAAGCACGTACCCAAGCTCGGCCCGGAATCCCATCAGGGCCGGACTTTAATTATATCTAATAGGTCTTTACCTATGAAATTGCGTTTCTTCAGTACTGGTCATTTCAAATAAAAAAAAGTTTGTAATGGCTCTGTATTCTAAATTCAAATTAATTTTGTTTTAAAACCATGACATTCTATTTACAAACTCAGTCTTTTGTTTTTTGATTAGCGTTGTATTTTCATTACATTTGAACATTTTTCGCCATAATGGATACTTTAAAAATTCGTGTAATTATGGAATATGAGTTCCTTCGTGGCACCAACGCGACACAAACGGCACGTAACATCAAAAACGTTTACGGAGAGAACTGTACAAACGAACGCACAACCCTTTATTGGTTTTCCCGGTTCCGTTCTGGAAATTTTGACTTGAAAAATGAAGCTCGTGGTCGTCCGGAGACTTTGGTTAACAATAATGAATTAAAGGCGATTGTGGAAGCTGACGAAACTCAAGCTGCAAGAGCTGGTGTTGGAAGCTCTCCCTCATCCGCCATACTCACCAGACCTTGCACCTACCGACTATTACTTTTTCCAAAATTTAGACAACTTTTTAGTGGGTAAAAAATTCAATTCCCGAGAGGCAGTACGAAATGCCTTTGAAGAGTTTGTTGCCTCCCGTCCAGCTAATTTTTACAAGAAGGGCATCAATAAACTGCCAATGCGTTGGCAAAGATGCGTCGATTGCATGGGTGATTACTTCGAATAACAGAAATAAAAAAGTTTGAAAAAATAAGTACCTACTTTCACTTATTGCATACAAAACGGCAATTTCATAGGTAAAGACCTAATATTATATATGTCATAACACATACTTTTTATTACGTTTTGCGTCTTGTCTTACAAATTTAAAGAAGTATGAACCCGTGAAAGTAGATTTTGTATTGAGAACAAACATACTTTGAGGAAAGGCATTAAGAATCGTTAATAACGTTCCCATTAACCAAAGTGTTTCATTACATTATCGTGTCACAAGTAGATATTGTCGAAAGAGACGACGAATATAGAGAAGTAGAAAAGGAGCATTCTTCTATCTCGTGAAAGATGTAATCGACGCCCTGAAAGGGCAGAACAAACTCTAGCTATGAGTAACGGTCTAAGCGTGTTAGATTTCACGAAGATTTTCTCGCTGAAGTGTAAGCTCTTCGGATCCCGGTACGTAGAGCTATGAGACGAAACACCGTGTACACAGATTTAATTAGTTGAAGGCAAACAAAAATACTAAAAGAAAGGGATTTCGTTTGATACGTAATTAAGGTGGTAAAGAATGAAATGATACCGTTCTCCTAGCTGATCTCGACCACGGCAGCCAGTCTCAACGGAGACTAACCAACTAAGCAGGAGATATTATAGTGGACAAGTGTTTGCGCAACCGCACAGATGCATTCTCTGTCCCCTAATTCTTATAATCCAACGGGACAGTAATCCAACACGACCGGGGAGAGATCAAGCGCAGAACCGACGGGTTTACGTGCTCTCCGAGGCACGGGGGCTAGGACCCAATTTCCAAACTCCAAGCTGTTATTACGCTTTTCTAAAATCAAAAAATCTCCTTAACAGTTACTACAGAATATGTCAAAAGCCAAACATCAATCAAACTATAAATAATAAACTGTGCTTTTGTGCTTTTTCCTTTGAAGATCCTTCAGTACATTAATATAATAATATAGCTTGGAGAAATCACTTTATTTTATTTTTTGTTGAATAGGGGGCAAACGAGACGCATTACCGGATGGTAAGCGATTACCGCCGTCAATGAACACCCGCAACACCAAAAGCGTCACAAGTACGTTGCCGATCTATGGGGGATGGGGAGAGGGAATGGGGGGAATGGTTGGGCCTCCGGTATCCTCACTCACTCGGTGAAACACAGCGCAAGCGTTATTCTAACCTTTTAAAAGTTCTATGCACACGCGCCGGGCACAAGCTTACATAATTACGAAAAACTTGTCATTTATGTAATTTAGCCTAGTTCGTGATGACATGGTCAGCTTAGTACGAAATAATATCTAAGCTGGATTATGCACGGAATCAAAAAAAATAAATTATTTAAAACTATGGAGCAATCAACCATACATCTGGGTCATTACATATGTAACGATGATTAACATAATATTACATTTTGTTGGTTTTATTATATAGACATTTATATGATAAATAAATTGTGCTTAACTTATCACCAGATATAGTAAAATTGCAATGAAAATAGGGACTGATCATCGAACTTCAACCTTATTACATCTAGTCCCAAGCTAAGCAGAGCTTGTGTTATGGGTCCTAGACAACTGATATAAATACTTATATACTTTTTTTGTAAATACATACATATTATACATAGAAAACACCCAAACTCCGAAACAAATATTTGCAGATCATACAAACATTTGGTCCGACCCGGGAATCGAACCCGAGACCTCAAGCTTAGCAGTCGCATACGATACCACTACGCTACCGAGGCAGTCAGTTCGATGTAAAATGCTATTAAGATAATGTTCTCCAAAACCATCTTGATCCCAAAAAAAGTTTAAAAATTTCTCAATCGCATTAACAAAAAATGATAATAGAAAAAATAAACTCGAGTGCGTAAAAAATACACATTAAAATCGGTGATACCATTTTAGTATACCAATGGTTACCTACACGAAAATAAAATCACTCACGATTGAAATGAAATTAAAAAAAAAATATTTTGTCACATACAATACAAATATTTGTTTACAAACAAGCAAAATTAAAAATACACGTAACAAAAAACTGTGCCAAGATTAAGACGAATCTAACGATATTTCACTTCAAAGCTAAAATCCATCAAATTCTACAATTCGTCATGGACAAATTGCCATTTAAACGCATTAAACTCGATTATTTTGTTACCGCGCTACCTTCATTTAGATAAAAAGGTGTGTAAATTAAGTCACAGATGACCCTACTAATCAAGTTGAACAATACTACTATTTGTAGTAGTTAATACAAATGTTTTTATAGAGGTTTGGCGAGACAATTGCAACACGGCGTTGACACGGCTTGATAACGATAGGTATGGCCTTCTTAATGAGAATATTGTTGTTTGAGTTAGTCGGCCGTCTCTTGTACCAGCAGACGGGTGTATTTTAATCCTCAGTTTAAATTGTAAATAAAAATGAATTAAAAATGCATAGCGTTTATCTTTAATTTTAAATAATATTGTTTTATTTGAAATTTGAGTGTGAGAGTTTTAAAATTAGTGTAAATAATAAATATAAAAAATAAATAGTATTATTTTAGTGGATATTTTAAATTTACTTAATTTTGTTTTTTAATTCGATTAAAATGGCTAAGAATAACAAAATGAAGTATGTTGTTAACCAGAAGGGACGTGATATTGAGATGAGTGCTCCAAAATACAACGAGAAGGCTTCTTATAATTACGAAGAGGCCTTGGAACTGACTGGTAAGTGTTCGTGAAATAAGGAACAATGGTTCTACGTATGGTTTGACGACAGGAGCGATCCACGACCGCGACACAGCGACCACGGTCGCATAGACAGGCGTCAAACAAATATCGTTGCTTTTCCCTAAGCGATTGACCTCCTCTCTCATCATTACAACGATTCGTTTCTTTGTGACCTTCAGGAGCGGTGATCACTTACAATCAAGTAACACGTCTACTCATTTGTCCCAACACCAGCTGTAAACATCTTGGCTTTTGGTTAGAATGCCCAACAGTCATCGTAAAATTACGATTAACATTGGACTGAATGTAAATCCGCACTGTTTTTATGTTTCTTTCTTGTGTTAAATGGTAAAAAAGTAAATACTGAGTTATGACGTCATAATCCATTATTTCATACAGGTTTGTAATAGTGCTTACTGTTTTTAAGATTAATGAGCAAATGTTTTGACTCGAGGAAACATTATTTAAAATTCGAATTTCATTAAAAGCTATGACTGTTCGGGGAAGTACCTCTTTTTTACGCTGAATAGTAGAGCACAGGGTTGTCAGACCTTGGTTTAAAGGGTAGGCACCGAATATACAACTCTCATATTCAAAATGTTACAAAAATAACTTCTAATAATCTATAACCCGATTACAGAAAACTTTTTAATTCAATTTGTACCGAATGTCTCCTGACCTATTATCATGATTTTATTGATGCCTTATTCAATTAAAATCGAGTCAGTAGTTTAGACACTACAGTGGAACATATATAGATTGCCAAAAATATAACCCTTCCTTTAACTTTTTATTATGAAATAGAGGGCAAACGAGCAGAACTATCGCCTGATGGTAAGCGACTACCGCCGCCCATGAACATCAGCAACACCAGAGGCGTCACAAGTGCGTTGCCGGCCTTTTAAGAAGTTGTACACTCTTTTCTTAAAGGTTTGAAGGTCGTATTGGTCAGGGAACACCGCAGGCGATAGTTCATGCCACAGTTTTGTTATGCGAGACTGAAAGTTTCTGGAAAAGCGCACAGTTGTGGACTACCAACTATCTAGATGATGGGAATGAAATTTCTGTCGCCTATGACGATGGCGGAAAGAGGCTAAGAGGTTTCACTGTAGTCGAGTAAAAAACTGAGTTCACTCCCAAAAAGAGGCTTTACATTACAGGTTTTTAAGCCTACCTCAGGCACTAGTCTGTTGTCTGATAAAAGTGAAAATTAAAATAGTAATAGTAACCTACAACCCAAGAGTAGAGATAAAAGCATCGTGCACTTTAGTTTCCCACCCACATTTGTCTTCTTGAAGTACATTCCCATTTGTCCGTGGGAGAGCTATGCTTCGGCATGAATGGGTCGGCTCGACCGGAGTGATACCACGGCCTCGCAGAAAACCGGTGTGAAATAGCGTTTGCGCTGTGTTTCACCGAGTGAGTGAGGATACCGGAGGCCCATACCCCAAACCCTCCCCCCATCCCCTTTCCCATCCCCCAAAGGTCGGCAACGCACTTGTGACGCCTTTGGTGTTGCGAGTGTCCATGGGCGGCGGTAATCGCTTACCATCAGGTGATACGTCTGCTCGTTTGCCAACTATTCAATAAAAAAAAAAAAAAAAAAAAGAAAACATTCAGATCATTCACTCGATCAAAGTTAACGAGAAAATTACTCGGGTCTATTTGTGCCAAAGTATGTCTTCCATTGATAATATTTAACTGTAGTTGTCCTGTTTAAAATAAATTATATTTCTAAGACCATCATAAAAATCACATAAGCCTTTAACAGTCTCCTTACAGGTTGTCCTGCGTAGTTGGCTTCGTTAGTCACCTCTTACGACACCCACGGGATAAATAGGGGTGGTTGCTGGTGACACCCCGTATTTTTAACTCGTTACCACATTTATCTAATAGGTATATATAATTCTCGTGTCGCAAACTCCACCTAAACGGCTGGACTGATTTTTTTGAAATTTTGTGTGCATACTGGGTAAGTCTGAGAATCTGCCAACATCTATTTTTCATACCCTAAATGATAAGGGTCACCCAGACCTAAATTTTTATTTTTATGACAAAACAACGTTTGAAGGGTCAGCTAGTAATTAAACAAAAATTGTCGAAATAATTCTAGAAACGTTTTGGAAGTAAATAGTAATGCACGTTCTTCGTTTGTGGAATGCACTGATAATTCATGAAATTACTGTATTACTTGTATTATGTATTCTAATATTTAATTTTACTCTTAAAAGTTTTTCCCTTTGAATGCAGATATCAATATCTTTATGTCTTTTGTATCTAAATGAGCAAATCAAGGCCGACCTTCTAATTATTTTCAATCGAAGCTCGAAAACGCGCACTTATCGTAATGTTCTACTTCTACTACATAATGAAAGGTTCATTTGAGATAACTCCGCGTTTGTTTGTGCTATATAAATTACATAATCTTGAAAACATCGACGTTTTACTAAATAGTTTAAAATAAATTAACACAATTTTCAAACTTGAATTCATGTATTACTAAGTTACGGATATAAATGATACTTCTTCTTCAGCCTTTAGTCAGTGCCATTATTAGGGTAGAGATGTTATGATATGAAGTTTCGGTTTCGGATACAGAATCCGCTAGTTTCGGATAGTTTTCGTTACGGGTATGAGATTTGTAAGGAATAATATTGAGCGACTAGAAAGTGATTATACTAAGTCTCGATTTTTTGCATTTCTCCTGGATTTCCGTCGCAGACAGTTGGCTCTTTCAAAAACATAAACCTACTATGTCTTATCTCATTAAATTTCGCCTCTATCTAAAATTATCCGCATCTTTTGTATCGGATTCGGTATAAACTAACGGATATCCGATAATTTTAGTTACTGTTACGAAGGTCCATAACATCCCTGGTATAGATCACTTCGTGCCAAGAAGTGCGGTTCAGTGCATACACTATTTTTTTACTATTTTCACGTTGTCGTAAATCCAGCTGGCAGGTTGAAAACTTTACTTTCTTTTGACCCTGCGTTTTGCTATTTTCTCTACTCAGTGGCTGTCTGCTAAATGATCTCTATGTAATAACTGATTAAGTAAAGAGTATAAGTCTGTGAATTGACAGGTAAGTAGAGTGACAGAGGGGGTGAGGAGGGGGATGCGGAGGGGGGAACACAGCGTAAGCGCTATTTCACACCGGTTTTCTGTGAGGCCGTTGGATAACTCCGGCCGAGCCGACCCATTAATGCCGAGGCGTGGCTCTCCCACGGTGAAAACTTCTAAAAAGTTTCAGCCCTCCAACTGGTATAAGTATCTTATTTTAGAAAAGAAAAGTTAAAAGTAATAACCACGTTTTATAAAACACGTGACAAAAACCAAACAGGATCTTATTTATATCGTGCCTGTCGCTGATTAAAAAAAAAATTATAGTGCGAATCTGACCTAACTAGTATTTTAACATAAGTAAAATTTAAAAAATCATACGCAACTTTACAAATAACTTAAGTTGCTTTATAATTTAGACTAAAGTATGTAAAACACAGCAATAGATAAATCACGCAAGCGAGATAAAAACATTTGTTAAACTATTTTTTTTTTTTTCTAAAACGAAACATACACGTATTCATAGTCACTCATATTTGAATTTTCAATTAGTTTCGTGCATTTTAATGGTGTTGCAACCGTGACGAATCTTGTGATAACAGTAACATCAATAAAAAATCAAAACTATGCATTTAATAGTTTAACTTGTCATAGAAGTCTGGCTCATTAAATTTCCTGCATTTGTTTGGTAAGTTAAGGAAGGAAAATGATCAGGCAGATTACCTTATGGTTTAACAGACTGATGAAATATGTGATTCTTTTATAAAAAATCAGTTCAGTCAACCATGTACAGTGTATTGTAAATTTGCAAGTAAAGTTACATATGATTTCATTTCAAAGAGGTTAGGGGCTTCTTTTGGATGAGATATCATCGATTCGAAATCTCTTTAATATATCTATCTATCTCTTAGAAAACTAGTTAGTTAAGCAATTTTTTTCCTCGATTATTCATCATCATCGCAGTCCACTGCTGTACATAGGCCTCTCGAATTACAAACCACTTGATTCTATACAGCTCCGTCGATTTTGTCTAAGTGAATAAGGTTAACTAATATCCAACTCTCCCTAATCCTGGGACTTTTCAATGTCCCTCAGACTCAGACAGCTAAAAGCCCTCAACACATTGAGGACCCTTAAGTTGCGGTAGTCACTTATTTGTGAGTGAGCCTGCCTGTTCTGTTGGCACCCTATACCATGAAAAAGCATTGATAATAAAAATATAAATTTCAAAAACTATCACCCGACTACATCGTTTACGTTTGCGCTACCGTCACCGGAAGCCCATACCCCAACCCCTCTTTCCATCCCCTTCCCATCTCCCAAAGGCCGGCAATATACTTGTGATGTCTCTGATGTTGCGGTTGGGCAGCCGTAATCGCTTACCATCAGGCGATACGTGTGCTCGTTTGTCCTGCAATCCATAAAAAAAAGTAAAAAGAGGTCGAAAAAGGACGAAATAAAAAATAAAAAAAATAGAAAACTATAAACGGAATAGATACAAAAATGGTGAATTCGGCATGCATGGGCCGGTTCCACCAGAGTGATACCACGGCTTTGCAGAAAACCGGTGTGAAACAGCGCCTGCGCTGTATTTCCCCGAGCGAGTGAGGATACCGGAGGCTCATACCACCTCAACCCTTCCTTCCGACCACCAAAGGCCGACGACGTACTACTGACGCCTCGTCCATGGGCGGCGGTAATCACCTACCTTCAGGCGATACGCCTGCTCGTTTCGTTTAGTTTTAAAATTGTTACAATGGGAAAAAGATACGAAACTCAATAATACTTATAAAGTCACAGACGCGTTAATAAGAATTTAAACTGTTATTAACAAACATTACAGGTGTAAAATTTGAACTAAAGCTTTGCAAATACCACACTTGTGCAAATGTTTATTTTAACCGTACATAAGTTCAAACTTAAATGGGCATATTTCTACATTTGCTACTTCAAGGTAAGCATGCATTAATAAAAAGTAGAATATAACCACAAATGTAAATTAATCGTGATAGTTATTTTTTTTTAAATATGTATTTAAATACTTAAAAATAGCAAAAAGCCGGCCAAGTGCAAGTCGTACTCGCGCACTGAGGGTTTCGTACAAACCTGTAGGTATATTATATGATGTAATTAAAAATTTATGCTTTTCTCAATTTTTGCCTTTATCTGTTGATGAAGATGTTGCTTCGTAACAAATTTCAAGATTCTGAGTTCATAGAAAGTACCCTATTGGTTTTGATTCCCTTGCGACTGTCGAAAATTTGCAGTATAAACGGCTGTATCTATGGATTGCGTTGACTTATAAGTTTGATTTTTCACAGCTCCAAGGGACAGTAGACCTGAGTATTTGATATGAATTTCAGCTTGATACCTCCACACGTTCCTGAGAAAAAAAGGTCTTAACAGACAGACAGACGGACTACAAAGTGATCCTATAAGGGATATGTTTATTCCTTTTTCAGGTACGAAACCCCAAATCCAAAAAAAAAACAAATGTGACTACCATTGGACTAGTTTTATAGTATTAATGATTTTTTATTTTCTTAACTAATATTATCATAATAACCGTAATATATATATATATATATATATATATATATATATATATATATATATATATTTATTTATTCAATATATGGCAAACGAGCAGACGTATTGCCTGATGGTAAGCGATTACCGCCGCCCATGGATACCCGCAACACCAGAAGCGTCACAAGTGCGTTGCCGGCCTTTGGGGAATGGGGAGGGAGATGGGAGAAGGGGGTGGGGTATGGGCCTCCGGTATCCTCACTCACTCGGTGAAACACAGCACAAGCGCTATTTCACACCGGTTTTCTGATGATAGATAATATTTTTTATAAAATTAAGTTGACATACGGGAAATACGGCAACCTAATATAATACTTACTTTAGAATTCTACTGTGTAAGTAAATAGGCAGACAGATTGACAAAAAGTATTTGTATATATAATTATTGCGTAAATATTGCGATGATTTGCGTAAAAAATATTATTATGTTATTAAAACCTTAATTTCATTGGCATATTGTAACACAGAAAAAGAATTGTCAGTAGCCATACGCGTGTTGTCTGGTAGATAGATTAAACAGATAAAAAAAACAGATCAGGGTTTCGCTTGTCATATTTGACATCGGATTATTAACCGATTGCGCCAAAAGAAGGGTTATGTTATTCAAGTAGCCCTGTAGTTTAAATGACTTTATTTATGTCTATAGATTCGTTTTAATTGTGAGATTAATGAATGATATGTCTTATAAATATATATACCTATAATATAATTTTAGGTTCCTGTTCAGTTTCACGTAGTCGGTTTCTCATCTATAACTAGTTTATTTTTATGGCCTTCCATTACAGATAAATAATAAATAATTATTTTCGGACAAACTCAAACTCAACTCAAATCATTTATTTCCTTAGGCCCCAAAAGGCACTTGAACACGTCAAAAATACAAACATAAAAACATAAAACAAAACTCCTAATACTAAATGCACTGAGATGATTTGAATTACCGGAGCTTAGATTGATTTCGATTCAACTCAAAGGTTTAAATTGAAATCAATCCAAGTACCAGCTCCGATGGGTATTGCATTCATGAGAAGAGCTGGTGACATTTAACACACAACGCTATCTAGTCCCAAACTAAGCAGAGCTTGTACTATGGGTACTAGACTGATATTAATACATATATACCTACTTTTTTTTGGAAATACATACATATTATACATAGAAAACACCCAAATTCCGCGACAAATATTTGCAGATCATACAAATATTTGGTTCGACCCGGAAATCGAACCCAAGACCTCAAGCACAGCAGTCGCATACGCTACCACTGCGCCACTGAGGCAGTTAATAATTAATAATAATATAGTTAATAATAAAACATAAGTACTACCACAGATAATCAATTTATAAGACTCTACAGCAATCGTTTCATCAAGTTTTCTTATAAACACTTTAGCTATTAGCTGTTAAACCATATTTAGTATTGTTGTCAGTAACACACCAATTAACATAACATTATGTAAAGAATATGGTTCTTCTATTCATGATATACAGCCTTGGTAGCTGTAGAATTTACATGTATTACACGTATGCGAAATGATATCCTTCTAACGTGATATTAACACAAGTCGTTTTCGTTAGCTTTTGACATTTTGTCAAGGTATTTGCACAACCATGGATATGTTTAAAAAAGAATGATTACAGTTTATAAATGATAATTTGTTTTACTTGCATAAGTATTTCGACGATACTTGACTACTTTTGAACCCGACCGGGGACACTGTGGGGACTTTTATCAAAAGGTAAAGTGAAGTTTCTTGGAAGTGTTACTAGACTGAACCGTTCATCCTTCACTAACTGACCTACGTAACCAACTGTCCGTACTCGTTTGCGTCTTTTTTTTATTTAATAGTGGGCAAACGAGCAGACGCATCACCTGATGGTAAGCGATTACCGCCGCTCATGGACACCCGCAACACCAAAGGCGTCACAAGTGCGTTGCAGACCTTTGGGGGATGGGAAAGGGGATGGGGGGAGGGATTGGGGTATGGGCCTCCGGTATCCTCACTCACTCGGTGAAACACAGCACAAACGCTGTTTCACACCGGCTTTCTGTGAGGCCGTGGTATCACTCCAGTCGAGCCAACCTATTCATGCCGAGGCACAGCTCTCCCACGGCAGTCTGTCTACTCTCTACTGTCCGTACTAATTTGCGTCTCCTATTGCCCGTACTCGTTTGCGCCTCCTACTGCCCATAATAGTGATGATTTTCTCCCGTTTTTGAAACATTCTTCATTGGTGCTCCGCTTTTTTGTTTTTTTTTTATGAAATAGCGATAGACATATCGGTGTGAATCATAGCGCAGGTGCTGTTTCACACCGGTTTTCTGTGAGGCCGTGGTATCACTCCAATCGACCCAGCCTATGCATGCCGAAGCGTGGCTCTCCCACATAAGGTGTTGTGGGTTTTGAACCCTCAACACCTTAACGCTACCATTTTAACAACGCCATTTGTGTAGTCAAAGTCAAGTTTCAAGGCTTACAAACTCATATCATTTGTTATTACCTATTGTAAAGAAGAAAAAATGTAAACATATAACATAAATTAAATGTTATCGAAAACGCTGCTGGGTTTCCGACACGTGTTTCAATTTTGTAAGGAATGTGACATGTGATGTGATGTGTGTGTGTGTTTTTTATAGGATAATATTATAGATTTTACGTCGTTAGTAATATTTACTAAACTCTTAACGGTTTCCTATGAATTTTCTGTCTCGCACAACAAAACTGTGGAAAGAACTGCCCGGGAACGCCTACGGTATTCCCGGACCCATACGACCTTCAAACCTTCAAGTAATGAGCGTACTCCTTCTTAAAACGTCGGCAACGCACTTGTGTCGCCTCTGTTGTTGCGGGTGTTCATGTGCGGCGGTAATCGTTTACCATCACGGGATACAGCGTTTGGCCTGGGGGACTGGGGGGGTTCAATATTAAAAATAAAACTGAAGAATTTGCATGTGTTTTTGAACACGTTTATTTCAGGCACTACTGGTTTAAATAAAAAAAAATATAGTATTGGATAGGCATTATTGCATATCTGACATTGATACGACATCTTATACATATCCTGACACTAAAACATCAGGGGTCACGAGTTTAATTTCTGCTTTATATAATTTTATATTACACATTTCTTAGATATTTACCACTTTGTAATTGTGTCACTATTGTGGTATATGATTTTCTTTGCATGTCGGGGAGGCCCCAAACCTAAACAATTTACTGCAAAAACGGCAATATTAATCTATAGGAAACTAATATTCATAGCAACCTGTCTTTGCTCAATAATCTAAACAACAGTAGTTCAAGTTATATTGGTTAATGAAATAACACAAGACGGTCTCTAATCACTGGTAATTACGATGTTTTCCTGCTAATGTCGTATTATTCATTTGCACCAACTTATTTACTTTATTTCATGTCTGAAGTGGTTTATGTCTGTATACAAAGAAATATTTAAGATTAGATTACCTTTGTCTGATTGTATAAAGAAGGTTATAGCGAGATAGTGAATCTGTGATTGACACGCTACTTAACCTCTTTAGCTAGGAATGGCTGAAATTCTTTTTTTACATTGAAAATGATTTTTCTATCGCTGTAGTACCCATTTTCAGTCATAGTGAAATTTTGCCATAGTTTCGAGAGGTTTATGGTTACATGGATGACTGAGGTGTCAAAAGATGCCTCTCGGTGAGGGTTAAATGACAGTGAAAGAAAATAAAACCAAAAACTTTTTTCGAAAAATACGAAAATTGATGAAAATGCGACGTTTTTTTGGTGTCTTTTCTCTCTGACGATTTCTCGAAGACAAAAAGTGTTATCGCTAAAATTAAGAAAAGCCCTCCGGGTATATCATTTGAAAGAAACGCGACCTCTCTATCTATGACGGTCTAGGCAGGAAGGTGCCTTTTAAGCGGCGTGAATTTTAGTGGCGCGCGTAAGGAGCGCTCGTTATGTATTCAGATATATTTATTTCTATTATTAATTTACGTAGCTGTTGATTTTCTTGATAGTGATTCAGACTCCTACGCCAGTCGACACGAGTTTAAGTTCCACCCAGGACAAATAATTGTAGTCAAAACTAGTTACTGCGCGAAAATGTATAAGTTTAAAATTTACCTACTGTTGGTTTTAATATATATTAATTTAATCTAGCGACACCCCAAACACGAAAATCCATCAAGCCACTTGGACTATAGAGCGTGTCAAAGAAACATAATATAGATATAATATATATTATACATTCCAATATAGGATCAGCACTACCACTATATATAGGATCATCACGCTTAAGTGGAAGTGGGCCAGTCATGTTTCTAGGCGGACTGTGTGACTGAGCCGACAAGTGTTAGAGTGTAGACCACGATTAGGCAAACGTATTATAGGGTGCCCTGCGGCACGATGGACCGACGACTTGAAGAAAATGGCTGGCAACGGCATTCGTTCAGCAGTGGACGGCAATAGGCTGAGAGAGAGATACATTCCAAAAGCATAACCTTCCTTTCGACGCAGTAGGGTAAAAGGGTTTTATTTTTCATTATTGTCATCGTTATAACTTAAAAAACAAGAAGAATTTTATAGTATTTGCCATTTAGTTCTTTTTTATGATACGGGAATTAAAATTATCAACACCACATTAAGTAGGTTAATTATCTTATTATTTGTGATGACCATTTAATGACACTGAACCATTGTTTGAGATAAGAACGAGAGTTTAGTTTTGCGGTCAACGACAGCTATGATTTGAGAGTTATTTTTCTTTTACGTGAGAGCAATTTGTACCTTTAGTTTAGTTTAGTTATCTGGTGTTTCTTAATAAAATTGAAAAAGAGCAATACCGGTTATTTCTTTGTTTCTTTGTTTTTGTACGGAAAAACATGCGATGAAATAAAAAAAAATTTAGATGCTGTTTTTAGAGACCATTCGCAGTTCATAGCAATCGTAACATATTCTATCAGCGAATTTAAGTAATGTACAATTGTTTTCGACAAGGATCGGCCAGGACGTCCATCATACGTGGTTACGTTGGAAATAGTCGAAAAGGTATGCGAAGTAGTTGAGGGCATAGCTGCTAAGACTTGACAAAAAGTGGTTACGATGAACATTATCGACGCAGTGTAGACCGTTTTATACAAAATGCGCAGGAGGAGAGAGTTGAAGACACTATAAGAAATATAAATAGTAAAAAAATATTATCTTGATTAGACTATTATAGTATACTATTAGACTATTGAATAGACTATTAAACTAAAAACTGATCTAGAGGTTTGAATAATTAAACCAGATTTCTGTTCCGATCTAACGTGGGAGAGCCACGCTACGGCATGAACGGGCCTGCTCGACCGGAGTTATACCACAGCCTCACAGAAAACCGGTGTGAAACAACGCTTGCGCTGTGTTTCATCGAGTGTGTGAGGATACCGGAGGCCCATTTTTTTTTTTAATTTTTTTTTTTTTTTTTTACGTGTGTAAACCCCCTCGGGCCGTCACCCCGCCGGGGTTTGCGGCGGGGCGGTGTGTCGGAATCGAACCGACTAAAACCACACGGTGTGCCAACTCTGCGCCTGAGAAGGGAGGGGTCCGGGAAATGCGTTTATTAACACAACCGGGCCCCTCCCAGCGCCTGCCCGCACTGAAGCGGGCACCTTCTTTAAATAAAATTCTCAATTTAGGCGACGCACGGCACACGCGTACGTCGCCCCCTCGCGGTTGGCCTGTACTGCGGATGGAGGGGAAAACCCATCCCGTCCATCAGCGGCCACACTCAGGGCGGCATGAGGCGCTGATAGGCGCGCCTCCGCCGCCCCGTGCGCCGGCGGCGGATCGGGTCCGAGTGGATATTGTCCTCCCGGGCCTTCTCCGCCGCCTCCTTCTGCGAAATTACTTATTCGCAGAAGGTCGCGACCGCGGTAAAACTGCTGTCGCTACCGGCCATGGACAGTACGACGGCCGGTAGCGACAGATCTCCTCCGATGACTGCAGTGAGGGCCCGGCGCTGATCCGCCCAAGCGGGGCAGATCTCCAGCGTATGCTGGGCCGAGTCCTCACTGCAGTCGCAGTGGTGGCAGGCGGGACTCAATTCCCTCCTTGCGACCGAGTGCAGGTACTTCCCGAAGCAGCCGTGCCCGGAAAGCACCTGCGTCAGTCGGAAGGAAAGAGTCCCGTGCTGCCGCCCTGCCCACTCGAGGATGACCGGCTGGAGCGCCTCCACGGTGGCAAAGCCAGCGCGTGGAGCCTCCAGCCGGGAAGACCAACGAGCCATCGTGGCTCGGCCAGCGGCTTCACGCCAATCGCGTACCTCTTCGGGCGGAGGACGATACCCGTTTTCCGCCCGATATTCAGCCGCTCGCCGATAAACTTCGGCGAGCACTTCCGCCTCCAAATCCCACGGGGGTGTTCCGGCCAAGGCGCACGCCGCCTCGGTGGACACGGTGCGGTATCCGCGTATGGCTCTGACCGCCATTACCCTCTGAGGGCGCAATAGGCGCGCCTTATTCTGGGCGGTCAGAGCCGCCACCCACACCGGTGCCCCATACAAGGCCATTGACCGGACAACCCCCGTGTAGAGCTGTCTCGTTGCGACGCTGGCTCCACCCAAATTGGGCAAAAGTCGCCCAAGGGCGGAGGCAGCGCCGACCAGCTTCGGAGATAACTGTCGGAAGTGATCGTCGAAGAGCCACCTACCGTCGAGGATCAGGCCCAGATACCTCATCTGGGCCCGAACCGGTACGAGGACCGAGTTGACTTCGATGGAGGCGCCGGGGGGTGGACCATGACGGGGCCTATGAAACAACAGGGCCTCCGTCTTATCCAGGGCAAATCGGTATGAAATAATGCTAGCGCTGTGTTTCACTGAGTTAGTGAGGATACCGGAGGCCCATACCCTAACCCCTTCCCCCATCTCCCTTCCCTTCCCTTAAAGGTCGCAACGCACTTGTAATGCCTCTGGTGTTGCGGGCATCCATGGGCGGCGGTAATCACTTACCATCAGGTGATACGTCTGCTCGTGTGCCCATTATTTAGTTTAAAAAAGTAAAAATAAATCTAGGAGATCTAACTCTCACGTATAAACTTTTTGCGTCTCCTTAAATTGTGTCGCCGATTAATCTCAGTACGTTAAGTCGCCTAATACAATACCATAAATCCGGCACAATCATCAATTTGTGATCAAAGCCAATCTAAAGACCCACATACTATCTATCTATCTATCAAACAACCTCAAAGATTTCTGACATAGAACAATTGTTTGGAAACACCAAACTTATATAATACTAACTATTGCGTGAGGTTCCGTTTGTGTGTTTGTTGGTCATCGCAGCGAAGAGTAGCTTATGTCCTTCCTCAACAATCAAAGTATCTCCATGCCAAATTTCATTGAAATCGTCGCAGCGGTTTGGCCGTGAAAGCAGGACAGACAGACGGACAGAGTTACTTTCGCATTTATAATTTAAAATATTGATGTTAACATTTGAAACAATCCGCATATAAAGTTCATTAATTAAATCTGTAAAACGTGTTCAATCATTAAACACTAATCGTAAAACATTAAATCATTGTTTTAATAATGCCATAAAAAATAAAAAAGGATTTGAGACGGATTTTTGCTTCTTTGTGTGTTCATGTAACAACTGCACATCTAGTTTTAACTTAATTTATCATTTTTTTTTTTGTGCGGAAATCCCCTCCGAGAACACTTGTGGTTATGTCGGACTCGAAGCGACCAAAAACCGCACATCGTCTCGGGTACTAGAAGCCGGGGAACCAGGTGCACCCTCGGAAGGAAATCCCTGGAACCCCGACGTACCTCGGGCCACCCATTGTTTGTAGTAGCACCCTTCTGTGTAGGAACCCTAATATTCCTATTATACACTATACAAGGACGCGAGCACTTTACAGAGCTCGCGTCGCCACCCCGGCCTGCTTCTGCTAAGGTGACTGGTGGCCTCACCTGTCACCCTCAGGCATGCGCTTATGGAGGACGGAGATCGTTTAGCGATCTCCGCCGCCTGAGTCGTCTGCGGTACCTGGCCCGTTCCCGGGCCTGGCGGGCAGGGAGAGTTCTAAACCTCTCCGGGTCCCGCTCTGCCATCTCCTTCGCAAGCATAACTTGTTCGCTGAAAGAGACGGCGCTCTCGCTACGCAACATGGCCCCAATCATATTGCCGAGCGAGAGAACCCCCACCCCGATGGCCGCCACGAGATCACGCCTCGGCTCGGCCCACGCCGGACATTCTGCCAGCGTGTGGAGCGCCGTATCCACGGTCTGGCCATAGCAGTAGTGGCACTCAGGCGTTGGCTCTTTGCGGATCAGACACAGGTGATCTCCGAAACATCCTTTTCCGGTGATCACCAGCGTCAGCCGGTATGAGAGGCTCCCGTGATGCCTCTCGAGCCAATCCTCCATAACGGGTCTTACCGTCGTAATAACGGCGTGCCCAAACTTAATTTACCTAAGTAACTAAGTACCTATAGTACTAAGTACTAATATATTTGTTTGTTTGTTCAGTTCAACAATTATTTGTATATAAGATTTAATTTTTTTTAAATTTGCCTCGTTGGTTTAGTGGTTGACGTAAGCGACTGCAGATCAAGAGGTCTCGGGTTCGATTCCAGGGTCGGACTGTTGTTGAGTTTTTCTTACAAGAAATTCTTAATAGTAGCCCGGAGTATGGGGAAGATAGCGGTGTTTTCCCGCCCGTGCATCGCAAAACACGTTAAGCCATCGGTCCCGGTTGTCATGAACACCTTTTTTTTTTTTTTATTTTACGTGTGGAAACCCCCTCGGGCCGTCACCCCGCCGGGGTTTGCGGCGGGGCGGTGTGTCGGAATCGAACCGACTAAAACCACACGGTGTGCCAACTCTGCGCCTGAGAAGGGAGAGGTCCTTCCCCTTCCAACTTTTCAGAACACTCAACTACCATTACAAGGCAGGCTCGATATCCTGGGCATGGACATCTGCTGCGACCTCAACCCGCGCGAGTACGTTGAGAGCGTCACTAAGGCGGCCTCGCGGAAGTTAGGCGTTCTTAACAAGGTGGGACGGTTCTTCTTGCCGGGGCATCTGTGTCTCCTTTATAAGACTCAGGTCCGCTCGTGCGTGGAGTACTGTTCACACCTTGGCGATGGAGCCGCGCGGTATTTGTTTGACGCTCTCGACCGGTTGCAACGGCGAGCAATTCGCATTGTCGGCAATCCCGAAGTCACCGAGTCCCTTGAGCCTCTGCAAATGCGTAGAGAAATCGCCTCTATGGCAGTCCTCTATCGCCTATATCATGGGGAGTGTTCTGAAGAGCTCTTCCAACTGGTCCCCCCTTCTCCCTTCCTCTACAGGACAACACGTGCTGGCCTCGGAAGTCACCGCTTCAGAGTGGAAGACATACACTCTCGCACTCATCGATTCGGCTCTTCCTTCCTGTGCCGAGCGGTTAAAACCTGGAACTCATTACCAGCGCATGTGTTTCCGTCCCACTATGATCCCGGGTCCTTTAAGCGGGGCGTGAAAAAGCATCTCACTAGGCCGCCATAGTGCTGGTCACCATGCTGCACTGTCCTTGTTCGCATTGAGGATGGTGGCCACCACTCTTGGATTCTGCTGGTGCTTTCCATCAGGCAGGGCAGAGTCATTTTGGTAGCTAAAGTATAAAAAAAAAAAAAACTGCATTTATTAACACGCCGGACCCCTCCCAGCGCCTGCCCGCACTGAAGCGGGCACCTTCTTCGGGTAAAAATCTCAATTTGACTGCCTCGGTGGCGCGAGTGGTAGCGTAAGCGACTGCTGTGCTTGAGGTCTCGGGTTCGATTCCCGGGTCGGACCAAATGTTTGTATGATCTGCAAATATTTGTTTCGAAGTTTGGGTGTTTTCTATGTATAATATGTATGTATTTACAAAAAAAAAAGTATATAAGTATTTATATCAGTTGTCTAGTACCCATAACACAAGCTCTGCTTAGCTTGGGACTAGATGGCGTTGTGTGTTAGATGTCCGGAATATTTATTTATTTATTATTTATTTATTTAATTTAGGCGACGCACGGCACACGCGTACGTCGCCCCCTCGCGGTTGGCCTTTAATGCGGATGGAGGGGAAAACCCATCCCGTCCATCCGCGGCCACACTCAGGGCGGCATGAGGCGCTGATAGGCGCCCCTCAGCCGCCCCGTGCGCCGGCGGCGGATTGGGTCCGAGTGGATATCGTCCTCCCGGGCCTTCTCCGCCGCCTCCTTCTGCGAAATTACTTCTTCGCAGAAGGGCGCGACCGCGGTAAATCTGCTGTCGCTACCGGCCATGGATAGTACGACGGCCGGTAGCGACAGACCTCCTCCGATGACTGCAGTGAGGGCCCGGCGCTGATCCGCCTAAGCGGGGCAGATCTCCAGCGTGTCATGAACACCTATGGCAATCGTTATTGGGAAGTCAGGGCCCTCAAATATACTGGCAACTAGTTCAACCTTCGAATTCAGTTCGCCCCCAGGATTGCCTCCGGTCCGATGCAAGTCGCCCCGAGGAAAAACTGATATTCAGGTAAAACCGGTTGAACTAGTAACCGACCCCAAAAATCTTGGGAATAATAAAGGCTAGGAAGATGATGGTAGAAGATTTTAATTAAATACACTTCTTTTTCTTCACCAGGTCATGGAAAATACAATTACATGTTGCTATGGACTTGTTTTCTGATCATCGTTGCGATGGGTACCGACATCTTCGGGTTGGGCATCGTGGTCACCGCTGCTACCTGCGACCTTAACATGACTCTCAGTCAAATTGGAATACTGTCTTCTATGCCTTTTGCTGGTAAGCTGTATATATTATTGCCTTATTGGTCTAGCGGTTCAAGTTTGCGACTGCCAATCAAGAGGTCTCGGGTTCGAATCCTGGGTCCGGCCAAAAGTGTTATTGAGTTTTTCTAATTATCCAAATACTTAATAACAGGTCGGAGTTTGGAAGTTGGGGTCTAAACCCCCGTGCCTCGGAGAGCACGTAAAGCTGTCGGTCCTGCGCCTGATCTCTCCCTGGTCGTGTCGATCAACCGTCCCATCGGATTGTGACAGAGAGGGAACAGAGAGTGCGCCTGTGTTTGCGCACACACTAGTGCACTATAATATCTCCTGCGTAGTTGACTGGTCTCCGTTGACACTGGCCGCCGTGGCCGTAATCGGCTTGGAGAACATCATATATATTATTTATACCATGTACTAGCTATTGTCAGGGATCATTTCTGGTAGAAACTGAATGCGAGAAGCCGAGGATCGAACCGAGTGACGTGCAATTGAAGAGACCCATGTGTAGTAGTGGACTGCGATAAACTGATGATTTTTTATTTAGTGTATTTGTAAATGGCATACTGTCAATTCCATATTTTATCAAATTAGGATAAATTTTAGGGTATTCTTTTAAAGTAAAATGTATATGAAACCTGTTTTTGAGAGTGTTTACAACATAAAAAGGTAAGCTGCTCAATTTTTCAGTTTTTATCACCAGTTCGTCAGTATCTGGCAATTTTTTAGGTTTTCAAAACACAGACGATAAACAACAATAGTGCGTCAAATATCTACATTTGTCTAATACCTTTTAACGAGCAATTCTTGAATATACATGTATAACCGATGTGATTTCGGAAACGGCTCCGACAATGTTCATGAAATCTAGTATGCAAAGGATTTTAGGGGCGAGAAATAGATCTATCCAGTATTCATTTCGTATTATAGTACAAGCTCTGCTTAGTTTGGGACTAGATGCCGTTGTGTGGTAGATGTCCAAAAATATTATTATATTATTGTTTTTATAATTTACTAAATAAAAGACCGGTCATGCAGGTACTTCTACTTAATACTAATAATTTAAATATTTATTTACAGTAAAACTGCAATCTTATTTATTTTTCCCCAACCAGAACAAATATTACTACATCCATAGCCAGATGTATATCATTATCAATGACAAGAAAATGAACAAGGGAGAACCGTGGGAGAGCCACGTATCGGCATGCATGGGCCGACTCGACCGGAGTGATACCACGGCCTCACAGAAATCCGGTGTGAAATAGCGCTCCGGCTGTGTTTCACTGAGTGATTGAAGATATTGCAGGTCCATACCGCCAACCCCTGCCACCTCCCCATTTCTCAAAGGCCGGCAACGCACTTGTGACGTCTCTGGTGTTGCCTATTATTCCATAAAAAAAAGGGAAACGTCCGCAATAGAAATTTTTGAAACATTTCATGTACTCATTGCATTATCGAAATAGTTATAAAAATGTTCTGGATTAAATTGAATCATACAAATTGAGGGTATAAAATATGCTTAATATCTGTTTTAGAGTTCTTTGATAGCCATGATACTATTAGACGTAAGGAGGAAGAGGAGTAAAATAATATACCACTGCAAGCAACAATAAGACTTATTCATAAATTAAATTTTTTGCAAGAAGAGGGTATCGAACTTGTAACCTTCAAATATCTAAAAAACAAAGACGCGTTGTTTTTACATTGAAAAAAATCTTCCTCGAATAATTTATTCAACTGATGATAATCGCGACAAAATTCTTTGCATGTTTTACGAGTAGTTAGTCTTTATGCAAAGCAGGTTTTTTAAATGTAGCCAGCTTGGTATAGTAGACCAAAAACTTCTTTCTGAGAGATCTATTTCCATCAGTAGACTATCAGGGGTTATTGGTGACGATACCTTATATTCCATTTCAGGTATAATAATCATGTCATACCCCTGGGGGTATCTCTCAGATATGAGAGGAAGGCGACTAGTGCTGATGTATGCCATGTGTGGCAGCTTCATAAGTGCTACCCTCAGCAGCCTCTCTCCAAACTGGCAGGTCCTTGCTGCACTTAGGTTTATCAGCTCAGCCATGTAAGTTATATATACTATGCTATCAATAGCAGGAAAGTTTGTTTGTTTAGTTGAACGCGCTAGAATAACATGTTCTATTGAGGACTAAGAACGGCTAGTTCGAATTGAAAAGTGATTTAAGTGTTAGCTAGTCAATTTATTGTGAAAGGCTGCAGTCTATAAAACATCACGCCAGCAGCTCTTCCACCCGTGCACTGGTAAGCCATACCCTGGGATTTTCCAAAAAATAAAAGTCTGATTTCTTTTGCGAGACAGAGCAAAAAAGAGATTCAGTTAGTAACATTATAAAGCTTTTGAGCTTATTTTTTTTGATTGAGCGCATTAATCTGGTTCGAATTATATATACCTACTAATTACGATAAAATATAAGATAATTGAGGGTTCCGTACAATAATATACATTTGACTTATTGGACTTTACGACCAACTTTTACTAGTTTTGGTCACAATCAGCGTCAGAACATCAGAAACAAATGGCTTAAGGGCATCGAATGAATATTTCCAGGTCAAGTGCTGCAGAGTCAGCTACATACGCACTGTTGGGAGAGTGCTGCAGCTCAAAAGTTCGTGCCAAGTATATGCTCCTCATCACCAGTGCACTGATGTTGACACCGACTCTTTATTACAGTAAGAATTGTTCCATCACTGACATAGACAATTCCTAAAATAGTAAGTTTTTGCAGGATTTAAACAAATTGCCGTTAAACTGCGCTTATTTTTGTAATCGATCTCATAAAACTGGTGTTCCTTTCTAAGATACAAACTTTAATGATGACATCTAATTTTAATTCACCACATCGTGATAGAAAAATTATGCAACGAAGGTTTTGAATTTGAACCAAAAGCTTGTTGAGGGATGGTTCAGTTTCCTTTGACATTATGTCTTCTGTAAATTGTCATACATAGATTAACAGCTCCAAATATTCTTTTCCAGTAACGGCTTACCTTACTATGAAACTGGAGTTCTCCGTCTACATCCTGGGCATAGTATATAGGCCACGGAGGCTCCTAACCCTGCTTATGGCTCTCCCTTTAGGGATGGCAGCATTGTGCCTGTGGTACTTCAGTGAGAGTCCCAAGTTCCTGGCCAACGTTGGGAAAGAAGAGGATGCTGTGAATGTCCTGAAAAGGATGTACGTTGTGAATGGTAACAATGAAAATGATTTTCCCGTAAGTATATACTACATAATTCAATATTGTGAGATATTAAATACCTGCAATATGTCACCCTGATCCATGGCACAATCCTCAATGAATATTGTACCCAAAAACTCCTCCTCAAATCGTGTATTTCAATATATATCATAAAAACCTTGGTCACCAATCACTACATCAATGAACCTGTCCTTGCCTTATTAATTTTTACACATCAAAATTTTAAAACGGTATTCAGCTCATTATTGATATTACTTTTACCTTTTCAATACCTTTTCTCATCTTATGAAGTATAAAAGAATATAAAAAAATATGTGTAAATTATGAAGAACATGGAAACCTACAGTCAAGTTAAAATTAATCAAAACATTGACTGCTTCTTATAATTTCTTATTTTCAGATCAAACGGATTTTCCTGGAAGATGGCAATAAAGAAATAGTGGGCGAGTTCTCTTTTCGCTCTCTCTGGGTTCAAATAGCGCCACTGTTCCAATCACCTCTCCTCTCCAAGACCTTGTTGCTGTTCTACCTCACCTTCGTCACTTATATCGCGTAAGTATTCATGAGGAATAGATTGTTATAGACTGAAGCTATTTACTTATTGATGACGCCATAGTGTAAATGATGACGATGCATAAACATTTATATATACTTTAATAAATTATTTATTTGTAAAGATGCTTGTGATATTGAAATTATTAAAACCGTGGGAGAGGCATGCATGGGTCGGCTTGACCGGAGTGATACCGCGGCCTCACAGAAAACGGGTGTGAAACAGCGCCGGCGCTGTGTTTCACCGAGTGAGTGAGGATACCGGAGATCCCCTCCCCCCATCCCTCAAAGGCCGGCAAGGCAAGGCCGGTAATCGCTTCCTTTAGAAATTTCACCCCAATTGCGGTAAATAAGAGATTAATAGTAGTATGAAAGTTTGTTATTTTCAATGCTAGAAACACAAAATAAAAAAATAAACACGTAAGTAAAGCCTCGTGCCTATTTATCTGTCTATTAAGATTATTTTGCGGGTCAAGTAGTGCTCACTGCGTGTCCAACGTGTGATATCGAGTACAGACACGATCGAGAATTTATCTAGTATTGATCTATAATCCGATAAGGTTCAACGCATACTACTGTTTGAAACCCAAGTCAAGTGCTATAAATCTACTGTATGACAGCCCTGCTTCGGGTCGGCTAAACTTATTGATACTACAACGTCGGCAGATGTAAAATGTTTTTTTTTTGGATTAGCGTACAGACGAGCAGACGTATCGCCTGATGGTAAGCGATTACCGCCGCCCATGGACACCCGCAACACTAGAGGCGTCACAAGTGCGTTGCCGGCCTTTGTGGAATGGGAAGGGGGAGGGGGAAGGGTTTGGGGTATGGGCCTCCGGTATCCTCACTAACTCAGTGAAACACAGCGCTAGCATTATTTCATACCGGTTTTCTGTGAGGCCGTGGTATCACTCCGGTCGAGCCGGCCCATTCATGCCGAAGCGTGGCACTCCCACGCTTCGGCACGCTCTCCCGTATGTCCTAGTTACATATGGTCACTTGGCGAAGAGCAACGAAACGGAGCACTGAAAGAACTTCAAAGCACTCATGTTTCTTGAGGTGCATGTAGCTAGGTGTAAAAGAGAACATCGTACACCTAACATACATCAGTCTCAACGGAGACCAGTGAACTACGTACGCCATTTGCACATGCTTATTATATTGTTAAACTCTTATTTAATTGATGTACAATAAAGTTTATTTTATTCTATTCTATTCTACGTAGGCGATATTATAAGCATAAACTCATGCACCTAGGTGCATCTCTATTCCCTCTGTCTCGCAATCAGAGGGAGGAGATCAGGTGTAGGATGACGGCTCTACGTACTCTCCTAATAAGGGGGGTAAACACCTCATCTTCCTGACTCCGGGTAAAGGTGTGAATGCTAAGTTATATAGTTATAAGTACATTTATAATTATATGTGGAAGACAGGTATCTATCTAGGTTAATGTTAATTTTACTCATTAAAAACGGTTATCTTAATGCGCTTAAATAATTAGAGAAAGCATTATGTAGTAACATATTGCTTCTATTCATAAGGACATGACTATTTAGGAATCACATGATTCAAATTTAAGTAATCTAGTTTAATCATATTGGCGCCAAGGAATAATTTCGAGTCGTATATTTTATATAATGACGTTAAATAATATGTGTATTATTTAGTCGATAGATAAAGTTATAAAAAAACAGTATAGTATAAAAACTTATCTTTAATGTAAATATTATTTTCTAGAAAATATAAATTGATGTACTCGTAAATGCAGTGGCTGCACGTAAAAAGAAATTAGTTAGCCGTATCTTAGTATAGGGTAAAACCGGGATAGATGCCGCAACGGGATAGATGCCTCACATCCAAGAAACCTAACTTCCCAAAATCGCAACTAAGAATTATTAGTATAAGTAGGAGCCTCTGTCACCCTGTACCTAATTTATCCATGAGCTGTTGTGCTTTGAGAATTTGTTTTGCTCATGTGTATATTTATATCCGAAATGAGCTTCACTAACACGTGGAATTTTTCAAAGTTACTATTTTAACGTTGTATAACTTTATAAGTAGTAATAAATTATGTTATATTTTTTATTACGTCAATACACTGGTTCATAAAGGATGCGTTTAAATGTAAATAGTTGCTATTTTGTTTTTAATTTATTTAAAAAATTGCTGGGCATCTATCCTATCAAAAAGGATAGTTGCCCTGATTTTTTGGAGGGATAGGTGCCCCTAAGGACGGATAGATGCCCCTAAGGGCATCTATCCCTCCATACACCATGTGTACCCATATATGTTCTTGTACAATTACAGTCAGCTTTCGATGAAATGAATAAAAAATCCTTGGGGATAAACGAAATTTTCTGATGTTTTGTTGCTAAAAATATAACGTCATTACGAAATACTATAGAATATTACGAGATTTGATTTAGCTCATTAGGTATTTTTATTTAGGAAAACTTCACATTTTGGGACTGCCGCGTTGATCTATCGGTTTGCGCAAGCGACTACCGATCAAGTGGTCATGGGTGCGAATTTCGGGTCGGACTGCTGTTGGGTTTTTATTATAAAAGTTTTACGGAAGATGGCGGTGTTTCCCACCCGTGCCTCGGAACACTTTAAGACGTCGGTACCGGTTGTCATAAAGACCTTAGGACAATCGTTATTGAGATGTCAGTGCCCTCAAATATAATGGCTACTAGTTCAACCTTCAAATTCAATTCACCCGCAGGATTGCGGAGGTCTGATGCCAGCCGCTCCATATAATAGCTGATATTCAGTTATTTCACAAAGAACTAGTAGCCGACCCAAATTATTCTTGGTGATAAATAATATTTAATTTAAAAAAGTGTAAGTATGTTTGTTGAAACTTAACAATTAATATGAAAAACTAGGATTTAATACTTTTGTTGAGCAAATAGTTTTAAAATTTATTTATGGTTGTTTGTATCATATTAAAATAAATGTTTTTCGTAATTCAAACCATGTTTCTTGAAGAATTGCTGTTTTACACAGTATAAAGGGCATCTATCCCGCACTGCAGGCATCTATCCTCCATGTTATTTTCATGGTGGGGCAACTATCCATACAGGTAGGCGTCTATCCCAAAAAAAAAGGGTTTCACAGAAACCTACATTTTACAAAATCTGTAATTAATAGGTCATCAAAAACAAATAATAATACAACTTAAATAACTAAGCTAGCTACATGCACAGAAATTATCCATTTAAAATTAATATTTTTAAAATTATGAAGGTTTTTCAAAAAGTGGGGCATCTATCCCGGTTTTACCCTACTGAAAGGCAAACCCAACAGCAGTTGATGAAGAAGAAATGCAAAACTTATATACTTTCATCTGACTTTAATTTTCAATTCAAACACAATCCGATAGAAACACTGCAGCCAGTATTAAATATGTAAATATTATATTATTTTGGTTACAGAAACAATAGCTTCGCAATCATCCTACCGACTATTTTGAACATATTCTTCACGTCGTACTCAACGAGTGTCGCCGGCGCATCTTTCTGCGATCTCTTTCAACTCACCAATACCACTGACACTCAGAACACTGACGTCACTGTACAAACGGTAACAATTATAATTTTGATATTTTTTCGTATCATTTAAAAACTGATTAAAATAATCAAACTCATACTAATATAATCATACTTTAGCAACACCGTCATCATATAATTTTAATAAGTTTACCGTGGGAGAGCCACGTTTCGGCATGCATGGGCCGGCTCGACCGGAGTGATACCACGGCCTCACTGAAAACCAGTGTGAAACAGCGCCTGCGCTGTTTCATCGAGTGAGTGAGGATACCGGCCCGTACCCCAAACCACCAAACAAACAATTGATTCTAAATTTAAAAGTATCCCGATATTTTTTCTTCAGAGTACAATGGCAATGTCCTCTGAACTATTGTAACAGCTTGCGTAAGCCATGGTAGGGATTACTTTTATATTTACTTGGCTGGTAATATCATATCAGCCATAACATTTTAAATGCCCAGGTTTTTAGAATTTTACTTTATAAAGTTTTTAACCGATTTAAGATTTTCAATTCGACCCTTTTATTTTTTTTCATGTGTGTTCGCGGGTACATTCGTTGTTGATGAACCGATACTGTTATTTTTTTTTAATGGAAAGTCGATATCCCAACGCTGGTACCATGATAAGAACACTAGGGTCTGATGATGGCATCCAAGAGAAATCAAGGGAAACCTTCGAAATTTGTAGGGGCGACTAGTGGCCTGCCAGACATTATCACCTCGCCTCCCTTTGTGTAGGAGGGACATAGCACCCGTTCCCCCACAAGGGCATTACATTCCAATGTCTAAAGTTTGAATATAACAAATTTAATCATTTCAAATTTTACAGACATACTTCACAAAAGTTCAACTAGTACTTTGTAATATATCATTCAAAATAAGTCTTTAAGTACGACCAATAATTTTGAGTAATGATGTGTTCACTTATTTCCAGTACACATCGAATTGCACGAACCCAATAGAAGACAACACGATCTGGGCTGGTTGTGCTCACGGGCTCTCCTTCTTCCTTCTCAACGCTCTCATCTCACAATGTGCTAATAAGAGAAAGGTAAGTACATTATTAAATATCATGCTATAAACTAGAGACGTGAGAATTCACAAATAAATCAATACGGAGGAATATAAAAACTCAACTCGACGTATGAAAATGTGGATTAACACTGACAACAAAATGTCGTCGCGCGTCCGGTGTTGCCGTTTAATAATCGATAAAAGTACGAAATTATCTATAAAATAATGAGTGTGTTAAATCGATTAAAACCTCTTCATGCATAAAATCGATCGATAAAAGAAATCGAATCGGTAACGGGTCAGGGTATCACTATTTGATTAAGTCTTAGAGCTGTCAAAAGTTAAATAAACGATTGGAACGACTATAGGCTTAAAAAGCTTTAGAGACAATAAATTGAATTTAGAACATCGAGTGCACTAAGTTTGTGAATTCAAAACATAATTAAACCTATTTACTTCTACCTTCATGGTTCAGAATTTATCATACAACCATTTATTAATATCTAAACTGAAATAAAATTATTTTGTGATGCTTTTTATTGCATTTAGTAATTTCCTCGCTGAGGTGGGATAAAATTTATTTCATTTAATACAATTTTTAAGCAAAATGCAGAATTCAAGAGAGTTGGTAACAATGTAGGTGATGACCAGCACTATGTCGGCCTAGTGATGCTTCTGAATCATTGAGCCTCCGGTCTCGCACTCACCAACGAAACACGACAGCAAGAACGCTGTCATTTTACGTTGATCTTCTGTGCGATAAATATCAATAGGCAGTCAAAAAAAATATTTCTAAATTAAATTAATGTATGACGTAATATATTACAGTACCTCCTAACTCTGTTCCAGATTTTGACCATAATAATTCTGATCATCGCGGCGGCTGCAGCCGTTGCTATCAATAATACCGGTGAAGCTGTTTCAGGACTCGTGTTGTTCTACGTTTTCCTTACTACCGCCATGGCTTTTGGAGTGATATCTTCTTATTTTGTAGACCTGTATCCTACGTCTTATAGGTAAGATGGTACTTCTGCCTACTTTTTACTGTGGCATAATTGACATGACTCTATTTACTTCTTATAATGACTTACACGTACCCTTACCTCAACCCCAAATAAAAAATGACTACACGCCAATACTGAAGAAAAACACAAAACCAATTGGAAAAACAACGAAGGATGCAGGCAAACAAAAAGTGCAGTTCCGGTAGCATCAAAAAGATTGGCCCGCAACCTGATTAGACTGAAAAGGGACGAACAATCTCAGGAAGGTAATAGGTATCCCAACTGGGCATTGCCAACTAAACGAGCACCTACTTACTATAGGTGCAACGTGCAGGGGATGCATGGGGGCAAAAGAAACGCCGCAGCACTTTTTCACAGAATGTGTGGCAGATCAACGGGCAGACATCTTCCAATCAACATCACTCCCGGAAATATGTAGTGACTTGAAAAGACTGAGCTTCTGGGATGATCTAGGATGATTGGAGTAAGAAGATAACAAACACGTACAACGGCCCAAACGAGAGGCTAAATGTGAAAATAAACCCAGCAAAATCAACAAACAGATTTACACCTAAAATTCTATCCGTAGCTGTACCTTCTATCTTTAATGCTTGGGTTAAGTCAAGATTAAAGAGCGCCAATAATCTGGCAGAAATATTATTACACACCAACCTGCTGAGCAAACCGCCGCTCACGCGCCCTCTCAATTTAATTGCGGATGAGGTAGACTTATTTTGTTGCTCACTAAGTGAATTGACAATCATCATTAAGATTTATTTATTATAATAAGTAGATTATAATATAAATAAATAGATTGTATAACACTATCGCATTGGGCTACGCCTGTAAAGATAATTGTTTTTTAAGTGGAAATAAAAGTTTATCAAAGCAGATCTTCAACTTCATTTGATCGCAAAAGGATCTGTTTATATTAATCATATTCTATTAATAGGGAGGAATATAAAAAATGCCCCTACAACACAAAAGGTTCTCTGACCAGGAACGATGCTCATGAATGGCCTAAGTCCGCTCAACGGTTGCTGTCAAGAAGTTATGCATATACTAATTGATACAAGAACTTTAATTGCGCGATGTAGGGCTAGTAGTTGGGTACTCTGTAGTACAGTGTATCTTAACTTGTTTCATATCTCACAGGGGTATGGTAGCATGCTTAGGAATGATGGTAGCTCGTCTAAGTGCGTTCGCCGGCACCAACATCATCAGTGGTGCTATGGGAACCCATTGCTCCACAGCTCTGTACAGCGGGGCTGGAATCGTTCTCAGTAAGTTTTCTTTTAATTTATTATTAACTGTAAATAGGACGTAACCTATTATGTGATAGAAAGGATAATATGACGTGTTCTCCAGCTCTTAATTGGTATGGGTGTCTATCCGTACAGTGATGAATTAAGAATGTCACCAACCAACTCAGTTCTTTCCATGGCTGTTGTCAGATCCGACTAGGGGAGCAAACTACGAAAGATAACTGAACAATGGGCCATACCTTCTTTCTAAGAGAAAACCTATGTCCAGGACTGAATTATTGTTACAGGCCATGTTTTATAATATTCCATTCGATATGACATATAACTATGACATACATTAAGTTATGTAAAATATTGTTATATTAAAATACTAGCTGACCCGACAAACGTTGCTTTGCCATAAAAAGGAATATATATTTTAGGGGTGGGTCAATAAAAATCGCGATGGAAAAATAGGGGTTGATCGTAGAGGGTTGAAAATTCAGGGTTGTATGTATTTTCTAATGCTGCATCACAAAAAAATAAAATATATGTCTAAAATAAAAAAAAAACAATAGGGGTGGACTACCCTTAATATTTATGGGGATGAAACATAGATGTTGTCCGATTCTCAGACCTACCCGTTATGCACACAAAATTTCATAAATATTATATTATAAAAAAATTGTTTCGGAGGAGTTTGGTAAGTAACATTTAGACGCGAGAATTTTATATTTAAGATACCAAGACAACGCCGACGTTTTCTTCAAAATAGCGTGGTTGATTTTGTCATTTGTTCTAATGTGTTTTTACTGTGTTTTAAATTAACAATATTATTTTCCAGGTGGAGCACTAGCAACGATGTTCTTGCCTTCGGACAATCAAATATTTAATTAGTTGTGTACATTACGACGATATTGTATTGAGCTAGGTTATAATTAGATTTGTACAAACTTAAGTGTAAGTGTAAATAAGTGTAGTATTCTGGAGTGAAGACCGCGTCTTGGCCAACGTAGTGTTGGCTCCTTCTGGCCAGATGGCAGGACAAGTTGTGTAAGAGGGCCAGAAGGAGGGGTACAAAAGGCAGTAGATCGAGCTATGTGGAAAGGCCTATGTACAGCAGTGGACGCCTGTGGTCTGTTGATAATGGTGATGATTAGTGTAAGATTAAATATATGTATGTAAGCTATTAAGGTTGTGAAATATTTTTATGTCCATATTGAAGAGGTCAGTATGTTGTAATCTTTATGAAATTTATGAAAGTAAATCTGTCTTTAGTTATCATATTTTGTCTTATTCTCCTACAACTATTACAATACAATATGATAGCCATGCGAATTGCTAATAAGTTCTTTTTACTTTTATTATTTGACTGTGTCACACGGAACGTTATGCTTTGTAGGTTTATTTTTAAATATATTTGTATATTTCTTGAAAGAGGTCTATGTTTAGCAGTGGACTGCAATAGCCTGATGTGTATTTCTTTGGTACATTGTATTCTAAGTTACTCCTTATATCAACTATCTATCAGTGGAATTACGTCAAAATCGGTCTAGCTGTTCGAGGGATTAGACAGAATAAACAGACATGCCGACCACCAAAAATTTTAAAATGATTTTTTTAATATTAGTAAAAAATATTTAATTGTAAATTTTCTAATAATTTGTACTTACAGCGCAACATCAGCATACTACACCGCCACCTACCGAAAATACACCGATCTATGTAGGGACGTTACTACACAGAGTACACAACACAACTAATCCTGAATCGCGCAATAGAAGTTCTCGTGTCGATTATCATACATATAACATCCCAACATGAACTGTTGGGCAGTGGCCCGCCAGGCATGATCACCTCGTCTGGTCGAAGGATCTTCCCTTTATGTCGGATAGACTAGGTGTCAACGTATTCTCGCTAATCTTAACTATCGATTTACCGCCCCCAAAATCTCCTGCATACTAAATTTAATGAAAATCGTTGGAGCCGTTTCCGAGATGCAGGTTGTATATATGTACAAGAATTACTCGTCTCAAGGTATTAGATATGTGTTTGATTCCGTTGGTTTTATCTATGTGCATGGGTTCGTAATAAAACAAAATTTTAATAAAATTATTTCCTCATTGATCTATGAATGACAGCACTATGAAGTAGCAAATATAAAAAAGAGGTGAGTTGAGTACCGTCTCCATTTAAATGTTTGAGGTCAAAGATTTAAATGGAGATATATTAATAGGTCGTTTAAATAGGCGACCAATTGCGAGATTAACTCGTATGGAAAAGGTTCTGTATAATGAATTATAACAGTAATATGGCAATTAAGAACAATCTACCTTTCTTCTTCTTTAAAGCTTTATTAAAAGTGACTATATAAGTCTGCAGTTTATATCAGTATTCGATTTTTTGTGTATATGAGTCGAAGTTACTCTGTTCTGCCTGATGGTAAGCATGAGCAGAGTCCAAGAGTAGTGATCACAACACCCATTACGCATGTAAACAACGTTGCAGCATGGTGACTCACGCTATGGGTCCGCTCGTGTTAATAACAGCAGTTCCCGGACCCCTATCTTCTCAGGCGCAGAGTGGCACACCGTGTGGTTTTAGTCGGCTCGATTCCGGCACACCGCCCCGCCGCAAGCCCCGGTTCGATAGATATTTTCTAAATTCCCTTTTAGGGGCACCGCGTGCTCCCACAAAAAAAGACCTGGTTATAAGAATTGTTACAAAATAATTTAGTAGATTCCCAGGGAGAAACGTCGCTTATTAGTATCGCTTTGAGGAATAATCCTTTACTTCGCTTCGATAGAATATGCATTGACGTAGAGGTTGCGCCTGCGCTGTGGCCGGAAAGAGTCACGTTGTCGGGATCTCCTCCGAAAGCTGCTATATTTCTTTGTATCCAGCGTAAAGCTGATAGCTGGTCTTTCAAACCGAGGTTCGCTATATTATTGAGGCAGAGGAATCCAAGAACACCTACTCCCTGATAGATTTATTATTATTTATATTTCCAACATAACATATTATTATATCAGTAATTAACATCGAACAAGTAAACAGCTGTAAAATTATACAAACTAAGTTCCGTATTAGATAACAATGTGTCAAATTTCACGCTTCAAGTTAATTTGATCTGTATCTTTATGGATGTAAGTAAACTGTTGATCTTCTAGCAGTCGGTGATCCTGACTGGTGAAGCGGAGGTCGCGGCTCGGACCCAAGACAAATAGTTGCGTGTTGAACACAATCATTTGTGCCGCATCTGAGTGTAGTTTACCTACAAAATGTAAGTACGTGGGCTGTTTCAAAATAACAATTAAATAAATATTCCGGTCATCTAACACACAACGCCATCTAGACCCAAGCTAAGCAGAGCTTATGTTATGGGTACTAGACAACTGATATAAATACTTATATACTTTTGGAAAAACTTAGGTACTTATTATACATAGAAAACGCCCAAACTCCGAAACAAATATTTGCAGATTATACAAACATTTGGTCCGGCCCGGGAATCTAACGAGACCTCAAGCTTAGTAGTCGCATACGCTACCATTACGCCACCGAGGCAGTCGTTATACCTATATAAAAATAGTAAGTGAAATGAATGTTCAAATGTGAAAGGTATTTACAGAGGATGGGTAACATTTGTACCCCCGAAGTTGCCAAATAGTCTACAGTTCTAGCAGCCGTGTGAGCGGGCGCGTATCTTGGTGAAAATGAATGTCACCGACGCCGCTCCTTGAGCGTTCGCTATCCAACTCCCCGAAAGCTTGAGGCAGACAAACTTCGCTATACCATTTACCAGTAACTGTTCTAGCGGAATTACTGCTACTGGTTCACTGCGTTGGAAAAATTCCTCTATAATTTTTTTAGTAACACTCCGACCGCGTATTATCTATTTTTGTATTCAAATCGTTGGGTGCAGACACCCATTAGCACGATAAGCTTCCCGCGAAATGTACAGTCAGACAGAGAATATTGAAACATATTAAAAAAAAACTTCACATAGATGGCAAGAGATATACACAAAAAAAATTGAAATAATTATTGTCAAATGAAACATACAGTAATTGTTGTACCCAGTGGCCCCACACTAGGCAAGCCTTGCCTGTGGGTGCCTGTTACGATTACCATTATGGTTACATAAATGCTCGGTTAACGTCAAAATTTATGATTAAAAAAATTAAAAACAAATAACATTAGGATGATAAAAAAAAAGTAAGGAAAAAAGATTTTAACTCAACTAATTTGGGGTTAATTTTACAATTTCTTGTTTTTGTGGGTAAAGAGTTTATCTTTTGCCAAAAAGAAATTTACATTTCACTGTACATAACATGAGAATATGTTTTGGTTCTTGATACATATTATACACCACAGCACTCAATAACAACCATTCAACAGGCCAAAAACTCACAATTTTAATGATACTACTTGTATAACAGAATAAAATAAATGTATGTGGGTTCTCAACTTATCTACAAGTGAAGACGAAAATACAAACATACCATCGCATAGTTGCTAAAAATGCGGATTCGTGGTATAGTTAATACAACAGTAGTACAACTTTATTTGGCAACATCGTATCAGTTAATACTATATTATAGTTGAATGAGTGGGATATTTTCAAGGACATGTATTTGAGTTTTTTAAAGTACTATCACTATCGCAATCAGGATATCGCCACCCTGAATCAACCAGGAACCATCACGCCACGTGCAGAATGAGATCTTCCAACAAAGGAGTTACAAAGGAGATTTGTATTAAAATTAGTCGTCAATCCAAAATAGTTTCATGAAAGAAAAGATTGTAATTATTCTGTGGCTATCAGTTTTCGGAACAACCTAGGTATTTAGAAAAATATATGTTTACTAGCTGACCCACGCAACCACGCAAATTTTCCCCCGTTTTTAATAATAATAAACAATAAATATTCCGGACATCTATAACACACAACACCATCTAGTCCCAAGCTAAGCAGAGCTTGTGTTATGGGTACTAGACAACTGATATAAATACTTATATACTTTTTTTTTGTAAATACATACATATTATACATAGAAAACACCCAAACTCCGAAACAAATATTTGCAGATCATACAAACATTTGGTCCGACCCGGGAATCGAACCCGAGACCTCAAGCTTAGCAGTCGCATACGCTACCACTACGCCACCGAGGCGAGGTTCATTGGTTCTCCGCTCCTATTAGTATTAGCGTGATGATAGCCTATAGCCTTCCTCGATAAATGGTCTCTCTAACACTGAAATAATTTTTAAACCGGACCAGCGGTTCCTGAGATCGTTCAAACAAACAATCAAATAAACAAACTCTTCAGCTTTATAATATTAGCATAGATTAACACTCCGATTACTATAGTATTAGCTGTACATCGATTAGAATCAGACTACAATATATGAATATAAATGTTAAAAAGATTAGGGTACTCGTATTTTGACATTGACATGACAGTGAAGCCTAACCAACTGCTGTGAACTAAGTTTCTTTTTTTTTTTTTTCTCTATTTATTTAGTGAGGGCTTAGTCACAAAGTGATTATGTCGACCTACTAAGTTTCTTATAACAATAGCTGTGTGTATCAGAATGTGTTGTCCCTTTTACTATTAATACTTCATTTGCATGCAAACAAGGGACAGGAATATCGTAATTTGTTTTAGTTGTTTTGAAGTGCGACGCCCATTCTTTATTTCTTTCCGAGTGGTAACGCCTGGAGTATGTGGTATTTCTAGTAAAAACCACCCGGTCGGATGCGCTCGCTCTCTACTCCAGGAAGGACCGATGTGAATTCAGGTGGGGACGAAATGACACCGCACCTATCTAGGCCCGATGTGGAGTCAAACCTAAAGATTCTCTCAATCTATAATTTAGTGCGAGGCGCAAGACCAGTGGCGTAGCGTGTCTTGTCGGGGCCCCGTATAAAAAATTTGCTTGGAGGCCCTTATTAATATATGGGGGTAAAGATTTTTCACAAAAGAAAAAAAATATTATGAAAAGAAATATTTATTTATCATAACATAATTTAACCATTTTACAAATAAAAATAAAATTTAAAATATTCGCTCTCCTTGCCTTTTTTTCGGCAAACTGATTTATTAAATAATTTATGGCTGATGATGATTTTAGTTTTTCTAAAGTTTCTGCCTCTATGGACAATAGTGAGAGGTCTGACAGCCGTTCTTGTCCCATCGAAGTTCTTAAGTAATTTTTTATCTGTTTTAATTTTGAAAAACTTCTTTCAGCTGTTGCGGTTGTAACTGGAAGGGTCAAGAATAAAAAGCATGCTGTGATTACCTCGGGAAAACTGGATGCAAGACTATTGAATTTTACTAGCAATAATTCAATGAGTTCTTTAATGGAATAAATTTTTTGAAGTGAAAACTTCTTTAGCGGCGCTGTGTACTTTTTTGGAATGGGTAAAAATGTATAAACTCGCGTCAGGTCACGTGACCTGATCGAAAATTCGTAAGACGGATGGAGAGAGGACAGACGGCGCAGGGCGCTTGCGCGAATGTTCATGTGTGTATGTAATATAAATTGTCATGTTTGCGTACGCTAGCGCAATAAATGAATATTGTATTCCACCACATAAATAATAGTACTTTTATACTGATAATGAAAGCAATTCGTACAAAATTATTCTCTAACCATTCCAAAATATCAAAAATGCACAACGTTAATATTCAAGTTTTCACTTCTGCCGGCACTCCCGGAGTGCAACCCGTCGATTCTTTTATTTCAGATCTTAAGCATGTTTTTAGAGCCTTTAATTGGTCACAAAGATTAAGTGAGATGTCTTTACTGTATTTTGCAGACAGTTTTCCGGAAGCGTTTAATATCTCTTCGCTTGAAGAAGATAGGAGTTTCTCCGGTTGTAATATTTCGAACATATTACTCAGGTCGCAAAGGCTCTGAAATCTTTCTTTAGTTTGAGAAATTAATATATCTAAACAGCAATAGTATACATTGACTTTGAAATAGGATTCCGGGTCGCAAATTCTCTCATCTTGTGATAACTCATCAAAAAAACGCTTCGTTGTCTTTCGCCTACTGTTTTTAAAAACAGTTGTTACCCCCACTCTTTTGCTAAATCTTTGGATTCATTCAGCAAACTATTAAATGAATTCTGATTTCTTAATTGGCACAGTCTATTTAAAAGATTACTTAATAAAATACTAGATTTCTGTAAGTCATTATTTTCATTCTGTAGAGCTTTAGAAACACGATTAATAATTTCAAATAGTGAAGAAAAAAATGTAACGAGCACTAAGAAATCATAACTCTCTAAAATATTAATTATACTTTTACATTCTTCACGTTCATCTTTTTTATTTGAAATTAAATTTAGTTGGTACAAAGTTTTCATGATTAGTAAAAAATTTTTCTTTGCCGCTAATAAAGCCTCGTTCCTAGAAGACCATCTGGTAGGACATACCTTTTTAAGGGTAATCAAATATTTTTCAGATGAATCGTCACTTAGCATTGCCCAGCGTTTTATACTATTGCCAAAAAAAAGTATATATTTTTTCTAAATTATCGAAAAAAGTCGATACTTCACGAAAATGTCTCGCAGCATCGTTTAAAACTAAGTTTAAAGCGTGCGCAGCACAATGAACATAATCGGCATTTGGAGCATGCTCTTTTATTAGGGTTTGTAATCCTCCATACACCCGACATAACATTCGCTCCATCGTAACCCTGTCCTCTACATTTAGTCAAATCAATTCCATATTCTTTAGTCAAATTTAAAATGTCAGTTTTCAGACCTGCACCACTGCAATCGGTTACTGCTATAAATCCTAAAAAGGACTCACAGATTTTTATTTCTTTGGGCACATTATCATCATTTTCTGTAACCGAGATATATCGAAAAACTACAGATAGTTGGTCAATTTTTGACAAGTCTTGTGTTGTATCCAGAATTATTGTCAGAAATGGAGCTTTTTTAATTTCTGAGATAATATTGTTCCTAACGGTGGTACCAAGCAAACTAATAATTTCGTTTTGAATCGTAGGGCTTAAATAATTTATTTCAACTTTCGGTTTTAGAAGAAGTTCTTTTAAAGTTGCATCATAGTTAGATAGCAGACGTGAAATTGCCATAAAATTGCCAGAATCAGAATCATGCCCCCTCAAAGGTAGATTGCAAGATACTAAAGTAATTATAACATTAATTATACGATGCAGTACATCTCTCCAGAATGTAATTTTACTATTGATTTCACTTTTCAATAGAGTATTGATGGTATTTCCTTGCAACCAATTATTATAAGAGAGTGAGGCATTAATATGCTGCTGTGACTTTTCATGGTCAAGTACAGTTTGCGTAAAGTTGCTTCTAACCGAAACACCGTTAACCCAAGCAGAGGAGTACGATTTGTTTTGACGATCTGCTAATAACCAACAGAAGTGACAGTACGGTTTGTTTAAAACGTTAGAATAACATAACCATGGTCTTATAATTTTTATGCCTGCCTGATTGAAATATGAATAATAATAGGCCGAAAAAGGTCGGTTACTTTCTGAAAGTTTTGGAAATGGTCCTTGTGGTTTAAATGGACCCAATTTAAAAATTATTTTTCGTTTGCATTCAGATAAATTGTCACCAAAATTTCCTCCATCTGATGAAATTATATTACAATCTTCAGATATATCAGAATCGTTGACTTGGGGTTCTTCGATTTCTGGATGGACATCCGATAAAGTATGTGCTTGGCTTTCTTCTATTTCCGGATGGATATGTGACGAAGAACGTGCTTCAGAAGAATCTAAATATAAACGAGTAAATGTTAAAAAATAAATACGAATGCTTTGATACTAAACTAAAAAGAGTTATATATAAATAAATAACTTTACTAAGGGTCACAGTTAGAGAGTGTTCAGTTCAGACGCACACAGACTCTACGCGGATTGTGCTCGTACCTATTAGTAGATACAAAATCACCTGCAGCCCGTCCGTGCATTACATTACACCTGCGTGCAATTTGAACGTAGCGCGTACACTACGCCCCATACTAAACGAGAACCCGAAAGCGAGTATGCACATCTGAAGTTCTCAACACGCAATTTACGATACGATACGGACTGATAGACAAACAACAAAACAAATTGATCCTATACATAAGTTAGAATTTTGATTTTTTTTAATCAAGGCACGGAACTTTTTGTGACGGACAGATGGACAGACCGAAATTAAAAGATTTCCTTGTTTATCACTACGGGCCCCTAATAAATGGGTTGGGTAGTACTTACCTTTCCAATCTAAATCACTCACAGTACCTTGTCTCTGAAAAAATGAAGAATTTTGGGCACTTTTTTTATAACCTCTACCCTTTTCTGTTTACTTTTTCTTTTCTCAGCGCCGCTGGGATAATCTATTTTCCTTTCACTCATTTCTTTTACAAATCGCTACTAATACTGCTAAACCAGAAGAACAATATTGTTTGTACTGAATTACAATGTAATGCACATTTATCTACATAAAGCGCGTAAATAAACACTGCACTGCACTCCGTGGTTTAACATCCAATGTAAAGTACACGTACATCGCGATATCGATGAAGGATTCCCCGCTGAGTTGAAGATGAAGTAAGTAAAACGGGGAAGTCCCGCAGCCCGCCATAACGATGTAGTGTTACCAACTTTTGAACGCACGCTTAAGGCGGGAAAAAAAGTAATTGCTTTAAAGAATTTTGTCATTTGTAAAATAAAATAAATTAGAAAGTTTTTATTTTTTTCCTTACACACTTTGGGGGCCCCCGTGGCCCGGGGGCCCCGTATAATGATACGGCAGATACGGCGGTAGCTACGCCCCTGCGCAAGACATACCATCAAGAAATATAATGATCTACGTCTTATCAAAAACGCAAAAAAAGTTAGATTGAATCTGAGTTATGAATAAGGAGATAAATTATTCCAACCTTATGTCATACCGATCATATGCCGCCTAAATGAATTTTGATGTCTGTCGATGTCAAAATCATAAATCATAAGGAAATAAAATGATCAAAACATTATAGACTACAAAAAACCAGGCAATGATAATAAACTATAGCTCATTTTATTCTCGTAATATGCAATTTAGTACAAATCCAACTAATAATATTATAAATGACAAAGTTAGCGGGTATATGTATGGATTTTAGTTACTCTTTCACGCAAAAACAGCTGAACACGAGTTTGGCATGACACATATGGTAATTTCTATATCAAATATATAATTGTAGTATTTCCGTAGCATGAACAAGGTACAATAACAGCAGCAAGTAAAGCCGTGTGGTAAAGTAAGTTAGATGTAAATTTAATAAGGATTTTCATTACTCCTACTCTATCTTAAGGCTCATAATAGATTAAGCATCATTCTTCTTATTATTAGGTTTGATATTATGTAGTAAACAGAATTAAAAAAAAATTAACCAGATTATAATAATACTGCATTTACGATCAAGATAGAAGCACTGTAATAATTTCATTCTGCTACCAGGCATCAGGGTTGGTGCAGTGTGGTTTCGCAACTGGGAGGGGTCCGGTTGTGTTAGTAACTGCCGTTGCCGGACCCCTCCCTTCTCAGGCGCAGAGTGTCACACCGTGTGGTTTTAGTCGGTTCGATTCCGACACACCGCCCCGCCGCAAACCCCGCAGGGGTGACGAACCGAGGGTGTTTACACACGTAAAAAAAAAAGTGTGGTTTCGCAACAAATACAGGTAACAGGCATAAATAGGCTCGACTGGGGCGTTTCTACCCCCTCACAGAAAACCAACGTAAAATGACAACATTCGTTCTGTCGTGTTTCGTTGGTGACCGCGAGACCGGAGGCCCCATGATGCGGGAGCATCTCAATAGGCCGCCATTGGGAACGTGCGCAATGAAGGTGCTGCCAACTGGTGTCGCCAATCCGAATCTTGTACTCTATTAATACTTTACATTGACATTTATAACAAGTAAACACAATTAATCTTATTATGAAAAATTATTATTCTAGCTAATCATAATGGATTGTTGCATTTTTTTGGATGTAACGGGTGTTTTTTTTAAGCTAGATAGAACTTTAAATTGTAAAAAGTAACACAAAAAATTAAATTTTGATGAAACTTTTTTTTTATTTGTTTCAGTATACTCTGACAAATCATCATGAATAGACTCGGCAATTTTGCTTATTAACAAACCCGTTAAGCCAAAAATGCGCCTCATCGCTGAACACAATTTTGCGATAAAACAGTCGTCTATAAGTTGCGCGAATCGACGACTGATTTTCAAAGTAAATTTGGATAATTTCGTAGCGTTGTTCAAGCGTGAGTCTATTCATGATGATTTGTCAGAGTATACTGAAACAAATAAAAAAAAAAGTTTCATCAAAATTTAATTTTTTGTGTTACTTTTTACAATTTAAAGTTCTATCTAGCTTAAAAAAACACCCTATACATCCAGAAAAAATAAAAATAAATCGTATAGCGTAAAATTTTATTACTTTCCAAAGAATAGTACTGTTATGCCTTGGTCATGTGAAAAAACACAATTATTTCTTACTCTTTCGTCTTGAGTGTGTTAGCTAATGTTTCTCATAAAGTAGCTGTGGAAATATCGTGTTATTCAAGCTGTTTAATCAAATTAAAAAGTTGAAGTTTTTTGACTGCTGATGGAAATAACTCGGACATTTTCAGTCCCTTATCGTAACCCAATAACTGCCGATAAGATAGTTTACCCCATTATTGGGCATCGTTAGTTTTTGATTTACTGCTTTCAGGAGAATTTACATATATAAATAAGGCTCAGATGAAGTTTGTATTTTCCTGAAAGGCCAGGCTTGCTTTTACAAAATGCACTTGCAATGTTTCTGTTATAGTCAAGCTGAAAAAATGAAGATATAAATAAAATTAACTGTGTAGGTACTTTCAAAAACTATGACATAAATGAAAAGGTAGAGGTGGTTCTACCACGCTGGGTTGGGCCGGCTTCACCGGGGCGGTACTACCCGCGCACAGAAAATCAATATAAAATGACTGCGTTCGTGCTGTCGTGTCTCGTTGGTGAGTGCGAGACCGGAGGCCCAATGATGCAGAAGCATCACTAAGCCACCATGCTATCTGCATTCGCAATAAGTATGGTGACCACCACTCTTGGATTCTGCTTATGTTTTCCATCAGGCAGAGTAAAGTAATTTTGGCAGGGCCAAATTTAAAAGAATGTAATTCTGATAATTCTTTATGGTATATACGTAGTCACACGTTACATAGAAACGTATCATAACACTTTAACAACGCGTGACTACGGCTTTTCAAACTTGAAGAAGTGTATCTCTGTACCTTGTTAAATCTAGTGTCCTGAAAATCTTGATGCATACTTTTTCAGCGTCGTTTTTTGAAGTAAATGAAGGTTTTATTTTTCTTATTTTCATACTACTTATATCATATTAAAAAAAAGTATAATTCAATAATTCAAGAGATAATTTTGTTTAGGTACATGTTTGAAAGCACGATGACTGGTCTAATAAGTTTCCTTTAATGTCCGCATAGTGTCGCTTTTGTCAATATAGTTCTGGCATCTATAGTTATAGTTTCTACACGTTGCCTTTAGCGTGTGTCACCATTTTTTTGTACCTGTGGAAACCCCCTCGGGTCCAAAAAAATGGTGACACACTAACTAAATGGTGAAAAACTAACGATGCCCAATAATGGGGTAAACTATCTTATCGGCAGTTATTGGGTTACGATAAGGGACTGAAAATGTCCGAGTTATTTCCATCAGCAGTCAAAAAACTTCAACTTTTTAATTTGATTAAACAGCTTGAATAACACGATATTTCCACAGCTACTTTATGAGAAACATTAGCTAACACACTCAAGACGAAAGAGTAAGAAATAATTGTGTTTTTTCACATGACCAAGGCATAACAGTACTATTCTTTGGAAAGTAATAAAATTTTACGCTATACGATTTATTTTTATTTTTTCTGGATGTATAGGGTGTTTTTTTAAGCTAGATAGAACTTTAAATTGTAAAAAGTAACACAAAAAATTAAATTTTGATGAAACTTTTTTTTTTATTTGTTTCAGTATACTCTGACAAATCATCATGAATAGACTCACGCTTGAACAACGCTACGAAATTATCCAAATTTACTTTGAAAATCAGTCGTCGATTCGCGCAACTTATAGACGACTGTTTTATCGCAAAATTGTGTTCAGCGATGAGGCTATTCATGATGATTTGTCAGAGTATACTGAAACAAATAAAAAAAAAGTTTCATCAAAATTTAATTTTTTGTGTTACTTTTTACAATTTAAAGTTCTATCTAGCTTAAAAAAACACCCGTTACATCCAAAAAAATGCAACAATCCATTATGATTAGCTAGAATAATAATTTTTCATAATAAGATTAATTGTGTTTACTTGTTATAAATGTCAATGTAAAGTATTAATAGAGTACAAGATTCGGATTGGCGACACCAGTTGGCAGCACCTTCATTGCGCACGTTCCCAATGGCGGCCTATTGAGATGCTCCCGCATCATGGGGCCTCCGGTCTCGCGGTCACCAACGAAACACGACAGAACGAATGTTGTCATTTTACGTTGGTTTTCTGTGAGGGGGTAGAAACGCCCCAGTCGAGCCTATTTATGCCTGTTACCTGTATTTGTTGCGAAACCACACTTTTTTTTTTACGTGTGTAAACACCCTCGGTTCGTCACCCCGCAGGGGTTTGCGGCGGGGCGGTGTGTCGGAATCGAACCGACTAAAACCACACGGTGTGACACTCTGCGCCTGAGAAGGGAGGGGTCCGGCAACGGCAGTTACTAACACAACCGGACCCCTCCCAGTTGCGAAACCACACTGCACCAACCCTGATGCCTGGTAGCAGAATGAAATTATTACAGTGCTTCTATCTTGATCGTAAATGCAGTATTATTATAATCTGGTTAATTTTTTTTTAATTCTGTTTACTACATAATATCAAACCTAATAATAAGAAGAATGATGCTAAATCTATTATGAGCCTTAAGATAGAGTAGGAGTAATGAAAATCCTTATTAAATTTACATCTAACTTACTTTACCACACGGCTTTACTTGCTGCTGTTATTGTACCTTGTTCATGCTACGGAAATACTACAATTATATATTTGATATAGAAATTACCATATGTGTCATGCCAAACTCGTGTTCAGCTGTTTTTGCGTGAAAGAGTAACTAAAATCCATACATATACCCGCTAACTTTGTCATTTATAATATTATTAGTTGGATTTGTACTAAATTGCATATTACGAGAATAAAATGAGCTATAGTTTATTATCATTGCCTGGTTTTTTGTAGTCTATAATGTTTTGATCATTTTATTTCCTTATGATTTATGATTTTGACATCGACAGACATCAAAATTCATTTAGGCGGCATATGATCGGTATGACATAAGGTTGGAATAATTTATCTCCTTATTCATAACTCAGATTCAATCTAACTTTTTTTTGCGTTTTTGATAAGACGTAGATCATTATATTTCTTGATGGTATGTCTTGCGCAGGGGCGTAGCTACCGCCGTATCTGCCGTATCATTATACGGGGCCCCCGGGCCACGGGGGCCCCCAAAGTGTGTAAGGAAAAAAATAAAAACTTTCTAATTTATTTTATTTTACAAATGACAAAATTCTTTAAAGCAATTACTTTTTTTCCCGCCTTAAGCGTGCGTTCAAAAGTTGGTAACACTACATCGTTATGGCGGGCTGCGGGACTTCCCCGTTTTACTTACTTCATCTTCAACTCAGCGGGGAATCCTTCATCGATATCGCGATGTACGTGTACTTTACATTGGATGTTAAACCACGGAGTGCAGTGCAGTGTTTATTTACGCGCTTTATGTAGATAAATGTGCATTACATTGTAATTCAGTACAAACAATATTGTTCTTCTGGTTTAGCAGTATTAGTAGCGATTTGTAAAAGAAATGAGTGAAAGGAAAATAGATTATCCCAGCGGCGCTGAGAAAAGAAAAAGTAAACAGAAAAGGGTAGAGGTTATAAAAAAAGTGCCCAAAATTCTTCATTTTTTCAGAGACAAGGTACTGTGAGTGATTTAGATTGGAAAGGTAAGTACTACCCAACCCATTTATTAGGGGCCCGTAGTGATAAACAAGGAAATCTTTTAATTTCGGTCTGTCCATCTGTCCGTCACAAAAAGTTCCGTGCCTTGATTAAAAAAAATCAAAATTCTAACTTATGTATAGGATCAATTTGTTTTGTTGTTTGTCTATCAGTCCGTATCGTATCGTAAATTGCGTGTTGAGAACTTCAGATGTGCATACTCGCTTTCGGGTTCTCGTTTAGTATGGGGCGTAGTGTACGCGCTACGTTCAAATTGCACGCAGGTGTAATGTAATGCACGGACGGGCTGCAGGTGATTTTGTATCTACTAATAGGTACGAGCACAATCCGCGTAGAGTCTGTGTGCGTCTGAACTGAACACTCTCTAACTGTGACCCTTAGTAAAGTTATTTATTTATATATAACTCTTTTTAGTTTAGTATCAAAGCATTCGTATTTATTTTTTAACATTTACTCGTTTATATTTAGATTCTTCTGAAGCACGTTCTTCGTCACATATCCATCCGGAAATAGAAGAAAGCCAAGCACATACTTTATCGGATGTCCATCCAGAAATCGAAGAACCCCAAGTCAACGATTCTGATATATCTGAAGATTGTAATATAATTTCATCAGATGGAGGAAATTTTGGTGACAATTTATCTGAATGCAAACGAAAAATAATTTTTAAATTGGGTCCATTTAAACCACAAGGACCATTTCCAAAACTTTCAGAAAGTAACCGACCTTTTTCGGCCTATTATTATTCATATTTCAATCAGGCAGGCATAAAAATTATAAGACCATGGTTATGTTATTCTAACGTTTTAAACAAACCGTACTGTCACTTCTGTTGGTTATTAGCAGATCGTCAAAACAAATCGTACTCCTCTGCTTGGGTTAACGGTGTTTCGGTTAGAAGCAACTTTACGCAAACTGTACTTGACCATGAAAAGTCACAGCAGCATATTAATGCCTCACTCTCTTATAATAATTGGTTGCAAGGAAATACCATCAATACTCTATTGAAAAGTGAAATCAATAGTAAAATTACATTCTGGAGAGATGTACTGCATCGTATAATTAATGTTATAATTACTTTAGTATCTTGCAATCTACCTTTGAGGGGGCATGATTCTGATTCTGGCAATTTTATGGCAATTTCACGTCTGCTATCTAACTATGATGCAACTTTAAAAGAACTTCTTCTAAAACCGAAAGTTGAAATAAATTATTTAAGCCCTACGATTCAAAACGAAATTATTAGTTTGCTTGGTACCACCGTTAGGAACAATATTATCTCAGAAATTAAAAAAGCTCCATTTCTGACAATAATTCTGGATACAACACAAGACTTGTCAAAAATTGACCAACTATCTGTAGTTTTTCGATATATCTCGGTTACAGAAAATGATGATAATGTGCCCAAAGAAATAAAAATCTGTGAGTCCTTTTTAGGATTTATAGCAGTAACCGATTGCAGTGGTGCAGGTCTGAAAACTGACATTTTAAATTTGACTAAAGAATATGGAATTGATTTGACTAAATGTAGAGGACAGGGTTACGATGGAGCGAATGTTATGTCGGGTGTATGGAGGATTACAAACCCTAATAAAAGAGCATGCTCCAAATGCCGATTATGTTCATTGTGCTGCGCACGCTTTAAACTTAGTTTTAAACGATGCTGCGAGACATTTTCGTGAAGTATCGACTTTTTTCGATAATTTAGAAAAAATATATACTTTTTTTTGGCAATAGTATAAAACGCTGGGCAATGCTAAGTGACGATTCATCTGAAAAATATTTGATTACCCTTAAAAAGGTATGTCCTACCAGATGGTCTTCTAGGAACGAGGCTTTATTAGCGGCAAAGAAAAATTTTTTACTAATCATGAAAACTTTGTACCAACTAAATTTAATTTCAAATAAAAAAGATGAACGTGAAGAATGTAAAAGTATAATTAATATTTTAGAGAGTTATGATTTCTTAGTGCTCGTTACATTTTTTTCTTCACTATTTGAAATTATTAATCGTGTTTCTAAAGCTCTACAGAATGAAAATAATGACTTACAGAAATCTAGTATTTTATTAAGTAATCTTTTAAATAGACTGTGCCAATTAAGAAATCAGAATTCATTTAATAGTTTGCTGAATGAATCCAAAGATTTAGCAAAAGAGTGGGGGTAACAACTGTTTTTAAAAACAGTAGGCGAAAGACAACGAAGCGTTTTTTTGATGAGTTATCACAAGATGAGAGAATTTGCGACCCGGAATCCTATTTCAAAGTCAATGTATACTATTGCTGTTTAGATATATTAATTTCTCAAACTAAAGAAAGATTTCAGAGCCTTTGCGACCTGAGTAATATGTTCGAAATATTACAACCGGAGAAACTCCTATCTTCTTCAAGCGAAGAGATATTAAACGCTTCCGGAAAACTGTCTGCAAAATACAGTAAAGACATCTCACTTAATCTTTGTGACCAATTAAAGGCTCTAAAAACATGCTTAAGATCTGAAATAAAAGAATCGACGGGTTGCACTCCGGGAGTGCCGGCAGAAGTGAAAACTTGAATATTAACGTTGTGCATTTTTGATATTTTGGAATGGTTAGAGAATAATTTTGTACGAATTGCTTTCATTATCAGTATAAAAGTACTATTATTTATGTGGTGGAATACAATATTCATTTATTGCGCTAGCGTACGCAAACATGACAATTTATATTACATACACACATGAACATTCGCGCAAGCGCCCTGCGCCGTCTGTCCTCTCTCCATCCGTCTTACGAATTTTCGATCAGGTCACGTGACCTGACGCGAGTTTATACATTTTTACCCATTCCAAAAAAGTACACAGCGCCGCTAAAGAAGTTTTCACTTCAAAAAATTTATTCCATTAAAGAACTCATTGAATTATTGCTAGTAAAATTCAATAGTCTTGCATCCAGTTTTCCCGAGGTAATCACAGCATGCTTTTTATTCTTGACCCTTCCAGTTACAACCGCAACAGCTGAAAGAAGTTTTTCAAAATTAAAACAGATAAAAAATTACTTAAGAACTTCGATGGGACAAGAACGGCTGTCAGACCTCTCACTATTGTCCATAGAGGCAGAAACTTTAGAAAAACTAAAATCATCATCAGCCATAAATTATTTAATAAATCAGTTTGCCGAAAAAAAGGCAAGGAGAGCGAATATTTTAAATTTTATTTTTATTTGTAAAATGGTTAAATTATGTTATGATAAATAAATATTTCTTTTCATAATATTTTTTTTCTTTTGTGAAAAATCTTTACCCCCATATATTAATAAGGGCCTCCAAGCAAATTTTTTATACGGGGCCCCGACAAGACACGCTACGCCACTGGTCTTGCGCCTCGCACTAAATTATAGATTGAGAGAATCTTTAGGTTTGACTCCACATCGGGCCTAGATAGGTGCGGTGTCATTTCGTCCCCACCTGAATTCACATCGGTCCTTCCTGGAGTAGAGAGCGAGCGCATCCGACCGGGTGGTTTTTACTAGAAATACCACATACTCCAGGCGTTACCACTCGGAAAGAAATAAAGAATGGGCGTCGCACTTCAAAACAACTAAAACAAATTACGATATTCCTGTCCCTTGTTTGCATGCAAATGAAGTATTAATAGTAAAAGGGACAACACATTCTGATACACACAGCTATTGTTATAAGAAACTTAGTAGGTCGACATAATCACTTTGTGACTAAGCCCTCACTAAATAAATAGAGAAAAAAAAAAAAAGAAACTTAGTTCACAGCAGTTGGTTAGGCTTCACTGTCATGTCAATGTCAAAATACGAGTACCCTAATCTTTTTAACATTTATATTCATATATTGTAGTCTGATTCTAATCGATGTACAGCTAATACTATAGTAATCGGAGTGTTAATCTATGCTAATATTATAAAGCTGAAGAGTTTGTTTATTTGATTGTTTGTTTGAACGATCTCAGGAACCGCTGGTCCGGTTTAAAAATTATTTCAGTGTTAGAGAGACCATTTATCGAGGAAGGCTATAGGCTATCATCACGCTAATACTAATAGGAGCGGAGAACCAATGAACCTCGCCTCGGTGGCGTAGTGGTAGCGTATGCGACTGCTAAGCTTGAGGTCTCGGGTTCGATTCCCGGGTCGGACCAAATGTTTGTATGATCTGCAAATATTTGTTTCGGAGTTTGGGTGTTTTCTATGTATAACATGTATGTATTTACAAAAAAAAAGTATATAAGTATTTATATCAGTTGTCTAGTACCCATAACACAAGCTCTGCTTAGCTTGGGACTATAGTCGTTCCAATACTTTATTTAACTTTTGACAGATCACGCACATAAAGTTTTGTAATAATTTTTGATACAATGTACTACAGATAATACTGTACTTTATGGGCGGGCTCCGCCTACTTAGGGATGTGTCATTCGTAATTAATGACCACAGACTATAAAAACGGTTTTGAAATAAATCGATTTTCGATTATATTAATAAAACATACAATAAAATTATTGTGATTATATTTGATATCAAATCACGTAAAAAGCTTTATTATTTTGCATTAAAATGCCCTAAATGTCTCTGTTTCAATGCATAAATAATTTGCGTAATGAAAACAGTTCCATCGTACTCGTACCTAGTAATGGGATCGAATGTATTCGCCGCAAATTAATGAATCTAAAATAATTGTTTAGACTTACTATAGTTGGTTCAAATAAAAACTACCTGCGGTACCTACTTGTAATGAACAGGTACAAAATGTTGAAATTCGTAGTAATTTACGGATTAAAAATAAAACAACCAAAAGAGGTACTGTAATACTAATTTTAATTATAAAGAATCGTCTTCTTCGTATGACCAGGAATCATCATCACTTGAGTTCTCAGTAATATTGATTATCATTTCTTGGATAGATAAATTGTCGAATGCAACTTCCCGATCCCAATCCGACATTATCACCTTCTTTGTTTTTTCTACAACATTCGCCCAGTTTTCTGGAGTTACTTTTTCACACGCATTTTTCAGTAAATTCAGCATTTTTCTTGCGGTGAAAGGAGGAGTTGTATTGTTCCTTGCAGCATATCCTTTAACTTGTGCCCAGATCATTTCAATTGCATTATATTGACAGTGATATGGGGGAATTCTGAGGACGGTATGCCCATGCTCTGCTGCCATTTCATCTATGACGTATCGTTTTGGCAGCTTCTTTGTTTTTAATATCTTTACTAACTCTACTTTTAGTAGGGACTCATTCACCTCTTCGCCATTGTCACGGAGCCAGTTTATAATTTCATGTTTTTTGTTGGCCTGTGTTGGTATTTTATTAATTTGACGAGAGTGATAAGGTGCATTATCAATAAATATTATTGATGGCTCTTCGAGTGATGTAAGCATTTCTCTGAACCACTTTTCATACACGTTCGAATTCATCTCCTCATGATAATCTCCTGTTTTCTGGGATTTAAAAGCTAATAGAGCGCCTGGCACAAATCCTTTTACTGTTCCTGCATGACAAATAATCAGTCGTTCGCCTTTTCCCATTGGTACTGTAGAAGTGGAGCCAACGGTGTTGTCAGTCCAAGTTTTTGACAGCGTATGATTCGCATTGAGCCAAGTTTCATCTGTGAAAACAACATTCGACCAATCTTCTATTTTTTTTGCTTGTCTTAAAAAATCGCATCTATACAAAGCAATATCATTGCGTTCCATTAAAATTTTTCGTTTGTCACATTTTTGGAATAACATTCCAATGTCTTTCAATACCTTTGTCAGAGAAGATTTTTGACCACGGAACAAACCACTATTTCGAAGAGATTGTGTTAGTTTTTTTAATGTTGGAATCTCTTTTCTTTGGTAATAGTCGTATATATGACGACGAATAGCATCAGCGTCAAAATTGTCAACGGCTGTAACTTTACTAGGCGGACGTTTTTTCTTAGGTGTAGATAGCTTATTCTGTTCCATGCCACTGCTGCCGTAGCCTTCTTTTGTTATTTTTGCCACTGTTGGAGCACTAATACCTAATGCTGCTGCAACACGGTCTCTAACTTGAGTCACTGGTATAAGAGGCCCACCATTACGGCTTTACTTTTCAAAGTATTCACGAAGTCGCAAGACAAACCCTCTTGTTCGTCCTTTGAGTACTTTCTTTTTTGGCATTTTGACAGTAACGAAGGCAGGAACGATACGCTCAACTCAACCAAACGTGAGAATTCACAAATAAATCAATACGGAGGAATATAAATACTCAACTATATTGAAGGTTACTCATTGAAGTACTGTAGATTATTTTAAAATAGACATAGAGAGATTTAATAAAGATCATCAATAGTTTAACAAATACAATATTAACCACTGAATTACAACACAATACAATAATACATTTTGAAAATTCAGTTCCTTTTATATATTTTTTCATGACATAGAACCGTCATATTTGAACAACATTCTTTTAATCCATTTCTTCTTTATTTTGACAAAGGAGGTCGAACATTGAAACACATAGAAATATGAAGTACGAAATTGTCTATAAAATAATGAGTTTGTTAAATCGATTAAAACTTCTTAATGCATAAAATCGATCGATGAAAGAAATCGAATAGGTAACGGGTCTCACTATTTGATTAAATATTAGAGCTGTCAAAAGTTAAATAAACTATTGGAACGACTATAGATGGTGTTGTGTGTTATAGATGTCCGGAATATTTATTGTTTATTATTATTAAAAACGGGGGAAAATTTGCGTGGTTGCGTGGGTCAGCTAGTAAACATATATTTTTCTAAATACCTAGGTTGTTCCGAAAACTGATAGCCACAGAATAATTACAATCTTTTCTTTCATGAAACTATTTTGGATTGACGACTAATTTTAATACAAATCTCCTTTGTAACTCCTTTGTTGGAAGATCTCATTCTGCACGTGGCGTGATGGTTCCTGGTTGATTCAGGGTGGCGATATCCTGATTGCGATAGTGATAGTACTTTAAAAAACTCAAATACATGTCCTTGAAAATATCCCACTCATTCAACTATAATATAGTATTAACTGATACGATGTTGCCAAATAAAGTTGTACTACTGTTGTATTAACTATACCACGAATCCGCATTTTTAGCAACTATGCGATGGTATGTTTGTATTTTCGTCTTCACTTGTAGATAAGTTGAGAACCCACATACATTTATTTTATTCTGTTATACAAGTAGTATCATTAAAATTGTGAGTTTTTGGCCTGTTGAATGGTTGTTATTGAGTGCTGTGGTGTATAATATGTATCAAGAACCAAAACATATTCTCATGTTATGTACAGTGAAATGTAAATTTCTTTTTGGCAAAAGATAAACTCTTTACCCACAAAAACAAGAAATTGTAAAATTAACCCCAAATTAGTTGAGTTAAAATCTTTTTTCCTTACTTTTTTTTTATCATCCTAATGTTATTTGTTTTTAATTTTTTTAATCATAAATTTTGACGTTAACCGAGCATTTATGTAACCATAATGGTAATCGTAACAGGCACCCACAGGCAAGGCTTGCCTAGTGTGGGGCCACTGGGTACAACAATTACTGTATGTTTCATTTGACAATAATTATTTCAATTTTTTTTGTGTATATCTCTTGCCATCTATGTGAAGTTTTTTTTTAATATGTTTCAATATTCTCTGTCTGACTGTACATTTCGCGGGAAGCTTATCGTGCTAATGGGTGTCTGCACCCAACGATTTGAATACAAAAATAGATAATACGCGGTCGGAGTGTTACTAAAAAAATTATAGAGGAATTTTTCCAACGCAGTGAACCAGTAGCAGTAATTCCGCTAGAACAATTACTGGTAAATGGTATAGCGAAGTTTGTCTGCCTCAAGCTTTCGGGGAGTTGGATAGCGAACGCTCAAGGAGCGGCGTCGGTGACATTCATTTTCACCAAGATACGCGCCCGCTCACACGGCTGCTAGAACTGTAGACTATTTGGCAACTTCGGGGGTACAAATGTTACCCATCCTCTGTAAATACCTTTCACATTTGAACATTCATTTCACTTACTATTTTTATATAGGTATAACGACTGCCTCGGTGGCGTAATGGTAGCGTATGCGACTACTAAGCTTGAGGTCTCGTTAGATTCCCGGGCCGGACCAAATGTTTGTATAATCTGCAAATATTTGTTTCGGAGTTTGGGCGTTTTCTATGTATAATAAGTACCTAAGTTTTTCCAAAAGTATATAAGTATTTATATCAGTTGTCTAGTACCCATAACATAAGCTCTGCTTAGCTTGGGTCTAGATGGCGTTGTGTGTTAGATGACCGGAATATTTATTTTATTGTTATTTTGAAACAGCCCACGTACTTACATTTTGTAGGTAAACTACACTCAGATGCGGCACAAATGATTGTGTTCAACACGCAACTATTTGTCTTGGGTCCGAGCCGCGACCTCCGCTTCACCAGTCAGGATCACCGACTGCTAGAAGATCAACAGTTTACTTACATCCATAAAGATACAGATCAAATTAACTTGAAGCGTGAAATTTGACACATTGTTATCTAATACGGAACTTAGTTTGTATAATTTTACAGCTGTTTACTTGTTCGATGTTAATTACTGATATAATAATATGTTATGTTGGAAATATAAATAATAATAAATCTATCAGGGAGTAGGTGTTCTTGGATTCCTCTGCCTCAATAATATAGCGAACCTCGGTTTGAAAGACCAGCTATCAGCTTTACGCTGGATACAAAGAAATATAGCAGCTTTCGGAGGAGATCCCGACAACGTGACTCTTTCCGGCCACAGCGCAGGCGCAACCTCTACGTCAATGCATATTCTATCGAAGCGAAGTAAAGGATTATTCCTCAAAGCGATACTAATAAGCGACGTTTCTCCCTGGGAATCTACTAAATTATTTTGTAACAATTCTTATAACCAGGTCTTTTTTTGTGGGAGCACGCGGTGCCCCTAAAAGGGAATTTAGAAAATATCTATCGAAAAATTGCTAAAACAACTGGAAAAACAATGTGTGTGTGTGTGTGTGTGTGACTCTAAACTTTGAAGATCTAACAATTTCTGCCGCTACTGTGTAGTCGACTAAATCTGAGAAAGCAGTTAATTTATCTTCAATGACTTCAACAAAAGATGATTCAAAACAGCCTTCAATCGCAAGTGATTGAGATCATGACATCTCTCAGATCTACATTGATGTTTAGAATCTGGCACAAAAAAACTAATTTTGTGATAGATGTGATTTTGTTTTAAAGATCACAATCTAGATTGTAAAGTTTGCAAAAAAGTACTGGCAAATTTTGATAAATAAACAGGTTTTAAGTTTGTAGGTAATAGAGCCATGCTGATTTCAGCACGAACGGACCATCTCAGATCGACACCCTTGCTTTATTGAGCCTCCGACACTCCTGCATTGATGCTGGAGTGACAGTTGTCCAGTGTGTAAGCGGTGGAATGACCATGAAATCATAATAAGGTTGACGTGGATCTAACTGTTAGCCAGAGAGATCCGTAGTAACGGTGGTGCCGTTGGCCACCCGTGTCTAGAGAGGGGCCCAATCGCGCGTATCCCAGCTACGTATTCCTTCATCCTATAACTCCACGAGTGCCACTACCGGCCCCATCCTGGAGGCTCTGAGGTAACTTGTATGCCAAGCATCTCAGTTACGTAACCTATAAAGCGTAAAAGTGGTTCTCGACCGCCGAACTGGGGTTTTTCTGAGATTTTAACCTACACCACGAGTCCTGGTTTTGATCTTTCGAAATTGACAACACAGGTCGTATTTTCCACGCATGACTCATTACCCAGCTGGTACTCCAGCTCAAGACGATCAGACATATCAAGTCTTGGCAACATACATTTCTAAGAAGACAAAATCCAAATCCAAATTGACCCTACTCTGCATGATGGAAATCATAAGCAAAATACAAAAGTAGTGGTTACGATACTCATTACGAGAACAATCCAGCAAGGTGACCCACGCAATGGTGGCGTATTGAGATGCTTCTACACCAATGAAACACAATAGCACTGTAATTTTAGATTGTTCTCTTTTAACTGGTTAGTACTGCCCCGGTCGAGCAGGCCCGTTTGTGCTGAAATCAGCGTAACCTTCAATAAAATGTTTCAATATTATAAAAACATATTGCTATAGAAAAAAAAATATCTGAAATCATACAATTAGGAAATTAAATTTCCATACTAACTGACGAGTCAACATGATTCCACAAAGCGTTAGCTTTTAGTGAAAATTGTGTCATCGCCAGTAATAATGAATATGCATGGCAATTCTAGATTCTGTATCGTCTTTACAACTCTAAAGGTATTTTTTAAATACAGAAAATATTAAATAAAACGTTAAAATTAAGGGAGGGAAATTCAAACTTACAAAACGCGACACTATTGGTCGAAATGGTGGTGGACAATTTATTACAATTAATTCTGAATAAACCTAGTATTATTGGCGTATAATGGATTTGTACTAGGTACTAACTGACCTGACGAACTTCGTACCGCCATGTTTTTCATTCGTAAATATGTGTTAAGTTTCCCACGTCACAATCCTCAGTGTCTTGCGGTGCAGTCATAGACAAAAAATCGACGCTAACCTTTGATTTTCTTCTAAACAAACCATGTCCTTATAGTCCTTGTCCGTACATAACGAATATATAGAATATTGGAGGGTAGTTCCCGAGTACACATCGAAATTTTTGCGCTCGATTTGAAATTGGGAATAAAATTGCAACTATTTAAAATAATCAACATTTAATGTACACACACACAGTCGTGCAGTCATTTTTATGTTTTGTTTTAAATGTTTTAGCTTCTTTTATATCTTTAGGCAATTTATAATTTTGAGCCCCTTCATATAGCATACTCTTTTTTCAGTAATTCGTCCTAGGCAATCGCAGATAGATGTTATTGGCTTGACGCGTTAACCGTTTGTGAGCTGTCACCCGCGGCATCGAGACGGCTGTGTATCTTGACGTCCTGGACGACCACCTCATCTCAGACCACCAGGCGGTGTGCCTGACTCTGGATGACATCCCGCAAACGTTCCAATTACCATCCCGAACACGCCAGGACTGGCGGGTCTTTGCAGAGCACATGTCAGAGCTCTCATCCTCCTTCCCAGTTGAGACAGCTGATGACGTCGAGAAACTTACAACGGATTTCAGTGCGGCCCTACAGTCCGCGCTCCAAAAGTCGAGGCTCGACGTCGCTAAACCAAGGAAGCCTTACCAGCTCCCCGCCCATGTCCTGGCGATGATCGAGAAGAAGAGGAAACTGCGCCGGCAGTGGCAGAACACCCGATGCCCGACCATGAAGTCCCAGCTCAATGCTCTGGCTGCAAAGATCTCTGCCGCGTTGGCAACAAACGCGACGGAATCGTGGCAACGCACCATCGAGTGAGCAAGTGAGGACTGGTCGGGCATACACCGCCTATGTCGACAACTGTCCGGGAAGCCTGCTCCGATTAGACCCCTGCTGGCCGGTGACGGAACCCCACGTTACCGTGCCGAGGACCGAGCGGAGATATTCGCTGACTTCCTGGAAGCGCAGTTCCGACCGAATCCTGTCCACAATGTGCAGCACGTAGCAGAAGTTGAGAGGAAGCTACAGCTTTACTTTGAGCAGCCTATAGCTCCGACCGAGGACCCCATCATCTTCTCCCCTGGCCAAATCCAGCGAATGATTTGCAGAATGCCTCTCCGGAAAGCCCCTGGACCCGACCGGGTTACCAATGAAGCCTTGCGTCACCTTCCTCCACGAGCAATCGCAACGGTGACGCGTCTCTTCAATGGCATTCTCCGTACCGAACACTTTCCCACCACATGGCGACTTGGCAGAGTCATCATGCTGCCTAAGCCGGGGAAAAACATTCTCCAACCGGGAAGCTATCGCCCCATTACGCTCCTCTCGACGACGTCGAAGTTGTTCGAGAAACTGCTACTGCTGCACATGACACCAACCCTTCAGCCTCGCGACGAACAATTTGGATTCCGCGCTGAACACTCCACGACACACCAGCTCGCGAGGGTACTTCACGACATCGCGGTTGCGCGCAACAAGCGCGAGCGAGTCGTTGCACTCTTCCTCGATATGGAGAAAGCGTTCGATCGCGTCTGGCACATCGGCCTGCTGTACAAGCTGTCCACATCTACTACTCCTCGTCGAGTAGTGAAGATTGTGGCCACCTTCTTGCAAGACAGACGCTTTCAAGTGGCGGTTGAAAGCGCCCTGTCCTCAGAACGACCCATCTCTGCCGGTGTACCACAAGGAAGTTGCTTGTCCCCAGTGTGCTACTCTTGGTACACAGACGACATCCCCGTCACCGACGGTGTGCAACTTGCACTGTACGCCGACGACGCGGCCTACATCACAACGTCAAAATATGGTGCCAACGCTGTTACCAAGATGCAGCGCACCCTAGATGCACTTCCCGGTTGGCTGAAGGACTGGAGACTGACGGTCAATGTGGCGAAGACTCAGGCGATATCCATAGGGACTGTGACACTCCCACAGCTGAAGCTCATGGGGCAGAATGTTGAGTAGTCCACGACGGTGAAATACCTCGGCGTGACCATCGACCGCACCCTCTCCATGAAGCCCCACGTCAACAATGTCGTTGTCCAGGTTCGTGCCGCACGTTCTCTTCTGCGGCCCGTATTATCATCCCGACTGCCGCTCCGCGCAAAGCTCGGCGTGTACAAGGCGTACATTCGCACCCGAATAACATATGGTGCCCCGGCCTGGTTCGCGCTCGTTTCCGAAACGAATCGCCGTCGGCTGCGTGCGCAACAGTCGCTCGCACTGCGCACTCTCACCAACGCCCCTCGCTTTGTGCGGAATAGTACGATCTCCAGAGATCTGCGCGTGGAGAGCCGGGACGACTTCGTGTGACGCCTGAGCACCAACCTGTTCGTGCGTGCCGACGGATCGCAAGCCCGCCACCTGCGGGAGATCGCGCCCTATCATCGGCGACCGCCGGACAGGTATGGCCTGCCACGAGATCTCGTCTCCGTGGCAACCACTTTTTAACCATCTCGAACACCCGACCTAGTGCTGGCTGACGGGCGCTCCTAAAGGTTTAAACCTCAAGGAGCTCGACCTCGCTAAGCACAGGTTATCACACGGAACAAGACCTGGACGTTACTATGTTAGTGACGCCCCTCCCACCGGACCAACACCCCGGGACTACCAAAGGCCCATCGGGCTCAACCCCGTGACCCACCTGTAGTTGCAGGTGGCGCGGACAACTACTTTAACAGGCTGTAAACCTGGAAAAGTTACCCCGAGACCCTACGGGGCCTACGAGAAGAACCACGAGAACCGTTTGTGGCTGTCAATCTTTTTTGTGAATGTTAGCTGTGAGTGGATCTTGGAGTGGTTTGATCGTGGAGAAAAATCTTTTGTTAAGATCTTTCTAATAAATATGATGGTTTTGTATTTATGTGTTTGAGCGAGATTCATTATTCCTGTTTCTTTATAAATTTTAATAGTGGGTGTTGAATAATCGTATAGAAACAATAATTTTATCAGTTTATTTTGTGAAGTTTGTAACTGTTTTAGATTACTCTTTGCTGAAGCTCCCCAGATTTCAATCAGGTAATCAATGTGGGATTTTACCAAAGAGTTGTAGACAATATATTTTACGTTTTTAGGCAAGCAACGAGCTGTAGGGGTTTGTCCACGAAAATAAAGTCTTTTAAAGTTCAACGGTTTTATAATTTAAATTAAATTCACAATTGTCACAAAAGGGTAGAAAGCACAAATACACAAGAGATATAATAGGTACTGTAGTGTACTTCAGTACTGGTCATTTCAAATAAAAAAAAGTTTGTAATGGCTCTGTATTCTAAATCAAATTAATTTTGTTTTAAAACCATGACATTCTATTTACAAACTCAGTCTTTTGTTTTTTGATTAGCGTTGTATTTTCATTACATTTGAACATTTTTCGTCATAATGGATACTTTAAAAATTCGTGTAATTATGGAATATGAGTTCCGTCGTGGCACCAACGCGACACAAACGGCACGTAACATCAAAAACGTTGTAGAACTGTACAAACGAACGCATAACCCTTTATTGGTTTTCCCGGTTCCGTTCTGCAAATTTTGACTTGAAAAATGAAGCTCGTGGTCGTCCGGAGACTTTGGTTAACAATAATGAATTAAAGGCGATTGTGGAAGCTGACGAAACTCAATCTACAGCTGAGCTAACAGCAGCTTTTAATGTAAGCATCAAAACAATATTGATCCATTTGCGACAAATTGGCAAGGTAAAAAAGCTTGATAGATGGGTGCACCACGACCTTAACGATCGCCAGCGCAACGTACGCGTCGAGACCTGCCTTTCGCTGCTCAACAGGCAAAGAAATGAAGGAATTTTGAAACGAATAGTTACGTGCGACGAAAAATGGATTCTGTTCGACAATCGAAAGCGCTCAGCAAGTTGGTTTGACTCTGGTTCAGCACCAAAGCAATGCCCTAAACCAAAAATGAGCCCTAAAAAGGTGATGGTCACTGTTTGGTGGTCTAGTGCGGGTGTGATTCACCACAGCTTTTTACAAAACGGCATGAGCATTAATGCAGATGTGTACTGTGAAGAACTGGAGAGAATGATGGAGAAGCTTGCACATCTGCAACCAGCTTTGGTCAATCGGTCGTCCCCACTGCTCCTTCACGACAACGCGCGACCCCATACTGCGCAACAGACAGTCTCCAAGCTGCAAGAGCTGGGGTTGGAAGCTCTCCCTCATCCGCCATACTCACCAGACCTTGCACCTACCGACTATTACTTTTTCCAAAATTTAGACAACTTTTTAGTGGATAAAAATTCAATTCCCGAGAGGCAGTACAAAATGCCTTTGAAGAGTTTGTTGCCTCCCGTCCAGCTGATTTTTACAAGAAGGGCATCAATAAACTGCCAATGCGTTGGCAAAGATGCGTCGATTGCATGGGTGATTACTTCGAATAACAGAAATAAAAAAGTTTGAAAAAACAAGTACTTTCACTTATTGCATACAAAACAGCAATTTCATAGGTAAAGACCTAATAGTTTATGAAAGCGAAGGAACAATAAAGTTAAACTAATTACAGAATAGAAAATAGATTTGAAAGCGCGAATTAAATAATTGCAAATAAATTACGGATACGACAAACGAAAGTGAAAGCGGCATGCGAGCAAGCGAGCGCGTGAGTGCTTTGCGCAGCGGCGAACAAAGGACTGCCGACCGGTCCACGGTGAAAAACGAATGGAGCCCGGCGGCGGCGAACCTCACCGACAAGGCACGAGCTCGACACGATGTCTTAGTACGAATACCGAGTAGTGGTGGTACCGCTACAGTAGCCCCCTGGCCAGACCGTGACTACGGTCGATAAAAGTCCGGGAAGCGTACTCTTCTGCCACTACGAGTGTGGGTTGTCGTCTCGTCTGCTGGTGGAGAAGGTGTGCTCGAAGGTGTGCTGGCTGGAACGGTAGTTGCGTCGTCAGGGTGCCTTTCCTTCGTCGTGTAAGCTGGTTTCAGGCGATCCAATGAGATATTGTTGCCTTTACCTCGTACTTCAACCTTGAAGTACTTAGCTTGCCTCTCCAGTACTTTGTAGGGACCAGCATACGGTGGCTCCAAGGACTTTCTCACGTAGTCCTGCCTTACGAAGACATGGGAACAGTGTTGCAAATCCTTGGGAACATAGAATGTGTTGTTGTTTCTATGCCATGTTGTTGGTTTAGGAGACAGGTTGGCCATGTGTCTTGCAAGTCGAGTTGCGAAGCTTGTGATGTCCTCGACGGCGTAGTCATCAGATGGTGACGGTGGTGGTAAGGGTCGAAGAGCGCCTGATAATGAACTTAATTTATTTCGTATTTTATTAATATGTGGCTTCCATATAATTCTATGATCCAATACCAGGCCCAAGTACTTCCCTTCATTTACTATACTGAGTCTTTCGCCGCTAATGATTAACGGGTTGTAGTTACCAATTTTTTTATTTTTAGTACAGAATATAATGTAGTGTGTTTTTGAGGCATTGATAGTTAATAAGTTTAAGTTTAACCAGACATTTAATATATTCAGGTCATGTTGTGTTTAATCAACTTCCGTATCTATCGAACGACCTGAATAAAATAAACTTGTATCGTCAGCGTAGAGAGTAATATCTCCTTTAAGTCCAATCTCGTGTTTACTATTAATGTAAACCAAAAAAAGAAGGGGGCCCAAAATTGAGCACTGAGGCACGCCACATGTAATAGGTCTTGTTTTGCTTTGATGGTTATCAATTTTAACAACTTGGGACCTAGTTGAAAGATATGATTCGAAAATTTTGAACCCTACACCCGTAACACCTAAGTCTTTCAGTTTTGATAAAAGTATGCTGTGGCTCACGGTATCAAATGCTTTCTTTAAATCGATGAAAACCCCCAATGTTATCAAACCCCGATCAATATTCGTTCTTATATTTGTTACTAAGTCCACAGTTGCGGCTGCCGTGTTAGACTTTGCTCTGAAACCATATTGTTTCTTGAAAAGAAAATCTTTGGACATTAAGAATTCACTTAAACGGTTGTATAATATGCTTTCAAAAATTTTAGATAGTAGTGGTAGCACGGATATAGGCCTATAGTTGCTAGGGTCCACTTTGTTACCAGTTTTGAATATGGGTCTACCTTTTGCAATTTTAAGGGAATCTGGAAAATAACCGTCAATTAGGCACTTATTAATGCAGTTTGCAAGTGGTTGTGCTATGAGATCTTTAATACACTTGATACTCTTCGTATTAATACCATCTATGCCGGAGCTAGTATTTGTTTTGAGATCATTGATCATTTTGATTATTTTGCATGAAGAGGTTGGTTTGAGTTTTAAGGATTGGTCACAGTTATTTTTATTTGGTATCCATGTTAAATGATGGGTATGAAGGTTTTGGGATATTTTGTTAGTTAGTTCACTACCTATTGTACAGAAAAATAAATTTAAACTTTTGCAAATTTCTTTTAAGTCGTTGGTTGGTCCTGTAGCAGTATTGAGTACCGAAGGCCCAGAGATAGATTCTATTTTGTTATTAGATAGTCTATTGATTAATTGCCACATTTTTAAAGAATGTTTCTTGCAGTTTTTAAAAGCATAGTTGTAATATTGATTCTTTGCATTTTGAATGGATGTGTACGCTACACTACGCTTTTTTTAAACTCAATACTCAATTGAATATCACCAGGATTTTGTTTGAGGTATTGATATAGTTGGTTCCTCTCATGAATTAAGGTAAGAAGATTTTTATTTATCCATTCTTGCCGTTGTGATTTTGATATCATTCAATTGTTCCTTTACAGAAGATATGTCTTGACTTATGACAGTAAAACTGGAACGTTTTAAACTCCTTAAACATTCCAAGAATTTCATTTTTTAATGCAGTGAATTGTTGCAAGATTCATCGTCACGAGTTTTTCGTCTTCGTGTGGTTTTGTTCATAATTTCCGATTCAGCGGCCCCGAAATTTGATAAATCGGGTTGAGAACTACTAGCTCCAACGGTATCAGTAGGTGATCTTAAGACACTCATACTAATTATATTTCTTACTAATTAAATGACTTTAGTATATTACCCGCTCCGCTTGTATAATATGTGCACTACCTAGTGACGTGTACGCATACTTTGATTAAACAACGCCGAGCACTCACTATTATTCAAAATTATACTTTACTTCTAGTGATACGAGTATTAGGTTTAATCTATTTTAGCACCTATTTAATTTTACTCAATAAAACTTGAAACACGTCTGCTCACCAAGCTAATCGGTTGCCTTCTTTTTGTCCTTTTTTATGTTTTATAATAATATAATTATTTTTCCACAGATGTAGTCATTCTTCTTCTTCTTCTTCTTCTTAATAAATGGCAAACTGTGCCGATGTCGACAATTCTGCCAATGTCAAGTGGGATGGAGATACGTGGGTTTTATGGAAAGAAAAAATAGAGCATAGTAATAATAAAATTGCAACTATCCAAATTTTCCAAAGTTGACTGATTGTGGGGCTTTTGGTGAGGTTATTACACTGAAACATCGTTCGTATGTACACAGGTCAAAGTTTGATATCATTGCATCGAATGAATATCATCAAGGCTTGAAGGAGCTTGGGGGATGAGAAGGTTAGTAGGGATGAAAAATTAATAGGGATGGGAATTTTTAGTTTGGGTAGGTATAAATAAAGGTCTAGGGAAGGGTTATTTTTGCCGCAACTAAAGAAGATGTGGTCCAAATTGCCCTCGTCCAGACCGCATTCGCATAAGGACGTGTCCCGCACCCGAATTTTATTCATGAAGACAGGGGAGCTACAGTGGCCTATGCGGAGTCTGCATATGGTGGAGATGACAGCTTTGGATACTTTTTTGGATTTAAAAAACCAGGGTTTTGGTGGAATGCAGGGCTGGATTGCATAATAATGCCGACCTTTACGTTGTGAGGAGCTATTCCACTCCATCTGCCAGGATATCATCAGTTCTCTCTGAGGTAGCCTTAAGAGGTCGTAGTGTTGGTGTTTCATGTGTTTCGGGTCTGCCATTAGGGAAGATGTAGTCATTCATTATTGTGAAACATAAACTGTCAATATAGCAGCGGGATTGCGTTCCAGCTCATGTCATTTACGAGTTACGTTATGTTCACACGATCTGGATACCAGTCTTTTTAGTTTTATTTTTTAATTTTTTTATTTATTTTCAATTTTTAATATAAAAATCATTTTAATAAATTTTGTTACACTGTGCAAACTTTAATTGAAACATTACTAATAATAACATAAAACCGGCAGATCGAATCCAGCAATCTTTCCATACTTCCACTAAATCCTACACACAACCTGCCAAATCGTAATTCCTCTCTCCTAGACCTCATTCTTGTATCCTCTGTCGAGCTCGTCTCCAAACATGGTCAATGCTCTGCAGATTCCTCTTCCTATCATGATCTTCTCTTTCATTCCTATCTCATTCGTACTCCTAAATTTAAACCTAAAATTATTTCACGCCGCAATTTTCGTAACATGAATGTTGAAAGTCTTCGTGGAGATGCCGCTAACATTGACTGGAGTCCTGTTATTAACTCGCAATGTGTAGATGATAAAATTGACTACTTTACAAATAATCTAATACACTTATACGACAGACATGCGCCGACACGACAGATTAAGGTGAAACATCTTCCTGCACCCTGGCTTAATGACGACATAAAAAAGATACAAAAAAAGAAAGCAAGGGCTCAATCGAGGTATAAAAGGCACCCTAAACCAACAAACGGGGAAATATTTTTACTTATAAGAAATCCCTGCAATAAGATAAATTCATGAATCTGTTGAAGATGGTGACCCCATTAAAGGTCTGGAAATTTCTTAAGTCGTTGGGGATCGGCAAATCACGTCTAAATTATGCTTCCAAAGATGTTGATATCGATTCCCTAAATTCATATTTTTCAGCTTCCTCCGCTTACGGGGTAGCTGCCAAGACCGCGACGCTAAATTATCTTTCTTCTCAGTCGATTCTTGACTGTTCCCCATTTTTCTTTAAGCAATTTGCTGCATGTGATGTTAAGAGGAGCATAATGTCAATAACTTCAAATACCGTAGGAAGCGACTGCGTCAGCCGTAATATGGTTCTTCCTATCCTGGATGAAATCCTACCTGTAATTTCCCATATTCTTAATTATTCTATATCCGTCAACGCTTTTCCAAAGGCATAGAAACAGGCTCAAATAATCCCCAAAAAATGTAACCCATACTCCTTGTCTGATTACCGTCCCATATCTGTTCTTCCTTTTCTCTCCAAAGTCCTTGAGCGTCTCGTTCACACACAATTAACCCTATTTCTCTCAATTAATTGTGTCCTTAATCCTTTCCAGTCAGGTTTCCGTCCAGGCCATAGCACTACCACAGCTCTAGTACATATTACGGATGACGTTAGGTCGGGCATGGATGAATAAAAACTAACGGTTCTGGCTTTACTGGACTTTAGCAATCCCTTAAACACTGTTGATTTTGATGTCATGCTAGGTATATTGAGTTCTCTTAACATATCTCCATCGGCAATTAACTGGTTTCGTAGTTACCTGTACGGTCGCAAGCAGCGTGTCTGTATTGACAATGTATACTCCTCTTGGTGCACAACATTTGCTGGCGTACCCCAGGGCGGCGTTTTATCTCCGTTACTATTTGCAGTTTTATAAACTCTATCACCAATAAATTACTTTCTTCCTACCACCTTCATGCAGATAATCTTCAAATATACTCCCAAGCTGCTCCCGATAGTTTAGCACAAGCTATAGATATAATTAACAGAGATTTATTGCAAATATGTCACTGGAGTAGGGAGTATGGACTCAGTGTAAATCTTACTAAAACACAGGTCATTATAGTGGGTAGCCCAAGGCTGCAATGTAAGATAAACTTACAACAGATACCAGTTGTTAGTTGCAATGGTACGGTTGTTCCATATGGTGACAAAGTCAGAAACTTGGGTATCTATCTAGACAGGTACCTATCTTGGGGATCTCAGATGGGGAACGTTAGTCGCAAACTGTTTGCGGCAGCGGGATCTTTGCGAAGGCTGCGAAACTTTCTTCACATCAACACAAAAATTGAGCTCGCGCAATCTCTTCTTCTTCCTATCCTTGACTATAGTGATGTCAGCTATCTGGATCTCACCGAAGACCAACTAAATAAACTTGAGCGACTCCAAAACCTCTGCATCAGATTCATATTTGGTTTGCGCAAATATGACCATATCTCAGAATACCGTTCTAAACTCAAGTGGCTACCAATACGCTTTCGCCGGAGTCTTCATATACTTTCTCTTTTATACAGTGTTCTGTTTAATCCTCACACACCCTCTTATCTCAAAGAACGTTTTCAGTTCTTGCACAATAATCATTGCAGGGACCTGAGGTCATCGGCGAATCTAATACTAAAAATGCCACAACACACCACCCACTTTGCAGACAAGTCTTTTACTGTGCAAGCAGTAAGACTTTGGAACAGCTTGCCGGAGACTATCCGAAAGGCGAAAACCTTGGCTGTTTTTAAAAACCTGGTGAAGGATTATTATCTGTTCTTATGAATGCTCTTGGTTTGATTATACGTAGTAAATGTTGTAGTCTACGAGTATGTACGTATGTGTGTATGTATATGTGTATATATGTGTACGTATGTATTTTGATGTTTTGTTTTTTATTTTATTTATTATTTTGAGAAATTTAGAATATTTACGTGATGGTGTTTTACTGTTGGATTAACTGCCTGAAAATCTTAAACACCTATGGGTGGGTATATGGGCCTGCGGTATTCTCACTCACTCGGTGAAACACAGCGCAAGCGCTATTTCACACCGGTTTTCTGTAAGGCCGTGGTATCACTCCGGTCAAGCCGGCCCATGTATGCCGAAGCGTGGCTCTTCGACGATAGATATATAATACGTGAACTTGAACTCATCCTAGTTGTTAGTTATGACTTAATCTTTTTAAATTTCTACAAGGAAACCCACTAAATAACTGTTATGTTACACAACTTTTGTCAATTTCATTAATCATATAAACTATACACACACCAAAGAAAGTAATTTTTCTTACTCGCTCTGCTTGAATATTTGCCTTGTTAGAAAAAAACCACTCTCGAGACACTAAAGCAAGTTGTGAATTAATGACATCATATTTTTGAACATCCTTTTTTTAGATTCACCTATTTGTTGTTTGTACTATCTAACTTTGATAAGCGTGTTTATTTTATTATAAAATATTTATATAGATGTATAGACGACGATTCTGGCTTTAGGAATATGTATCCTGTGCCGCGAGAACTTCACCAACATACATGAATCGGACATAAAAGGAGGTCAAACTATACGATGATTAATTGGATTTAAAAATATTTATTTCTGCCACAACTATTTTACGGTTTTTTATTATATAGGGGACAAACGAGCAGATGTATCGCTGATGGTAAGCGATTACCGCCGCCCATGGACACCCGTAACACCAGAGGCGTTACAAGTGCGTTGCCGGCAAATAATGTATGCGTCACTTTTAGCTCGTTTGCAAACCTCAAAAACATTAAACCAAGTGTTATTATCAATATAATTGACACTGATTCAAAACAAATAAGTAATCGGTTAAATAATATTTTTAATAACTAGTGTTTTAATATTCACTCATTTTAATGCCACCGAATTAAAATCAGTAAATACCATAATGTTAAGTCTGGTTCCAAATATTAATTCTAGACAATATTTTACAAAAATCTTGGCTTATTAACCTTACAGATATAAAAAACACCCAGACTCAAAACAACAATTCACGGATCACACAAAGTGTTTCCTGTATAAGATTTGAACCCATAGCACTTGGCGCAGTATAAAGCGGCGTGGCGACTGTTTAAACCACTACATCAATGCGTCTTAACTCAAACATTTCATTGTAATTGCATTTTTCTCAGAGTCTGTACAATTTCTGTTCTGAAAACCGGTTTTAAAAACATTGACCCGCCAGTTTTGTCCTTATATTTAAACAGTTAACCATTTAGTTGTAAATAACCTTACGATAAAAAATAACTGTTTGGCAAGACCTTCCAAAATACACCTGATTTGCATATATTACAAAAAAAAACTAAATTTCATTTTATCTGTAATTGATATATATGGATAATTTTATTTGCAACATTAACCACATATACAATACTAGCGACCCGCCCCGGCTTCGCACGGGTGAATTTCTGATGTACCCACCGACGACACGATTCGTGCATTTTAAATCTGTAATAAGTTTCTTCTAATATATTCATTTTTATTTTATTGAATAGAGGGTAAACGAGCAGACGCATCACCTGATGGTAAGCGATTACCGCCGCCCATGGACACCCGCAACACCAAAAGCGTCACAAGTGCGTTGCCGACCTTTGGGGGAAGGGGAGAGGGAATGGGGGAGGGGTTGGGGTATGGGCCTCTGGTATCCTCACTCACTCGGTGAAACACAGCGCAAGCGCTATTTCACACCGGTTTTCTGTGAGGCCGTGGTAACACTCGGTCGAGCCGGCCCATTCATGCCGAAGCGTGGCACTCCCAAGGAAAAATTTAAATTTTAACACATTTAAATTACATACTGTACAGTGTCATATTCATCTTTATTAAAAGCACAATGTATTTAATGTACTTCATTAAGAAAGGATTAATGCTGGTTAATATCTCTTCATAAATTATCCATAATTGCTTGTAAAAGAAAGAAATAATAATGGTTATGGTGGGTTACCCCTAAGAGATAGACATATACCATCATGGACTTTAATGTAGACCTTTTTAAGGTGTACAATACTGTAGTATATTATTTTCATCTATCTCATACTAAAACCGCACGCCGTTTTGGGTACTAGGAGCCGTGGAATCAGGTGCACCCTAATAAGGAAAAGTCTGAAACACCGACGTACCTCGGGCCATCTATCAGTTTGTAAGTGGTCTCCGACTGTGTGGGAACCCCGATGTTCCCTTTACTGTCCCCTAGGGCGCACGATCCTTATCTTACGTTCATAAGCGCAAGCCTGGGGGTGACAGATAAGGCCACCTGTCACCCTAGCAGAATCAGGCCCAGGTGACGGTGCGGACGCTGCGGAATAGATGCTTTGATGCTGCAGATAATCTTCCTAGCCTTTATTCCCAAGATTATTTGGGGTCGACTACTAGTTCAACCGGTTTTACCTGAATGATAGTTTTTCCACGCTGCGACTAACATCGAACCTGCACAACCCTGAGGGCCTCCGAATTCGAAGATCGAACCAGTTGTCAGTGTCAGGAAGTCAGTGCCCTCAAATATACTGATATTTGAGGGCACTGACTTCCCAATATCGATTGACATATGTGTTCATGAAAGAGATCGTTTTTTGTTTTTCGAAAACAAGTCCCCCATTTCTTCTCATCCATATTTTTTATCAGTAAATTGACTTGAAGACTGGTTGCCATGTCATCAAAATAAGAATAAAATAATAAAGATGTTCATGACAACTGGAACCGACTGCTTAACGTGCTTTCAGAGGCACCGGCTGCATCATTAAGATTTTTTTGTAAGAAAAATTTATTAAGTCGGTATTCATAATATATACTTTTCCCTTCGTATCCTCATGTATGCATTTGTACAGTCTTATTAAATTACAAATACGTAACTAACCATGGTTTCTTTTCGTATTTTGTGCGGAGTGTATTTCTAATGTAAGTCAATTTATTATAACTCTTATTGAGAAATACAGATCTTATCTCTATCTAACTATATCTATTAGTTATACAAAATAATAACAATCGATAAAAATTAATAAAATTGAAGTGTCTTTTTGTAATTTAAATTAACTAGTTTTCTCTAAATGTATATGAAATGTAAAGATTTTTACCGTGGGAGAGCCACGCTTTGGCATGCATGGGTCAGCGCAACCTGAGTGATACCACGGTCTCAGAGAAAAACGGTGTGAAACAGAGCCTACGCTGTGTGGGTGACGATAACAGAGGTCCATACAACATACAAGAATTATTTATTTAAAGGTATTAGACATAAATTAATATAATATATATTATATTACACATAGAGTGATGATTTGCGCAAGACGGCTGGCATGAGCTGGATGCGAGAAGCCGAGGATCGAACCAAGTGGCGTGCAATTGGAGAGGCCTATGTCCAGCAGTGGACTGTGATAGGTTGATGAAGATACATCAATCATCTAAACTCCGAAACAAATGTTTATGGATCAAACAAATATTTGGTCCGACCCGGGCATCGAACACGAGACCTCAATTACATCAGTCGCATACGCTATCACTACGCCGTTAAGACGTCGTAAAACGTTAAGAGAAAAGAAGTTTATATTGTTTGAACTAAAATACAAGGACCTTTTAAACAATGTAAGTAACATTAGGTAAGCAACGAGGGCTCGGTCAGTATCTGAATGGGTGACTGCTGTTGGCAGATTACCATGAGCGTCTCCGTGATTCGGAGGGCACGCTAAATAGTCGGTACCGGTTGTTATCGTAGGATAACAGCCGTGAGGCTTAGTTGGGCGGCTTAAAAACATCCAACGGCAAGATTACGTAGCCACAACGTTCTCTTGCCAGTCCCCAACCCGCACTTGGCCAGTGTGGGGACCCTCTCCTGATACCAGAGACCCGTGCCGAGCAGTGGGACATTAAGGATTGTTGATGAAGTAACATTAGATATTTCTTAAAAGTAAAGGAAGTAAAGTTAGTGTTGCCCAGAAGAGCATCACAACCAACTTCAACACAACATGACAAGCTGCTGGATTGCTGCTAACGAATATTGTAGACCTTGTTGAGCATATAGCGTATTTACTCATATAGTACCTAATTAAAAAAAAACGCGTTCAGAGGGTTTAGTATGATAATTTGCCTAACATGTTTCTTAAAAAACAATTGTTTACGAAAAAAATAAAGCATTTTGCACTTGTACATTTCGAAGACCGCCAACTAGAGTTAGAACCTTTCAGGCTCTCAAAGTGGCTTCAGGGGTCACCTTCCCCAGTCAATCAAAAACCATTATGATTCATTGCTTGTTTTGTCTTCCATTAAACGTTATAAAACGTTTTATGAATGTGTACATTTCTTATTAAAGTACTTAGATACTTTAGTCTGTATTGTCGTAATCAAGTGTCAAAATATTGTGTAAAATATCCTTTATTTACACATATTGTAGTAACAATGACATAAGTACTTAATTCTACCGATATATATATATCACAAATTTTAACAAAAATTTGCAACTTCAATGGAACCATACGGTAAGCAGCAGCTTTCAAATAAAAGAATCAGCAAAATCGGCTCACCCAGTCGAAAGTTATGAGGTAACAAACATAAATAAATACAATCGTATTGATACCCTCCTTCATTTTTTGAAGTCGGTTAAAAACCATTTATTGATTGTTTTAATAAATTAGCATTTAATATATATGAAAATCGGCGCGAGAACTTCTATTGCGTTATTCAGGATCATAGTGCCTTATTTCTTAGCCTCGCAACCATTATGTGCCATATCGAAGCGTGGTAGCTAGTATATTATACTTTATTATACATCTAATTCCTCACTGTATGCCACTAAATGACAAAGGAATCCTCCAATTCTCATCAGCTACTCTTGTACATGTGAGACCTGCTAGGGTTTTGATCTTATTAGCCCACTGTCTAAATTCTAAATGGTCCACCTCTTTTACCTGACTACAGCTAAGCATAAAAGACAGAGGAATCGTTCTGTTAGTCTACGTATGTGTGGCGATTTCCACATACAACACAACAGTAACCTATTACAGCCCCATCTACCGAAGATACACTGAACTACGAAGTAACGATTCTCATATTAAACAACCCAACATTAACCACCAGGCATGATCATCTCGCCTTTTATTTTTTTTTAACGTGTGGAAACCCCCTCGGGCCGTCACCCCACCGGGGTTTGCGGCGGGGTGGTGTGTCGGAATCGAACCGACTAAAACCACACGGTGTGCCAACTCTGCGCCTGAGAAGGGAGGGGTCCGGGAACTGCAGTTATTAACACTACCGGGCCACTCCCAGCGCCTGCCCGCACTGAAGCGGGCACCGTCTGATGGAAAACTCTCAATTTAGACGACGCACAGCACACGCGTACGTCGCCTCCTCGCGGTTGGCCTGTATTGCGGATGGAGAGGAAAACCCGTCCCGTCCATCCGCGGCCACACTCAGGGCGGCATGAGGCGCTGGTATGCGCGCCTCCGCCGCCCGGTTCGCCGGCGGCGGATTGGGTCCGAGTGAACGTCGTCCTCTCGGGCCTTCTCCGCCGCCTCCTTCTGCGAAATTATGTCTTCGCAGAAGGTCGCGACCACGGTAAAACTGCTGTCGCTGCCGGCCATGGATCGTATGACGGCCGGTAGCGACAGATCTCCTCCGATGACTGCAGTGAGGGCCCGGCGCTGCGCCGCCCAAGCGGGGCAGATCTCCAGCGTATGCTGGGCCGAGTCCTCACTGCAGTCGCAGTGGTGGCAGGCGGGACTCAATTCCCTCCTAGTGACCGAGTGCAGGTACTTCCCAAAGCAACCGTGCCCGGAAAGCACCTGCGTCAGTCGGAAGGAAAGAGTCCCGTGCTGCCGCCCTGCCCACTCGAGGATGACCGGCTGGAGTGCCTCCGCGGTGGCAAAGCCAGCGCGTGGAGCCTCCAGCCGGGACGACCAACGAGCCATCGTGGCTCGGCGAGCGGCTTCACGCCATTCGCGTACCACTTCGGGCGGAGGACGATACCCGTTCTCCGCCCGATATTCAGCCGCTCGCCGATAAACTTCGGCGAGCACTTCCGCCTCCAAATCCCACGGGGGTGTTCCGGCCAAGGCGCACGACGCCTCGGTGGACACGGTGCGGTATCCGCGTATGGCTCTGACCGCCAATACCCTCTGAGGCCGCCAGAGGCGCGCCTTATTTTGGGCGGTCAGAGCCGCCACCCACACCGGTGCCCCATACAGGCCCATAGACCGGATCAACCCCGTGTAGAGGTTCCTTGTAGCGACGCTGGCTCCACCCATATTGGGCAAAAGACGCCCAAGGGCGGAGGCAGCGCCGACCAGCTTGGGAGAAAGCTGTCGGAAGTGCTCGTCGAAGAGCCACCTACCGTCGAGGATCAGGCCCAGATACCTCATCTGGGCCCGAACCGGTACGAAAACCGAGTTGACTTCGATGGAACGAACGCCGCACGACATGAGTCGCCGTCTCAAGACGCCATCTCGGTCCTCGTACACGACGGTACGCTCCTCCAAATAGTCTGCCACCAGCCGCCTCAGATACTCTGGCACCCCATATACTGGAGTGTTTCCCTGATGCAACTAAATGGCAGACTATTAAAGGCGTTGGCGATGTCCGCCACCACCACGCCGCCACAGCTCACTGCCTCTTCGGTCACGGCCCTAAGGCGCATCACGGCTTCGACCGTCGAACGCCCCTCTCGGAACCCGAATTGGGCGTCCGACAGGTCGGGCCCCACCTCGCTGAGATGCCGGACGATACGGGCAGAGAGAATCCTCTCAAACAATTTGCACGCCTCGTCCAGCAACACGATAGGCCTATAGGCCGCCACCGAAGCGGCAGGCCGTCCCGGCTTCTGCAGTAGGACCAGCTTCCCGCATTTCCAGCACTTAGGGAAGCGTACCGATGCCAGGCTAGCGTCCAAAACCTCCCTGAGGCGGTCCGACATACAGTCGAGGGCTCGGGCCATCACTCGGGGTGGTACCCGTCCGGCCCGGGGGCGGTGTTCTTGGAACGGATCCGAAGAACAGCCGCCCCAACCTCCGATACCCTAACGGGCGGCACCTCACTCCCTCCGTCCCCGTCGCCTCTGACCTGATAGGCCATCGACGGGATGATCACCTCGCCTGGCCGGAGGATCCTCCCTTTGTGTTGGAGGGATATAACACCCGTTCCTCCACATATGTATGTTTTATGGTACAGTTAAAAGCAACCCAAAACAAACTCTAACTACAACTCGTATGAACAACGTGCATCGTGGTATAGTACGCCCAAACATATTTTATATGAAGAGGCCAGTGTCCAGCAATAGACTACTGAAGGTTGTTAATAAAATCTAACAAAAAATCTGTCATTTGTTCAGATATCGTCATCGTCTTCATCAGCCTACCGACATCCACTGCTAGATAGGCTTCTCCAAATGCATGCCACTAGGTTCGATTCTCGGCTTCCCAAATCATCACATCACCTGGCCTGTGAACGTCCTACACTACGATATCTACATCTACATCTGATTTCAGCACGAATCGGCTGGCTCCCACAGATCAATGTATAGTGACAGCGTCCGTGCTGTCGTACCACTAGGCCGCCATGGTGTGGGTCACCATGCATGTCGCATTCGCAATTCGTATGGTGACCATCGCTCTTGGATTCTGCTTATGCTTTCCATCAGGCAGAGTCTAACCTCTAACTTACTTGATTGAGGCTGATATTTATGAGATAATTCTATACTTTCAAGTAAATTTGACTGCACGGTTGGCCGAGTGGTGTCAGCAGTCGCCATGCCGCTTGCTACTGCGCCAAGTGTCGTGGGTTCAAATCCCACGCGGTACCTACAACACTTTGTGTGATCCACGAATTGTTGTCCCGAGTCTGGATGTTCTTTGTGTCCGTTTCATGTATGTTTGTAAAGTCCCCCACGACACAGGATGTTTATTCCTAATGTGGGAGTTGTCTTTTAAAAAAAAAAAAAAAAATCGGCACGCCCACGTATGAATCGTAAAAATGCATCGAAAGTAACTCTGCTATCTCTGTCCATATGACCTTTGTACACCTCCCACTCACGAAATGTTTTATAATCTAATTTGTGGGTGAAAATGTAAATTAAAAGAGTATCCCAGTATTTAACAGGCTCACCCAAGGTACCTAATGCACGCAGGTGTTTATTCATTTGATCAATTAGTTTCTTTAAACTTATAGCGGATTCTTTTGTGAGAGATTCCATATTAAAAATAGCCGTAACATGGTTATTAACTAATAATCTCTTATTATCGTAACGCTCACATAATACTCTCCAAGCCACAGAGTAATTAGAAGCTGAAAATTCAATAGATTGGATACCCACGGCAGCAGCTCCCTCCAGAGAAGTTCGAAGGTAGAGAAATTTGTTGATCTCGTCGATAGCATCATTGTAAATGGATAAGACTCGTAAAGGTGTCGTGGAACTCCAACCAGTTGGTATAGGATCCACTAAACTTTGGTAATTGAATGGTTGGCAACCTAACCGGCTTACAACTATTACCACAATTACTTTTATTACTACAGACAGATTCACTATCTTTATTGTGATTATTTATAAGTTCCTGAGCCTGGACTTTGTGTCCTCGTATTATAAAATAATGTCTAGTGTTTTATAAAATGAGGACACAAAATCAGTACGTCCACACAACTGTGTTTTAATGTCCTCCACAATACATTCCAACTGCAACTGTACCTCATCGTACTGTTGGTATAACGATTCCATCTTACCTAGCTGTAGTTCCGTTATGTTGGAACTAGATAACGATTTACTATCTAACGTGTCCAAATAATTGATAAAAGCAGTAAGCCTGCCTTTCAAACTAGCTCGTTTCTTTATCAACTCCCTTTCCTCGGTCATTCTGAGATTTGGGTGTAAATCTGGAATTTATAATAATACAAGTTTACAAACAATAATAATGAAACTAATTGAATATGTATTAACGCTAAACCAGTTAACAAGTTACAATTAAATTGATACAAATAAATGGTCACTGACCTTATTCCATATGTACTACCTACCTACATTTATAATTCTCATATATTTTTACACTTCTGTTTTTATATAAAGTTAATGTTATATACATAAATATATTATAACAATTAATATAATAATATACAGCATAATAACCTTTAAATACGGCAATCAAGGTACTAAATAAATCATGAATACCTACACTCAAAAAATATGTTTTTTCCTAACATACCCACCTAAGAATGAAATTAAATAATGTAATATACAAATCTATATTACTATACTTAGATAAGTATGGTTCTAATTTAATTGCTGTAAATTAATATCAATATATACGGTAGAATAATAATTGTTAAACATAACTGGTCACGCCCATAACACAATTAGACTAACTGTAAAATTAATTATTACAAAATACTAACCTTTATTCTTAATGTATGTTATGTACTACCTGATACGAGTGTTGGGTGACGATATCATGAATTAACACCGCAAAATTTGTTATAAATGATTCACATACCACACCGCCGGCAATAGTTTAAGTAAAAGTTGCAATCATTAATTCTCACGCCAAATCCACTATATATTTCCTGAATCTTCAATATTCTTATATCCAGTGCCATAAATAAAAAAAGCGTTTTTCTTTTAAGCGTGTTTATTTAAGTTTATTTAATACTCTTAAGTTATTTTCCTCAAGTGATTTTAAAGTTGATTTTGTTGATTGTTTGATAAATATATCAAGCGCTGGGTATCCGCATCAGTTGTTAAGACGTGGTCAAGTGAGAAACAACTCCGATTTTGTTAGGTTACTGTTGCAGACGTACTTTGATATTTCTGTATTGATTAGTTTCATAAAATTGTGAAAGGACTGATTTTTTTTCATCAGAGGTATGTAGTGAACACTATTTTGTTTTAAAATTAAATATTAATCCGAAATTCACAAATTTATTGACACAAAATATCTATCAAATATTTTTGTATTAATATACAGAAAGGAAAGAATAGACATCGTAAAAAATTTCGAATCATATTTTGCATATCACCTTACTAATATTATAATCGCGGAAGTTTGTAAGTATGGATGGATGGATGTTTGTTACTCTTTCACGTAAAAACTACTGAATGGATTTTGATGATTTTTTTTAACAATGTAGCTTATACATCAGAATAACACATAGGCTACAATTTACAAAGATATAGCTTCGCCTCGCGGCGTTACCTGCGGTTATTGTCGTACCGCGGGGTTCAGCTTGTAACAGCTTCAATACTCGTAAGTATAAGTGACTTTTAAATTACCGAATCTACAATTACTTATTTCTTTTATATTATATACCAGTTTCCACTTGCATAATGTTGTTCCTTATATCCCTAAGAAGTAGTGTCTTTTTTAAAACCGCAGTTAGAACGTGAAAACAAAACAAATAAATATTCTCACTGTTGTATTTTAAAAGATTTTTTTTTGCTATTCATAAAATACTAGATTTTATTAGCGGCTCCGCCCGCGTGTATGTCAGATATCGCGGTAATCATATTTAGGGCTAATAAGCCTATGACACGCAAAAAAGTACCTTTTTATTGGTAAAAGAATTTGCGAAATCGGTTTAGTAGATCCAGAGATTACCCCTACAATCTCACAAACTCAAAAAAAAATACTTCTGTATAATTTTGGTAAAGATTTCTAACCTCCTACCCAGTTTTGGGATGTTCCAACAAACTGGTTATTCTTGAATTAATTTTACCCAAATACATTTTTTTCATCAATATTGTTTCTCTAACGGATGTTTTTTAGAATATTTATGTTTAAAAATACCCTGGAAAGTCATTCCCTCATGTTTGAGGATCGTGGTCAGCCTCATGCTTGATTATTGAACTGATGTTTTATCTACATTGGTGCCTGCCAGCGAATAAAAAAAAAAGAAAAAGAGAAGTGCCTCGACTGCCTCGATGGCGCAGTGGTAGCGTATGCGACTGCTGTGCTTCAGGTTTCGGGTTCGATTACTGGGTCGGATAAAATGTAGGTATGATCTGCAAACATTTGTCTCGAAGCTTGGGTGTTTTCTATACGTAATATGTATGTATTTTACAATAGAAGTATATATGTATTTATATCAGTTGTCAAGTACCCATAACACAAGCTCTCCTTAGCTTAGGACTAGATGGCGTTGTGTGTTATATGTACAAAATATTTATTCATTATTTTTATTTATTATAAGTTCTTATTGACATGGACCAGAAACGATAAGAATTTATAGGTGCAGATATTGTTTGCAATTTTCAGATCTTATATGGAATGTGTTATACATAAGTTACACAAACTGCATTCCAAACAAAGCTAATCAGTATTTTGGAAAAACAGTGTTCCATCGCCGTTTTACAATCCTAAAGTTAAAGAACTGGGACATGTAATGTCGCTGTGTAATATATTTCTATAATTTGTTGATTATAAAATACATACTCGTACGTGTGTTTCAAGATCAAACACCACAGCTTCTGTCTGGTTTCAAATCACGTAGCCGCATGTGAGATGATGTTCTCCAAGCGATTATGGCCACGGCAGCCAGTCTCAACGGAGACCAGCCAACCACACAGGAGATACTATAGTGCACAAGTGTGTGCGCAAACACAGATGCTCTCTCTCATAATCCGATGGGACGATTAACCGACACGACCGGTGAGAGATCAGGCGTAGGACCGACAGCTTTACGTGCACCGAGGCACGGGGGTTCAGATCCTAACTTCCAAACTCGATGATTCCAGTCTCGAGATTCGAACCCGAGACCTCTTGATTGGAAGTCATATACGTCAACCACTAGACTAATGAGGCAGTTAGCATGTGAGATGATTTAAACCACACATTAATTTATATAATAACTATCTCTAACTGTCTGAATGGTACACCAACAAAGAGCCCAAACCTCTGGGGGACAAACACGAACTTTTGGCAAATTATGCATTTTATATCGTAAGCGTTCAATAAGAAAGGTTTATGGAACTTTCAACGGTTTTTTTTTTTTTTATTGAATAGTTGGCAAACGAGCAGACGTATCACCTGATGGTAAGCGATTACCGCCGCCCATGGACACCCGCAACACCAAAGGCGTCACAAGTGCGTTGCCGGCTTTTTAAGGAGTACGCTCTTTTCTTGAATGTTTGAAGGTCTGGGCGATTAGTCCCCCGAGTTCGAGGGGTAGTAGGTGCGCTATACCGTCTACTGCCCAATCTCGGGGGACCACGGGAAGAAGTTCGCTGCCTCTACATGGGCGTTCTCAGATCTATGGTCTTCTACTACTACAATTGGGTAGACAACCTCGTTGGTCTAGTGGTTAGCGTAAGCAACTGGCGATCAAGATATCTCGGGTTTGCTTGCCGGGTCGGACTACTGTTGGGCTTTTTTTACTTGAAATTATTTATAGCAGCCCGGAGTATGCAAGTTGGCGGTATTTCTCGCCCGTGCCTCGGAGAGCATGTTAAGCTATCGGTCCTGATTGTCTTGAACATCTATGGCAATCGTTTTTGGGAAGTCAGTGCCCTGAAATATACTGACAACTAGTTCAATCTTCGAATTTAGTTCACCCTCAGGGTTGCGGAGGTCCGATGCCAGTCGCTCCATGGAAAAACTGATTTTCAGGTAAAACCGGTTGAACTAGTAGCCGATCCCAAATACTCTTGGGAATTATAAAGGCTAGGAAGATGATGGTTCGTAGTTTAGGTGCTACGGGGCGGAACATACAAACATATATAGACTTCTAAAAATACCTTTTAATTTTGTGATAGTAAGGTGAAAAGTTTCGTTTACCTGATCCAGTTGGTAGTAACCATGATTTTAGAACGGCGATGACTCATACTGCGTCAGAGGTGTGCACTTAACAATGTCAAATATGACCGATTGCCTCCACATTACCAGTTTATATAATACTAGCTTTAACCCATGGCTCCGCCCGTGTGTGTGTCAGTTATCACCGTAAAGACTAGCCAATGGTAGTGATTCTGTTGTTGTCATCACCAAACTAAAATTCACTAAAATTTATTCTTTGATTATGTACTTTAATCTCATCTACTTACAGTCCATTTTTTTAATAGCTCACATCTCAGCTGTAACTGTGTTTAGTTAAAATTAGTAAAATTACTCAATTCTTATGCTATTCTTGTGTGGAACATTTAAAACGTGTACCTAACGTGTGTCGTAAAACTTGACATGTCGCACTAAACTTATACGTCGTTTAAATACATGCCGACTAAATTAGTTTTGTAATTACTACTTATAATTTTTACATTTAGAGTTTAATTTTGTTTTTTTCACTAATAAACAAGCGTGTTCCTACGATCAACTTTTAGTTGGTCCTGAACTAAATATAGTGAAACATATTTAAGTTTAGTGATGACAACATCAGAATCGCCACCTAAATCGATGGAAAGTACAGAACAAATAGTGTGACGCCGTTTATTATTTAGGTGTGCTTGACAACTAGCAGTAGGTGTACAAAAATAGTGTGTACCTCACACTATTTTTGTAAATACATACATATTGTACATAGAAAATACCCAAACAACGAAACAAATACTTATAGGTCACACAAACATTCCGTACGGGTCCGACTCGGAAATTGAACCCAAGATCAACAGTCGCTTACGCTACCACAGCGCCACCGAGGCAGTTAATAATATTTTTATATCTAATTCTAATAATTCAAAGGCACGAGCGTCTGCTATCTGTCTGTCTACTTACGTCTTAGAAGACGTAGCACTTGTGTGTACGCCATATCCGATTAAACCGAGTCAGCAGAACCTACACTATAGTCTGGCCACTGCGAGAATGCGTTTCTGACAGGTCGTGATCCAATGGGCGATGTAACTTTGAACTGGCGTATAATTTATGGCAAAATATTAAATATCTTTTATTAACCTTAATAATGAGTAATAACATTAAAAATTGAATAATCATGCCAATGTACAATAAACGTTTTATTTTGGGCTAAAGTTATTAACAATTAATCAATTAATTAATTTAAGAACAATAATTTTTAAAAGTCTAACGACGTCAAACTGCGCTGTTTCAAGGTTATGTCAATAGTTTGTTTTTGTAGTGATGTGACAAAATAATACTGAATTGTAACTGAGTATTTTTGGAATCGTAATAAATTCTGTCGGTCGATATATTGTTAAAAAAAACGTTCTAATTTTATAATATATAATTTTATTTATTTATCTTTATTGAATACACAAAAAAACAGTAGAACACGATGAGTTACAAAGTATGTAAGGATGTCGTACAGTCGAATGTTGTCACCATTTCAGGGAAATGTGCCGAAATGCTTTGGGCATTTATACGAACGACATTAAAGTTCCTGGGGACATCGGAGAAATTATTCGAGAGTGTGTATAATGTACTTAATACATATTTAATATAGTTTATAATACGATATAGGTACGACCAAACCAAACTTATGAAAATTGAATTAAAAATAAATGAAAAACTATTTTTATCTAGCTGAGCTGATGAAATTAGTCTACGACCATAAGCTATCAAATATTCGATACGAAATAGATGAGCTGGCTATGGAGTACGGTCATCGCGTTCTCCGAATTCCTCCATATCACTGCCAGTACAATGCCATAGAGCTAATCTGGGCTCAAATTAATACTTCTCCACCATATGGCATAAAAAAGATGAAGACGCTTTTAAAAGAAGCATGCGAAAAAGTCACAAGAGATGACTGGATGAAGGTGGTTGAAAAAACTAAAAAAAATATATTTGATGACTTTGACCGCGATATTCGTATAGACACTATGATTGATAATAATATGATAATACATGTTGGTGAAGATGACAGCGAGTCCTCAAGCGAATCGGAGTCGGATTAAATTTTGATTTGACATTATTGAAATCTTAAAACTATGTATTTCATAATATATATTTTTCAATAAGTACAGTATTTTTATTTTCTTTCCCTTGGTTTCATTCAGAAATTACAATTAAATTTAATTCATACATCAACAATTTTGTTAATATTGTGTTTGAAATATAAAATATATCTAAATTGAATAATTATGCATAATGAATGCTATAAATACTGTTACCAAATATTATTAATGATATTCATGGTAGGTACATCACTACTCATGACGAATTTACAAGTGTCAGAAACGCATTCTCTGAGTGGCCGGACTATACCTACCTAACTTTATACTAATATTAACTAAACCTCGCAACCTCGTTTGCGTCTTATATTGCCCGTAGCGTGAAAATTTTCCCCCGTTTTTGAAACATTCTTCATTCTTCAACATTAATAACATAAATTCGTGGATTAAACTTTTTTTTCATTTAAATAATGACAACACGCAACATGTTTATGGGTTTTTTTTTATCAAATTTTACACAAATTTAATAACAATATGCAAAACATGTTTCCAATTATTGATGTTAATGTAAGTGGATTAGCCTTTTTTACTGTCATAAATAATATTATATGAATGTATAATAATTAGGTATTTAAAAGGATCTATTTGTATTCAAGCTTACATTCTCGAACTTACCTACCCAAAAAACATGGGCTTAATAATATACCTCTGTATGCGTATGCGTATGTGTGTATGCGAATCTAAACACATGTATCTCCAACCAAGTGAAGCAATTTGTAAATTTCAAGCGAGTATTTGTACCGTGGGAGAGCCGCGCTTCGGCATGCATGGGCCGGCTCGACCGGAGTGATACCACGTCCCCACAGAAAACCAGTGTGAAATAGCGCCATGTGCTGTGTTTCACCGAGTGAGTGAGGGTACCGGAGGCCCACACCCTACCCTTCCCCCATCCCTCTTCTCATTCCCCCAAAGGCCGGCAACGCACTTGTGATGCCTCTGGTGTTGCGGGTGTCCATGGGCGGCGGTAATCGCTTATCAACAGGCGATACGTCTGCTCGTTTGCCTCCTATTCCAAAACTATAATGTGTTTTTTTAACGATTCAAACGGAAATTAATTAAGAAAAGATTTAAAATATTTTCGGACATCTTATGAACAGAGCTGTATTACCATAGTGTGGTAACCGCTTAAGGCAATACGCCATCTCAGCAATTATTAATTATATTATTCCTGTGTTATGGAAAACTAGTATTTTACACAAAAAAATGCTAACTACATAATTATTAAGCTACATAATATATGCTATTTTATATTACGAAACTAAACGCGACTGGTAGCTTTATAATTTGACTTCAACCTGCCTAGCTAGTCTATGATCGGTAACATGAAGGACAAAATTCAAGTTCTGATACGCTATTCCATGTGATAGTTTTAAACGTATAATTATGGGACATTAATGGATGGCGTTAGATCTTAGTCGAATTTGTCAAAAAACCCTGTTTCGATTGGGTTTTAATGCTTCATTGATTAATGAGTGCACATGCTGGATATAAATGGATAATATAAGTATAATATATATGCAACTGCCAATTAATAGATCTCGGGTTCGAATCCCGAATTGAGTTTTTCTGACTATAGAAATACTTAATAACGCTCTCTGTTCCCTCTCTCTCATAATCCGATGGGACGTTTAACCGACACGATCGGGAAGAGATCACGTGCAGGGACAGCTTTACGTGCTCTCCGAGGCACGGGGGTTCAGACCCCAACTTCCAAACTCCGAGCTGTTATTAAGTATTTCTATAATCAGAAAAACTCAATTCGGGATTTGAACCCGAGACCTCTTAATCGGCAGTCGCATACGTGAACCGCTAGACCAACGAGGCAGTCGAATAGAAAAATATTTAAACCAATAACCACACATGTAATGAAAATAACAGACATTTTAAAAAAAAATACACAAAAATATTCTCTAACTGTAGGAATTTCTTTTGTTGGTTTTATTAATTACTAAGGACGATTTTATTTGGAAAAAACTACAATTGTCAAAAATCGTAACATAAAGCACTTTTAACCACAATCGTTATAGGTCGACTTGGAGCACTGCAAGGAGTCCACAACAGGCGTACCGGGTCGTTGTGACGTTTCAGTTTGAAACATATGTAACAATTAACTGCACGTTTGGCTTAGTGGTTAAGCGGTCGCCACGCCGTTCCCTACTTCGCCAAGTGTTGTGGGTTCAAATCCCACATGGAATAACACTTTGTGGGATCCACAAATTGTTGTTCTAAGTCAGGGTGTTCTTTGTGTCCGTTTCATGTATGTTTGTAAAGTCCCCCGCGACACAGGAATTATTCCTAGTGCAGTTGTCCTTCATTATAAAAAAAAAATCGTGTCAAATCTGATAAATTCGGTGCTTGGTTGATCTGTTTCATTATCCTTGTCCTTGCCTAAGATACAGTCAATGAGAGATGAGAGCTCATTTGTAAGTTGCGGCGTTATTTACTATTACTCTAGGTACGGCTAACTAAACTTTATGCAAGGTTTTTCATGAATATTAGACGATTTGCAGAAATATAATTTGACATTATAACAGAAATGGAACAATATTCACAATCCATGCATTCGGCATGCATGGACCAGCTCGACCGAAGTGATACCACGGCCTCATAGAAAACCGGTGTGAAACAGCGCCTGTGCTGTGTTTCACCGAGTGAGTGAGAACACCGGCGGCACTACCCCAACCCCTTCCCCCATCCCCTTCCTCATCCCCCAAAGACCGGTAAATCACTTGTAACGCTTCTGGTGTTGCAGGTGTTCATGGGCGGCGATAATCGCTTACCATCAGGCGATACATCTGCTTGTTTACCTCCTATTATATAAAAGAAACATGTACACTACCTTACGATTAGTTATAAAATAATGTTATTTTAGGATCCATTTGGCACAATCCGTGCTCCCTATTCTTTCGTAAAACCGTAGAAACATGACTGCATTTGGCGCTTTTAAAAAGGAACTCCGGTGCTAGCATTTTTTGTTGATATGTACTTAAACACGTGATATTGTAGATGTAACACATCGAAGTTGTTTCAATTTATTAACATGGGTATTAAATTTATTGCGTAATAATTTTCATATGTAATAAATTTTTATACAGCCTTGATATTATAAATTTGTTTCCTTAAACAAAATGATTTAAGGATGTTATCATCTTTTAAATTGAGATTTAAAATCTTCGGTAATGATTAAAGTACCGTCTGTGATACAATAATTAAACGTTATCTTTGTAGAGAAGTGTGAAATAAAAAGAGAAGAGAAGAGTGAAGAGAGATTATATTTTATGAAAAATAAGAATATATTCCTAAAGAGAATAGACTCAGACAGGCTGCCGGCCATAAGAAAAAAGCTTAAACCAAATTGTGTCATAATGAAGGACTGTTTGAAGGTTCTGAATTAGCTTCTTACACTTAAATGTGAAGAAACAGAAAAAAATCTAAATAGATTCAAGGAAATTTAACATATATGACAAACAACACGCAGAAAAATACACACGCACACACACACACACACACATACACACGCATACATACGCACGCACGCACATGACCAAACACACAAATTATCTCTATTACTTTTATTGATAATATTCTTCATAGATACTGTTATTGTTGTATAAGTTACGTATAAATCATTTAATTATATTCATCCGGGATGGAGAGGCCAGGAGACATATAACACAAGTTCACTGAGTATGGGCTCCTGTCTCCCATCCAGAGCTTGTATTTGTGATTTGATAAATACTGTATATTGTGGGAGAAATTAAATAAATTTTATTACTCATATTATTATTATTTGTTATTAAAGAGAATGTTGAGTGCTAAAGCAGAATTACGAGGATGCCTCTGGCATTAAGTCCGCCGATGTACATAAGTGTTTGAAGTAGTAAAATTTATGTATTTATATCAAAATATACCAAAGATCGTAAAAGTTAGTAATTTAAACGGTATTTCAAATATTTAAATATACAGGTAACATATTGATTTCGACAATATCAGAGTCCATATAAAAAAAGTTGTTTGCTTAATTTTTTATTTGTTTCAGATAACCTCAGATATGCTCTACAGATAGGAGTAAATGCTTGTAATTATCGTTAAAACTAATCAGCCACCATGGGATACATCACTAAAGGAGACTGCAAAGGAAATAAGGCACCAAAAAGTGTGTATTACTTACTTACTTAATTAATTGAAACTAGATAGAGACCTAGATCTATGTTGGTTATAATAAAAATCAGGTTACCATAAACCTGAAATCACATAATCCACATAAACCCATGGTGTCTCCTGTAGTCACATTCATTGATGACTGACTGCCTCGGTGGTGTAGTGGTAGCGTATGCGACTGCTAAGCTTGAGGTCTCGGGTTCGATTCCCGGGTCGGACTGGCGGATGTACGCCGCCAGGTCTGTTTGGGTCGGCCACGTTTTCGTTTTCCTTGAGGATTCCAATCGAGCGCCTGTTTGGCGATATGATCGGAATCCCTACGGAGTGTGTGACCAATCCAGCTCCACTTGCGACGTTTGATCTGAATGTCGATCGGCGTTTCACGGCAGCGCTTCATAAGGTCTTCGTTGGAGATTCTCTCGGGCCAGTAAATACCGAGAATTCGGCGAAGACAGCGGTTTACGAAGACCTGGAGCCGGTGCGAGATATTTTTTGTGACCTTCCACGTCTCACACCCATATAGCAGTATGGATTTGACGTTGGACTGGAATATCTTCAACTTCACTCTTCGCGCCAATTTCCGTGACTGCCACACGGGCCGCAACTGTGCGAAGGTTGCTCGAGCCTTGGCAATGCGCGGAGTGATGTCCTCTTCAGTTCCCCCAGTCTCTGACACGACGCTTCCGAGGTATGTAAATTTGTGGACTCGCTCCACATCCTCTGCACCAATCCGTAATGGTGTGCTATTTTTCACTCCAGATCGCATCTCTTGGGTCTTCCGTGTGTTAATTTTAAGCCCAGTTAAACTCGCCTCTCGACATAGGTCGTCCAATTTGGATTGCATATCGCGGTGCGTGTGACTCAGCAGGCACAGGTCGTCGGCGTAGTCCAAGTCTTCTAGGACACTGTTCAGTCCCCATTCTATGCCGCGTCGCCTGTTGTGGTATGTGCGAAGGAATAGGAGAGGCGAGAGTATACAGCCTTGTCGAACACCCGCATGTACCTCGATACCTTTAGAGACCATGCCATTTTGCGTCACTTTACAGGAATATTTTCTGTAGATGGCTTTTACAAGGTTGATCATCTTCGGCGGGACACCAATTTCGATAAGTCTCGACCATATGGTAGTCCATCTCAGCGTATCGAAAGCTTTTTCAAAGTCTACAAAGGTCAGATAGACTTCCCTTTGCCATTCTGATGCCTGTTCAAGAACGATACGCAGAGTGTTGATCTGGTCGACACACGAACGATTCGAGCGAAAGCCTCCTTGCTCTTTGCGCAGTAAGGGTTCAATAGCCCCTGATAATCTGTCCAAGACAATCTTGCATAAAACCTTGGCAGGTACCGAGAGCAAAGTTATGCCTCTCCAGTTGCTGCATTGGCTGAGGTCGCCTTTTTTGGGCACAGGTATAAGAAGCCCTTTGTTCCAGTCATCTGGAAGCTCCTCACTTGTCCAGATCTTCTTTATTAAAGGTTTCAGTACCTCGACGGCGAAGTTTAAATCAGATTTTAGCATTTCCGCAGTTATTAGGTCGAGGCCTGGAGCTTTACCAGTTTTGAGCGAGAGTACTGCCTTCGCTACTTCCCCGTGCGTCGGAGGTTCGACGTTGATGTCAAGAAGCCTAGGTGGTGGAGGTGTATCTTGCGGTACATCCGGTACGGTCCATACTATGGCACGGAAGATCTCCTCAAAGTGTTCACGCCAGCGTTCCAGTTGCCCTTCCGGTGTCACAATGAGTTGCCCATTCTTTGGCTTCAGAGGCCTTTTACGAAAACCGCTGTTACCTGCCAACATTTTAGTCGCTTTATACAGCTCTCTCAGATTGCCAGTATTAGCAGCGCGTTGGGCATTATCAGCGATACTGTCAGTCCATAATCTTCTATCTTTCCGCGAGCTGCGGTAGATTTTTCTTCGAATCTGGCGGTATCTCTGTCTGAGGTCGGCTTAAAGTAACTCGTCGTTAGTGCTTAGCAGTTTAACGTGAAGTCCTCTTCGTTCGTTGATCAGCTCCCATGTAGACTGTGACATCCAAGTTTCACGCCTGTGTGCACAGTGCCCTAGGACGTTAGAGCTGGTCTCTGTATAGGCCACTTTAATGCGTTTCCACTCTTCGTCTATTGAGTCATCGTCAGCGTTGAGGTCAGCGAAACGGTTACGGAGTTCAAGCCTGAATTTGAGGGTAGTGTCAGGATTCTGCAGTCGGATAACTTCAAACCTTCTCCCAATCCTATCACTTCCGCTGGCTGGTCGTGCTGCAGCCACCTTGAGCCGCATCTCAGCAACGACCAGATGATGGTCACTGTCGATATCAGCGCCTCTCCGATTTCGGACGTCAAGCAACGATGAGCGCCATCTGGAACTTATGGCAAGGTGGTCAATTTGGTTTCTAGTGACGCCATCGGGTGAGTTCCAAGTGTATTTGTGTATATTTTTATGAATAAAAAGTGTTCCTCCGATGGCCAGGTCTTGATGTTGACAAAACTCCAAAAATCGTTCACCATTCTCATTACGCACCCCGAGTCCCTGCGTGCCCATATGTCGTTCACAGTTGATGTTATCGCTCCCAACTTTCGCATTAAGGTCTCCCATGACGATCACAATATCTTGCTTTTTTATTCCTTTAAGGGTGGCGTTTAGAGCGTTGTAAAAGTCGTCTTTGGTATCCTCTGCAGCCATATTGGTGGGCGCGTAACACTGCACAACGGATATTTTTCGGACTCTTGAGTTAAAACGGGCCAAAATGATTCGGTCTGAGATCGGTTTCCAGTCCAAAAGGCTTCTCCTTGCGGAATGGGAAAGGAGGAATCCAACTCCGTTTTCGCGGTCATCGTTCTCGTCATCCTTGCCGGAGTATAAGAAAGTCAACCCTTTGGACGTTCTCAGTTCTCCAAAACCATTTCTTCGCACTTCACTTAGACCGAGTATGTGCAGGTCGTATCTAAGCATTTCTGCTTCTGCTTGGGCCAGTCTGCTATCATCGCTGAGCGTACGTACGTTCCAATATGCAATTCGTGTCCGTGTTTTCATGCCAAAGGTCGTCAGAAAATGATCGGTCCGGTTTCTTGCTGTATTCGTTTCAGGAATATAGATTTTTGTGCAAGTAGGTGATTAGCCCACTGTGCCTTAGTCTGGTAGCAGGGCTGCCACTTCAAAGCGTCCAGACACGCTCGGTTTTGTTCGGGTTGCCTCCCTAGTAATAGAGTTCTGTTTTAAGGCGCAGAACACTCGCCTTTCGCCCTGCATCCTCAGCTCAGCTGCAGCTCTAGGTAGTGTGCACGCATTGCGTGGTTGCAGCAGGTCCCAGGGTGGACGACTAGGACGTGGATGACTCGGACTGGCCAGGGTTCTGCTATCATTGGTGTTCCACTACAAAACACAGCAGAAGGATGTTTGGCTTTTTATAGGCAATGCCGACCTCACTAAGTCGGCGATTTCCACCAAAACCATGCCCTGACTTCCCACCCCAATACAATAATTTTTACAATAGAAGTATATATGTATTTATATCAGTTGTCTAGTACCCATAACACAAGCTCTGCTTTGCTTGGTACTAGATGGCGTTGTGTGTTAGATGTCCGGAATATTTATTTATTTATTATTGATGAACTTGCTAAATCATACGGAAGTCAATAAATTCTAGATATTTTTGGGAAAACCTTGGCAGTAGTATATTGGAGGGAAACAAAATTGTCACTCCAAACCAACGAAATTTAAAAATTCGTTTTTTTTAACAAATCTTAGGCCTCCTACACACCTGAGATAGAGGGGGGGGGGGGAATAATTTTCTCCCGTGACAGGTCCTGATAAAGCACGGCGTCGTCCTGTGGTGGTTACCTTGTCGTCCCCGACTGAGTTTTATGGATTCGATCTAGAAATGGGACAACTTTAAGTGATCCTTTATGAGTAATATTCGTAGTGCGAGAGTTCTTTTTTTAGGGTTCCGTACCCAAAGGATAAAACTTAACGCTATTACTAAGACTGCGCTAAACATGATGTATTTTCATTGCTGCTATAACAAACATAAAACATAATAACATAACTATTTAAAGGGGCGTGAGTCCGACTCACCTTGACCCGATTTTTATTCAATCCACTACCAATCAAACTGCTTCAAATGTATGAGCTATAACACATATAACGATCAAATTTATCCAGTTGATCTAAATAATAATTAATATTTTAATGGGTAAAACGACAATATTATGTTTTTGACATGGCTAGACTGCTGTCTATTTCGGCATGTCAAAAATAAATAATTATAGTTTATTCTCATAATAGTTTTTGCTGTAATCAAGTAACTGTTTTTATACACACACTAAAATATCTAATATCTAATGTATCAAAATAATGTTAATAAACTATAAACTTGAAGTTGAAACTCGCGGGCTGGGTCTCCGCAACTCGACGACTTCAGTGCGCCTATTTTGCGTAGTGGTTTTTAATAAAATATATAATAAACTATATACCACTATATAATATAAATTTACCTGATAGCCCAGTGTGATATCTATCCTTCTAATCTGGAGAGGCGTATTAATTAGGCGTAGTATATATTTTAGATTACGAAAACATTATAAATATGAGAGTAGCTAATAAATTTATACGAATAAATAAAATTGAAGTGTCTGTTCATAATTTCAAAGCTTTTCATAGCAGGGGACTTTACACACACGCCCTTCGTCTCCCTACGGAGGATATGGTGCGAAAAACATTCAAAAGTAAAAAAAAATGTAAAGACAGACACATTGACCCATGTAATGATCAACCGACTCAGCGCAGTAGGAAGTGAAGATATGGCTACTTTAACCACTGCGCAATCTGTACATCTATATATATACAAATTAATAAAATTGTAGTGTCTGTTTGTAATATCAAAATAACCGCTTTTTACTAAATGCATATGTATGTATATACGGTACATATACCAAAATAACATGTTTGTTCCGGCTAATCTGGAACGGCTGGACGGATTTTGACGGGACTTTCACTGGTAAATAGCTGACGATATAAGAAGTAACTTCTTTTACTTTGTTAGACAAGCTTTGCTCCGCGATGTTGACAGCAGTTGCTGTTGTGTGGTACAAAAACAACCGCATTTAACGCAGCTAGTATTTGTAATAAAGTAGCCTATGTCCTTCCTCAGGACTCAAAATATCTCCATGTCAAATTTCATTGAAATTGGTGCAGTGGTTTAGCCGTAAAACGTGACGGACAGAAAGATAGAGTCATTATTGAATTTACAATATTCTAAGAATAAATATATTCTATAATGTTATAAGAAGAGAAGAAACTTTTTTCTTGATTTAAAATAGGTTTTCAGTTGTTTAATGAACCCATTTGCCATTTTTCAGTAAAACTCTGCACATGCTTGATATTTGGATTAATATTTCTAGTGATCACTGTACTAACCATCGTACTGGAACCGGTATCAATAATATCAAGATATGTAAGTTCATTAATATATAATTATTATTTTTAGGTATAAGAAAGAGGAAAAGTAAATATGGTCATGACAATTTCTGGTCAAATTGGAAATGTTATTAGCTCGGTTTCAAGTTTTCATTGTAATACAAAGCCTTCTATGAAAAGTTCAGTTTACTTACAACAAGAGCTGCAATTAGTTGCAAGAGAGGAAATTAATAAATTAGAGCTTTGAGGTTTATTACCCAGAAAATGCTATAACGCCATATGATTTCCTGAACTATTTAATTATCTGATGCATGAATTAAATTGGATAACAAACAAACAATTGGATAGAAGAAAGCGAAAAAAAGTCATGATCAAAATTGTGAGGATTGACCAAACTGCCGGTTGCCTGGAAGAGATTGCCCGTTAAGCGATAAGGCCGCCATTTGTACTGACCTAGCATTAAGTCATTTATTTGGTTATCTGGTGTACAATAAAGAGTTATTATTATTAAAACTGACTATACCAGAAATACACATTGGTACAGAATAAAATAATTTTATAAAAATTACCAAATATTTATACATGACTGCCTCGGTGGCGTAGTGGTAGCGTATGCGACTGCTAAGCTTAAGGTCTCGGGTTCGATTCCCGGGTCGGACCAAATGTTTGTATGATCTGCAAATATTTGTTTCGGAGTTTGGGTGTTTTCTATGTATAATATGTATGTATTTACAAAAAAAAGTATAGAAGAAGAAGAAGACGACTAGAAGACTAGATGGCGTTGTGTGTTAGATGTCCGGAATATTTATTATTATTATTTATTATACAGATAGCGCGGGTAGACAATGGAAGCATGATTCATGAAGCACTTGCAAGAGAAGCGGATAGTGTTCACCTATCTGTATACCTTTTCAATATAACAAACGCCGAGCAGTTTGCCAACGGAGAAGATGAGAAGTTGAAGGTTCAGGAAGTCGGTCCTTTTACTTACCAGTAAGTCTTAAACGTTTATTTGAAATTTATATCACCTGAAATAGTTATTAAAACAATCACACATCATGTCAAAAATCCAAGAAACAAAATAAAAAATTCGCCCTAAGAATGTCGTTTGCTATTTTGATTTTCTAATAGCCGTTTTATTTAAAAAAAAAAGTATAAGTTTGTAGTAGAATATTAAAATTATTCATAAATAGCCAGTATTTATAGGCACTATTGAAGGCATACCAGTTTGCGTAATTAGTATAGAATTGACTAAAGTAATTAACAAAAGCACGATGGAAGTTACAAGAAATTATATCTACATATAATACACCACAATAAAATAAACTAAGCACAATTTTAAACGATAATACTAAACATCACATTCTTACACATGCACGTTTTTAAACGTGGTCAACGACCAGTTAAAATACAATACCTGTTATCCATTACTTAGTATATATATGTTTGATTTATTATCCTCTACACACGAAGTTAATCATCCGAAAGAAGCTATCTCGTTTTAATCAACTCGTGAATAACACTTAACACAATATGTTTAATATTTTTCTTATAAAAACGTTTTAAAAATCATATCTTCCTTATTTATAATGACTGTCCTCATATTTTATATATAATTATATATATTATTCCTGAAGAGGTGGACAAAGAGTTGTACTAAAATCTCACAATCAAAAAAATTCTTTAATTTCAGTCCCCCTTTTTTTGTTTTTATTTCTGCTCGTGCGGAAATCCCTTTGGAAACTACTCCTGGTGGCATGTCGGACTCGAACCGACTAAAACCGCACGCCGTCTCGGGTACTAGAAGCCGGGGAACCAGGTGCACCCTAGAAAGGATAACCCTGGAACCCCAACCTCGGGCCACCTACGGTTTGTAGATGGCCCCCTACTGTGTGGGAACCCCGATGTTTCCATTAATGAATTTAAGTCCCCCTTGGTAGAGGGCAAGTCTATTATAACTTCTCGACTTTTTGGCTTGAATTAAAATGTACTTTTTAAAAGTAACGAATGATAACAATTTTTAAGAAAAAATCTTAAAATGTTAAAAACATTATGTGGTATGTTTAGTGCTTTGAACCCATGAGAGCTGAGTCACGTAGCTAAGTGCTTGAATGCTATAAGTTTAGTTTTTATTTGAAAAAAAGCTCGTATATTCAGTGTCCTATGCGCTTCTATTTGTAGGCTAACCGTTGTAAACAAAAACATGAAATTACTGATAAAAACTTATTAAAATACAAAAATACAATACCAAAACTATTAATAATGTGGAAATTAATGTCTACAAAATTCTACAAATATTTTCATTCTTTCTGTGCTGTTGACGTTGTCCTTGGACATCGCTAACAGCGAGAGAGCGGAGAACGGCTTCCGCCCTCCGTTCGAAGAGGTACGCTGACGGCGTAAAGCTACTCATTGAGTCACGATAGCTCGCTGGTCGTCCTCCAGTAATCAGGGCGGCACGAGACCTTTTCCTTCTGACTGACGCAGGTCCTTTCCAGGCACCTGCACTCGGTCGTAAAGAGAGAACTGAGTCCCACCCGCCACCACTATGACTGCAGTGAGGACTCGGCCCAGCACACGCACAGCGTTTCAGAGGCCAGCCCCAAGGAGGCGACGTACGCGTGTGCCGTATGTCGCTTAAATTGAGAGTCCATTAGCAGGAAGTCCACTTCAGTGCAGGCAGGTGCTGGGAGGGGTCCGGATGTGTTAATAACAGCAGTTCCTGGACCCGTCCCTTCTCAGGCGCAGAGTGGTAGCGTGTGGTTTTAGTCGATCCGATTCTGACAAACCATTCCGCCGCAGCAAACCCCGATGGGGTCAATGGGGCGATGGCCCGTGGGGGGCACACGATAAAAAAAACTAAAAAAAAAATTTTTTATAATTTATAATTATGTTTGTAAAAATTCTATGCTAATTTATACGTTAATTAATCCACTATGTAATCCATGTAATCGAGTTGAGATACTTTGTTTGCATATTACGTAAATATGGCTGCCTTGACCTAGGACAGGTTATTAATACCTATAATTATGTTTGTTAAGGTTCTATGCTAATTTATACGCTAATTAACTATGTAAAGCAATTAGTTTTACATTTTAACTTGGAAAGTACATAACACTCACCTATAGGGGAATTTGCATTCATATTTTCTGTTAGAAGGTCGAAAACACTAAGTTTATAAAATCGAGGGAACAAATCTGACCTCACTTAGTAAACCTTTTGTTCTCGCTTTTTTTTTATAAGACAACTCCCGCACTTGGAACGATTCCTGTGTCGCGGGGGACTTTACAACACTTGGCGAAGTAAGGAACGGCGTGTCGACCGCTTAACCACTAGGCCAAACATGCATTCAAATTTCAATCAATATTCACACTGATAGCCAATTAATAGAATACACCATCCATGAATAATAGTAAAGCATTTATTGCAAAAGAAAATGTCATGACCATTCTGAAAAAATCATTCTGCCTCGTTGGCTTGCTGGTGGTAGCGTATGCGACTGCTAAGCTTGAGGTCTCGGGTTCGATTCCCGGGTCGGACCAAATGTTTGTATGATCTGCAAATATTTGTTTCGGAGTTTGGGTGTTTGCTATGTATAAATATGTATGTTGTTTTTAGGAATAACCTTGGATCATAAGCTTCAGTGGGGCGCCCATATCTCGTATCTAGCTGGGAAACTGAGCTCCGCGGCATTCGCTGTTTGGAACGTTCGCCAGTTAACTAATATTGAAACTGCGCGAATGGTTTATTTTAGTTATTTTCACAGTGTCATGTCATATGGTATTCTACTATGGGGCAAGGCAGCTGATATTCAAACCATTTTTGTAATTCAAAAACGGGCAATTCGTGCGATTTACAAACTCAAAGTTCGAGATTCTCTGAAAGAACGATTTAAGGAAATAGGTATTTTAACAGTAGCATCTCAATATATATTTGCTAATATTATGTTTGTACGAAAAAACATACATAAATACACTAACAAAAGTGATCATCATTCACTAAACACAAGGAATAAGCACAAATTAGTGGGCCAATATTATCGATATTATCGCTTGAACAAAGTCCACAATTCATTTGAAGGACTTGGTGTGCGTTTATATAACAAAATTCCTGTCGAAATCTTGAACTTGCCCCTGCAGAAGTTCAAGAGTGCCGTTAGGAGTCGTCTTGTGGAGAGGGGCTATTATGCGGTGAACGATTTCTTGACCGACGCGGTGCCTTGGATGTGAATGGGAATTTGGTGTTGATTTGATTGATTGATTTGATACGCAATATATTTATTTATTTACAATCCTTAATATAATTTATTTGATTGTAATTAATTCTTGGCATCTTATTCTGATTACCAGACATTTGAATTTTGTTAAGTTTAGGCGATCTGTGTTTACATTGTTGGAGCGTAAATAATTAGTATTTATTATTTTATTACATTTTGAACGTTTTTTTTTTCTGGAACCAGTATGTATGCACACATTGCTTTTACTCCTTGATGTGTAAGTGATTGCAACCTTATATGCTATGGACTAATTTTAATTATTGTATTAGACAAAAAATTGATTTCCCTAATTTTAATATTTCTTTAGACCGTTTTCTAGCCTTTGTGTTTTGGTTGCCTTAACTTGCACATATAAGTATTATTGTCAAAAACAAACAAACTTTGTATGAATTATTGGAAAAGATGGTGCACATGAGTTTCTCACCAGCTCTTCTCATGAATGCAATACCCATCGGAGCTGGTACTTGGATTGATTTCAATTTAAACCTTTGAGTTGAATCGAAATCAATCTAAGCTCCGGTAATTCAAATCATTGATTACTTGAGTTACATCGTTTTATCACTGATCAATTCAGTACTTGAGTTTTATTTTATATTTGTATTAATAATGTTTGATGTTTGTATTTTTGACGTGTTCAAGTGCCTTTTGGGGCCTATGGAAATAAATGATTCGACTTTGACTTTGACTTTGACTATGTATTTACAAAAAATAAACTATTTAAGTATTCATATCAGTTGTCTAGTACCCATAACACAAGCTCTGCTTAGCTTGGGACTAGATGGCGTCGTGTATTAAATGTACGAAATATTTATTATATATATTAATATTTATTATTGTATATAATGGCGCGGCAAGAATACACAGTGACACTTCTTTTTGGGTTGCTAGATTAGCGCACAAACTATTACTATTTTAATGCTGCTACCTTAACTAAAATAATATAAGTACTATACATACTTCGTCAAGAATCAAAATATATACCTATTATATTTTTTCTAAATACCTATTACATATAGGCAGCACCCAACCTCAAATCGAACCCCAGACGTCGAGCACAGCAGTGGCGGATGATGCCACTTAACTCTAATGACACACTGAAATGTGGCAACAGAAAAATGATTTCAGTGGCTACTTATAAAACTTCAGTTCGGACTTACATAGTTTTTGCGTAAATCAAAAACTAGTCTAAAGATAAATCCAAGGGTTGAATAGTTAACCTTATTAACTTTTTCTTTAATTGGCAAATTAAGCGCATTTTAGTAGTCTGTACCCAAAGAGTATAAAACGGGACCCTATTAATACGACTCCGCTGTCCGTTGGTCAGTCTATCCGGCCGTCTGTGTATCACCAGGCAGTATCTCAGGAACCATGATAGTTAGACAGCTGAAATTTTCACAGATGTTGTGTTTTTCTTGCAGATATAAAATACATATTAAAAACAGAATTAAATAAATATTTAAGGCTGCTATCATGCTATTAACTTGTTTTTTAATTTTTTGTTCGATATTAATAACGGCAACAGGGAGACGCTTCAAATGGAACGGAACCCGACTCGCTCCTGGGTGTTTTTTTTTCTTTACTACACAATAGATTGATTTGAGTAATAACTAGCTTTCGCTCGTGTGTATGTCGGTTATCGCGGTAAGGACTAGACTATGCCCTTACACAGACAAGAATTAAAGTATCTCGATGCAGCGGTTTAGCCGTGAAAGCATAAAAATATAGAGAAAGACAGACTTACCATAGAATTTATAACATTAGTATGAATTGAATTATTGCACGGTTGGGTTGGCCTAGTGGTTTAAGCGGTCACTTCGGCGCTCCACAAAATGTTGTCTCGAGTCTGGGTGTTTTTTGTGTCCGTTACATGTATGTTTGTAAAGTCCGCGCGACACAGGATGTATATTCCTAATACGGGCGTTGTCTATTTAATAAAAAAGAAAAAAGAATTAAACCTATAAATTTAAAAGGTTTTATCTCTATTTAGGAATACGTTAGAGAACATACTGGTGACTATGTCGATTGAAAGTGAATGGTTTATTTATTTTACTTACCAGTCAAAGCCATTTTATGGCCTTCGTAAAATAAAGAAGAATATTTTCGACTGAAAAGGAAATTGTTTCATTCTTTTCTTTTCTCTGTTCCATATCATTATTTCTGTTGGCCTAGTGGTTCAATAATTGTTTTTATGTTCCAGGGAAAACCGCACGAATGAAGACCTAGAGATAGATCACGAAGCAGGCTTAGTGCGGTATACCATCCACCACAAAGTTACATTTCTACCCGAGGAGTCAATTGGCGATCCTAAGGATATCATTCTAAACCTGCCTAACATTGCTATGTTGGTAAGAGCTTGCGGTTTAAATTCACAATTAATTTTAATTTCATTTTAAATCTGTTTATTTATGGAAGATGCACCGGCTTAGGTTAGAAGTGCTCTGGTTTGCCAGAAATATCCAGTTTGAGTACTGTTGTAGAGAACGAGCAGACAATTATACATAGAACACTATTATACAAGCACACAAACATAAAGAAACATGCATACTGCACTCTTCTTTTGTATATTTTACTAACATTGTTTACTGTTCTTCTATGTATTCGGGATGGGCCCTGGAGGTCTGTCACACAGGGGTAGTCAAAAAAGTCAAAAGTCAAATCATTTATTTCCATAGGTCCCAAAAAGCACTTGAACACGTCAAAATACAAACATCAAAATATAAAATAAAACTCAAGTAATCAATTCAGTGATAAAAGGTCCTAATACTAAATGCATTGAAATGATTTGAATTACCGGAGCCTAGATTGATTTCGATTCAACTCAAAAGTTAAATTGAAATCAATCCATGTACCAGCTCCGATGGGTATTGCATTCATGAGAAGAGCTGGTGAGAAACTCATGTATGGTGCACCTTTCAAATAATTCATACAGAGTTTGTTTGTGTTTGACAACAGTATTTTTATGTGCAAGTTAAGGCAACCAAAACACAAAGGCTAGAAAACGGTCTAAACAGATATTAAAGCTAGGGAAATCATTTTTTTGTCTTTTTTTTTTTTTTTTTTATTGAATAGTGGGCAAACGAGCAGACGTATCACCTGATGGTAAGCGATTACCGCCGCCCATAGACACTCGCAACACCAAAGGCGTCACAAGTGCGTTGCCGACCTTTGGGGGATGGGAAAGGGGATGGGGGAGGGGTTGTGGTATGGGCCTCCGGTATCCTCACTCACTCGGTGAAACACAGCTCAAACGCTATTTCACACCGGTTTTCTGTGAGGCCGTGGTATCACTCCGGTCGAGCCGACCCATTCATGCCGAAGCATAGCTCTCCCACGGTATATATAATAAATAAAATAATAAAAATTTGTACATAGCATATAAGGTTGCAATCACTTACACATCAAGGAGTAAAAGCAATGTGTGCATACATACTGGTCCCAAAAAAAAACGTTCAACGTAACAATAGCATAGGACTCCAGTCTCTCACCAAGAGACGTGTTTCGTCATGTATTGTATATACGTACCTTCCTTTGTGATGAGGGAAATAAATGCAATGTTATTATTATAAGTAATTGTTGGAAAGTGACCACCGCTTCCCAAAAACCTTTGCAACGCAAAAATCGGCAATACGGCAGACGAAAATTTTTTCAAAGTTTTTTAATGAGAGCTGAAGAGTATCTTAAAAAGGGCACAGAGATGGAGTGCAGTGCCAATTAATAAATTACCTAATGGGGATTAAAATTTTGACGTAAGCAACGATGAAAGAAGTAGTGGCCGGTATTAGTCCAAAATATTTCAATAAAAATTCAGAGTGAGCTTTGCTGATAACCAATGACTAAAGGCTTGTGGAGAAACGGGTGTCATGGCCCTCCAATACTAAGGGAGGATCCTCGGACCAGACAAGGTGATCGTGCATTGACACGCCCAACGGTTGATGTTTTAGGACTTCCATATCGCGATTCAGTATTAGTAGTTGCTCCTTAGTTCAGTACTTCGTTGGACAATTCGGTAGATGGGATGTATGACACTGTATGTGGAACTCGTCACAGGCTCTTAAATATACCAATTTTACACTACTTGTTATTTCCAGGCGATGGCTTCTGAAGTAACGAACTACGGATATTTTGCAAAGATGGGATTCAATATGTTGGCTAGGAGACTTGATAGCAACGCAACGGTAACCATAAATGCTCACGATTACATGTGGGGTTACGATGAACCATTAATTCGGCTTGGTAACCAAGTCATGCCCAGTTGGATTACTTATGATAAGCTTGGATTATTGGATAGGGTAAGCTGAAAGATTTATTGTCTCATAACTTTAGATATTACTAGTTAGTCCTAAATATAAATATAAAAGTAGATTTCGATGAAGAAAAATACATTTTGAACTTAGCAAACAGAAAATCAAAAGCTACTCATAGTCTATTTGAGCGATTTAAAATTTACTCAGACGTTTTCAATGAAAATTATTATGAAATACTTTTGTTTATGATTAATAAAGTTTTTTATTGATTTTTTAATTTTTACACTACGTTATATTCATATATGTATATGTACATGTTATATAATTCATTTGAGATTGAGAATTTATGTGAAAGTCTATGTTTGTTCGTTCATTATCTGTGGCCAAGATACCGTTGATTAGCTTTCATAAACATTTTCACATCAGGTTAGATGGTTTACAGTTATACGATAATAAAACATCTATAAGAATGGAGGTGAGCAGTAAGGACAGCGATAAGTTTATGATCAAAACTGTCAATGCAGTTGCTGGATTGAAGCAGTGGGGCTACGAAGAGTTGGAAACCAGGTACTTAGATATTTCGATTCAATTACATCTTTATTACATTTTGAAATATTTAAAAGGTCTGAAGAGCTACATATGGTGACGATTGTGGACTTAACAGAATTCGTGTGTTGGGTTTCCACCCAGTGGTGATTTCGATCATGTTCTGCCTGGGTGTAGTATATCTGTAACTAGCAGACCCGAGGAACTTCGTAGCGCCATATTTTTCTTTCGTAAATATTTTCAAAATTTGTGAAAATCTTTTTTTTAGTAGTTATTCCGCCTCAAACTCCCACGGAGCAGTCTTGGACAAAAAAAAACCCCGTTACTCTTTCATTTCCTTCTATACAAACCATGTCCTAACAATAACGAATATATAGAAAAAATAATTATCCAATTTGGTTGGTGCAGTCGATCGGTAGTTGGGGTCCGGTCGTGTTAATAACTGCAGTTCCCGGACTCCTCCCTTCTCAGGCGCAGAGTTGGCACACCGTGTGGTTTTAGTCGGTTCGATTCCGACACACCACCCCGCCGCAAACCCCGGTGGGGTGACGGCCCGAGGGGGTTTCCACACGTTAAAGAAAAAAAAAAGTCGATCGGTAGTTATGAGCGTACATATTCATTTCGGCGATTCAGTAAATAATAGGTTTGCTCAGATTGCGTAAGTAGGAGTAACAATTATACACCTTCGCGAAAAATAGATAACATTAAACAAAATACGTAATCAACAAAATCTTTATTAGAAACTGAAATTAAAAGAACAGTAACATCATTTGATGTATATCTTATCGTGGGAGAGCCACGTTTCAGTATGAATGGGCCGGCTCGACTGAAGTGATACCACGGCCTCACAGAAAACTGGTGTGAAACAGCGCTTACGCTGTTTTTCACCGAGTGAGTGAGCAAACCGGAGGCTCATACGTCAACCCTTGTGTCCCTAACGCACTTGTGACGTCTCTGGTGTTGCTTACCATCAAGCGATACGTTTATTCCATTAGCAAAAAATGTATGCATTAGGTATAACACTATGTCGTATAGTCCGGCCACTCAGAGAATGCGTTTCTGACACTTGTAAATTCGTCATGAGTAGTGATGTACCATGAATAACATTAATAATATTTGGTAACAGTATTTATACTCGTAGCATTCATTATGCATAATTATTCAATTTACATATATTTTATTATATTTCAAACACAATATTAACAAAATTGTTGATGGATGAACTAAATTTAATCATAATTTCTGAATGAAACCAAGGAAAAGAAAATAAAAATACTGTATTTATTGGAAAATAAATATTATAAAATACATAGCTTTAAGATTTCAATAATGTCAAATCAAAATTTAATCCGACTCCGATTCGCTTGAGGACTCGCTGTCATCTTCACCAACATGTATTATTATGTTATTGTCAATCATAGTGTCTATACGAATATCGCGGTCAAAGTTATCAAATATATTTTATTTTGTTTTTTCAACCACCTTTGTCCAGTCATCTCGTGTGACTTTTTCGCATGCTTCTTTCAAAAGCGTCTTCATCTTTTTTATGCCATATGGTGGAGAAGTATTATGGCGGGCTGCATAACCTTTAATTTGAGCCCAGATTAGCTCTATGGCATTGTACTGGCAGTGATATGAAGGAATTCGGAGAACGCGATGACCGTACTCCAGAGCCAGCATCCATTTCGTATCGAACATTTGCTAGCTTATGGTCGTTGACAAATTTCATCAGCTCCGCTTTTAGCATTGACATATTTGCGTCAATGCCACTTCTTTACAGCCAAGCCACCAATCCCTCTTTTCTATTAGCTTGAGAAGGTGCTTTATTTATTTGCACCGAATGATAAGGGGCGTTATCCATTATTATAATTAAAGGCTCTGGAAGGCCAGGTAGCAACACATCCTGGAGCCACTCCTTGTATGCAGCCGCATTCATTTCTTCGTGGTAGTCAGTAGTAGTTTTTGACTCAAATGCCAATAAACCATTTTCCACAAAACCTTACTTCGCACAACCAGTGTGGCATATTATGAGACGTGCTCCTTTACCGATTGGCACTTTCGACGTCGACGCTTGAGTGTCATCTGTACAAAAACGAGAAAGCGCGTGATTGATGTTCAGCCATGTCTCGTCAATGAAAACGACATTGTCCCAATTATCATTTTTTTTGCTTCTCTTAGAAAAGTAATTCTTTTTAAAACTACGTCATTTCTTCCTAAAAGAATTTTCCTTTTGTCTGTTTTCTTATATTGAAATCCAATATCTTTTAAAATATTGGATACAGCAGTTTTTTCCACCCTAAACAAATCAGCTGCTTTCAAAGATGCTAGAAGCGTCGACCTATTAAAGTATTCATTCCTGGCATAATAACTATATATATGATTCCTTATTGCATCAGCGTCAAAGCTACGAGTATCTATGTCTGTTATAGGTTTAGTTCTGCGTTTCTTTTTAGGTGTTCGTAAAATATTTTCTTCCATGCCAGATGAGCCGAACTTTTCTTTATTAATATTTGGCCAATATTATCGCCTGAACAAAGTCCACAATTCATTTGAGGGACTTGGTGTGCGTTTTTATAACAAAATTCCTGTCGAAATCTTGAGCTTGCCTCTACAAAAGTTCAAGAGTGCCGTTAAGAGTCGCCTTTTGGAAAGGGGCTATTATACGATGAACGATTTTTTTACTGACACGGTGCCTTGGATGTGAGTGAGAATCTGGCATTGGCTCATGTGCTGATTGAGGTAATTTATTTTTATACTCAATGTATTTATTTATTTACAATCCTAAATATAATTTATTTGATTGTAATTAATTCTCATCTTATTCTTCATTTATTACCTGACATTTTAATTTTGTTAAATGAAGGCGATCTGTGTTTACATTGTTGGAGCGTAAATAATTAGTATTTATTATTTTATTACATTTTGAACGTTTTTTTTCTGGGACCAGCATGTATGCACACATTGCTTTTACTCCTTGATGTGTAAGTGATTGCAACCTTATATGCTATGTACTAATTTTTATTATTTTATTAGACAAAAAATTGATTTTCCTAGCTTTAATATCTCTTTAGACCGCTTTCTAGCCTTTGTGTTTTGGTTGCCTTAACTTGCACATAGAAATACTGTTGTCAAAAACAAACAAGCTTTGTATGAATTATTTGAAAAGATGGTGCACATGAGTTTCTCACCAGCTCTTCTCATGAATGCAATACCCATCGGAGCTGGTACTTGGATTGATTTCAATTTAAACCTTTGAGTTGAATCGAAATCAATCTAAGCTCCGGTAATTCAAATCATCTCAGTGCATTTAGTATTAGTACCTTTTATCACTGAATTGATTACTTGAGTTTTGTTGTATATTTTGATATTTGTATTTTTGACGTGTTCAAGTGCCTTTTGGGGCCTATGGAAATAAATGATTTGAGTTTGAGTATCGTCCGTTTGCTTACTCCCAAGTGCCTGAGAGATACGCTCTTGTCTTTCCAACTCAAAGTAATTTTGAAGTTTGATTATTAGTTCACGGGTTTCATTTCTCAATGGATGACCGCGTTTCGATATTATTGTTAAGCACCAAAAGTACAAAACAGTAAAATTCTAAACAAATTAGCGCGTAGGTACAAATAAACAACAATAACAATCACGAGAAAACCTCCCACACGAAAACTGGAAAACGTAGTCTATGCGCGCAGGACGACAAGAGACGACTGTTTGTGTATGTCACAAAATGACGGTCCTCACAACGCTATTTTGGGTTGCCAATTTTTCACTAGAAATATAAAGGGATAAAAATAGTTTTTCATTTATTTTTAATTCAGCTGACTGATATCACGACAATTATTTTTATAAGTTTGGTTTGGTTGTACCTATATCGTATTATAAACTATATTAAATATGTATTAAGTACATTATACACACTCAGGAATAATTTTGTCCGATGTCCCCAGGAACTTTAATGTCGTTCGTATAAATGCCCAAAGCATTTCGGCACATTTCCCTGAAATGGTGACAAAATTCGACTGTACGACATCCTTACATACTTTGTAACTCATCTTGTTCTACTGTTTTTTTGTGTATTCAATAAAGATAAATAAATAAAATTATTTATTTATTTATTATGAAATTAGAACGTTTTATTTAACAATATATCGACCGACAGAATATACCTATTACGATTTTAAAAATACTCAGTTACAATTCAGTATTATTTTGTCACATCACTACAAAAACAAACTATTGACATAACCTTGAAACAGCGCAGTTTGACGTCGTTAGACTTTTAAAAATTATTGTTCTTAAATTAATTAATTGATTAATTGTTAATAACTTAAGCCCAAAATAAAATGTTTATTGTACATTGGCATAATTATTAAATTTTTAATGTTATTACTTATTATTAAGGTTAATAAAAGATATTTAAAATTTTGCCATAAATTGTACGCCAATTCAAAGTTACATCGCCCATTGGATCACGACCTGTCAGAAACGCATTCTCTCAGTGGCCAGACTATAGTCATTTATTAGCATTACTTGCAAATAAGTTGATTAAAGAGGGGTACGAGTTCATTCAATTCTCTTGTTTCTTTTTTTATGTCTTAAAACTGCCATGGCGTGTTTAAATACAGATAGTTACGTTAAGTCGTTAAGAATTTAGCCCAGATTTATAGTTTACCATTTGAATTTTCAGATCACGTTGTAACAGCTTCACGGATGTCTATGAAGGTATATGTTATCCCCCAGACATGACGCCTAATCGCCCTATCAGAATCTACCGGAACGTTCTCTGTCGCTTTTTAGACCTGGAGTACCAGGGCAGCACTGCAACGGACGTAGGATTTGAAGGTCTACTTTATAAGATCAGTAATAGGACCTACAAAACTATTCCTGACAATGAGTGCTTATGCAGTAATGGCATCTGCCATGAAGGGGTCTCAGATATTTCACGGTGTATGAATGGTGAGTGTCAAGAGTATGGAGTAATATAAATAATTGGCTTAGGAGGTCTAAAACGGGGGTAGACTGGGTTATAGAAAAATATATGTTAAAGAATGAAAATTAGCTAACTATTTGTAATAAATTTTGTGAAACTTTTACATCTGATATTGATAGTATAAAACAGACAAACGGTGTTACAGTTTGGCAGACTTGAACATGTAGAATGTATATGATTTTAAATAAATAAAAAAGAAAAAGAATTGATTAGAGCAATAAGATAGAAAGTCATACGGCTGTAGTGATAAAATGTAATTATGAAAAGGAACGGGTGTCGGGTTGTTCCTGCGGTTAGGGAATGTGATCTTGTCCGACGGACCGCGGCCCAACGTTTGGTGTTGGGAAGTTGTATAGGTATATTATAATGCTCATCGCGCGAGAATTTCTATATCGCGATACAGAATTAGTACCCCGTAATTATATTATACCGTAGTTCGGCGTGTCTCGGGTAGATGGCGTTGTAGCATGTGTTCTAGTTGTGGCGAATAAGTGTAAAAGTTTGGAAGGTCCGTTAATCAATTATGCTTGTGGTGGCACAGTGGTTGATTAAAAGTTTTGCGTTAACTGTACATATTTAAACTATTTTTATCTAGTAAACCATCTTTTAAGGGTCACCTTTTTAAGAAATTCGCTTTAAGAATATATAATATTTACATTGAAACTGTTTTGTATACGTGTAGAAAAGTTAATTGTAATATATTAACAAACATTTATGTTATAAATGATCCATGTGTAAACTTTCAGGTCTTCCAATAGTTCTATCCAACGCACATTTCATGGATACTGATCCAAAAATCTACGATAGAATTGAAGGCATTACACCAAATGAAAAGGAACATGGAAGCGAGTTTGTTATTGAAAAGGTAAAACGACTTTAGATAATTATTTTCATGTGAAACAATATTTTTCTTACTTTTCTGCAATGTATGTAAGTTATTTTTTTATGTGGATGAAACCAAGCAATAGAAAGATGGTGAAATACATGCTAAAAGGCGTCAGATAGTAGATGCAGTTTTTAATGTCACACATAATTATTAAACTGCGCCAAGCAAATATTAACACCTTTGCACACGCTACACATGTCACTTTCTAGATTAAATTATTGTTAAACATACTCGAACGGCTGGCTAGTTTTAGGGAAGGGTAATTTAGGAACTTTTGTTGGTTTATGCATTTTTTTTATGGAATAAGGGACAAACGAGCTGACGTATCACCTGATGGTAAGATATTATCGCCACCCATGACCACCCGCCACACTAGAGGCGTCACAAGTGCGTTGCCGGCATTTGGGAGATGGGAAGGTGGATGCGGGAGAGGTTGATGTATGGGCCTCCGGTATCCTTGCTCAGTCGGTGAAACACAGCGCAGGCGCTGTTTCACACTGGTTTTCTGTGAGGCCGTGGTATCACTCTGGTCGAGCCGGCCCATGCATGCCGAAACGTGGCTCTCGAACGGTAAAACGTTTGTTGTTGTTGTTAAATGAGTTCTTTAATAAATGAGATGTCAAGAGATTCGTAGTTACGATCTAGGTGACATAAGCTGTATAATTTTTTCACGAAGAAAAGAACATAGTTTTTCGGTGATTGACACTACTTCATTTTATCTATTTCATAAATTTCGGCACCATTTTGTATTGAAATAAAATTATTTATTTAGCTTATTTCCCTGGAACTTTTTCAGATGGTAGGCTTTGTGATGAAGACAAAGTTTTCCGTCCAAGTCAATATCATGATGCGGGATGTTGGCTTCAACTCGAAGATCAGCAAGTTCTCAGACATGGTCGTGCCGGTTGGATATTTCAAAATTGTAAGATTTTATTTTTTTACGGTTAGCTATACTGCCTCGGCGGCTCGAGTGGTAACGTAAGCGACTGCTGTGCTTGAGGTCTCGGGTTCGATTCCCGGGTCGGACCAAATGTTTGTATGATCTGCAAATATTTGTTTCGAAGTTTGGCTGTTGGCTATGTACAATATGAATGTATTTACAAAAAAAAGTATAGGCTTGTGTATTTATATCAGTTGTCTAGTACCCATAACACAAGCTCTGCTTAGCTTGGGACTAGATGGCGTTATGTGTTAAATTGTCCGAAAAATAATTATAGTAAGCGATGTCAAAGTTAAAAATGAATAAATATGATATGTGGTTCTTATCCACATTTAATCTCTTCCTAGATCAGATATCACTCTAATATTAGTGATATTTTTTCACATCACACATGGCCATCTGATCTCATACTTGGCAGAGCTAATAAATAAAAGCACAGGTAGTAGAGACACGTTGATTTCAGCCCGATTGGGCTGGCTCGACCGGGGCGGTACTGCCCTCGCACAGAAGATCAACGTAAAATAATAGCGTTCGTGCTATCGTGTTTCGTTGGTGAGTGCGAGACCGGAGGCTCAATGATTCAGAAGCATCACTAGGCCGCCATAGTGTGGATCACCATGCTGCATTGTTGCATTGTCTTCATTCGCAATGAATATCGTGACCACCACTCTTGGATTCTGCTTAAGCTTTCCATCAGACAGAGTAGTGTCACCTTGGCAGGTTCAAAAAAAAAACAAAAGCGTAATAGACTGACAGACTTTCGAATTTATAATATTGCATGGTTTAGTGAAAAGCATTGAGTTCATATTTATTTTTCAGGTACAACCAAAACTGACAGATGAAAACCTTCGGTCTTTGCGTCTTATGTATATCTATGGTCCCTACATTCTCCTCATAGCACGAATATTATTCACGGCCGCTGGTCTTCTGTTAATATCACATTCACTCAAACTTTTATATTACAACTGGATATACAGTAAAAGAAAAGGATTATTAGTAACTGTACAAGTCAAAGAAACCAAGGAAGCAAGCGTCGAGCCTCTCATAAGATGATTATTTTAATTTTAGTTTAACGCCATCTGTTGGCAATGGTTATAACTAGTATAGAAGTGCCTCTCTGAAAGATTAATGGTAATTAATATATGTTACAAGGAAGGCTCTAGCTGCACATTGTTCAGAGTTAAGATCATTACATAAGTATGTTTTTAAAACAAATTATTTAATAGGTATTATCAAAATTAGTTTTATACTATTGAAATATAAAATTTAATTTCGATTAATTTGTCAAATAGGGTAAGATTTAGGGAAATTTGTACTTTTAGTAATGTGTTGTTAGTATTTTAATGTCATTTTATTGCATTTTTTTATTTTATGTACCTAATTTAGATATCGCACAATATTGTATAAATTAGCAGTGATTTTGGTTACCGTTGTTTACAAACTGAACTGCCAGTTTGTATTTAAGTAGAATTAATGCTAAAAATTTAAACAACTGCCCCAAAGAGTATTATTTTTATAATATTAAATTTAATGTCACACAATAAATTACTGATAAAAGTGAAGCGGGTATGTTTTTAAGCATCCATAAGTTAACAAACTTTATAAATAAGCAACGAAATTCAAAGGCACATTGGCACCAATACAAGGTGTAGTACTTTTTAAACTTTCGAGGCAAATTTATCATTTTTGCATACAGCGATGTGTACAATTTGTGTATCATTCATAAAACATTAATAACCCCTATTTCCTCCGCAATACCACACGTATTTTTAAACATTTCTACCTTCACGTAACCATGATCACCGAACGATTGTCCCCATGAGTTTTTAAGTATATAAAATGGTATCTCACCGGTGCGGTCATATCCCACAACCTGGATCACATGGTTTAAACTTGTTTCACTACTAACACACGCCCTTCTTATAACACCTCCTAGATAAAAACGCCAGATTGCGGCGTTCACCACAGCAGTCACAGGACCATTCATTACATCCCTCTGTATCTTCTCTTCAGACTCAGAAACAGACATATTATTATGTCTCCTACATCTATACTCAAAACTATTAACTTGAATCCCTTGATCTTCCTTACGCAGCTGGCATTTCTCTACCTTCAAAGTAAGGGGGTACTGATCTTCTGTAACTACGTTCTGGTGTTCATTACAAAGAAGAATAAGAGATGAAGCTACGTTACCACCACTGCATCCATTATGGTTTTTATCCACCAGGCAGTCGAGAATTTCTTGAATGCTTAGATTGATATTTGTATTTCTTTTAATGTTTGTCATAGCTTCCATTACACCAGCTATACCGACCGCCCAGCATGCTCTACAATGTTTCTGATTTGTGACTGGCCCTATTACACCTTTCTCCCTCCAGTCAACTCTGTCGTCTAATTTAGACAAAGGCGTGGAAGAATTGAGGCTAGCACTATTTGATGTCCCAAAACAAGGCCTATTGTATGACACACAAGCTCCATTTAAACGTTGCATTAGCATCGTTTCTTCAAACTCTTGGGCGGACATATCAGAAAATTTTGTCAGTCCAAAAACTGCATCGTTTTCAAGAGTGTTCAGACGAGCTATTTCTGCCAAAGATTCCTGTAACATAATATTAAAATGTAGATATATAATTAATTCAGGTTTAGATTCTATTATAGTCTGACCGAAGCGATTTGTTTATATTTAAAGTTTAATTTTAGTAGGTACGATAAAACTATTTGAAGTCGTTTATAAATGCTCTTTCACACTTGATTATTGAAGCAGGATAACAAAACTATGCCCTCTCCTTCTCTTATGCTAGATAAAATAGGACTTTTATATTAGTAGAGGAAAGATAATGACCAAAGACATTAATCATTGAAAAATGTTTCACAACAAATCCGATTAAATTAAAAACAGTATTTGTTTATTAAGAGTACATAGTATAATACAATATGAACAAACAAATATTATCGTGTTTTGACGGAATAAGAATTTGTCATCTTATTTCACCAAAACAAAGGGCTTTTAATGGCGCTAATCCGACCTATACGCCCACCACTGTAATTCCTGTACCTACACCAGGATCAACCGAAGTAACCCACAAACACGGCCAATTTATGACACAGAGGGGTCCCAGGAATAAAGGTTTATGCTGTTGATGATAAATAAAATATGTTATTAAACTTACCTTAAAATTATTCAATCTTTCCTTATATTCCTGCGCAGAATATGTTTTATTGAATTGCTTTATATAATTGTGGAACGACTGCAATTCTAAATGCACTACATCTGAATTTGTTATCAATATACTACTTTTAGATGTGATTTTAAGAAGAAAAGATACAATAAATATAATAAATATGAATGTCAGTAAACACAATAGTCCTTTTGGAGACATGTTTGTTCTCTGACTACAAATTAAAACTAAAACATTTTCCTGTGATGTTATGTTACGTTAGAGATAAACGTGTCCATATTTCCGCCAAAAAGAGGTAGGTGTATCCTGGTATGTTTACCTTATCTGCTACTATTACAATACATAAATACTGATTTTATGGTTCTTTTTTTGTAGGTAAAAAGTAAAGGTTTCACATTTACTACAGTTTCCAGTCAAACTCAACGTTTATTAACCGTAGCAGGTATTTAAATTCTCTTTTAAGAAGACCACTTACACATTAGGAATAATCTTGTATCGTGGGAAACTTTACCAACTATAATGTTATTCGGTTTGATGGCGATTGACAAAGGTATTTGCTATTAGAGAAAAAAACATTCATTACGTAATTTCTTCGCTGCATTGTAATTCTTAACACATCGGGCATATTCTCGGCGTGACGATCAATCCATAGCGTGCCATCTCGTTCAAGGAAGAGTGGAAGGTACTAGACCCCGCGGAAGGTTACCTACACGTTGGACTGACCAGATGAAGTCTGCCGTGGGAATTACAGTGAAAGAGAGCAGTAGAATGACCTCGAACACACAGCAGTGGCGAAAGTAGGTAACTATAGACAACTAAAGGCAGTGTAGCAGAAATAAGGCCTGCCAGCCAACACACATTTAAAAAAGAACTAAAAATCGGTTAGATACGAGTAGTTACCGAGTTCCTCGTAAGAAACAACGTGAAACTATTGTATACTTGAATACTTATATACACGCACATCTATTCTAAAACATATTCATCATATTTTTAAATTTAAAAATTCAAATTCAAACCCCAAATGGAATGCTTAGTGAAAATCAAAATACATAGGTTGTATACCTAATACAAATATAGTATATCAAATACATATTCTGGTATTCTGCGCTTATCACATTTGTTAATATTAATTAGTCATCATTATAACGGGTCCGTCTGTCAATATCTACAAGGCAAAAACCTATGTAATAAATAATTCACATCGCTTGATCTCTACCTCGCATTATGACTAAATCGCATAATGACATAGTAGCAAAATGCCCACTTTTTTACTTTTTGTAGTCGATACGAAACTATTTACACACTGACAACTTAAAAAAAAAAGGAAAATATGTCCGACTACCAATATCTAGATATTATTTCACGAAAAAATAATAAAAATCGAAGCCTATGGAGATCCTACTAATATTATAAACGCGAAAGTTTGTGAGTATGTAAGTGAGTATGTTTGTTGATATTACACGCAAAAACTACTGAATGGATTTTGATGAAACTTTATAATAATATAGCTTATACATCAGAATAACACATAGGCTACAATTTATAAAGATACTAGCTTCGCCTCGCGGCGTTGCCCGCGGTTATTGTCGTACCGCGGGTAGCACCGAAGGGTTCAGCTAGTGTGTCAATAAAGATGAATGTTTAGCGTCAGTGACTATGGATGATAATAGACAGAAGATTGTTGAACAAAGTTTTCACATTTCTTTATACAGTTTTTCTAAAGATAAATAAATAATAAATAAATAAATATTCCGGACATCTAACACACAACGCCATCTAGTTACAAGCTAAGCAGAGCTTGTGTTATGGGTACTAGACAACTGATATAAATACTTATATACTTTTTTTTTGTAAATACATACTTATTATACATAGAAAACACCCAAACTCCGAAACAAATGTTTGCAGATCATACAAACATTTGGTCCGACCAGGGAATCGAACCCGAGACCTCAAGCTTAGCAGTCCCATCGCTACCACTACGCCACCGAGGCAGTCAAAGATGAATCAAAGCTAGAGCGATTTATCGCCCCCGAAACCCCCTGCACCCTGCATACTAAATTTCATGAAAATCGTTGGAGCCGTTTCTAAGATTCAAATTACATATATACAAGGTTTCAGCCACACTGAATTCAGCACGGAAGGGCCGGCTCGACCGGGACGGTACTACATTCTCACAGAAGACCAACCTAAAATGACAGCATTCCTGATGTCGTGTTTCGTTGTTGAGTGCAAGATCGGAGGCCTAATGATGAAGACGCTTCACTAGGCCGCCATGGTGTGGGCACTATACTACTTTGCTGCATTGTCTGCATTCGCAATGAGTATGGTGACCACCGCTCTTGGATTCTGCTTATGCTTTCTATCAGGCAGAGTAGAGTGTTGGTTGACCCTTAGTAAGTCGGCTTTAAGCCATAAATTTAAGAGCTCGCATAATATGCGCTCATTATTTATCTCACACCATTAATCGCTCATTGTCCTCGAATCTATTCTAATTAAATTTTACAATTTAAACATAAATGACAAGCTCTATGTAAATAAATTAAATAACAATAATGACCAAATAGTTTATTTGAGTAGGTTTCTTTAAAAATATAAACTAAACATAGATAATTATTTTTTTACATACCAAATGGCAGTTGTTCAAACCTTTAATTGCTTTTTCCTGCTATTGTGACGTTTAGGTGAGAAAAAACCCACGTATTATAGACAGTTCAGTTTCTAAGGTACCTCTGCGGGTATATTTCATTCGATGGCGAATCAAATCAACTCCACTGAACAAGAATTCCTAAGTTACAAACCATCAAATATTATTTTGTCCTCTAAATATGTTACATAAATTTAAAAGGATCCAAATAAAAAAGCTGTTATTTAATTATGTCGAAACTATATATCTGGACCCTACAGTGTTACCCTTTTTTTCTCGTGCGGAAATCCCCTCGGGTACCACCTCCTGGTGGCATGTCGGACACGAAGCAACTAAAACCGCACGCCGTCTGCCATAATAGGGGCCGAGGACTGGTTCCTCGGCCCCTGTCACCCTAGAAAAGAAAACCCTGGAACCCCGACGTACCTCAGGTCACCTACGGTTTGCAGATGGCGTGTGGAAACCCCGATGTTTCCGTTGCTGTACCCAAAAGGTGTGGCGAGCAATGTGGAGTGCGCGCGCCCTCTACCCGCTGCTTCTGCTAGGGTGACAGACCCGCAGTGTTACCCTCGATTATTTTGTACTATAAAATCACAACCGCAAGTAACACCTAGGGCCAAAGCGAGTCTAAAATCAAAGTAGTCCAAGCTACCTTATATTGCTAACTATTTTATCAGTAATCAAGAATTATGACTTAGACCTGTAGACAATTAATGTGCTTTGTGCTTGATATATAAATATTAAATAAAAAACCTAGATGCTTCACAAATTGTCGGTACACGTTTTATTGTAACTACGCATCGAATTACTTAATAAAAATATACGTTCAGAAAATGTATATTGTAATATAAATAAAATATTTAACTTTTTTACTTTACTTACCTAGAATCCGCATTCTTGTGGCAGGAGGAAAATTTTTAAAGTACATGAACGAGAATGTAAATATTGTTGGGATTAGACTAGATTTATTGCCTTTTTTTGTATTGATTTAGGGGCAAACGAGCAGACGCATCACCTGATGGTAAGCGATTACCGCCGTCCATGGACACCCGCAACACCAAAAGCGTCATAAGTGCGTTGCCGACCTTTGGGGGATGGGGAGAGGGAATGGGGGGAGGGGTTAGGGTATGGGCCTCCGGTATCCTCACTCACTCGGTTAAGCACAGCGCAAGCGCTATTTCACACCGGTTTTCTGTGAGGCCGTGATATCACTCTGGTCGAGCCGGCCCATTCATGCCGAAGCGTGGCTCTCCCACGCTTATTCTTCATAAAGCATAGGTTTGATACCGACGTATGTTACAAAACGAAACCAGGACTAGGGAATATTACGACAGGAATACCTAACCAATTCCAATAAAGGACACACGATTGACGGAACTGTTAGGATTTAATAGGACTCTAGGCACTGAAACGGCTGTCCAGCGAAGATGCTGAGCGCCACCTTGAATAGCCAATTCATTACAACACTCTTATTTATACCGAACAGCAGTTATTTTAAAAAATGTGTATTATTCAGTTTTCTTTAGGCGCTAATAATATTTTTCTGATATTTGGATTTAAAACATTTAAATTGTTAATGTTCTATTCGTACATTTAGCCGATGGAATCTTTTATTTTTTATACAAAACCGAATAAAAGGTATCTTATTATGCCAGCACGTGCAGGAGCAACGAGGACAGGTTCAGTAAATGACCAAAACCCGTAATTATCAAACAATAGTTGTTACCGTGCGAGAGCCAAGCTTCGGCATGCATGGGCTGGCTCCGGAGTGAGATCACGGCCTCACAGAAAACCGGTCTCATACCCCAACCTCTCTCCCATACCTCTCCCCATCCCCCAAAGGCCGGCGACGCACTTGTGATGCCTCTGGGTGCTGTCTGTTCGTTTGCTACTTATTACATTAAAAAACAGCATTTAACAGTCCACTTCTGGACATATATCTCTCCTAATAATGAATGATTTTGTTGGGATTGTCTTAAAGGTGTCAAAATAATAGTAAGGTGTGGCAACTCCTGGTAGTTACAAAATTATTGTAAGTGAATTTACTTGCAAAATGCTAACAAATCTATTTTTTATGCAAATCATCGAAACCCTACCATTAATAAAGGAACATATTACATATGTTTGTGTAATTATTATACTTTGTCATACAAAGCAATTGATTGTCCAGGAATGTCTGAAGTCAGTGGCAAAAAGTGTCAAATGTCGTCTGGTACATTTCTGCAACAATACTAAATTAAAAAGTAAAAAGCAAACCAACTCTAGTTAATAAAATGTTTTACGAAAATTTTGACAAACCACATAATAAATTTATGTTCAACTAAAATAAATATGTATTAGGTATATGGTACAAATAACTTATTTCAGTTTCAGTCACTATTTTAATTTAGTTACTTTGATTTTAGTAAAAAACAAATGATCACAAATTTTAACAAAAAGAACCGACTTCAAAAACTGGACCAAATTAAAATGGGACCACATGGTAAGTACTAGCTTTCAAATAATAAAAAATCATCCAAATCGGTATACCCAGTGGAACGTTATGAGGTAACTACTATAAAAAAATACAGTCGAATTAATAATCTCCTCCGTTTTTCAAGTTACTGATTTTCATAAATTCACATCTTTGATATGTTTGTGTCGTTTTTATATTATTTTATCGTTGATTTATAATTCACAAGATTGCAGTTTCACCAGCGTGTTTGGCCCAGTGTGTAAACCACTAGGCCAACCGTGCAGTTAATTTTTATTATTATAATTATAATTGCTTGACTTGACGGGACTACTGCCGTGCGCGTGCCCCGTGTTACGAGTATATAACATACTATGTATATAACATACACAACATAATACTGTTCGAGTCAGTACACTCACTCAGTACAGTTTGAACTTAATTATTGACAGTGCTCCTCGATGAACAGAGTTATATAATTTGACACTGCATTCAGACAATCAGTTGTTCAATACAATTTTTTCGTGGTTTTAGACTGTATTTCATATTTTTATTATTCAATGTGTTCTGTGGTGTTTTATATTTGCAGAGGATTCGCTACTTAATAAGGTATTAAATTTAGTTTATTTGATATACTGGTAGTAGCATGTATGTATACATCAACATGTTCCACTGTATTAATTTTTTTTAAGTATGTTCACCGATTACTTCGTCTATTGTAGACCGATTTTGAAAATTCTTTTTGTATTCGAGAAGATCTGTCTAGTATAGGATCAGACGTGTGTAAGAAAATTATAATTTTAACATGCTTACATTAGCTTCACCTGCATGTATGTTTATTTGTAACCGACTATGATAAGGGTATTTTTATTAAAATGAGATAATATAGTTTTCACATCGCTTCTTACTGCATCAAGTGTGGTGGGTTCAAATCCTACACGGGACAATACTTTATGTGATCCACAAATTATTGTTCTAAGTCTGGGGGTTCTTTGCATCCTTTTTATGTATATTTATAAAGTCCCCCGCGACACAGGACGTATGTTCCTATTAAGGGCGTTATCTTTAAAAAAAATACAAGTTGAGAATTAAAGACCTTGTCTTCACTCCATATAAAAGTTCCCTTGTCTGATCCGAAGCTACAGCCTTAGTAGTTATACCTACTTCAATATCTTTGTTTTACCATTCATCAACAGCTTTTAATTGGTCCACTGGTGGATGGACCCTTGATCTTCTGGATATATAAGCAAGTTGGTTTGTATATAAAAACCAAATAAACCGGCCAAGTACGTGTTAGGTCATGCATGGAATAGGAATCCGTATTCATCAATAATCAAACGTGGATTCAGAAAGCGGGGTACGTACGTACGTGTAGGAAGGGTACTCATAAAATTGATTTTGTGATTTTATATTAGCACTTTTTCGACGTGATTAATACAAACTTTCTGCCGCGCACAGCAAAACTGTGGAATGAGCTGTCGCCTGCGGTGTTCCCGGACCAATACGACCTTCAAACCTTCAAGAAAAGAGCGTACTCCTTCCTAAAAGACCGGCAACGCACTTGTAACGCCTCTGGTGTTGCGGGTGTCCATGGGCAGCGGTAATCGCTTACCATTAGGCGATACGTCTGCTCATTTGCACGCTATATAATTAAATATATATATACATGCAAAGTTTTATCTTTCTTCCACTGACATATGAATAATCCATGTATTAAAATAGACAACGATATGCTAAACGACTCACTTAGTTTGCACAGCTCCTACTCCAGAAAATACTTATACACTATTGATTGGTTTAACTCAATATCTATAATTTATACACATGCATTTTTGTATATGTATTCGTATATATATATATATATATATGCATAAGTATTTTTATTAAGAAGCAAATGCGCCCAGCTAACGGTAAAACTTGCAACTTATGGTCATAAAAATGTGGGTATTAAACGCCTACGCGGTGCGCCTTATTCCACCCCTTTGGAGATAAAAGATGCATGTGATGTATAAAATCAATACCTATTTTATAAATGCGAAAGTAACTGTCTGTCTGTCCTGTTTTCATGGCCAAACTGTTGCACATATTTCCGATTCACCGAAGGATATAGTCTACTCCTTGCTGCGATTACCGCGCGCAAAAGCTAGTAATAGATATTTTTTTACTTTAAAACACACAAAGAAATGCTCGCAGTCGAATAATATCCGAAAATACATCAATAGTGGATTTGTTTTCGAATATTGTTCATACAAAGGCACGTTGAGCCGTGTTTAGGGTAAAGTTCGATAAACTGATAAATCGTCCGATCAGTGACAGACAAAACAAAATTCCGTAGCAAACATCCTCTGCTTTCTATGAAAGCAGTATGTTCTTTGTTGAATCATTTTGTATTTCGTTTATTCTGAACTAACTCGTAACATTTGAGAGAGGTAGTTGTCTACCTCTCTCAAAAGACGTCGCATTTTTTCCATTTGTTTTTCATAAACGTTCCCTGAGCTTTGACTGCCTCGGGTTCGATTCCCGGGTCGGACCAAATGTTTGTGTGATCTGCAAATATTTGTTTCGGGGTTTGGGTGTTTTCTATGTATAATATGTACGTATTTACAAAAAAAAGTATATAAGTATTTATATCAGTTGTCTAGTAGGTACCCATAACAAAAGCTCTGCTTAGCTTGGGACTAGATGGTGACGTTGTGTGTTAGATAATCCGGAATATTTATTTATTTATTTATACAAATATTTCAAGACAAAAAATAGTCAAACCGTTCGGTCAATAATCGAAAGATCGGTATAGAAACCGTCGATCGTATTAGATACATAAACACGTACCTATGTTTACGTATATAAGTACCTATGCGAAATTCGGTATTTTCATAACTTTTTTGGCAAAATGCATTTCACTTGCACACACACACATTGCTTAGTTAAGTTAGGAGATAGTATTGTTTATAATAGACATTTAAATGTATACAGCGACTTTATTTGTTGTTGTTATTGACTCGCGGGCTGGGTCTCCGCAACTCGACGACTTTGCGTGGTGGGTCTGCAATATTCATGCCAACTCAGTTCCTCCAAAAAGCCTAGCAGACCCTTGACTTTGCCGACGACTTCTGGAAGTGACCTCTGTGATCCGAGGTGTCTCGCCCGTTATTCTGCCAACCCAGGACATGTCATGATGACGTGGGTGACTTTTTCTTCCTCCTCCATGCATGTCCTGCGCAGAGGAATGTCTGTTACACCTAGAGTGAATAGATGTTTGTTTAGTGATGCATGACCAGTTATTGCTATAATTAAGAGGTGAAGCAGCGGCCTCTTGGGTTGCATCAGCTTTCGTGACAATCTGGGGATGACCGTCGGGAGGGCTACCAGATATATTGGTCCAACCTTTGTACCTGCAGGCGACTTTATTTTAAAACATTACAAACACGATTTTTTGACAACACGTGAAATAATCACTAATACCGTTGGGTGACATAAAAAAATTATTATTTAAATAAATAAATAAGTAATATTTGTTAAGGGTGCATAGGGTTCCCACCAAGAACTAAGGATCCCTAGCCAACCCTACCTTCTGGCAAATAAAACATCCCGATTAACGCCAACAGACTCACCACCGCGAGTCCAAAACACTGGCGAAAAGTGGATATCATAGAGAGGCTTACTCCTTTGGGCAATACGGCGTGATTTTATGTACATTTGTGTGTATTGTAATATTGTTAAACAAAATAAGTGGCAAAATCTTGTAATCTCCAGTAAAACCATTTGAACACAAGATCTATTGGTCTCTACGGAATCACGCTATGAACCTAAAGGTAGGATTTCAAAAATACAACTTTTTACAAGATCAACCACATAGTGCCAAAGTCTTCCTTAAGACAAAACAAATCTGCCTAAACACGTTCCTATGCCCATCGTCCTACAACATCATTAGAATCATTGATCAATTATACACAAAATTAGCAATTACGAACCAAAAATGCACTGGCCGAAATTAAGAGATTTCTCTTAATTCTTAAAAGCTCGATCGAGGCAAACGTCAGTTTAGTGTTCAATATTACGCCAACCGAATTTGACGTAGTGACACTAGATAACAACAATAATTAAAATGGGCAAATTTGAAGTAAAACAATGCGATACAAGATCAAAAACAGTAACCCTTCAAGCAGAAATACTTTGCACATATTTATATGTATTAAAATTAAGACAAATAACGCTATAATCGAAATGAGAAAATAATAATTGCAATTTTAATACAGTGTTGCCATTCACACGAAGATAAGATATATTACATTCATATAAACATGATAAGAACTAGCATAGAACTTACTCATCACAGTCATAATTTGAATAATTGATCATCAAATTAGCAAATTAATTGTGGTCTTCAAATTTCATTGCTTCATATGTCGGAGCTATACATTAAACTAATTTATGCTATTATTTATATATACGTAAAAATAAAAGCAATTTTTTACTCAAACTTACAAAAAATAATCTAAAGGACAATTATTTACATAACTGATGCTTCACAGCGGTGTTTGATTTATTTTTTTATATAAATTTAGATGTTAGAAATACATATTTATATTTGTTTAAAAAACTTTATTTTCATGTACCGAGTGTCACTCTCACAACTAAAACGAATCCATTGACACCACAGCCGTTTAGGCTCTAGGGCGTGCTGCCGCGTGCCAAATAAATATACATACATTGACTGCCTCGGTGACGCAGTGGTAGTGAATACGACTGCTGTGCTTGAGGTCTCGGGTTCAAATCCTGGGTCGGACCAAGTGTTTGTGTGATCTACAAATATTTGTTTCGGAGTTTGAGTTTGTGTGTATCTGTATGTATGTATTTACAAAAAAGTATATATATATATATTCATATCAGTTGTCTAGCACCCATAACACAAGCTCTGCTTAGTTTGGGACTAGATGGCGTTGTGTGTTAGATGTCCGAAATATAATAATAATAATACATACGCTGGAAAACCATAACCCTCATTCTTTCGCAGTCGGGTAAAAAGTGCAATTAATACATTTTCTGCACATTTTCAAGGCCGATTGCATAATATTAGAATAGTATTAGTTAGTATTATGCAATATGTCAATTCGTGGTACAAATTGTCGCTAGCGGTATTTTCGAACCGATACGATAAGTCTCGCCTCGGACTGTATGTGCAGACGTGTGTTCTTGCTGCCAATTGAATACATTATAATTACTAGAACTATTGTGATACGGCTAAAAGTTTGTAACGATAAGTGGAGAGTATGAACATTGAAAAGTAAGTGCAATATGACTAATAAGTGAAATATTGAGTGAATATATGAATAATACGGTACTGTCCTCGCTCAGAAACGGACTCAGGTAGTCTATTTTAGTTCATTCCCAGTGTTACACTAAAACGAAAAAAATATAAAGAATTCGACTAAACAATACACGTGTTACACAACGTGTAAGTGAGGCGATATTCACGGCGCTTGCGTCGTTTTTCGTGGTGACTTACAGTATTGACAGTCTATACATCATGCATGGTCACCCATCCAGGTACTGACCGCGCCGTCGTTGCTTACCTCCAGTGATTGTTTCTAATCACCGAGTGCAACTGGACTATGAGCGCCTTACAATCATACAACTTCTATACAAATAAATAAAATTGGAGTGTCTGTTTGTACTATTAATATAACCGCTTTTTACTAAATACATATGTATGTATACACATCACATATATGAAAAAAATTTTTCTTTCAATTTTTGTAAGGGCTGGACCGATTTTGACGGGACTTTCACTGACAGATAGCTAATGTAACAAGGAGTAACTTAAGATTTTTGTAGACTAACTTTGCCCCACGGTTTTACCCGCGGTTGTAAAGGTATAATAACCGTGGGACTCAGCTAGTGTGCTGATACAAATTGCTTTTATGGAACAAACGCGGTCAGAGTGTAGTCACTGGTAGTCAGTACATTGCATGTTCCACCATAGCGCCTAAAATACTGAACAGAATTTAATTGAATGAGGTTTCAATTGATTCGTATTAAAAGCCCTTTTTTTCTTACTGAAAAACCCTCGAATAACCACCTCATAATAATAATAATAATAAAAAAATAATAGAAAATAAGCTAGCAACACCACAAACAGTCAGATTTTCTAATACATTTTTTCTCAAAATAAAAATAATTTTAATATATTTGACCCAATAAATATCAGTTACAGTTACAAATAAAGACATAAAATGAGCCGATGTTTCATAAATAAGATATTAACACGCCTAAAATGCAAATATTAAAAAGGAATATCTACCATAAGACATGACGTTAAACGTCATGTCATAACAATGTACAAATAAGAGAATTTCTGACTAAATGATAACAAGAGCTAGATCCAGAGCACTTTTACCACCTTCGGACTCGTCGCGAAGCTCCGCCTTGCCGTCCTCGGAAGCAAGAACAGAAGCCCCAACTGTTGCAGAGGCGTCGAGCTCTTCATCAAGCGACGAGTTTTTCTCACCGCCGACGTCGCCAACACCTGTGCGTCGGCAGGGGAGATGCCGGCCACCAGACAGCCTGGGACCCCGAGGACCACTGACCTCGAATAGGGCCCCCGCTACCGGTGGTAATGTGCACCGCATGAAGTGGACTCATTCAATTAATGAGAATGTCATGCGGGCATATTTTCGGGCTACAGAGTTGGGGACGAACCTTACTGCGTACCGTGTTCGACTAGTCTCTCTGTTTCAGGAGCTTGAGCCAGCTATCAACGTTTCGGCACAACGATTGTCGGATCAAGTGCGAGCTATACAGCGATGTCACCTGCTGGATGATGCCGTACTTGAAAGGATACGCTCTGACATACGGAATAGCTTGACTGTCCCTTCTTCATCACATGTTGTGTATATGGTAACAAACACCACACCACGGGTACCACAAAATGAAGATGTTAGTGAATTAGTGGACAGTGAAATTATGTCTGTAAGTACCCAATATAATGATAGGATAAGGAGCACTTTGGAAGATGCGATTCGGGAATACCGATATGCAAATTTTAAAAACAGACCCCGTTTGTCCCGTTTGCCCATCCATAAACGAAATTTAGCGCTGGTGAGTGCCTTGGATTCGTTATTACCGGATTATTTCAGTAATAGCGAAGATCTCAGTGATACACACTCCATTCTATATTGTGCGGCTATTGCAGTTTGTCGAGTAGCTGGTGTCAAATTTGCAGAAAATACAACCACTACTCGACAAGAAAATACTGTACCAGCTTGGCAGTGTAGAATTGAGCGTCGTATTGCTGAGGCCAGGACACTCATTGGTAAGCTAATCAGTTTTCGATCGGGAAACACGCGACCGAGAGTGATGCGCTTTGTGAAACGGGCATTCTTGGGGACTAATTTTAGTCCTTAAGAGTACATGTCATGTGTCACAGAGCGCATAGACTTCCTGAAGCAAAAAGTTTATGTATGGGCAAATAGAATAAGACGTTATAGAAAGCGAATAGATCGGTATAATCAGAATCGCATGTTCCAAAGTAATGAGAAGTGGGTGTACCGTAAATGGGAGAACCTGAGTCCATGTATGAGTGATGGGCAAGTTCCAGACGAAAATGCGACAAATTCGTTTTGGCATAGCATCTGGTCAGTGCCTGTCACTCATACAGAAGGTGATTGGTATCGGGATGTTGAGCGCTCATGTAAGTCTTTGTTGCCTATGGAACCCATTAGCATCGATGAAGAGGATGTAATTTGTGCGGTCCGTTCATTAACAAACTGGAAAGCACCTGGTCCTGACGGACTGCACAACTTTTGGCTTAAGTGGTTCCGAAGCTCACATGCGTGCTTAGCATCTCAATTCCAAACAGCATTGGATTCGGGTTCATTACCACAATTTTTAACCACTGGCATAACCCACTTACTCTTCAAATCTGGTAGTACCATGGATCCCAAAAATTTTAGGCCTATAACTTGTTTGCCAACTTTGTACAAGCTTCTGACATCTATTCTGAGACTCAAAATTATCACACATATCAATCACAATTCGATACTTTCTATTTCTCAGAATGGATGTAGAAGTGGGACCCGTGGCACTAAAGAGCTCCTTATCATAGACATGACCAGTAGCCAGCAGGTGCGTCGTAATCGTAAGAGCCTGGCGACATGCTGGATAGATTACAAGAAGGCTTTTGACTCCGTTCCTCATACGTGGCTTTTGAAGGTGCTTGAGTTGTATAAAATTGATACAACTCTGTGCACTTTCTTGAAGTTATGTATGGGGCAATGGAGAACAGTACTTCGCTATCCTGGATGTCGGCAGTCTGCGATGAACGACGTACTTATAAAGATCGAGCGAGGCATCTTTCAAGGTGACAGTCTGAGCCCCTTGTGGTTTTGTCTAGCTCGATCGAGGCAAACGGTTAGAGGGTTCAGGGTTAGGCTACAGGTTGCAGAAAGATGATCGAGTTATATCTCACCTCCTTTACATGGATGATTTGAAACTACTTACCCCCACTAAATTACAATTGACAGCATTACTAAAGGTTACGGAAAACTTTAGTAATTCTATCAAAATGGAATTTGGTGTAGACAAGTGTGCAGTTATGTATGTAAAAAAAGGTGAGATTGCGGAATCTGAAGGTATAGAGCTTTCAGATTCCACAAAACTCAGATCTCTGTCTGCAACCGAAACCTACAAATATCTAGGTTTCTCACAGTCCTTAGGAATACCAGAATCTGACATGAAACAAACGTTGCGGGAACGCTTCTTTAGCCGCCTGAGAAAAGTATTTAAAAGTCCTTTATCAGGCGGTAACAAGGTACGAGCCTGCAATGGTTGGGTTATGCCGGTTCTGATGTATTCCTTTGGTGTACTTAGATGGACTCAGACTGAATTGGATGCAATTGACAGGAGAGTCCGTACATTGTTGACTGCATTCCGAATGCACCACCCACGTTCATCGGTTATGAGATTGTATATCCCGCGAAGGTTAGGGGGTCGTGGGTTACTAAATATCAAGACCCTACACAATCGCGAGGTATACAATCTTAGAGAATATTTTCTACAAACTGATGTGGGAGTGCATCGTAGTGTAGTTACAGTGGATACCGGGCTCACTCCGCTCGCTCTGGCTAAAGAGAATTGGCGCAAACCTGTAGTACTTAGTACTAATGATCGCAGAGAAGTATGGAAGGGCAAAGTACTCCATGGTCGATTTTATCGGGCCCTAAATGGGCCTGATATAGATTTCAAAGCATCTACTTCCTGGCTACGGTATGGTGATCTCTTCGGAGAAACCGAAGGTTTTGTCTGTGCGATTATGGACGAAGTTATCATGACGAGTAACTACCGGAAATATATCCTGAAGGATGGTACGGTCGACATTTGTCGGGCATGTCACCGTCCTGGAGAATCTATCAGGCATATTATTTCTGGTTGTTCTCGTCTTGCTAACGGCGAGTATTTGCACAGGCACAACCAAGTAGCCAGGATCGTACATCAGCAACTTGCCCTTAAATACAATCTTGTGAGTTCAGAGGTACCATACTACAGGTATGTGCCCGATCCAGTTCTCGAGAATGGTCGTGCTACGTTATATTGGGATCGATCTATTATTACAGACAGGACTATTGAAGCCAATAAGCCTGATATTGTGGTGATAGATCGATTAGAGCGCCGCGCAATGATTGTTGATATCGCCGTTCCTCATGACGAGAATCTCGTGAAAGTCGAAAAAGAAAAACAAATAAAATATTTGGATTTATCTCACGAGATTGTCGATATGTGGAATGTGGATTCGGCGATCATTGTTCCGATAGTCGTATCTGCTCACGGATTGATAGCCAAGAGCCTCGACCAACATCTTAAGAGGCTCACGTTAGAGGGCTGGATCAAGGGTCTGATACAGAAGTCGACATGGGGGCTGGCCGCTTTCGCACTGCGATTATGCAGATCTGCGATGCGGCCATGCCCCGCGTTCGGGGTTGTCGACCTTCACGGAACGGGGTCTACTGGTGGTCCCAGGAGTTGGCGGACCTCCGTGCGGCCTGCACTCGTGCCCGGAGGTCCTACACCCGTTGCCGGCGGCGACGCCACCGCGTAGACGGTGAGGAGGACCGGCTTCACGAGGAGTACCGCGTAGCGCGGAAAACTCTGAAGCTGGCCATTTGCCGCGCCAAAGAGGAGAAAAGAAAGGAGATGCTGGAGAGTCTCGACCGTGACCCCTGTGGTCGCCCATATCGTGCGGTGCGTCAGAAGCTCCGCACGGCGGGCCCCCCCCTTACCGAGACTCTCCAGCCCAGCTTCCTGCAGCAAGTGGTCGAGGGCCTTTTCCCGCAGCGGGCGGAGCACACGGCCCCGTCGATGGCCTATTCAGTGGCCAGAGACGACGGGGGCAGAGAGGATGATATTCCGCCCGTTAGGGAATCGGAGGTAGGGGCGGCTGTTCTGCGGATCCGTTCCAAGAACACTGCCCCCGGGCCGGACGGGGTACCCCCCCGAGTGATGGCCCGAGCCCTCGACCATGTGTCGGACCGCCTCAGGGAGGTTTTGGACGCCAGCCTGGCGTCCGGACGCTTCCCTGAGTGCTGGAAATGCGGGAAGCTGGTCCTATTGCAGAAGCCGGGACGGCCTGCCGATTCGGTCGCGGCCTATAGGCCCATCGTGTTGCTGGACGAGGCGGGCAAATTGTTCGAGAGGATTATCTCTGCCCGCATCGTCCGGCATCTCAGCGAGGTGGGGCCCGACCTGTCGGACGCCCAATTCGGGTTCCGAGAGGGGCGTTCGACGGTCGATGCCATGATGCGCCTTAGGGCCGTGACCGAAGAGGCAGTGAGCTGTGGCGGCGTGGTGTTGGCGGTGTCCTTGGACATCGCCAACGCCTTTAATAGTCTGCCATTTAGCTGCATCAGGGAAGCACTCCAGTTTCATGGGGTGCCAGAGTACCTGAGGCGGCTAGTGGCAGACTATTTGGAGGAGCGTACCGTCGTGTACGAGGATCGAGATGGCGTCTTGAGACGGCGACTCATGTCGTGCGGCGTTCCACAGGGGTCTATTCTCGGACCACTCCTGTGGAACGTGGGGTACGACTGGGTCCTTCGTAGTCGTCTGCCCCCCGGGCTGGGCGTAATTTGTTACGCCGATGACACTTTAGTCACAGCTCGGGGGGCCAATTTCCAAGAGGCGGCGCGCCTGGCCACCAGGGGTGTCTCTCTGGTGGTTGGGCGCATCGAGGCGCTGGGCTGGGCGGGTGGCCCTGGATAAGACGGAGGCCCTGTTATTTCATGGGCCCCGTCGTGGTCCACCCCCCGGCGCCTCTATCGAAGTCAACTCGGTCCTCGTACCGGTTCGGGCTCAGATGAGGTATCTGGGCCTGATCCTCGACGGTAGGTGGCTCTTCGACGAGCACTTCCGACAGCTTTCCCCAAGGCTGGTCGACGCTGCCTCCGCCCTTGGGCGTCTTTTGCCCAACTTGGGTGGAGCCAGCGTCGCTACAAGGAACCTCTTCACGGGGGTGGTCCGGTCGATGGCACTATATGGTGCACCGGTGTGGGTGGAGGCTCTGACCGCCCAGAATAAGGCGCGCCTCTGGTGGTCTCAGAGGGTATTGGCGGTCAGAGCCATACGCGGATACCGCACGGTGTCCACCGAGGCGGCGTGCGCCTTGGCCGGAACACCCCCTTGGGATTTGGAGGCGGAAGTGCTCGCCGAAGTTTATCGGCGAGCGGCTGAATATCGGGCGGAGTATGGGTATCGTGCTCCGCCCGAAGAGGTACGCGATTGGCGTGAAGCCACTCGCCGAGCCACGATGGCTCGTTGGTCTTTCCGGCTGGAGGCTCCACGCGCTGGCTTTGCCACCGTGGAGGCGCTCCAGCCGGTCATCCTCGAGTGGGCAGGGCGGCAGCACGGGACCCTTTCCTTCCGGCTGACGCAGGTGCTTTCCGGGCATGGTTGCTTCGGAAAGTACCTGCACTCGGTCGCTAGGAGGGAATTGAGGTCCGCCTGCCACCACTGCGACTGCAGTGAGGACTCGGCCCAGCATACGCTGGAGTTCTGCCCCGCTTGGGCGGAGCAACGCCGGGCCCTCACTGCAGTCATCGGAGGAGATCTGTCGCTACCGGCCATCATACGCTCCATGGCCGGTGGCGACAGCAGTTTTACCGCGGTCGCATCCTTCTGCGAAGACGTAATTTCGCGGAAGGAGGCGGCGGAGAAGGCCCGGGAGGATAATCTCCACTCGGACCCGATCCGCCGCCGGCGAACCGGGCGGCGGAGGCGCGCCCATCTGCGCCTCATGCCGCCCTGAGTGTGGCCGCGGATGGACGGGATGGGTTTTCCCGTCCATCCGCTTTAGTGGCCAGCCGCGAAGGGGCGACGTACGCGTGTGCCGTGCGTCGCCTAATTTGAGAGGTTTTACCAGCAGACGGTGCCCGCTTCAGTGCGGGCAGGCGCTGGGAGGGGTCCGGTCGTATAATATCTGCGATTCCCGGACCCCTCCCTTCTCAGGCGCAGAGTTGGCACACCGTGTGGTTTTAGTCGGTTCGATTCCGACACACAGCCCCGCCGCAAACCCCGGCGGGGTGACGGCCCGAGGGGGTTTCCACAGGTAAAAAAAAAAAAAAAAAAAAATAAAAAAAAAAAATAAATAAAAAAAAAAAAAAAAAAAAAGGGTCTGATACAGAAGGCAGTCCTCCTTGACACGGCACGTATAGTGAGGAGGTTCCTGTCTTTGGAGCCCTAGCCACCGGTTTCTTGGTCCCTGTACCCGAAGTCGGTGGTCTACTATTTTTTATATTTTTAAATGTATTTATTTTTATATGTATATTTAAAAATGTAATTGATATGTATATACAAATGGAATAAAGAGAATAATAATAATAAGTCAGGCGATTATTACAGACAGGACTATTCTTGCCAATAAGCCTGATATTGTGGTGATAGATCGTTAGCGTGCCGCGCAATGATTATCGATATCGCTGTTCCTCATGACGAGAATCTCGTGAAAGTCGAAAAAGAAAAACAAATAAAATATTTGGATCTATCTCACGAGATTGTCGATATGTGGAATGTGGATTCGGTAATAATTGTTCCGATAGTCGTATCTGCTCACAGATTGATAGCCAAGAGCCACGACCAACACCTTAAGAGGCTCACGTTAGAAGGCTGGATCAAGGGTCTGATACAGAAGGCAGTCCTTCTTGACACGGCACGTATAGTGAGGAGGTTCCTGTCTTTGGGGCCCTAACTACCGGTTTCTTGGTCCCTGTACCCGAAGTCGGTGGTCTACTATTTTTTTTATTTTTAAATATATGTTATTGTTTTGTAGCGATAAGTCATCTAAACGCTCCTCGGAATCGTAGGATAGACGGCGCCTGCGCAACAGATTGGGATGTCGCGCGGCTATATTCGCACTCGTTACCTGTGTCTCTTCTCCTTTATAATAGTGTCGTGTGCAAAACATTTATTATAAATACCTCCGTTAGCTTTTAATAAAAACATATTTATTTCTAACTTGTTGTTGTGATTATATTGTAAACATTATACTACATACTTCGTTGCTCAAGTCCATCGCATCCTCCATAGATAGTGGTCTGAGGTTCCCTAACCTTAGGCTACTACAGTTTATCTTTTTTATGTTTTTAAAAATGTAATTAATATGTATATATGTGGGATCCTTATAGAGAAACAGCGGCGAATCTTCTTTGTAATCTTTAATTATAAAATCGTTTATCTCCATTCAATCTTTGCGGCCTGCGTCCATCGTATAGTACCACAGATTAAATACAAAAAGCCCAGTGTGGCCATTACTAAATTTAAAAATAAAACTAAATGAACATAAAAATATCCTTACTCCCACACGGCCCTCCTGATCATTCATCTGACTCAGATGAACATCCATCCATCTCTACTTCAGCCCATGGTTTTATTAGATCAGCTGAAGTTGTGGTATTAATAGGACCGTCACACTCGCTCACCTTTTTCACTGCGTATCTTTCATGATGCTTTTTGGCGGTGACCGCATAAGGTCCTAGATTCTTAGGATACAGGTTACTTCCTTGAGTAAATTGCGTTCGTTTAATTGCAACTAAGTCTCCATGCTTGTAGTCATTTGCCATTTTCCTCTTTCGATTGTAATTTTTAACATTTTCTTCTTGTATCCTTGTACTGACTCTTTTGCTCTCATTCTCAATTCAGTTCTTTGCTCATTATAATTCTTAACTACTTTTTCTTCAACCAGCTTCATAATTTCTTCATTTTCATCTGTAATTTTCCTAGGAACAACAATAAGTCTCTTCCTCTTTTTCACCTTACACAATATTCCTCCTTCCATAACATAGTTTTGATAGGGTTCCTTCGTTAACGTTGTCTTCAACAGGCTGATATGCGGATCATCATCTTGTGCTTTCTTGAGGCGGGCGGTAGCCTCTGTAGGTATTATTTTCATCGGAATGTAACTTTCCTTCTTCTTAACATTGCCTTTATAGTGTTCAACCATCTTTTTAATCTTCTTTGCAATTTCTTTGTTTTCAGGAAAGCGCTCTTCACGAATAATATTTTTTCTTCTGTCAGTAGAGTTAGGTAGGTAATCTTTTTAAGTGAAATGCCAGAGGCGGTAAAATTAATTTCAAATTCTTTAAGAATAGTGTTTCCAAGTATAACGCTGATCGGTATGTTGTCATCTTGTACAACGTGAAATTCCATTTCAGTACAATAATCATCAATCACAACTTTAGCTTTCAGAAGGCCTATGGTACTAAATTCTTTGCCAGCAATGCCAGTTAAATTTATTAATGTTTGCTCATTGTAGTTAGCTTTTCTGATAAAACTTTTCTAACTTTAGACAACATAATTAGGTTCACATCACTTCCTGTATCAATTAGTGCTGATATCTCAACATTATTTATTATTATTTTCTTGTATGGGGTTGTCCACTCTTTGTCTCCTTTATAAACTTTCCTTTTTGAATAATTATTTTGAATGTTCAACATCTTTTTATTTATGGTGGAACACTCGGTTCCTTTGTGTCCGAACTCATTACATTTAAAACATTTAATACCCTTTATACAGTTTGGTGCTTGATGATCCAGATCACCACAATTAAAGCATCGCTTAATACTGTTACTCTTAGTTTCTTGTATACTGGGTCGAGTGAGATTTTTATCTTTAATACTTTTGTAAATATCTAACTTTCTTCTAAAATCTTTGAGATTTAATGCTTCATACAAAATGGATTTATTAGTTTCACTGTCTTGAATGTCAACAATAACATATTCTATAAGTGCGGCATCTTCAACGTTTCCATGTAGTGCACATTCCTTCATATGAAGAAAATACTGTTGGTAAGTTTCATCTTTTTCATTTTTCGTGAACTAAGTTTCTTTATTATCTTCTTCTTCTTCTTCTATTAGTAGACTTTGATAAAAACCCTTTTCAATACTCGAAAAACATTTTCAATGAACAAAAAGGAAAGCTTCTTTTGACCAACCAACAGATTTACGACCACTTTAAAAGCACATACCAAGTGCCTAAGCGCGGGAGACGGTATGAGGATCCAAACGTCCAAAAACCTCATTATCCTCTTGTCGATTTTGAAAGTTGTTACCCTAGAGGAAGTAGACCATCAAATTAAAAAGAAAACATCCAAGTCAGCTCCGGGCCCTGACGGTATTCCTTATATAGTGTACAAAAAATGTCCATCGGTTCGTAAACATCTCTTAAACGTATTTTGTAAAATCTGGTCAAAGAAGCAAATACCAACATCATTTGGCAAAGCAATTTTTGTCCTCATTCCAAAAAAAGACGAAGTAATTCACCCAAAAGATACTAGACCGATAGCACTAACCAATACAATTTCCAAAATTTTCTTTAGCGTACTACAAACAAAAATGACAAAGTTCATGATCAGCAATAGGTATTTCAGGCCAAACCACCAGAAAGGGTTCTTGCCCGGTATTTCTGGCTGCCTGGAACATAACACATTATTAGCGGAAAGTTTGAAAGATGCCAGAATGCATGAGAGGCAAATAACGGTCTGTTGGATAGACCTTGAAAACGCATTTGGTTCTGTACAGCATGAACTGATGATTTTCGCCCTGACGTGGTACAACTCTCCTACTGTGGTTATCGACATAATCACATCTTATTATTCTAAATTACAATTTACCATAGCAGCAAACAAGGAACACACAGAACCATTGCATTATAATGTAGGGTTGTTCCAAGGCTGCTGCTTGTCACCAATAGCTTTTAATATAATTATAAATATTCTTATAGATAAGTTAATAAGTCATGAGAAAAAATGGGGCTATCGGTTTAAAATAAACAACAAATACACAGAGTCCATCTTAGCCTTTGCAGACGACCTTGCAATACTGACACGTAATCCAAAACAATGTCAGAAGTTATTAATTGAAATGGATGAGTTTTGTACATGGACTGACGGACTGAGGGCAAAGCCAAGTAAATGCCACTGTTTATGTCTGGGTAGACGGAATACCAAATATACCTCATATGATCCGGGACTCTCAATAGGAGGACAATGTGTAACCACGATTGCTGAAGCAGTGCCTTTCAAATTTCTTGGTAGAAAGATTGATTACAAAGGACGTACACCATCCTTAGAGATAACTGTCGAAAATTTTCTTAATGACTTAAATAAGGTAGACCAACAACCATTAAACAATATTAAAAAAGTTTGGATATACGACAATTATCTTACGTCGCGTCTGACTTGGTCTTTCCTGGTATATGACATCGGTAAAAGCCTCCTGGCAAAACTAGATGCAAATGTCAAAAGGATATTGAAGTTATGGCTCGGAATTGCACACTCAGCTGACCCCTCAACTCTATTTAGGGATCAAAACAATTTTGGGATGAAGTTAAAGAAGCAATCGGAACTCTATAAACACCTCAGAGTTACCAAAATGCATGTCTTGGGACAATCCCAGGATGAAATAGTCTCATCACTCCCAAAAGATAAATATGTTACAGAGCTTGAGTCAAGACTTCAGTTCCATAAACAATTTATGGCTGGTGCACAGTTTAATAGAGTCGGGCTGGGTTTCGCAAAGAAGAAGGGAGACCGAGAAATAATAAAATCCTTTATAAAACAAGATGAAAATGATATCTATAAAGTGCATGCAATGAATCTAAAAATGCAAAGTGAGTGGTTAACTATAGGTGAGTTCTGCATCCCGTTAGCCCTGAAATGGCGCACCTTGCTATATGATTGGTCTCCTGCCCTGTTAAAATTCTATCTGAATGCCTTCCAAATGACCCTCCCAGACCAAAGTAACCTAGTGAGATGGGGGAAAGCATCTGAAAAATTTTGCTATACGTGTAGTGAGGCAGTAGGTACTGCTAGGCACTTACTGGTAGGTTGCAGGGTGCTGCTTGATAGGGGTTATTACTCACGCCGACAGGATAGAGTACTAGAAATCATACGTGAAGCAGTAAGTCTTTCAGTAGCTAGAGCCCAAAAAGGATTGACTACAAATAAACGAGAAATTAACTTTATAAAGGATGGCTCAAGTACCAAATCTAAAAGCAAGCCTTTCTCAATCCTAGGTACTGCACCTGACTGGACTATTTTGATGGATACGTATGATAAGCACTATAAAATCCCAGAGGATGTTGGTGTTTCGTCATCCAGACCGGACATATTCCTTTTCTCTAGACAAATTAAACACATAATACACCCAAACTCCGAAACAAATATTTGCAGATCATACAAACATTTGGTCCGACCCGGGAATCGAACCCGAGACCTCAAGCTTAGCAGTCGCATACGCTACCACCAGCAAGCCAACGAGGCAGAATGATTTTTTCAGAATGGCCATGACATTTTCTTTTGCAATAAATGCTTTACTATTATTCATGGATGGTGTATTCTATTAATTGGCTATCAGTGTGAATATTGATTGAAATTTGAATGCATGTTTGGCCTAGTGGTTAAGCGGTCGACACGCCGTTCCTTACTTCGCCAAGTGTTGTAAAGTCCCCCGCGACACAGGAATCGTTGTCTTATAAAAAAAAGCGAGAACAAAAGGTTTACTAAGTGAGGTCAGATTTGTTCCCTCGATTTTATAAACTTAGTGTTTTCGACCTTCTAACAGAAAATATAAATGCAAATTCCCCTATAGGTGAGTGTCGTGTACTTTCCAAGTTAAAATGTAAAACTAATTGCTTTACATAGTTAATTAGCGTATAAATTAGCATAGAACCTTAACAAACATAATTATAGGTATTAATAACCTGTCCTTTTTTTTTTTTTTTTTACGTGTGGAAACCCCCTCGGGCCGTCACCCCGCCGGGGTTTGCGGCGGGGCGGTGTGTCGGAATCGAACCGACTAAAACCACACGGTGTGCCAACTCTGCGCCTTAGAAGGGAGGGGTCCGGTAACGCAGTTATTAACACGCCGGGCCCCTCCCAGCGCCTGCCCGCACTGAAGCGGGCACCGTCTGCTGTTAAACTCTCAAAATTAGGCGACGCACGGCACACGCGTACGTCGCCCCCTCGCGGTTGGCCTTTATTGCGGATGGAGGGGAAAACCCATCCCGTCCATCCGCGGCCACACTCAGGGCGGCATGAGGCGCTGATAGGCGCGCCTCCGCCGCCCCGTGCGCCGGCGGCGGATCGGGTCCGAGTGGAGATCGTCCTCTCGGGCCTTCTCCGCCGCCTCCTTCTGCGAGATTACTTCCTCGCAGAAGGTCGCGACCGCGGTAAAACTGCTGTCGCTACCGGCCATGGATAGTACGACGGCCGGTAGCGACAGATCTCCTCCGATGACTGCAGTGAGGGCCCGGCGCTGCTCCGCCCAAGCGGGGCAGAACTCCAGCGTGTGCTGGGCCGAGTCCTCACTGCAGTCGCAGTGGTGGCAGGCGGGACTCAATTCCCTCCTAGCGACCGAGTGCAGGTACTTTCCGAAGCAACCATGCCCGGAAAGCACCTGCGTCAGCCGGAAGGAAAGGGTCCCGTGCTGCCGCCCTGCCCACTCGAGGATGACCGGCTGGAGCGCCTCCACGGTGGCAAAGCCAGCGCGTGGAGCCTCCAGCCGGGAAGACCAACGAGCCATCGTGGCTCGGCGTGCGGCTTCACGCCAATCGCGTACCTCTTCGGGCGGAGGACGATACCCGTTCTCCGCCCGTTATTCAGCCGCTCGCCGATAAACTTCGGCGAGCACTTCCGCCTCCAAATCCCACGGGGGTGTTCCGGCCAAGGCGCATGCCGCCTCCGTCGAAACGGTGCGGTATCCGCGTATGGCTCTGACTGCCAATACCCTCTGAGGGCGCCAGAGGCGCGCCTTATTCTGGGCAGTCAGAGCCGGGACCCACACCGGTGACCCATAAAGGGCCATCGACCGGACCACCCCCGTGTAGAGGTTCCTAGTAGCGACGCTGGCCCCACCCAAGTTGGGCAAAAGGCGCCCAAGGGCGGAGGCAGCGCCGACCAGCTTCGGAGACAGTTGTCGGAAGTGCTCGTCGAAGAGCCACCTACCGTCGAGGATCAGGCCCAGATACCTCATCTGGGCCCGAACCGGTACGAGGACCGAGTTGACTTCGATGGAGGCGCCGGGGGGTGGACCACGACGGGGCCCATGGAAAAGCAGGGCCTCCGTCTTGTCAAGGGCCACCCGTAAGCCCAGCGCCTCGATGCGCCCAACCACCAGAGAAACACCCCTGGTGGCCAGGCGCGCCGCCTCTTGGAAATTCGCCCCCCGGGCTGTGACAAGAGTGTCATCGGCGTAACAAATTACGCCCAGCCCGGGAGGCAGACGACTTCGAAGGACACAGTCGTACCCCACGTTCCACAGGAGTGGTCCGAGGACAGACCCCTGCGGAACGCCGCACGACATGGGTCGCCGTCTCAAGACGCCATCTCGATCCTCGTACACGACGGTACGCTCCTCCAAATAGTCTGCCACCAGCCGCCTCAGGTACTCTGGCACCCCATGATACTGGAGTGCTTCCCTGATGCAGCTGAATGGCAGACTATTAAAGGCGTTGGCGATGTCCAAGGACACCGCCAACACCACGCCGCCACAGCCAACCGCCTCTTCGGTCACGGCCCTAAGGCGCATCACGGCATCGACCGTCGAACGCCCCTCTCGGAACCCGAATTGGGCGTCCGACAGGTCGGGCCCCACCTCGCTGAGATGCTGGACGATGCGGGCAGAGAGAATCCTCTCGAACAATTTGCCCGCCTCGTCCAGCAACACGATGGGCCTATAGGCCGTGACCGAATCGGCCGGCCGTCCCGGCTTCGGCAACAGGACCAGCTTCCCACATTTCCAGCACTCAGGGAAGCGTCCGGACGCCAGGCTGGCGTCCAAAACCTCCCTGAGGCGGTCCGACATATGGTCGAGGGCTCGGGCCATCACTCGGGGTGGTACCCCGTCCGGCCCGGGGGCGGTGTTCTTGGAACGAATCCTTAGAACAGCCGCCCCTACCTCCGATTCCCTAACGGGCGGCACCTCACTCCCTCCGTCTCCGTCGTCTCTGGCCGGACCGGCCATCGACGGGGGCGTGTGCTCCGCCCGCTGCGGGAAAAGGCCCTCGACCACCTGCTGCAGGAAGCTGGGCTGGAGAGTCTCGGTAAGGGGGGGGCCTGCCGTGCGGAGCTTTTGTCGCACCGCACGATATGGGCGACCCCAGGGGTCACGATCGAGACTCTCCAGCATCTCCTTTCTTTTCTCCTCTTTGGCGCGACAAATGGCCAGCTTCAGAGTCCTCCGCGCTTCGCGGTACTCCTCATGAAGCCGGCCCTCCTCCCCGTCTACGCGGTGGCGTCGCCGCCGGCAACGGGTGTAGGACCTCCGGGCACGAATACAGGCCACACGGAGGTCCGCCAACTCCTGGGACCACCAGTAGACCCCGTTCCGTGAAGGTCGACAACCCCGAACGCGGGGCATGGCCGCGTCGCAGACCTGCGTAATCGCAGTGCGAAAGCGGCCAGCCCCCATGTCGACCTCCTCGGCCGGGGCCCGCGGAGACAGCCATGACTGAACGATGGCCGCCTCCTCCAGCAGGTCCCTATTGAGCTTGGCAACAGCCCACCGCGGAAAGCGGGAGGAATGCCGCGCCACGTGACCCCTACTGGGGCCCTGGGACCGGGAGAGCTCAAATCGGATGTAAAGGTGATCCGAGAGCGTCTCAACCTCTTCCAGGACACACCAGTTCCTTACTCGTGCGGCAACAGCAGGGGTAGCGAACGAAAGGTCCACTATCGACCCCCCCTGCCATCGCACGCACGTGTTGGTGGCGCCTCTGTTCAGCAAACAGAGGCCCACCGAAGCCGCCCACTCCACAACGGCATCGCCCCTGGCGTCCGTCGCCGGGGAACCCCACGCAATGGATTTTGCGTTGAAGTCCCCCAGCACGAGGACGTGCCCAGACGCTAGTCGCCGCATCGAGGTCTCCAGGTTGTTGAGGAAGACCTCGAAGTCGCTCAAACTCCGGTTGGGGGAGAAATACACACCGTAAACGGTTATTCCCCCCCACTCGGCAGTCACATATCCAGAGCCCTTGTCTCTAAGCGACAAGGGCGGGGAACGAGCCGCCGAGGAGCCGACGACTGCCACGGAGCCGTCCCGGTCACCCATCCAGTTTGGACGGGGAGGGACGTAATAGGGCTCCGCGACTACGGCAACACCTATCGACCACTGCGCCATGGTTTGCAGGAAGAGATCCTGCGCCGCGGCGCAGTGGTTGAGGTTCGTCTGGACAAGGAGGTTGGAGACTTGATCCATTTACTGGATCGTCTCTACAACCTCCTCCATGGGCGACGACGTGGTCGCACGATCGGCGCCGGAGGCAGCCTGGGTCGACAGGCTAGCCCCCGACGTCTGCCGAGAAGCTCGGGGAGGCTTGCAGCCCCCCTGATTAATAACCTGTCCTAGGTCAAGGCAGCCATATTTACGTAATATGCAAACAAAGTATCTCAACTCGATTACATGGATTACATAGTCGATTAATGAACGTATAAATTAGCATAGAATTTTTACAAACATAATTATAAATTATAAAAAAAATTTTTTTTTAGTTTTTTTTATCGTGTGGCCCCCACGGGCCATCACCCCATTGACCCATACAGGGTGTATTAGTAGAGCTTACTGTTCCGTGGGAAACTAATATTCCTAAAGACCATAGAATAAAATTAAATAAATATTACGATCTAACAACTGAACTTAACAAAAATGGCTATGTGGTTAATTTATACGCGGTAGAAGTAGGAGCGAGAGGTATACCAGCTAAATCTCTCTATAACCTTCTGAAAGACCTTGGCCTGTCGAGATCTGCAGTAAGTTCTATTTTAGAACGAGTATCCAAGGCTGCACTAACAGGTTCCTACCAAATTTGGCTAGGTAGGACGGGAAACTCGAGCAGTGAAGGTGAGCGTTGATGCGCATCTTAAAGGGGGCCTCCTTAAACCTACATCCAGGTCGTAAGTCCTGGGAACTGCTTTGAGTTTCTCCCTCTGCCACACGATGGACCCGGCACCCGCACGGTGAATCCATGGAGTGCTAAGAAGTTTGTCTCCCCCCTTTTGAACGTTTTTTCTTTTTCTCTGGGACCAGTATGTATGCACACATTGCTTTTACTCATTGATGTGTAAGTGATTGCAACCTTATATGCTATGGACTAATTTTTATTATTTTATTAGACAAAAAATTGATTTTCCTAGCTTTAATATCTTATTAGACCGCTTTCTAGCCTTTGTGTTTTGGTTGCCTTAACTTGCACATAGAAATACTGTTGTCAAAAACAAACAAGTTTTGTATGAATTATTTGAAAAGATGGTGCACATGAGTTTCTCACCAGCTCTTCTCATGAATGCAATACCCATCGGAGCTGGTACTTGGATTGATTTCAATTTAAACCTTTGAGTTGAATCGAAATCAATCTAAGCTCCGGTAATTCAAATCATCTCAGCGCATTTAGTATTAGGAGTTTTGTTTTATATTTTTATGTTTGTATTTTTGACGTGTTCAAGTGCCTTTTGGGGCCTATGGAAATAAATGATTTGAGTTTGAGTTTGAGTTTGTGTATGGCTGCACTATTTAATTTAAATCCAAATTCTCTTCAAGTTCTTGTTTTAATTTTTTATACTCTCTGACACCTCCGAGTGATCGTAGAAACAGTTTTGCAGTTCCACTAAGGAGTCTTTTAGCGTAAATTATTTTTTCTATTTCGGACCAGTTCATCGACAACGCCGTGTCTTCAAATTCATCAAACCATGTACTAATCGGGTAAGTATCGTCCCCACTGAATGACGTCATAGACTTCTCCACACCCCCAAACATATATAAGGTGCGGTTTCTCGTGATTCTCGCTCTTCTCCGTCTTTAATATCTTTTTTCGGTGCCATCTTAAAGTTTATTCGATAACTGAGAAAATATTTTTCACATGTAAAATCTTTTAACAATAAAATGAAAAAATGTGGGTTTGACAAAATAACTCTCACTGATGTCGTGCGTGCCTGATGATATTCTTCAATGTTTTATTTGTAACCGTTGATATTTCTTAGACACTGATACTTCTCTGTATGTTTAATCTTCTTAATATTGGATTTTAATCTTTTAAAATCTTTCTTCGTAAAAATGTCAGTAAAAAGATCGCTGTCACGCGCCGGTATACTTTTCCGAACTTTTTCGTCCAAATCGGTATTTCTTAATTTACACTGTTGTTTCTTTGGATCCAGGACGAAATGTAATCCCTGACGAGATAATATCCCGGACGAGCCCCCAAAAAGTTGTGGGATCCTTATAGAGAAACAGCGGCGAATCTTCTTTGTAATCTTTAATTATAAAATCGTTTATCTCCATTCAATCTTTGCGGCCTGCGCCCATCGTATAGTACCACAGATTAAATACAAAAAGCCCAGTTTGGCCATTACTAAATTTAAAAATAAAACTAAATGAACATAAAAATATCCTTACTCCCACATATATAATGAAATAAAGATAATAACAATAAAATTTTATTCCCATAAAACAATTTTTACAAATTATATTGAGCTCCCTGATCATCTGAGCTAGGTTCAATAACCTGTGTTACAGAGATCAGTGTTCTCTCTCGGAATTAAATGACATAATTATGATTTTATGGAAAAAAGAAAAACACAGAGGTTAATCACAAAAAAAGCAAGTTTGTGTGTGTGTGTCTGTGTGTGTGTGTGTGTGTGGGTGTGTGTGTGTTTGTGTGTGTCCGACATGTAACCTCATGGTTACATGTCGGACTCGAACTGGCTAAAACCGCACGCCGTCTTGGGTGGAGCCGGGGAACCAGGTGCACCTCAGTAAGGGAAACCCTGGAACCCCGACATACCTGGCGCTCGTTTTAAAAACCCTGGTGACTGAGGTTCTACAAATTTTATAAATATTAAGTTTTGAAGTAGTCGGGTATTAGTATATTTTGTTCTTGTTTTAAAGCGTAGAGTTCAAAACGAGTCAGTCGAAAGTAAAAAGCTACCATCGCCTATGGACATTTGCAACACGAGAGTACCAACGGCGTTAACGTTGTAATGGGAGAGAAAGATTTGAGCTGATGATGGTCTCCTAGCCGATTACGGCCACAGCGGCCAACTACACAGGAGATATTATAGTGCACAAGCGTGTACGAAAACACAGGTGCACTCTCTGTTCCCTCTCTTTCATAATCCGATGGGACGGTTAACCGACACGACCGGGAAGAGATCAGGCGTAGGACCGACAGCTTTACGTGCTCTCCGAGACACGGGGGTTCAGACCCCAACTTCCAAACTACGAGCTGTTATTAAGTATTTCTATAACTCAATAACACTTTTGGCCAGACCCGGGATTCGAACCCGAGACCTCTTGGCAGTCACATACGGCAACCGCTAGACCAATGAGGCAGTTAAAAAATTGTTTACTGCTGATATTCTGTGTGTAATTGAGGTATAGCTCACAAATAGTAACCTGAAATGATGAACCTAAAATGATAGTATTCGTTCATTTTTCGTTGGTGCGAAACCAAAGGCCATCTTAGTTTGGGTTGCTATGCTCATTGCGAATGCCGACATACATTGTCATTGCACATGGTAATTACTCTTGGATTCTGCTCATGTTTTCCATAAGGCAGTGTCCATAAGGTCAAATATCCCTATATTTATTGCTTTCTCCATTTATAGGAGGGATTCAAGTAAGCAGCCGGTCACTTCGATCTACGACAATCTTACTCTACCCACCCATCTTGCAGCAGTCCATGCCATAGCTTCTTCATGCTATCTGTTTTTCTTACCCCGTTTACCCGCCTCCTTTGTCTTATCTGATATTCCCAAGGAGTCAGGTGAGTTAAATGTCTTAATATATCAAAACTAAATCCCTTATCCTTTTATAAATTTTTATCATGGGAGAGCTACGCTTCGGCATGCATGGGCCGGCTCGACCGGAGACCGGAGTGATACACCAGCCTCACAAAAAACCGGTGTTAAATAGCGCCTGCGCTGTGTTTTACCGACTGAGTGAGGATACCGGAGGCCCACACCCCAACTCCTGCCCCATCCCTCTTCCCCCAAAGGCCGGCAACGCACTTATGACGTCTCTGGTGTTGCGCCTTTTGTAGTCCATGGGCGGCGGTAATCACTTTCTATCAGGCGATACGTCTGCTAGTTTGCCTATTATAATTTCGAAAATAACTTTGTTTATTACGTTTTCACCGCTGCACCGATTTCAATGAAATTTGTCATAGGCTACTACCGCCGATATCGTGTACCGTGATACACGCGGGCGGACGAAAAATATATGACATCTTGAGCTTCTGCCAGTGGCTGCACCATATATTGTGCTAACAAATAAAGCTTAGATCATCTTTAGTTTATTTAAGCCGGTACCAGTCTCATCCACCAGAAATAGAACAATCATACAATCACACAAATCCCGTATAATATGAAGAAATTTGAAAATAAAACTCCATACAAAATACTAATTCATATTTCACAAAAATAAAATAGTTAGTTGAAACTTGAAACTCGCCGGCTGGGTTTCCGCAACTTGACGACTTCCGTGCGCTTATTTTTATTTATTTTATTTATTAAAGCTTCCTGCAATTACATTACGTAAGGCGGACTTGATGCTATAGGCATTATCTTCCAGTCAACCTTTGGGTGGTGCAGAGCTGCATAGCAGGTGTATGTATTATTGAAACAAGTGAGAATTATACATAAAGGTACTATTACGCAACATAAACATCATAAATACAACAATCAGAGAGATATATGTATATATACACTTACATATACATACACATATATGCACATACATATATACATAATGAGATATGGATAATAATACATAATATTTTGCGTGGTGATCAAAAAAGCCCATTCGCTTAAATACGGTCGCTTTTATCGCGCTCTTCTGCGTGAGATTTTTTGTCAAAGCAAAGCCACAAGTAAAATATGATTTGTCAGTTTACGTCGAAGCGCTGTAGTGAATGATTGTGTTGACTTGTTGCTCTTGTTGTCTCTTCTAACGTGCAAACTGAAAATGTTTTAATAAAGGCTATAAAGATGAGTTTTTGTTTGTCATGTAATTTGACCACCTGACTTGTATGAATTAAAATACCTATTAGTATTTCTCAACAATAACCACAATTGCGTGAACCCGCATGAATAGACGTGTTCCTACTTAATTATATATTTAATAGGCCTAAATGCTTTTTTTATATTATTAAATTTCTTATTAAATAATCACGTAATTCAAAAATTTATTAGAGCATGCAAAACGACTATTTCACTTCGTCATTTATTATTAACTAGATTTTTTCCCCCGGTGTTACGTGCTTGTTGGCTCACAGAAGACCAATCTAAGACGACAGCATTCGTGGTATCATGCCTGATCGATTGTCGAGGCCAATGATGTAATCAAAACAGGCCGCCTCACACCATGCTGCTTTGTTGTATTACCTGGATTCGCATTGAGTATGGTGACCATCAATCTTGGATTAGGAGAATTGGGATCAGGCAGAGTAGAATCACTTTGGCAGGCTCATATATACAAAAAAAAAAAACATAGAAACACACTCAACGACTACGTTTTTGCAATGAATTGTTATTACGTTGATAAATTAATTAAATAAACGATTTCATGATATGGACATAATTGCCTTTTTAACGCAAGAAATTACAAATTATGTTTGTAATTTTATTCGTATATACGTCACTAACTATTATTTATTCAATAAAACTAGGAATTGACCTTGTATGTTTATTTATTTACTTTTTTATTATAAAAGTAGTACCTTTTTAAATAAAGTGGCTCGGAAACTAAGACCTCATAGAAAAGCTATTTTTTTTACCTCGCAATGTTAAATTGAACATTAAACATTGAATATATTGTTTTATAAGTGAAGTTCACTGATCTCAAAATTTTTTTTTCATATTTGAAGGGGAGGGAAAAAGTAATTTAAAGGACAGTAACACCTTAATTGTTTTTTTTTTTTTTTTTTTATACTTGAGCTACCAAAATGACTCTGCCCTGCCTGATGGAAAGCACCAGCAGAATCCAAGAGTGGTGGTCACCATCCTCAATGCAAACAAGGACAGTGTAGCATGGTGACCAGCACTATGGCGGCCTAGTGAGATGCTTTTTCACGCCCCGCTTAAAGGACCCGGGATCATAGTGGGACGGAAACACGTGCGCTGGTAGTGAGTTCCAGGTTTTAACCGCTCGGCACAGGAAGGAAGAATCGAATCGATGAGTGCGAGAGTGTATGTCTTCCACTCTGAAGCGGTGACTTCCGAGGCCAGCACGTGTTGTCCTGTGGAGGAAGGGAGAAGGGGGGACCAGTTGGAAGAGCTCTTCAGAACACTCCCCACGATATAGGCGATAGAGGACTGCCATAGAGGCGATTTCTCTACGCATTTGCAGAGGTTCAAGGGACTCGGTGTCTTCAGGATTGCCGACAATGCGTATTGCTCGCCGTTGCAACCGGTCGAGAGCGTCAAACAAATACTGCGCGGCTCCATCGCAAAGGTGTGAACAGTACTCCACGCGCGAGCGAACCTGAGTCTTATAAAGGAGACACAGATGCCCCGGCGAGAAGAACCGTCTCACCTTGTTAAGAACACCTAACTTCCGCGAGGCCGCCTTAGTGACGCTCTCAACGTACTCGCGCGGATTGAGGTCGCAGCAGATGTCCATGCCCAGGACATCGAGCCTGCCTTGTAATGGTAGTTGAGTGTTCTGAAAAGTCGGAAGGGGAAGGAATGGAGACTTTTTGGCAGAGAACGCGCACACCTGTGTTTTCTTGGCGCTAAACTCGACCAGATTCTCGCAGCCCCATTGTGAAATGCGGCCTACAACATGGTCGAGCTCAGCGTTTATATTAAAAAAATATATTAAAACACATGAACATCCTGATTTCACTGCGAAAATTCATTGTTGTATATACTTTATACACTTTACTTATATATTATATAAATTATTTTTATCTATACAAATAAATAAAATTGGAGTGTTTGTTTGTAATATCAAAAATAACAGCTTTTTACTAAACGCACATATATGTATGTATATACGGTACATATACCAAAATAACAGTTATTGCAATTTATGTCTGTCTGTCTGTTCGTTCCGGCTAATCTCTGGAACGGCTGGACTTCGAAGGGACTTTCACTGGTAGACAGCAGATGATATAATGAGTAACTTACGCTACTTTTTTTGAAACTAGCTTTGCCCCGCGACTATACTCGCTGTACGGATTGTTGTACTTACCGCGGGTAAAACCGCGGGGCTCGGCTAGTATAAAATATATTATATACCTGTGAATTTTCACACTGAATTCACACAAACCTAATAAAATAATATCTTAATGGCCACCAAAGGTTTATATAATATACTGGCTGACCCTGCAAACTTTGTATAGCCATAAAAAAAAAATGAGTGTGTACTTATGTACACGCGTTAGAAGTTATACTTCTTTGGCGTATGGGAAAAAATTGCATTTTGCAGTAGTGATTAACGATAAATATTAAAATTAATCAAAAAGATTTTATTTAAATAAAAAAGGTTTTATTAACGTAAAAATATGACAACACAGTAAAAATATACAATCATTAATCATTAAGGCAATGAATCAAATATACAGGGCAACCTCGATTTAACAAATCGGAGAAGAACAAGAAAATATTCGTTATATCAAGTATTTCGTTGAACTGAGGTTTGTTATGTTGAGATTAGGTTGGTCTAAAATTCGTTATAAAGAGGTAAAAGAATAGTGTTATTCACATAATTAATGATGTTTCGCTTTTCTGCGACCGATAAGGAACACCTTTTACGTTTTTGAGCCATTTTCACTTAAATCTTTAACAATAGTGACGAGCAGAAGTGTTTACATTACTTTCCATCAAACAACAATTATTGTTTTACGAACAAAAGCGTGTCGAAACATGTCGCGACATGAATCACATACTATAAGATTAAGAGTTTATATTGGTGGGAACTTTATATTAAGGTTTTGGGTTGACAAATTCTTTAATTAGAGGTATGAATACTTTTTATTGATAGTTGAAAATTCGTTATAAAGAGGTTGTTCACAAAAAATGTTCGCATGTTAAAGGTATATTTTATATTGACTCTTATGGACAATTCAAGGGGATTATGTTAAAATGGCTCAGAAACTAAAAGGTGTTCCTTATCGGTCGCAGAAAAGCAAAACATCATTAATTATGTTGTCAAAAATCCTATGACGAAAAATTAGACAGCTAATAAGTTCGGGATTCATATTCGGGAATAAAACTATTCATTTACCTCTCTATAACGAATTTTAGACCAACCTAACCTCAATATAACAAACCTCAGTTCAACGAATTACTTGATATAACGAATATTTTGTTGTTCCCCTCCGATTTGTTAAATCGAGGTTGCCCTGTATATATGTATTTTAGTATAACCGTATGTGTGTATGTTTATATGTATTTTTGTATGGTTGTGTAGATTTATCGTATTTCATTATATGCAGTATTTTTTATCTTATTTTCGCTTATTTCTTAATTTTAAGTTTCTAATGTCCATTCTAGAATCCCTAACCGAAGTGTAGTGCACCTTCTAATTCATTTCCGCACCACCCGACGGTAGACTGGTAGAGAATGCCTGTGGCATTAAGTCCGCCATTCATGCTTCCCCCGGTCATGATTCAATTTGGTCGACTGTTAAAGTCGTTTTCCTACAATTATTCTATACCATTAGGTTGAAATTAGCTTGAACATACATTTCATAAGTAACGAACCGTTATCATTCTACTAGACACTGACAAAGCCATGACATAGACATAGACGTATACTATGGACTATGATAAGTTGTGCACGAAAAAGTTTGTTAGCCAGTGAACGTCCTTATCTATAGATATATTAGGAAAGATTTGATTGTCTGTTTGTTTGAGACATAGGATTTACTTTATTTCGAATAATGGGTAGACTTGAGGTAGGAGGGTAGAGGTACCGTAAAGGTAGCGTAGGGTAGGTGTAGAACAAAAATAGAAAAGCATTTATTTGACAGAATGAAGCCTGTCGAGACAGCTAGTCATACATATTAATAAAATAAAACAGTAAAATTAGAGACCTTTGTTTATTTATAAAATTTTAAAAAATGGCATTCACTTCGTAAAGCGAATAAAAAAAAAACTTCTCAATAGTTAATTTGTGGGTTATAATGGTTCCAATGGTTTGGGTCTGTAGGATTACTGGTTAAACCTAAAACCGAGTGTAAGCGCCATGGTTTTCAATAACGTCTAATAATCGATTACGCATAGACCCGATTAGACGACTGCAAATGTCACTTCCCCTCATGAAATCCCAGATTTCGCTACAATGCAGCTCGATTGCTTCTTAAGTCCTCTCGTTCCTGTTATCCCACATTTGAACCATCAAACCCCAACTTGTTTCTAGACAAACGTCGTAACGTGCTGCAAAATAGCGGGTACGAGTAAAAGGATGTTCTTCGTAATGGTGTTGCATTTCCGTTCTCCGTTGGTTTGTGATGCGACGAACCCCATAATTATGTCGTCGTCGGTCTTCAAGGATACCCTCTTCAGCGTGCCGTCTGATCCAGGTTCTGGCCGTGTTACGACTTAAACTCACGTGATATTTCTCTAACGCCGCAACCTTGCTCACTGAGCACTACAATCCGAGCTCTTTGTTCTACCAAATTGGCCATTATACGATTCGTTTATAGATATAAATATATTCTTAGATTTTTAATTTAATATTTTCAGATTGACTACTACTTGACATCTCACACATAATGTCATTTCATTTTAAAAATTATAATACTTTTTCTCCGCAATGAAAAGAGTTTGGACTATAAACAATTATATTATTTGAAATTCAAATAAGACTGCTGTATCAAAAATATATCTTGTTCAGTGATGGCAAAGGTTTAAATTGCATTGACATTTAACCCGTAATGACGCATTTATGTTTATATCTAAAACGTACTATGTGCAAATAGCGAAGAAAACCTGACTAAAGTTAAATAAAGTTTTTAAATAAATAAATAAAATAAATAAATTCAAGGGGATTACGAAGAATTTGTTAAATCGAGGAAGTCGTTATATTGAGGTACGTTATATTAAGGTTGCACAGTATTAATAAATATTTCAAAAAATTATACATACTGACAATTAACCTCAAATCTATAAATGCACTCAAAACAGTTTATTCAAATCAGTTTTTTTAGTAAAATTCAATATATATATATATATATATATATATATATATATATATATATAAATATATATATAGATATACTAAGAAATTATTAGTAAATACTATCACCGTCGTATATGAAATTGATTTAATAAAAACACCAAAATAATATTTATTTATTCACACTGTTTAATTATACTGTTACGAAACACGTGTTCTAAATATAAAAATACTAGAATATACAACTTGAACATAGTTATCGATTTCCATGCTACCTAGAACTAACTTCACGATGTAGAATTTAGGTGTCGGTGAGCGCGCGCTAAGTAAAAATTCACTCTCATATTTTTTCTCCATCGCGCCAAAAGAAGTATAACTTCAAAAATTAAGGGTGGGTCACCCTTATCATTTAGGGGTATGAAAAAAAGATGTTAGACGATTCTCAGACCTACTCGATATGCACACAAAATTTCATAAAAATCGGTCACAACACCGTGACGTGAGAATCTTATATCTATACAAATAAATAAAATTGGAGTGTCTGTTTGTGCATATGAATGTATATGTATACGCTACACATAGCAAAATGTATATTTTTTAAATTTCTGTCTGTCTATCTGTCTGTCTGTTTGTTCCGGCTAATCTCAGGAACCACTGGTCTGATTTGAAAAATTCTTTCGGTGCTGGATAGTCCATTTATAGAGGAAGGCTATAGGCTGTATATCATCACGCTACTACTAAGAGGAGCGGAGCACCAATGAAGAATGTTTCAAAAACGGGGGAAAATTTTCACGCCACGGGGAATATAAGACGCAAACGAGGTTGCGTGGGTCAGCTAATTAATATATAAGATTGTCACGTCGCGGTTTTCTTGTTTTATCTAATGATTAAACAAGAAGAAGTATAGCCTGTGTGTAGTTGTTTTTTTTATCTTGTAATTTTTATTTCTTTTTTTGTAATTAACTTCTACGTTAGCACTATGTACTAAGAATATTACTGTGTGGATAACGGTGCTGGTTGCGTAATTAATTTATGAGAACATCATAGAAATAAGGCATATAATAATAATGGTTAACAACACATAAGTGTTGTAATATTCGTCAGAACTTCTCGAACAATTTTTTTAAGTAAATTATTTTTACTGTTTAGAACAGCACAAAATAACTATTTGCGTACAGATTAAACATTAAAGAAGTTATACACATTCAACTAGATAAGATTTAACTTGTGTTTAGGGTTTTCTTGTTTAGAGTACCTGGAAAACTAACCATCCAAATAAATAAATAAATAAATAATAAGTAAATAACATATTTCGGACACACAACGCCATCTAGTCCCAAGCTAAGCAGAGCTTGTGTTATGGGTACTAGACAACTGATATGAGTACAAATATACTTTTATTTTGTAAATACATACATGGAAAAAACCCAAACTCCGAAACAAATATTTACAGATCATACAAACATTTGGGTCCGACCCAGGAATTGAACCCGAGACCTCAAGCTTAGCAGTCTACACTACAGTAACACTACCATTATGCCACCGAGGCAGTCTAGAATAATTAGAAAATATATTTGTGTTGCGTGTGTAACATATGTGTGTGCATATTTTCTAAGTTATTATCGTGCAGTTGTTTGTTTACCTTAATAAAATACAAGAAATAAAGTTTAAAATCTAAAACACGACTACGTAATCTTTTTTGCTAAATTTTATGTAGCCTGTGTCACCCGGGACATTAATACAAATAAAATAAATAAATAAATATTTCGGACATCTAACACACAACGCCACCTAGTCCCAAGCTAAGCAGAGCTTGTGTTATGGGTACTAGACAACTGATATGAGTACAAATATACTTTTATTTTGTAAATACATACATAGAAAAAACCCAAACTCCGAAACAAATATTTACAGATCATACAAACATTTGGGTCCGACCCAGGATTTGAACCCGAGACCTCAAGCTTAGCAGTCGCATACACTACCATTACGCCACCGAGGCAGTCAAAAAATAAAAAAAATCTATTAACACATCATTCATTAAAATCGGTTCAGTATTTTACTCACTACTGTGAAACATACAAACATACATAGCCTGTCAAAATGCTTTGTAATAGATTTAAGGTGTGGCTGTGAGAATTTAAATTTTTACCTTTATATCAAAGAAATACATTGTTTAAGGGGATTCACTTCAGTGGTATCACGAAAATATTCAGCTGTTTACCATAATAATATGTATGTACATATCATTGATCACTTCAAGGTTACAGTGACATCATTTCAGTTACCGTCGTTTGTACCTATGTACTATATCTACAAAATTTTAACAACATAGCGTTAACGAGGTTATAACAAGGTACAAGTCGTTCACTGTTAAAATACAGCTATCCAAATCAATTCAAAAAATTGTACAGAATGCGAACTAAGTTATAATTATTCTGTTTCTCATTGTAATTGAAGTTTTGTTGGAGGATTTGTCAATTTAGTTGTGAGTTGTGCGTGAAAATAAAACTGTTAACTATTAAAGAAAGTAGTGGTCGTAGGTTATACATTTTCGTGAGTGTTTTTCACGTTTGATGGGAAGATGTCAGCCACGCACTGTCTCTAACATCGTAAGCATTGCAGGACGTATTATTTCTCAAAATAATCCCCATTAGGCTTGGAACTACCTGTCAACTAAGTAAAGATGTAAGTAAAATCATTCAAATCATAATATTAGTATTTCTTGAAAAGTTAGATTAATAATTCACTTTTATTTAGCAAGTGCGTTAAAAATGTGTTATAACAATTAAGATGAACTTATAATTTTTTTAGATAGATTGGTAGAGTTCTAAAGTTACTACCGAAAAAGGGTTTTTCCGTGGGAGAGCCACGCTAAAGAGCCAGAAAACCGGTGTGAAATAGCGCTTGCCCTGTGTTTCACCGAGTGAGTGAGGATACTGGAGGCTCATACCCCAACCCCTCAAGTACAAAGGTCGTCAACGCACTTGTGACGCCTCTGGTGTTAGGAGTGTCCATGAGCGGCGGTTATCGCTTACAATCAGACGATAGGCCTGTTTGTTTGCCCCCTATTCCATAAAAAGTACTTTCTTATGACAAAAAGTATTTCAAACAAAATTTTTAACAAAGTATAGGTAAATAATGTCGTGTTTATCAGACAATATGGCCTGAGTGAAAATGGAACTTGAACCTTATAGGAACTATAACCATTTGATTAACAAGCAACAAGATTTCCATAAATGTACACCTAAAACCGAACGATTGTACGAAAATTTTTCATAACTAGGTATTTTTTATGGAATTTTTTCGTAACCTACAAAAATCTGTAATTGATTAGGCAAAAAGGTAATCTCTTTCGACCTTGTGAATAGATTGCTACAAGAAAGGGCAAAACAATTTGGCTTAAGTATTTGTACGTGGTTTCACACGTGATGTTAGACTTTTAACCTACTATTATACTCGTAATACTGAAGACTAAATAAGATTTTCCACAACATTCACATTTTGGGAAGAAGAGCAACGCTTCGGCATGCATGGGTCGGCTCGACCGGAGTGATACCACGGCCTCACAGAAAACCGGTGTGAAACAGCACCTGCTCTGTGTTTCACTGAGTGAGTGAGAATACCGGAGACTCATACCCCAACCCCTCCTCCCATCCCATCCCTCTCCCCATTACCCAAAGGCCGGCAACGCACCTGTGATGCCTCTGGTGTTGCGGGTGTACATGGGCGGCGGTAATCGCTTACCATCAGGCGATAAGTCTACTCGTTTGTTTTCTATTACTTTAAAAAAATATTTTATCAAATAGAAATGTTAATTACGTCATATGGAACTCCCATATGACGTAATTAACATTTTTCATCATTCATCAATTCATTGATATCAACTTGACTGTTAAGTAATTAGAATGAAACATTGTAAGTAGGTATATTATTATATGTCTGTGTAGTGACGGATTAAAAATACGGAATGTCACCACCTCCACGCATCCCTTGGGTGTCGTTAGAGGCGACTAAGGGACAACATCCCTGCAAAGAGAAGGAAATCTTAAATTAAGCAGACCATGTACCAACCCATCTGATAAAGTTGGCCAACACCTGCTTTCTAAGGAAAGGCATATGTCCAGCAGTAGACTGGTAGAGGCTGGAGAAAATTACTATCATATGTTCTTATGAACCGAGAGGATCGCTTATTTATGGTATCACGAGGTACGTCGGGGTACCAGGGATTTCCATTCCAGGGTGCACCTGGTTATCCCCATTCTTAGTATCCGATAAAATTTGCAGCATAAACGGCTGTATCTTTTAATTGCGTTGACTTAGAAGTTTGATTTTTTCACAGCTCGAAGGTCAGTCATACCTGAGTATTTCATATGAATTTCTGCTTGCTACCACCATGCGTTGCTGATAAAAAGGGTCTTGACAGACCGACGGACAACAAACTGATCCTATAAGTGTTCCGTTTTTTACAGAACGGGACTTAAAATATAAGTATGTGTAAATAGCGTAGAAAAAATAAAAATGTTTAAAAAAAAAAAAATGAGAATATTGTAGGAAAATTATTTCAAAATTACACAATGTTATTTTAACCATTTGTCAAATATAAGCAACAATGGATATTTTTTTCAATTGGATATTGCATATTTCTTTGTGTCTTTTTATTTTATTGATTAGGGGGCTAATGAACAAACGTATCGCCTGATGGTAAGCGATATCTGTTAAGTATTCATTTACTGTATTTAACACCTTCTTAACCAACACGCTCATGATTTGTCGTTAAAACTGACGAGAAAAATAAGCATAAACAAGTCTCATGGAGATCGTTTTTTGTTTTATATAAAGACGATTCCTATTTCATCGAGTATTAAGATTGTTGCTAACGTAAGCGCAAACTATATGTTTTCAGTCTACATCCGTCCACTGTTGAACAAAGGCCTCCCCCAAATAGCGCCAACCATCCCGCACTTAGGCAGTCCGCATAAATAAAAAACACTATGTAAATAACTATAGGCCGACCGTTTATCTGAGTTGTTAAAAGTAAATGTGACTGCATATTTATAATGTGTTAAAGTAGAAACTTGTAACAAGATATCAATTGACTGCTTCGAACAGCGATGAATAAAGCAAAACTATAATAAACAAAGCAGCTGATATCGCTGGTTTGCGAGAATAGTGACGGAACTAAAAATTATTGATTTTAAGGAATGACGTGTTTCAATTTCTTTAAAAACGTATTATGCATACCCCCAATGTAAATGCGAGATTGCCATTACTGATAAAAGGTGTATCATGTATGTATTAAAACTTGAAACTTGAATGAAATGATTTATGATCGTTTGGTATACTTAGTTCAATATGACAGAATTTTGAATTACGTCGCTACTGCGCCTGAGAATTTTGAATTACGTCGCTACTGCGCCTGAGAGTTTTGAATTACGTCGCTACTGCAGCGTTAAATTCCCGGGTCCAAATGTTTGTATGACCCACTTCTTTTTTGTTTTTGGAGGTTTAGTTTGTGGCTAGATAGATCACTTCATGTGTCAGGTGTCCATAATATTTATTTATACTTGTTAGTCTTAAATAGATAATATCACATGGAAATTTCTACCGAAAAGGCTATAAAAGCCTGAGGTTTCATTATTCGTTTAAGATACGTAACCCTAAATAGAAACAAAGTCACAGATGAGGTTTTAGTTTTTATTTGTCGCAGATAAAAAATAGTCACATGCACATTACGTAAATAAGTATTTTAAAAATAAAAAAAAAATGTAGTTGAAAAACTAATAGCAGATTATTGTTACGAGTTTCGTACAGACCCGGCAATATTAACTTTTTTCTTCAACATTTACCACTAATGGGTAAAAAAACGTGAAACCTGCGTCACTCAGGCCTACTACTTAATAATATGAAATATTACAAAGTAATTGTTTTTTTTTTTCATAACAAAGCAATTTTTTTTTAGTTTTTGCTGTTTCGGCTTCAATTCCCGGGTTGAGCCTAAAGTGTTTTTAAGTTTTTCTTTTAACAAATTCGTAATAGCAGATCGGAGTAACACAGATTTGCGGTGATTTACGCCCGTGTCTCGAAAGCACGCTATGCCGTCAGTCCCGGTTGTCATGAACATCGTTCACAGTCGGTATTGGGAAATCAGTGTACTCAAATATACCGACAACTTTTTTTTTAACATGTGGATTCCCCCTCGGTCCGTCACCCCACCGGGGTTTGCGGCGGGGCGGTGTGTCGGAATCGAACCGACTAAAACCACACGGTGTGCCAACTCTGCGCCTGAGAAGGGAGGGGTCCGGGAACTGCAGTTATTAACACGACCGGACTCCTCCCAGCGCCTGTTCGCACTGAAGCGGGCACCGTCTACTGTTGACTATCTCTATTTAGGCGATGCACGGCAAAATATACCGACAACTAGTTCAACCTTCAAGTTCGCCAAAGTCAAAAGCTGGAAGATATATGATTGTATACTTGGAGCGACTACCACCAGACCACCGTGGAAGTAATGGTTTCCAGAAGTTCTTTGAATTCGAGTCATACCACAGTCCCACAGAGAACCAGTGTCTAGCATTGCTTTCTTCATTTTTCCTATGAAAAGTTACCAGCCAAGAAAGTCAATCCGCGTAAAGAAATGGAAAGAGCAAAGAAAGGATACTCTAAGCTTCGGATAAAACGAAGATACCAGGAGTCGTATATTAGTACATTCGCTTTCGTTCAGCTCGATTAAAACACACAGCATTATAATTGGTGACTGGCGTTAAAACTAACACCATTACATTACAGTTATGACGCATTTAACCACATTTAAAAAAACGTTATTTTCTTTAAATTAGCGAGAAGTGTTTTGAATTTTGCAATGTAACACTTCTTAAATATATTAAACTTGACCAAAGTATACGTAATTTCGTGATTTACGTGTAGTATTTCGTCATCACATAGATTGATTGTATTATATTATTGACGATTGGACGTTCAGCAGCTTCAGTCTACACATTACAGAGCAAGCGTGTGAGGGCTGTACTCCGTCCATATATAACAGAATAATAATAATAATAATAATATTTTTTATTGGTATAGACAGTGTTAAATTACATTGTAACCCTGCTTCCTGTGGTAGGTTACAACCTGTGTTACAGGAGTCAGTGTCTTCACCCTTTATGATACGTCAAATATACAATAAAAAAACAGTAAATAGTGTGTGTGGCAGTATGCAATGTGTGTGCCTGTGTACGTATGTATGATTGTGGATGTGACTGTGTAGGTATGGTGTGTGTGTTTGTGTGTGTCTTTTTGGTGTGTGTGTTTGTTTGTGTGTGTGTGTGTGTGTGTGTGTGTGTGTGAGTGTGTGTTCATTGTAAGAGGGTTTTGGTTTTTGTGTAGTCTAGTGTAAGTAGCCATGATTTAATTTTAATTTTGACTTCGTGTTTTACCAGTGAATTAATGAGCAACGTTTTGTTTACTATATTATATAGGCGTGTAGCTAAATATAAATATTGCCGTCTTGCTTGTGCAGTTCTGCATTTTAAGGGTTGACACACGTTAGTTACGGTACGCTTATTTCTATTTTCGTAATTAATTGGTGTAATTTTATGTTGCATAATTGTTAAATTACAGTTGTCTTACTGTAAGCAGTTCACACTCTTCGTTCAATGATTTTGTTGGGTGCCTGAATGGTTTAAATGTCATAACCTTAAGTAGTGATCTTTGGGCTCTTTCTAGGTAAATCATGTAGGTTTTGCAGGCGCCTCCCCATATCGTTATACAGTAACCAATGACGGACTGCACTAAAGAAACATATATCGATCGAAGCAAGCCAAAATCTGCAACTTGTCGTAGTCTCTTAAATATCCAGATGAGCTTTCTAACCCGCGACGTGGTTTGTTCAATATGTGCTCGCCAGTTCAGGTTTGTGTCTAGTACAACTCCTAAATATCTAACGGTGTTTTTTTGGCATAATGAAGGGCACAAGCAATCGATGCTTGACTTGTGTGGTATTTTGCATGCGTATACTTTGAGCGTTATAGCTGGAGGTTTAGATTTGGCTAATGTAAACTGTACGTACGAGGTCTTTGGTACCTGATGTACTCCTGACTCCCACTTTTGTGAACTGGCGTGACGACAGATTTTTTGAGGATTTTTGGGAAAGTTCCTTGCTTAAAGCAGATTTCAATGAGCTTTGTCAGCGGTGGTACCAGTATTGATTTACCTAATTTTAAAATTTTTACGGAAATAGAGTCCCATCCGGTGGCACAATCGTTTCGTAGGTTATTTATCAAGGATTCTATTTCTGTTTCGTCAGGTGGAAAAAAAACTATGGGGTTAAGTGCAGAGGGTGTTTCAAACAGGTACGAGGTAGGCTCGAGGCTCTTATTTTTAGTTATGTCCTCAGCTAGTTGTTTACGTATACAAACAAAATAGTTATTAATTTGTTCCATAGTAGTCGTACAGTCAGTTGTATTGAGCAACAGTTTAGAGGCCGATGTTTTTTGTTCAGTTTTGTTTGTGATTGACTTTATTATATTCCATGTTTCTTTATTATCTTTTGATTGTTTTAAAGCGTTTCTCTCGTAATTATTTTTTAGTTTTCTGAGTAATAAAGTACAGTGATTACGGTATCTTTTAAATATTATTTCTTTAAAACTGTTGTTTGGATCTTTTAGAGATATCTTATGGAGTTTATCTCTGTGTCGGATGCACCGCAGAAGACCTGGTGTGAGCCAAGGCTTAAGAACCACTTTGCGATTAGACACTTTGACTACTCTTGAGTGTTTTGAGATTGCAGACATCAGACAGTCAACAAACTGATCTGTGGTTTGGTCTACTTCTGCGTCATGTGTTATGAAAGAGAAATCACATTTTTTTATTTGTTCAATGGTGGCTTCTAAGTCAACCCTTGTGACAGTTCTATACCTTTTGTTTTTATATGGAGTGCTTTTTATACATACGAGAACTGAAGCGTGGTCGGTAACTGTAGAATCCGTCACAATAACTGTTGCCCTGGTGGATATCTTGAGCATGACGTGGTCGAGGCAGTTCTGCATTCTTGTTGGATAGGTGTGACCCGGTAGAAGTCCTAGTTCCGCGGTTAAGTTTAGGTAAGATGCACTATTTCAGTCGTCATTATTAGGCTTAATATCAATGTTGATATCTCCTATTTGCAAAATATTTTTAGTCTTCAATTTGTTAATTATATTTTCCGTACTGTTAAGAAAATCGTCTATGCGGTATATCGATGGTGATCTGTAGGCTGCTAATATACATGTATCGCTCTCAATTTTTAGTAGTAGAAAACTACCTCCCACGGAGTCTGGCTCCTCCACATGAAAATGAAAATGATATGTAATTTTCTAAAGTTGGGATTGGTTTGTTATCGTTAAGCCAACATTATGTGAGAACTATTAGATCCATATCACATTCCAGTCTAGCTAATTGGGCCTGAAAACCATCAAAATTTCTGTAAATGCTTCGAATATTTTGCGTTATTATTTTAAGGGACCTGGTGCTTTTCGTGATGATTGATTTACAGATATCTGTATCACATTGATACGAGGTTGCTACGTTTAGATTGTCTATTTGATCAGAGATATCTTTAATTATGTTGGCCATTGAGAAACTAAATATATTTTCTGTTGTACGTTGCTGTCTCCGCTACTATATTCACTAGATAAGCATATAATATGGTGATGACTTTTTGTATTTAGATTAGATTATAGATTTTTACCTAGACAATGAACTTGGGTTTGTGTATTGTTTTGGTGTGTGTGTTGTGTGTTACTTGTTTAACTTGATAGAAAAAAATATTATGAATTAAAAACAAAAAATACAAAAAAACGAAAATTCAAAAGGAAAGCACTCGTGTAGTCATTGTTCTAAATTTATATTGAGGTCCTTCTCGCTTTTTACATGTATGTGCTTTTTCGCTTCAGACTGTCTTAGAAAAATCTTCCCCAATGAGGTCCAGCAGAACTTGAACCCGTTGTCACCGGCGAACTTTCGAGCAATGTAGTATAAACGCTGCGACTTCGGTGTTAAACACTCCGATATAAAAATAGGTCTTGCTTCGCCTTTTATATTTATATGGGTTGTGTTTAGTTTGTTATGGGTGTTTTTGTTATTGAAGTGGCGTCCTTTCTGCAGGACATTTTCTTTGGTAGTAGTAGAAACAAAGTCTACGATTATGCTTGGAGGCCCACTCTTTTTATTTACGCGATAAATGTCCTTAATATCGTGACGTTCTATTGGAATCTGTAGTACGTTAGCTGTTTCCGTAAAGATCTGTCTCAGGTCTACCCGACTTTCTCTTTCCAATTTAGAAACATTGCGCACCTCTAATTTCGACATGTATAGCATCCTCTTTAAGTTCTCAACCTTTTCTTCAAGTTGATTCACATAATTTCGTTCTGTCTTTTGGTCCCTAGAATAGAACAGACTCATAGAAAACCGATGTCAATCATTCTTAAATTACTTTTCAACGAGTGGGTAAGAGAACCAGAGGCCCAAATATCTATTTCCCTATTTCTGATCACTTTCGTCTACGCCTCTTTTTAATCATGCTCGGCTCCTATTGATCTAAGCGTTATTTGCCACTTGGTCAAATCAAATCATTTATTCGCATCGAAAGTATGTAGTTACATGAATAAAGTGTTTTTTTTTTTTTTTTTTATGTCTTAGCTGCCAAAATGACTCTGCTCTGCCTGATGGAAAGCACGAGCAGAATCCAGGAGTGGTGGTCACCATCCTCACTGCTAATACTATGTTAGTCTCATTACATTCCGCAATTCAAATTTAGCAAATTTAATCATGTCAACATTAAATAATTAATACTAAAATACAATTGAATCAAATTAAGTCTTAACGATAGATTTATTTATAAATTAAATTAACGTTAGTCCGCGAGCGTTAAGTAGTAGATTTTTTTTTTTCATTAAGACAGCATAATACAGAATAATAACATTTGTCAAGTAATAATGAAGTCAAACACTTTGAATTTGTATATGTTTTGATTTTTAATATTTTCCGGTATTTTTTTATATATCATGGGACCGATACACATAATGTTTTTTTCAATAAAGCCGTTTTATATCCACCCTGATTAAGTACATTTGTATATTTATTTCTTAATTGTGCTGTCGTTACTAGTCTCTGATATCGTGGAAAAAGGTTCATATTTGTATTAACAAATTTAGCTACTTCCAAAATATATAAGGAAGGAAAAGTTAATATTTTTAGGGACACAACTGTCAGTAATTTTTAATCCGAAAATAGATCTTATGCAACATAGACTAAGAGCCCACGAGGGCCAGACCTTCGTTATTTTATAAAAGCTGAAAGTTTATCTGCGGATGTCCCCTATACAGGTAAGTACGACCAGGGACTATAAAGTTTGGGTTGTGGTTACTTGGGCAGGTAACCGGTAGTCAAGGTGTATAAAATAGTACCTTAAATTCGTTAAAGTATAAAGCTCAACTTTTTTATATTTTCTTAAAGATAACTTTAGAAATCTCGTCATCCATTGCCAGACACTTATGACAGTTGCTACCCCCTGCCAGACACCCCTAAACTTTAATAAATTATAATTCTATTTTCGTTATAGTATAAAAGCTAAGTTTTATATATGTTACTTGGGGACACATGAAAAGATGTTACCCCAAAAGCCGGACAGTTTCAATGGTTTTTACATCTTGCCAGACACATCGAAAGTCCGCTGTAAGTCCGTTATTGTCTGGTTGATATGTAGTTGGATTTTTCAGATGAGCATTATTCCAAATGGTACATATATAATTTGCTCGCAAAAATTGCTGATTTTTTCTGATTTTCAAAACAGTTTTACATTTTTTTAAAGTTTCCTCCGAAAACAATATTATATTACCATCACTTTTATTACAAACGGAACAAATTAATGTATCTGCCATGATAACACTTTTTACTAAAAATACACTTTTATTTCACAAAAAAATGCACAAATTTCTATTATTAAACGTTGTTGTACCTGCACATACTTCGCAGTAAAAAATGGCAGTCGACTAAGCGTCCTATCTCACTCGCACCCGCTTGAACAGTTGTTACCTCGCGCTCGCACTTACAGCGGACTTTCTATGTGTCTGGCAAGATGTTAAAACCATTGAAACTGTCCGGCTTTTGGGGTAACATCTTTTCATAGGTCCCCAAGTAACATATATAAAATTTAGCTTTTATACTATAACGAAAGTAGAATTATAATTTATTAAAGTTTAGGGGTGTCTGTCAATGGATGACGAGATTTCTAAAGTTATCTTTAAGAAAATATAAAAAAATTGAGCTTTATACTTTAACGAATTTAAGGTACTATTTTATACACCTTTACTACCGGTTACCTGCCCAAGTAACCACCACCCAAACTTTATAGTCCCTGGTCGTACTTACCTATATAGGGGACATCCGCAGATAAACTTTCAGCTTTTATAAAATAACGAATGTCTGGCCGTCGTGGGCTCTTGTAATAACATGTTTGAGCTTTAAATATACTTTGTCGTTGGTTACAGTTTCCCCAGAATATAATGACAAATTTTAAAAATGATGATACTAGACCAAGGTATGCTATTAGAAGAGTTCATTCGCTTTTTTGAGAGGCTGTAAAGAGCAAAGGCAGAGGTGTTAACTTTTGTACATATGTCTTCCGATTGTGGTTTCCATGTTAATTGACTGTCTAGTCTTATGCCCAGAAACTTTGCATCCGTTACTACATTTATTGCTTTGCCATTGTAGTTGATATTTACGAGTAGATTAATTATTCATGATATTATGAAACCGTGAGGGGTTTTTAGGATTACGGAATTAATAATAAAATGTATATACTGCTTGTTTCAGGAATTTCATTCTATGACGAGTCTCTGAAGGAGATTGCACTAGCTAAGAGTGCGTGTACAAAGCAGTTGAAATGGTGCTTTTAACTAGGAAAATGTCTGTCCCAGTAACAAATCAAATTACCAAAACAAGTAAGTACTATTCCTATTTAAGTAGTGGGCACATTCCAATCCCGGTATATTAAGAAGAGGCGAATTGGTCTCCCACATTTTTTCTATATAATTATATCTAGTGAGTGTTTTGCTGTTAACTGTGCACTTTTAGAATTAAGGAAAGTTGTCAAGAATGTAAGGAATGAATGGATGGATGGATGGGATGGATATATCGATTTAGTCAAAAAGTCCGAGTTCATATAGTGAGAAATATTTAAAGTTATGAATACTAATAGGGAACCAAGACTTTAGGAAAGTCTATAGCATAAATATATGAAAAATTGGTTGAAAAATAGATTTTAACTTTTCCTAGTTTTTTCTCGTTCGTTTCAGAAAGCAATCCCATCGGATTGTGAGAGCGAGGGAACAAAGAGTGCACCTGTGTTTGCGCACACACTTGTGCACTATAATATCTCCTACGTAGTGAAATGAAGCTAGTGATTGATAACATTGATGAATATTTTCAGTAATATTCTATCTATAAAATAAATCAATTTGGAGTGTCTGTTTGTAATATTAAAATAACCGCATCTTACTAAATGCATATATTTGTACACACGGTACATGTATTAAAATATATTTTTTTACAATTTTTATCTGTCTGTCTGTCTAATTGTTTCGACTAATCTCTGAAACGGCTAAACCGATTTTAACTTCCACTGTTAGGTAGCTGATGACATAAGGAGTAATTTAGGCTACTCTTTGAGACTAGCTTCGCCCCGCGCCCTCAGTTCAGCTAGTATGAAGTGATTGATAACAAATATGAATAATTTTCAGTAATATTCTGTTAATGATATTTTTGTTCCAGGTATAATTTTAAGCAAGTTTATAATTGCTATCGTGTGTGCAATAGCATCCCTGTTATTAATAATATTAGATCCTATTCACTCAATAGTTAATTATGTAAGTGGCCTTTATAAACATTAATTTAGTATGTTTTAATTAAATAATATAATGTATACAAATAAATAAAATTGGAGTGTCTGTTTGTATATCTACTAAATAAAAAGAAATACAAATATAATAAACTGAAGTGTATATTTGTAATATTAAAATAAATATAAAAAAACAGCTTTTTACTAAATGCTAATACAAATACATACACATTTTAATACACGGTACATGAATCAAATTACTTTTTTCTTCAATTCTTGTGTGTCTGTCTATCAGTCCGTCAATCTGTTTGTTCCGCCTAACCTCTGGAACGGCTGGTACACGACGGTATTTTCACTGGTAGATAGTTGATGATATAAAAAGTAATTTAGGCTACTTATTTAGACTAGCTTTACCCCGTAGCGTTATAGCGGTTGTTTTTGTACCGCGAGTAACACCGCGGAGCTCAGCTATTTTAGTTTAAATCACTGAGACGTAATTACACGTCTTGGTGTAATTTATCGATATTTCACGTATTTAGAATAATTTAAGTTTTATACCGTAATATACGCTCTGCTTGATTTGAGCTACTAGAGCTTTTTCTCGGTTTTTTATCCTAAATCCCGCTCTAAAAATCTTCAGAAGATGAGGTTTGGATTTCCTCGTATTTAAAAATAATGTGTCGCCTAAAACTTTTCTTAGTATGCATGTTTATATTATGTATTATATGTATGTTAATATCTGTATCTAATTTATTTATGTATCTGTGTATGTATACTTTTAGCTACCACGCCTGTTGTTCCTTGGGATTATTTTTGTGTGCTCCATAATCATGATATTTCTGTTTGTAATAAGTAATACTTACTGATCATTTCTATTTTTTTTGGTCCTATGATATCTTCTGATAAATATTATATTTTTATAATAATAATATAGTAATAATAAATATGCCGGACATCTAACACACAACACCATCTAGTCCCAAACTAAGCAGAGCTTGTGTTATGGGTACTAGACAACTGATATAAATACATATATACTTTTTTTGGTAAATACATACATATTATACATAACAAACACCCAAACTCCAAAACTAATATTTGTAGATCATACAAGCATTTGGTCCGACTCGGGACTCGAATCCGAGACCTCAAGAACAGCAGTCGCATACGCTAACAGTGCGACACAGAAGCATAACAATATATTTAATCAATAATTTATTTACAGAATTTACGCCTAGAGACAGGTTCAGCGCTGTATAACTTACTGAGAAGTGATATCAAAGCAGCTCGTCTGTCTTTGTTTCCGTTCAACATCACTAATGCGGAGAAGTTCATGTCTGGAGAAGACAGCAAGCTTAAAGTAAAAGAAGTCGGCCCTTTTGTCTACCAGTAAGCTATTCAATTTGATGTAATTTTCATAGAAACTTACTGCCGCGCACAACAAAACTGTGGAATGATCTGTCGCCTACCGTTGTTCTCGGACCAATACGACTTTCAAACCTTCAAGAAAAGAGCGTACTACTTCTTAAAAGGCCGATAACGCACTTGTGACGCCTCTGGTGTTGCCATGGGCGGCGGTAATCGCTTATTATCAGGCGATGAGTCTGCTCGTTTGCGCCTCATATAAAAAAAAGATGCCTATACCAGGTAGATAAGAAGATTTCTACGCATTGAGCTTCCGTAATCTCAGTGTTAAATAGCAACACTGTATACATACACATAAAAGGTTACATTGATGGGACTTCCTAGGTTCGATCTCCACATGAGACAACTTTATGCCAATCACAAATGGTTTTCCTTTGCCAAAAAATCGCACGTGCGATACAAAGGTGACCGTATCTAAACGAATGGACTATATAGAGTATGGATAATACTGAGATAAACGAGTAGTTTCAAACCTGCCGTGTATTATAATTAAGAGTTTCATTTTCAGAGAATACCGTTGGTATGAAGATATGGAGATGAATGAGAATGGCACAGAAATGGGACTGACACCCAAGTTCAGGTCTGAGTTCATGCGAGAAGAGTCCATAGGTTATCCTAAGGACATAAACCTAACTATCCTCAACTTGCCCTTACTCGTAAGTTTTACTTTAGAAGTTATATTTTACTAATTACCCTTCCCTTCGCTATAACAGATACTTCTGAATTGTTTGCTTATCTCACAGGAACACTAGGTTTTTGAGATAGAATGCTTAGTAAGCATGAGATAGAATAAATAGTTGTAGTACTATTCTACATATCCTTTACGACATCAGTGTGATAGTATAATAGTATTCAGTGTTGCAAATGGGTTTATCAGAATAAATAATTATTTCATTCTATTTCAAATTTTTTTCTTAAAATTCTTTTTACTTATATTTCACATATACTCGTATGTTAACTAGCTGACCCTCGCAACCTCGTTTGCGTCTTATATTGCCCGTAGCGTGAAAATTTTCTTCCGTTTTTAAAACATTCTTCATTAGTGCTTCGCTCCTATTAGTAGTAGCGTGATGATATATAGCCTATAGCCTTCCTGGATAAATGGACTATCTAACACTGAAAGAATTTTTCAAAGCGGACTAGTGGTTCCTGGGATTAGCGCGTTCAAACAAACAAACAAACTCTTCAGCTTTATAATATTAGTATAGATTTATATTATCTCTCAATACATTCGACTTGAACGTATTTTTGAAACTCAATTAATAATACTGACTGCACGTTGGCCGAGTGGTGTCAGCGGTCGCCATGCCGCTTGCTACTGCGCCAAGTGTCGTGGGTTCAAATCCCACGCGGTACCTACAACACTTTGTGTGATCCACGAATTGTTGTGCCGAGTTTGGATGTTCTTTGTGTCCGTTTCATGAATGTTTGTAAAGTCCCCCACGACACAGGATGTTTATTCCTAATGTGGGAGTTGTCTTGTAAAAAAAAAAAAAAAAATACGTAAATAATTCAAATTTTAAGTGATAGCTACATAGTACATATTCACGACTTTTCGCGTTCGTATTCCGGTTCCGGGCAAGAAGTGTTATTGAGTTTTTCTGATTTTAGAAATACTCAATAACAGCTCGGAGTTTAGAAGTTGGGGTCTTAGCCCCCGTGCATCGGAAAGCACGTAAAGCCAGAGCAAGTAAAGTCAGTCCTGTATCTGATCTTCCCGATCATGTTGCATAACCGTTCCCGGTACCGAGAGTGAGGGAACAAAAAGAGCTCTGATGTTTGCGTACACACTTGTGCACTAAAATATTTCCTACATAATTGACTGGTCTCGTTCCCTCCTGTTACCTGTTAGAGTATTTAATAACCTCTAGTTTACTAGTCAAGTTCACTAATTACTCAACCAAGAGGCCTGTCAAAGTAATTTAATATTTGTTTCAGAGCACAACATCCTTACTGTCAACATACCCCAGTTTCATTCGCTTCATGTTCAGCGCAATGGCTTCCCAAATGAAGTCCAAAGCCATAATTAACATGGATGTGCACAGTCTTATGTGGGGCTACAAGAACCCAATAATTGCGCTTCTTAACAAACTTGTACCTGGGCTAGTGTACTTTGATTCGTTAGGGTTTCTTGACAGGGTAAGTATTCTGGATGGAATAAACTTAATAAAAACTCTATCTCAATGGAGTTAAAGCACAAAATGAGTAGTTTGTTCACTGTTATCCGAAACCCAAGGATTTTTTTTTCTATTGAATAGTGGGCAAACGAGCAGACGTATCACCTGATGGTAAGCGATTGCAGTCGCCCATAGATATCCGCAACACCAGAGGCTTCACAAGTGCGTTGCCGACATTTGGGGGATGGGAAGGGGGATGAGGGAGGGGTTGGGTTATGGGCCTCCGGTATCCTCACTCACTCGATGAAACACAGCGCAAGCGCTATTTCACACCGGTTTTCTGTGAGGTCGTGGCATCACTCCGGTCGAGCCGACCCATTCATGCCGAAGCATAGCTCTCCCACGGTTAAATACAAAAAATGGATTTATTGCTATGGCAAATATTGAGAAAACTAGCTGTAAGCTTGCTTGACGTGGAAAACTGATTGGTTGCTATATTTACATATCTCAAGTTCAAACAAGGTTTCAAACCAGTTAAGAATAATTTATACAGATAACTGTTTACTATACTTAATTACAAGTCATCCGCAAAGCGATATTTGCTGATTATAATATTTCGTAAATGCTGGGATCGGTTATGAATGATTTTTCCCCATTTTAATACTAATGGTTCAAGAAGAGCAGTATTTGATATTAATTTCAAGCTTGACAGATTAACCAAAAGGTATAACTGACTTTGACTGCCTCGGTGGCGTAGTAGTAGCGTATGCGACTGCTGTGCATGAGGTCTCGGGTTCGATTCCCGGGTCCGACCAAATGTTTGTATGATCTGCAAATATTTGTTTCGGAGTTTGGGTGTTTTCTATGTATAATATGTATGTATTTAGAAAAAAAAAGTATATATGTATTTATATTAGTTGTCTATAGTCGTTCCAATACTTTATTTAACTTTTGACAGATCACGCACATAAAGTTTTGTAATAATTTTTGATACAATGTACTACAGATAATACTGTACTTTATGGGCGGGCTCCGCCTACTTAGGGATGTGTCATTCGTAATTAATGACCACAGACTATAAAAACGGTTTTGAAATAAATCGATTATCGATTATATTAATAAAACATACAATAAAATTATTGTGATTATATTTTATATCAAATCACGTAAAAAGCTTTATTATTTTGCATTAAAATGCCCTAAATGTCTCTGTTTCAATGCATAAATAATTTGCGTAATGAAAACAGTTCCAGTTAGGTGTAGATAGCTTATTCTGTTCCATGCCACTGCTGCCGTAGCCTTCTTTTGTTATTTTTGCCACTGTTGCAGCACTAATACCTAATGCTGCTGCAACACGGTCTCTAACTTGAGTGACTGGTATAAGAGGCCCACCATTACGGCTTTCCTTTTCAAAGTATTCACGAAGTCGCAAGACAAACTCTCTTGTTTGTCCTTTGAGTACTTTCTTTTTTGGCATTTTGACAGTAACGAAGGCAGGAACGATACGCTCAACTCAACCAAACGTGAGAATTCACAAATAAATCAATACGGAGGAATATAAATACTCAACTATATTGAAGGTTACTCATTGAAATACTGTAGATTATTTTAAAATAGACATAGAGAGATTTAATAAAGATCATCAATAGTTTAACAAATACAATATTAACCACTGAATTACAACACAATACAATAATACATTTTGAAAATTCAGTTCCTTTTATATATTTTTTCATGACATAGAACCGTCATATTTGAACAACATTCTTTTAATCCATTTCTTCTTTATTTTGACAAAGGAGGTCGCACATTGAAACACATAGAAATATGAAGTACGAAATTATCTATAAAATAATGAGTTTGTTAAATCGATTAAAACTTCTTAATGCATAAAATCGATCGATGAAAGAAATCGAATAGGTAACGGGTCAGGGTATCACTATTTGATTAAGTATTAGAGCTGTCAAAAGTTAAATAAACTATTGGAACGACTATAGTACCCATAATACAAGCTCTGCTTAGTTTGGGGCTAGACGGCGTTGTGTGTTAGATGTCCGAAATATTTATTTATTTTTATTTATAATTCAAGAAGTGGTGGTCCAATTAAAATATTACTTTTTAGCTCTACGACAGACAATCAGACTATAGAATAGTTGTGGGAGCAACTAAACAGGACAGGTTTAAAATCAAGTCCGTCACGAAATATCGTCACTTGCAAGAAGGGGGCATTAACGATCTTGAAGTGAGGTATGTACAATGATAATATTACCATAGGCTTATGTATTTTACTTGAATAAATAAAATTTGGTGACATAGACAACGCTTGTATGTAAAACGTGTTTTTGTCTCTATGGGAAAATAGGTACTTCAGAAAATCACATTTTTTTTAGTGTATAAAGACACACCAAATTTATTTATTTGTAAAGAAGAGATATATACGTATACACGGAACATGTATCAAAATATATAAATTTTTAATTTTTGTTTGTCTGTCTGTCTGTTTGTTACGACTAATCTCTGGAACAACTGGACTGGTTTTGACGGGACTGATACTGATAGGTAGCTGAAGATATAAGGAGATACTTAGGTTTTTTTTGACTATCTTCGCCCCGCGGCGTTACCGGCGGTACAAAAATAGCCGCGGGTTACACCGCGGGGCTCGGCTAGTTTAATATTCGACATTTCATTCGTAGTTTCTTTACGTTTAATTAATATACAAAAACGTTTGTTAATTTAAGTAAATTTTCTTTATGTTTTTCGAAATTGAAAATATTTGAAATTTTTATTTAGAACGCATCATGTACAATGAAATCAAAGACTGCCTCGTTGGCGCAGTGATAGCGTACATGAGGTCTCGGGTTCGATTCCCGCAAACATTAGTTTCGGAGTTTGGGTTTTTTTGCTATGTATAATATGTATAGATTTACAAAAAAGCATTAATATATAAAACAGAGTCCAACAAATAGTTTCTTGTCGTTAAAATTATAGTAGAAAAATTGTGACAGATTTTAGTAGTAAAACATCGGTTTGTAAAACACTGGTTTGGAAAACACCGGTTTCGAAAACACCGGTTTGTAAAACACTGGTTTGGAAAACACCGGTTTGTAAAACACCGGTTTGTAAATTTTAAGTTGGCACTTACGCATTTTATACACTTGATAGGTTTTCTATGTATAATATGAATGTATTTACAAAAAAAAAGTATATTCATATTTATATTAGTTGTGTAGTACCCATAACACAAGCACTGCTTAGGTTGGGACTAGATGGCGTTGTGTGTTAGATGCCCGCTTTTTGTTTTTTTATTTATACAAGTATAATACATACACCAATTATTTTAAAATTTAAATTTTAATTAGTTAAAATCGATAACTATTTATGTCTAATAGGTTTTCTGCATCTCTAAATAGGCTTTTGAAATGCTAGTCTTCAAGAGATTAATACTCGTATAATCCAACGTTCCAGTAAGCAAACCTTCGTGGATACCTATGAGGGTATCGGCTACCCCCCAGAACTGACACCAGACGTACCAATCCATTGGTACAGGATCCCAATCTGCAGGACCTTCGCGTTGGACTACAAGGGATCGAAGACCATGGACTACGGGGGAGAGGGACTGTTGTATACGCTCAGTAACACCAGTTTCATCAATGAACCGAATCCTATCACCAAGGAAATGTATCCGAAAGGGATAATGGACATCTCTAAGTGCTATTATGGTGAGTACCAGAAATATGACTGTGAGGTCCTGTCTTCTTCAATGTTCTGCGGTCTCATTTCTTCATCTCCTTCTTTCTTACTCTAGCATCCTCTGCCTATTCATAAACCGGAATAACTTTCTTCCCTTTCCCGTATGAAAGTTAGAAGCAGAGGAAGAAAAGTATGGAAAAAGACCGGAGTGATACCACGGCCTTACAGAAAACCGATGTGAAATAGCGCTTGCGCTGTGTTTCATCGAGTGAGTGAGGATACCGGAGGCCCATAACCCAACCCCTCCCTCATCCCCCTTCCCATCCCCCAAAGGTCGGCAACGCACTTGTGAAGCCTCTGGTGTTGCGGATATCTATGGGCGGCTGCAATCGCTTACCATCAGGTGATACGTCTGCTCGTTTGCCCACTATCCAATAAAAGAAAACTAATATAATAAAGCTGAAGAGTTTGTTTGTTTGAACGCAATAATCTCAGGAACCGCTAGTCCGATTTGAAAAAATCTTTCGGTGTTGGTAAGTCCATTTATTGAGGAAGGTTATAGGCTATATATCATCACGCTACTACTAATAGGAGCAGAGCACCAATGAAAAATGTTTCAAAAACGGGGGAGAATTTTCATGCTACGGGCAATATAAGACGCACACGAAGTTGCGTGGGTCAGCTAATAATGTATATAATTGCTGAATCGATTTCAAAGATCACATTAGGATTTTTTTTACTCCTAGGCGTATCTTTAATATAATTTTTTTGTTACAGATATGCCGTTTGTTGCTTCCAACTCTCATTTCTCGGACGGAGATCCAAAGCTGTTAGATAATGTCGAGGGTATGATGCCAGATAAAACTAAATACTCCAATGATATCGTCATTGACCGTGTAAGTATACATTTTTTTTATGGAATAAATAAATAAATTAGAAAAATACATCAAACACACAACGCCATCTAGTCACAAGCTAAGCAGAGCTTGTGTTATGGGTACTAGACAACTGATATGGATGTGTGGGGGAACAGGTATCATGTTCCACCAACACAAAGGGAGGGTCCTCCGACCAGGCGAGGTGATCATGTCTGGCAGGCTGCTGCCCAACAGTTGATGTTGGGATGTTGTATATATGATAATCGGTGCGAGAATATGTATTGAGCGATTCAGGATTGATAGTTACTCCGTGTAGTTACTTCGTAGTTCAGTGTATCTTCGGTAGATGGCGCTGTATGTGGAGGTCGCCACAAATACATATATACTTTTTTTTTCGTAAATACATACATATTTTACATAGAAAACACCCAAACTCCGAAACAAATATTTGTAGATCACACAAACACTTGGTCCGACCCAGGATTTGAACCCGAGACCTCAAGCTCAGCAGTCGCATACACTACCACTGCGCCACCGAGGCAATAGAGAGAAACTAGCAGACGGTTCCCCAGATGGTAAGCGATTACCGCCGCCCATGGGCATTCGCAACACCAGAGGCATCACGAGTGCGTTGCCGGCCTTTGGGGGATAGGGAGGGGGGAAGGGGTTGGGGTATGGGCCTCCGGTATCCTCATTCACTTAGAGAAACACAGTGCAAGCGCTATTTCACACCGGTTTTCTGTGAGGCCATGGTATCACTCCGGTCGAGCCGGCCCATTCATACCGAAGCGTGGCTCTCTCACGGTAATTTTCTTTTTTAAATTTATCTTTGAACATTTCAGTAGGTTTTAATGTTAACTAAGTAATATTATGAAAACACGGCTTGAAATATTTTCAATAAATTCTTCCGCTCTTATCTCAAACTCATTCTCCCACATCCTCTAGCAGGTTAATGGAACATAAGCCCTATTCCTCTGTACATGTATTAATCTCAGTTTTTTTTTTATTGAATATGGGGCAAACGAGCAGACGCATCACCTGATGGTAAGCGATTACCGCCGCCCATGGACACCCGCAACACCAAAAGCGTCACAAGTGCATTGCCGACCTTTGGGGGATGTGGAGAGGGTATGGGGAGAGGTTGGGGTATGGGCCTCCGGTATCCTCACTCACTCGGTGAAACACAGCGCAAGCGCTATTTTACACCGGTTTTCTGTGAGGCCGTGGTGTCACTCCGGTTGGTGTCACTCCGGTCGAGCCGGCCCATTCATGCCGAAGCGTGGCTCTCCCACGGAATCATTTTTTCATTATTTCATTCACTGTATTTCATTCTAGAGAGCCGGTATACCATTCAACACGAAACTATCTCTGCAGCTGAACTTAGCAGTTGCTGATGTAAGCTTCAATATGGAATCGCGCAGGTTTTCCAATACGATCCTGCCTGTACTTCGACTGGAAGTGGTAAGTGTAACTCTTTTTTTTAAAAAAAAAGACAACTCCCGCATTAGGAATATACATCCTGTGTCGCGGGGGACTTTACAAACATACATGTAACGGACACAAAGAACACCCAGACTCAGGACAACATTTTGTGGATCACACAAAGTGATGTCCCACGTGGGATTTGAACCCACGGCACTTGGCGCAGTAGCAAGCGGCGTAGTGACCGCTTAAACCACTAGGCCAACCGTGCAGTTTAAATTTAATGTACACAGAAACTCGGCAAAGGTTTTATAGGACACGCACAGGTCAGGTGGGGTGGTAACTTGCGCAAGATGGCTGGCAGGAGCTGGATGCGAGAAGCCACAAAAGCGATCAGAGTGGTGTGCAATGGGAGACGCCTATATCCAGAAGTAGACTGCAGTAGGCTGATCATCATACAAAGTACGGAACATTGGCTCAAGTAATAAGCGTAGCAAACTGGTTTAAAAAAAAATCTTGTTATTCATGAACAGAAAGGATTTATTGAAACATACAGTGAAGATAATTTCGGTATTAAAAATTATGAAACAAAACGTAGCCGACATATTTACTTATTATGGTTAACTTGCAATAATACTTTATAAACAAACTAACTGACTCACGCAACCTCGTTTGCGTCCTCTATTGCCCGTGGCGTGAAAATTTTTCCCGTTTTTGAAACATTCTTCATTAGTGCTTCGCTCCTATTAGTATTAGCGTGATGATATATAACCTATAGCCTTCCTCGATAAATGGACTATCCAACACTGAAAGAATTTTTCAAATCGGATCAGCGGTTCCTGAGATTAGCGCGTTTAAACAAACAAACAAAAAAACTCTTCAGCTTTATTATTAGTATAGATTTCGAATAGTTTTCAGTTTATATGATACTAGCTGACCCACGCAACCTCGTTTGCGTCTTATATAGCCCGTAGCATGAAAATTTTCGCATAATAAGTAACTTTTCTGGTTGATTTTTACACCTTGTGTCCGAAAAACCCAAATATCTTACGGAACCCTATTTTTTTCCAAAATAAAATATAGCCTATGTTACTCGTGGATAATGTAGCTTTCGAATGGTGAAAGAATTTTTAAAATCGGTCCAGTACTTTTTGAGCCTATTCATTACAAACATACAAACATACAAAAAAATAGGTACAAATCTTTCCTCTTTATAATATGTATTAGTATAGACGAGTATCTGTCGTCAACAAGACCCTCCCAAAAAAATATCAGTTGAGAAATAACGAAAACTTGATAACAAACGAAAATAAACATAATAACATAATAAAAAAACATACAGTGGCACATAGAAACTCTTTTTTTTTTTAATGTGGTTAAAAATATAACAGAATTGTGCTTTAAGTCGATTAAAATACAAAAAAAATGAGTTGATAAAAAATATTTAAGAACGTGACACGAGTAATTATATGAGTATTTTTTTTAAATTAAAGCGAAAAAATCACTAGTTATTTAGCCTAACCATTTTTGTATTTTATAATTACATTATTGTTCTTCGTAAACAAAATTTTAACTATTGTTACTTATTTTTCATATCTTGAAAAAAAATTAAAATATGTAAATTTTTTTTTTGTTATCCAACAAGAAAATCAGAACGTTAAATTTTAAGTAAATCGCTTTTTACTTTCGAAATGGTAATCGAAATCTATACTAATATTATAAAGCTGAAGAGTTTGTTTGTTTGTTTGAACGCGCTAATCTCAGGAACCGCTGGTCCTATTTCAAAAATTTATTTTCTACGCTCGATGAATTAAATAAACTAATTGACTATGAAACTCAAGAAGTCAAAAAGTCTATGAAACATTTAAATATTATTTTCTTTTCAGGATCAGCCAAAGATGAGCGACGGTGTAATGGCAATATTCTACCTGGTATATACAATAGGACCTTGGCTGTTAATTATCATAGAAAGTGTGCTCTTTATAACAAGTTTCTATTTAATCATTTCTGCATTAAGATCTATATACATCAATAAGACGTTTAATTCCGAATGGTTGATTTTTGAAACGGGGAAGAGTAAAAATATTCTGAGTGAGACCCTGTCTGATGTACCTCTGGTATCAGATTATATTCAGGCATAGCTAGAGCAAAAAGTAAGCTTACGAAACAATGTTGAAGTATTTAAGAAGAAGCATTTAAACGTGCTGTGAGAATAGGTGATACAAGTTTTAATTTGTTAAGTATACAGTGATGTTACATTCAATATTAGTCCACAACTGGACTAATAAACTGGCTTAAACCACGCTTGTCAAACGGGTTGTTATTGGGTTTGTGTCTCGTCCCCGTTTGTTCTCTCTAATGACACCCACAGAATGATTGAGGGTTATGACACTGCATATTCTTAATCAGTCATAACATGCGCAGCTATCACGGGGTGTCGTTACCTTTAGCGTAAGGTGTGCAATGCACACGAGCACAGCAGTGCCAGGGACGCCAGCACTATTGATAAATCTGCGTGCTTACTGAGGCTCGCTACGCTAACTATTAATGGATCAAAACTATGGTAAACGAAACAGCTGATATTGTAGAGTAGCATACTTTCTGTGCGTGTGTTTATAACAAGTTTAAGAATACAGAAAATGTCCACAGCACTGGCTGAAGGTTTGTTCTTTGTTGGCCTGAACGCTATTTATTCCCTGATTATAAGTTTTTATGTAGATTTTAGTTAATATGGCGTTGGCTGGCGACATATAAATAGTATACTCGCATTAAAGTCTGTCAATTCTGCCCATAGTTGTTAATATGAAGCCACATAATATGTAAGTAATTTTAAATGCAGCTGACGTATACCACGTAAATTTAAGCATTTTTATAGAAAGTAGAACTAAGATTATTTTAATAAGTATATTGATAAGACAAAGGTGTGTGATACCATTTTGTATTTGTAAATATTTTTGTATGATATAAAATTTTAGAGCATTTTTAACAAGTGTTTTTATCCCTCTTTGTATTAAATTAACAATCAACGTCGCCTACTGACGTCGTATTCTTATAAGTAATGCATCTTAAATAAACCTGAAAAAAAAAAACAAGAAGAAATCAGAAAACACTTTTATTAGGTGTATCATAATATTACCTCTGCAAACGACCCGGGACAGGTGCAGTTGCATCCCGCAGCGGTCGGGTGTGTCGTCTAGGGCAGATCGTTGTTCCGCCTCTCAGTGCGTAAAACAGTGTGCGGCGTGACAGCGTGCTGCCTCGGGGTTGACTGTGGTCTGGAGACTCCAGAAGCCGACGATGCGTTCCTGGAGCTCCTCCCTACTGCCGAGGTAGGCCGCCGCAGGGTTTACTGGGTAGACCGGTCCTCTGGGAGTCCCACACACGCCCTTCGTTCAAAAAAATAAAAAAGGTATATCATAATATTACGTAATCCTATTTTTCATTTTAAATAAAAGTCCCGCTCTAGGAATGTATCCTGTTTCGAGGGGGACTTAACAAACATTCATTATTTATCCATGAAGCATAAACAAAAACGCCGAGACTCAGACCAACAATTTGTGGAGCACACAATGGGGATCGAACCTACAGCTCTCGACGTAGTAGGTAGCGTCGTGGTGACTACTACACCACATGACACATGTGGTGTCATCGAAACGGACTGGAACTCTGAAGTATTATTTAATGACACTAAATTATGCGCGGTTTTTTATTATTATTATTGTGTTTTGTTTATAAGACGTCACTCAAAGCAATCTGCGGCTCAATCGGCCCCTCTTTTCTTTACAATAGATTCTACTGTAGGTGTCATTATATATAAATATTGTACAATGGGATCCGTGATTGTTTTTGCTGCTCTTTAAGCAGATCCCTAATGAACCACTTAAGTATCAGAAACAAAAACGACAGTGTATTTAGTATTATCTATTCATATATATTGTCGTGATTTCTTAGGTGAGGCCTCATCAACAGTTTTTTGGCAAAAGTATTATTTGTTCTGTTGCTTACATTGATATATGTTGTATAATTAGCCTCGAAAAAAGTGACACCAACTTGAAAGTATCTAATAGCTACGTATTTTATTCGTCATCTACATGTTTTTTTTTTTATTATTATTATGTAGGGGGCAAACGAGCAGACGTATCACCTGATGGTAAGCGATTACCGCCGCCCATGGACACCCGCAACACCAGAGGCGTCAAAAGTGCGTTGCCGGCCTTTTAGGAAGGAGTACGCTCTTTTCTTGAAGGTTTGAAGGTCGTATTGGTCCGGGAACACCGCAGACGACATCTCATTCCACAGTTTTGCTGTGCGTGGCAGAAAATTTCGGGAAAATCGCACAGTTGTGGACTGCCAACCATCTAGATGATGGGGATGAAATTTCTGTCGCGTAGGACGATGGCGGAAAGATGCGGCAGGTATCAATCCGAACAATTCCTCGGAGCACTCCCCATGGTAAATGCGGTAGAAGATGCACAGTGAAGCCACATCTCTACGCAGCGCCAGATGTGTACTATTATACCACCAACTGTTTGTTTGTGTATGTAAATGTGTGTATAGTCTAGGCTTGTAATATAAGTTTATATTTAACATCTTTCTGGTGGGTTTGAGTGTTTCCCCGGCCTACCCAAGTGTCCTGCAGGCGGTAGTGTCGCGCTTCGGGTCGGTAATCTTGACTTGTACCGGTTAGGTAACACGATGACTGTTGTTCGTATGTTGTCTACATGGACAGGCCGATTCAAAACTATCGTCTTTTCTTCAAAATTCCAACCCATATTCTATACTGTACTCGCATAGATTTTTATTATTTTGTAATTAATCAATGATGAATTGGTGATTGGTGAAAAATGGGTTTGTTTTGGCATTTCTTCCCAGAGTGAGTCTTAGGAAATGCCTCTTCTAGCTGTAAGTCCGACGTGTAAAAATATCTGTAAAGATTTATTTATAAAATAAATATCATCATCATCATCATCATATAATTAAAATTTGATCAATCTTCAGTTTAAACAATATTAGTTGACTGGAAATAATATAAATTGATTTTACTTTCGACGAGCCTCGTACCTCGGAGAGCACATTAAGCCGTCGATCCTGGTAACACGAACATCTATGACAATCGTTGATGGGATGTCAGTGCCCTAGAATATACTGACAACTAGTGCAACCTTCTAATACAGTTCGCTCAGTCGTGGAAAACTGATAAATTTAAACTAAAACTCAAATCATTTATCTCCATAGGCCCCCAAAGGCACTTGAACACGTCAAAATATAAAACAAAACTCAAGTAATCAATTCAGTGATAAAAGGCACTAATACTAAATGCACCGAAATGATTTGAATTACCGGAGCTTAGATTGATTTCGATTCAACTCAAAGGTTTAAATTGAAATCAATCCAAGTACCAGCTCCGATGGGTATTGCATTCATGAGAAGAGCTGGTGAGAAACTCATGTGCACCATCCATATTATGGTAAATCTGGTTTAACTAGTAACCGACTCCAAATAATCCTATAAATAATAATGGGTAGGAAGATTATGTGATCGTTGTTTTAGAGGCTAACGATTCCCACTTATAATATAACCCACGCAACCTCGTTTGCGTTCTATTGCCCGTAGCGTGAAAATTTCCCCCGTTTCTGAAACATTCTTCATTGGTGCTCCGCTACTATTAGTATTAGCGTGATGATATATAGCCTATAGCCTTCCTCGATAAATGGTCTATCCAACACTGAAATAATTTTTCAAATCGGACTAGCGGTTCCTGAGTTTAGCGCGTTCAAACAAACAAAGAAACAAACTCTTCAGCTTTATAATATTAGTATAGATTTAGTTTTGTTTTAAGCTTGAACATAATTTAGACCTACTTATGCAACGAGGAACCAATCCACTAACATGCCAAAATCTCAATAAGAACCCTATTTATAGGTAGATAAGGACAATTCTTTGATTTTGCATGTGTATGTATTGGTGCCTTTTGCATAAGTAGATCCATTTATCTTTGATATGTACTTGGGTGGTTAGAAAAAATCTTGTACAACTAGAAAGAAGTTGAACTGCCAGTTTAGTATTAAATTATATTTAATTTTTTTAATGGAATAGTGGTAAACTAGCAGACGTATCGCCTGATGGTAAGCGATTACCGGCAGCCATGGACACCCGCAACACCAAAGGCGTTACAAGTGCGTTGCTGGCCTTTGGGGAATGAGGAAGATGATGGGGGAAGGGATTGGGGTAGGGCCTCCGTTATCCTCACTCACTCGGTGACACACAGCGTAGGCCTTGTTTTACACCGGTTTTCTGTGTGTTTTATCAAAGGAAACTTAAAAATCAAGTTAAATAATTGTTTTCTTGCTCTAATGGTTTATTTAGGGAAAGATAACGTATTACGTTTATAAGTACAAAAGTGAGTTTGACTTAATTTAATTACTTATTAAAATATTCATTACAATAAGTAATCTAAAATTGCATAGAAAATAAGCATTTTAAAAATGAAAACTAATAATATACAAATATTGTTCTACTGACATAAAAAAAAACGTGCGTACAAAGTACACAAACGCTGTACATCTTCGTGACGCGTTTTATCCGTAAAAACTTTACCCTCATGCACCTAATTAAGTTTCATTTCCATAAATTGCACAATTTACTGCGGCATATGATATATTCCTATTTGTAGTATGTTATAAAAAATACAAAAGTCAGAACAGATAACCTCCTTTTTTTAAATTCGGTTATAAAAATACACTAAAACGCAGAACTAATTACACAGAATTAATTTCTTAGAGGACAGTGGTGAAAAAAATGTGTATTAAATATAACAGTTGTATAACAGATGTTAAACACATTCACTTGAAGACTACTCATGTGTCACACGTGCGTACACTAACTAATTAGTTAGTTTACCATTTTTTGTAAATAATTAAAATAATTTAAGATAGTATGGTTTTCCTCTCATTTGATTTATCAAATTTGTTAGAGAGATTTGATTTAGTTTTTTGACCTTAACGATCGATGCTATAAAAGTACAGGGTGTAATTTTTACAGATTTTAGTCAATTCTATTCTCGGGTGTGGCAAGGCTTCCGAAAATCCGAAAGCTTTTAAATGCATTTATCTTTCTTTTCAAAAATAAAGTAATGTTTTCTTTGAGTATAATGTTTTATCTAGAGTATTAAGAGTACTTTCCCTTCAGGTGTCATTACAAAATTCCACCCAGTATATGCTATGTGTGTATGTATATACATTGCAATTACTGTTCTACAAATGAATAGCAATAAGCGATAACATTGATACCACAATATATTGCTTAAACGTTTTATGCTTACAAGATTTGCATCTCATACTGAACTGAGCTGTGAAGCATCATGATATTTTTTCATGTATTTTCAGGAAACGACAATTACCTAATGACAAGTTAAGAACCTCTAATTCTCATAACATCATCGTAATATTCAACGGTACTTTCCTCATCTGAAGATTCACTTGTATCCGTATACGAGCTTGAACTGTATCTGTACTTCTTTTTCTTTTTCTTCTTGGTCTTCCCATGTTTCTTCCACCATTCTTCATCTTTCTTTATCTTTCTCCTGATTTCATGGAGCGGAGGATGGTAGTGCTTCACTTTCTCATAATAAGTCCTCATTGGCAGTATTATTGGAACGTCAGGGTACATCGGCACCGGTATGGGAATCGGCATCATAGGCATTGAAGTTAATAACAGAGAATCAATGCTCACATTTGCTGTATTCACAATGTCCGGTTGAACTGTTGTTGGCGGCTGTCTCAGAATTTCTAGCTTCTTTTTATGTTTATGCGTTTTCATAATATTATCAGGAGTTTTATTCACTGGATCTCCAAACATTGCAGGATTTTTGGAGTACATATCAAGAATTTGCTTTTTGAAATGTTCAGGCAACGAAGGCGGTAATGTCTGTAAAATGCTGCCGAAATGAAAACCATAAACTTTTGGACTTACTGCGACATAAATCATCAAGTACAGTATCTCCATGATTATGAAGATAATTCACTTTTTAAACAATAACTAGAAGATTGTTTAGAATAATTTAATTATTTGATTGAAATTGAAATAGTAGGGACGTTGTACAATCTTGGTTACAAGTTTCGAAATAGTCAATCTCTTATAATTTGATTCGTATATTGGTACAGGAGAAAAATCGTTTAAACAATCTTTTAGACTTAGCGCTTAAGCCATTATTGGTCAATTTTATCACAGTATAAGAGTGAAAAATAAAACTGTTATATGAAATTCAATTGTGCAGTAATCAGAAATAGTCCTACTATTGTTAAGGTTTTTTGCGTAACATGCTTGATTAGTATGTTGATCTTAAGCAGTTATATAATGAGACAATATTATCTATTCGCGTCTTGTTGTTTAGGTAAAATTATTTTATAATTATAGTTGCAATAATAGGATGATTATTTCTTATCCCATGAATTATATAAATCAGAAAGATTTACCAGTAAACATAGTAGAATAATGTATGTTTAATATATAAATACGTAAATAGGTGTAAAATTGCAGTTGACAAAACGTCGTGTTCAGGAATAAAATACTTGTATATGTGATATATATTATTAAAAAACCTGTCTCATACTATATAATGGTTATATTAACGAGTACTCGAATTCCCGTATTGCTTTCTCCAACAACTGCTGAAGGAAGACCCCTTCAGGAGAGGGCTTAAACCATATGCTTGCCAAGAGCGGGCTGGGTATTAGCAAGACTTCGTTGTGGCTCCGTAATCTTGCCTATGGATGTTTTTAAGCCGTCTGAAGGTCTCCAATTAAACGTCACTACGTTTATCCTATAAACGACCGGGACCGACTGCTTTACGTGATTATACCACTAGCTATCCCTTCCAGGTCCTGACCGCGCCGTTGTTGCTTATTATTTTTATAAACCATTTAAGAAAAAATTAATATACGACATTTTATACATTTTAATTCGACAAGCTTGTCTGTCTTTCAAGCAATCCTGTAACATTGTGACTCTTGAATTATTTAAAGCTGTTGCATCGCGTCGCATCGCTTTGTTTCAAACTTTCCAAATTAAACTATTTGAATTTTTGTACTCTTTAAAACACATATTTTTTAATGACATAATGTTCCACAGTGAACTTTATGAAATAAAGGTACCAGTCATGTACATTATTTTCAACACAATACACCATTATGCGTTTTGGTAAATTGTATATAAGTACGAGCTAGTCACCTACTGCACGTAATCAACGAAGGCATGTGTCGATGCAGGAATGATTTCCGTAAGTTTTTGCTGTTTTTAATTTCTTTCGTGACATATATTTAGTCATCAGATGAACGTATGAGTTTACATCCTCAAAATCTACTAGCTCTGGCCTTGTTAGTCATTTCAGTCAATTATTTTTTTCTTTCAGGGTGCGATTCAAAAATGGCCAATTATATTTATAACAGTCGTTGTGGCGAATCCTCAATTTCCCATGTTTCCAATGTTCGGACCACCTCCTATGATGCCAATGATGCCAGGAGCACCTCCCATGATGCCAATGATGCCAGGAGCACCTCCCATGATGCCAATGATGCCAGGACAACAACACATGATGCCAGGACCACCTCCCATGATGCGAGCCCCGTCCTCAATGATGATGGCTCCATCTTCAATGATGGAATCTCCACAGTCTATAGTTTCCCTATTACCTCCATCACCACCATTAAATATGCAGATGCAAATAGGTTTTGCTATAGTATCAGATGATGACGCAGCATCAACCACAACTTCGGCAACAACAACGACAGATAAATCAAACAATGATGAAATTGCTATTGCTCTTCCCATGCCAATGCCTTTACCAATGCCGATTCCTGGATCAATGCCGATGCCAGGATCAATGCCGATGCCTGGATCAATGCCCATGCCTGGACCCTCGCCTGTAATGTTCGCAGTTCCGGGTATGATGTCTTCAGTTTGCCAGAAGAATAAAAAACACCCTAACTGTCCCCCATGCCCACCGTGCTCTTGTTCTCCATGTACACCGTCATTTTTCTCATATTGTTCGCCTTGCCATCAGAAATGTAGATGTAGAAACCCTAAAGATGTACCTCTTGTTCTACCACCAAAGGCACCATTTCCTCTTCCAGGTTTGTTGAACATAATACTCAGTGGACTATTAGCAAAAGAATCGTAATATTTTAAAAGAATTTTAGAATTGGTGGATGTACATGGAGATCATTGACTATGATACTTTAATTTATTTTTGTTTTGTGTAATAACTACTACCGAGGTCTTACCATGGCTGTCCTTACCCTTTTAATATTTTGTCCAGCTATTTGTAAAAGTTTATTTTGAATTTTATTTTATCTTCAGTCATTTGGATAATATTGTTATTTTTAAATGTCGCTTTGTATCAGACTGTGTTTATAATTTTATATTATTTTCAGGTCCAGCTTTCCCCATGCCCTACCCAGCACAAGTTCCTAACTCGCCATTTATACCTTATCCACCATTTATTGGTCGCCCTAAAAAGTCTAGAAAACATAAGTCAAAGGAAGAAGACAGTGATAGCTGTGAGGACTACTGGAAGAAGAAAAAAAAGAATAGTAGAAAGCATAATTATAGCAAGTACAGAAGAAGTAATAGACGCTTAGATCTTGATCGCAGTGACAACATGCTTGCTGAACCAGTTCTCAATTTCATGTCTTCTGATGGAAAAGTTAAATTAGAAAGACGTTTAAGTAAAAGCGATGTTTCCGTGCTAATGAGTGATGATGACACTTGGCAGAACATGGAAATAACTACTATCGAACCGATCAAAAGGATCCTAACATACCCATTTGTAAATAAGGGCAAGAAAAAAATTATGTTTAGACCGCCAGCTGACATGATGATTGGCAATCTTTCGGTATCTTTTAATACGAAATAATTTGTAGTTTCATTATTACTTTTTATAATTTTATATTACGTCCATTAAACTTATGTTTTATAATGTTTTTTTTATTCGTAGACGATAAGTAAATAATTCTTTAAATATATTACTTAGATGTAATACTTTGGCAAATCACTTTTCTGTGATTCAGGCTAAAAAGAAAAATCAAAACTTACAGAAGTCCGATGTGTTAGAAAGACAAATCGTTTATTCTGACATACACAGGAAAATACAAGGTTTTATACTAAATTAAGATAACGGAACACAAACAATTATAGTAACTGTTGTAATGCCAGAAAAGGCGCCTATCTCAGCATAGGATTTGATATGTAGCACTCAGTTGCATTCGATTGGCTACTTAACTTGGCTACCCTTGGCTTGATTACACACAGTTTTTCTAAATGCAGAAACCATTTTTAGGACAAATTCTTTTTAAAAAGAAAATTATTGTTTTGGGATAAAATAATGTAGCCTTGTAGCATTCATAATTTTATTATTAAATAAAAAAGTTCTCGCTAGTATTCCTAGAAAATATTACTACTCGTATATTTAAATGCTAATCAGGCACTGTTCCATGACTCTCAAGACTGTGGTGGTTCAAATTCAAAGTTGTACTATCGATAGCAATGATCCTTTTTACGCAACCATGACAAAGCCAATGGGAAGGTTAATAGTTTTGGCAATTTATGTATATTCCATCGTACTGAGTACTGTTAGATAAAAAACAATTGCTGTTCGTTGATCTCGTTAAAACTTAAGAACGGCGGAGGCGATTCAGCTGATTATGGTTTTGAAATGTTTGTCGTAGTCCAGGCAAAATTTAAACGGTAAAAAATTAAAAATAACTTGAAAATCTAAATGTCACGTGTAAGAAGTACCTGGCAAAGCTAACACTGAATAGATTTTAATGAATGTAGTGCCCATAGATTCGTAATAATGGTCAGGGCAACATTGGTCACATAAATTGTAGGATTTTACATAGTCAGGTTATAGGCACTTAAACTTTCTTGTATGGGTAAAAATCTTTCAATAAATTATCTCACTGACTGTATAAGGAGGCTACGTATCCTTCAAAACTTGTGTACAGCTTTGATATTTTATAAAATAAGTATATCAAGGTGTTTTAGTAAATCTCGTTCTAAATTTATGATTGAGTTTACCATCAAGAACGTCTTGTTGTAGCAGTAATGCAGCATTTTCCTTATTTATAGGTCTACTAAATTTAACGTCTCCGTTTTCCGATACATAACTTGAACGGGTTGAAGTTTCTGATCCTTGACATTATTAATTAATCTTCTTCCATTTGCTCTAAAGATACCATATTTTTTCATTTTCTCTCTACGTTTTCTCCTTTTTCTTCTTTTCCTCTTTCTCCTTCTCTTGCTATACGAATCCCAGTCTGAATCATCTGTATCTGAACTTATTTCGCTGCTAGAGGAACTAGAAATATATATACTAGATTTTTTAATATGGGGTCGTATGTAAGATGGTAAGTAAGGAGGTATAAACAGCGGTAGGTAAGACGCAATAATACCTGATGGGTTTGAGGGGATTGGGAGGATTGGATGTAAACATTTGCAAGCACAAATAGGTGATAGGGTTTTAGGTTTGCATGGACATGGAGGACATTTAGTAGTAGGTGGTGGGCATATAGGTTTGACATTCACAATTGCAGCAGGTACTGGTACTGGTATTGGCACTCCTATAGGCATTGGTGGTGGTAGTGGTGGAGGCATAAAGAATGCAGCCACTGGAGCGTACAGTAATGGAAATTGAGGTATTGCTGTCCCTGCAGTCGCAAGTATCAATAACAATATTTTTTGCAACGCCATCTAAAACATTGAAAATACAGTTAATGAATTTTTATATTTAAAATATCATACTAAATTAGGTACTTGATTTGTTTTTTTTGTACTAATTATGATTCTTTTTCCAGACAGTATCGATATCATGAAATGGAAATGTTGGCTCTAAATAATCAATGAACTATTTTGACAATGAACAGATTTTTGGGAACGAAGTTCCTTATCGCGCGTTGCGAAAGGGGACTAGACGGAAAAAATTAAGACGAAATTGTAACGACACTTTTTGTTAAGACGAAAACTTGTAACGACACTTTTTGCTATAGTAAGCTATTGTAAGCCGTGCGGCGTGCACATGTTTCTCTGTCTGTCTCTCTCTCTATCTTATAGATAGCAAGTCAGATATTTTCGTTTCGTCTTTCTATTTCGCGTTCCATCAGGGTGTCCCTTGACACCTCTCAAGTTTTTTCTTGTTACTTAAAACTTGGTATAAATTTCATTCGAATCAGTGCAGCTGTTTAGCAGTGTAAACCTGATAGTCAGATAGAGTGACTTTCGAACTAATAATGTATATAGGTATATATTTAAATAATATATAAGTAAGTATGGAAATCCTTCAACAAAGAATGTGGCCAAAAAAAAATTTTAACATCCGATCCGTAGATTCAAAGTGATTGATTGATAGTTGATTTTAAGTGGTCCACTGTTACACGTTCACATTTTTAACTCTTCTTAAAATATAAATATAGATAAATGGCAATATAGTTAGTAACTTACAATTGTCATTGTACATTGAAATCGAGACGTGCTGCGAAAACTTGTTCATATCATTCATTAAAACGCTAGAAATTGCTGTTCAGTTACTCGGTTATAATTAATGTCATAACCGTTCAGTTTTACTATGTAAAACCATAAACTTGAAATTTATTCAATTTCCTAACGTTACAATACGATTTATCTTATCTTTGAATAATTAATAGACCGCCACAGTGCGGGTCACCATGCTGCATTATTGCATTGTCTGCTTTGTCAATGAGTATGGTGACCACTACTCTTGGATTCTGCTCATGACTTCCATCAGACAGATCAGACAGACAGAAAAAATCTAGTACTGCGGGAAACTTAACGTAGATTAATAATTAAATATAGTTTAAGTTTAGTATAGTGAGTGAAAAGATAAACATGAATAAATAACTATATTTCTAAATATAAGTGTATAAATGAATATCTATAAACTACGTACAAATTATATAACAATGAAAAATCAACAATCCTTTTATACTATGGGTACTATAAAGTTTAAATTAAGTTAAACTATCGAAATAAAACAATTGATGTTGAATTTAATTGTATTTCACACGTCATGGTATAAAAACACTTGAAATTTTAACTTGTTTAATAAATCACCATGGGAAAGCCACGCTTCGGCATGCATAGACCGGCTCGACCGGAGTGATACCACGGCTTCACAGAAAACCGGTGTGAAATAGCGCTTGCGCTGTGTTTCACCGAGTGAGTGAGGATACGGGAGGCCCATCCCTCAAAGGCTGGCAACGCACTTGTGACGCCTCTGGTGTTGTGGGTGTCCATGGCCGGCGGTAATCGCTCACCATCAGGTGATACGTCTCCTCGTTTGCCTCCTATTCCATTAATAAATAAATATATCACAAATGAAGGCAATATCTAAAGCATAATGTATTAAAGTTCTTTGAGAATCTTATAAGTATACAGTTTGTATGTCCACCTCTTTGCCTATCGTGTAAGAAAAATTTCCAGAGTTATCGATGTTTGCCGGCATTCTAGCATCACACGTGATTCTCGTTGTTGTTCGTCGTCCTTTGTATTTGCACGACTAAATTAAAAGAGAAGTATACCTAATATAGAAGATTGAATGACTTTAGAGTTGTCTCTAGTAATGGTGCTTTACATAGATCCCGGCAACGTCTTAATCCTCGCCATTGATAAAATTGGCAGTAACATTCGATCTATTGACTTGATAATGTGACAGTATGGTTCACTTTTACGATACTTTTTCTTATTTAGGAATAAAACATTGTTCTTTTAGGTTTTAAAATGAAACGGAGTGTTTACCTGATCTCCCATTACATTTAGAGGTGAAAGGGTAAAACAAATAATATTAGTGTTCGTTTTAGATTTTATACGATTGACTTCTGACTGAAATCTTTGATTCAGTGGGAGAGATAAACTTGGTATAAAATTAGTTCAGTAACCTATTCTACAAAAATATTACGATGGACGATGCTTTCATTTTTCAACTGTCTTCTAAAAAGAGGAGGTTCTCAATTCGTACCGCAGTACTTTTGACTAGGTGAACTGATTTTGTAAATTCTTTTTTATTTAAATGCTGGTGCTTCCCGTGTGGTTCCGTTTTTTTTTGCAACTGAAGAGAGACATGCAGAATAAGACAGGGAGGAAATGGGTTGAAGCTCTAGGAGAGCTTACTCACTCAATTTTCTGAGTGGCCGTTAAATCAGTCATGTCGTACATATTTCTCCCACTATTCAATTATATTCAACAAAACAAAAGGTTAAATGTGATCTCAGCAAATGTTTTTATTAGCTATAGGTACTGTACAAAAATATAAAACATAGAGCTCCTAATGTTATAAACCGTCATCAAGAAGAGACCCAATTTTTTTCAATTTATGTCTTTTTGGATGATTTTCTGTTGTGGATTCTTCCATTTCATCGACATCATTTACTTCTTTCACTTCCTCACTTTTTTCTTTTTTCTCTTTTGGTTTCTTATCTTTGTCTAGAATAAATTCTTCTTCTTCAGGCTCAGCTTCATCGTTCTGTATTTGTTTATCGAGTTTTCTTTTAAAATTTATTTCTTCCTTTGCCTTTACTTGATCCTTTGGTTCTAGCCAGTTGTTAGCTTCGTTCTTGGTGATCTTTTTTTCAAATATAACATATCCATCTTTGGTTACATACTGAAGAATCGGTGTCAGTACTTCTTTTTTCTTTCTCTTTATATTATGGTGTCTGTTATTAGAACGTCTGAATATTCCATATTTTTTACTTCCTTTACCCTTCTTAGGCGGCTTCCACCATCCTCCACGTGATTCTTTTGAATCAGACGCTTCATCTGAATCATCACCACTGTCTATTTCTGATGTGAAATGGTGACGTGAGCGCTTATTATGTGGCTTTCTTGAAGAATGCCTACTGTGTGTGTGGTGAGGTGGTTTTTTGAATGGTTTTCGGTCTTGTGAGTAGAAGGGCATAACTATGACCGGCATTTTATGAGGTGGGTTTCCTGGCATTGCCATAGGCATTGGCATAGGCATAGGCATTGGCATTGGCATGGCCTTTGACATTCCCGTTGAGGGATCAGATGAACCTGGCTGTATTCCTGGTGGCAAACCTTGCGGAAAATTCGGTGGCAAACCCTGTGCAAGATTTGGTGGCATACGCGGTGGCATACCTGGTTGTCCGCCTTGTACCATTCCAGGCATCATACCAGGTATTCCAGGAAAGGGAAGGGGTGGGAACTGAAAAGGTTGCTTCTCCGCATTTTGAAAGAATGGAAATGGACCCGCTTGTGTGTCAGTACTTCTTGGCAATCTGCAATGCATCGGTAGCTCTTGTGGAAGGAATTGTACATTCTGTGGACATATCGGCAGATCAAGATCGTCTTTTTCTGCCAATGCCAGTGTGATACTAAGAAGAATTTGAAAAAACTGCAGCAATTGTATCATCATTTATCTGAAATAAATAAAAACACAGAATCTAAGCAATTTGATAGGATAATGTTCTTTATATTAACACAGATAATTTACACTTTTCTAAATAACTAATCATTATATCTGTTTTATTTCATTGTATGGTAAAATAAAAGTATGGGAGTGCCATATTCTGATTCATATGAGGGATCTCAATCAGATTGATGACATAACCTCATAGAAAGCTACAGTTAAGAAATTGTTTCATTAGAGTTTGTGTTAGGTAGGAATACTCCAAGGGCAGTCTGTGAATAATATGGTCACTTACCATCTGATGGTTCATTTTCTTTCATATCATATCAGTTAAAAAAACGAACACTCCGTAGTAGAATTTGGGCATTTTCTTTACTAAACAGTTGACTAAATTGCAAGAGAAACATTCTCAACCAATCAATAAAGCGATCTACTCATACAAATTTTATTACTTTACTACTAAATCAATCCCCGAGCAGATAATTATGGGTTAGAATAGTACATTATCTACCTTTTTTTAGACAAATCAATAGTGATGCAGAGGAAGCTGTGAGCAAAAGCTATCTAACATCAAATGTACACTGTAACGCTTGTAATAAAAAAAATAGTCCTTACCTGTAACATTCCATCAGTCGGAGAGGTTCAGGATCTACAATGCAAATGCATTCGCCAACTGAGCCTTTTGTAAGATGTTTCTAACAGGTGTTGATACAAATACAATGGTACCACCACGCCAATACGTAACGCACCCACAATAGCACAACGATTATGTGTATAGCCATTCATATTTGGCTTGTTATTATTTGATTATGATTAACCAGTTACTTTGTTTAAATAAATCTTTGATTAACTTGTATGATTAGAGTGTTTTTGATCTATTACACCACGTTATCCAGACTGGTTAATATAGCGTTTATTTTAACATGGAGGAACGGGTCCTATAAAGAGGTGATCATGCCTAGCGGTCCCAACGGTTGATGTTGGAATGTTGTATATATGCTAATCGGTGCATGAACTTCTTTTGCGTGATTCAGGGTAAGTAGTGTTGTGTACTCCGTGTAGCAACGTTACTACGTAGTTCGGTGTATCTTCAGTAGATGACGCTGCAGTATGCTGCTGTTGGCCTGTATGTATAAAGGTTTTCTTCTTTTTTCAGGGCTGTTGGCATGTAGAGTTTGATCCCTTAGTCTGAATTTATGACGATGGGATGAATAGAAAAGATAATCTGTATTCTTAAACTGTCACCATACGGATACACGAATGAGGTCACAAAGGGGGAGGGGGGAGGGGGCCAATTTGGGCTTGTTCAGCTGTACACTCTTTTCCACCTATTACATAAAAATGCTAGTAGTAGTTTCTTTATGCATCATGGAATATTTATGTAACTGCCTTTAGTACTTTCTCAGAAATCCATTGTGCGCTAACCTCATTCGGGTATTTATTGTGTTCAAATTTGACTTTTCATTCAATCTACTTATAATTACCCAACTAGGAACTGTCTAAAATGTCGTAAGAGTTCTCGAATTGAAGGTACGTATCCTGTTAGTCAAGATATTTAGAAAAAAATTACAACATATGGTTTGTCAAAAAATGACAAAATATATAAATATGTTATAAAAAATTATCATTTACGTCACGTGACTTTTTTGACTCGTGACTTTGTTAAACCTTCTGTTGAATGAATAATGTAAGCTAGGAGAAATGCTTTATTTAATTCCGTATCCATGTATATTCTACTTAACCTGAGCTTAAAATCAAATTAACTTGTAAATTGCAGATGGCTGTTCAACTTATATATCTAGTGTTACTGCAACATCTCGCATCAGCAACGGCACAGTTTATGCCACAGATGGCTCAAATGGCACAAATGCCCCATGGTTCCTTCCCTTTCTTCGGCTCTCCAGGACAACCAATGCACATACAAATGCCCCAAGGCGGTATGCCACTAGGAGTCATGCCAAATATGCCAGGAATGCCACCCTCAATGCATATGTCCCCGATGCAGTTACCTCTAAATGGAGGTCGGCTACCGATGGTAGTAATGCCCCATTATACAAAGAAAAATGAAAAAAGAAGAAAACAGAAAAATACTAAAAGACGGAACCGTAAGCATTCCAAAGGCGGTTCTTCATCTTCTGAAGAATCTTGTTCATCAGAAGAGATGAAATTCCGCACCAATAATGATCTGAGGTCTCCGAAGAACAAGAGACAGGAAATCCTAACTCCTGTAGTTTCATATGTGACGAAGGATGGTTATGTCATTTACCAAAAGAAGATTAAAAAAGAGAAGGCGAAGGATTGGTTAGAGCTCTCTAAAGACCATAGTGATGAGTACTTTGGGCAAATGTCAAGAAATAGAAAACATCATGGCCACTAGTTGTATTAGCTATATTTACTTTTATGCAATAAAACTTTGCTATATTTTTTTACTTATAAAACTTTGTTTTACTGAATCGCCGTTCGTTCATTACTTTTCACGAGTGACGGAAGCCCAACGTATCTATTATAGGGAGGACACAAACATTGACAACGTATTTCTGATTCTTGAGTTGAGTGAGGATCAAATCGTCCATCTGCTTGTTTGTCTGTGCTACAAGAAATAACTGTTTTAAAATTTTGTACGAAATTAGCTAGCGAAAATGACCTACAAATGAAATTACGTAATTTGTCAGATGCATACTCGAATATAGTGAACTTGTAGGCGTCGTAACAGTCTCGAAAACAATAGAACACGTTTATATAAAGCGTGTGATTAATTTCTTTAGGTGGTTAATGAAGTTAAACAGTCGGATACAACAGGCCATGGTTACTATAAAAGTAAGTTTTGCAAATTAACTTATGGGGTAGGCCTACTCCTTCCGACGCTGCAATAGATTTGTGGTTTTTATACTAATTAGAGCAGGTCATATAAAAGATTTTAGAATAGTTTGTAAACCTAATTTGTAACCCATAAAATTTAGAGGTGAGCGTTTGATTTAAGAGCATGGTTATTCTTTTACTATTTTTTGCTGACTGATCTAATGGTTAGCAGAATCATTGCAAATTATTTAATATCTATCATGGTCTGTCTTCTATGTATAACATGTATGTTTTCAGAAAAACGAAAAGTATATACATATTGTTACGAGCTGGGTATTAAATAAATTAAAGTACTCGATTAATTACCAAAAATAACACAATATTTATTAAGAACACTTTTTACAATAAGAAATCACTAAATCACTGGTTAGTCGCACTAGAAGATCTCTTCGATGTTTATCCGCTGTATCGTGAAACAATACTGTCCCTACGGCCAACACGTTCCGCTTTTATATGGCCGTGGAAATTACTCGAAACTACGAAAACATTCGATCGATGTTTCTAGGCTACATAGATTACTCTAGAGCTGTTTGTAGCGCCATCTAGCGTCGAGTAATCGTCATAATGCACACAGTTGCGCGCTTCCCGACACTAGATGGCGTTGTCCTCGACAGTTCTCGATTATTCTAGTGGACACGAGATTCATCTGGTTATGGCGCAACACTGCCCCCTCCTAAGACATGCTCGTCCCGAGCATTATCGGTTCCATAGTATCGCGCCAGTCGATCTACATGAACTATCTTTGGGGTGCCTCTTGGACACTTCTGTATCCGGTAGGTAACATCATTGATTTTAGTGACTACCCGGTATGGCCCATCCCATTTTGCTTGTAGCTTCGGAGATCTCCCTTTACTGCGAACTGGATTATGTAGCCATACTAGCGAACACTCTTCGAAGCCCTTATTATTCGCTTTCCGGTCATAACGGGTTTTCATCTTTTCAGACATTTGTTGTACCGATTGTCTGACATGCTCATAAATGTCATTCATCTTGTTCCGCAAGTCATTCGCGTACTCCGTTATACTTCGCGGGGTATCAGGGGGTATTCCAGTGATCAAGTCTGCAGGCAACCGTAGTTCTCTTCCGAAGTTTGCAAAAGCTGGTGTTACGGAAGTACATTCGTGGACTGCACTTCGGTATGACAGAAGAAACGGTTGGATGTGTTTGTCCCAATCTTTTTGCTTACTTTCAACTACTTTTGCCAGATACCTCTCTAGTGTTTGGTTAAATCGTTCCACCATTCCGTCCGATTGTGGGTGGTAAGAGGTGGTTCTGGTTTTGTGAGCACCCATCACTCGACACATTTCTTGAAATATTTGAGACTCAAAATTTCTTCCTTGGTCACTGTGGATTTCTAAAGGCACTCCAAAACGACAGAAGACTTCGTGCACTAATTTATCTGCAACTGTTGATGCCTCTTGGTTGGGAATGGCAAAGACTTCTGGCCACTTAGTGAAGTAATCCATTACGACCATGAAGTACTTGTTTCCGCTTTCACTTTCAGGAAACGGTCCTGCCACGTCTATAGCAATTCTTTCCCAGGGTGCACCAACATTATACAATTTCAATGCGCCTCTGCTACGTGTATGAGGTCCCTTCACGGCCGCACAACTGGTACACTTGCGACACCAGTCCTCAACATCATCACGACAATGAATCCAGTAGAATCTTTCCCTTATCTTTAACAATGTCTTCTTAACTCCCATATGACCTCCTGAACATCCGTTATGGTAGAGCTGCAGGACCACTGGTATCTTAGCTTTAGGAACAACCATTTGCAGGTGACAGCTGTCTCCTCGAGCGTTTTCCCATTTACGGCACAAGACTCCATCCTGGGTGACTAGACTATCCCATTGAGCCCAATAACTCTTCGTGGTCGAGCTCAGCGATGCAACTTCGCTCCAGTGTGGCTTAGGAGCCTCAGCTTTAATCCACTCGAGAATTGGTTTGATATCTGCATCCTCTTGCTGTGCTTGCTGCAGGCTTTCCTTCCATTCTTTGCTAAGGTCCGTCTTTATCGTCCTTATAGGAACAGCTTCCTTTACTTCTTGCTTGGCGCAGTGCTTGCAGTCTTCAGGGCAAGGTCTTCTTGATAGTGCGTCTGCGTTACCGTGAGACTTTCCACTGCGATGTTCAATCATGAAGTCATATTCCTGTAATAACTCAATCCATCTCGCGACTTGTCCTTCAGGATTTTTAAATTGTAAGAGCCACTTTAATGCAGCGTGGTCAGTTCGGAGGTGGAATTTACGCCCAAGCAAATATTTGTTGAAATGTTGCAGTGTCTTCACTACGGCCAGTAGTTCCCTTCTTGTGACGCAGTAATTCCTTTCCGGCTTCGACAAAGATTTACTGAAATATGCAATAACAACCTCTTTATCACCTTTCCGCTGGGATAACACACCGCCAAGCCCAGTATCACTTGCATCTGTGTCAACTATGAATTCATTTTCGGTATCTGGATACCCTAAGATGGGTGTGTTGCATAGACGTCTTTTTAGCTCTCGAAATGCAATGTCACAACTTTCATCCCAGCAGAAATGCCTTTTCTCTTCAGTAAGTTTATGAAGGGGTTTGGCAATATCCGCAAAGTTTTTCACAAATCGCCGATAGTAGGAGCACAAGCCCAAAAATGCTCTTACTTGGGTCTTATCTCTTGGAACTGGCCAATCCTTGACGGCAGCGATCTTTTGCGGATCTGTTTGGACATTGCATTTCGAGAGCTAAAAAGACGTCTATGCAACACACCCATCTTAGGGTATCCAGATACCGAAAATGAATTCATAGTTGACACAGATGCAAGTGATACTGGGCTTGGCGGTGTGTTATCCCAGCGGAAAGGTGATAAAGAGGTTGTTATTGCATATTTCAGTAAATCACTGGTTAGTCGCACTAGAAGATCTCTTCGATGTTTATCCGCTGTATCGTGAAACAATACTGTCCCTACGGCCAACACGTTCCGCTTTTATATGGCCGTGGAAATTACTCGAAACTACGAAAACATTCGATCGATGTTTCTAGGCTACATAGATTACTCTAGAGCTGTTTGTAGCGCCATCTAGCGTCGAGTAATCGTCATAATGCACACAGTTGCGCGCTTCCCGACACTAGATGGCGTTGTCCTCGACAGTTCTCGATTATTCTAGTGGACACGAGATTCATCTGGTTATGGCGCAACAATATGTTAGAGGAGGTGGCATCAGAATAACACTTAAAAGTGTCTTTATTATATATGTATATATTTATCTGCACCTATTTATCTGTAGGGATCATTGTATTTTATAAAACAATTTTATTTAGTCTCTCGTCTTACTTGTTCAACACACACCTGCCACAAACAGCTTCGCAACATGTATGCAGGAAGTTTTAATAAATAATATATATATATATATATATATATATATATCAGTTGTCTAGTACTCATAGTACAAGCACGGCTTAGTTTGGGACTAGTACGCGTTGTGTGTGTGTCAGATGTCCGGAATAATTCTCATAATTTTACAGATGTGTTATTTCAAACTAATAATCCTCATGATCCGGATGTGTGATTCCCTGACGATGTTTATGAACTGCAGACCATGTGAAGTTCCCTACGAGGATATGAAGCCAAGGTTATATTGGCCCTGGTTGCCAGGTTACAAGAGTGACGAGCCGAACTACGTCTGGCCATTATATTTTTCTGGAAAGTGAACATTTTGAAAAAAACTTTTTTTAAATCGTCGTAAAACTTTTTTAGGTTCATATTATTGCTAAGAAACGAAAATTTACATAGTCACAGACGGAAAAACCAGTGCATACTGGTTAAAATGTCCAGCCAATTAAAAGTTGATTCACAACTATGTACAAATATAATATTGGTACCGTTGATTTTCGTGTGTTAGCAATAATAAATGGAACATGTAAGTTTACAGGTTATTTTCTATTTACGTTAGATTTTTTATAAATTAAATAAAAATAAATTATGTACGTGCAATCGTTTTATATTACGTTAAGTAGGTTTTGTTTTATGATAATTGTAAAAAGTACTATAAACTTGTAACTTACTTACTTACTTCGCTGGCTCAACGACCCAAAGTGTGTCTTGACCTCCGACAAGAAGAAGAAATGCTCCTCCGTAGAATGCGCCATTCTATCGTATTCTGTGCCATCTCAGACTATCTTAGACCAGACCCTCATGGCGTAGAGGAGCGTCCCCTGGGTGGCGGATAGGAGAATGGTCGATAGTACAGCTTAGCTACACTGTTCGGCTAAGTCCAATGGACTCCCTGACCAACGGAGGGTGTGGTCCTCCAGCATGTTGGGGGTTGTGCGGCGGGTTAACAACCCTCCCACGGAAAAAACACAATTGTTACGAAAAGAGATGAAAGTGTCCGATTGGTCTGAGGTCTGAGATAAACTTGTAAGCAACATTAAAATAGAGAGTATTTTAATTATTTCTTATTTTGAAGTAGGAATATACTACAGCTATAGTCTTATTACCTACTCAACTGCGTCAGTAAAATGACAGTACAGATACTACGAATGTATATTTATAATTTTAAATGTTATATAAATACTTATTTTTACACATTCATGTAATAATACAACAATGAGGAACATTTCGTGTTGTTTTGCTCCTGTCATAGCTGACTATATGTAATCGACATCTCGATTGTCGGCACTTGATGGAACTTTACTGTAAAGTGTAAATTTAAAAAAATAGTGGAGTAAGTACAAGTGAGTTTGATTCTAGAATGTTATGCAACAAGTTCCGTCAAGTGATTCTAGAATAAATAGTAATATCTTGTTAATTTACAAATTTGTAGGTTTGTTGAGTACACATTAGATTAAATGAAAGTATCTACAGATGGCGCTTTAGTTTAAGTCTAAATCACTGCAAAACTTAGGCTTTTGCGGTTAGGATATTATTTAATTCCATACATCCAAAGAAATAACTCAAATGTATTGATAAATTAATAGTAAATTATACGTAAAAATAAATAAATATTTACATAATTTAAACCATTGGCAGACTCAACTTTAACTAAATCACGAAAACCAAATCATTGTGTACAATTTATATTCGCATTTTTTTCTAAGAATAATAATTATTATTCAGCTATATTGAAGGACATAGAAAAATTACTAATCTTCTTGTTGCCTGGTGGCCTAAACACCAACTCTTTGTTACCGCTCACGATATGCTGCGAAGATCGTCTTAAAACTATCTTCTTCTTCTCCTGTTTTTGTTTACTTCTTTTGCTTGCTTTAGGAGATTCAGCAATCACCTTAACTCTTGACTTCTCATTAGAGTCATTGCCAACAATGACTTGCACTTTCTGCACCTGCCGCGGCTTCTTGTCATCTGCCATGAGTAATACTGCATCTTTGTTACTCAAACGTTTATTTATTTTTACATCTCCATTTTTAGCCACGTAACTCAGCATGGGCTTTAGTTCCTCATCACTATCACCGCTACTATCACTAAAGAATCGACGATTGCTTCTTAAGATACCATACCGTTTCCTTCTTTTCCTCAATTTCTTTTTCCTACTCCTTTTTCTTCTCCATAAACTGCTGTCTGAATCTGAGTCTGAATCGGAATCATCATCACTTGAATCGCTACTTCTTGATGAAGAATAATCTGAGTCATCGCATGCTGAAGAGGAGGACCTGATATAGTGGATCGGTGGTGCAGGCACCATGATAACGGGGGGTGGAGCCGGTATAGGCATGGGAAAAGGCATTGCAAAACCCGGAGGTTGTGCAGGAATAGGCGGTGGTATAAGTTTACTCGTACAATTGGAAGCCGCAATTGCGTGAGGTGGTGGAAGAGCTGGAGCTGGAAATGGAAACGGAAATTGTCCCCAGGGCATATATATTTTAAGTATACGACGTGGACTTTGAGTGGTGGTTGTGCTCGTTTTTTCGTCTTCTATTTGTATGCCAACAGGCACTGGTACGGCGACTGGTATTGGCACTCCTACAGGCACCGGGCGAGGTGGTTGAGCTATTACTATTGTTGGTGGTGGTGGTGGATTCATGATCATCGCACCCAATGGAGCATATGGCATTGGAAATTGGGGTTCTGCTATTGTCATACTTACAAATATTAGTAACGACCATCGGTGTAACGATACCTGAAATATATAGCCAATATTAGAAGAACTGTCTTTGGAGCAAATTCCCCAATCTGTCGTCTAACTAATCTTGCTAATGAGTACAGCAGCTCACTGGATATTTTCAGTGATTCTTTGTGTAACTTCCGAAAGTGTATTAACACCCTCATTGACAACTAATTTGGCATTTAATTAAGCGATGTGATAAACATTTTTTTGTACATGTTAAAAACTTGTTTTTTTTTGTTAGTAGTAGTAGTTAATTATGCGAGTGGGAGTTAGCGCTGCCGGGTTAAAGCGATAGTTTTAATTTCCATTCGTAAGCTTTTATATATTTAAATTCAATAGATTTTAAATATTTTCCCTGTTTTCATTCCTATATTTTTTGTGCATGCTGTGTTTGCTTGAAAGTGGTTGTACATTAGTCTAAATTGTAGTAGATGTAACCTAAAGTAAGTGATAATGTTATAACTGTAAGCAAAACATAAATAAATAATTTATAACTTCTCCCCAAAGAGAATATAATAACGCACATCTTGGTAGAGTCATGCTTAGCCACAAATATGCCAGATCGTGCAGAGTGATACAATGGTCTCACAGTATTTGATCAAGTCTTCTGATGATTTTCACCGAATGAGTAAAGTTACAAAAGTCAACCTAACTACCTGAAGAGCAGTTAAAGGGCGTCAACATATTTTTAACTCTTAAGTATATCTTTTGAGTTACCAGTTGACCTTCATAATTAAAATGTAATGTACAATGAAAATAAAGACACGTAACTCACAATAATCATCATAATACTACATTAATTTGTCAGAAATGATATAAATACTCCTATTTCCACCCTCTTGGGGATAAAATATGTGACTGTTTGTTTGTGTTCTGTTTTGATGTTGTGAATATGTTGTACAGTATTGTATAACATTTTTATGGCAAACTTTTACTGCATTAAGAAATGTGAGAATAATAAAATTTCAAATTTTATTGGATATGAAATTGTAAATCGATTTCTATACAAATAAATAAAATTGGAGTGTCTGTTTGTAATACTTAAATAACCGCTTTTTACTAAACGCCAAACCAAAATAACCTTTTTTTAATTTTTGTCTGTCTATCTGTCCCGTCTGTCTGTTTGTTCCGGCTAATCACTGGAACAGATGAATAGATATTGACGGGACTTTCATTGATAGGTTGCTGATGATATAATATATGATATGATGATGATATATAAACTTCGCCCCGCGGCGTTACCCGCAGTACGGCAAAAATCACGGGCAAAGCGGGGTTCAGCTAGTATTACAATACAAATCAATATGTAATACAAATATGTTTTCAGACGGGGCTACCTGATGATATAAAACTATCGACGAACATAAACATTTTCCACTTAAGAGTCACGAACATTGTACTCTTTGAGTGTTTTAAGAGTTTGAGGGAGGGAAGGAGAATTTGCCCTCTGTGACGTCTCACACTCGACAAAGGAAGGAAAACAAGGAAGAAATTGCTTTAAATGCTTTTCTTGAAGTCCTTAATATCATTCAAGCCCGCTCATGTGTACCAAAGCATGGTTCTCTGACATAATCAGATAAGACGTGGAACTATTTTAACACCTCAGGCATGATAGTGTTTGCTAAATTCAATCGATTAGGCCTTGTTTTCTTTTCAATTAAATCTCCTGTTACGTTTAATGTTTAATTTACAATTTATAATTAATAAATCTGTTTCCATAAACCTTCTAATCATAAGATGTAAATGAAAACGGATATTTGTGATTTTGCTCTGGAAATCCTGCTAGGCGTTATGGTCAATTATGATTTTTTATTTTGGTTGTGAATTTAAAATATAATTCCTTGCCTAACTCTGTTAGACAGTTTGGATTCCTGCGATATAAGGTAGAAAGTATAAATTGCCGACACAGTAGATGGGTCAAATCATGGAAAAAAACCAACTGCCCACTGTTCGTGCCAGCTGCAGAGATCTTCCTCATTTTATTCATTATTCTTCTACTAAAATTCTTATAAACTTATCCTATTGAGTTACAAAGTGATGTAAGGTGTGTTGGATAAACAAAATTGAAAATTTCAATGGTAATACATAACCCATTAGCTATTACATAAAGTGGTATGACTACGTAATACTTTCTTCATTGTATTTGAATCAACAAATAAGTGACATGTTGCAAAAGTTTCAGTGGCACTTGTAGTTGTTTAATGGAACTTTATATGAAAGGTAAGTGATTTAATTTTAATTTCAGTTGTATACAAAAGATATGGCATAGGGACTCTGTTGTGGGTTTTTAGAATAACGAACATAGAGTCTTAAATATAATTTGAAACCGAAATAGTTGACACTCGTTTGTGAAGGCCTTCTTTCAACAGTGGATGGCGATTGTTTTCCCAGCTGAAGAATATCATAATTTAAGCATAAAATACTTGGGTAAGATCGGTTTTATAAATACAATTTATTACTGTTCAGATAAACTAGGTGCATTAAAGGCGATGGTACTTTTATAAGATTCTATTTTATTTTTATGTTTTTTCTCTTTCTTTTCTCAGACAACGATGGGATTCCTGCTACTGATCTATCTAGTCATCACCAGTTTAAGATTAACTTCCTCTCACACTTCAAATCCTTCACAAGATCTTGAAAACCACTGTAAATGTCACAAACGACCAACGGGACCTCCACCTATTTTTTATCGACAGGCAAGTAAGCAACCTGTACCTTTTCCAGTTCCAGTACCATTTTCTGGTTTTCCTAATATGCCTTACATCCCTGGCCTGCCACCAGATATAGCCCGTTCCATAGCAAATGGTGTCTTTGCCCAAGAGATGCCCAATTCCGGTTCAATACCAGTCATGCCCAAGAAACTGCCGATCACAGTTTTACCTTTCTACACACATGGTTTCAATCCATATCGAAATCCATCTCACTTGGGTATAAAACTTCCTAAGCCATCACATAAAAAGCGATTTCATCAATATCTGATAAAACGTGATTACCTATCATCAGAGACTAGCAATGTGGATAATTCAGATAATGCGTCTAATTCTTGTAGTTCTACCAATAGTAAAAAGGCACAAGACAAGAAGAATAAGGAGTATGGAATCTACAGACGCCATAATAATGCAAGATTTGATTTGGAATAGATTTACAGAAGCCTCAGCTGGATGTGATAAATAATACTCTTAGTTTAGGTACATTGGATAAATGTTTTAAAGAACGAAAGAAAAATAGAGAAAGAAGTTTAAAAAGAGACTAGCTACGATCGAGCTAACTAGCTAAATATAATAAAATGTCGACAGAACTAAAAGACAAGATCTCAAGTTAAAAATGAATCTACTCAAGAGAAATATTGTTTATGCTAATGATTTTTTAGCATTTATGATATAAATCTACAAATGTTAATAAGGAGGAGAAAAGAAAAGTAGAATAAATATTTATTAGGTTTTTTATTGTTACAGAGACCAAAAATTTAAATTCAATTAGTATGAAGGTACTAAACAGTTAATTAATTCTCATTTAATAGATTAAAGCCAGTAATTATTTAATATATAGTAAACTTTTATTATGTACTTTTTTACTTAAGCATCATCATCAGCAACAGTCTACATACCTAGGTATGACATAGAAACATGTCCACTGTAGTAATGATAATTTTAATTTTACATATAAATCGAAGAAGGTATCGTTTGTTTCGTTCAAACTCGAGAACGGCTGGGCCGATTTAGCCGATTTTGATTTATAATGTTTATCGTGGTACAGGAAAGGTTTGATCGGTGAAAAATTAAAAAAATACTTGAAAATCCAAATGCCACGTGTACGAAGTAGCGGGTACAGCTAGTATTTTAATAAAAATCTATATTTTCCAGATTCAATTTAGAATACAGAATAAAAATTCATTAAGTAAGCAAAATACATATTAAGTATGTACCTACCCATTAAGTATTTTGTTATTCTTTTGCCATTATTTTAGAAAATCGCAAGTTTCTAACATAGTTCCGAACTAATGGCAATTTAAAACTCAAAAAGTGGTAGATTTTTCTTTAGTCAATGACGCAGAGCAAAGACAAATGATTTTGACAACTTTGACATATGACATTTGCAAATTATTCACATTAATTGCCGCGTAACGCGAAGACGTTCGCGTTTATGTGATAAACTTTTTTACATGAAGTGCCGGTTTTATCGAAAAAAGATTGCAGAAGATGGACGTTGTTGTAGAATTTATTTCTAAGCAGTGCTGTGCCAATTCTGTGGGTGATTAAAGTGTATATTGATGTGATTTTAATGTGATTGTGTTGTGTTAACGTCAAATCTTTTAGATAACACTTTCAAAGTATTTGCGCTTTTAAATAATGGATGCGGCAGAGAGTCAAGATTGGAAAAGAAGCGTTGGTTTTCCGATCAATTACAGTTCTACAAGCTCCGACGATGATTTGTAAGTGTTAATTAAATTATCGTGCTTACTAGATACTTTTGCGTAGACTTGGCGCCGGAAAACTTTTTAGTGTGTTTTTAGTTTATCTATCGTACCGATTGACGTAAGGACATTGTTCTGTTTATTCAAAAGTCATATTTTACAATCACATGTTCGGAACAAACCTTTATGACATACATAAACATTCTTATTAGAATCTTTTAAAATATTTTTTTTGCGTGTTAACCTTTTCAAGTAGTTTAAGTACCCACTAGAGTTTTCTATGTGCCTCTAAAACACACAGTAAAATAAATAAAATACGAGTAATCTTTGAACTTATATTGATAGTTCTAAAAGAAATAGTACTAAGTTCTGCACAGATTGTTTTGTCAATATTAATTTTTTAATTATATAATCACTGCTGACACGCAACTTAGTCTGTGTCCTTTTCAATTTTGTTCCGGTTTTATTTGTTTAAGCATGACGTTAACCTATCATGGGCATGCTACCAAACACATTATAAAAAAACCTGAACATCGGTCAGATAGTTTCAGAGTTCATTATGAACAACAATTTGACACAACAATTAATTATATTAGACATTCTACCATTATTATAAAATAACTATAATTTATGTGATGAGAAATATTCTATTGACTTTGTTTGTTTTATTATTGTATGGATGGGATAAGGACATCTTTAGCAATTGTTAAAGGCTGTGTTAATAAGTCTGACTAAAGCCTCTGTAGAAAATCATTTACTAATATTTGGTCTGCTGAAGTACAATGGCAATCGCTCCATGAATAAAAGTCGAAGTTCAGTTGTTTGGTAGTAAATTTAAAGATGTCCCCCCAATCTAGTTTCATAAAAAGGCTCAGAGCAAAAATATTGATACATTTTATTTGATATTTTATTTCTTGTATCATATTTATTAACTTTTTTTTTTCCTTTTGTTTTTCCTCGTGTGGAAAGGATAACCCTGGAACCCCGACGTACGTCGGGCCACCTACGCTATGAAGATTGCCCCCTACTGTGTGGGAACCCCAAAGTTCCCATTATTGTCCCCTGGGGCGCGCACGTTCCGCAGCGTCCGCGCCTCTCCGGCGTCCGAGTCGCCCGGGCCTGATGGGCCGGTAGAGTTCTAAACCTCTCCCGGTCCTGCTCCGCCGTCTCCTTGGCAAGCATGACTTGCTCGCAAAAAGAAATGGTGGAGTTCCACGCGCTCTCGCTCTGCAACATGGCTGCCATGAGATCACGCCTTGGCTCTTCCCACGTCGGACATTCTGCCAGCGTGTGGAGCGCCGTGTCCACGGTCTGGCCAGCAGTGGTGGCACTCAAGCATTGGCTCTTTGTGGACCAGACACCGGTGATCTCCGAAGCATCCTTTCCCAGTGACCACCTGCGTCAGCCGGTATGAGAGGGTCCCGTGACGCCTCTCGAGCCTATCTTCAGGTCCCATGTTGGAGTTCCGGCCAGGAGACTGGCTTTATACTTTTCCTCAAAATAGATTGTGATCCTGATGGCCAGCACCCAGGAGTCATCGGGTACCCTCATGTTTAGCAGCAACCGTGCCAATACACTAGCTGCGCCAGCTTGGGGACCAGAATTCGGAAGTGGTGTCCAAAGTCCCATCGACCATCGAGTACGAGCCCCAAATATCCCATAGAGGGCTCGATGACGATGCGAGTGCCTCCTACTATGAGGCTGAGTCGATCAGGTGGCTTGTTCCGAGACCCAGCCGCCGTATTCGTTCAACGACAACGGCAACCCCGGCCGTGGCCCTCAGAGTTGTCTCACGGTGCGTCCTGCCACTCGCCGTCACAAGCATGTCAACCGCATAACACGTGACGGCGTGACATCTAAGAATGCACCGCGAAACACCCAGTCGTAAAAACATGTATTGAATTATTTAAAAAAAAAACAAATATCTGTTATTTTTATTAAATTTACATTGCCAGCTATTAAACGTTAGATTGTGTTATCAGCAATTAATGTTATCAGCCATTACTGAGGCATGTCATTCCCAGTAATGCTCAATCAAGATTAAAGTAAACAATGTCTGTTTGAATACATGCACATTATGGGATCACTCTTAATTGGTTTTTTATGTTGAATTTATTAGAAAAATACTCTTAGAAATTGTTATCATCTCAACAAAATGTCATTCACCAATGAACATAGACCTCCTTCATGGTTCTCTACAACAGCCGGTCCTGTGCTGCCATTCTACAGCTTCCCAGGACTTTCACTAAGTCATCGGACAACCTGCATTTTCCAATTTTACAAAAGTAAAGTGGCTCCTCAAAGTAGCTTCATGTGTAATAATTGACATTACAGCTACCTCCTTATGGCTAATTACCCACACTACAAAACTAGTAACCCATCAACTTTCTCAAAATTCTTGTCAAATATCCATTTCTTTTCTCAAATAATTGAGATTGCATGATACAATGTTATACATGAAAAATTAAGGAATAATTGTTCCATCATCATCAACAGCTTATAATAGTTAACTGCTGAACATAAGCCGGAGGAGGTTTTGGACTACTACAGCACACTACCCAGATGGGTTGGTATACAGTTTGTTTCAGGTCTTCTTTCTGTTGCATTTGTAGTGTATTTGATATTATTAATGTAGGTACCCACGTAGAAATAAGTTACGACTAAGAAATGTACAGACACCCCTCTTCTCATTCCGGAATAAACTGTGCCCTCATACATACATGTATTAATTTCTACCTGCTATCGATACTATAGCATTGATGGACGGTTTGTACTAAATTTCAGTATGAAAAGTCACTAAAATCGGCTGGGTACATCATAAGTTCACATCATTACAATCTTTTTTGTTTTCAATGTTATTGAATGAATGTGTATTCCAATTCCGCTGCAATAAGATAAATTAAATGTTTAAAATGAACTTGTTTGTTCTAAATCATTAAGCAACTACTTATACCTTTTTTTATTATAAAAATATTCTTATTTTGAAGTATAATAAAAAGATACTGACTTGATAAATGGTAATGATTTTTATCTACAGACTTGCACCTCCTAAGACTCATTCTGGGAAGAAATGCCGAAACAAACCACTGAGGTGTCTTTTTTTTAAGTGAACATTGATTAAATAAAAAAATTAAAATCTATGCAAGTACAATATTGGACCCCTTTGAAATTTATCCCTTTGTGAATGCAAAGAATTATGATTATAAATTGCATGAATAGGCCTCTTCTGCAACACAAAGATACTTTGAATGTCAGCAGCACTCCCCCCACATCAAAATATCTGATGATATTAAACTATGAAAATAACTAAAATACACTAAGTAATCTAGCTGATTCTACATTTGTTAATTGACGAATTTTATAAACTGCGTATGCTGCACAGCTAAGTCTATTCGACAATCCAACAATGTGTGGCCCCGCTGACAAAAACTTAGTGGTGTCCACAAGGTCTAACTCCTTTCCATTTATCTGAACACTGGTTTTTTTTACTTTCACTTATATCTATACTAATATTATAAATCTGAAGAGTTTGTTTGTTTGTTTGTTTGAACACACTAATCTCTTTCAGTGTTAGATAGCCCATTTATCGAGGAAGGCTTATAGGCTATATATCATCACGCTAAGACCAATCAACCAAAAGAAATCAATAAAGAAAATCAAATCATGATTATTATTATTCGCTGCGTAGAGATGTGGCTTCACTGTGCATCTTCTACCGCATTTACCATGGGGAGTGCTCCGAGGAATTGTTCGGATTGATACCTGCCGCATCTTTCCGCCATCGTCCTACGCGACAGAAATTTCAAACTCCTTCCTAAAAGGCCGGCAACGCACTTGTGACGCCTCTGGTGTTGCGGTAATCGGTCCACGGTCCATGGGCGGCGGTAATCGCTTACCATCAGGTGATACGCCTGCTCGTTTGCCCACTATATAATAATAAAAAAAAAAAACCAAAAGGAGCGGAGCACTAATGAAGAATGTTACAAAAACCGGGGGAAAATAAAACACTATGGGCAATAAGAGATGTAAACGAGGTCGCGTGGGTCAGCTAGTTATTAAATATACTAAGGAAATAAACACAGGGAACTATGTGTTACATGTGTTTAATGCGTATATTATTGCAATACTTCATTTATCGGGTCAAGCAGTTGTTTATGTGCTACTCCAGACTATAACAATATCCGCGAGTAACTCCGCAAGACTCAGCTAGTCTTTGCTAAATTTCATTCGTCACCCGTCCAAACGTCCAAAGTTAATTTGTAAATCCGTTTTGAACCCGCTACACATATTCATCATCAACATGAACTCCTCTATGGCCAGAAATCCTTCAATTTACGTGTGGGGTGCTGGAACCCCCTTACATAATAATCCATCAGTACTTGGTTCTCATTTGCCCTGGTTTCATGTATGCTCTGCACAGTGGTTCAACCTGATTGATAAATACAAACCAGATACAGTTAAACTCTATCTAGCGAAGGCTGCTTCTCTGTACTTATGTATGATATCTTTGGTAAATGTACTTATTAACCTCTCGGGTGCGGCAACACGGATCCATGTTTGTGCCGTCGGTGCGGCACACACGGATCCATGTTTTCCGCAGTTAACTTGCATTTTAATTAATTTTGGGTATTAAAGTTATTATAATAAAGTCTAGAAAGGTTTGTTATGCATTTGCTTTATACGAACAACATTTTAAAACATTCGTTTGTCAAGTGCGCTTCAAGAGCCATTAAAAAAACGAGTTCCAATTTCAAAGTTGACGATGACGCAACGCGATCTTTCAAGTGCCTCTTAAAATTGATTTTTTGCCGATAAGGTGGTTTTGAAGGTAGTTTGTTGTTATATTTTACTTATTATACTTATTTTAGGAACCACTATCAATACGAATTGAGGCATAAATCATGCGTAATTTTGAATAGTGTTACTCAAAAAGTTACCGAGTCTATTACCTATTGAAAAGGGCTTACTCATTTGAAGGTTTTTACGCATTTATTCTTATGTTTTTATTGATAAAATGATATAATTGCGATGAGAATCTTATATAGAATATAGAATAGCAACAAAAATGTGTTAGAAAAGCTAAATATTTAAATAAACACTAATTTTTTGCCTGACGAGCGAAATTAGACGCACACATACAAAGGGCTCCCACGCCATTACTGTTCTACATCATCATCAGCGTATCGTAGTCCACTGCTGGACATAGGCCTCTCCAATAGCACGCCACTTAAAATTGTATATCGCCGTTGATTCGTGTTTGCACGCAGCCTAGCGGGAAGTCCCGGAACTATTAACACCCACACATACACAGTAGTGACGGACAATGAACAAGACGTAAACTGATCTTTGTTTATGTTTTACTAAATTATTTTGTATTGACCATAGACTTTGTGTGTCACATAATGGAACGATCAGTTTGTTCTCTTTAGCATTCAGTCATTTTCATAGAGTTTAGAGAATTCTCAGAACTTAAAAATAATAAATGAAAACTGGTCTAGCAAACGAGTCCTTTTTTTAAATAACTTGATAAATAGGTTGTTTTTTTTATGTATTGTTCCTGTCTTTTGCACTAGTTAACTAAAAAAATAAATTATTTAACTAAAAAACACTATTTCTTCATATAAATACTACGTAATTTGGTGTTCGGCGCAAATAATAGTTTGATTGTAAAGTGACAAAATGGCGAATATCTCGACAGCGAAATGTGATTTTTACAAATATGTTTCTCAATGAATTTTTACTGCAGTTATAGTGTTTTTTATATCAGTAGATAGCTTAGTTATCGAACTTTATGAGGATAATAAGTAAAATGAATAATAAACCACATAAAATATTAAAATCATGTTTATTAACACAATAGGTGCGTAAATTAATACTTGGCTCAATTGTGAGTAAATAATAAAGCGATAACATTAGTTTAGTAATAAAATATGGCATAACCATGTACGCTTGTTATCCATCTTTTGAAAAATAATCACTTTTATAACCACCGAGCATTGTTTTTGAAAAGATTTGATCATTTTCGTACACCATGCACCGTGCTGCAAAATTATGCAATTTCGCCGCACGGTGCATGGAACCGGAAGTACCCGTTCGCGCATCCGAAAGATTAAACTGTTTAATTCAATTGCAATAATAAATATTTTTAACTGACTTCCAAAAAGTCTTATGTTCCACTGTCTGTGTTTTTACGTTCCTTTCCTCCATAGTAACTCGTAAGTATACTCACTGAATGTTGTATAGCTACCTAATGAGAGGTAAAAATATCACAATGAAGCCGGGGAAGCCCCACAGCGCCTTCCGACGGACGGCGGCAGCATAAAATGTCTGTGCCGTGCAGACAAAAGGATCGTGACGAAAGGCCTAAGGCCGTTTAGTAGACACAATGAGGTTATTGTATACCTTTTGTTTAGAAAGCTGTTTGTTTATTTTTTTGAAAACTACACTATGTACGCAGTTCTTTTACCCGACTACGGCAAAGCTAATGGAGGGTTGTGTTTTTGACTGGCTATGTGTGTATGTCTGGACAAATAAGATATCGTTAGAAACGTCTTGATCGTCCGCTGGTTATAGGCAATATGACGTGTCACTGAATCTAATGTGGCGCCCTCTAGCAGTCATAAAGTACTGTGTTAAAAAAATAATTTCAGATAAAAACTCCGTGTTTGGTATCATTGGAAAGGGCGTTACTTATACATTTCAAAAATATATATATTATTCTTGAAATGGTCACAAATTGTTATATATCTCTGGTATTTAAGCTACCCAAACTGGTTGATATAGGGTTTTGTTCAAACTTTCCTTCTTTTTCCAGTGATTTTGACTTTACTCCTTTAGTCATCTTTTACGAGACCCACGTGAATAAGGGTGGTGACACTCAGTATTCCTTTACTTTTTAATGGAATAGGGGGCAAACGAGCAGACGAATCAACAACACCAGTGGCGTCATTGGGGGATGGGGAGAGAGATGGCGGAGGGGTTGGGGTATAAACATCCGTATCAATTCTATCCGTATTTACTCGGTGAAACACAGTTTCACACCGGTTTTCTCTGAGACCGTGGTATCACTCCGGTCGAGCCGGACCGGCCCATGCATGCCGAAACATGGCTCTCAAACGTTAAACGTTAATAATCCGCTTTTCATACCTGATTAATCCCGAAGATTACAAAGTACATTGTTTATAGCAATGAGAATAAACAACGCAATTTGTAATCGTGTCATATTTTAGTGGAGGTCAATGAATTCTTTATCTAGTTTGTCTACATTTTAATGTATCTTAAAATAATACATGTTGGCTTTATTAGATACTAATATTATTGAACTAAATGCAATACATGTTGAATGACATTCAATAACTAGTCAATGTAAATTTTCCTTGTAGCTCGTCGAGAAATGAGTGTAAATTTACCGTTTCTCACATAAGATATTTGATGTTTTCGAGAAACTATCACATAAACAGAACTATGCAGAAATAACAGGAAACAAACTGTAAAAGATTACAGGCATTTAAAAACAAGCAAGTATTAAGTACACACTAGCTGAGCCCTGCGGATAACGCCGTGTGGGGCAATGCTAGTCTAAAAAAACTGGACAAGTACGAGCACCAAGGGTTCTGCACAAACCTGTAAGAAGGTATTTAATATTATGTAAATAAAATTTATGCTTTTCGCAATTTTTCCTTTATCTGTGCTATCAAACGTTGGTTTATACCAAACTGCAAGATTCTGAATGTGAACTCCGAAAATTGTCGTCGCATTGTTTTGAGTATAAACTCAGAATCGAAACCTACAGGGTGACCTGTACGATCTATATGCTGTATAAGTTTATGCCCCATTTCCAGTCAATGACAAAATGAAATGATCAGTGGTTAGCCTCCAAAGTCTATTTCTTTATAACAGTGTGTAGATCAGTCGTTTTGTGTAAACAACCCTTTTGATTTAAGCTAGATTGTGACCTGTTCTTACATTTAGTTCAGGCTTTCTATAATTTATACTCTTGATTGTCGGCAATTGATGGAACTTGTTAAATACATTGCATATAATCAGTAATATAACCGGTCAGTATTGAAGCTAATTAAAGTAGTGGAATAGGGACAAGCAAGTTAAATTCTAGAACGGTTTCTGTAGGTCCTTTAATATTTTATTCTGGCACAATTAATGTATTTTATGTATTCAAAGAAGGACTTAAATAAAGCTCAATGTTTGGAGAAAGCTATGAACTACTCAATCAATAAGTAAAACAAACTTATTTATACACACGTCACAACTTGCGAGGTCGACTTTGACGTTTGACATTTAACCTTATAACACCGTATAATTTCACTATGACGTCACACGAAAACCGGCTTCATTCAGTAATGAACGCGACGTACTATCAGTACCTACTGATATCAGTGCGATATGTTATACATGGCGACGGAAGGCTACGATCTTATAACTGCGCTATATCTTAAAAGCTGTACCTGAATAAATAAATTCTCCGGTACTAGACGAAACATACCTACACAGATTTTTATGAAACACTGATATGACAGTTCGTATTGATTAGGAACGTCGTTCACTATGATGCGAGTGCGCAATGTCCTTGGCTATGGATTTAACAATAGACAACTTTCACACGAATATTTAAAAACGTCTCATTCTAAATTTAAATGGTACCTATCTTTGTTTGCAACGAATATTCGTCTGCTTATGACCTTGTTTACGATTTAATTTATTACTACATATAATAATACTTAGTTTTTTTATAAGTATGTATATGTATTTTATATCATTTAATATTTATATAGGAATTTGGAAGTCGAAATATTTAGTTCATTTCTAGAAAGTGTAGAAAGCTGATATTTTTACGATGAGACTTAATGTGTCGCTTTTGTTCGTTTGTTTTTCGACTACCGGCCTCAGGCGTCAGGTGTATTATATTTTTTGTTAAAGACATTACCTGTACTAGGAATAAATCTTGTGTCGTGGGAGACTTTACAAACATACATTCAGTGGACACAAAGGACATCTTCTCGGAACAACATTTTTTGGATCACACTAGTGTTGTACCATGTGGGGTTTGAACCCACAACACTTAACGCATTAGAAAACGACTTGCAGACTATTACGCTATCTGTGCAGTCATTTAACAAGTGATTTATCATCAGGCAACTCTTATTATCTTCAATAGATGTCAGGTTCTTGCAGCTAATTCTGTGTCATAATGTCTTCTAGTTTAATTTCTTAGTTACATTCTGTTTCTATCTTGATGTTCTAATTTCGTCTTTCCTCCTTTCACCAGCGACACAAAAGACGTAGTGTTCAGAAATCCACGCCACTCGTCCAAATATCTGCTCGCTGACTGCGGAGATGGTGCTGAAGCGGACCTGCTGGGCACCACCCCGCCCCGCTCCAGGATCCGTGACAAAGAGAGGGGCAGGAAGTTAGTGTAGATTTGTTATTGTGTGCTTTTCTGTGTGTTGTTTTGTTTCGTGTGTACTAATGCGTATGTTTGTTAATATATTACTTAAAATACGTAGATTATTTGGTCACGTATGTATAAAAGTATCTATTGTATCAACTTTTTGGCTTTTTCTTTCAAAATCCCATGTTTTTTTTATATATGCAAATTCCAATCTCCTTTTTGTTATATCTGCACTGTCGTGAAACTTTACTGCTCTTACCCTAATTAGTATTTCTCTCACACTATCTTCTTTTTAATTACTAATCACCTTTTTATTAAGTGGTTACATCATAGAGTCACGATTTTTTAATTCTGATGATCCTTTCCACACGCATGAACGCTTTAATTCATTTTTTAAATTATATTTGTTACTAGCTTATAACGCACGACGACGCTGTCGATTATCGCAGTAAATAATAGTCTATGTCCTTACTCGAGAATCAAAGGGTCCTCTATGGTGAATTTCATCCAAATCGGTTCAGTGGTTTAGTAATGAAATCGCGGCGTTGCCTGTACCGCGGGTAATACACAAAAAATAAACGGAAACGATGGAAAAATAAAAAAATACTGTTATAGACTTTCTCATCATTATATTTGTAACCCGATTAGGACGAAGTTTTGTTTGTATGTTCCACCGTAGCTCGCGTAGCACCTAAACTACTGAACCGATATCAATGAATGAAATGCCAATATTATTGGTAATAATAACCCGGGTGACATAGGCTATATAAATTTTATTTACAGTTTCTTATACGTTTTCTTGTTCAAACAAGAAGTTGAGGAAATACTCAATAAATACAAACAGTATGTACAAACAACGAAATAAATGTTCTAGGAAAGTCCACAGTGTTGCTTAAGTGCCTACAAAACATATAATATTGTATGTGTAATTTGCCATTTGGTTAAGGTGTTTTCACGTTATAATGTTAAATCAATAATGTGCGATATACATTTGTCACGAAATGTTAGTTCATACTGCCTGGCTAGCAGCAATCATGATCCATTAATTTTTAAAGTTATTTGTTCAATACTAAGTGTTGCTTAATAATAACCTAATACTAGATTTAGCCTTCGGCTGTTCGATTAATATACCTACATAGTTTTTTTATGTGTGGTCCTGGCAAATTGCACTGTTGGCCTAGTGGTTTAAGCGGTCACTACGCCGCTTGCTACTGCGCCAAGTGCCATGGGTTCAAATCCCATGTGGGACATCACTTTGTGTGATCCACAAAATGTTGTCCTGAGTCTGTGTGTTCTATGTGTCCGTTACATGTATGTTTGTAAAGTCCCCCGCGACACAGGATGTATATTCCTAATGCGGGAGTTGTCCTCTACTACCCTGATAAAAGCATAAGCAAAATCCAAGAGTGGTGATCACCATACTCACTGCAATGCAGCATGGTGATCCATTGTGTTACTTCTGCATTATTGAGCCTCCGATCTCACACTTACCAATGGAACACGACAGCACAAATGCCGTCCTTTTAAGCTCATCCTCTATGCAAGGTTAGTACCGCCCCGGTCGAGCCGGCCAGTTCGTGCTGAAATCAGTGTGGCTCTACTTTTTATTTGTTTTTAATACATTTCACTCGTCCAACTAAGTGATTACAGCTACGTGCTTATCTATTATGATAAGTGATCGAAGAATTTATTATAATCGCAACTATCAAGGTCATTCACGTGACCTTACTAAATAAATTATCAAATCGAGGCAATCGAACTGATCTGATTGTGGAACCAGGAGTTGAACAATGGAAGATACTACATGAACCCTCAGCGTTTGCAAACTCCCACCCACCAACATGAAATAATGAGTTATTTCAACATATACATGTGGGGGAACGGGTATAATGTTCCACCCAACACAAAGGGAGGAACCTCCGACCAGGCGAGGTGATCATGCCTGGCGGGCCACTGCCCAACAGTCGATGTTGGGATGTTGTATATACTCGTATGATAATCGGCGCGAGAACTATTGATTGCGCGATTCAGGATTTGTAGTTACTCTGTGTAGTGCGTTACTTCGTAGTTCAGTGTATCTTCGGTAGATGGCGCTGTAGTAGGTTATTTTTGTGTTATATGTGGAAGTCGCCACATACATATACAACACGTGATTAATACAGAATTATAGGAATGGGCCACAAGCATTCCAATATTCTGTGCTATGCCAGAAAAGGCACCTATCTCAGCATTTTGTTGCAGTTCGAAGGACTGCAGCACTGGTATTACGATAATGCCCGCGCCCTATCACATTATATTAATGTTTAACTTGTTTGAACATACAATATACTTACATACTCATATTCATCATATTCACACACTTGTGCACTATAATATCTCCTGCGTAGTTGGTTGGTCTCCGTTGAGACTGGCCGCCGTGGCCGTAATCGGCTAGGAGACTATCATACATACATTCAGGTCTTTATTCCTGAAGGTTAGTAATAGGTGCTATAAACGCCCATATTTTTCGGAATATAAATTTAGTTCAATTTATGTAATGGTGTGCAAGCTTATTGAGCCCACTATAGAATCGGGAGAAAGTGACGTTTGGACTCTTTGGACATTTCATAGATTTCCTTCCTATGGTACACCTAGTTCACCGTTTAAAATGGTGGTCTTTAGTCGGTTCGAATTCGACATAACCACCAGTTAATGGTATCCGAGGCACAAATATGCAGATTGCAGGTTCTTGACTTAGAAATCTGAGGTACTCGGTGAAAATTGAAACATTTGATGTTTCTGAGATAGTGGTAGGTATCACTCCGGTCAAGTTGTTGTGCTCCGAGGCATGGGTCTCCTACAGAATTTTTGGCATGCCCGTATATGTATTTGGTCTATATAATAACTACAATAACAATATATAGGTATATAATATATAACACACAGCACAATTGTGATTTGTTATATAATATGTACGCAACCTTCTAAGCCCATCAATTAGGGGCCAAAAACTAAGTTGGCGGTGTATGATGTGATTTTTAATGCTGCGTCACACTTATTCGCATATTATTATTGTAGATGTAATGACTTCAGTATCCATTGATACATACACACACACATCGACATTTCTGTTGTGTATATTAAGAATATTTTAGATCTACTTTATCTGGGGTATTTTACATTTTTAATGTAATACGAGGTAAATGACTAAACGATCACTCAATCTAAAAGGCAATGCAACTTTATTCTTTTAAAAACAAAGTTATGTTGGTGCGAAAATAACTTTCATCCGCGCAAATAACACAATAATTTCATTTTGATACATAGATAGAAAAACTCTTTATGCACACCATGATATGACAGAGTTACAAGTCATTATATAAAATGTGATTGTATAAAATGTCCAATATGTAGTGTACAAAGGGCGGCCTTGTTGCCAAAAACAATCTCTTCCAGGCAACCTTAGGATTTATCAAATTGTTTCGACGATACAGTAGCAAACGACTGTGCTTTGAGACATGCAGTAGTGTTCATGTGATGGTGTTGTATCATCCGATCTTGAGAAAGCCATGCTGCTCGTCCCGGATGCCCGGTTGTCCCTTATTCAATGAAAAATAGATTGTTATAAACACCATAGCTGATATCGACTGTCTCGGTGAAGCAGGGGTAACGTACGCGACTACTCTGCTTGGTTTCCGGGTCGGACCAATAATGTTTGTATGTTTTGCAAATGCTTGTTATGAAACTTAATGGTTCTATGTATAATATAAATTTGTAAAAAAGTATAGGTATATAAGTATTCTTTCAGTCAATCTAGTTGTCATAGTATAAGCTCAGCTTAGTTTAAAACTAGATGGCGTTGTGTGTCAGATGTCATAAACTTTCTTTTACTAGCTTTTCAAGCGTCGCCGCCCGCGGATAAATCGGTTATCGCGATGAAAAGTAGCCCATGTCTTTCCTCAGGAACCAAAGTATCTCTATGCCAAATTTAATTAAAATCGGTACAGTGGTTTAGCTGTGAAACCAGAAGAGACTGAAAGAGGGGTACTATCTCATTTATAATATCATAGTATGGATTATTTTGACTATACACTATCACTTTATATTTTAACAGTATTTCTCACATTTTACTGAAAAAATTGACGATGTTATCTTAACAATTATGAAGAAAAATTATACTCACACATAAAAAAACGACGTAGAATCAAACACACACAAGCACAGGCCCTGGTTATTGAAAAATAACAAAGTATATGACCTCCAAAAATCTCAACAATAGTATTGTCATTTGTGAGTTGGCAAACGTGTTTCTCATTTAAATATGCCAATTATATATAATAACTAGCTGAACCCCGCGGTGCTACCCGCGGTACGATGATAACTGCGGGCAACGCCGCGAGGCGAAGCTATATCTTTATAAATAGTAGCCTATGTGTTATTCTGATGTATAAGCTATATTGTGGTAAAGTTTCATTCAAATCCATTCAGTAGTTTTTACGTGAAAGAGTAACAAACATCCATACATACATACATCCATACTTACAAACTTTCGCCTTTATAATAGTAGTAGGATGTTGTCTACACATCACCCATTATCAGCACCTTTAATAGTCCACTGCTGGACTCTCTTTGTATAGAAAAGACTACTAGGTATACCAAGTGGACCTCAAGGGTTTGGTACCTTTTTTTTTTCAAGATTTCCTTTTCTTTCTCTCATGGGATGAATAGGGGTGATGACAATCCGTATTTTTAATTCATCATTACATCGATCTGCACATTTTTTTTCCTAGAAATAGGGGGCAAACGCGCAGACGTATCGCCTAACACCAAAGGCATCACAAGTGCGTTTGGGGGCTGGGGCAGGGGATGGGGTATGAGCCACCGGTATCCTCACTCACTCGGTGCTCACACAGCGCAAGCGCTATTTCACACCGGTTTTCTGTGAGGCCGTGGTATCACTCCGGTCGAGCCGGCCCATTCATGCCGAAGCGTGGTTCTCCCACGGTTTAAACATACCTAAACAGATGTACATTTATATCTCTGAAGAGATAACCCTCATTGTTAGCGCCGCCGCCGTTGCCAGAAAGAGTCATGTTATATTTTTTGATTTTATCTTCTTTTTCTTTCCTAATATATGTATTGATAAATGAATAGTTATTTCCCTTGGTCACTGCAGCAGTGAACCACTGGACCTATTTTGTTAATTCTTTGTTATTCGATAGCCCATTTATATAGGAAGGTTTGAGGTGTGGGTATTCATCTTAATTGTGAGAGTGACACTGAGTACCTATATAAAATAAAAATAATAAATATTAAAATCACCTTAAGTGTATATTTTCACACGTTATTTTTTTAATAATTAAAATGTGTTAGGCCATTACATTTTAGGCCATTTTTGATATAAAATATGAAAATAAATGATGTGAAACGATGAATTAATTATTATTATATATATTAGTAATTGCATGTCAAGTGAATTGACAATTATCAGAATAATTACTTATAATATTTTGTAATTCTGGGTGTTTGGAATTCTATAAAATCTTTTCCTTTTGTACGAAGAAAGATAACGTTCTCAAAACAAGGTAGGCCCACCCTTTCTATCTCAGGCGTAGTGGCATATTGTGATGGTTCAAACGGATCGATACACCACCCTGCACCGCAAAGCTCAGCAGGGTGATAAACGGAGGTTACACTTGAAAAAACTAAAACCATTTCGCAATGAAATGAAGAAGTGTATGAACGAGGATGTCGAGTGAACTACGAGAATGGAAGAAGATTCATTGCCATCGGTTCCATTGACGAGGAGGGTAGTAAGATGATGTATGAATATAATTTGTTAATTCGCTATCTGGTATGGGCTCTAATAGACGTGTACCAGGATCTCCGAGTTCGTATTATTAGGTCTTATATATGTCCCCGCCTCATCAACTACCACCAACTTATGTCAGAAAGTATGAATTCTCTCTTATAGAGAGAGGACAGTTCAATTCAGCTATATTTATTTATTTCGACTACAAGGATGACACAGTTGTTTAAGCGGTCGCTATGTCGCTTTGTACTGAGCTGATTGTTGTGTGATTAAACCCCACATGTGACAACGTACTGTGTGATCCACTAAGAATATATCCCAGAACGGGCGTTGTCTTTAAGATCAAAAAAATATACCAAAATGTTTCTGAATTTTTTTTTCCTAAAAGAGTTTTTTTTTTACTAGAATGAGACTTATCCGCATGGTGACAGATTAAGAATATAGGATTGTCATCACCCCTGTTTATCGAAGTAATACCCTATTAAGGGCTCCTACACATAACTCCGATGCGATGCGGCGGGAAGTTCTTGCGGTGGTGTATTCATGCGAGCTCGCAGATATTTGCGATGCGTTGCGAATTCGCAGTCATGTGTGGGAGCCCTAAATAAAGATACTATGTCCTAAATGGGATTCAGAAAAAAAGGCGAAGACAAGAGGTGACAAATATAAAATACATAACACCAGAGATTGAGAACCTCCTCCTATTTTGAAGCCCATTAAGTATTATTTAAAATGCAAATGATAGTACATCGGTGCTGGCATTGTAAGCTGATATTATTGATTTAATGTATGAATGTGATACAGCTTATCGCGCTATCACTGCTATCATGGAGACGCAAATACACATTGTTGTACTGTTCGTTTTTTGGCGGAAGTCGCCCAATTTGTTTGACAATCCACTTTTTTATTCACCTTGAAAATTTTGTTTGTGCGTTTAAATTTGCTACAAACGATCAAGTTTAGTAATGATTCAATGGATAATCTTTTGTGCTAATGCTTTGGTTTTATTGTTTTTGTATTTTTGTTGGCAAAGGCCTACGTCTAAAACTGGGTAGAAAGAGACTGAGATAGATAGATTATTTAATCCCAAGATTATTTGAGGTCGGCTACAAATTCAACCGGATTTAAATGAATATTAGTTTTTTTCATGGAGCAACTGGCATCGAACCTCCGCAAATGATAATGAACTGAATTCGAAGGTTTAAGTTGTTATCAGCATATTGTATACCTATTTAAATACGACATAAGTAATTAGGAGAGAGAATGAAATGTTTTGCCATAAATATGTTGCCTACTCAATATTTTTTTTTTTTTCAATTTGATATGAAGGAGTAATGTGTAACATTGAAAGGAGATGAAGTTATAATAATTCATTAACACATCTCATCCTCTGACGTCAAACTTATGTATTGTATGTATACACGGTACATGTACCAATGTTTTTTTTCAAATTTTTGTCTGTTTGTTCCGGGTAATCCCTGGAACAACTGGACTAATTTTGACGGCACTTTTACTAGCAGATAGCTGTTGATATAAGGAGTAACTTAGGTTTTTAAACTAACGGCTTTACCCGCGGTTGTTGTTGTAACGCGGGGCTCAACTAGTCGTAGATAAATTACACCCAGACATAAAAAAATAATACATAATAAGCAAAATGTATTCCATTGGGAACAAAAAGTTGAAGATAATACAACTCGACTACCTAAAAGAATAAGTAAATAAAATTAAAGGTACTTGTTTTTCATTTTATTTTAAGTTAACAGTTTTTCGGTAAAAGCCAATGCAACTTTTTGTCTGTCTATTTGTTTCGGTAAATCTTATTTTAATGATTTTGTAGTTTAGTCGCTACGATAGAACATACAAACATATCTGTACTGTCGAAACTATTACCTTTTAGCTTCGCCGTAGTCGAGTAATAATAAAAAATGGATGGTAGTAACAATAAGAATAGATTAAAGACAAGACGATTTCTATACTATAGTTATTACTCCGTACTCAAATAATTCTATGTTCATACCGTTACACAGCATTTTTAGTGTACATTTTCCTTAACAAGAAGTTAAAAATCAAGACAAAAACAAATTTTTGATCATCGGAATATTCCGCTCACGTTGGACCAACCCAACTAGTGTACCTCGACTTGCTGTTATTAACTAATCTACTTAAAAAAGCACCCCTAATGCGAAATATCCATCTAATCAACGAAGTTCACAAAGACTCAGATATTTTTTCGTGTCAATTGAGTGTACTCGCAAAATGACTTGTAAATTTAATTTGTTACGAAACCTAAAAGAGTTGCAATATTTTGTTTTATATTTTTAATTTTAAGATAGATTATTCATTTTATTGAGTTTATATCTCGTTAATGTCTGTTTCTTTGTGTGTGTGTGTGTGTGTGTGTGTGTGTGTGTGTGTGTGTATGTAATAATAAAAATGTAAATAAACCTCTTTATCGCATTAGGGCAACCTGTAATGATAGTGAAGGTGATGTTATAATAAATAAATAAATAAGTGTGGCGTCAAAAGTCGAGAGAAAAGTCAATGTTGTTGTTGAGAATGTATCGATGTTTTTTTTTTCCATCAGCACTTTTATATCAAGCATGCAACGTATCAGGATGTTGTTGATATTTGTAGTACTGTTGTTACTGGTATGTCTCACACTCTTGAGAGGTTCCGGTTAATATGTCGCTGGTGGCAAATTACTATTTACGTGTAATTTTATAGACAACGAAAGTTTTATGTAGGTATTTTATTAATTACCAACTTTGCTTATAAACTTGAACCCCCATAAGTAATCTGTGAAAAACGTCGTGGGTAGTATATTTATTAAGTTTAGTTTTCTTAACAACAAACCTATGTACATTTTATAATAATATGCTACTGTTTGTGTTCCTTAATTGAATAAATAAATAAATAAATGACATCCTACGATAATCATTTGACGTTTATAAAATATAGTCAGTTTAAGCTGAACTACATTCCTCCCGAGTAATTCGCAAAGTAATGTGACGACTTCGACATACGACAACAAAAACAGTATGTTTTTACAGCACCATCTACCGGATATACACCAAACTACGTAGTAACGAACTGTACGCAGTAATTACTAATCCTGCATCGCGATATAGAAGTTCTCGCGCTGATATAGCATATATTATGTATTATAACATCATCAACCGTTAGAACGTGGCCCGCCAGGCATGAGGACTCGCCTGGTCGGAGGATCCTCTCTTTGTATTGGAGGGACATGACACCCGTTCCTCCACAGTAGGTTGGAGCCGGTTTCAAGTTTACTACCATACGACTGGACTACGATTTTTTTAAGTGGAGGGATTATATATTCGGTAATTTTAAGTTACCAAGTATATCTATAATAATATTTGAAATGAACAAACATTGCTGTTATCACCGTGGATTGGTGTTGATATATGATAAGTAGGTGATGATTCACGTACGGATTCGCAATAGACCATCTGACCTAAAAATACATCCTGCTGATATGATTGAAAAGAAATTCTTTGGTACATTCATGCTTTTCTAGATAATTTATAAGAAAAATATCGGTGCTTGATTACGGTATCTATACAAATATATAAAACTAGCTGACCTGGCGAATTTTGTACCGCCATATTTATTTTCAAGAATATTTTCTTAATTATTGAAAAATTCGATTTAAATTTTTAGGTCCACCTCAACTTCCCGCAGGGCAGCAGAAACGATCGCAGCGCTTGCCGCGGCAGAAATGTCCAACAACAGGGGCCTAGTGAAACTTGTCAATTGGCAATTGTTTTAAAAATGGGTCGCTATTGTTGTTGTAAACGGCAAAAATAACAGCAAAAATAATAGGTGCAAATATTATATTTTTTGTAAAGCGTGCTGGAAATTAAATCACGGACGGCAGCAATATTTTTGCACTTGCCGTTCCGGTTGTAAGTGCAACTGTATTTAACTCCAGTGACAGCCCAAGAGTTATTGATTACGTTGTTGTTTTATAGGGTGTTAAGGTCACCGTTATTTGCCGAATTATGATGGCTCGTATTAAATAACTATTATATTAAATATTTTAAATCCAATTTTTTATTACTGTTTGTAAGATATACCTCTAAAATATTATTTATTATATTTCTATATATTATTTATTTTGTAAGTATTATTTTATATAAAATAGTACTTACAAACTCATCATCGTATTATTTATCGTCATTCACCATTTGACAAACGGCCCTATAGTTGCGTGTGTGAGATGGCGCTATTGTCGTGTATGTTCTCAATAGGCCTAAGGAAATATAAAATCTCTGGCTTTCTTTTAATTTTCCTTTTCATCGAAAGTTATGCGCGTACATACATATTTGTGAGAAATTTTCATTTGTATAGATTTAAGTCTTTTTGTATATACAAATTAAAAACTTTTTTTGATAAATGCATATAAAAGTATATACGGTAGGTACCTACTTACATCCGAACCAGTTTTTTTAAATTTATTGTCTGACTGACTGTCTGTCTGTCTGTCTGTCTGTCTGTCTGTCTGTCTGCCTGCCTGTTTGTTCTGGCTAATCTATGAACGAATGGATGAATGGATTTTACGTTACTTTCACAAACAGATAGGTGATGATATAAGGAGTAACTTAGGCTACTTTTTTTTAGTCTCGCTTCGCCCTGCGGCACTAACCTCGTTACTACAACAACAGCCGCGAATAATAGCGCGGGACTCAGATGTACCTAATACCCATTAATATTACCGCATAAGTGTATGACGCATGCTTCTTTAACTGTTGTATTTGATAGAAAAAATCGTTTGACCTGTCATAGTTTTAATGAAACCAGTTTTAAGATTGTTCAGCAAATCAAAAAATTTAAACAAGCTGCTCCGAAATACTGGTTATTAAATAGTATAATTGTAGGACATGATACACAGCTATATCTAGAATGCCTAGCTAGGAAAATGAGTGTTAAAACACTAAAGTATTTTCAATAAATCTTTGTTATTTAATTTGTTTTTCAATAATAAACACAATATCGTGTGCGTTCATAACACAAGTAGGTACTCGAAATGTCTGGAAAATAAAAATAACTGATTGAAAGTTGAGTACACGGGGGACGCTACATTTGTAAGTACACACACACCCCAGAGGTTACAAGTAAGAAATTTTAACTTGACTACGTATTTTTTTTGATAAAGATTAAATACTCTATGCCACCAGCAGTAGACAAATTATTCATTAAAATCGTTTCAGTAGAGGCACTACGTTCGAACATGCACACATATATGTACTGCCAAAACTATAACCCTTTTTTATATTTTAGCTCCCAACATGACTCTGCTCTGCTTGATGGAAAGCATGATCAGAATCCGAGTGTGGTGTTTACCATCCCCAATGCAAATAAGGATAATGCAGCGTGGATCACCATTGATGACCCACACTAATAGTAATAAAATAATAAATATTTCGGACATCTAACACACAACGCCATCTAGTCCCAAGCTAATAAATTAATAAATAAATAAATATTTCGGACAATTTATTAACACACAACGCCGTCTAGTCCCACGCTAAGCAGAGCTTGTGTTATGGGTACTAGACAACTGATATAAATACTTATATACTTTTTTTTTTGTAAATACATACATATTATACATAGAAAACACCCAAACTCCGTAACAAATATTTGCAGATCATACAAACATTTGGTCCGACCCGGGAATCGAACCCGAGACCTCAAGCACAGCAGTCGCTTACGCTACCACTCGCGCCACCGAGGCAGTTAAAGAGAGAGAGAGAAGAGAGAGAAGAGAGAAGAAGAAGAGCTTGTGTTAAGGGTACCTACTAGACAACTGATAATAATACATATATACTTTTTTTTGTGAATACATACATATTATATATAGAAAACACCCAAACTACGAAACAAATATTTGTACATGACACAAACACTGATTTGAACCTGAGACCTCAAGCTAGCAAGACAGCAGTCGTATTCACTACCACTGCGCCACCGAGGCAGTCACACTATGGCGGTCTAGTGAGATGCTTTTTCACGCTCCGCTTAAAGGGTCCGGGATCATAATGGGATGTAAACACGTGCGCTGGATTCACCCTTCCTCTGGCTTCGGCAAAGTCGAGTAAAAACAAGGATAAATATATGAAAACAAATATACTTTTATTATGAATAAGGAATTTTGCTCGCGTATATCTTTCGGGGATGCCCGGCTTTACAACGATCGCAACGAGATGGTCCCTTCATCCTTTAATTTTTTTTCTTTATGATATTATAGTGGAACAAACGAGCAGACAGGTGACCTGATGGGAAATGACAACTACCGCTCACGGACACTTGAGAATACCAAGAGACACAAGTAAGTGTGTTATCCCTCTTTATATATTCCTTCCACTATAGCTATATATACTCTGTGGAATCAAGTAAAAAATATATCGCTTTTCTTTATGGCCGTTTTATCTATCACTCCGGTCGAGTTCTGTAGTAACATGACACGATATACCTACTAGCCCACCAATCCATGAATGAAACAAATAATGAATTATTAAAAAAAAACCCGACCTATTAAATTCAACTGAAAATATAGAAAGAACAGAAAAGAAAAGGTTTTTTTTTATTTTGATATACCCAGTGTCACTCTCACGACTAAGACGAATCTTTTGACACAACTCACATTAAAATACAAGACATTTAGGCTCTAGGGCGTGCCAAAGAAATATACATACATACCGTGGGAGAGCTTCTTCATGAATGGGCCGGCTCGACCGGAGTAATACCACGGCCTTACAGAAAATCGATGTGAAACAGTGCCTGCGCTGTGTTTCACCAAGTGAGTGAGAATACTGGAGGCCCATACCCCAACTTCTCCCCCATTCCTCTTGCCATCCCCCAAAGGCCGGTAACGCCCCTGAGACACCTCTGGTGTTGTGGGTGTCCATGGGAGGCGGTAATCGCTTACCATCAGGCGATACGTCTGCTAGTTTTCCCCCTATACCATAAAAAAACATACATACCTAAACTCAAAATCCATAACCCTGCTTCTTTCGCAGTCGGGTAATAATGTTATTCCTTAAAGTATAGCTTAATCTCTGTGACAGCTATCAGTATAAAGGTGATAATATAAAAATCAAAGTAATTTCCTCGGTTTCGTAGTTATTTTGCACAAAGATCTAGCTACTTATCTATTTCTTAATATATAAATAAATACGTACAACCCGTCATCAATATCTGCGAACCTGGCTTAATGACGTCATGCAAACTAGAGAGTTGATATTTCGCTGACCAGATAAACAATAAGCAAGTATTACGAAAGCAAGAATAATACACGTGCGTCGGCGCTTGCGTTGGCAACGGTACTAGGTAGGCGAAGGCGGGGTGATACATGGGGAAGCGAGAGGTGAAGCGCATTCAAGCCGGGTGCGCAGATATTTCCGACGCGTAATAGATGTAAGATTTAAAAGAATTACAATGACAATGCATTTTTTGGTGTTAAAAACACGTGTGTATAGATTTTTCCTTATACCTAATAATATTCTCAGAATCGTATGAAGTTCGTTGACATGTTTGTTTTACAATAAGTTGAAATTTTAACACACTCACATTATTATCTCATATCAATTTTTATCATGTGAGTTTGAACATATACCTTCGACTTCCTCAATCAATCTTTAATATTCATGACCTACCTTTTATGCATCAAAAATCACTCCTAATCGAATGACATGTGGCATCCATACTACTATTATAAATTCGAAAGTAGGTAACTCTCGGTCTATTTTTTATTATTTCACTTTTATTATTATTTCACGGCTAAACCGCTTTCAGTGAAATTGGGCATTTTTTATGGGATGAGGCTAACGAACCCATAGACACCTGCAACACCAGAGATTTCACAAGTGCATTGCCGGCCTTAAAAGTTTGAAGGTCGTATTGGTCCAACGGGAATACCGCAGGCGACAGTTGATTCCACAGTTTTGTTGTGGCAATTAGTTACGAGTACTTTGATTCTTGAGAATCAATCAATCATCGGCTACTCTTTACCACGTTAACCGAGATACACGAGGGCGGAGCCGAGGCTAAAAGTTAGTACTCAAATACATCATACTGCACACGACATTGGAAGTACCTACTTCCCACACTCCATACTTGTCTACATTATCATGTCAATTCTTAGGAAAAATATGTGAAAATTGTATTGTCATCCTAACTATACATTTCATACATATATAACAACATGTTCTCACTTATATAAACCAAATTTTTACCCACACCATACTGAGTTAGCACCGATATTTCAACCAGGTCAAAACGAAAAAAGCCTTATAGGTACCACCTACCCGTTTGGTCAGCGTTAAGTTTGGTAATGCAGGCCAAAACCTCATTTGTAGGGAGATATCTATACTAGAAGTTTACTATTCAAGTTTGTTAATAATTATGTAAGTTAAGTGATTCTGATTTTTATAGTTAGTTATTATTATAGATGTACAAAAAGTAAAAGTTGGCTCCAAATACTAATTCTAAGCGAGTGAAATTTTGGACAGTTGCAAGCAGTTGCTAAGTGATACAATCAAAGTCTTAAAGCACTAAAAGCCACAACAGTCGTTTACACTCTGTATATTTAGACCTGTTTCGAAAAACTGGTGATCGTCGACCTGTTAAAACCGGATTGAGCAGATAAACAGGTCCAAGACGCAGACGTCCTTTAAGAATTGACTGCTTCACTTCCATATACTTACCTACTAATTTGTTTTTTTATGGTTTAGGGGGCAAACGAACAGTCGTATCGCCTGATGTAAGCGATTACCGCCGCCTATGGACACCCACAACACCAGAGGCGTCATAAGTGCGTTGCCGGACCTTTAAAAAGAAGTACGCTTTTTTCTTAAAGGTTTGAAGGTCGTATTGAACCGAGAATACCACAGGCGATAAGTTCATTCCACAGTTTTTTTTATATCATTCACCATTTTTATTCGGCTACGGCAAAGGAAGGGTAATATTTTTGGCAGTATATGTATGTTTCGGTGTTCGACTGTAAATTACTGAACCGATTTTAATGAATGAGGACCTGGGTGACATAGGCTATTTAACTGCCTCGGTGGCGTAGTGGTAGCGTATGCGACTGCTAAGCAAGAGGTCTTGGGTTCGATTCCCGGGTCGGACCAAATGTTTGCATGACCTGCAAATATTTGTTTCGGAGTTTGGGTGTTTTCTATGTATAATATGTATGTATTTACAAAAAAAAAGTATATAAGTATTTATATCAGTTGTCTAGTACCCATAACACAAGCTCTGCTTAGCTTGGGACTAGATGGCGTTGTGTGTTAGATGTCCGGAATATTTATTTATTATTATTATTATTATTATTATTTTTATTTTCACATTTTATTAATCTCCCTAAACGGGGTTTTTTTCCGATTTCACGGGCCGTAGCCAAGTGTAATCAGGTTTAAGTGATGGTGTATGTGGATGAACTTGAAGATGTAGTGAGGAATTTGCGAGTAAGTCTACAGGTATTTAATAAAACTGCTTTTTGAAGCAAGTACAATGAGTGTTGTGGCATTTCTAAAATGTCTAGACTACGGTGAAGGCTTTTAGGTACTATTCCGGTTGCAGATATAACTATTGGGACTATATGGATATTTACTGCTTGCCATTGCCTTTTCAGTTCTATTGCCAGATCTTGATACTTGGTAAGTTTTTCAGCTATTGTAGATTGTATATTATGGGTGTTCGGGACTGCTATGTCTATGAGATATACGGTTTTATTATTATTATTTAATTTAGTCAAAAGTTAAATTTACTTAGTAGTAATATGTAGTAGTTTTAGTTTTTTTATCTTTTTCTTGTATTTGTTTTCTTTTATTAATAATTCATTGATTATTATTTATTTATTAATGTTAGACCTCAAATTATTTTAATAAGTTAATAGATAAAAGGCTGAAACATAATAAACCTACATTTATTATTGAAACCGTGGTTATTATTTATGATGTTGTCAATGACATTAATATTTAATTAGTTAATAGTACGTTTTAATATTGATTTGGTATCCGAGTTCGGAAAATAAGTAGAACATAAAAAATTACAGTAATCTGAACAAAGACATTTATTATAATAGCATTTATTGTTGAGTAGTTAATATACATAGTTTACTCGTTTATTGGGTCACATGTAAGTATTTAAACGATCAGAAGATTTAAAAAATGCCTCTTTCTGACGAACTGTAAATAAAGATCTCGGCGAGACTTATGATATTCTGAAGACTAGTAACTACTCGTATTTAGTTGCCGAGATAATGTCTTTTTGCTTTCAACGTCTATCTCTTATTAATTGGTTTTTTGTTTAACTGCCGAAATGACTCAATTCTGCGTAATGGACAGCATGAGTAGAATCCGAGAGTGGTGAACCCACACTATGGAGGTCTAGTGAGATATCTTTCACACCTCATTTAAAGGAACCTACCCTAATGGGAGGGTAACACGTGCGGTGCATGGGTTCTAGGTTTTGACGGCTCGGCACAGGAAGGAAACTGATTTTTTTAACGAATTTCTCCTAGACTTTAAGCTAGTAGAATTTATTTAATGTACTGAAACATCACTACAAAGAGAAAAATAACTTAAAACAAAACCTACCTTTTTTTTTACGTGTGGAAGCCCCCTCGGGCCGTCACACCGTCGGGGTTTGCGGCGGGGCGGTGTGTCGGAATCGAACCGACTAAAACCACACGGTGTGCCACTCTGCGCCTGAGAAGGGAGGGGTCCGGAAACTGCTGTTATTAACACGACCGGACCCCTCCCAGAAACAAAACCTACCTATACCAACCCAACCAGTAGTCAGCGTGGTGTAATAAGACATAACTTCGTTTCTAAGGAGAATGTCTGCTTATGTCCAGCAGTGGACTGTTAAAAGCTGTTGATGTGATAGAATTTAACCTAGTTACATTCGTTTAGTGCGCTGTCTAGTGCGCAATTTGCGAACTTCCTAAATACCAAGTCAAACAAAATATAACATGTAAAATGTTCGTTCCGAGTCAATGCCTGCAATTGAGGTCTTGGCCTAGAAATTCTAAAATAACCCAATGTCTGTTATTTTTTAAAAAATTCGCGTTATACAAAAATACAAGCTTGTACCCACAGCGGTTCTTACGTTTCTTTTATGTTGTAGCAGGCAAAAGAGTAGGTGTATAGCCCGATGGTAAGCGGCGTCATAAGTGCGTTACCGGCCTTTGGGGGGATGGCGATAGGGGGATACCCCCGGTTAGGGTATGGGCTTCCGGTATCCTCAATCACTCGGTGAAACACATGATTAAAGTTAATTATTTTTTTTATGTGTGGAAACACGAGCTGTCACTACACCGTGATTTACGGCGGGTGAAATGAAATAAATATTTATTTTGGCAACAAACAAGCAAAATAAAGATACGTGTAAAATAAACTATTTTATATTACCAAGAAGTCGAAATCAGACCGAATAAAACCACACGGTGTGCCACTCTGCGCTTGAAATGAGAGGGATCCGGTAACTGCTGTTATTATGACATCCAAAAATCCAAAAATATCATAGTTTAACCAGGAAATCGTAACAGACAGACAGAGTAACTTTTGCATTTATACCGTACTAACTGACCCACGCAACCTCGTTTGCGTCTACTATTGCCAGTAGCGTGAAAATTTTCCCCCGTTTTTGAAACATTCGTCATTGGTGCTCCGCTCCTATTACTATTAGCGTGACGATATATAGCCTATAACCTTCCTCGATAAATGGTCTATTCAACACTGAAAGAATTTTCCTGAGTCCCTGAGATTAGCGCGTTCAAACAAACAAACAAACTCTTCAGCTTTATAATATTAGTATAGATGAATGATACAACACTTGTAACTTATTTCAATCATTATTTTGTTATCTTTTATCATTATCTTATTACACTCAACATATTTGTGTGAAATGTCCACGTCAAGACGTACTATAAGTATGTATATTATATACAGATATTCTACACGTTGTAATATGATGCAACACCATCGTAATGTTATGACTATCAATTAGAATAGGAGATTATTTGGTTAATGACCTAAGTTGCCGTTCTTTATTAACTTAAATACCCTGTTCGGGTAGTGGTTAGTGTACCCAACATACATAAAATCACGCCTATTTCCATGAGGGACTTACTACAGTCCTGACACACCCCCTTTGCTTCATCCACATTCATCAATCACTGCACGCATGCTCGTTAGTTCCTGGTTCATTTCACATTTCCCCCTTTTGTTTTTGAGTCTTCTACTATCATCCATTCTCTCTAAGTGGCCAAACCATTGAAGCCTGTCCTTCTGAATCCTCTTTCAAACATCTTCTTTCAATCAGCAACGTTCTCTTATCGTTATGTTCCTGACTTGTGTCACTAATATTATCTGACATTAACGTTTAAAATTCTAGAATGTCAGGCAGGCAGGTGATCCGTCTACCCGTTTACATCGTAGTATATTTAGTTTCATTCATATTTCAAGTAATAATATCACCCCTAAGGGTAGGAAATTGTTAGGTTCGTAGCGAAATGTTAATTCGTGCCTTGAAGAGCCCGTTAAGCCGTCGCGTCGCGGTGGTCCCGGATTCTCTACGAACATATTTGGTAACCGTTCCCGGCAGTAGGCCTCTGAAAGGCCCGACAACGGTCTTTTTACAAGACTTCGATATCGTACTCCTATCGTATGTCTTTTTGTACTTTGATTGTAGATTTATGATGGCAGTCGCTCCGAAAAAGACGAAGACGTAGTTTTTGATTAAGGTTCGGAGGAACGGTGGAAAATTATTGAATAAAACATACAGTCGATTACAATTTATCATACTGCAGACACACAGAAGCCGATGAAATTATTATAAAAAAAATAATGTAGAGTAGTTTGTTTTAATACTTTATGTTCCCCATATGGCCCTATGTTAGGGCTGCCATAAATTTGGAGACGCCGACCGGGACATTTAGAACAGAAATAGGGCAAACCATGGATTATTAAAAAAAACAGTAGTAAAGTAATACATATTAACAAAATTTAATTACTTTTCTTTGCCCACTCATATTTTTCCGAAGATTTGACCTTTGCCAATAACTTCTTCTCCCCTTTAACATCATTATAAAATTCTAGGCACGTCATTTTATAATTATTATAAATGCATTGAATGATACTTTCCACTGTGCTTACTGAGTGAATTTCGCTCTATCGTCCACTGCGCTGAAATTAACGAAAAAACACTCCACGTCAGCATTGTGGCCAGGAATTGCAAAAATATATTGACACAATTTAAGAAGATTTACTTTTCTTTCCAGTTCTTCAGTTTTTTCAAAAAAGTATTTCCGTTTTTCTTGCATATCTTTAGCTTTTCATTCATCGGTCATTTCACATTCCATAAATGATTTTAAATACATAAATTCTTCAAACATTGAATCATCTACTGCTATATCTTTTTCATTTAAATATCTTGTAGTTTCTTCTACTTGTTGCCATTGAGGAATATTATTTAAAATCATCCAAGCGAAAACATCAAATTTTGTCAACGGTTCTGTCCACTGTTCCAGATAACGGATAGCACTCACATACAGTGCTAAAGAAATCTCCCGTTTTTTTGTAAAATGCTTCGGATTGATTTGTATTAATTGTGCCTTCATTCTTTAGTTTGTTATAAACTTGTCTTGTGTGATTTCCTAAATATTTATTTTGTAATCTGTCACTCAACCGTTTTTTGTATCCTCTAAAACATTTTTCACATCAATAATAGTAATAACTGATTTTTCAATCTTTTTTATTTGTTTTTTAATCAGAAATGCTTGACTGTGCACAAAAAGAGTGTAAAGTTCTGATAAGGGATTAACGAAAAAATCGACTACAGTTTTTGGGGCATTTGCTTCATTAGCAAAAAATTCTTTCAGTGGCAGCCATAACTTTAGTATGCGTTCAATTGCTGGAAGTAGTGAAAGCCACCGGGTTCTGGAATGTGAGAGTATATTGTTGTGGTCTATTGCTGCATGCTCACAAAAATCTTCAAGCCGTTCCACTCTTACAGTAAATATGGAAAAATACTTGAAAATTTTCAGAACAATAGACTCCACGTCAATCGACATCAGTCGTCGGGTATCAGTTACACGTGTAACTTTTGAGATACAACGAATTGTGTGTATACCGGGACAAATAACTTGATGACCGGGACACCGGGACACGATGCTTTAAACCGGGACATGTCCCGGTGTACCGGGACGTATGGCAGCCCTACCCTATGTGGTCATTTAATGTTCATTTGAAATATTGTTCTAATCAAACGCAATCCACTAATGGCATTCTCGTTATCGTCACTAATCCATTAAATTTATGAATATTACAATACTCGAAAATAGTTTTACACTTCGTTGGGTAGTCGCACATTTTTCGGTTATATAATCAGTGTCCAGTGGGCTCTTAAAGATATAAACGACCTCGTAGGATTAATTAAATAAAAAACGCTAGAAAAGTATGGTAAATAAAATAGTTCAAATATGATTAAATACAAATATTTTGGTATGTCTTGAATTTTTTTTACACTTTCACGCACGCGCACTTTTATATTTTTAACCGACTACAGCGACTCCAAAAGGAAGGGTAATAGTTTTGGCAGGGTATGTATGTATGTTTATATGTTAAACCGTAACCTGATTCCACAGCATTCCGCCATCGCGTTCGGTCGTGAGCTTCGCGTTTTAGCTCCCTCCACGATTTCCCGACCTTTTTCGTCTCGTCTGCAACTGTACGCCGCCAGGTCTGTTTAGGTCGGCCACGTATTTGTTTTCCTTGAGGATTCCAATCGAGTGCCTGTTTGGCAATATGATCGGAATCCCTACGGAGTGTGTGACCAATCCAGTTTCACTTGCGACGTTTGATCTGCTTGTCGATCGGCGTTTCACGGCAGCTCTCCATGAGGTCTTCGTTGGAGATTCTCTTGGGCCAGTAAATACCGAGAATTCTTGTCTATGGCCCGTACAAGACCTTTTAAATAGAAACTTTAACCTATATAAGTATAAACTTGTAGTAGAAAACTAATTTGTAATGTTTTATTGCAGGAATCACTTGGATTCGACACCGGGTTTCCAGCGCCTCTTGCGGGAGAAGAAAGAAGCGATTGATCACCATGATCATGGGTCTCCAGGTGAGTATCGGATATTACCCTAATATATACCTGATGATATGAATTTGTTTTCAAAATCATATGTTCTTTCGTTTCATTTCTAAACAACATGACGTGGTGACGTAGTAAGAATACGGAGTGTTTACCACCTCTGTGGGGGAACGGATATCATGTTCCACCCAACACAAAGGGAGGATCCTCCGACCAGGCTAGGTGATCATGCCTGGCGGCTACTGCCCAACAGTTGATGTTGGGATGTTGTATATATGATAATCGGCGCGAGAACTTTATTTGCGCGATTCAGGATTGGTAGTTACTCCGTGTAGTGTAGTTTGTAGGTACAGTGCGTTACTTCGTAGTTCAGTGTATCTTCGGTAGATGGCGCTGTATGTGGAGGTCGCCACAACCTCTATTAATTCTATGGGTATCTTAAGTTGTAAATCGGTTAAACATTTCCTGAGATTAGCATGCACAAACGTACTGACAAACAGACATTCAGATTAAAATTCTAAAAATAATTGTTTTGAGTTCAATTACTTTTATAATAGTTATCTCCAATGTACCTACAGACAGCTATCAACGATCTTGTTACATGTATTTATATATAGCCTGTTGATTACTTTTGAAAAACAACGAAATTTATGACCAACTATTTTGTAAACACTTATATTACTTACTTACACGATGTCTAGTCTCGAACACAACGAAAATTAAAAATGATAATTAAATAGAACACATGCGTGGGCTTTAAAAGAAGCAAACACCATGATTACAGCTACGTAAATTACCTATCTTAGAACCTGTACAGTCTGATTCATTCGATTTGGCTATTTAAAAATTTAGACTCAACAATTGCCAATGAACTGGGTTGTGTTATATGAGGAGAATTCGCGGTATAAGATCTGCTCACAGTATAAACTGACACTTAATTATATCCAATGATTGGTTCGTAGTATTCAAATTAGCGAGATTCGTGTTAGATTCTGTTAATGTTAGACACAGTCTAAATAAACGTTGTTCATTAACGTTTATTTCTTCATAATATTACGTGCAAACGACAAAGAAATTCAGCATTGCTTATAAAAGCAACTAGCTTTTGCGTAACAGACAGACAAAGTGTAAACGGTACTTACATCAAAAAAAACATTATTTTAATTTTGGTCTATTTGTCTATTTGTTCCGACTTATCTCTGGAATGGCTGGACCAATTTTGGCGGGACTTTCAATGGCAGATAACTAATGATATAAGAAGTGATATACCATCTATAATTTAATTTTTTTTTTTCAGTAAACGATCGTCTGAAGAAAAGAGCCAGCTTAAAAATCATTCGCAACAGAGCAAGGGATAGCAAACTGGACATGACCCATGATGCCAGAGCTGATTCCCTTCCATCACCAAATCCCATGCCTGCAGTACCAACTCTAGTAAGTATTTATTTTTCTCTGCCATTTCACCTGTGTTGACTTATGCTCTACCTCTAAGGGTCATAGCGTGATGTTACAAAACCCATCCTCGAAAACCCATACCTACTCATTTTTTCCATTTTAAAGAGAATATTTCAAAAGCTTTAGAGATTATTGTATTTAAATAATGCTTGTTTCAATTTTTCTTGAAGATGCAAAGTATCATTATTGTTAATTGATTCAAAGGCATTTTTTTTTAAATTTGTTCAGTCATTTGAGCGTCAAGAAGAAACAAACAGCGATGTTTCATTTTTTTTTATTGCTTCCAGATTGAATCATGCAATCGCTTCATGTCTCTCACCTCCCGGCCCAAGAACCGGGATACCAACTGTCCAGCCTATGCGGAGAAGTCGGTTCTCAGCGAGGCTATCATCGAAGAGCGGTGGAAGTGTGAGGACGATGAGGAGCTACCTCCGAGCCGAGTCAGCTTCCATAAGACTTTCAGTTTACTCATCAATATGGGGAATATTGAGAAGGGATGTAAACGAGCGGTGGGTACCATTATTCATTCTGAAAATTATCAGTACTTAGACCTTTGTTCAGCAGTAAACGGCACTCATCTTTAACTTTAAATCTAATAAAGATTACTAAAAGAAAAGAAACAGTAACATTATGTGCGAGAATGCCTGCATTAGTTAAAAACTGTGTCGCAGCCGCAGCCATTAACACCTCCTCCGATCCGAGGCCGTCAGAGTTACATCAAAAATATAATATGTAAACAATACTAATTAAATTAAATTTAACTAAAATTGCTGACAACAGATGATTTGGATACAAGTTTGTATTTGTATTTACTAAATTAGTATGTTCATTGTGAGTAAGTATGTGTATGTGTTAGACACAGAGAGAGGTATGTGTCAATTGTATTTGTGTATTTGAGTGTGGTGTGTGTCAATTGTATTTGGGTATATGAGCTACCTCCTGTGTATATGTGTTGTGTGCGTGCGCGTGTGTGTGTGTGTGTGTGTGTGTCTGTGTGTGTGTGTGTGTGTGTGTGTGTGTGTGTGTGTGTGTGTGTGTGTGTGTGTGTGTGTGTGTGTGGGTGCGTGCGTGCGTGTGTACGTGTATATGTGTGTGCACGTGTATGTGTATTACTGCATCGTAATCTGAAGTAATAGTGAAAGGTTACCTACTTCGAATGATTTGGATTGTACTTTGTGTTCATTTCACATGCAGGAATACAACCTGTCTCGAAGGACAAACATACATGAACCGGACACAAAAAAAACTGGCTCAGTACAATTATTTGTGGTTTGTGGCCCACAACTATTCAGCTATTCGTGTAGTCGACTATTGAACATACTACGATCTACGTTGAGTTGACAAACTATATATAGGTTTACGCCTGACGAAGAAGGGTTTCTATTATAATAATTAAACTTCTTTTGAATCTTATCTACATGCATCTTTATTTCTATTCCCAGATAAGTCGCGAAGAACAGGTGTGGCAGAACGAGTTAAAAGACTTAATATGGCTGGAGCTGCAAGCTAAACTGGCTGGCAGGACCCTGGCCCAACAGGACGCGTTCCTATTTGCGCAGCGGGACATTGTACCCACCATCATTAATAATATATTTGAATACAAGTACGTATTTGCATCATTATGAAAATTTACTTAAATACATATTCTAAAAAGAAACCGTTTTGTAAGGAGAAGCCTACTTTATGCAGAGGGCTGTAAAAGTCTGTTGAAAAGTAATGATAATTTTTGAAATAAAATATGTAAATTTCAACTGTCTAACTATCACGTTTCATGAGATACAGTCCGGTGACAGACGGACGGACAGCGGGGTCTTAGTATTAGGGTACCGTTTTATTCCTTGGGTACGGCGCCCTAAAAAACAGACTATCTAGAAATGGTTGTCTAAAAGTAACAACCGAGCTATTTTTTTTATAATTTATTTCAAATTCAAAACCATTTATTCAATTAAGACACTAAGTGACATTTATGAACGTTAGATTGAAGCTACAGTCAAAATCATAGATCGACACAAACAGACGCCACAGCATGTGCTGGAATTGTCAGGGTAATTATAGTGGAAACACCAAAATGTACTGCCCGCTTGTGTCGATCTATAACTTTCAGTTTCCAAAATACGTAAGGCCTCATGAGATGTATTTTTTTTTTATTAAATAGTGGGCAAACGAGCAGACGTATCACCTGATGGTTAGCGACTACCGCCGCCCATGGACACCCGCAACACCAAAGGCGTCACAAGTGCGTTGCCGACCTTTGGGGAATGGGGGAGGGGTTGGGGTATGAGCCTCCGGTATCCTCACTCACTCCGTGAAACACAGCGCAAACGCTAATTCACACCGGTCCTGCGTGAGGCCGTGGTATCACTCCGGTCGAGCCGACCCATTCATGCCGAAGCATAGCTCTCCCACGTTAAAAATACTGGCAAAGAAACTCATGGCCACTTAATTTTGGTATTCTGGTACAATAGTGTTAGTATTACATGAATGGTAAACAGTATGCAAGTTTAAGAAATATATTTAATATTTCTGTCTGTCTGTTTGTTCCGGACAATTTCCAAATCGAATATAGACTATAGACTTAAGGAAACCGACCTCAAGAACTGAATCAAATTGAAATGGGACCCCACGGGAAGCACCAGATTTCAATTAAAAAAGAATCATCAAAATCTGTTCACCCAGTCGAAAGTTCTGAGATAGCAAACAAAAATAAATAAATACAGTCGAATTAAGAATCACTTCCTTTTTTAAGTCGGTTATAAAACAAGATTGTTCGTAGCCAAGACAGGACAAACTGCTGGTTCAATAATAAAATTTATTTTGCAGGTTTGTAAATACTAACCCCTGTGGTCGGAAGCTACATCGTGATCCTCATGATAACAGTTTAGACCAGTCTAAGGATACGGGTGGACCTCAGCCAGGTATGAAGAAATATAATATTAATAGTAAACTATTTTTCACCACAGTCCACTTGACCTAGTTTAGCCGTGTATATAATTATCATTTATTATAATTAAACCTTATGCCTTCTTAATAATGCTGATATTTGTCTACAGACGATATCATGATATACGGCTGTCTGTCGTTCGAGTGCCAGCTGTGTTCGGACGCGATCGGCAAGGCGATGCGCGAGGTGGGAGCCCTCCTGGACTCTTTCTATAACGCCGTGTCGCTCTACCCTTCTAGCAGGAACATGACCGTGGAACATCCTCAGATTGCCACTGCAGCATTTAATGATAGGATTAAGGTATATATGTCATGCTGATCATGTCTGTTTGCAAATATTAATAATTCTACATCAAAATTCAATCTTAGTTCATCCGTTTAGGAACTATGTTACAAGGTCACACACATCATACTCTTGGACTTTGGATCCCTCTTAGATAGGAGTGTACGGCCTATTTATCCATGCTGACCAGACGGGTGGGTACAGGTTTTATTCAAAGTTTACTTTCCCTTAGCAGTGATGATGTACTGCGTAGTTTGCTCCGCTACTCGGCTTACGACACCCTGAGAATGAATAGGTGTGGTGGACCGTAATCCCAAAAATCGCTTATAGAAACAAGCGAGGATATTTTTTATTGATTTTGTCTAAATCAATAAAAAAATATACAAAAATCCGTAGAACCTAACATCGTGATACAGAAAATCGATATAGCGCCATCTATCGAACTTAAACATAAACGATGTACATTACTTACATTGAACAGGTGGTGTAACTCCGTATTCTTGATACATCGCCAATAAAATTCAAAGTATAATTTGAACAAGAAATTATTTTTTAAACTAACAGAAAGCTCTACAATTTTTTAATGATTGGATAATAAAAATGATTAGAATACAATTTTGACAATCGTGTCTTGTCCCGACACGAAACATCTCGAACATTCTAAATTCACAAACAGACTCAAATCCTAGTTGACACTTACTAAAGTCATCACCGACAGTATAATACTCAGATTTCCTTTGTGTCCGACAGGCGATGTGTCTATGGTACAACATAACTCTACACATGCGGATGAAGTTAGTGATGGTGCGACGGATGATGCGGTCCATTCGGCTCAAGCAACAACGCGTGCAACAAAGAACATCAATGGATTCTACCTTTAGCAGGTAACAATACTTTGAATGTTTGTCGAAAATATCGAAACGGATTAGTTTTAAAAGCAATCAGATATTTTACTGCCCGAAATAACTCATAACAAACTCTTTATCATGGGGAATAAGATTCAAAGTCGCATGAAAAATATTAATAATTAATTATTATGATTGTGTAAGTTTTTGATGTGTAACACTTTTCCGTGAGTGATTTAGTGGCAGTCCTACCGACAGAAGTTTCATCCCCATCATCTAGATGGGTGGCAGTCCACAACGGTGCGCTTTCCCCGAAACTTTCTGCCTCGCATAACTAAACTGTGGAATGAACTGTCGCCTGCGGTATTCCCGGACCAATACGACCTTCAAACCTTCAAAAAAAGAGCGTACTCCTTAAAAGGACAGCAACGCACTTGTGGCACCTTTGGTGTTGCGGGTGACCATGGGCGGCGGTAATCGCTTACCATCGCCCACGTATGAGGCGATACGTCTGCTCGTTTGCCCTCTACACAATAAAAAAACGGGTCGGAGATATGTACCTGATAGGAAGTCTGAGAGGAACGCCTTATTGTCTCAGAGGGAGGCGTTACTTAATTAACTAATAAACTTGCACGATGCTAGAGTTGACCATGTGATGCAGAGGATTTAAAGGACGAGAGTACATATATGACGCGTGAGAGAAGCGACGGTGGTTACTTGCCATCAGCTGACGATTCTGTTCGTTTGCTTTCTGTTACGTACAGATCACCAATTTTACTTTTCTAATATTTGATATTATGTTTTTTTTTACCAGACAATCTTCAGAGTCATCACGGCCTTGCCAAGTCCGATTCAACGTACCAAACAATCCATCCGACTCCAGTGGCAGCGACCACTCAGCGCAAAGTGATATCAAAGAAGAGTCGGCCGATGATGTTAAAGAATATGAAGAAGGATCGGAGAGTGAGAATAAAGAAGAAGAATGTGAGAAAGATTCAGAAAAAGATGAAATAGACAGCAATATGAATAGCTCTTGTCCCTACTTTAGTAAGTTAACTTCCTAAGTGTGTACTCTTATAAATTGTTAATCTCTTAACGTAGTTCCCCCTTTATTGCGCGGAAATCCTCCCGGATACCACCGTTTGGTGGTAATTTCGGACTCGAACAAACTAGAACAGCACGCCATCTCGGGTGCTAGATACTGGGAACCAGGTGCACACTAGAAAGGTAAACCCTGGAACTCCGACGTACCTTGGGCCACCTACGGTTTTTTTTTATTGAATAGGGGGCAAGCGAGCAGACGCATCACCTGATGGTAACCCGCACCCGCACCCGCAACACCAAAAGCGTCACAAGTGCGTTGCCGATCTTTGGGGGATGGGGAGATGGGTTGGGGTATGGGCCTCCGGTATCCTCACTCACTCGGTGAAACACAGCGCAAGCGCTATTTCACAGCGGTTTTCTATGAGGCCGTGGTATCACTCCGGTCGAGCCGGCCCATTCATGCCGAAGCGGGCTGTCACCCCCAGGCTTGCACCTGAGTCGTCTGCGATACCTGGCCCGTTCCCAGGCCTGGCGGACCGGCAGAATTCTAAACCTCAACCTGATTTCAGACCATTTTAATTTCATTAGAATGTAATCAATAGACAGAATGACACTGACAGTCGTAGTTTCGATTCCCACTCATTACAAATAATTGTATAATTATTTATAGAAAAAGTGTATTTAGAAACATTTAAGACTAGTTACCGTAGTACAGGTTTTACCTAATTTAGAATTAGACAACCTTGTGTGACATTATTAATATAGTTATATATAAAGCATGTACGTTCCCCGGGTCACTTAAGTGGGTGTGAAAAAACATCTAACTAGGCCGCCATAACGGTCATCATATTGCGTTGTTCACGTCACATTTAATATGGTCTTGAATTCTAATCATGTTTTCCATCAAGCAGAATAGGTGCACAGTGGTGGCATGCGCAACTGCTGTCCATGATGTCTCGGGTTCGATTCTCGGATCGGAATGAACGTTTATATGATCTGCCAATGTTGGTTTTGGAGTTTGGAAGTTACATACATAGAGTACATTTTTATGTATTTGCAGAGAAAGAAGTATACATGTATCTGTGTAAATTTTTTTATGTATAGCCCTGTTAAAATGACACTATTTGCCTGATAGAAAGCAAAAGCATAATCCAAGAGTGGTGGTCATCATACTCATTCCGAATGCAGACAATGCAACAATGCCTCATGGTGACCCACAGCATGGCTGCCTAGTTGATGCTTCTGCTCCATTGGGTCAGTTGTCTAGTATCCATAATACAAGCTCAGCTTAGTTTGGGGCTAGATGGTGTCGTGTGTTAGATGTCCGAAATAAAAGATGTTGGTCCTCTCCAGACGCCAACGGGTTGAGCACTCCCGAGATAGTGATATCTGACGACGTGCAGTGCGGCACGCAGGACTCGTCGGAGAGCGGCTACACGTCGTCCAGCGAGATGGCGCCCTCCACCGACGCCTTCGAGCTTGGCGCGCTCGCCGAGCTCACGCACATGCGCCTGCTCAACAAGTGCAAGGTCTCCATGTACCGGTCAGTACGAACACACTTCCTTTATGTTGTAACTAGATGTCTACTATGTATGTTTTCTAATACCTCCAAGAATATATGTACAAAGTTTCATGATGATCGGCTTAGTTGATTTTGCGTGAAAGCGTAGCAAACAAACTTACTTTCACCTTTGTAATATTAATGTGATTAGGAATTAGGATATTTCAAGTAAAATAATTAACAAAAAACAACCTTCAAAAACTGGACCACTCGGGAAGTACCACTTTTCAAATCAAAAAAAGAAACATCGAAATCGGTTCACCCAGTTGAAAGTTCTGATGTAAAATACACAAAAAAAATCAACATCATCACTCCCTGTCTGCTCTTTTACCTCTATAAAACAATTTTATGCTACAGAGAATACCATCGGGAGACGCTAAAGACTCAGGGTGTTAGGCGCTGTATGATGTTCATTTCCAAGATGAGGGCATATGTGCTGGACAAGGTGTACCTCACACTGGAGAAACCTGACGTAAGTATTGTTCATCAAAATACTTTAACAGTCCACTGCTGGACATAGGCAGCTCTTGAGACAGTGGGTTTACTGCTATACCATGCTGGCCAAGCGGATTGGTATAGGGTTCTTTTCATCCGGTTGTGTTAATTACAGCAGTTCTCGGACCCCTCCTTTCTCAGGCGCAGAGTGGCACACCGTGTGTTTTTAGTCGGTTCGATTCCGACACACCGTTCCGCCGCAAACCCCGGTGGGGTGACGGCCCAAGGGGATTTCCACACGTAAAATAATAAATAATGGTTCTTTTCATGTTTACCTTCTTTTTTATTACTTATCTTTTAAGTGAGAGACATTAAATTAATCATATATATATATATATATCTATTTCCCATAGACAATTGATTCAGAAACTCTTATCGAAGAAGATGGTGAGGAGATATTCGAAGACGCGCGGTATGACAATAAAAAGCCAGACGAGCATGATGAAGACGCCATGAGGACCTACGAGTTGAGACGGTAAGACAATTATTGTATCATACTAAACTCGAATTTGTATATCAACATTTATCATTTTCTGTTAACCCTGTACCCTGTTGTAATATTCCGACGCAAGTGGATCTGCTGGACGGCTAAAGCTTTATAGAAAAACAATTCTTGCATTTCACTGATTGAGGAAGGTTACTGGAGTTCTTTAAACTCCCTTTTCCTCCCTATTCAGTTGAAGAGCCTCTAGTGAGTAGCAGCTGTTCACGGGCGGAGAATGAAAACAATTCTCATTCGAAATCGAATCGAATTTTCAACAAATTCTATGTAGCGATTACGATGAATTCGATGAATCGAATACGGATTCGATAATTAACTATATCATATGTTTTATTCTCATAGTATTTTGCCCTTTCCTGTCTTGCCTAGTGATCTTATGTGACTAACCTCCCATGTCTAGGTATGGGTGCTGGTCTGAAGAGTGTATTTCCATGCGTCTGCCGTCATACCGATCCCACTTCCTACTGATCAGCAGCATTTGCATGGAAGCCGTGCATGATTACCTGGCCTTCAGACTGGAAGCCACCCCTGAACATCCAAGCTGTCTCACTGTTAAACAGGTAATGTATAAAACGACGAAGTTCATTATAATTTTTGGATATAAGATGACGGTTCGATTCCTACTGAGGTTTAGTAACAGCCTGATAAACACGATTATTTGTTATGTTACGTTGTCATTTATATGTGATCTAGCTTTTGCCTGTGGCTCTGCCCGCGTAAAGGTATGTTATCTTGGCGATTCTTCAAACTGACCTAACTTTTTTATTTATTAACTGATTGAAATAAAACAAACTCTAAAAGTTAATTCAAATCGGTTAATCTTTCGAATGCGGGAACGGGTACTTCCGGTTCCATGCACCGTGCGGCGAAATTGCAAAATTTTGCAGCACGGTGCATGGTGTACGAAAATGATCAAATATTTTCAAAAACAATGCTCGGTGGTTATAAAAGTGATTATTTTTCAAAAGATGGATAACAAGCGTACATGGTTATGCCATATTTTATTACTAAACTAATGTTATCGCTTTATTATTTACTCACAATTGAGCCAAGTATTAATTTACGCACCTATTGTGTTAATAAACATGATTTTAATATTTTATGTGGTTTATTATTCATTTTACTTATTATCCTCATAAAGTTCGATAACTAAGCTATCTACTGATATAAAAAACACTATAACTGCAGTAAAAATTCATTGAGAAACATATTTGTAAAAATCACATTTCGCTGTCGAGATATTCGCCATTTTGTCACTTTACAATCAAACTATTATTTGCGCCAAAAAACAAATTACGTAGTATTTATATGAAGAAATAGTGTTTTTTAGTTAAATAATTTATTTTTTTAGTTAACTAGTGCAAAAGACAGGAACAATACATAAAAAAAACAACCTATTTATCAAGTTATTTAAAAAAAGGACTCGTTTGCTAGACCAGTTTTCATTTATTATTTTTAAGTTCTGAGAATTCTCTAAAGTCTATGAAAATGACTGAATGCTAAAGAGAACAAACTGATCGTTCCATTATGTGACACACAAAGTCTATGGTCGATACAAAATAATTTAGTAAAACATAAACAAAGATCAGTTTACGTCTTGTTCATTGTCCGTCACTACTGTGTATGTGTGGGTGTTAATAGTCCCGGGACTTCCCGCTAGGCTGCGTGCAAACACGAATCAACGGCGATATACAATTTTAAGTGGCGTACTATTGGAGAGGCCTATGTCCAGCAGTGGACTGCGATAGGCTGATGATGATGTAGAACAGTAATGGCTGGGGAGCCCTGTGTATGTGTGCGTCTAATTTCGCTAGTCAGGCAAAAAATTAGTGTTTATTTAAATATTTAGCTTTTCTAACACATTTTTGTTGCTATTCTATATTCTATATAAGATTCTCATCGCAATTATATCATTTTATCAATAAAAACATAAGAATAAATGCGTAAAAACCTTCAAATGAGTAAGCCCTTTTCAATAGGTAATAGACTCGGTAACTTTTTGAGTAACACTATTCAAAATTACGCATGATTTATGCCTCAATTCGTATTGATAGTGGTTCCTAAAATAAGTATAATAAGTAAAATATAATAACAAACTACCTTCAAAACCACCTTATCGGCAAAAAATCAGTTTTAAGAGGCACTTGACAGATCGCGTTGCGTCATCGTCAACTTTGAAATTGGAACTCGTTTTTTTTACGGCTCTTGAAGCGCACTTGACAAACGAATGTTTTAAAATGTTGTTCGTATAAAGCAAATGCATAACAAACCTTTCTAGACTTCATTATAATAACTTTAATACCCAAAATTAATTAAAATGCAAGTTAACTGCGGTTATCGCGGATCCGCGATGCCGCACCGACGGGACAATCGTGGATCCGCGATGCCGCACCCCAGAGGTTAAGCCGTTTCTGAGATTGCACAAAAGTACAAAAGTAATTACACGAATTTTTAAAGTATCCATTATGACGAAAAATGTTCAAATGTAATGAAAATACAACGCTAATCAAAAAACAAAAGACTGAGTTTGTAAATAGAATGTCATGGTTTTAAAACAAAATTAATTTGAATTTAGAATACAGAGCCATTACAAACTTTTTTTTATTTGAAATGACCAGTACTGAAGAAACGCAATTTCATAGGTAAAGACCTAATATATATAGACACATACAAAAAATCTAAAAATCATTGTTTTGAGTTCTATTGCGTTCATAAAGCTCTGTAACAGCTTTTCTATCTGCCATGCATAGACAGCGACCAGTTACGATTTCATTATATGTATTGATATGTATTTAGCAATACATAACATAATTATGACTGCCTCGGTGGCGAGGTGGTAGTAAATGCGACTGCTGTGCTTGAGGTCTCGGGTTCAAATCCTGGGTCGGACCAAATGTTTGTGTAATTTACAAATATTTGTTTCGGAGTTTGGGTGTTTTCTATGTATATTATGTATGTATGTACAAAAAAAAAAGTATATATGTATTCATATCAGTTGTCTAGTACCCATAACACAAGCTCTGCTTAGCTTGGGACTAGATGGCGTTGTGTAAAAAAAAAAAGAAAATAAAACATGTATGTCAGCAATGAGACTTTGCCGCAATTGGCAATTACCATTGAATTATATAGATAGAGTATGGTGCTTACATTTTTGTTGTTATGGAAGGCCTTGCTGTACAAATTCCGTAGTTAAACTTTTGAAAGATAAATGAGCCTATAAGAAGGCCTAGTGTGAGTTTATTTGAACCAACTCGCTCTTGACGGTGAGCGCGTTTGACGTTACCCAAAAGAACCCTCTAGTATAGGAAGTTTTTTTTTTTTAATTGAATAGTGGGCAAACGAGCAGACGTATTACCTGATGGTAAGCGATTACCGCCGCCCATGGACACCCGCAACACCAAAGGCGTCACAAGTGCATTGCCGACCTTTAGGGGATGGGGGGAGGGGTTGGGGTATGGGCCTCCGGTATCCTCATTCACTCGGTGAAACACAGCGCAAACGCTATCACACCGGTTTTCTGTAATGTGTTGTGTGGTGTGCAGTTGATCCACGAACTGCGCGAGGGTCTGGACATCGCATCAGACGTGCGCGCGGACTTCTCTCGCCACGTGCGCGCGGCGCTGGGCGGCAGGGTCGTGGGGCCCGGCTCCGCCAAGGACCTGGCCATCGTCGCGCAGACCTTCGACACCACTGTTGAGACGATGCTCAAGGTACGACTACACTGTACAACAATCAAATTCACTTTCTACTCAATTTTAATAATATTTTAGTGTGATATTAATGGTAATATTAAAAAAAAAATTGCGTGTGTAATATTAAAAAACTTCACGCAATTTTTTTCCGTTCCGTTCCGTTTAGTCTGAGATATTTTCATTTGAAGGACACATTAAAATAAAATGAATAAATATCCAGGCTGGTATAAATATTTCAATACGAAAATTTAACTTAAATACAGTCTTAAAATAAGATTTTTAATTTTGACATATTATTGGACAATTATAACGTTACAGTAGAAACTCGATTATCCGGCCCTCCATAATACGCATTCGCGATTATCCGAACTACCAACCGCAACCAAATATATAAAATGAAGTCAAATTGAGCCAAGTTACAAAATGTTTTAACATTGGTACTACAAGTCGAATTTATGCAAGCATGAACGTGTCGGAACTGGCCTTACCCTGCCCCGCGGGACCGATAATTTCTTATTAAACCGTGTGTTGTTTCAAGTAAGTGGAAGTTATGTATTTGTTTTTTTACATTATGTATGAACCACATATGCACACAACCCACTTTTCTTCATACATTCAATTATCGGAATTTTTAACTATCCGAATCCCTAACGACAACAATTAGTCCGGTTAATCGACTTTCTACTTTTGATTTGAACTTACTAGTAATTGCATATTAAATCGAATCTATCTTATGTTACTATACTCAAATACAAATATCATATATTATTTAAAAAATGATCGAATCTAACAATAGTTACACACTGTGGAACATGTCTCTCACCTATTATATGACGAATTATCATGGCCAACTTCCTGACTTCTAGTTGCTTATCATATAATCTCTTTCAAAACGGGACAGAAAGATGTAACACATCAAAAACCCTCATGCTTTGTTTCAATTGTCTTATTGAAATAAATTTGTGTGGCAGCAATACCTGTCGTACCTGACGACGATGTCGGAGACGGAGCTGATGACCCGCGCCAGGCTGCAGGCCGAGTGGGCCTTCACGGCGCAACTCGCCAAGCGCATCAAGTGCGCTGCAGTTTTAGCACCTGTCACATTTTCGTAAGTTCTTCTGACAAACAGTAATAATTGCAACTGACATCATTAAGCTTGCCTTCTTTAGATAATATAAAATGAAGTCACTTCAGCTGTCTGTTCCAGTTCCAGATATTTAGAAAATTCTATTCAAACTAGCTAACATAAAGAGCCTCCACAGACTACAAACACTTCATAATTGGCCGATAGCTGATAAAGCTTTTGGCTTATTATTTAAAACTTCATCCAAATTTGTACATTGGCATACTAAATGCTAAGACATTCTCTTCCAGTCAACCTTAGGGTGGTGTAGAAATTTAGTAAGGTAGGTGGTGCACAGATGTTATACAATCAATAAAAACAAGCTTTACAGACAAAAAACATAAGCATACATATATTCTAAAGAATACACACGAAATAAATACATATATTAAAATATACTTACACAAATACACTACGTTCGTGTACAACCTGAATATAAAGTGAAGCAACTATCGATTAGTAATTTCTGACATTTTACTGAGAAGGAGGTCATGTAACTTCTTTTTGAACATAAAACAGTTTGTGGACATCCGGATTTCAAGAGCATTCCGGAGTAGTACCGCTTAGACAAACAATGAAAAGTTCATGAATTCAGAATTGCGGCAAGGACATAAGAGGAGCAGATTATTTTCTGAACGACTGTCATGATTAGAGGACAGATAAAGGAAATATGAAGCAATGTATGTAGTCGGCTGATACTTCATACTGATTAAGAAACCATCCAAACTTTCGGCCGATTAAAAAGTTTGTAGTCTGCGTGGGCTCTAAGTTTGCGTGAACATTAAAGTGTAATTTTCACAGTAGCATTCGATACTGTGAAGCTTAAGTTTTCTTCTTATAAAACTTAACAAAAGTGAATAATAAATGTGAGTATATGCTTTAGTTAGTGTTATTTTTGTAATACCTATAAATTATAGTAAAACATACATTTTATTCCAATACAGAAGTAGTAGAATTAACGCCTATTTAATGTAGAATACCACAAGGCAGTATCTTTGGTCCCCGTTTTAAATGACCATCGTAAACCTCAGTATTAGTTAAATTTTGTTTTATTTCAATTTAATGATGCAGAAGCATTTCACTAGGCCGCCATAGTGTGGGAAACCTTGCTGCATTCTAGCTTTGTCTGCATTCGTAATGAGTATGGTGACCACTGCTTTCGAATTCTGCTAAAACTTTTCATCTGGCAGAACAGTCACTTTGGTAGGCTGATACATAATATATGTATACAGAATTTTCGTAAGGCATTCATTCATCGCTTAATTTAAACATAATATTAAATATGAATGAATTACTTTTTTAGGAATATCACATGCAATCAACTAAGCCGACTGTTGAAGCAGTTCGAACAAGTGAACGAATATGACAACGACCCTTCTGACAGGTAAGAATGTAATGAAATCTAAAAATGTAAACCTCCCTTCTAAAGGAGCGGCCCATGTTTAACATTGAACTGTTTAAGACTGTATCTAAAATGTAAGGCAATAGAATAGACACTGCAAATAAAAATTAATGATATGTAATTTTTATTTGCTGTGTTTATTCCATTGCCTTACGTTTAAGAAACATGACGTCATACATAAAGCATTTTTGTGTACTAACTGATCGAAGCAATGTTTTCTCTGCTTTTGCAACATTTTCATTGTTGACCATCACCATCATCATCATCAACAACCCATAACGTCCCACTGCTGGACTCGGGTCTCCTCTCAGGAGAGGGTTAAGGCCATACGTCCCGACGATGGCCGAGTGCGGGTTGAGGACTGGCAACACAACGTTGTAGCTACGTAATCTTGCCTTATTTTTAAACCGCCCAAAGGCCTCCAACTAAACTTCACGACTGTTTATTCTAAGATAACAAACGTGACCTCCGAATTACGGAGACGTTCAAGGTATCATGCCACCAACGGTCACCCATCCAGGTACTGACCTCGCCGTCGTTGCTTACCCTCGGTGATTGTTTCTAATCACCGAGTGCAAGTAATCAACGACGGTTATGAGCGCCTCTATGGTTTGTTGCTTACTGTAAATATGTTTTCCTTCCGTACTAATACTTTTTAAGAATAAGACCTCAATCAAATAAGCAACTCTTTAGTTATTTAGTATTACTATAGATTCCTACTATGTCGTCTACTAAACTGAGTGATGTGGGTTCGATTCCCACATTCGATATCATTGTGTTTAATTCAGTTAGTTCCCGTAGGGGTAGACATACGCTAGCGTTTCTCTCTCATAAAGGTTAGGCACAAATGGGCCTATACATTACATTGTTATGACACAAAATGTATTCATGTGTCTGTGTGAAATTTTTAATTTTTGGTTTCTATTGTTGTGTGTGAGTCGGTACTGCCAAGATGTTATAAGTTATGAAATGTTAGAAGTGAAGATTGTTTTTGTATGTGACCTTAAAACGTGTATAAGGGAACTGTTTTGTATCGTTAAAGACCATGACTAGATCCCTACAGTCCGCCGGCCTGTGGATCCAGGTTGATAAGTCACTTAAGACAAGATACATTCTCAGTGCGGGTAGTTTTAAAAGAAACATATTTCCGTATAATTGATTTGTACGTTCGTGTTTAGACAGTCGGTGTACGCGGTGTGTCGCGCGGCGCAGAGCACGTACGCGCGCTCGCGGGACCTGGCGCTGCACGCGGCGCAGTGGGCGCGCGCGCTGGCCGCCCGCCTCGCGCGCGCGCCGCCCCCCGCCTACATGCACGAGCGGGGACAGATCTTTGTGAGTATGCACCTACCAGCCCCTCCAACACGCGACCTGGCGCTGCACGCGGCGCAGTGGGCGCGCGCGCTGGCCGCCCGCCTCGCGCGCGCGCCGCCCCCCGCCTACATGCACGAGCGGGGACAGATCTTTGTGAGTATGCACCTACCAGCCCCTCCAACACGCGACCTGGCGCTGCACGCGGCGCAGTGGGCGCGCGCGCTGGCCGCCCGCCTCGCGCGCGCGCCGCCCCCCGCCTACATGCACGAGCGGGGACAGATCTTTGTGAGTATGCACCTACCAGCCCCTCCAACACGCGACCTGGCGCTGCACGCGGCGCAGTGGGCGCGCGCGCTGGCCGCCCGCCTCGCGCGCGCGCCGCCCCCCGCCTACATGCACGAGCGGGGACAGATCTTTGTGAGTATGCACCTACCAGCCCCTCCAACACGCGACCTGGCGCTGCACGCGGCGCAGTGGGCGCGCGCGCTGGCCGCCCGCCTCGCGCGCGCGCCGCCCCCCGCCTACATGCACGAGCGGGGACAGATCTTTGTGAGTATGCACCTACCAGCCCCTCCAACACGCGACCTGGCGCTGCACGCGGCGCAGTGGGCGCGCGCGCTGGCCGCCCGCCTCGCGCGCGCGCCGCCCCCCGCCTACATGCACGAGCGGGGACAGATCTTTGTGAGTATGCACCTACCAGCCCCTCCAACACGCGACCTGGCGCTGCACGCGGCGCAGTGGGCGCGCGCGCTGGCCGCCCGCCTCGCGCGCGCGCCGCCCCCCGCCTACATGCACGAGCGGGGACAGATCTTTGTGAGTATGCACCTACCAGCCCCTCCAACACGCGACCTGGCGCTGCACGCGGCGCAGTGGGCGCGCGCGCTGGCCGCCCGCCTCGCGCGCGCGCCGCCCCCCGCCTACATGCACGAGCGGGGACAGATCTTTGTGAGTATGCACCTACCAGCCCCTCCAACACGCGACCTGGCGCTGCACGCGGCGCAGTGGGCGCGCGCGCTGGCCGCCCGCCTCGCGCGCGCGCCGCCCCCCGCCTACATGCACGAGCGGGGACAGATCTTTGTGAGTATGCACCTACCAGCCCCTCCAACACGCGACCTGGCGCTGCACGCGGCGCAGTGGGCGCGCGCGCTGGCCGCCCGCCTCGCGCGCGCGCCGCCCCCCGCCTACATGCACGAGCGGGGACAGATCTTTGTGAGTATGCACCTACCAGCCCCTCCAACACGCGACCTGGCGCTGCACGCGGCGCAGTGGGCGCGCGCGCTGGCCGCCCGCCTCGCGCGCGCGCCGCCCCCCGCCTACATGCACGAGCGGGGACAGATCTTTGTGAGTATGCACCTACCAGCCCCTCCAACACGCGACCTGGCGCTGCACGCGGCGCAGTGGGCGCGCGCGCTGGCCGCCCGCCTCGCGCGCGCGCCGCCCCCCGCCTACATGCACGAGCGGGGACAGATCTTTGTGAGTATGCACCTACCAGCCCCTCCAACACGCGACCTGGCGCTGCACGCGGCGCAGTGGGCGCGCGCGCTGGCCGCCCGCCTCGCGCGCGCGCCGCCCCCCGCCTACATGCACGAGCGGGGACAGATCTTTGTGAGTATGCACCTACCAGCCCCTCCAACACGCGACCTGGCGCTGCACGCGGCGCAGTGGGCGCGCGCGCTGGCCGCCCGCCTCGCGCGCGCGCCGCCCCCCGCCTACATGCACGAGCGGGGACAGATCTTTGTGAGTATGCACCTACCAGCCCCTCCAACACGCGACCTGGCGCTGCACGCACCAAAAAACAAGACTCATTTTTACGTTCCACTTGAACCGAGCATGCAAGCGAGAGCACGATCGGCCTAAGCGTTCGGCTTGTGACGCATATTTTTCATCAATGTTTTCTTATACGCATGGCGTTCTCGCGTGAATTTATCACCCGTAAATCGAATTTACAGACAACCAATTTTTACCGCTTTCCCTGTTTTCACATAGTTTTACTTGATGGATGGCAAAAAACACTTGTTAGTATTGTCTTGAAGGTTACCATGAAAGACTGTTATCCCTTAACACACATCTAATGAACCGTCCATTTTTTCTCTTTTAAAATAAATATTCAATTATTGGTAAAAAAAATATTTGTTTTTTTCTTAATAACATAGATAACGTATCTACTACAAAAACATAAAATTTACTTTTTTTCCCCATAGAACGGTCTCATGGCCATTCGGGATTGCATCTTGAAGCACATAATGTTCATCCTGGAGCGAAGTAAGGTGACAGCACCGCTTTATGAGGACACCAGAGACGAGACAGTCATCACCAGGGTCAGGGAACTCTTGCTGCAAATATACAAGCTTGGGTTTGAGGTGAGTACCTATTGTAACCGACTACAGAAATAAAGAGAGGTGCACATTTTACTTTTTGTGTCTTTGTTGCATCTGGAGGCACTTACTGCATTGAAAATTAAGTTTATTTATGAATGTATACAATTTATTTTAATATCAATAACAAAACATTCTACACCATCGAAGTATACCTATTAGTAAAACAGGAATTCACGTCTATGTATTGTTATATATATATACAGCTTTTGCTCGAGGCTCGATATACACGCGGGCGGACCGCGTGTATATCGGTTACCGCAATAAAAAGTAGCCTACACTCTTCCTTAAGAATCAAATTATCTTCATGCTAAATTTAATCGAAATCGGTGCACCAGTTTACCTGTAAAAGCGTATTTATAATAATATGTTTTTTGTACGTTTCATAAACTCAAAAACTTCTGCACCAACTGAATTCAAATTATGTCATGATATACAACACACTTAAAATCATGCATGTTTAATGTTAATCTATACTTTCTTCTAATGTTTTGCACTACTCATGATATTATATTCGCTTTTATTTAACAAAATGCAAGTATACTACTGACGCATATAAGCTTTAGTAATTGAAATTAACAAATTGGCCTATTAAGTCTGACAGAAAGAAAATAATCAAACAGCTGTTATTCCAAATAGGCCTTTTCAGGTTGTTCAGTATTCAACAAACGAAATGCTAATATTATAGTATTAAAAGGTTACCATTGTAAAATATAATAGGTTAGTAGTATTAAGTAAATTAATTGGCCTGTTCGGCCCTAGATGGCGTTAGTGTCGAATTGAATCGCACTATCGTTTGCTTATCGGGGACTGACCTTATCTTCCACGTCCTTAATCACACCTAAAACATTCACATATAAAAAAAAATTGTTTTCCTCTTCGATGGTTGTGCCGCCTTTCTACAGCACCTATATGCACAGCTTTCCGTGTCCTTGTCCGCAGCTGCACAAAGAATTATACAAGTATGTGCACGCTCACAAACTGTTCGAGGAGTTATCGTTGAGAAGGAGGCGCCCAGCCTCCCTGCAGCCAGTCAGAACCCCCGTAGTGGAGCGGAGACGAAGACCAGAGACTATAATCGTGCATGACTCTAATCCTATGGTAGGGTTTTTAGTGTTGTGGTGGTAGATTTAGGGCAGGATTGCTTTTCTATGTTGGCTTGTTTTGTGTTTTGTTTGTTTTTCAGTGGCACCAGGTTTGTTGGGATTTTCTGGTCTTGTTTAAAAGATTATCCCAAAGTTGATGTCTTTTGATATTTATAGGAATCAGCAGTTTTGTTTGTGTTAATGTGGACTGTTTTGTACTGTGGCTATTATTTAGAGATAGAGTGAATATTCTAGGTCCCTTCAGATAAGAAAATAAATTTTCGGTTAACTTTAAATATTGGTCTGAAAATTTTGTTTTGCCCGAGTCAATTATGGATTTAGGGTCAGGCAAAAATTAAATCTGGCAGGCTTTAGCAAGTAGCCAGATAGTGTTGAGCTTCTGAAAATGTTCCTCATACTCTTGTTTCTCTTTCGAATATTCAGAACATGGAGCAATCTCCTGTAACTGCCAAAAACATGCTAATTGTATATACAAAATAAGGTTCAGGTATATAGACATTTAAATTGTTTTAAATCCTGATGAATTCAACACATAACTTCTGTAGGTTTGTTGGGTCCTACTTTGTGGGTTTTGATTGCGTACAGAGCGTTATTTTTAGGGTTCCGAACCTCAAAAGGAAAAACGGAACCCTTATAGGATCACTTTGTTGTCCGTCTGTCTCTCTGTCAAGATCCTTTTTCTCAGCAACGCGTGGAGTTATCAAGCTGAAATTAATTTCAAATATTTAGGTCGTCTGACCCTTGGAGCTGTGGAAAATCAAACTAAGTCAACGCAATCAAAAGATACAGCCGTTAATGCGAAAGTTTTTGGACTCTCGCAAGGGAATCAAAACCAACAGGGTACTTCCCATGAACTCAGAATTTTGAAATTCGATACGAAGCAACGTCTTCTAGCATAGATAAAGGAAAAGATACCTACAAGTTTTTACAGAACCCTCGGTGCGCGAGTCCGACTCGCACTTGGCTGGCTTTTTATTTATATGTTCCTGGACTGGAAAAGGTTACAGTCACCTGGAAATTCATATAAAGTTAGGAGCTTAGGTGTTGTATGTGGGCTTGGATCATAACAGGAATACGAAGTTTTACTTACCTTTTGTCTTTTGTTACGCGTGTGTGTGTGTGTGTGTGTGTGTGTGTGTGTGTGTGTGTGTGTGTGTGTGTGTGTTGTCTTTTGTGTTCAATACTTTGCCTGTGATATACTAACATGTGTATTTATTGCTTTGTATTTTTATATTTCGAATTTTTTATCTTTTTTTTTGCTGTTAAAACATAAACTTAGGTCTGGCCATAAATACTGTCACAATTAAAAGGAAACTAAATATTACTGTTGAATTTGACATCTGCCATTTTTAAACGATTGTTCATTGTGTTTTCTTATTTTCGCGCCAATATATTGTAAAATATTTTGTGATTTTAGAATAGAGTGGGGTGATAGAAAGAAACGAAATTCAGCGATTGCTTTAGGTATATAAAGTAGATATGGAGCCAAATACAATTTTTTAAATCCTCCACAAGCTTGGTATTAGTAAAATGTTTGTGTACCGGGCTATTGATAGGTACAATGTAACCTCCTCTGTTGGTGACGGAAAAAGATCTGGCCGTCCATTTAGTGTTCGTACGAAAAAGGCGATCAAAGCAGTAAGGGAAAGATTCAAAGCAATTGTGTCCGATAGCAAAAGATTTTATCTCGAGAGATGATCGCCAGTGATCAAAAGACTTGTTTTTTTTAGCTCCCTGTACTCTTTTCCTATATAAACTTTAACTATATCAAATTCCATTCTCCTCCCTTCGCGCGTAATTTTCGTAAAATGGGAAACAAATTTGTAGCCTTATATATTTGTTAAAACGAATATTATTGTTTAATATTAGTTGCACAAGGAACTCCATCGGTTCGTGAACGAAGTGAACAATCGGCCGACTCCGCCCCCCCGCCGCCAGTCCACGACGCCGCGGAAGCCTCCCCCCGTCGCGAAGACTGATCGGAAACCCAAGTTCATGCGCTCCGAGAGTATCGCCGACGAGTACGAGAACAACGTCTTTGATGAACGACTCTTCGATAATATTCATCATTTTGGTGAAAGACAGGTAAGTGTATCAAAATTGATGATAAATTGTGTTATTAGACTCACTAGTGGTCGTCCAATATTAAAAATTAGACCGTAATTTTTTTTTTTATCTTTCGGAACTCCTTTTCCATATAAAGTTTAACTGTGTGAAATTTTAAACTCCTCCGTTTGCAAAATTTTCGTAAAAAGGGGGTACTAAATTTTTGTTACTAGGATATAGAATATGAGGTAACAGATTGTTTGGCACCACGATGACTGCCTGACAGCCCTAAAACACTTTTAATTTTAGTATGAGTTTTTCACCTTTTATTTTTACATGAGGAGTATCTTAATATTACATACTTATTAGTTAAAAGAAATCATTCAGAGTGTATTTTTGGTAGAAAAAAAAATTTCATATTGTTTCACCGAGTGAGTGAGAATACCGGAGGCCCATACCCCAACCTCTTCCCTCATCCCCCAAAGGCCGGCAACGCACTTGTGACGCCTCTGGTGTTGACTGTCCATGGGCGGCGGTAATCGTTTACCATCAGGCGATCCGTCTGCAAGTTCGCCCCCTAAAAAAAAATCGACGGGTTGCACTCCGGGAGTGCCGGCAGAAGTGAAAACTTGAATATTAACGTTGTGCATTTTTGATATTTTGGAATGGTTAGAGAATAATTTTGTACGAATTGCTTTCATTATCAGTATAAAAGTACTATTATTTATGTGGTGGAATACAATATTCATTTATTGCGCTATCGTACACAAACATGACAATTTATATTACATACACACACGAACATTCGCGCAAGCGCCCTGCGCCGCCTGTCCTCTCTCCATCCTGACGCGAGTTTATACATTTTTACCCATTCCAAAAAAGTACACAGCGCCGCTAAAGAAGTTTTCACTTCAAAAATGCTGAAGAAGCTGATAAGAAATTCATCAAAAAAAAATATATAAAGATGAAAACATTTCAAGTCTTACATATTTCAGAAATAGTGTTAGCTAATAATCAAGGTGTACTCGTATATTCCCAGAGCACGAACAGCATCGAACTGCTGCTGTCAGGAGAGGCAGCTCTTGCTGAGGAGGTGGTGGAACTCCGGCCCGCAGTAGTAGCCGCTCCGGAGGTGGCGCTGTGCGAGGAGCGAGCTTGGGCTGCGAGGGTTGCTCGCGCTGTTATACAGTTTGCGAGATGCTGGATGCGGTTTGTGGTCGAACGGTGTGATAGAGGACGAGGACTTCGGCCCAGGTAAACTCACATCTATTGTTAAATTCAATTAACAATGATAATAATCTTGGACATCTGATCCCAAACCTTTACAGAGTCTGTGAAATGGTAACATATCACAAGAACACAAATAAAAAAAAAATACACCAAGAAGGTTCCGAGTCTGAGTTTTGAACAAATTAAAAAAGGTTGTATGATAAATTCGGCACCATGAAGGTAGAAGTAAATAGGTTTAATGATGGTTTGAATTCACAAACTTAGTGAACTCGATGTTCTAAATTCAATTTACTTTATCCTCTAACGGATGCAAACGGCTTTTGCATTCAGATATCGAAGAGCAAAAATACTCTTTCCGAGATGAGCGGATGAAAAGCTATTTAAATATTCAATTTTACTTTTTTTTAATTGGTGTTAAAAAACAAACGTATAATCTCTAAAACCAGGTACTGCCTAACTCGCTTGTGTCTCTTCAAGTCGTGCTCATGAGTGCAGGTAGTCACTTAGCATCAGGCGATTCGTCTTTTCTTTTCACCTTTACCAATGAGAAACTAATTTAAAAGCTCAACTTTCACTTTTCCAGTAAATTTCCAATATGGAGTGGTGGGTAAAATAGCAGACGTAACGCCTGATGGTAAGCGATTACCGCCGCCCATGAACACCTGCAGCACCAGTAAATTAACGATTTCGTTTGTAAACAGATGGGCGAGTCAAGGTCTGGAGTTCTTAATGCTGGCCTGCGATCCTCGCAACACGAAGCACCTTAGTGATGAAGAGTTTGAGGTATATGCCACTCATTAATTATTAAAAAATTACAATTAATTATCAATTGTGCCCATTTTCAGCAATACAATGATGACTGAATTTAGGATATCAAAAAGGGTGTTATACAGGGTCTGTCGTAAATAATGGATAAGTCGTAAACTGGAGTTGGTCCGGCTATGAGACTATTAGAAAATCGTATCTTTTTGCCAGGGTTTCTAACCGTATGGAAATGGCGTAGACTTTTATGTTTTTTTATAAATTTCGCTACTCTTTCGTTAAATTTAGGTATTTCTTCATTTTTTTTGTATTATAGTCTTGAAGATGTGTATTATTTAGTTTTAGTACTGTTTTAGGCGTTTTTAACGTTGGTCATTTTCAAAATTGTCATTTTAAGATTTTTTATGTTTTTGTTTTACTTAGGGTCAACTTTTGATCATTTACTGTGTAAAAAAAAAGTACGGCGCTATAGCTGCCCATGATCTTAATAAATTATCTAGTATGTGTAGATTCTAAAAAGGTATAACAATGCATACTTCACAAGTAATATTAAGCTACATGAGCGAGATCAATATCAAGGTGAGAAAATATTTTTTTCATGTAATGTTGTAAATGGTTATAAAACTTCGTCATAATGATTTATTTCTGCCAAGATTCTTTACACAAACACTATGGGGTCACTATTAAGGATATTCAAAAGAAAACTAGGTTGTTTTAGTACGTAAAAATATTTATTCAACAACTTAAACTAAATGTTCGAAGTGTCCTCCGCCGGCAGCTATGCACGCTCTACATCGCCTAATAAACGATCGCTTAATCCGGCGCACATAACCGGCTTCTTCAATTTTTCTCGCTGCTACTTGAATGCGCGCACGCAACTCTTCTACAGAACTTATTGTTTCACTGTATACTTTTTCTTTTATACAGCCCCAGTAAAAGAAGTCCAAGGGGTTCAGGTCTGGCGAACGTGGAGGCCATAAAATTGGCCCCAATCGCCCTATCCATCTATCTGGATAAGTATTATTTAAATGTTCCCTGACACGAACAGCGTAATGTGCTGGACACCCATCATTTTGTAGCCACATCTCATTTCTTATCTCTTGTGGGACGTCTTGCAGTAAACTAGGTAAAGTATTTGCTAAAAAATTCAAATACATATCCGCATTTAATATTGCCGGCAATTCGAATGGACCAATGATTTTGCCATTAATAATGCCAGTCCATAAATTAATTTTAAATTGATATTGCGATCGGTCTTCTCGGATAAGTCTTGGGTTTTCGAGTTGCCAGCTGTGTATGTTGTGAAGATTCAAAAAACCATCTTTTCGACACGTTGACTCGTCACTCCATAAAATTTTATTAAAAAAACTTTGGTCTTCCCTCATCTTTCGCAGCATTATGCGACAAAATGTTATTCTCGCAGCAGCGTCCCTTGGCATTAATGTTTGGACCCTTTGATAATGATAGGGATATAATTCATGCCTTTTTAAAATCTGTGTACAGATTTTTGAGGTATACCGGTGCGCCTTGAAATTACACTTATGGACGTACCAGGGTCTTCTGCAACTATTTCCAGTACTTCGGCTGCACTGTGGCGTTGTGGTCGTCCTTTACTCGCCCCGCCTACGCCGGTCCCAGGAAATCGTCCTTCCAAAAATGTGTTGTGCACTCTTATGAAGACACGATAGTCAGGATGCCGGGCATTTGGATATTTTTCCCGATAAACTCTAGCAGCTCTATTGGCGTTGCCATCACATAAACCATAAATGTAATGCATGTTTACGTATTCGGCCGGCGTGTATTGTTGAGGCATGATATACAAAATTTTCCAAAATAACACGTGCAATCGATAGCACAACACGATGCCCATAAATGAGAGCTGAGTTGTCAATATCACCAGGTTAACAAGTCCAAATCACAAAGAAAATCTAAGTCCGATATTAGAAAGCAGTAACAAATTGACGACAGTAATGAAAACGAGAGCACATGCGATGGTCAAAATCACACTGAGAGATGTATCAGGAGTGCGCCCTAGCTAAACGCATGCTAACCTTTTCACACATCGTGAGTGTGAAAGGGACGGTGCATCATGCAGTGTGCCTAGTAACAATGTCCTTTTCACGCGGGGAGACCCTTTGTATTGCTGTCTTTGTTCATTTTTTTACCTGATGATCCTTTTTACGAATAAACTTGTAACATGTTTGTCGCATGTAACTATTAGAGCACATCAATTTTAAAATTAAACACCTTTATGAAATGAGGAGGCATGAAATTTTTTTGACAAAAAACTACCTAGTTTTCTTTGAATATCCTTAATAGTGGCCCCATAGTGTTTGTGTAAAGAATCTTGGCAGAAATAAATCATTCTGACGAAGTTTTATAACCATTTACAACATTACATGAAAAAAATATTTTCTCACCTTGATATTGATCTCGCTCATGTAGCTTAATATTACTTGTGAAGTATGCATTGTTATACCTTTTTAGAATCTACACATACTAGATAATTTATTAAGATCATGGGCAGCTATAGCGCCGTACTTTTTTTTTACACAGTAAATGATCAAAAGTTGACCCTAAGTAAAACAAAAACATAAAAAATCTTAAAATGACAATTTTGAAAATGACCAACGTTAAAAACGCCTAAAACAGTACTAAAACTAAATAATACACATCTTCAAGACTATAATACAAAAAAAATGACACAGAAATACCTAAATTTAACGAAATGGCAACGGAATGAATGCAAAGAGTAGCGAAATTTATAAAAAAACATAAAAGTCTACGCCATTTCCATACGGTTAGAAACCCTGGCAAAAAGATACGATTTTCTAATAGTCTCATAGCCGGACCAACTCCAGTTTACGATCCATTATTTACGACAGACCCTGTATATAATTTATTAAATTATTATTTACGAGTTGATAAGGTACATTTTGCTATATACTTTTTGTAGTACTTCATATATAGAAAGCCATAATTATATGATACATTTGCTTTTTGCTTTTTATTAAATGCCAAAGTTTTGATGGATATTTGTTACTTGATCATTCTGCCAGAAAATTGCTTGACAAATTCGCCATTCACACGGACATAACCTGATATAATTAACATACAAAACCATTATTCAAAAAAAATAATCAATTATCAGCTCAATAATAATAATAATAAATATTTCGGACATCTAACAGACAATGCCATCTAGTCCCAAGCTAAGCAGAGTTTGTGTTATTTAATAATAATAATTTATTTACCATAAAGATAACTGTTTAACAATTGTGGTTTAAAAAAACTATAGCTTATGCTAAAATTTGTAGGATACATGTTGTCTGAACTAGATGGAATTATCTGTATTTCGGACATCAGCGCTTCTCTTTGAGATTAGTAATTTCATAGAAACATGAAAAAACAGTTTACTCTAATTAGTTTAGCCTTAGTGTAATATACAAACTAATTATAGAAAAAAAATAATTAAAGAAAACAGTTTGAAATCTGTGTGCAGTGTGTATGTCAGTGTGTGTGTGAGTGTGTGATTCTTATTGTAGAATATAAAGTAAGTTTTCGGTTTCATTGTACGTTAATTTGTGGAGTATAAAGTAGTTTTGCATGTTTTTTTATTAAGTTTTTTATGTTTAAGCTTTTACTGATTTTACTATAGAGATATGTTATGGGTACTAGACAACTGATATAAATACTTATATACTTTTTTTTTTGTAAATACATAAAAATATAAACATAGAAAACATCCAAACTACGAAACAAATATTTGTAGATCACACAAACACTTGGTCCGACCCAGGATTTGAACCTGAGACCTCAAGCACAGCAGTCGCATTCGCTACCACTGCGCCACCGAGGCAGTTATATAATATATATAATATTTAATATTTTTATACTATTACTTGTGGGAACCATAACTTGAAACAAGTAAGGGTTATCACCAAGTAATTATTACAATTTGATGTTGTTGCAGGAGTTAAAGTCCCTGATGGACGGCTGCATCTCGCACGTGGTGGGGTCGCGCCCCTCGCCCCTCTCCGCCGCGCACTCCCCGCGCCCCCGCCCCCGCCTGCCCGTAAGTCACCGCCCCTCTGGCTTACCACATTAGTATTTGTATATATGTGTGCGTGGCGACTTCCACATACAGAAGCAACAAAAACATATGATCGCGCCATCTACCGAAGATACACTGAACTACGGAGTTACGAACTATGAAGCAAACTATTAATCCTGAATCGCGATATAGAAGCTTTTGCACCGATTAGCCTATTTACGACATCCCCACATCAACCGTTGAGCCGTGGCCTGCTTGCATGATCACCTCTTCTGGTTAGAGGATCCTCCCTTTGTGATGGAGGGACATGACATTTCTTTCCTCCACATGTCTATAGTTTTTAACCATGAACTGAAATAAATACTTCCATTGATAAAGAGACACCTGGGGTATATAACCCATACCGTTGTATCTCTAATCTTGCAGGTTAAAAACCTATCATTTCCCTGTATCTAGACAGAGAAATTATAGAAAAGGGTACATTTATGTACATTTGTGCCAAAATATATTAGAAAGTCCCATTATAATAAATATTATAACTAAGTAATAAGTTGTTACCATATATTCTCAGAGTCCGTTCTCAAGCAACAGTTCGTCAAGAGAGGTGGTGACTCCCTCCACCCCTCCGCCAGCAGACGGAGAACAGCCCTACTCCAACACACACTTCCCAGATACTGATACATTACAAGAGAATTTCAAAGCAGCTATGACAGGTACATACATTATATTATGTTTAAAGTTGTTATCTATAAAATTAAGTTTGTTCGCTCAGATCTTTTAAAGAATTACCCGTTGGAAATATCTGTGCACCCGGCTGGAATGCGCTTCACCTCGCCTTCGCATCTAGTACCGTTGTAAACGCAAGCGCCGACTCACGTGTATGATTCTTGCTTTCGTAATCTCATACTTGTTTATTGTTTCTCTGTTCAGTCAAATATTAACTCTCTAGTTTGTATGACGTTATTAAGACTGCACGGTTGGCCTAGTGGTTTAAGCGTTCACTACAACGCTTGCTACTGCGCCAAGTGTCGTGGGTTCAAATCCTACGTGGGACATCACTTTGTGTGATCCACAAAATATTGTCCTGAGTCTGGGTGTTCTTTGTGTCCGTTACATGTATGTTTGTAAAGTCCCCCGCGACACAGGATGTATATTCCTAATGCGGGCGTTGTCTTTAAAAAAAAAAAAAGGCAGGTTCGCAGATATTTCCGACGGGTTGTACTCAACGGGTTTAACGCAGTTTTCTGCAATAGCTAGAGTGATTCAAGACGAAGGTATATATGTATGTATATATGTATTATAATAGTAGAAGAAATTCGAGAATTTCAAAGACTTCAATTGGTGACGATAAAAACTACTATAAAAGTAGTTATTATTAAAGACAAGCTGCATCCCGCCTGTTTGTTGCTTTAAATCGGCTGTATTTACTATGTTAATAGGTTTTATTTTATGTTTTAAGGTTTTTATAAAACAAAATTAGCTCACGTACTTCTTATGACATCAGCTGTTTGGTAGTGAAAGTCTCGTATAAATTGGTCCAGCCGTTCCAGTGATTAGATTAGATAGACAGTTTGTCTGTTATAAATCATTAAAACGGTAGCCTATTGAAGGGTGTTGTTGATGTTATGTTTGTTGAACGTGTGGTGTGTGTGTGTGTGTGTCAGGCCGAGCGGGGCGGGTGCTGGGCGCCATCCGCGCGGTGGACGCGGGCCGCGACCTGCGCCTGCGCAGCGCCAAGAGCGTGGGGCGCGTGCTGCCCGCCGCCGTGTCCTACGAGCCCAAGCTGCGCCAGCTGTCCTTCAAGTGGCAGCGGGGGCTCAAGATCGGCGCCGGCAGCTTCGGGAAGGTCACTATGCACTATACACTATACACTACACTACTCTATTTATATGACTGCACGGTTGGCCTAGTGGTTTAAACGTTCACTACCGCGCCAAGTGCCGTGGGTTCAAATCCCACGTGGGACATCACTTTGTGTGATCCACAAAGTGTTGTCCTGAGTCTGGGTGTTATTTGTGTCCGTTACATGTATGTTTGTAAAGTCCCCCGCGACACAGGATGTATATTCCTAAAGCGGGAGTTGTCTTCTTAAAACGAATTTATACTAAAAAGTTAACAAAAAAAAACCGACTTCAAGAACTAGAACAAATTGAAATCAGTACCACACGGAGAGCACCAGCTTTCAAATATACTCGGTTCACCCAGACGAAAGTTCTGACGTAACAAACATAAAAAACGACAGTCGCATTGAGAACCTCCTCTTTTTTGAAATCGGCTAAAAATGAGGAACTGTGCGTTCTACACTACTGTAAAAATTCTTAGGATAATCTTACAACTTAATAATGCATAGGGATGAAAATAAGTAAAAAATTTGAAAAAAAGTAGATAGATATTGATTGTACATAAAGATTTCATCTCAGTGGCGTTTTATTATGAAGTCTACAAATCCTGTGCTACTGGTAACAATTTTGTTTAGTGAATGTCAGCATCTGACCTATCTCATAGTAAGAAAAAAGGTTGGTTCGTACCTTATTTCATATTATTTCAAGTAATTATTTTGATATTTCTTTTAAAAATTATAATATGTACCTTTTTTTCCTTAATTTATAGTCCGGCCACTCAGAGAATGCGTTTCTGACACTTGTAAATTCGTCATGAGTAGTGATGTACCATGAATATCATTAATAATATTTGGTAACAGTATTTATAGCATTCATTATGCATAATTATTCAATTTAGATATATTTTATATTTCAAACACAATATTAACAAAATTGTTAATGGATGAATTAAATTTAATCGTAATTTCTGAATGAAACCAAGGGAAAGAAAATAAAAATACTGTATTTATTGAAAAATATATATTATGAAATACATAGTTTTAAGATTTCAATAATGTCAAATCAAAATTTAATCCGACTCCGATTCGCTTGAGGACACGCTGTCATCTTCACCAACATGTATTATCATGTTATTATCAATCATAGTGTCTATACGAATATCGCGGTCAAAGTCATCAAATATCATTTTTTTAGTTTTTTCAACCACCTTCATCCAGTCATCTCTTGTGACTTTTTCGCATGCTTCTTTTAAAAGCGTCTTCATCTTTTTTATGCCATATGGTGGAGAAGTATTATAGCGGGCGCATAACCTTTAATTTGAGCCCAGATTAGCTCTATGGCATTGTACTGGCAGTGATATGGAGGAATTCGAATATTTGATAGCTTATGGTCGTTGACTAATTTCATCAGCTCAGCTTTTAGCATTGACATATTTGCGTCAATGCCACTTCTTTGCAGCCAAGCCACCAATTCGTCTTTTCTATGAGCTTGCGTAGGTGCTTTATTTATTTGCACCGAATGATAAGGGGCGCTATCCATTATTATAACTGAAGGCTCTGGAAGGCCAGGTAGCAACACATCCTGGAACCACTCCTTGAATACAGCCGCATTTATTTCTTCGTGGTAGTCAGTAGTAGTTTTTGACTCAAATGCTAATAAACCATTTTCCACAAAACCATACTTCGCACAACCAGCGTGGCATATTATGAGACGTGCTCCTTTACCGATTGGCACTTTCGTCCAAGAACGAGAAAGCTCGGGATTGGTGTTCAGCCATGTCTCGTCAATGAAAACGATATTGTCCCAATTATCAATTTGTTTTGCTTCTCTTAGAAAAGTAATTCTTTTTACCAGAAATAAAAAGGGATAAAAATAGTTTTTCATTTATTTTTAATTCAGCTGACTGATATCACGACAATTATTTTCATAACTTTGGTTTGGTCGTACCTATATCGTATTATAAACTATATTAAATATGTAGGTATTAAGTACATTATACACACTCTCGAATAATTTCTACGATGTCCCCAGGAACTTTAATGTCGTTCGTATAAATGCCCAAAGCATTTCGGCACATTTCCCTGAGATGGTGACAATATTCGACTGTACGAAATCCTTACATACTTTGTAATTCATCTTGTTCTACTGTTTTTTTGTGCATTCAATAAAGATAAATAAATAAAATTATATATATATCATATAATTATATATATATATATATATCAAATTAGAACGTTTTATTTAACAATATATCGACCGACATAATATATTACGATTCCAAAAATACTCAGTTACAATTCAGTATTATTTTGCCTCATCACTACAAAAACAAACTATTGACATAACCTTGAAACAGCGCAGTTTGACGTCGTTAGACTTTTAAAAATTATTGTTCTTAAATTAATTAATTGATTAATTGTTAATAACTTTAGCCCAAAATAAAACGTTTATTGTACATTGGCATGATTATTAAATTTTTAATGTTATTACTCATTATTAAGGTTAATAAAAGATATTTAAAATTTTGCCATAAATTGTGCACCAGTTCAAAGTTACATCGCCCATTGAATCACGACCTGTCAGGAACGCATTCTCTCAGTGGCCAGACTATAATATTTATTATGCGATGCAAAATGCCGTTTCATAAAATTTTGACTGCCTCGGTGGCGCAGTGGTAACGTATGCGACTGCTGTTTTTGAGGTCTCGGGTTCGATTCCCGGGTCGGACCAAATGTTTGTATGATCTCCAATTATTTGTTTCGGAGTTAGGGTGTTTTCTATGTATAATATGTATGTATTTACAAAGAAAAGTATAAAAGTAATTTATATCAGTTGTCTAGCACCCATAACACAAGGTCTGCTTAGCTTGGGACTAGATTGCGTTGTGTATAAGATGTCAGATTTTTTTTATTGTCATCCCAGTAAAACTGGTGGACAAGGAGTCGATCCCAAATGATACTGTATTATTTATTTGACTAATATCTCTTTTTTTTTTAATTCGAATAAAAGTATAACTGTGTCAAATTTGATACTCTTCATTCTCATAAATAGGGGTACCTAAAATAATATAATAATAAGTAGATGAGCGTATACTAAAATGTGATATGTCGGTGCAGGTGTACACGATAGTGAACACGGAGAGCGGCCAGCTGCTGGCCATGAAGGAGCTGTCGGTGGGCGCGGGCGACCGGCGCGCGCTGCAGCGGGCCGTCAACGAGCTGCGCGTGCTGGAGGGCGTGCTGCACCCGCACCTCGTGCGGTACTACGGCTGCGAACTGCACAGGGTACGATCATCACATCTCTCACTTTAGGGAGCGTTCAAATATTACGTAACGCAACTTTTGAAGATCTTTTAACCCCCCTCCCCCCTTGTAACGCATCGTGACGTTTTTCTGTTCGACCCCCCTATCTAAACGCTACGTAACACTCACTCATTTATAAATTTTTGGCTTTACACACAATTGTTTTTATCCTTAGTATTTCTCTTTAGTTTTTGCTAATAAACTCTTAAAATAACCGCCCCTGTAACGCATCGTAACGTTTTACGAGACCTCCCCCCCAAATTGCGTTACGTAATACTTGAACGCTCCTTTAACGCCTCATCCGGACTCTCGCGAGGCGCCTCCTAGAGACTTTCGGCACGAGTTTCGGCGCGTGGAGGGGACAGAGAGAGAGCGAGACGAGGCGAGGGAAAACAAGGAACATTGGCGTACCGTATTCACTCTCGCACTCGCGTTTCCTCGTATATCCTCGTGGAGAGTCTGGATGGAGCATTACACTCCTAGTACTATGTAGTGTAGTCATGGATTTGATCTCCACTTTTAACTGCTTTTAAAAAGTCAACTATTGGCCATAGACTTCTCCTTAGCAAGTGTTTTGGCTTGCTATGCCATGTATGTTTCGAGATTTTCTGCCTTCTGCCTGTTGTTCTGCTCAGTTTGTTTCTTTAGCCGGTTCTTACGATACGATGAAATAAATAGGGGTGGTGAAACTCCGTATACTTAATCAATATCTTGGGAATAGCAGGTATTAATTTTATGAATGATTGTCGTCTAATTCTTCTCTGATGTTATTGACAATTCTTATATAGTATTGAGTTCCAATGTTAACAACAATATTGGTATCGGATATATTAAGTATAAAATAACTAGTAGTAGTTTAAATGTAAAAAATGTTACCTTTGGAAAAAAACAATATCTTACATTGCAAATACATACATATGTGGGTAGAAAAGGACGGATCGTTGTGGGAGCCTCAGGGAATCATCATCATCTCCTTCGACTGAGATGATGATGATAAATTACATACAGACAGAAAACAAACAATCCTCATCTAGAAATATATGTTTCCGGTGGGAATCGAACTCACGATTTAGAAGTCAGGATCAGTAATGGCTAGAGCAATAGGCCTGTCAGTAAATATGTAGTATGAAGTGCGTGTCGTAGTGACGTGGTGTGTGCGTGTGTGTGTGCAGGAGGAGATGCTGATCTTCATGGAGCTGTGCGTGGAGGGCTCGCTGGAGGCGCTGGTGGCCACGGCGGGCGCGCTGGCCGAGCCCACGGTGCGGCGCTACACCAAGCAGCTCGTGTCCGCCGTCTCCGAGCTGCACGCGCGCTCCATCGCGCACCGCGACATCAAGAGTAAGTCCACCGCCCCGACATTCCACCTCCCCGTTATTCCACCTCCACGTCATTCCTACTCCCCGTTATTCCACCTCCACGTCATTCCTACTCCCCGTTATTCCACCTCCCCGTCATTCCACCTCCCCGTCATTCCACCTCCCCGTTATTCCACCTCCCCGTCATTCCACCTCCCCGTCATTCCACCTCCCCGTTATTCCACCTCCCTGTCATTCCACCTCCCCGTTATTCCACCTCCCCGTCATTCCACCTCCCCGTCATTCCACCTCCCCGTCATTCCACCTCCCCGTCATTCCACCTCCCCGTTATTCCACCTTCCCGTCATTCCACCTCCCCGTCATTCCACCTCCCCGTTATTCCACCTCCCCGTCATTCCACCTCCCCGTTATTCCACCTCCCCGTCATTCCACCTCGCCGTCATTCCACCTCTCCGTCATTCCACCTCCCCGTCATTCCACCTCCCCGTTATTCCACCTTCCCGTCATTCCACCTCCCCGTCATTCCACCTCCCCGTTATTCCACCTCCCCGTCATTCCACCTCCCCGTTATTCCACCTCCCCGTCATTCCACCTCGCCGTCATTCCACCTCTCCGTCATTCCACCTCTCCGTCATTCCACCTCTCCGTCATTCCACCACTCCGTCATTCCATTACTCCGTCATTCCATCACTCCGTCATTCCACTTCTCCGTCATTCCACCTCTCCGTCATTCCACCTCTCCGTCATTCCACCACTCCGTCATTCCATTACTCCGTCATTCCATCACTCCGTCATTCCACTTCTCCGTCATTCCACCTCTCCGTCATTCCACCTCCCCGTTATTCCACCTCTCCGTCATTCCACCTCTCCGTCATTCCACCTCCTCGTCATTCCACCTTCTCGTCGTTCTAGCGCCCCGTCATATTGAAAATCAAACAAATTATTTACCTTTAATGCTCTAATTTTTTACAGCCTTAGTAGACTTAATATTGAACATGTAATTTTCTTCAAAACGAGGTTTTGGCGTAACAAACCACGCTGTCCTCAGATTAATATACAATTTGTATCAAATTTTCCTTTTCTTTGCAGTGCTGTTATCCTGCGTACGTTGTCGTAGTGTTTTATAATTATAATTACTCGTATATTATACATAAATCATCAGCATCATCTTATTGCAGTCCACTACCAGACACAGAGAAATAACTACTAATAATGTTTATTCGTCCAGGCGGCAACATATTCCTCACGAACGAGGGCCACTGCCTCAAGCTGGGTGACTTCGGCTGCGCTGTGAAGATCCGCGCCAACACCACCGCACCGGGAGAACTGCAGGGCTTCGTTGGCACACAAGGTAACCATCACTACACTCCTTTTATTCTGTGGCGATCTCCACATACAGCGCCATCTACCGTAGATACACTGAACTACGAAATAACTACACGGAGTAACAATCCTGAATCGCGCAATAAATAGTTATCGCGCCGATTATCATATATGCAACATCCCAACATCAACTGTTGGGCAGTGGCCCGCCAGGAATGATCAACTCGCCTGGTCGGAGGATCCTCCCTTTGTGTTGGAGGGACATGATACAGGTCGCCACAATTCCCTACGGAAAATCCCTTCAAACCACCACCGTTCCATCAGTGGGATGGTAGGATGGTCATGTCATTCTAGAATCGACTGTATCTGTACATGGGGAAACTACCAAGTTTCTACATTCTACAAGAGTAAACGTTATTAGAAATCTAACATTTGGGAATGACGTCTCAACGCTAAGTCACGTGGTCAAAACAAAATACATATTAGCCAATAAGAGAATCTTGACTAAAAGGGCTATTGACTATAAGGCTAGAAAGGATATGTCTGATACCTCAATGAGCTCTAAGTCATTCGAGTCTACCTAAGTGACTACTCTGCCTGATGGAATCCAAGAGTGGTGGTCACCATACTCATTGCGAATGCCAACAATGCAGCATGGTGACCCACACTACGGCGGCCTAGCCGGTGTTTAGAAAAATATGCTAATATTAGTTACTCTTCCAGCGTACATGGCTCCCGAGGTGTTTATGAAGTCGTCAGGCCACGGACGAGCGGCTGACATCTGGTCCCTGGGCTGTGTCGTCACCGAGATGGCTTCGGGCAAAGTAAGTACTTACTGAGATCGATTTAATAATAAAATATCAGCAAGAATCATTAATATCTCATAGTGTAAAATTATCTCGCTTCTGCCATCTGTTCGCTTAGATCTTTTAAACTATTCAACGGATTTTAATACGGTTTTCAACAATAGATATATTGATTCAATAGGAAGGTTTATGTGTGTAATACATGCATGTTATGGTACAGGAAATCCTAGAATTTCAAAAAATTCCATGCTAAGTAGGGCAGGTCGTTAGTATTTTTTTAAATCAAACTCAAATAGGCCTTTTATTTCAAGTAGGCCTTTTCAGACAATTCCGCAACGTTACATTAATGACTCTAGTTGCGGATCCAAATCATCAGTGGGAAGGGCCGCGCTTCGGCATGAATGGGCCGGCTCGACCGGAGTGATACCACGGCCTCACAGAAAACCGATGTGAAATAGCGCTTGCGCTGTATTTCACCGAGTGAGTGAGGATACCGGAGGCCCATACCCCAACCCCTCCCTCATTCCCCCACCAAATCCCCCAAAGGTCGGCAACGCACTTGTGACGCCTCTGGTGTTGCGGGTGTCCATGGGCGGCGGTAATCGCTTACCATCAGGCGATACGCTTGCTCGTTTGCCACCTATTACATAAAAAAAAAAATCATTCCTATAAAGCAGACCGACAAGAAATCCCAAAAGTTTTTTTTTTTTAAATTAAGATTTAACAGTATTTTATTTATGGTCATACACGATACATGTACCAAGTGCATGAGGCATACAAATAAATAAATTTGAAGTACTATTAACCTCTCGGGTGCGGCAACACGGATCCATGTTTGTCCCGTCGGTGCGGCACACACGGATCCATGTTTTCCGCAGTTAACTTGCATTTTAATTAATTTTGGGTATTAAAGTTATTATAATGAAGTCTAGAAAGGTTTGTTATGCATTTGCTTTATACGAACAACATTTTAAAACATTCGTTTGTCAAGTGCGCTTCAAGAGCCGTAAAAAAAACGAGTTCCAATTTCAAAGTTGACGATGACGCAACGCGATCTGTCAAGTGCCTCTTAAAACTGATTTTTTGCCGATAAGGTGGTTTTGAAGGTAGTTTGTTATTATATTTTACTTATTATACTTATTTTAGGAACCACTATCAATACGAATTGAGGCATAAATCATGCGTAATTTTGAATAGTGTTACTCAAAAACTTACCGAGTCTATTACCTATTGAAAAGGGCTTACTCATTTGAAGGTTTTTACGCATTTATTCTTATGTTTTTATTGATAAAATGATATAATTGCGATAAGAATCTTATATAGAATATAGAATAGCAACAAAAATGTTTTAGAAAAGCTAAATATTTAAATAAACACTCATTTTTTGCCTGACGAGCGAAATTAGACGCACACATTCACAGGGCTCCCCAGCCATTACTGTTCTACATCATCATCAGCCTATCGCAGTCCACTGCTGGACATAGGCCTCTCCAATAGTACGCCACTTAAAATTGTATATCGCCGTCGATTCGTGTTTGCACGCAGCCTAGCGGGAAGTCCCGGAACTATTAACACCCACACATACACAGTAGTGACGGACAATGAACAAGACGTAAACTGATCTTTGTTTATGTTTTACTAAATTATTTTGTATTGACCATAGACTTTGTGTGTCACATAATGGAACGATCAGTTTGTTCTCTTTAGCATTCAGTCATTTTCATAGAGTTTAGAGAATCCTCAGAACTTAAAAATAATAAATGAAAACTGGTCTAGCAAACGAGTCCTTTTTTTAAATAACTTGATAAATAGGTTGTTTTTTTATGTATTGTTCCTGTCTTTTGCACTAGTTAACTAAAAAAATAAATTATTTAACTAAAAAACACTATTTCTTCATATAAATACTACGTAATTTGGTGTTCGGCGCAAATAATAGTTTGATTGTAAAGTGACAAAATGGCGAATATCTCGACAGCGAAATGTGATTTTTACAAATATGTTTCTCAATGAATTTTTACTGCAGTTATAGTGTTTTTTATATCAGTAGATAGCTTAGTTATCGAACTTTATGAGGATAATAAGTAAAATGAATAATAAACCACATAAAATATTAAAATCATGTTTATTAACACAATAAGTGCGTAAATTAATACTTGGCTCAATTGTGAGTAAATAATAAAGCGATAACATTAGTTTAGTAATAAAATATGGCATAACCATGTACGCTTGTTATCCGTCTTTTGAAAAATAATCACTTTTATAACCACCGAGCATTGTTTTTGAAAAGATTTGATCATTTTCGTACACCATGCACCTTGCTGCAAAATTTTGCAATTTCGCCGCACGGTGCATGGAACCGGAAGTACCCGTTCGCGCATCCGAAAGATTAATCTTTTTCTTCCGGTACTAAGCTATCTACTGATATAAAAAACACTATAACTGCAGTAAAAATTCATTGAGAAACATATTTGTAAAAATCACATTTCGCTGTCGAGATATTCGCCATTTTGTCACTTTACAATCAAACTATTATTTGCGCTGAACACCAAATTACGTAGTATTTATATGAAGAAATAGTGTTTTTTAGTTAAATAATTTATTTTTTTAGTTAACTAGTGCAAAAGACAGGAACAATACATAAAAAAAACAACCTATTTATCAAGTTATTTAAAAAAAGGACTCGTTTGCTAGACCAGTTTTCATTTATTATTTTTAAGTTCTGAGAATTCTCTAAACTCTATGAAAATGACTGAATGCTAAAGAGAACAAACTGATCGTTCCATTATGTGACATACAAAGTCTATGGTCAATACAAAATAATTTAGTAAAACATAAACAAAGATCAGTTTACGTCTTGTTCATTGTCCGTCACTACTGTGTATGTGTGGGTGTTAATAGTTCCGGGACTTCCCGCTAGGCTGCGTGCAAACACGAATCGCCGGCGATATACAATTTTAAGTGGCGTACTATTGGAGAGGCCTATGTCCAGCAGTGGACTGCGATAGGCTGATGATGATGTAGAACAGTAATGGCTGGGGAGCCCTGTGAATGTGTGCGTCTAATTTCGCTCGTCAGGCAAAAAATGAGTGTTTATTTAAATATTTAGCTTTTCTAAAACATTTTTGTTGCTATTCTATATTCTATATAAGATTCTTATCGCAATTATATCATTTTATCAATAAAAACATAAGAATAAATGCGTAAAAACCTTCAAATGAGTAAGCCCTTTTCAATAGGTAATAGACTCGGTAACTTTTTGAGTAACACTATTCAAAATTACGCATGATTTATGCCTCAATTCGTATTGATAGTGGTTCCTAAAATAAGTATAATAAGTAAAATATAACAACAAACTACCTTCAAAACCACCTTATCGGCAAAAAATCAGTTTTAAGAGGCACTTGACAGATCGCGTTGCGTCATCGTCAACTTTGAAATTGGAACTCGTTTTTTTTACGGCTCTTGAAGCGCACTTGACAAACGAATGTTTTAAAATGTTGTTCGTATAAAGCAAATGCATAACAAACCTTTCTAGACTTCATTATAATAACTTTAATACCCAAAATTAATTAAAATGCAAGTTAACTGCGGTTATCGCGGATCCGCGATGCCGCACCGACGGGACAATCGCGGATCCGCGATGCCGCACCCCAGAGGTTAAAATACAAACTACTGAATTCAACAGCGCTAGAACGCTGAGTATTTCTCGCGATCAAAATGACTTACGAGTATTACAATTTAATGGCGCTTACGTATTTCGATCAACGTACAAAAGCGCTTGTGGCGCCACGTTAGTTTAAAAAACTATTGGTAAAACATGTGTCGTTTCGAAAATCATCAAATCTCTTCACAGATCATAAGTTGCTTTAAATTACATTACTTAAGCTGATTTGCTTTTACTTGTAGCGTCCCTACTATCAGTACGACAGCAACTTCCAAATCATGTTCCTGGTTGGAAGTGGGGGTCGTCCAGAGATCCCCTCAACTCTATCAGAAGAAGGCCAGCAGTTCTGCATGCTGTGTCTGACCCACGACTCGGAGGTTAGAGCCAAGGCTGAGGATCTCACTCCACACCACTTTCTTATGGTAAGTAAAAATATTCCTTCTCTAACTCTGTTCTAGATTTTGAAAGGAGAAGCAATGTGCTGGACATGATGTATCCGAGGAATTCTTCGTCGTCGAGGAAGTCTAGTTAGTGACTCTGGTTGCTAAGCTGGAGTTGCTGTTGCGGTTCCCACTCAGGACAAATATTGTTTGAAGATTTTTTTTACTAAAATACATCTTCTGCATTAAGAATATAAATCCCGTGTCGCGGGGGACAACACACATAAAAGCGGACACAAAGAATACCCAAACTCAGAACAACAGTTTGTTGATCACACAAAGTGTTGTCCCGTGTAGGATGTGAACCCAGTAGAGGCGCTTGAATATGATCATTTGTTGTATGCGAGAACGTAACAATATAGAAATGTATTGTAATGAAAGTATTGTTTTGTACTTAATAGCTGTTTATTTCCAGTTTCTTATATACTAAACAATCTTTACTTTTATTTGGTAAAGGTTCAACCATCCCTCACACTGTACACCACAGAGAATGCTCGTTACCACAGAGTACAAAGTTACAACTCCGCTACCACAGATTACAACTACCAGAATATTAATAAAACCTGTTACATGTATGTTTGTCTGCAAATGGACAAAGATACAGGGCAATGTGGTGTGCCTTGGAAATGGACTAGAATGCACCGATCATGATGATGTTTATTAAGTTAGATAGGTAACTAATATACCTAACCTACTTATAATATAACTAATATATAGTACACAGTATTTCAGATTTACAAGAGAGTACAAAGAATGTATAATGCACAAATTGTTCCAAGCAACGAGAAACAGAAGTTGACGGTGCAAATAGGCTTTTTAGGGTTAATTAATATAATTCGAAAAACATATATAGGTAACACGGGTCATGAGCCTGGCTCAAGAGTCAGGGACTTCAAATATTAATGTACTTTTGATGTAAATATGCTAAATAAATAAAAAACTATGTACACATACACACTGATATATATAGAGATTAAATTCAGATGTTTAAGATGATTCAGTTATTATGACTGCCTCGGTGGCACAGTGGTAACGTATGCAACTGCTAGGCTTGAGGTCTCGAGTTCGATTTCCAGTACGAACCAAATGTTTTATGATCTGCAAATGTTTGTTTTGGAGTTTGGGTGTTTTTTATGTGTAATATTTACAATAAAAAAGTGTATATGTATTCATATCAGTTATCTAGTATACTAGTTCCATTATACTAGTTCTAATTCGTTTGGGATAAGAATATTTATTATTTATTTTAAATTGCAGGTGAAAAACGATGACGACTGCAAATGCGAGCCAGCCTTCCTCATCACATAGACAGCTGTGACGTCACGGGAGGATCTGACGTCGGTGTTACGTCACTAGTCGTATATACGTAGCTATTTTCAAGTAAAGGAGCTAATCAAGTGGTGATTCCATAATGCTGCTAGCGACAGGGTTATTTGATGAGAATAGTTTTATAAAAAGTAAACTAGAAATATATACTGGTTTATTAGTTAAGTCGATCTAGACCCTTTTTTTCTGATCCTTTTTGACTTTTAAGACTTCCTACACACTGTGCCGGCGGCACAACCGGCGAATATGTCGACGTCATCGTTATGCCGCCGGCATAAGCCGAAGAGCATCATTTCAGTTGTGACTGACCCCACGGCTATACAAGCGGGTGGGTATATGTGGCTTTAGGTTTAGAAAATGGCAGAAATTTGGATAAAGTATTTTTTTTATGTCTTGAATGTTCAACAAAATTTATAATAATAGCTACTACAACCAATAAAGTATCTAGGTAACTTAATCAGTAATAGTCCACGGGCCCACGTACAAGGGATTTCAGTGATTAATAACAGGCTGAAAGTTTATACACAGCTTCGTTTTGACGAGACACCCAACTTTTATTATTGGACCAAATTCTGATAGTGGCAGGAAAAAGCGGGATAGGGAGCGAAACACGTCGATTTGATGAGTGAAAATGAATAAAATTTTTCAAGTCACCATTCTGACATGTTAGAGCTGGGGGTCACTCGGAAGGTACCATTCACTTTGTATGCCACAAGTTTTTCTCAGTTTTCCATCGTATTTTCTCTAAGTATAGATTTTTAGAAACTGTTATTTATTAATTTGGGACACTCATCAAATCTACGTGTTTCGCTCCCTATCCCGCTTTTTCCTGCCACTATCAGAATTTGGTCCAATAATAATAGTTGGGGGTCTCGTCAAAACGAAGCTGTGTATAAACTTTCAGCCTGTTATTAATCACTGAAATCCCTTGTACGTGGGCCCGTGGACTATAACCTTGTATAAATAACGTGTTACAGAAACGTATAGTTATATTTTAGATAATAAATAGTTAATATAGACTGAAAAATCTGATGAGATTTCGTTTTCTTGCATTCTTGCATCTTCTATTGCATTTTTCGTTTTAATGTTCTGTGGATCTGTATGTCTTACCGTGGCAGTAAACCTCTTAAACAAATGCATCCATTTTGATATATCTGGGAAACATTAAATAAAAAAACAGATTTAAGTAAAATACTTTTTTACTTAAATCTGGGTTTTAATTTAAGGTTTTTCTTCTTTATATTTCCATATCTCACAATGTATTTAACATTACGTAATGTACATTTCAATTTTAAGGTTATTTTATTAAAAGAGAGACACATAATTGTAGTAAAAAAAAATTCTATTGCAAACTTTACTGCATTTTAATTTATTACTATTTTACACCTTAAAAGCGCACGACAGTAAGGTTCTAATCAAATTTAGCAAAGAGGAACTAGTTCCAACTCTATGTTATTTTGTGTTTTCTCAAAAAATAAATAATGAATACATCCTGTATCGAAGGGACTTTACAAAAATACATGAAACCGAACACAAACACTTACCCTATGTAGGTTTTAACCCAAAACATATGGTGAAGTAGTAAGCGGCTTGGCCACCGCTTTTACCACTGAACCATACGTGAATGGAATAAGGTATATATTTTATTCACAATAAAACCATTGGAACTATAATATATCATAAGTATATAAATATCGCTGAAGTAGTTATTTTATTATAAATATAATGTCGGAAACTGAACGATTTGTTTCTTTCAACAAAGTTTAATTCGTTCAAATTATAGTTCATGGGATAATAATTTTAGTATTTTATAGTCATTGATTTTATTTGTTACATATTTACTTAAGTTAAGTAAGTTGATCTTAAGTTATGCAGTTAAGTAGGAAAAATAATGTTAAAAAATTGTAATATATATATATGGTTATATTTGCTTTATAGAATGTAATTCGCTGTCTATAGCTGTAATATATATTTTAACTAATTTTATTAAAACATTTTCTGAATTCCACAACTCAGTCGTCTTATAGTTTATAGAATTCATTAGCCATTTTTACCTGACGAAGGCAACCAAATAGTTTTGGCAGTCCATGTATGCTTGTATGTTCTACCGTAGCATATTAACCTCCTGAACCGATTTCTGAATAGATCGTAATAATGGCCCGGGTAACATAAGCTATTTTTTAAAGGATGCTTATGAGATTTATACCGTTTTTTTTTAACGTGTGGAAACCCCCTCGGGCCGTCACCCCACCGGGGTTTGCGGCGGGGTGGTGTGTCGGAATCGAACCGACTAAAACCACACGGTGTGCCACTCTGCGCCTGAGAAGGGAGGGGTCCGGAAACTGCTGTTATTAACACGACCGGACCCCTCCCAGCGCCTGCCCGCACTGAAGCGGATGAGATTTATACCGTGAATCGTGAATCAACCTAATTATTTTAATGTTTCTTTAATATTCTTGAAAGTGTATAAAACAATACTTACCATGAGATGACGACAGCGTTATAAAGGTCCCATACTAACCTTTCATTGTCGTTTTATCAATTGATTTTATGTAGTCTGGTTATAGTTTTTAAAACTTTTTCCTACATACGTTAACTTTAATAAGATTGTAGTGATTTTTAGGAATCTATTTGTAAAGAACTAGATACTAAATTATGGCTAAGGCCATTGTTGACAATGAAAACGTTGAAATCAAATTTAAACATTTTATGAGATTTTTTTGGCATTTGTGTAACAAAGCAGCTTATAATAAGAGGCACTGTGTAATATTAAAAAGTTAATGTGTTTATGAATATTTCTATCGAGGTGTAACATTTTACTTCTCATTTTTAAACAATCTATGAGATTTTCTGTAATGCAACGTAAATGTGTCACAGTTAGCTAGCAACACGCACGATATTTAATTTGATCAAAAAGCGCGCCCTGTTTTTTAAAAAAAAATTTGGCAATATTCTTGTCGCTGAAAACTTTACAAACATACAGAAAACGGACACAATGAACATCCAGACTCAAAACAACAATTTGTGGATCACACAAAGTGTTGTACCATGTAGGATTTGAACCTACAACACTTGGCGCAGTAGAAAGCGGCGTGGCGACCGCTTAAACCTCAAGGCCAATTGTGCGGTCAAATATTTGATACTAGCTGACCCACGCAACCTCGTTTGCGTCTTCTAATGCTCGTAGCGTGAAAATTACCCACCCTCCTTTTTATACATTCTTCATTGGTGCTCCGCTCCTATTAGTATTAGCGTGATGATATATAGCCTATAGCCTTCCTCGATAAATGGACTATCCAACACTGAAAGATCTTTTTAAATCGTACTAGCGGTTCCTGAGATTAGCGGGTTCAAACAAACAAACTCTTCAGCTTTATAAAATTGACCGACAGATGGTAGGTTAGATCAAATGAGACGTTCGATGTTACATTTAATTTAAATGAATTATTTTTGTAAGTTGCTCGAAAACTTATTACTGCCTATGTATATTAATAATATTGTATGTATCTAGTAGATTAATAATTATATATGAATTTTATTAATTGTTGACACGCCTTTAAGGTCGTATGTAAGGATAATAAACAAACAACTGATTCACTACCTGGAGGATCACTAGAATGTTTTATGTGTAAATATTATACGTATGTAATTTAGAGCATTTAAAATATAATAATTATTTTAAAAGTTATGTAAATAAGATAATTTTGTTTCACTTAAAGCCTTTTAAACGAAAGTGATAAGGGTTGCACGAAAATTGTTTGTAATATTCTTTATTGTTAATACAAAATAGAGGGTAGTTTGTTTTAACGAGGTGTGGTTATAATGTAAATTTTATTGTTTGAACAAAAATCGTGTAAAATATGAAATATTTTGAATAAAATGTAAACTGTAGTATTTTACTGTGTTCTATCGAAAAATATCTGCTACTTAATACTTAAGAACAAATATTTAAGCTGAATAAAAGTCAATGAGATAAAGTAACAAAGCATTTTGATTCAGAAATGTATATGAAAACCCCGCGGGCAATGTTAGTCTAAAAAACCTGCCTAACTTACTCCTTATATCGTTAGCTATCTATCAGTGAAAGTGCCGTCAAAATCGATCCAGCTGTTCCGTAAAAAATATTTTGGTATAAGTACCGTGTTTACATACAAAGCATTTAGTTAAAATCTGTTATTTAATATCACAGACATACAATTTTATTTAATTGAATAGATTTTTAATTCGACAGTTTTAATAATTACTTACTTATAAATAAACGAGCATAAGAACCCATGGCCACCCTCAACGGAGGCGTCACAATGCGTTGCCGGCCTTTTAAAAAGCAGTACGATCTTTTCTTGAAGGTTTGAAGGTGGTGTTGGTCCGGGAATACCGCAGGCGATAGATTATTCCACAGTTTTGGTGTTACATTCAGATACCGTAGGCCCTCTTATGCAAGTCGTCATGCCATCTGGCCAGAAGGCGACGACTACTGCCAAGACGCGGTCTCCACTCCCTGTTTAGTTCCCTTCCACGAAAAGGCGGGAAACACTTTATGGTGTTGCCATTACATATTGTATATATGATAGTAAATATTATATACTAATATGACCTACGCAACCTCGTTTACGTCTATTGCCCTTAGCGTAACAAATTCTCAGCCCGATCGGTTTAAAATTGACAAAGTTTCATACAAACTTTTATCCCCTTTTTTATCCCCTTAGGGATAGAATTAATTAAAATCCTTTCTTAGCGGATGCCTACGTCATAACATCTACCTGCATGCCAAATTTCAGCCCGATCCGTCCAGTGGTTTGGGCTGTGAGTTGATAGATCACTATGTCAGTCAGTCACCTTTGAGTTATATATATATAGATAGCGATGATTTTGATTATTTGTTACCACTGGTAAAGAAACAAAATGTATAAACTCCGTCATAACTTTCTTTACTCGCACCGTGTAGGTGGACACGTACAGTTCGCAACGAGACTTCGAACGGCGCTTGCTGTTTTTGGCTTTCCGAACTGTATGTGTAAAGGGATCACAATGAATACTGGCATACCTTCAAAGTATCATTTCCTGTCAATTAATTTTCCTGTTGTGTAGTTTATTCAACTGGTCGTATGTGATAAACACAATACCTTGAAGCCTTGTTAGGAAATGGAAAACATTATCTCTGAACGAGGATAACATTAACTGAGGTACAAATAATGAATCATTATTGCATCAAAAACTATGAACAGTGAATGTAATTAGATAATATCTGTGCCCTGCGATGTTACCTTCACTTTACAGTGTCTTTTCTACTGCTGAATGCTGCCTAGAACTTGAATAGAGTTTTTGAAAGTCTGAAGACACCACATAAGAAATTGAAGTACGGCCGTGTCATAATAGACGTTAAATATGACCCCAAAATAGTTTTGGGAAAAGTAGGTAGCCAATACCTATTTTATTTGCTAAAAATCCACAATATAAGCCACTAGCGACCCGCCCCGGCTTCGCACGGGTGCAATGCTGATACTAAATACACGTTGTATATAAAACATAGCTGACCCACGCAACCTCGTTCATCTTATATAGCCCGTAGCATGAAAATTTTCGCAAAATAAGTAACTTTTCTGGTTGATTTTTACACCTTGTGTCCGAAAAACCCAAATATCTTACGGAACCCTATTTTTTTCCAAAATAAAATATAGCCTATGTTACTCGTGGATAATGTAGCTTTCGAATGGTGAAAGAATTTTTAAAATCGGTCCAGTAGTTTTTGAGCCTATTCATTACAAACATACAAAAATAGGTACAAATCTTTCCTCTTTATAATATTAGTATAGATTTAGTTGCCATAAAAAAATGTTAAATAACGTCTATTACACTTAATGCAGTTCTAACAATGCAGGTATTTGGAGCAGATAAGTAAGTATGGTAACAGATAACGTGCAAGTTTACTAGTTGAATGATTTATGTCGTCGATAGTACAGTAACAATTCGAAAAGGACAACTCCTAATACTGTTATGCTTGTTAAATATACTGTGACTTGTTTTTAAGTAGAGTTTAGTAGTTTAATACAGTCATATATCCGAGAAATACGCGGGCGGCGCAGCGGACAAATGCTAGTATCTTTTAAATATTGAGTAGTTATGGCAGAACAAGCACGCAAGTAGAATTAATGCCATGAATTTGACCACTGTGGGCAAATAGTCATTTATCCCACAGATGAAGTAGTTAAAGCAACGAAAATCACATGCAGGCCGATGACTTCTAACCGCCTGAAATGCTTTAATAAAAATATTGCAGATAAGGTTACCAACATAGATTTCAGTGAGGATAATCCGGATGTCTTATACGGGAATTTATTTAATTTAATTAAACTAGAGTATGATTTCATTTTTAAAGAGAAAACTTTTACTAAGAATGTGAATACTAGATTCTGTGACTGGGCAACTCCTGGAATTTACAAAAGTAGAGATAAGATGTATGAACTATATGGCATGAAACAGTATAATTTTGATCCTGTTTTTGTACAATATGTTAGAAATTATTCCAAAATATTTAAAAAGGTTTGTTTGGTAGCTAAATCAATTTTTCTAAGTAACAAAATTAAACAGTCTGATAATAAAATAAAAACAACTTGGACTGTAATAAATACTGAATCAGGGCGGTCCAAACCGCAGGATGATAGGTTAGAATTAATGGTTAACAACAATATTATTAAAGATAATCAGGGTTTGGCTGAAACTTTCAACAATTATTTTGCAAAGATACCAGTTGATACTACCAGTTCCTTGGATTCCTGCTCAGTCACAGCTGAATCCTTGGCCAGGGGCAGCGTGAAAGAGTGTGATGTCATGTTTAAGTTTCAGTTTATAAGCCCTAATGATGTGGTGAAAACTTTTAAGTCGCTCAATTCAAAGAAAACAACCGACTTGTGGGGTATTTCTGTCAAATTATTGCAAAATATAATTATTGATATAGCACTACATTTAGCTGTAATATTTAATAAGTGTGTAGAAAATGGTGTATTTCCGGATTTAATGAAACATAGTAAGTTAATACCATTATTCAAGAGTGGGTCTAAGAGCGATCCAGGTAATTTTAGACCCATCTCAATCTTGCCAGCAGTCAGTAAAGTCTTTGAAAAACTTATTCTTCAGCAATTAGAAACTCATTTGAATATTAATAATTTATTTCATAAAGAGCAGTATGGTTTCACAAAGGATCGCTCAACCATTGATGCTGGTTCAACACTTATAAAACATATATTTAATGCCTGGGAGAACGCGCAAGATGCTATTGGCGTTTTCTGTGACTTATCCAAAGCATTTGACTGCGTTGAACATCAAACGCTTTTGCGAAAACTCAGGCACTATGGCATTAGGGATACTGCACTTGATCTGGTTGCCTCGTACCTTGGGGACAGAGTTCAACGAGTGGATATAAATGGAAGTAGGTCCTCCGGATTACCTGTCTCAATGGGCGTGCCACAGGGCTCAATTCTGGGTCCTTTTCTCTTTCTAGTGTATATTAATGATTTACCTTTTTTTGTGCAAAATTTCTGTGATGTAGTACTTTTTGCAGATGACACTTCGCTTATTTTTAAAGTTAATCGTAATCAGAATAGTTTTGATGATATTAACAGATCACTTACACTAGTCCAAGATTGGTTTACAAGCAACAACTTACTATTGAACTCGTATAAAACTAAATGTATAAAGTTCACTTTGCCTAATGTTAAGAAACTCAACACGAACATTATAATAAATAATGAAATGATTGATCTCGTAGAGTCAACTATGTTTCTAGGAATAACCTTGGATCATAAGCTTCAGTGGGGCGCCCATATATCGTATCTAGCAGGGAAACTGAGCTCCGCGGCATTCGCTGTTTGGAAAGTTCGCCAGTTAACTAATATTGAAACTGCGCGAATAGTTTATTTTAGTTATTTTCACAGTGTCATGTCATATGGTATTTTACTATGGGGCAAGGCAGCTGATATTCAAACCATTTTTGTAATTCAAAAACGGGCAATTCGTGCGATTTACAAACTTAAAGTTCCAGATTCTCTGAAAGAACGATTTAAGGAAATAGGTATTTTAACAGTTGCATCTCAATATATATTTGCTAATATTATGTTTGTACGGAAAAACATAGATAAATATAGTAGCAAAAGTGATCATCATTCACTAAACACAAGGAATAAGCACAAATTAGTAGGCCAATATTATCGCCTTAACAAAGTCCACAATTCATTTGAAGGACTTGGTGTGCGTTTTTATAACAAAATTCCTGTCGAAATCTTGAACTTACCCCTACAAAAGTTCAAGAGTGCCGTTAAGAGTCGTCTTGTGGAAGGGGGCTATTATACGATAAACGATTTCTTGACTGATACAGTGCCTTGGATGTGAGTGAAAGTGAAATAATTTATTGGATTGTAATTAATTCTTGACATCTTATTCTGCATTTATTACCTGACATTTGAACTTTGTTAAGTTGAGGCGATCTGTGTTTACATTGTTGGAGCGTAAATAATTTGTATTTATTATTTTATTACATTTTGAACGTTTTTTTCTTTTTCTCTGGGACCAGTATGTATGCACACATTGCTTTTACTCCTTGATGTGTAAGTGATTGCAACCTTATATGCTATGGACTAATTTTTATTATTTTATTAGACAAAAAATTTATTTTCCTAGCTTTAATATCTTATTAGACCGCTTTCTAGCCTTTGTGTTTTGGTTGCCTTAACTTGCACATAGAAATACTGTTGTCAAAAACAAACAAGCTTTGTATGAATTTTCTGAAAAGATGGTGCACATGAGTTTCTCACCAGCTCTTCTCATGAATGCAATAGGTACCCATCGGAGCTGGTACTTGGATTGATTTCAATTTAAACCTTTGAGTTGAATTGAAATCAATCTAAGCTCCGGTAATTCAAATCATCTCAGTGCATTTAGTATTAGGAGTTTTGTTTTATATTTTTATGTTTGTATTTTTGACGTGTTCAAGTGTCTTTTGGGGCCAATGGAAATAAATGATTTGAGTTTGAGTTTGAGTTTGCTGTAGAGACTTGCGTATTTCTACAATCGCTCACTCCTCTACTAATTTGTATTCCTGGCCAATATAACGTAACAAATATTATTTAAAACTAACCTATTTGGGAAGTGTTAAGTGGTTTCATTGCTTCTCTTCGAGGTGCTTAAAATCGTCTTCCAAAAGAAAATTTGCATTGTAATAGTGTTATAGACAAATAACTAAAATTTTCACTAACAGATTATTGTTTAATATTTAGGAAAAACACAATGATTTATAGAAATATTTTATTACTGTAATATCATTAAAACCATAGACAATTCTATTTAAAATCTAAGACACAGGTTAACAAGTATTAACGTTGAGTGATCAGGCTGCAGTTTCTCAAGAGACATGTTTGAGTTTTGGGTTTTTGAGGTCCTCAATAGTTATTGCAAGTTGACATTTCTTGGCAAATCTGTGACACTTAGTACCGGAACAGCACTGGCTGTCGTTGTTGCACTGAAATACAATGAAAAAACTATTAGGTACTAAATATATATAATATGAACCTATCAAATTATAAAGTTACGTGTATACCTAAATGATCTAATTATGTAACAAATGTACCATCTCCACGTATTTGTAATTTACAATTTATTATTAACTCCGATGAACTGATACCTTCTGAGATACCGTATCTACTAGTTCAGAAGGTACGGAACATTCTACTAATAGAATGTTCCGTACCTTCTGAACTAGTAGATATTAATAACCTATGTAAATAAAATTTATAATCTTTCTTTTTTGTTGAATAAGGGCAAATGAGCAGACGCATCACCTGATGGTAAGCTATTACCGCCGCCCATGGACACCCGCAACACCAGAGGCGTACAAGTACGTTGCCGGCCATTGGGGGATGAGGAAGGGGATGGGGGAAGGAGTTGGGGTAGGACCTCCAGTATCCTCAATCACTCGGTAAAACACAGCGCAATCGCTATTTCAAACCGGTTTTCTGTGAGGCCGTGGTATCACTCCGGTCGAGCCGGCCCATGCATGCCGAAGCGTAGCTCTCCCACGGTAAGAGTTCATTATTATTATTACTAAATTGGCTTTATTCTGCTTAATGGAGAGCATGACCAAAATCCAAAAGTAGTGGTGCAGCATGCATGGTGACCCACACCGGTCTCGCGCTCACTAACGAGACACGACCATTTTAGGTTGGTCTTCTGTGAGAGGAGTACCGCCCCGGTCGAGTCTGTTAGTTCGTGCTGAAATAACCGTGGCTCTACTACCATGATAATTCTATGTACCTACCTAAACTATTCGAAAATCGGTATTGACATTAAACAAGTATTTTTTTGGAGATGAGGTAAATGGGCAGACGATCACCTAATGATGATTACCGTCACACTCGTTAATGGGCACATGGAACCCGTTGTGTTGACTCATTGAATGTTATTTGTAAAGCGTGAATTCAGATTGGGCGACTTACATAAAAACAAAAAACAATGAGGAAAGTATCGTTTTTTACTTAAAATATTTCTTTACGTAATATAATAATAATAATAATAATAATTCAAATATTCAACTGAACTAAACAAAAATGGCTATGTGGTTAATTTATACGCGGTAGAAGTAGGAGCGAGAGGTATACCAGCTAAATCTCTCTATAACCTTCTGAAAGACCTTGGCCTGTCGAGATCTGCAGTAAGTTCTATTTTAGAACGAGTATCCAAGGCTGCACTAACAGGTTCCTACCAAATTTGGCTAGGTAGGGTGGGAAACTCGAGCAGTGAAGGTGAGCATTGATGCGCATCTTAAAGGGGGCCTAAGGAGGCCCCGTTTAAGGTGCTATATATAACCTACACCTAAGTCCTGGGAAATGCTTTGAGTTTCTCCCTCTGCCACACGATGGACCCGGCACCCGCACGGTGAATCCATGGAGTACTAAGAAGTTTGTCTCGTCTCTTTCCTGTTTTTTTATTTATAACTAAATGCACCCCATAGAGTTTTCCGCGGTTGGTGATGTAAAGGTACAACAACAACCGCGAGTAACACCGAGGGGCGCAGCTAGTTATACATGTATGCCTTTCTCTTGAATCACTCTATCTATTGCTGAATACTGCATTGAAATAGGTTGAGTAGTTTAAAAGAACTAAGCAAACAGACAGCAAAAGGATTTACCCTTTTGAACCGATATAAAAAAAAGAGGACGTTTCTCAATTCGATTGCATATTTTTTTTAACGGTTTATTTAGCTTGCTCTATTTGTTTGTTTGTTTATTTGATTGGGTCAAATCTAGTTATTGAAATTTGAACCGTTCTTGTTGACAGATTGATCTGAAATTTGATACACATCTTTAGCTCTTAGTTCTTCTTTACAATACAATTAAATAAATTATGTTTTATTGTAAATCCATGATGGCCGCCACTACAAAATGGCGGTTTACAAATTTTGTTACGACAACCTCAATATGGGTATCAAATGAAAGAGTTTGATGAACTTAATAGAATGAATAAAAAAAAGAATGATATTTTTTTTTATTGAAACTATATTTAAATCGTTGGGCCCGTATTTCCGTTCAGGCCTAACGATTTAATTTTTTTCTCCGATCAATGTCTTAGATTGATGAGGGAGTGGGGTGTGATGAATAGAATCTGGGATATTCCAAATAATTTTCAGCTTTTAGTGCATTATTTTAAATAAAAAAGTTTAAATAAATAAACAAACACATATTTTTTTATATTAATTAGAGTTGGCTGGCTGAACACTATTATTCGTATTATTACGATATGCTTTAAATTTATAACAGGGGTGAATATATTTATATTACAGAACAACCCCGTATTGAGTTAGGTAGTCCCTAAGCTTTTCATTATATTAATCTTCTTCTAGTCTTCAAATTTTGAACCAAGGTTTCACTTAAACTTATTAAGTGTTACTGTTAAGGAACGTCATTCCTTTAAATTGAATCGGTAGTTCTCAAGATGTTGTGTTTTCTTTAATCAGACTAAATTATAGTCATTAAGTAGTCAGTGCCCTTTTATATACTGACAACTAGTCCAATCTTCTAATTCAGTTAACCCTCAGGGTTGAAAAAATCCGGTGGCAGTCGATCCGTGGAAAAACTGATATTCTTATAAAACCTCCAATAATGTTAGGAATAAATAAAGCTTAGGAAGATAAAGAAAATATACTAAAATATAAAGAATCAAATTAACTCAAATTATCGTGCACTAAAAGTACATTGCATGTCCAACAGTAAGTTATGTTTTTAATTTGCTAGTTTGTAGTCCACAAACTAATAAAAGCAATATCAATATGTAATCTTCTAAACATTAGGAAGATAACAGTTACTAAGAGAAAACTATTAACGTAACGATACCTTAGCTAATCATGGAAACAGTAGTCAGTAAGTCGTATTTCATTGCAGTTATAACTACCAGTAAATGAACAAAGTCAAGAGTACAACTAGCCGTTTATACAGGAATTTAGACATCAAAGTTATTTAGAAATAGTTCATAATCTTTATTACAAATGCTTACACATACAGTCATGCCCAAGGCTGTCCAATTATCACCTGCTATACCGATAATAAATTCGTAAGATTCTATAGAACTAAAGCATTACTTACATCTTCGCCGTGTTGCGAACATTTCGCACTTTCTACGCCATTTACGTTGATTAAATAAACTGTTAATACAACGAGTAGAACAATGGCACTTAGACGTCTCATTGTGATGGAATGTATTTGTATACTGACGAGAAATCAGACTCAGACTGACCACAAACACTTGTGAATGCTAACTTGATTGGTGAGGTCAAACCGACAACTTGATAAGTAAGGACGTACACACACTGACAGATCCGTCATACATTACTCGTCTAGAAAAAAATATTGGTTTTCGGATATCTGACACACAACGCCATCTAGTTCCAATCTAAGCAGAGCTTGATTATAGGTTCTAGACAACTAATATAAATACATACATATTATACCTAGAATCACTCAAACTCTGACACAATTTTTTGTAGATCATATTAACATTTTGTCCGACCCGGGATTCAAACCCGAGTCCTCATGTACAGCTATCACAGCATCACTAAACCATAAATAAACAACACTACAGCATAATAGATGGTGTATATGTTGACATAATCGTCGTATTGACAGATAATGTTGGTAATTCTGAAGCAGCAACTAAATTCAGTGAAAGCTGAGATAGATAACTGAGTCGTACAGATAAATGTATATAACCCAACAACAAATTTTAGTGAATTTTAGTTTAGTGATGACAGTAACAGAATTACTACCTATAGCCACAATGATAGTTGGAAATCATTGCAATTGAGTTGAAACTGAGGGTAAACAGATTTTTTTTTTTTTTTTTTTTTTTTTTTTTTTTTTTTTTTTTTTTTTTTTTTTTTATAATAAACAACGCCATCTAGTCCCAAGCTAAGCAGTGCTTGTGTTATGGATACTAGACAACTGATATAAATACTTATATATACTTTTTTTTTTGTAAATACATACATACTATACATAGAACTATACATAAATTCGAAGGTCTTTAGTAGTATTTGGTTTAAAATGTTTTTAATTAAATAAACATTTATTAATTCTGTCCTATGATAATAAATGCGCCCAAAGAAGAATTGTTCCCTTTCATAACAAACATATTGTGTTATCTTTGCAGAGACAGAGAAACCGACGAAAACCGTTTGTGACAGAAACATCGCAAACGATTTCAGTTGATTTCTTTTATGGCCCACCGGTATGAACGAAGAATACCTAAATTTATCCATATTGATATTATACACATACTTCCGAAAGTAACTGTCTGTTTCTTACGCTTCCACACCTAAATCTTTGCACCGATTTCAATAAAATTAAGCATGCAAACCGCAAAAATGAATGCACACGCGGGTGTAGCCACGATGAAAAGCTAGTATTAGTATAAAAACCCAAAAAAAACCCATTCTGTACATATTAAGTTTATAAACAAACACGGTCGTAATGTTTATTATATTAAAGGTTATCTTTCACTACTATCACAAGTCGTTCTGCGAACTGTTTGTTTTGTTCTCGAATTAAGATTAATGCAAATCAAACTTGTTTGTCATATAGCTTTTGCCCGCTGCTCCGTCTCTCCGTATTTCTTAACCAAAATTAAATCAAACCAGTTTAGTGGTTTATCCGTGAACGCGTAACAGAGAAACAGCCGGCCTTTGGGGGATGGAGGGGAGAGGGGGGATGGTTTATGGGCTTCCGGTATCCTTACTCACTCGGTGAAACACAGCTCAGGCGCTGTTTCATACCGGTTTACTGCGAGGCTGTGGTACCACTCCGGTCGAGCCGGCCCATTCATGCGGAAGCGTGACTCTCCCACAGTAGTTTATTTGCAAACTAAAACAGGAAAAACCGAATGACTTAAAAACAAAGTAGTTTTAAATTGTCCTTGCTTGCTACTTAGCGTCAATCCATGATCAAATAATTTTTGCACGTCCCAAACAAGCTATTGCTGGAAAGCGTTTTAATTTATTGCTTTATATGTTTATGGCTAAAGTCGATTTTTGAATAAATAAATGAACTGTAATCTCTTTACGCTTACGATAGGGTTTTACTTGTATCTGGTAATAATTAACTTGTACCAATGGTTTGACTTGTCCATGCGTCCGTCTTTGGCTAAGCAACTAAACTAATGAACCGATTATGAAGTGATTTTAGTTTGGACGCCAATATGATAGATGGTTCTAGAAGGTATAACCAACACTCCGACTTACTGACTGCCTCTGTGGCGTAGTGGTAGCGTATGCGACTGCTAAGCTTGAGGTCTCGGGTCCGATTCCCGGGTCAGACCAAATGTTTGTATGATCTACAAATATTTGTTTCGGAGTTTGGGTGTTTTCTATGTACAATATGTATGTATTGTACAAAACGAAAGTATATAAGTATTTATATTAGTAGTCTAGTACCTATAACACAAGCTCTGCTTAGCTTAGGACCAGATGGCGTTGTGTGTTAGATGTCTGGAATATTTATTTATTTAAATATTGTACTGTTACTTTAGTGGTATTTCCATGACACGGTAACCTTGATGTGATGCTACAGTTAAACCTAGGCCTGGTTATGGTGTTATGTGATAAGACCACTACTGGATATAAGCCTCTCATTAGTAAGCAGGTTTTGACCCAATGTTTTTCTTCTATTTGCTGCGCTGTTGCTCTGCGCAGTTTGTTAATTTTTCGAAACGCACGGTATTAATAGGGGTAGGTTATACTCGATGTTTTTAATCTGTCACTAGATACACGAATATAATCTATACTTAATAATTAATAACTTTTGCTAGGAGCTCAGTTTGTATCGGTTATCTTAAGTTAAGAAGTCTATATACACTCATTTGCAAAAAAACTTGAGAGGTGTCAAGGGACACCCGGATGGAACGAAGTTCGAAATAGAAAGACGATACAAATATTATATTTACTTCAATATTTTACGTAATTTCTAGTTTTATGATATATGTGTACACAATAATATTAATAATAATAATAATGATAATGATGATATCAGGCATATTATTTCTGGTTGTTCTCGTCTTGCTAACGGCGAGTATTTGCACAGGCACAACCAAGTAGCTAGGATCGTACATCAGCAACTTGCCCTTAAATACCATCTTGTGAACTCAGAGGTGCCATACTACAGGTATGTGCCCGACCCAGTTCTCGAGAATGGTCGTGCTACATTATATTGGGATCGATCTATTATTACAGACAGGACTATTGTTGCCAATAAGCCTGATATTGTGGTGATAGATCGATTAGAGCGCCGCGCAATTATTATCGATATCGCCGTTCCTCATGACGAGAATCTCGTGAAAGTCGAAAAAGAAAAACAAATAAAATATTTGGATCTATCTCACGAGATTGTCGATATGTGGAATGTGGATTCGGCAATAATTGTTCCGATAGTCGTATCTGCTCATGGATTGATTGCCAAGAGCCTCGACCAACACCTTAAGAGGCTCACGTTAGAAGGCTGGATCAAGGGTCTGATACAGAAAGCAGTCCTTCTTGACACGGCACGCATAGTGAGGAGGTTCCTGTCTTTGGAGCCCTAACCACCGGTTTCTTGGTCCCTGTACCCGAAGTCGGTGGTCTACTATTTTTTATATTTTTAAATATATATTATGTTATTGTTTATCTTTTTTATGTATTTAAAAATGTAATTAATATGTATATATAATTAAATAAAGAGAATGATAATGATGATAATGGTGAAAATGATGAAGATGATGAAAATGATGAAAATGATGAAAGTGATGAAGATGATGAATTGATGAAAATGATGAAAATGATGAAAATGATGAAAATGATAAAAATGATGAAAATGGTGAAAACGATGAAGATGATGAAAATGATGAAAGTGATGAAAATGATGAATTGATGAAAATGATGAAATGATGATTATGATAATAGTGATGATAATGATGATAATGATGATATGTATATATAAAAGTTCGAAATCTTATCTATCTATTATATATATATATATATAGTATATATATATATATATAGTATATATATAGTATATATATATATATAGATATATATATAGTATCTGGGTTGCTTCAAGCAATGAAAAATAAACTAATAACAAATAAAATTTAAAATAGCAAAAAGTGTCGTGACAACAAAAAGTGTCGTGACAACAAATTATGTCGCGACAATTTCCGTCTAGCCCCCTTCGTTTTTTCGTTCATATCGCGCGATAAGGAACTTCGTTCCAAAAAACGGGCGGTTTCGATTTCCTTCCTGGCTGAAAAAAATAAAATACCAAAAAGGTTTTAATCATTTGAACATGTTACTGGCCAGTTATAAACGTGCCATAATGTTTATAAGAGTACATTCCAAATTCAAATTTTTGACTGAGCCTGGTTTTCAAAGAAAACAACTTTTAACTACATTTTGTGGCGCGAATTCCCTATAGTTAATATCGACTCTAATTAACTTTTTGTCAATTTTTATTAAATTATCTGATGTCCTTGACATTTAACAGTATTGTTATTGCTGTTTAGCAATCTCGAAAATGGTAGATAAAGTTATAAAAGCGAGCAAAATTATTGCGCTGCTTGAAGAAGTTTGCAGCCAATGCTTCGTGGCTCAGAGGCTAAATGTGAATCGGTCGACAGTTCAAAGGACCTGGCAGCGCTATCAAGAGACCGGTTCCGTCAAGAGAAGGCCTGGTTCTGGCAGAAAGACATGTACCGAACCACGGGATGATCGTTTTCTAGTTAGTCAAGCGTTGAGAAATCGCAAATCTTCTTATGTCGACCTCAAGAACAGCCTCGAAGAAGTAAGAAAAGTGCAAATTAGTCTATGGACGGTCAGGAGGAGGTTTCTCGCTGCTAATATACACAGTCATCGCCCGGCACGCGGCCCTAAATTACTTCGTAGACATCGAGTTGCCAGGCTTAGCTTCGCTCGAAATTGTGTGTCATAGACTCATGAAGACTGGGATAGGTTCTCCGATGAAGCCAGGATATCTCTGCATGGTGAAGACCGACGTCGGCGAGTGCTACGTAGACGAGGAGAACGCTTTGCAGAGGCATGTTTTGAAGAAATCACACCTTATGGAGGGGGCTCTGTTATGTTTTGGGCAGGAAAAAATTCCATGGATCTTACGGAGTTAGTCTTCATCGAAAACGGTACACTGACTGGACACCGATACATAACGGAAGTTCTAATTCCTTATGCACAACCCGCTTTTACCGCTCTTGGCGAAAACACATTTTTTATGGACGACAACGCTCGCACCCACCGGTCTGGCGATGTGGAAGCGTATATGCTAGAAGTCGGAATTCGTCGTTTGGATTGGCCAGCTAGAAGTCCGGACCTCAATCCCATAGAGCATGTCTGGGACGTTCTGAAGCGACGAGTGAGATCAGTGCAGCCGGCTCCGCAGACCATCAGAGAGCTAAAGAATGTGATTACCGCGGAGTGGGCACGTATTCCCCAAGAAACCATAAAAGATATACTCGCTAGCATGCCCAGACGAATACAAGCCGTGATTTCAGCAAGAGGGGGTCACACTCAATACTAAACTTTTATCTGATTTTAATGTATTCAAGAAAAGCAAAGAAATTAACGCGTTTCATTTTTATTTAGCGAGCAGGTACAATAATAGTGTTTTGAGCTTAAACATTATTTCTCAATAATTTAATCAAAATGTTATGATAAAACTGAAGATACCTATTCCTTCCTAATTAATTTATGAAATTCTGAGGATAACAATACCTACCTAAAATTGTCAAACAAACTAATAGTGACTGTAAAATAGTTCTTTGCTTAAGTGCCCGTTTTTTTTGCAAAAGAGTGTACGAGTATATCGTTCTAAGATCAAGATAAAAGTATCTTCATACCAAAAGTTAACTTTACCGGACACACAGACAGACACCCTTTCTCATTTATAATATTAGTCTGGTTTTTCCGAAATCTTTAAGTTATCTGTAGACTACAGATAACTTAAAAGACTACAGACTGTAGTTATAATTGAGTAGGTATGTGAGAATACAAGATTATATAGGTACTTAGTTTTATGTGTAGACAGATAGCGTATAGTTAGGCATTACCGGTTCTCACACAACAAGCGCCATCACAATATGGAAAAAGATGTTATGAATGTATAAATAATTTTAGACGACTGCTCAAAAAATAATAATGTATGTTTTTAGATTTCAAATTGTATACCTACATATAAAATTACTAGACCTAATCGACTGACTCAATCATAAGTCCGTCAGGTATATGTGGTGGACTTTGTAATTTGGGTCGAATATTTTATTTAAAAAAAAATGATTTTTCTCAAAAAGTAATTTTTGTGTCTTTATTATTTATATTGACATATTATTGAAAAACAGTTCCTAATCTATCATTTTTTTTTACGTTGGAAACCCCCTCGGGCCGTCACCCCGCCTGGGTTTGCGGCGGGGCGGTGTGTCGGAATCGAACCGACTAAAACCACACGGTGTGCCACTTTGCGCCTGAGAAGGGAAGGGTCTGGGAACTGCTGTTATTAACACAACCGGATCCCCTCGCAGAATTCCTAATCTATCCTAATCCAACCGCCAGTTAAACGGCGCTGTTTAGTAAAATAAGGTCCATTGACAATGTACCGTTTAATTTTAATTTCACTAGTGAAATTGATATATCCCGGCTTAGACAATACACCTGCGACATACACTATACATAAATATATGAAATATATCTAAAATCATGAACATATACTTAATTTTATTATTATCATATTCAAACGGAATTACATTCTTGAAGCTTGACTTACATCCTGATTAAAAAAAATATTATAAACCGCAGTGAACATGTTACGACCTCATTTGAAGGGCAAAAGACAGAAGTTTAAACTAGACGGTTTATTAAAACAGACAATTGCCTAACTAAGCACAAGAGTGGCATTTCAGTGAGAGCTAGTTTCGAGATAGGTAATCGTAATTTTGTAAAAGCAGTTTCATTTTAACCATATACCAGCTGGACCCTGCGATATATTTAAAAAAAATTGTATACATTACTATTTGTGTGCAAGAACAACGTTAAATAGCAAATTACATACCTAGCTATTTTTGAAATACATAGTCTTAACTAGTCTTGAGGGAGATAGCCTCCAAAGCCTAGATTTAGCATACAGGATTAGCAAGTTGAAGTGGCAGTGGTCTGGCCATGTTTGTTGATAACCGTTGGGATAAACGGGTTCTTAAGTGAACCGCGTCTTGGCAAACGTAGTATAAGTCGTCCAAGTTAAATGATGTTAAATAAAAGTATATATAACCGTACATACTTATATACTTGGAAATATTTGTGGATGACGTTAGGTATTGTGGGCTTGATCCCCGGATGAAGAAATTATGGTCGATGCGTCGTGCGGTGCATGACTTAGTAGGTATTTTACATATTATTATGTATGTAGGTATAAGATGTAAGTATTGAGGATGAGGAAAAAAATAAGTATTATACCGTGCCAATAGCAAACAAAATACCAATTGAAAGATTTGTAAACAATATGTGCACTATTCCGTTATCTGTGTATACGGGCGCGGCCCAGTGTTTACACTTCAACGTATTACCATAAAAGAGTGGGTAATTTTAGTTCGATTGGAATTAGACCTTAATTCACTATTTATGACCCACGCCAAGAAGGAATAGTTTCTTAATTAATGTTTTTCTTTAAATGGCTCAGAACGCCGGCATTTTTAAGCCGATTTAGGTTTCTTTTGGCTTATTTTAATGTATTTGTTAATTTCCGTTTAGTTATTAATTTAAAAACGTATGGGATAAATTGTTTCATAGTTGCAAAATTTGTTCCTGGAATATTTTGTTTGCTATAGAATAGCAAATATCGTCTTAAGTTTTATTTTTGTTTTTAATAAGGCTATATTCAAACCGCACGACATCAATGCGCTAATAAAAAGCTTAAAATTGAGGAATTCAAGCACAAAAAATGGGTATCTTTACTGACCTCATGATCACTTCACAGTGTACAGATTGTTTAGATTAATATTATTTAAAGATTTCCTAAAATTCAAAAGACCCATCATTCATTAAAATATTTTTTTTAAAAACATTAATACAAAACCCTTTTAACCAAGTCATATACCTATATATCTATATAACAAACTGGCAAAAGGACAATTAAATTTTCAAGGGCAACACTAAAGCGCCGTTGTGGCCTAAATGTAGCACACTTCACCCATGCTTATAAGCCCGGGGAACAGATAATTGTCACTAGTTCCACATTCGTACTACAATGAGTCGTTTCTGCATTGTCGTTTTAGCGTTTGTCATTTTCCAGACCACTTTATGTGATGTGGTGACCGTCGCGAAAGATGTTTTCATAGAAGATGAGAACGGAAATGATGAAAAGGAAGAAATAGAAACGCCTGTAGAGAATGTTCAGAATTTTGCCAATGAAGTGAAGGCTACAGATGAGACGTGTGCTAAAGTCGGAGAGTTTGTAAGTTTTGGTTTTTGAAACTAGACAGTTCTTTTTATTTTATATGAATATTATTTGCCTCATTTGTCTAGTGGTCAGCGTAAGCGACAGCCGATCAAGAGTTTACGGGTTCGATTCCCAGGTCGGACTACTGTTGGGTTTTTCTTATAAGAGATTTTTATTAGCAGCCTGGAGTATGAAGATGGCGGTGTTTTCTGCACGTTAAGCCGTCGGTCCCGGTTGTCATGCACACAAACTCCGGCAGTCGTTATTGGGAAGTCAGTTTTCGAATTCAGTTCATCCTCAGGTTTGCGGCGATCTGATGCCAGTAGCTCCGTAAAAAAAATGATATTCAGGTAAAACTAGTTGAACTAGTAGCCGACCCTAAATAATCTTGGGAATAATAAACGCTAGGAAGAAGATGATGCGATGATTTTTTCAAATATTTCTAGAAATAGCCAGTACCTACTGGCTATTTCTGGTAGCCCTGATTGCGAAACCGGAGGTCACTGGTTTGATTTTTACCTATGGTAAAATTATGTACTAGTAATAATTTGTAATATTTCTTTCTTACAAGAAAGAAAAGAAATATTATATAAATTCCGTGGGAGAGGACTGGATACCACGGCCTCACAAAAAATCGGTCTGAAATAGCGCTTGCGCTGTATTTCACCTAGTGAGTAATGATACCGGAGGCCCGTACCCCAACCCCTCCCCCAAAAGCCGGCAATGCACTTCTGATGCCTCTGGTGTTGCGGGTGTCTGCTCGTTTGCCCCCCAATTTCATAAAAAACAATACGAGTATAAATGGATTTAGAAAAAAATGAGATTGTTTATCAGCAGCCTGAATCCCATAGCACACGTTCTGGCTAGTTTAGAATCAGTCTTTGTTTGAGGTAAGTTAATTTATTATGTCATTATTTACAATTCATTTAATGTAAGTTATGTTTTGGTTTTAGTGCCTTAGCCACGAGCGGTGTTGCACGAAAGTATGTATGGGTTATTTGAAGAAGTGCATCTCGTCACGGGAAGGAGATATCGATGAAGAATGATAATAATGATGACACACAAGTATACGTGTCTATAGTACACCAATAGACAGACAGACAGTTGATAAGCTACTGTTAGTCTTGTTACTTAGGTATTATCAGCCATTTGTAAATATTTAAATAAAAATGTTTGTATAAGATTAAACATAATTTGTTTTTATTGCTCACATAAAATTAAGTATATATTGTTATATAAGGAGTCGGTAGGTAAACGGTCTAATATTATTGTTAAGAATAATTTTCAAAAGTTTACGCCTTCTATAAGGGTCACCCTCGAAAAGGCGATGTCTATGCGTTCCTGGAGTCGCCGAGGTTTTTTTTACCGAAAACTGGTGCCTGCTTTAACTCCGAACAAGCACTAGGATGGAACCGGTAGGTCTCTTAAAAGCTGTTCCCGAATCCTTCCTAAAAAAATACTTCCACTAGTAAACCATTGGCTATTATTTCTTGGATTCACAGAGTAATGGAAAGCTACGCAACTATTTAGTACCATAAATAATCAACAAGCAAATTTATTACATACATATAAAACCAGCCAAGTACGAGTTGGACTCCCTTGCCGAGGAATCCGTTCAAACCTACAGGTAGTTATATAACTGAAAATAAATGCTTTTCGCAATTTTTCCTTTATCTGTGCTATAAGACGTTGCTCCAAATTTAAAGATTGTGAGTTCACGGGAAGTACCCTGTAGGTTTTGATTAACTTGCGAGAGTGTCTTTTCATTGTGTTGGCTTAGAAGCTTGATTGTTTCACAACTCCAAGGGACAATTAGAGTATTTTATATGCATTTCAGCTGAATACCTCCACACGTTTCTGAAAAAAGGACATTGACAGACAGACAAAGTGATCCTATAAGGGTTCCGTTTTTTCCTTTTATAATAATAATAATAATAAAAATATGTTTATTTCCACCACAAACAACACATTATAGCATATCAGTGAAATTAGTACATAGACAAAATTTGTTGGTTGGGGTGGACTGGAGCCTAAACTAGGTCAGGACCTGTATTTCAGGACTCCAGGATTCACACCGGCTCAGTTAAGTCTGTCGATGGATTGTGGTGCGTTACTATTAGTGTGTGCGTGTGTGTGTCGTGGGTGTATGAGTGTGTGCGTGTGTGTGTGTGGTACGTGTGTGAGTTTGTGCATTCGTGTCAATGTGCGTGTGTATGTATGAGTGTAATGTAAACGGGTTTATTTATTTTTTTATTAAGTTTCCGTCACTTCATAATAGTGAGGAGTGATTCTGTGTCTGCATATGATAGATTAAGAAAATAATTTTGAATAATAGATTTACAGTTATAAGTTGTTTTTGAGAATAAATTTAAAATTGGGTTAAACTTATTATATAGGTATGGTGCAAGAAAGAGATGTTGTCGTCTGAGAAAGGCAGTTTTATATTGAACAGTATCAAAAATTCGATTTCTTCTTCGGGATGAGTACGTGGTATGTGGGTCAAAATAACTCATTTTATGTATACGAATAATACTACTTAAAATAAATATTTGACGAACTGTCATGACATTGGCATCCTTGTGTAAATTTGTTGTTGAGTAACAAAACGGCTTCCTAAGCATAACCTTAAGGATTGATCGTTGGGCCCGCTCAACTTTTATTATTTTAGTTTTATAGGTACCGCCCCAAACCGGTATACAGTATGAGAGGATTGATTGTACCAGAGCATAGTAAATAGTTTTCAATATTTTAGGATTGAGTACGTTACGAATTTTTTTAAAAATCCAAATCATTTTACGCATTCTGGCCGATATAAGATCAATATATGGAGCCCATGATAGTATTTCATCTAGTTGAACACCTAGGGACTGATGACTTATGGAACCCCAAAAATATTACAAAATGAAAATTAAAAAAACCTTTTATAAACTCACATATGAACCTATATCTAAAAACTGGAAAAAGGATTACTTTCAAGGGTAACACTAAAGCGCCGTAGTGGCTAGTAGCCTAAGTGTAGCACTTCGCCCATACTTATAAAGCAGGTCAACCGATAATTGGTCATTAGTCCTGCATTCGTTTAACTATAATGAGTCGTTTCTACATTTTCGTGTTAGTGTTAGTCCTTGCCCAGACCACTTTATGTAATGTGGTGATGGTTGCGAAGGGTACCTCCTTGGTAGGTAAGGAAGGAGTGATAGCAGTGCCTGTAGAGAATTTCCAAAGTTTTTCGAATGAAAAGAAGGCAACAAATGAAAAGAAGTGTGCAAAAATCGGAGAGTATGTAAGTTTGGGGGTTTTCAGTATTTTATTTTTCCTTGTTATTTTGTCGTTAGCTATTTTTGTATTCCCAGTTGTTATTTATATATCTATACTAATATTATAAAGAGGAAAGATTTGTACCTATTTTTTTTTGTATGTTTGTATGTATGTAATGAATAGGCTCAAAAAGTACTGGGCCGATTTAAAAAATTCTTTCACCAATAGAATGCTACATTCTTCCAATTTGACATAGGCTACATTTCATTTTGAAAAAAATTAGGGATCCTTGGTAAAATTTGAACAATGTAACCGAAGGTGTAGAAAAATGAGTCTTAAAATGTCTTTCGTCGAATGCGCTGCAGAAAATATTAGCGATAGAACAAAATAATGTACAACAATATTGAAGAACATCATAATGTCTACAAAAAACTCCGCGGTAGCATATGTCCAACTATTGTAGTTATGTCACTTCAACAACTTTTTTCATTTTAAAAATTAATGAAAATGCTAACCAAATTCAAACCATGCTATTTATGTGTTTATATTAATCCTTATCCAAATAAATTATTTTATGGTCAAGACCATTTAACTACCTATAAAATAGTTTTTAAATTATTTAAATTGGACTTTCCATTCAAAAGATATTACGAATTAAAAAATTCAAACAGTAAACAAAACCGCCATAGCGCCGTGGCCGTTGTTGCGGGGTGGAGGGGGCCGTGCACGTCTGTAAGATAGGTAGCCGCGCGGCTCAATCGCGCGGTCGGCTCCGTCCGGCAAGTCCTTACGCAACGGACTACTGATATTGAACATTTAGATTTTTCCATAGAACACATTTCAGATAGAGCACATTTTCTTTCTATCGATTAGGAGTTATTTTCAAAACTGCGCATAAATTACTTGATTAAACCTTGACATTTTATTTTTATAGCAGTGTCACACTCTTTTTAAAGCACCTATTTAAGTATTGTATGTATTTTTTTATGAAAACTTCACTACAACGTGTATTTAGTATCAGCATTGCACCCGTGCGAAGCCGGGGCGGGTCGCTAGTGTATATATATAGGTACACACGCCTGTCAAATTGACTTTACTCTGCCTGATGGAAAGTATTACATTAACTGTTAAAACTATTTAAATAAATTACTTTTTACGAATACATACAAATCAATACTAATATTATAAAGCTGAAGAATTTGTTTGTTTGAACGCGCTAATCTCAGGAGCCGCTGGTCCGATTTGAAAAATTCTTTCCGTGTTGGATAGTCCATTTATAGAGGGAGGCACCAATGAAGAAGGTTTCGAAAATGAAAAAAAAATTCACGCTACGGATAATAGAAGACGCAAACGAGGTTGCGTGGGTCAGCTAGTAGGTAAATAAAAGTGTCAGATTAAAAATTAAAATCAACAGCTTTTACAAGCAGCACTGCAGCATGAAAACATATAGGTACTATCTGGTGATTAGTCTCTGTAACGGCCGGACCGATATTCATGTGACTTTCACAGGCAGAAGCTGATGTTATAAGGAGAAACTTAGGTTATTTTTAAAGTTACACACAAAATTAATATTAATTAACTAATGAACAGTATTTGATTTAAAGGCAACAAAAGCCGCGAAAAATACCACGAGTGCAAGTATCTTATAAGTTAATTTATTCATAAAATTCAGTACTTGTTTGCTAAATTTCGGAAAAGAGAAAAGAAGAGAAAGAAGACTATCTACTACTTAGTAATTTCTATCAAGATATATTGAAGTAAGCTGTTTTTTGCCCTATAGTTCCTACTTATACATCGATATTTAATTACTTTCACACGTCTGTAGAATGAGAGTATAAATTGTAGCTTACATATTTAGTAATATAGCTACATTATTTGAAGATTTGAAGACCAACCAGTGTTATTTGTAATCAGATACTTCCAGAACATAATTACTTTTATCAGTCACTGCCAGTACACTGCACAGTAGAACTGGTATTTCTTTAAGTACTTTGTGAACTGGAAATACCAGGTCGACGAGTGTCTTTTGGTCAGGAGTTTGGCAACAGCTGCTTCCAAAATATTTTGATTAAAGTTAGAAACATATGTAGCTAATTCAATCGTTTTCAGATTCCGTGGGTTCGATTCCCAGCCAGGGCAAACTTTGTGTAATAAACACGATTATTTGTTTGGTGTCTGGGTGTAGTTTATCTATAACTAGCTAATCTCTGCAACCTCGTCTGCGTCTCCTATTGCTTGTAGCGTGATGTTTTAAATCGTGAAAATATGGTTATCATAAAATTGTAAGCCAACTTTAAAAGATATGCATATGCTGTCATGGACTGTTTTTTAGATCTTTTAAAGGGAAACAATTATTTCATACATTGTTTTTGTGTGAAACTTTAACCGATTACGCAGCGCACGCAATGGAAGCTCTCAAAAGGAATTATTTTCTCCCGTTTATGCAAGATATTTCATTTATACTGTTTCTCTACCTGGTTTAGGATCAGACGCCTGCGGATGGTATGAGTATTATCAATTAATTATTAAATGCATTTTCCTGCGTAGTATTGGGTCCGTTTTCCTTAACCAATGATGATGAAGGTCAGTGTGTTATTGTTATGTTGTTTTCAAAGATTCAAACCACAACAGAACTATGCACCTGAGTTCACCTGACTATGAATAAAATCGTAATGTTTTTTTTGTGATACGTGACCTTCCAAACAAACTTTATACTTTTGTAGGTACAGGTATAAGCTACCACTGAAATATTATAAATCTGTTTCATCATCAGCCTACAGTCCACTGCTGAACATAGGCATCTTTAATTGCACGCCATTTGGTTCGATCATCGGCTTCTCGCATTCAGCTCCTGCTGTCTTGCGCAAATCGTCACTCCACCTGGCCTGTAGACCTCCCACGCTACGTTTGCCCAGTCGCAATTTTCATTCAAGAACCCGTTTGCCAAAATGCCACTTCAGCTTAATAATCCTGTGGGTTACGTGAATTGAAGTGGTACCAAGAGATTTGTACTTAACCCACACACAAAACATATCTTGATGATTGTATTAATGTTAAATCTTAAAAAATATTCAAACGCCTGTTTTTTAATAATAGACATCTGTTAATATGGTCAATAATCTCAAATTTTAAGAATAATAAAAACCGACTTCAAGAACTGGACCAAATTGTAATCGGACTACACGGGAAGCCCCGGCTTTCAAATAAAAAAAGAAACATCAAAATCGGTTCACCCAGTCGAAAGTTATGAGGTAAAAACATAAAAAAATAAATATAAACAAACTGAGAACCTCCTTTTTTGAAGTCGGTTAGAAAGAGAATTATACTTTTTGGAAAGTAGAGACAGTTTACGATGATATGTATGGTAAGACATGATTGCATTAAATTCAAAAGACGTGATAAAATCGCTGCAATACAAACACATCACATTACATCAACAGCTTTTCACAGCCCATCCCTTTTTTTGGCCCTCTCGCGGCTGATCTGTTCCACGGTGGAGCGCCCCTGATCACAGTCTACTCCTGGACACTGGCTGAATGTTTTGGCCGACTATAGCACGCTGACCAGACGGGCTGATATAGGGTTTTGTTTTGAAGTTTCCCTTCTCTTTGAACTGCTGATCACTCCTCGCGAGTCTAGTCCATCTGTGTCGAACCCTCTCCCAATCTAATTCAGCTTATAATAATTTATTTATTTATTTAATGGTTTACCAGTAGTTATTACACTAAAACATACGTAAATACAAAACAAAACACAGTAAAAGTCTTAATCTAAGTGCACAACTCATGTAGGTGAACACTGCATGCATAAATTCTAATAGAATTAAGAAAAAAAAAAGAGAAGCACTTTATATTTACAGAGGTTGTCCAAAAAGAAAGGAAATAGGTGTACATACAAATTGGTGTCTATATATATCAGGGACATTAATCAGTTATTACATGGTCAATCCACAGTAAGAGCGTGGACCTGGCTCTTAAATCGCTGAAATGTATCTAATATATCTATTTGACTACTGTAGTTGTTATATATCTTACGAAGCCGTGAACCGGGAGAGTAATAATAATAATAATAATCTCTTTATTGTACACCAGATTACTTATAAAGGTAACACAAAACTAGGAGGTGCAATTGGCGGCCTTATCGCTCAAAGGCAATCTCTTCCAGGCAACCCAGCTTATTATCATCTATCTCATTTTATTACAGAACTGTTAGTACCTTAAAAGAAAATAATTTAACTGTCCTGTTACTTTGATTCCAGTGTGACAGAGCCGAAATGTGCTGTTCAAACATCTGTTTGGATTATTTGAAGAGATGTGTCTCGCCTGTACTTGGGTACCCTCCTTCTCCATCAGAAGAATGATGTTATACAGATATGTCTAAAATACATCGATAAATAGACACACAGTCGTTAAAAAAGCTACTGTTAATCATATATTTTATAACTAACATTGAATTAATGTTTAAATAAAATTGTTTAAATTTTATATGTAAATTGTAATGTTTTATAATGTACTTTTCCATATCAGCATCTTCCTAGCCATTTACATTCCCAAGATTATTTGAGGTTGGCAACTAGTTCAACCTGTTTTAACTGAATATCATTTTTTTCGTTGATGTGACTGGCAACGGAGCTCCGCAACCGTGTAGGTGAACTGAATTCAAAGATTGAACTAGTTGAACAATAACGGTTATCATAGGTATTCATGACAACCAGTACAGACAGCTTAACGTGCGCACCGAGGCAAGGGGGAGAAATACCGCCATATTCCATATAGTCCACGGGCCCACGTGCAAGGGATTTCAGTGATTAATAACAGGCTGAAAGTTTATACACAGCTTCGTTTTGACGAGACCCCCAACTTTTATTATCGGACCAAATTCTGATAGTGGAAGGAAAAAGCGGGATAGGGAGCGAAACACGTCGATTTGATGAGTGTCCCAAATTAAATAATAACAGTTTCTAAACATCAATTCTTCGAGAAAATACGATTGAAAACTGAGAAAAACTTGTGGCATACAAAGTGAATGGTACCTTCTCGAGTGACCCCCAGCTCTAACATGTCGGAATGGTGACTTGAAAAATTTTATTCATTTTCATCAATAACAAACTGATTTTTGTTTTGGGGCTTGCAATATATATATTTTACATAAAAAATGCATCGGCATACAAATTCGATGGTAATTTTTTTGAGACCTACACTCGAAAGTTGTCAAGATTATGTTAATATTTTTTCGAGTGTAGGTCTCAAAAAAATTACCATCTAATTCGTATGCCGATAAATATTTTCGGACTTTAACACGCAACGCCATCTAGTCAAAAACTAAGCAGAGCTTGTATTATTGGGACTAGACAACTGATATAAATACATTTATATACATACATATTTATTGTGAATATATACATACGTACGTACCTATATATAGAAACATTCAAACCTCGAAACAAACATTTGCAGATTATAAAAAAATGCTGACCTGTTTAACATAACATCGTTTCTAAATTTCATAGTAGGTACTACCTGTTAATAGCTACTAAAATGGGTTAACGTAGAGTTGATAGAAAGGAGAGTCCGGTCGTGTTAATAAATGCAGTTCCCGGACCCCTCCCTTCTCAGGCGCAGAGTTGGCACACCGTGTGGTTTTAGATGGCTCGATTCCGACACACAACCCCGCCGCAAACCCCGGTGGGGTGACGTCCCGAGGGGGCATCCACACGTTAAAAAAAAAAAAGAAGAGTTGATAGAAAGGTAGTAAATCCATTCATGTTTATATTTTTTTAGTATATTAACTCTTTTTACAACTTTTTATTGGGATATCTCTCTATTTATCTCTTTAAAAGTATGAATATATGAACCTTTAACTTCAAACTTTTCCGAGTATGCAATTTAGTACGTCACAAGCTAACGTATGACGAAACATTATTAGCGGTTACTGTATAGAACATTACGAGCCTTGCGAAAGACATCCAATGCAGAACATAAGTTGAAGAACATTCTTCGCCAAAGATGATGATAATGATGATAGTGATAGGAAATATACTAGGGTTGCCATTATGACATGGTAGTTTCAGTAGAAAAAAAGTTTCCAATATATTTATTTTTCTCTCCTTCAAAAATACAACTCCCGCAAGGAATATACATCATGTGTCGCGGGGACATTACAAACATACATTAAACAGCCACAAGGAACACTCAGACTCAGAACAACAATTTATAAATGACACAAAGTGTTGTCCCATGTTGGATTTGAACCCGTAAAACTTAGTGCAGTACAAAGCGTGTGGCGACCGCTTGAAGCAGTAGACCAACTGTACAGTCGAAGATTATTTAACTTGTAAATAGAACATTTATCTAGTATATTAAACAAACTTTTTTACACAACTACGTCAGCACCCACGTTGCTTTAAATCTGCATAACTCCCAAGTAAACGGTAAAATGCCCATTTTCGTACATTAATTGTACATAAAATATAAATAAGCCACTAATGTGTCTGTTAACCGTATTATGGAAAACAAAACATGACACATTATGTGGGTTGGTCCGTTATCTATGCGTACGGGCGCGGTCCAGTGTTGCCAACATTAAAAAAAACTTCATCTCGGGGATTTTTTATATGAGTTATTGTGCTTTACTCTTTTCACAATACTATGAAAAATACCGTTCTCTTTGGTGGTACATTAAGAATATAATGTGTAACAACCCGTGGGTATCGTAAGAGCTGAATAATGCAGACTACGAATGACAACAGCACTGCAAGAAGAGAAGGTTAATTTGGAACAAACCCTGTTCCAAACACCTAGTGTAGTCCTGTACAAACGTCTTACACAGATATACTGTTCTTAATTAGCACCGTAATTAAGGGAGCTTGCATTTTTTGAACTGGCAACACTTAAGAGCCATTAAGACATTGTTGGCTGGGCCTGGTTACAAACCGTACATATAAGCTTGTAAGCCGCCGATAGCGTCAGTGTCGCTTTAGTTATATCAGAATGCATCGCTTTAGTGCAATAGTTTTAGTTGTAATTTTTAGTCAGTCTGTGCTGTGTAGTCTGATACCAGTTGTGAAAGATGTAACTAAGGCAGATGAAGTTCAAAATGTCGTTCTGCCTTTGGAGGCTGAAGGTCCGGACAATGTCTCATGCATTCCTTTAAGGGAACCTGTAAGTACCGTTAACTTGTACTTGTATTGTAGGCATGATATTTTTATAAAGTAAAGATGAAGTAAGGAAGGCTTTGTGAAATAAAAGCGCAGTCAAAATGATTAAATGTACCTAGTATTATTGGACTACTGATGTCGAATACTAGGTAAGTATATATAAAACAAATAGGATCACTACAATATCTTCCTTAAATATATACTTAATAGCATTTAATTAAACTACTTATGCGACTGCACGTATGGCCTAGTGGTTAAGCGGTAAAAAGTCCCACGCGACACAGGAATAATTCCTAGTGTGGGAGTCGTATATAAAAAAAAAATCGTTGAGATGTATGTACGCGCGACGATGTATAACTTTCGAACGACTGCACCAAATTGGATATTTCTTTTTTCTTTATGTTCGTTATTGTTAGGACAAGGTTTGTATCGAAGAAAATCAAAAGTTAATGAGATTCTTTTTGTCCACGACTACACCATGGGAAGCTGAGGCGGGCATAACTACAAGGTTTTTAGTAATTTAAAAAATATTTACAAAAGAAAAATAAGGCGGTGCGAAGTTCGTCAGGTCGGTTAGTATATAGAAAAATATCCAAAAATAGTACATAGCAAAAAGCAGTTTTAAAATGTATTTCGTCTTCCTCGATCTTTTAAGTGTTTTGTAGATTTGTTGTGTTGCGCAGTTTCCTACCTTAGGTGTCCTTTATAACACCTACGGGGTAAATAGGGGTGGTTATACTCCTTACTCTTTAATCCTTTACCACACGGCTAGCGACAACAACACAACAAATCTTTTATTTTTTTGTATTATAATGGGCAAACGAGCAGACGTATCCCCTGATGGTAAGCGATTATCGCAACACCAGAGGCGTCACAAGTGCGTTGCCGGCCCATGGAGGATGGATGGAGGATGGGAAAGGGGAAGAGGATGGGGGAAGGGATTGGGGTATGGGACTCCGGTATCCTCACTCACTCGGTGCAGGCGCTGTTTCACACCGGTTTTCTGAGAGGCCATGGTATCACTCCGGTCGAGCCAGCCCATTCATGCCAAAGCGTGGCTCTCCCACGGTTAAGCCTATAACCTATGTCCAGAAGTAGACTATTAAAGACTATTAATGATGGTGATAATCATCAAGTTGTTGATCAGTGTGTCTTGATATTCTTGATATTAATTAGAGGGCACAGGATTTAATCGTAATGCGAGGAAGTCTTTTTTAAATAGAAATGATAAGTTTGAAACGATCTTGTTTTGTTTTCAGTGTACTTTCCATTATGAGTGCTGCTCCAAGGCTTGCTTGGGATTTATGAGGTGGTGTGTCACTGCCAGGGACCTGGACATCAGCGAGCCATGATGAACGATGAACATTACAAATGATCAGATGTGAAAAATGTATAACACGAAAGTAAATTAACATTTATTTATATTATAAAATAAATAAAATAAAAATTAAATTCTAAAAAAAAAAATGAGTTTTTTTATGGAATAAGTGGCAAACGAGCAGACGTATCGCTGGTTGGTAAGCGATTACCGTCGGCCATGGACACCAGAGGCTTCACAAGTGCGTTGGCGACCTTTGGGGAATGGGGAGGGGGATGGGGAAGGGCTTGGGGTATGGGCCTCCGGTATTCTGACTCACTCGGTGAAACACAGCGCAAGCGCTATTTCACACCGGTTTTCTGTGATGCCGTAGTATCACTCCGGTCGAACCGGCCCATTCATGCCGAAGCGTGGCCATCCCACGGTAAAAAAAATCTGATGAGTTTTAAATTTAGGGTTACGAAGGTATAAACCGTCGTGTAAGACGTGTAATGTTTCAAATTTGGGCAAGGGGGGTTTGGCAGGTTGGCCTTAGTTTTCTTCACGATATGTTTGTACTCGTAATAAGTTTGTGTTACAAATTAAACTATAAATGTACAACATTTAAAGAGTATTCACTCATGAAGATATTGAAATTCTACAGTTCAAGTTACACTAAATCTACCATTTGAAAAATTTATACCACCAGTTATCAAGTAATACGTTAATAGGAAGTATATATGTATATTTTCTGAGTGGTCTGCCGTCTGTTTACGTATCTTCTTAGGTCAATCACACTGCTGCGCATCGTATCGAATACTATTTAATTACTCGTAATATAAGTGATATGTAATATCACAGCGAGTAAATAATGCTTGACATTCAAACACCAGACTGTATATTGACTACACATGTTATATAGGTACCATGCTTACTTTTTTATGGTATGAGGGGAGAGCCAACAGAACCACCCGACGACAAGATGCTACCGTCGTCTGTGAACACTGGCAACTCGCACAACAACTGACAAGTGAGTTGCACCGTTAAAATCTATTAAATGCGCGCTGTCGCCTCAAGAGGGAAGGGTTTTGGTCTCCGGTAGCGTCATTCATTCGGTGACAATCAACCAAAGAATTACTTAATACCAATTTTCTGTGAGATGTAGTATCAGGCCTCACAATAAAACGGTTTAGGCACCGTTCCCGGCCCGAACCTAAGAAGGCTCATTTGTTTAGTATTTCTTTTGTAACAATATTTCTAAGAAATATTGTTAGAAAACCAACTGCTTAGTTTGAGACTAGTTGAATAGACATTTTATATATACAGATTTTATAATTACCTATCCATTTTTTTACTAGTTTAAGTACCTATTGAAATATGTTTAAACTGCAAGCTATGTTAACGTAATGCAATACAATTTTACCCTAAAACTACGCTAACCTTTCAGGGAATAAAAACGGAAGAGTGTAAGCATGTATGATTGGGTGTTAATTATCAACCTACAAAGGATTTTTACCAACAATCGTTTTTTAACTTTAGGTTTAGGCCTATTACTTTACTTCACAAATAGTCTTAAAATGTATCTTATAAAGTTTAAAATTGCGCTATGGTTTTGGGACCCAAGGAGAACAGAACAATAAAACAATGATTTCCCAAAGAACATTTATTGAGAGCAACATTCAATTGACACAAATACGCTTACAACTACAAGTAACGTGTTTATTTACCACAGTGCAGTAATAACAGTAATGCCCTCATAAGGTAATATAATTTAAACACGTAGGAATAACGGTGTAAGTATAAAAAGAAAGCGTCAAGTTCAACGCACTTAAATCAACCAATATTTATTTAAATCGATTTACAAATGACAATTGTATACAAAACATGTTAGTTAATCAGAAAAACTATATATTGTTTGACATTGTATCACGTCAAAGTATTTTTTTTGCTATTAGGAATACGTTAGGAATATAAATGAGTGTTTATTTTTAATCAATCTTAGTTATGTGGTAGTTCTTCTTTTTTTTCTTTCAACTTGATTAAATAATACATAAGCGACACCTACAAGTCTTATGACACAACAAACCAAATTAAACTTCATTGGCTATAAATAAATCGGGATAGATAATAAAATAGTAGACCTCGAGAACACTTCTTGTAGATAGATTACTTTAAATAAATAAATCGACAAATAAAAGTTGTTTGTTCTATAACCAGTAATATTTGTTTCACTGTTATTATTACACTCTGTCCTAGATTACAGGTACTAGTGACATCTACACAATATAAGCTTTATCATATGGCACGGTCTACTTCTACTGATAGTATAGAATAAATTTAGTTAGGTTTTTCGAGAAAACGGCGGATATTATCTCAACTGAAACTTCTCAAACAGTTATATCTGCAAAATACAGTTTAAAACATCGCAAAAATATAGGTATTTTGCCGATGTTTTAAACTGTATTTTGCAGATATGCATGGAGTAGGCTCCGTGTACAAATAATCGCAAATATGTTCTACGATGTGTAATAAGGCTTGTTATATATATAAGTTTGATGTAAATTGATAGTTTTATGGACATTTTAAAGTAGTTTATGTACAAACAAATGGAAAAAGAAACATGCTGATCATGTTATGTTTATTTATTAAGTGTTATTCTAAGACAATAAAACCATTTAACGTACAGGTTATATAAAGCCGGATAGCCTATATAAAGACTGCACGTGTAATGTAATGTATAATTTAATGTAGTATGTAATGTAATATTCCATATTTATGTACAATCAAGCCATTGACCTTTTCTATATTTGTATTGCTACATAGATTACATATGCCTTAAAATATATATATACTGTCTGTTATGAAAAAAATAATAATCAATATATGATATAAATATATGTTTTCGTTATTTGTAGTAACATTCATTTAACCTAAAGGAAGAGTAACATTTATTAACTGTATAAGTCCATTATATGCGTTTGGTATTGTAATGAAATTATTGGTAATATTTATTAATGTAAGGAATACATTCTCTATAATACGTGGCACTAATAACAACAACAATTTCTCTACAGTGCGTGATTCAGAACAACACGACACTTTAGTCTTACTAAATATACTTACTAAGTAGGTATACAACATGAATTTCCTAGAATTAGTAGAATTGTATACGATTCGACATATATTATGTATATACCTTCAATTAAGTAGACTTTAGTTACAATTTGATTGAAATGTTCGGTAACCTTATCTCTGCACATTTTTTTTTATTACTACACACCGCTGCATCGAACTATTTGTCAGTTCGAACTTGAAACCTACTGAGCCGATTTCAATACGGTTTTCACCAGAGTTAGAATGATTTAGGGGGGGTTGGGTATGTAATTTATGAAGGTTTTGGGTAATTTTACTCCACTACCGCTGGGCAGTCGAGGTATATGCTATAAATACTGTACAAATTTCAAGGATATTCATTTTCAACCAGGGTCTGATGAGATTAAGTTTGACCCGAATATTGGTCTGGAATACAATTTTGAGTTGAGTCCAGACATAATTTTGGTATAATGATTAATTAATACACAATTTTTAACATTTTAACGACATTAAGTCACTAATTACTGTTCGTAATAAAATGAGCGTGGTCTCAAACAAATGAATAAGAGTTTTGAAACTCTTGAAACCATTGTCCGATTTCAACGGAACTCATGCACTTCAATCTTGAAACGAAAATATATCTTAATTTTTTATAACAAAACGATTAACAATAACATTTTCCTAATTTAATGTAAAATGATTATAATTAATTTAAATACTGGAAAATTATTTAATATTTTTCTGAAACTCACTTACACCTAATAACAATAATACTAGAAACTGATATGTTTCATTCTTATAATCTAGACTTTGATATGTTTTTGATGTTGCTGGTCATGTGCAACATGGTCGTCGACATTTGATATGTATATATTATCTTATATCTAACATTATTTTTTAAAGTAGTTAACCAAATTTCAATTAGATTAACGATGATTTTTAAATTGTAAAGTATAAATAATAATGATTTAATCATTCGTTGATAACGCATTTATCACAAAATAAAAACATATTATACTATAAGAATTATAGAATGTCTCGAAAACTAGTGAAGTTAATATTAATTTCATTATTTATTTAAATTGTGAGAGTTGTCAATGGACGACTCCTCTTGCTAGGAACATGAATTAAATAAATAATCAGTCATAGTTCAACCAATGAAACAGATAAATGTCTATGAAGACAGATTGCTGTGCTATGCGGGATAAATTATAAAAAATAGAAATAATAAAATACATCTCAATATATACATATGGAAATAATTAATAATTATATTTTCCTCATTTTATGTAAAATAATTATAATTAATTCAAAACATTAAATAGCATCTTTCAAATATTGGAAAATCGATAAATATTTTTCTGAAAATCACTTACGTCTAATATAATACTAGAAACTGATATGTTTCACCTTATAATCTACACTTTGATATGTTTTTGATATTCCTGGTCATGTGCAACACGACAGTCGACATTTGATATGTATATATTATATATCTAACATTACTTTTTAAAGTAGTGAAACCAAATTTTATTTACATTGACGATAATAATTATACATAATAAAAAATATAAATAATAATGATTTCATAATCATTCTTTGATAAGGCATTTATCACAATCTAAAAACATATTATACTATGAGAATTATAGAACGTCTTAAAAACCAATGAACTTAATATTACTCAAAGGATGATTTTTTAAAAAGAAAATTGATTTTAAACCAGAGCCTAACAAAGTAAATTTGACCATTTGACCTTCATGTAGAGTCCAGATGTTATTGCAGCATAATTATTATTTAACACTAAATGTTTATTGAAAAAGGTATATTTTTGTAATAAATATTTTCAAAAACTCTTCTCCTTCCTAGCCTTACCTAAAGATTATTTGGGGTCGGCTACTAACGTTCCACCTATTTTACTTGAATATCAGTTTTTCCACGGAGCGACCGGCATCAGACCTCCGAAACCCTGAGGGTGAACTGAATTCGAAGGTTGAAACTAGTGTCAGTCTGGTATATTTGAAGGCATTGACTTCTCAATAACGATTACCATAGTTGTTGGTAACGCCGCTATCTTCCATACTCCGGGCCGGTTAATAAGAATTGCATATACGAAAAACACGATATTTTTCAAAATTTTAAGTTTAATATTTAAAAAGTACGTTCTGTCATTTTTATATTGAAGTCTTTTACCTGTAGACCCGATATTAAGCCACAAATCAAACTGTTCATAATAAATTGAGCCTGTTCTCTACCAAATCAATAACAGCTTTGAAAAAATGATTATAAATCAATCAAAACATTAAATAGCGTCTTTCAAATACTGGAAAATGGATAAATATTTTTCTGAAAATCACTTACATCTAATATAATACCAGAAACTGATATGTTTCATTCTTATAATCTACACTTTGATATGTTTTTGATATTCCTGGTCATGTGCAACACGACAGTCGATATTTGATATGTATATATTATCTTATATCTAACATTATTTAATTTTAATAATAAAATACCATATATATATATCGATATAAAAAAATATCAAGAGTAGTAAAAGCATTTTACAAAAAATAATGAAGGATGCGACAGACATATTTAGCAAAGTTAAATGAATATGAAACGATACGAATTTATTTTACAAATCTAGGTATTATGTTATCACCACAGCATTGACATTTCAATCACTTATCATTAACACGAATGATTCTAACCAGTTTCATTTATTACTAGGAAGTCTTAATAAAATTAACTAATTAAATTTCATTCTTTTAACATTTTAAATAATAAAAATGTTACAACAATATATTGTTAGAATTTTGTAAATGAAACTGTTAGATTGATTAACTTTCTAAATTAATTATACATTAATTAATATTTAATAAAATAGAACAGTGCGCTATTTGGACATTGAGTGTGCATACATCAAGCTTACTAAATGTATAACTATATATATATAAATATAGTAGAAACAGAAATAATATACAGTGTAAATAAATATGTTTACCGTTTGAAGATTCGATTATAAAGAAAAGTACAGAAAAATATTGTAGAAGTCTCTAATATGGAAATCTTCTCCATCGTGTAAGTGCACATTTTTAAGCTTAGGCGTTGATTTTTATTTTCTTCAGTGTACATTTTATGTATGCTGTCAACACATATGGTATAAAATACCATTATTTTAGTCGAGTATTTATTCTAATAGAATATACGACCACACCTCTTTGAAATGTGTATTAAAAGATTTTATTTACGATATTCATGTCGAATTGATTTCATTTATACATGTATCATAGGATATTTACTAGTTCATTAAGTAGTAAGTCAAACCTGCATTTTTTTGTAAACATAGAACACTCTACGGTCTCATTTTCATAATGCGTACTTCAGTTAATCTTTACTTTTTATTAACAACACAGTTGCTATATATATATATATATTTATGAAATAGGTGGTACACGAGCAGAGGTACCGCCTGATGGTAAGCAATTACCGCCGCCCATGGACCCCGCAACACCAGAGGCGTCACAAGTGCGTTGCCGGCTTAATATAACCATTACCGTGTTTAATGTTTATTTCGTATTACAATAGTAAGTGATTTTTTATAAACGTCGTTACTATTCATGAAATTTTGCAGGTTAGTGTTAAAGACAAGGACACTGCTGACTGTGTTTAATTTTCATTCCAAAACTTACACTGTTTCTATGCACAGATAAACCAATAATAGCAATTCCTATTTCATAACGATAAGGAATTTTGTTAAGTTTGTTAGTCCAGTTGCACTCGATGATTATAAACAATACAAAGGATAAGCAACGGATCAGTGCCTTGATGAGTGCCCGCTGGTGGTGTATTACCATGAGCGTCTCCGTGATTCGGAGGTTACGTTAAGCAGCTGGCCCCGGTTGTTATCATAGAATAGCAGTCGTGAAGTTAAGTTAGACGCCTTCGGGTGGCTTAAAAACAATCAACGACAAGATTACGTAGCCACCACGTTGTCTTACCAGTCCCCAATCCGCACTCGGCCAGGGTGGGGACGTATGCCCTTAACCTTCTCCTGAGAGGAGACCCTAGCCCAGCAGTGGGACGTTATGGGTTGTTGATGAACAAAATTTATTTAGATTTATTTCAAATTTTCTTTAATAAACCAACGATTTTAACTGTTTTATTTTGATAATATTTATTTTAGATTATTATGCAATAAAACGCGGAGATATATAACACATATATCGTGTGTTTTGATATGTTGTTTTGAAAGTAGAAACTGTCAAATATTTGTCACTAATCTAAATTCGAAGTTACGCCTCTTTTTCAGCCAGTAGTGTGTTCTAGTTTATATTTAATTTCAATAGTTAGAAATATAATCAGGATTATTAACGAATGTATAAGTATAAAATGTAAAAGTTCTTAATTTAAACAAAGTATCTACACATATTATAAATTCATCATTTTATAATTTGATATGTATTTTTAAAATTCATTTTTGTTTTAGTTTAGAGCGCAAATGCATTAAATTTTGTAATTGAACATTTTCTGTTCATTTTTAATATTCCTTTTTACATTTATGTAGAATCTGTGTCTGCATACAAGTGACATAAATAAGTTATGTGTAATGCTACTTCTAAAGTGTACCTACTTGTATTGCGATTCAGAATTTGTCATTCATCCAATTCTTGGACGATTTTTTAAACGATTCTGCAATGAGAATTAAATATACTTAAATAACTATTAATGTATATAATCGCATATAATATATATATAAATATATAATAATCAGGTTTTATAACCTCACCTACCCAATGTATATTTATATAAAACAATTGACCTCGCAGATCTACACTATAAAAGCCTAACCATAAATTTTATATGAATAATAACGTATCAGTTTAGCTGATAAAATTAAATTTTATATAATAATGTATAACAAGCATAAATGCAATAATAATATTATTTTACTGTGCAACGGCGACTGAGTCTCCTCAAAACAGCATAAGACATAGAACGGCAACATTTCAATAATAAGGCTTAAATATAAAACTTAGAAATAATAACTTAATTTTAAATATATTTGTCTATTATTTAGATTATAGACATAGTATTTAATATGGACAGATAATAAGATATTTATTATAATAATGAATATTTATGTATGTGTATTTTTAATAGCGATTAAATCTAATAATAATTAATTTTAGTTCATGGTTTTATTCAGTTCACGCTGTCGGATACTTTATTCTTATATAATAATTAATATATTTAAAGTAGTGCAATAATATTTATGTTTGTGTATATACACCATCTGTTATTCAATCCTGTCAATACATTTGTGTTAATAGTTAAAAATGCTTATTAAGTATAATTAACGCCTTACATAATACAACTAAAGGGAACTGATTACCGAAATGACAATTTTCTTTTTTTTTCAATAATGTAACATTTTTTTTGTAAAAGATCATTTTTTATATAAATTCACGTCGCTTAATTTTAAACTTTAGTCCACTCATGATATGCTTTAAGTTGCCTTACCCAATGTGCGTCTATTCATAATAATATTAGATATGTTATTTAAAGTATAATTTTCCGATATGTATAATGATTATAATATAACATTACGTAGACTAGATGTTTGGCTTTTAAGCGAATAAAGTACCTAGATGGTGATTTCATGTCGCTCACTTAGCTAAGCCTAGTAATTTATTCGGCTTTATTTGGCTAAATATTTAACAATTTTGTATATAATTAATACACTTTTAAAAGAAATAAAAGACTTTCCCCCAAAATTCATTCCCTTTACCTTCTAAGGTATCATTCAAACATCAAACCCGTGTCCCACAACTAAAATCGTAACTATTCAACAAACCTACGAGTATGATCGTGCAAGTACAATCTACTTTCGTTTTCTTACTCCTACAGCCTACTTCAATTATCCACTTTTCTTGCTTGGAACATTAACTTCATAGAATCCAGGGCTTCCTCGAGCGATTGCCTATAGGCTTCTGTGTTGGTAACAGAGGAAGATGTAAAAGAAGATATGCAGAATATGATGGAGTCTTTCTTGGGATTGTAACAGCAGCCATATCCGTCGGGGCAGACCGCCCCGTAGCCCATGAAGGTGCCGTCTGTGGTGGTGGTGACCTAAGGCAAATAAATATTAAACACATTCATTAATTTCCTTTCCCTAAATTTAATTTCGAATGGTTGGTTTCTTTTGTTGTTGGTTGTTTTTACCCAATCTGCGTTGGGAATATAATTGCTTTCAGACGAGATGAGATGAATGAAATACTGGCACTGGCAAAAGCCCACTATTATTTTTGTTTATTTATTTATTAACACTTCTGCATACAATTTTGCATGAGGCGGGCTTAAAGCCATAAAATAGAATTTTCCACTAGTTAATGTTTGAATGGTTCAGTAAGGGACTTGGTAGGTGGACGCCGTGGACGTGTGACAAAATATATAAGATTAGAACATGAATACATATAAATACAAATTAATTAACTAAAGTTTGATTACACAAAAACACACACAATAATTCACAAATTAAATAATAGAAAACTATTATGAGTCAAGAGTGGCCTATGTCGCAATTAGGAGGTGTGGACGGATCGAGATTTGAAGAGAAGCTTCATACAACGCGTAAGGTATACTGCATTATAAGTTTGAAAATAACATTATGATTACAAATTTTAAAGTGTATTTAATTAAAATATATCTAAAATGGTCACGTACCTGACTAGTACTCATCTTGAACTCAAACATCTGTTTGTAAGCTGCATCACAGAAGACAGGAGGCAGTTCCCCCAGGGTCTCCCGTGCCATCTCCCGAAGTCCTAGTAGGTGGTTATCAATACCTTTGCCCAATATGTTGGCTTCCATAATGGAGGTCTGCTTGCGTGCTGCTTCTTCAAACAGTTCAATTTTTTTCTGTTCCTGTAAAACAACTTGCTTATTAATATATTTCAATGTTTTCATCAACATCAATAACCCATAACGTCCCACTTGCTGGGCTCGGGTCTCCTCTCAAGAGTGGGCTAAGGCCATACGTCCCCACTCTGGCCAAGTGCGGTTTGGGGACAATAGTGTTTATCCTCAATCAAATGACACTTATAACGTTTTATTCGTTCTTTGTAAGCTGCAAGCTAAGTAACAAGAAGGCATTTGATTAAGATAATAAGTGTAAGCCATTGTTAGTTTCTTTTATCTTAAACTTGATAATGGTTATCGTAGCCCATTATTATCTACGTCCATAACAAAATAGCATATGTTTTTTTTATTTTAATATGGAACTTTGATTACATTTATCTGAAACAGGATTATTTTGTAGCGAGTTATAATTATAGATTAGTTTGAAAAGCTCATAATCATTTATTACAAAAGTCTTCACCCCATATAAATTGAATGAGACCTTCTTCTGGCCTTCATCAGTCCCGTCGTTGAGGGGCGAGGCTTCAGCGGTACACATAGCTGCTGCCCAGGCGAGGGCTGCCCCGTGTGCTGACCTGATGTTGTCCACACGACCTTGGCGGAAGCGGCGGAGGGAGGCAGACTCGTACGTGGTCACAAGGTAGCCGTACATCCTGGACATAAAGTCAAGAGCAGTCTTAGAAAAAAGATAAATAAATCGCACAAATACATTAATACCAATAGAGAAATCATTTTGTTTGAGATTTTGGACAGGATTTGGTTTTAACCATATGTGTAATAGTCCTTAGGATTGAACTGTACATAGGGTAGTTCTATCACCCATTAAGATTATCATTACCCATCACTTGAACCGACGGCTTTAGGTACTCTTCGAGGCCCGGGGCTGAGACCCTAACTTCAAACTCCGAGCTGTTATTAAGCCTCAGTCCTGTTGATGATCTATCCCCGGTCGTGTCGGATAACTGTCCTATCGAAATATAAGAATAAAGGAACTACTAATATCTCCTGCGTAGTTGGCTGGTCTCCGTTGAGACTGGCTGCCGGGCCGCTTAGGAGATCATCACACGTCAGTACCCTTCATTCTATAATCCTAAACCTAACTATCTAACTATTTAAAAATCAAAGTGATCTGTTAGTTTATCTGTTATATTTTCCAACTCACCGATGGGGCTATAGACAAGGAAATAGGGTACCATAAAAAAAGACCGTTCAAAGGGTCTCTGACACTCACTTGTAGTAAGCATACTGGATCGCCAGCTGAATGTACACATCAGGACTGGTGCGACATGACTTCATAAATTCTCGCCCGTAGCCACGATATGTGTAGACTTTGAAGTCCAGGTCTGATATAGCCCTGTGAATCAAATTATATAATTTAACCTTTTACAGTTCACACACGGCCATCTTATCAAAAACTATTCACAGAGTATGCTAGTGTGAGTCATACTGCTGATAACCACACTTAAATAATACATCACACAATTATTTAGGAGTGAACCGCAAGACTTACACCTAGACCAACAGGCCAGTCTAATCATTAATCAGTATGATAGGAATTTTCTATTAACATCTACATATAAACTTATTTCGTGATCTTGTTTATTGTTTCGTTTCACTAGATAGATGGTATAGTGGTATTGAGAACGTGCGTGACAGTAGCGCCATCTCGCAAACGCAACTTTCGGGGCGTTTGTCAAATAGTTAAGGATAAGTTCGAACTATTTTATATAACATAAACAAAATGAATAATAAGTAGACAAATAATTAATAGTATTTTAGAGGCTTTTTTACAGTAATAGAAAAGTGGATGTTATTATAAAAAAAAAATTGATAACGTAAAACACAAAACAAGTTCGTGCCAAACTATGCTGAAAGGAAATAAATAGGTTTTAGCAGAACATTTAAGGAATGTAAAAAAACTAAGAACTAATGGCAATATTTATTTAATACGAGCCGATATAATTCGGCAAATATCGGTGATCTTAGCACTCTATAAAACAAGTTTAAACGTTAGTAATCTCTTAACCTTAAACGAACACATATTTTAGTATTCTACAGCGGATAAAGTAAATCTTAATTAATTTATTACCGATCAATAACTCTCGCATTGTCAATGAAGTAAAATACAGTTGCGTTTATAACCAGAGCGGCAAGTGCAAGACATGTTACTGTTTTAACATGTCTATGCTTTATTATACCCTTTTGAATCTTTGATCTAATTTTCAGGTCGTATTTCTGCTGCGTATTTTTGAACTATACAATACAACAACATTAACGACCCATTTTTAAAGCAATTGTTAATTGACAAGTTACTTCGAACGATTCCAATAGGCGACCACCTAGCCGCTTTCTGCTGCAGTTCTTAACATTTTAATTTTGATAAGCCACTTATCCTATCTTTATCATAACCTTATAGTACCTAAAAATGATATGGTATAGATCAATTCGTATAATTTCTCACTTGTCAAGCTCTCTGGCAGCATGTTCAATAGTGCTCTGAACTTCTGGTACGATTTTCCAATTCATAGCTTGCGGGGTCGGCAGTAGGGCTGGCGGTGGAGCTGGTCGGTCTGCCACCTCCGCCCTGGCAAGAGCTCGTTCAGCTAAACGCACAACAGCTACGCCTTCGGCAGCACTGTGCTCGTAACACATGCCCACTGTACCGTCTGATGATATTATAAGCTGGAAATAATACGACCATTAGAAGCTTTTTTAAATCAATTTGTTTATTAAATTTCAATCAGATCCCATTCTATTCAAAGAAAAACTACAAAAATAGAGAGTCTTAAATCTTAAAATCTTCTCAAATGTATATTTTCACCGTTACCACACTAATAGTTATTGACTGCAAGTAGTAGACAGATGTGTTTCTGCATACATTTTGGGGCCTTCAGTTGAACCACGAGTACCATATACTTCACAGTTATCCTTGTCTTCAAGATCTTTATATAATTCAGTTTGTCAAATCAACTAACCTGAACAGTCTTATCAAACCACCGGTTAGCAGAGTGATGGCGAGTGCCGGCTCCGTGCATCGCCCGCAACATGGCGTTCGTCTCAGGATCTGTGTCTGCTCTGTCACCGCCAGCTTCGTCCAAACACAAGATACACAGTGCGCGGGAGATCAGTTCCAAATTCATGCGGTTCATTGCATCTAAAATTTAAAAATAGCCTCATTAGTTGTAACTGATAGAAGCACAGAGACATGAGAAAGACCTTAAAGAGATTAATTCATATTTTCATAACATATAGTTCACTATATAAGAAACCCGAAGAATCATAGAGGAATAGAAAAAAATCCCTTATGTCTCTACACAAGAATATTTGCATGGAATAATATTAATCGCCTAATTCTTTATTTAATTTGATCTAAAAAAAATATTTGTTACCGACCATCAAATAGATGTTTCCTGGCCTTTGCCCACTGGTCTCTGTTCATAGATGTAAGCAGTCCAATCCTGGGCGCTGGTGGAGCTCCAGCAGCGTCAACCATAGCGTGAAGTAGTTGTGCTTGGATTTCCCCTGGCGTGATTCTGCCGCGGTCAGCCGCTTTTACCGGGATCGGGTAGAACTGAGAAAGAAGAATCTAAATCAGAACCTAAAATTTTAAACTAGACATAAAATATGATTACGTTAAAAAGGTTTATTTTTCTCAGTAATGGTATTTATTGTAAAACAAAAATTACCTACGATACTAAGAATCAGGTTACAGGTCCTTCTAACTAGTCTTGTGGTTAATTACCTTGTAATGTGTATTTGACTTTTAAATAACAAACAATTCAGTTCATAATAATGGGAATAATAAGTGCATTATTCTTCGAGAATAATTATAAGGATTAATATTTGTCAAATACAACTTCTTAGAAATAGGTACCCTAAAAGCCGTTTAAAAACTTTACCGAGATAGAACTGCAAGGTTCCGTAAAGAGCTATTTATAACACTGTTATGGTAACGAACGAGTTCTGTCCACTCTAAGTAATAAAGTGGCCGGTTGTTTCAAACTAAGTTAAATTTTCCCCCTAACCTCAATAACATTGTTATACGAGACTTAGTAGTTGATGTTAATATGTCTAAAGGAGAGAAACCTATATCGAAGGGAATTTAGTTTCCGTTACATCTGTCGCTAAGAGCCTGACTGAAATGTTTTTTATTGAGTAATATAAAATGCATTATAAAGAATTTCGGAGAGGACTTCGTGTGAGTGTAAAGCATTATCGTAATAACTATTTATTGTACTTATTATTATAGTTACTAACTAATCTTTAACTGACTTTCAAATACTGTGTACCCTCAAGCGATAATAGTAATTCGTGTTAGGCTTTTTATAATAATTCTTGTCGCAATGATGTCTTGATGTTCAGGCAAGTTGAAAATATATTATTTTATAATTAAAATGATTAAATTCATTTTTTGTATGTCTATTCAGCTAAACTTTATTTTATTGTTTGGGTTCAAAGTAGAAAGGTAGTCATTCAGTCCTGTGCTGTGGGGTTCAAACACGTTACGACTTATTTCGCCACTCTGTTGCCACACTTACGCCTATATACCATTATAGGTTCTCTCTCAAAGCACTCACATAGTTCCTGCAAGCAACCACAACAAGCTCTTCCTGTTCCTCTGTTTCAGATTTTACAGCTGGAAGCTCCAATTGATCTCTGCCTACTTCTGGTATGCGGCAGACGCCCAGTAAACGATAAAATTGCTCCATGCAAAGAGGCTGACCCTTTTCGCGACTGTTGGCTCGTTCTAACGGAAGCTCTCCTCTGTAATAATATAAAAAATGAGTAACTGCGATATTTTTAGCTGCATAAATGATGACTTTCTTGGGTACACTTACCTGTCTAACATCTCCTTGTAATCCAGTATATCATCAATGAACAAAGCTCCTAGATCGGCTACCTCTTCCATCTTTGCGAAGTGTCGACGAGGAAACACCATGCCTGGATTGGAGTTGATTGGCAGCGGGAGCCGTACCTTCAGGTACATGTCATTTAACCACCAATCCGTCACCTAAGAAAAAATGTTTGTTGTAGCGAAAGGTTGTGCTTTCCTAAATAAATATTAATATTTAGGGAGATACTTACGAATTCTTATGTCAATATAAGACTTAGTGATATGTAAGTGAATAAGAAAGGAAACTAATAATTTACATGCAAAACTAATTTATTTTTTAAATCTAAACTAATAACTAAAAATCATCATAGTGCTCAAAACTGTAAGAAACGGTTGGGCTTAGAAAAAATATAGTTCTTCTTCGGCGGCGTGATGTTCTTACGGGTTTTAGAAGTTCATCTTTGAGTGTAGGGGTTACGATCTGGAAGTTTCTCCTATATTGTAACTGACGGAGGTTGTATTCATCTGCAGTTGGAGTCAAAGGCTTTGGCAAGCTAAGGTCATAAGTTGGCGGCCATGTGACCGGTACAAAATCAGGTGGACCCCATAATTTCTTATTGGATAAATCTGTTTTATCTCTAAAAATGTCCCAGTCTGTTTTAGGGTGTGTGTGAGGTTTATCTAACACATTGCTAACAGATGACTTGATTTGAGAAGGAAACAAAGCAGCTGGATTATTTTTTAGCGCTGCCCGCACTGACCCAATTCGTTGTTTCCAATTTAATTTTTTATGATGAAGCGGAGCCTCATATATTTCAGCAAATGTTTCCTCTTCATTTCTAGGCGGCAGGAAGAAAGTTTTAGGCCTATCTAATATTTTTCGTGGCATTTCTAAGGGATTAAACTTAGGTCTTACAATAGAGAATCTTGTATTGACTAACAATGGATTATTTTGGCGCACTTTAATATTTTGACTTTTTGAGTGACTTGGAGTTGCTAAGCGGTGTTGACTGAAGAAGTCACGTGTATTCATTGAAATTACTTCTTTTTTCTTTGGTCCGCCAATATTTATACGTTTTACGATATTTAGTGGGAATTTTGGTAGCACTGCCTTCGCTGGCTTAATCGGATATAACTTGGTTTTTTCAAATGAATTTAATAATGACTCTTTTGATCCCAATTTTGTAAAAACCTTTTTAGTTAGTTTTTTAAGCGAATGTTTATTGTTATTTATTTTTTTATTGGGGTTTTGGTTTAGTGGTGGCTTCAAAAATCTATTATTTTTTATATTAAAATGTATCGTCAGATTATCCCCAGAACAATTTGATGCTTTTAGAAATTCCATAAACTCGTAAGTAGAATGAAATTTGTGTCTCATAGTTTTAAGTATAGCACAAGATACATTTGGACGTGGGCTTAGTCTAGGTTTAAATGTTAAGCTTTCGATATCTCCTTCCGTCGGAGGCTGGTATGTATTATATTTTATATGATTTGTTACTGTGAGGGGAGGTCGTAAGAAATGATATCTATTTAATCGTGAGCTGAAAATTCTTACATTTTTGCCCTCCATTGATCCTGATTCGGCAAAAATTGTCGATAAAGGATTATAGTTTGCTTTTCGTGTGCTAATATTGATTTCGGTAGTACTTTTGTGTAATGTAGGTGAGAACCGATCATCTTTTGATGTATGTTTTGTGTTTTTATCTTTAAACTTAATTGTCACATAGTCTGTAAGTCCTGATATTTTTGATTTAGAAGAAGATTTTGTGGTATCTAAATTAAAGGTACTGCTCAGGTTTTGATTTCTTTTATTTTGTAAATGAGGTATTTTAAATTGATTTAGAAGTTGCTTTTGATGTACACTATTATTCAAAAGTAGAGGAACCGTAATTTTTGATAAGTAAGATTTAAGATTGGACCTAATCATTTCAGTTAATAGTGTTTTATTATTTTGGATTTTCTCATTATTGCTTGTATTCATTTCTGATTGGTGATTGGCCATGGTTACAGTTATGTCTTCAGTATTTTTTGAGAGTTTTTTGATATTGTTAGATGTGCTTAAAGGATTTTTATTGGTAGAGCTTTCACTTATTTTATTAGTCTTTTGATAAATCTTAGTTGTTTTACTATTTTGCCTTTTATTTCCTTTAGTATACCGATTCCAAATACTATTACTGGTTATTGGGTCCAAAATATAAATTTTTGAAATTATGTGATTTATTGAAACCGTGTTAAGAGGCACTGTCATAAAGTGTGAAGTGTGATTATTTTCAGCTATTGTGCGAGTAGAAATAGTCTGAAGTGTCTTTTGAACGTCATTAACATTGGATTTTTCTCTATTTACAGTTTCATTTTCTACTAAGAAATTAAATGGGAATTTCACAAAACTTGTTGTTATTTCAGTTTCTTTGTCATCAATATAAATTTTTGTAGCATTTTGTATTTTCAATAATGTAGGCATTATTTCAGTTTGTGGAAACGGTGTCTGAATTGAATCAAGTTTTCCTACAGTAGTCATTGCGTCTACTTGAATTTTAGTTGGATTTTGAGTGACTTCTTTATAAATACTTTTAATATTGGCTTGCTTTGTTGTACTTGTAGTGTTTTCTGTAAATGAACTCTCAGTAATTATATATTTTTTAACATCTTGAGGTATATTTGATGCGTCTTTATACGTAGATTCAAAAGAGTTAAGTTTTTCATGTCGTGTTGTATTGGGATATTTAGTAAGTGAAGTAGTTTGATTTAAATTTATTTCTGTAGTACTATGGACGTTTGGTGTACCGTTTACTGAAATTATTTTTAATGTAGAGTTATCAGAAGTTCTTTTGGTAGTAGCAATGTTAAAACTTGAATTGTCGGTTGTCCGAAATCTAACGGTAGTGGTTAAAGGATCGGTGTTAATATAAGAACTTATATTAAATATTGTAGGATTATCAGTAGTTGCAGTTAGTTTTAAATTGTTTTCGCTTGAGGTACTGGAGCTAAAATATTTTTTTGTAGATTTTTTTGGATAGTCTTGAATTTCTTTTAAAACAGTAGTGAGAATTGATGGCATTGTAAAATTTAACTCATGTCTCAAATGAAGATCTAGCCTATCACTCGGAGTTTTATTATACAGGTGAGCTCTTGTTCGTATTTCTGATACTGGACTATTGTCCAGTTTTAAGTTATTCTCGCCCAAGTTAATTACCTTAGTAACAATTACTGGGGTAATAGCCGTATCAAGATTTTCAGTATAGATTTCGGTCCTTATTGGGAACAAGTTTGTGATTTCTAGTGTTTTTCCTGGTATTATTTTGTCTATTGTTTTAATTTGTGATAATTCTGAGTTATTACCGGGTATAATTTCATTTGAAACAGATTTATAGAAATGTTTTTTAGGAGGTTTTGTAAAGTTTAAACTAGTAGCATTTTTCGAAATGTGTGCTGTATTTGACTTTGCTTTTTTGATTTCGCTCCAATTAAGTAGTACTGATGTATTTGGTGTAATTGATGAATAATTAGTATTTGAAATAGCTGAGTCAACTTCAGTCAATTTATTATCTATATCAAATTTGATCATAGATTGATTGGATTTGTTTGATTTTATATCGTTTATAACGTGTTTAGTTACTGATTTATTTTGTTCATTAACATGTCTTCTTACATATAACTCATTTAATTCTAAATATGAAAATGTGTTCATTGCTTTATTCGTTGTAGAACTTATCTGTTGCACATATTTTACATTTGGTTTTCTATCTTTAGAAGCAAAGTCAGATAACATTTTCAAACTATGGGTGATACCGTATGAATTTCTAAATGTTTTTGGCTCAACTGTAGAACTTAAGTTTATCTTCGTTGCATTAGTTATGCGCACTGCTGGTGTCAAAGGGTCTATGCTGTCTTTAGATCGCATATTGAACATTGCTGTTAAATTTTGAAATTCGGAAGTGTATTCATTATTATTCACTTTTGTTTTAGACAAATGATCTTTACTGGTTTTTTTGGTAGTTTCATGAAGAGTTAAATATGGAATATTAATTTCGATGGTTATGTAATGTGTTTTAGTTGGGGTTTTTATGTTAGTTGTAGTTAACGTCGTCATATTTTCTTTACTGTCGTTATCTAAAATAGGATTATTTTTGGTGAACTCCGTACTTCTGTCCGTTCCTTTAATTTTAGTATTTATTAATGACAATGGATTTGTAATATTTGAAGGTAATTTTTTTAACACGATTGGTGTAAATACGAGTATATCTGGTTTTGTAATTTTGTCTTTTACTTCTATGTGGTTAAAAGTAGCAACAGAAATATTTTGCAGATTATTATTTAAAGATTGGTTCAAAACTTTATAACTTTTTGTAGAATTCGGAACTCCACTAATTTCATCCAATTTAATATCCAAAAAGGAACTTGAATTAAATATCTTTTGCTCTGGTTTATTAGTCACCTCTGTAATGAAAATTGTCGATGTCATTGTAAATGTTCTATTAAAACTCATTTTATTTTTGTTTTTCATTCTTGTTATTATATCGGTAGGTATAAGTCTCGGATAATTGAGTTTTGTTCCAGTATACTTTGAGTTACTGAAATAAGATTTTCTTGTAGGCTTGTCTATCTGTGTTTTATACTCTTCATGCAATTTACCATCAGATAACCTTTTATAGTTAGTTTCGATCGGTATATTTATACTTTTGTTTTGCATGTAAGTTTTATTAATATGTATAGTAGGTTTCCGAATTTTAGAAAGTAAACTATGTATCACATTATTTTTGTTGGTTGAATTCAGCTCTTTTATATCGAGTTTTTTAGTTTTCACTAACTTTTTAAGTAAACCAACTATGTCATTTTTGTATTTCAAAGCATTAATAAGCTTTTTACGTTTCCTTATATGTAACTTATTTCTCTTCTTAATTTCTGTAGCAGAAGTTTTATTAACCGAAATGTTTAATATTTTTGCAATGCTCTCATTTACTTTATTTTGATTAGGAGTAGTATGAGTTGTTTCATTTTGAAGATTATTTTCCATTTCTGCATTATAAGCAGTAGTACCATTATGATATTTTATCTCATCATGGTCTTCGACAGTCAATTTCGAGTTGTTATGCAAGTTTATATCTTTAATTACGAGATTAGGAACTGCTTTATTCTCTTTATCTTGATAAAACGTTGATGTATTTGTTCCAGTTATATATTGATATCTATTCGTGATATTATCATGACTAAGTAATACATTAGTAGTGGAATGAGTTACATAATGTTCTTTGGTAACATTATAGAAACTTTTTATTTTGGTCTTAGGGACATGATGAGGGACGAATATTGAGTTATCGTCTTCTGAATTGACATTTTCTTTAAATAGTGAGTCACTGTCTTCTTTTTCATTTTCGATAACTGTAGAGTCTTTTCTTGTTATTGCAGGTGTATCACTCACAACATTTTTGTAAGGCTCATTCATTTGCGTCGTCATTTTTATTTCATTTGTAACATTTTCTAATTGTTGTAAATGTTTTTCATATAATTGTTTTAATGTTTCCCTTGTAAACTCATCTGTGAGACTTGAAGGCTTTATAACAATTTTTTTATGTTTTCTCCATATGGGCTGTATTGTACTACTGACGTTCATTATTTGAGTTATTTGTTCGGCACCTGTGACCGTAGAGTGAACTGCATTTTTTTTATTACCATCATCGGTATCGGACGTATTATTGGCTATATTATTAGAAATAGTTTTATTCTGCGTATTTAATATTACGGTCACTGCCTTTTTTCCTAAGCTGTTTGTTGTTTTTGAAGGATTAGTCTGTTTGAAATTATTGAATACAGTAATTGTTTCTGCAATATCATTTCTTTTATTAGCTCTTCTACTTAAGTTCATAAACGTTAATATTTTACTGTCCATATCATCATTGTGGTCGTTAACACTTACATTATTTGGCTTAACTCGGTTTGTACTTAATGGTAACACAAACGCTTTAGTTGGAGTCTTTTTAGTTGATTTTGGGTCTACTCGGGAACTATTTTTTGTAGGTTTTTCATCAATACCAACTAATGAAAATTGGATTCCATCCTTAGTTGTTTCTATACCTACACGAATACTTAGTTCAAATTCATCAGGTTTTATAGTTTTCAAATTGCCTGATTTAGAATGTATTGTATCATTTGTAGTTGGAAATTTCTCAGGGTTTAGATGACCTAGTTTAAAAATTGGTGTTTTAGTCGGTTTCGCAAACGTTTTTATAGTTTCCGATTTCACATTGCTAGAAATTACTGAAGATGGTTCCTTAGTTGTAAAAATTGTATCATTTGCATTCATCAATTTAGATTGAGTCATATAATCAGAAATAAACGTATTAAGAACTTTATGTGTTTGAATAGGTTTTGTATACAGAAAGTCACTAATATCGATATTTTTATCTGTGTAGTTTCGAATTGCGTTATTAGTTGGTTTCTCACCAAGTATTGGTCTAAAATTTTCATAATATGATTGTTTTGTAACACTTACAGTAAATGGTGTAGCTGCAGTTACTAACTTCTTAGTATACGTTCCATGAATTTTGCTCACTTCCGGGGTTCTAATGTCTTTCAGAATATGTCTAGTAGAATTCGATAAAATTGGATGAAAGCCTACCTTTAAAGTCAAATCTGTATTCATATCTAAAGGCGTACTTAAGGATTGTAAATATAATTTAGGAATCTCCTTAGATACCTCTATTTTCTTCGTATTCCTTTCTGATATCTGAAGTTCTTTTAAATTCAACTCACTCTTTTCCAAAGTTATGTCGTTAAGCTCAGTAATAATATTGTTAGGCTTACTTGTAATCTTACGTTGGATGACTTGTTCCTGTAGTCCGGTGGTATTAATATTTAACAGGTCAGTACCACTTGTTTGCAGTACAGGTAAAATAGAGTCTGTCACATACAATGGCCAGATAGTTTTCAGATGGGAACTTTTCGTGTCTTTAATTGTTATTACTTTATTTATTTTAGTTTCTATTTTGAAAGTTGTATTTACGGAGGTATGTGGTTTACTTGTAAGGTATTTCGTAGACATAGCTTTAGTCAAAGACTTGAAATTATAGATAGGGACTTGTGGCTTTTTTGTTGTTTCACTTTTCCAGCTGATATTAGACTTCGAGGCAATATTTTTCAAATAAGGTTTGTGTTCTTTTGTTGTCAAGGTATTGTTAAATGTGTTTTTAATTTTACTTGTTTTATTTTTTCTTAATTCTGGTTCAGTTGTATAGATAGTGCTTCCTGTACCACTTAGCCATGTCTCATTCAACATAAATTGAGTATATCTTGTAGTACCTGCAGTGGTCATTGTTATATTTTGAAGAAAAGTATAGTTTGTAACATTAGATGCTTCGGTTGGATTTTTGGTGTTTTCAGTGATATAATTTAAACTATGTTTAGTAGTATTCGGTTTTGTTGAAGCTTTTTCATTATTTATTGACTTAAGTATATTTCCAAACACAGTTTCTGTTACATGAAAGTTAGAACTGTCTGCAGAATACGCGTTTATTGTACTAGTTGGAGTACCGTCTATTGCATTAACAACATTTGGTTTTGTAGAGGACTCCCTTGGACTTATTTTTTTTATTTTAGAATTATCTGTTTCATTGTATGAGTTCTGAAAGATTATAAATTTTGTGTTTGATTGAGCAAATTTTAAGGTACTATCTAAATAGTTGGGTGTCGGTATTATCTGTTGATCTTTAATTTTATTTACATCAATCGTACTTTTAATGTTATGTGGTTTTAGAATGTTTTCTATATTAGTGACAGGTTTTTCAAATGATGTGCTTATAAAAGTAGATTCTGTAGTACTTTGCAAAGTGATCACAATATTTCTATGTGTATCAGCTTGATTAGTGATTTTGTTTTGTATTTTGCTAATATCTAGTGCATTTTCATTAGGATTTTTTCTTTTCATATCTGCTACTTTGTTTATATCTTCTAAGTTGGTGTTCGTATTGTGTGCTAAGAATACTGTGCTGCTTGTTCTGTTTGTGTACTTTATTATACTTCTTGGAGTATGCTCTTTTTTAGGAACTGCTATTAAATTTAATTTGGTGTCTTGTGTTTTCGTAACCTTCACAATATTGTCATACATTTCTGTATTATTCAGTTTAACTATTGTCTTGTTTCTAGGTAAATGATTTCCGATATTTTTCAACATAGGAACATCACGGTTGGTCACATGTGCATTATATGACTCCGTAAAAGTTGTATATTGCATATCCTGAGGATCATATTTTACGGTTCTATTAAAGGTTACTTCAACGTTTCTCGGAAGAAATATTGGGTTTGTCGTTAATACTGTTATTTCATTTCTACTCGCTATGTTTTTAGTCACATTTGGAAGCACTTTGGTGTTACTTGACTTCGTGGAAAATACTACATTACTCACTGATTCAGTTCTGTTGCAAAGTTTTGTATTTATGGTGGCCAAGAAGTTGTCAAATTTCTTTAAAGTTGTATTATTTACGATTGCTAAATTATGTGTTATAATATTTTCTCCTGATTTAGTAGCATTAGTTTGTGTTCCCGTTGCGTTAATTAAACCAACTGTTATATTGTATATATTATTATCAATGGCTTCAATACTTTTATCGTCATATCTATAACTTTTTGTGGTTTTCTCCATTGTACCAGATACTTTAACATTTGTGTGTTTTGTAATATAATTGTACAATTCTGGAAACATGTTGCCTTTCATGTTATACGGCGTATAGTTTAGGGTATTATATGTAGTCGTTGTTAAATTGGATTTTAATATTGGATTAGTGGTTAAATCTTTTATTTTGTTTTTATTATCAGTTACATCAATAATTTTTCCTAAAAGTTTTTTATGGACTCGTTCGGGTGAATTATGAAACACGTATTTGTAAGTGGTACTTCTTGTCATTGGTGATGTATATTTTATAACGCGATCATATTTTTGTGTCTCATTATTTTGTCTGTCAATCGTTTTCATTAGTGTGTCCTTCATTTTTGATTCAATATTTATGGTTTCCTTGTTAATAACACTATCTTCATTTTTTTCATTTGATTTCTGAGCTTTGATAGAGTTATTGTCATTCGTTAATTCTGAAATAGCATAGTACGATTCCGTAATTATATTTTCATGTATGTTTTTTAAATTACTATTTCTTGATGGAAACATCGGATTTGTAGTTAAATCTGTTATTTTAGTGTTATTTTTATTTTCTCCAATATCTTTTACATAATGATAATTTGTTACAAAGATTTTATTTTGTATTGGATCAAATGTACTACGAAGTGTGTGTTCATTGGCTGTACCTCTTGTCAATACTGGTGTATACTTGATAGTATCTTTAAATTCTCTTGTTTCATCATTTTGTGGTTTAGTTGTTTTCACTTTACTACTTCTTGTTATTGGTTTTATAATACTTTCTTGTTTTTGTGTAAAAATATTTTGTATTTTGCTTGTTTTCATTGCCGTGTTCTCAATTTTGGTTTCAAATGTTTTCGTGATAGTCTGAGTCGCATCAAACCTATTGGAAATATTTGGATTCAATGTGGTATTGTCCGATACTGTAAGCGTTTTATTTCTAATATTCTTCAGATTGAATGTATCTTCTCGACTACATGATGTTGATTTAGTCTTTCTTTTCGGAAACATGGGATCTGTAGTCGAATCTTCTATTTTGTCACTATTTTCAATTGGGACATGTTTTTTTTTATTACTTGAATCTATGATAAACACTTTATTTTGTATTGGATCAAATTTGTTATGAAATATATCTTCATATATTGCACTTTTTGTCATTGGTGACGTCTTTGTTACAATACTTTCAAATTTGTGAATGCCATTATACTGAGTTTTAGTTGATTTAATCGACTTGTATTTCATTGTAGTTTCATTTCTTATGTTTTTGGTGTTAATTTCGCTATTTGTATATTTTTTCGTTGTAGACATGTAATCATTTTTTGATTCCAAAATAGAATTGTATGAGTCTGTCAACAGTTTGTCTACTATAGTATTTGAGTTATGTTTAAAAGTACTATACGATGTTTCTTTTACGTTACTTTGTGGCAAAAATATATTAATAGTTATTTTTCCTCCATTTACAGCGCTTCCAATAGCTTTGGTAGTGCTTTTTTTAATTTTTAAATTTAATCCGTCAGATTCATTACTAAATATGATATTTACGTTGCCTGAAATATTGTACGGTTGTGTCTGAGTAAACTTTTTTGTGATTGCTGACGTGTATTTTAAGAAAGCTTTAACTTTTTGTACATCAATATTTCTTGTTTCATTTGCTTGTGATGACTTATTCCTTATCTCAGTTCCAGCATCTTTTTTTAAGGTAGTATTAACGTGACTTTCATATTGTCTCGTAACATTCCATTTCGTACTAGGTATGTTAATATTTCTTGGCTCTAAGGTAACCTTGTACAACTCTGTAAATATTATGTTCCTTATATTCGTTGGGCTATATTTTAATGTGTTACCACTGTATGATGTTGTTTGAATGTATGGGTTAATTAAACTTTTAGTTGTTTTGCTTATATTCTCAACGCTTTTAGTAGCTTCCTTCGTTTTTTGTTCATTATTTATCGGGTCAGATATGTAATCTAATTCTATATTTTTGGTACCTAAAAAGTCATAAGGTCTCTTGAATGTATTTTTTGTAATATTTTCTAATGTTTGTGTGGTATTATGTCCGATGCCTGTTGAATTTATTGATGTTGCCGTTCCTTTCTTTACAAGAACTAAGTCGGTGATGTTATCAACTTCATTTTTTAAATTCTTTGTAGTATTCCACGTTGCACTTGTGTATTTTTTTTTGCTTTTCATACTGTTGTTAAACATTTGATCATATATTTTATCAGATGTTTTATCGAGGTGTGTTTGTTGGGTTCCTAAAAACTTATAAGTCTTTTCGAAACTTGTATTTTTTGTAATAACTTCCATTGTTTGTGGGACCATATTTCGGTTAATAATTATTTTGTCAACGTGGTCTATGTATCTCATAGTACTGACGTCATTTTCATATTTTTTCGTAATACTCCGCGTTGTATTAGTTATGTTGAAATTTCTTGTATCTGAAATACCGGAGTATGACTCTGTGGCAATTGTATCCTTTGTGTTTTTTGAAGTATTATTTGATAATATTTTGGTATTCTGTTGTGGAAATGTTAGAGTTATAGTTAAATCTACACTACTCACAACGTTTTTACCCTTGTCTAAAATTTCAACTGTATCATCTGCATTAGTGGCAAATATTTCGTCATAAACTGCATGAGAACTGTTATCAAGTTCTATATTTTCAGTGTTTAAAAATTTTGGAGGTTTATCAAAAGGTACTGTTTTATCAGTTTCAGTTGGGTTTGTTGACATATTAGTTCTTTGGGTAACAGCAGTATCGATATTGATTGTGTTACTTTCATAATTCTTTGTTGTACTCCATATTGTACTAGATATTGTATCTGTACTATAAATTATACCATTAAACATTGATATTGTGTCATTTATATTTACTTTAACATTTTTTAAGGTACTCTTTGGAATTAAGTCTATATTATATAGTGGCAATGTTGACTTTGAAGGTAGAATTGTCAGTTTACTTCTACTGATATTATTTTCAATAGTATTATTTATTATTTCAGTGCTCGTCTGGGATACTACATTTACCGTTAATTCAAAATCATAAGGTTGTTTAAACATTATTTCTGAAACAGTTTTTTTTCCTGCATTTTCATACGTTTTTATATAATTATATTGTGATATTTCTGGATCTATTGTTGTGTATAGTTTGCTATTTTCATCGTTTTTTGCCAAGAGTGGCTTTGTTACATACTCTGACTTGTCGTCTTGGTCTGAGATAGAATCAAACTCTGTGTTCCCAGTTTTCTCTAAATCGTATAATTCTTTAGCCGTTGTGTCAAATACAGATTCTACCATCTCATCATACAATTTAACAGATATTGGAGCTTTCGTATTTAACAAACTAAATTTCTCAGATTTATTAGATGTCTCTATGTTGTGTTTTTGTGAAACGTTTTTATCTTTTACCATATCCGTTATTCTATTTTTTGGATCACTTGTGTTTTCTATTTTGTCTAATGGTTTTGTCGACGATTGATTATATTTGTGTGTTAATGGACTAGTACTAAATGAAGTAGCTTCAGTAAGCATAAAAGGCTCTTGATAAATCACATTCTTTGTATTAGATGGTGTAAATTTCATCGGTGTTGTGAACTTTTTAAAACTATTTATTGATAAAACACTTAAGTTTCCAATGGTTTTTTCATCAGTAACATTTTCTATATTATAAATACTACTTTTATCTCTTTCCGTTTCATTTCTTAATCTTGTAGAATACTTTTGGTCTTTTGTTGTTCTAGTTAGTATGGTAGCTATAGTGTTTGTCTCAATATTTTTGGGTTTGTAACTTTCTGTTGTGTTATTCTTATCATTCGGTATATTAAGTTCAATCTGATCTTCGAATGTTTCTATAAAATTAATTGTATTTTCGATTGGATCATTGTCTCTGTAGTTTATTGTGTATACCTTGGGAGTCGACGTATTTGTATCTTTAACTAATTTTGTAGTAGAAGTTGTAGGCGTTTCGTTCAACTTCTGTTTATTAGTAATAATTTTATCGTCATCAATGTTATCAGTTCTTGATTTTATGGAAGAATTCGTATTGTTTATAGATTCGGATATGGAACTTTCTGCATGACTGTAAATATTTTGTAAATCAGACTTTGTTATTTGTAACATAGGACTATTGTTGGTAGAAATATCAGTTTCGTGGTTTTTGGAGGATGTTTTCAGATTGGATAATTTACCTATTATTACTTTATTTCTATTATTTAGTGGATTACTGTAGAGTGTCGTTGTAGAAGACAATGTTTTGATATCAACGTCTGTATTATTGATCATGTTTGACAAATTTAACTCATTGTTTTTATCTCTATAAAGGAAAGAGGATGGTTCCTTAAATGTTTTTGTACTATCATAGTAAGCAGCTGTGGTAACCGATTTTAAGTTCCATTCCACATTTGGTATAATCGTCTCTGTTTTGGAATCTTTAATTTTAACTGTCTCAGTTTGGTCATTGGTAATAGCAGTGGGATTTAATATTGATGCAATCTTATCAGTTACATTTTCATATTTAAAGTATTTATTCCCATCTGATGAAATATGTTTTGTTGATATTCTTGCAGATTTAATAAAAGGCATTGTGCTCTTAATAGAAACTTCTGTTACAGGTTCTCCACGGATGTCATTTGAAAGTATTAAATCACTGACTAATGAATCTGCAACTGGGTAACTTTCACTAATTGTATTTTCAAAAATATCATTAATTTTACGCGTAGTTTTGTTACTAACTTCTTGTTGCTTATTAGTTGAAGTAACTGTATTTTTTATTTCGGAGATCATATTGCTTATCACTGGGTTCTGTAGTTCTTTTGATACTTTCTTATGATCATCATAAGTATTTACAATGATTCTGGATGTGGCATTCAAAACTTTTAAATTGTATGATTTATTTGTAGTCATAGATAGCCAAGTATGAGTTGGTAAGTGTTTATAACTTGAACGATTAGCCACTGCACCTAAGTGCAGTGAAATCAAGGAATCAGAATTTACATTTGAATGATTGTTTTTCAATGGTAACTTTTGATCAATTCCAATCAGAGAAGTATAATCTTTAGTTGTCAGTTTCATTTGCTTTTCTTTGCTGACTTGCGTCATAGGTATTTTGGTTGAATAAATTGGTTTTTCTGTTAACGTATTAGCTGCTTTGATTTTAAAAACATTTTTTAGTGTTAAAAACGTTTTCAAACTTTCACTTGTACTTGTAAAGTTTGATCTAGTAGATACTGAATTATTTTTCTGTTTCCCATCTTTTGATAAGGTATTTGAATAATTTATCACATTTTGATTTTGAAGGTTTTGTTTATGATGAGGTCTCAATTTACCTATAAGTGTTGTTTTTGAATGAGGATAAAGTATATTAAAAGGTTTAGAGGTTGTTGTCTTTGGACCAAAACTATTTGCTGAAATACTACTGTTGTTAAATATTTTTTCTGCTACTTGCGAAGTCACAATGTGTTTTTGAAATGTCTTCGCGTTGTTCACTGGTTTAGTACTTTGTTCTAGATAGTATTGTTTTTTCGGTTTGTTCGAAATTCTATCTTTATGTTGTGTTGTAGTGGTTGTAGTTTCTTGTTTTGATCCTTGTTGTTCATGTGCAAAATTCACATTACTAACGTTTTCAGGGCGCTTTGAAATCGAGATTGACAGCGGTTTTCCGGTATCATTTCTTATTTTCAATTTAGGTAAAATAGTGTATTTGGATTTGTGGTCTATTGCTGGTGAAATTTTTGCTTCAAATTTAGAGCTTGTTGTATCCTTATCATTTTCACGTGTTATTTCGGCTTGATTTTTACTGAATATGTTATTATAGTTCTTTGAAATATGCTGACTATCATGCCAATTATTACCCGAAGAAAATTGTTTTGTATATCGCTTGTTTGTCAAATTTACGTCATAAATTATTGTTGAACGTTCTGGGTAAATATCTTTAAGAGTTCTAAATGACGGCAGTTTATGTTGCAGTTTATTTATTGGAACCATTTTAGTATTAATGTCACTTGTAGTAATATTGCTGTCGAGATTTGTCAACACAATATTAGGTGCAGGACTTTTAGTAGTAACTTGATTATGTGGTATGGTCGAGGTATTATGTGTTTCAATTTTAAAATTTATAGGCAAAGAAGGTAATTCAGTATCATTCAACTTCAGTGCCAATTTTTTTATAAAATTAAGACTATCTTGTTTTTTTACTGACATCGTTTGGATGGTATCCTGACTGGTTTCAATTTCATGTCCCGAAATTGTAGCACTTTCTTCAAGAAGTGCTAAGTTTGATGTAGTTTTAGGAGACAATTTTGTAAATGGAACGTTTGTCAAAGACAGGGTATTCATTAGATCAACTTGCTTATGATCAGCTTGATTTGTCCCAGGTGACTTGATATCATCTGTTGTTGTTTGTTTTGACACAAAATCATTAAGTAATATTATAGCTCTAGAAACATCCTGAAGTTTTAGCGGATGTGTCAAATTTTCTACAAAGTTCGGTAGGCCATTCGGCTTGAGGCCAAGTTGAAGAGGAACAGAATTGTTTTCTTTCATCGCTAAGAGATCATTGTTTGTTTCATTTGTACTCATAATATTGTTAGAAATATCAACATTTCTCATATTTAAATCTATAGTTGAATTGTTAAATGTTTGAAAGTCTAATCTTTTTACTAATTGTTTCAATTTTGAAATAGTGTTTTTAAGATTATTTTTCAGGGCTAACGATTTTTCTTTGTCTAGTGTTTTATACTGAACTGTGATGTTTTCTTGAGAATCTATGTATTCTATTAATTCTTTTTTACATAATGTAGATATTGAGCCATTAGTGCAGCAAATATTAATATAGTCTGAATGGTTTCTACCAGTAAATACCTCAATGTATATTTTTATAGTGTCACGTCTTCGAAGGAATCTAAAAGCTTTAGTCAAATTTTTCTTTTCACTTTCTGCTAAGTATGTGTAAAGAGATTGTAAATGACAGTCCGAATAAACTTCAGGTTTAACAGCCTCTTCGCTTTCTTTTCCTTTTTGATCATATTTTGTGTCTATAATATCTATATCTATCGTAGAATTTTTGTGCAGTACTTTATGAAGATTTTCCTCTATAACGTTATATTTTCTTAAATCTTTACGTGCGGGATGTAATGTTAATATGACTATTAAAGTATGCTTTAGCGAACTTTTTACTCTAGATTTTGCTTTTCCAAACAAATTATATTTCTTGATATTATATTTATGATGATGTCTTGTTTGTACTAATGCTCTATACAAGATATGTTCTAATTTAGATCTCAACACATTTTTTACAGTTTGTGAATCTTCCTCATTCTTCGGGGTATTATTTTCTTTCAGTCTGTCTTCCTTGCCGCAGTTAGAATGACTCCAGCTTTCACTAGATGTGTTGCTGCGTTTGGACAGATCATGTTTCAAATTAAAACATGTGTTGTTATAAATTTTCTTATAAAGATCAAGCACTTTACCTTCAGTGGAAACTGTTTTACTGAGTCCTATTAGATTTTTAGCACTATTGTACGTATCTTCTTTCGCTTTAAGAGTATCACGCATACAAACACACAAGCTTTTAAGGAGTTTAAGTGTTACTTCAAACAAATGTTCATCACTGGTCGCTGCGTCAATTGATTGCAGGATCTTGGCTAACAGAGGATTATCACTGCTTGCTAAAGACGTTCTGAGTTGCACTAATGCTTGAATTTGAAGCACTTTCATCACGACACATATAATTAAAGTTATTTTGATCATTTTAGGTAGGTAGGTGTATCGACGTCATGTTGGTAGTCACGAGTGGGATCAAATAGTAGAATAATCATGTTCACGTAACTTTGTTTAGAGTTGCGGAGGAAAACGCTAAGCGATAAGGCGGTTAATGTTTTGCTTCCTTGGTGTGTGCCGCTTGGTATCCTTGAGTTCAAAACGACTAGGATTTTCACTTGTGTACTTTTTATACGTTTTGTTATGAGTGTTTACGTTTTTATTTCATGATTAAACATATACTTGCTTAATGCATTTTCAGATTTAGAAACCAATATTAATAAATAAAACTAAATGTATAAGTCCGTTAGTTACAATATAAACGATTCAAGTATGGATAGACATTGTTCTGATTTTATCGCTGATTAGCAAAAGTATTATTAAAATATTTTCACATAGTCATGGTAAATCTCAAATGAGATTGTGATTGCATCATTTGTAAGCACTTTTGTAACTCTTTTAATAAATAAATAAAAATAAATAGTGTATGATACCTAACATGAAGAACAAAGTTATGATTTTTATACGTAAAGTTCAAAATAAAATAAACCAATATACATTTTACATTAATTGAATCGATGAATATAAAAATTAAGAATGAGGGAGCAGGGAAAAACCCTTCAGTCTAGATCTACTGCGAATTTAATCTATACACAAGCCTTTTCCGAAATCCACCCAATTCAGACCTATTTTAACAAAAATGCAAACATCTGCATGCATTGTTAAGATAAATAAAAAGAAATTTATGGCAACTATGAGGTTTTAAGATATTTCTAGAACTTCTTAAACAATGAGAACTCACCCAATTATCTATTTCCTTCTGCCTATCAAGCAACATCTCCTGCAGACGAGGACCCAGCTCTTCCATGAAGCCTCGGGCCAGCCCGCGGGAGTGCTCCAGCGCTTGCTGACTCACCACCACTGATGCGAACTCTAGATACATTTCCATGGTCGTCTCGAGCTCCGGGACTGGCAGCTTCGGCAGCTGGACATTCTGTGAAATAAGAAACTAGATTGATACCGACTGCATTACAATATCGCGGGGTTTAAGCGATGTCGAATATTGTGGATTCGATTACGATATTGTAGAGCACTTTATGTGATCCCCAAATTATTATTTTAAGTCCGGGTGTTTTTGAGTCCGTTAAATGAATATTTGTTAAGTCCTCGCGACGGAGGATGGATCTCTAGTGCGTAATTGCCTTTTTAAAAATAATAACTGTTATAACAGAGAAAACAAACTACTCGTAGTTTACCATAAAGAAGGTTGTAATGAGACACCAACCTCAGAAATGTTAGTGTTGCTGACTTTTTTAGAAATTTAAAAGGGTTTAAATGCGTTAAAATGCTTTACATAAATGAAGAAAATGAAAGCTCTTAAAAGGAATAACTTTCCCTCGTTTTTTGTAACATTCTTTATTGATACTTGAAAGAATTTTTCAAATCGTATCAATGCTGTTTGAGATCAGCGCGTTCAACCAAACTAATATCAAACTCGTCAGCTTTGTAGTAATAGTATTTAGAATAGATTTGTACATAAACATACTTATATATTTCTAAATACATGCATATTATGGTAGTGCCTACACGGATTGACATATTATATTTATTTTAAAATCTCAGTCTATTTAGAAAAGATATCGCTTCGAGCAATAATACCCTTTTCTACGACGAGTTTCACGTGTTAGTAAATATTTATAGGGCCTTTTCAAGAACTCTGTACAAAACCTTGATGTTACGAGTATATCAAGATTATATCTAAAAGTAATGTTACCTAAGTAAAGTATTTTGTCTATTTTCTGGCCATTTATAAAATGTATGTGGCCCATTTGTTTTTGTAATATCTATCTTTGATGCTTACTACCACAACTAAAAACAGATGTGATAGGACTCATAAACACGCACATACATGCCAATTAAAAGGTACGCGGTGAAGTCGGCTACATAAATAACTCATGAAATATATTACCCTAATATTCCAACTACCTTGCGGCCACGGGTAACCGCTTAGTATAAAAGGTGTCTTTCGGTTGCCGTGACAACCCCAAATTGCAGTTATTCCCGTAAGAACTAGGATTTACTAACTCCTGATGCGTTCCTGGAGCTCCACCCGACTATCGAGGTAGGCCGCCGCGGAGTTTAGTGGGTATACCGACTCGTCAGCAGTCCCACAAACGCCTTTCGTGTGCGTCCCCTATGGGGAGGGGTATGGAGCCAAAAGGACTCCTCGCGTTAAAAAAATAAAATAAACAAAAATAGGAATTTAACTCAATTTAGTTTAACTCCTAACGATTATGGTACCAATAGAGAGTATTGAGTATTAGCGCAGGAGTACGGTGAGGGGTCGGCCGGCCCGAAACGGTGCGACCTCATTTCCAACGGCCGGCATTCTCTTCTTTGGGATTTCAGCGTGAACGGTCCGACCTTCACTAGTTTTATCTTTCTATCTATTAATCTTTAATATCTATTAAGTAAACTACTGGCAATATAGTACACTGCCTTTTATTTACGTCTGTCTGGTCAATTTACAATATTTTTAATCAGTCACATAAAAAATCGCAATATTATAATTATGTAGGTATATGTTCGATAATAAGCCATCATAATATGTGCAACACATAGTTTGCATTGAAGTTTATATTTATACCAGCCTTGGTCCTAGACTGACTCAGAATGGTCCTAATAAACCTCGTACGTATACATAACTATAATATGATAATGCAAAATTAAGGATACAGTACAAGTTTCAGATACGTACAGCTGAAAATAAAACACCCATCGTTTTTCTCTTTATGGACTCACGAAGCACAGTTTATATACCTAAAAGCAGTTATAAGAGTAATTAGATACATCTATTTAGGTATAACAACGATTACTAGCAGGTCAGTACTGAAACCATTATTATCTAGAAAATCAAATAAAATTGGAGTGTCTGTTTTTAATATTAAAATAACAGCTTTTTGAAGTGAAAACTTCTTTAGCGGCGCTGTGTACTTTTTTGGAATGGGTAAAAATGTATAAACTCGCGTCAGGTCACGTGACCTGATCGAAAATTCGTAAGACGGATGGAGATAGGACGTATAAACTCGCGTCAGGTCACGTAACCTGATCGAAAATTCGTAAGACGGATGGAGATAGGGCGTATAAACTCGCGTCAGGTCACGTGACCTGATCGAAAATTCGTAAGACGGATGGAGAGAGGACAGGCGGCGCAGGGCGCTTGCGCGAATGTTCGTATGTGTATGTAATATAAATTGTCATGTTTGTGTACGATAGCGCAATAAATGAATATTGTATTCCACCACATAAATAATAGTACTTTTATACTGATAATGAAAGCAATTCGTACAAAATTATTCTCTAACCATTCCAAAATATCAAAAATGCACAACGTTAATATTCAAGTTTTCACTTCTGCGGGCACTCCCGGAGTGCAACCCGTCGATTTTTTACTAAATGCATATGTATACAAGGTACATATAGCCAAATGTTATTTTTAAATTTTTTGTGTTTATTTGTTACGGTTAATCTCTGGAATGGCTAGACCGATTTTCACTGGCAGATAACTGATCATTTAAAGAATAATTAAGCTACCTTTGCCCCAGCTTTACCCCGCCGCTTTACTGTGGTATCGTGGGCAACATTTCGGGGCTCAGCTAGTCTATCTATGTTCTTCTATATAAATAAAATTGCATTATTTAAATTCATGTACGTAACTTCCTATCGACTGCACCAAATCGGATAATTCTTAAAGGACAAGGTAGGTCTTTTTAGTCCACGATTGTATCGTTTGTGGGAAGCCGAGGCGGATATAAATAATAAAAACAAGCCTTTCAGAAATTTTTAAGTTAATTACCACAAAAAATCGCTGTACGAAGATCGCCGGGCCAGCTAGTATGTATAAAATGTATTAAAGCGTTAAAATTTAGATGACGTACAAACAATATTTGGTACTTGCAATTTGTTTTGTTCTACATTTTTAGCAACACAATGCATGCAAGACACGCTATTTGTTTCATTCAACTTTGTAAATCCGACATTGTAAAATTATATTCGTATAATATTTTTGAAAGCATTGTCGCAGAATGATCATCATAGGTTTTTTATTCACTAGTTTCGTTTCCATTTCTGTTGTAATTCATTTTGGGTTTAATTGGGTTTTTCGTATCATATTTAAATGATTTTGTGATGATGAAGGTACGTTTGTAGTTAAGTTTTTAGTTTTATCATTGTGATAATTTTGTTATAACGTAGATTCGTTACTAAATAATTAGTAAAATTAAGAAATATCGAAGAACTTTATCTAAATTTATATAAAACTAGCTGACCGGACAAACGTTGCTTTGCCATAAAAGGGAATATATGTTGTCGAGGTGGGTCAATAAAAATCGCGATGGAAAAATAGGGGTTGATCGTAGAGGGTTGGAAATTTGGGGTTGTATGTATTTACTAATGCTGTATCATAAAAAAATAGAAATTAAAAATTTTGTCTAAAAAATAAAATAAAAATTTAGGGGTGGACTACCCCTAACATTTAGGGGGATGAAAAATAGATAAGAACCGATTCTCATAGATACCGGATAATCACAAAAAATTTCATCAAAATCGGTCGAGCCGTTTCGGAGGAGTTCGATTACGCACCAACACGACACGAGAATTTTATATAATAGATAAACATTTTAATTGTTTTCTGAAATATATTTTAGTATCATTGATAACTTGTCAATTTGACATAACTTGACCTTTCAAACATCGAGCAAAGACAAATTTTTATCTAAAAAGCTAACAACATTCTACATATTTGAAAGGAAACTAAACTACAAATCGAATTATATATATATATATATATATATATATATATAAAATTAACATTTACAACTAGTGTTTTACGCAAAATACAAATTACGAATTAAAATCGGTGACCCACATTTAATATTAATGATAAATTGTTCCTACTTGTTTGTGGTGGGTAGTATTACGAGTACTTTTTGTACTCTGCATAATCATCATTATATTTTGACTGCCTCGGTGGCGTAGTGGTAGCGTATGCGACTGCTAAGCTTGAGGTCTCGGGTTCGATTCCCGGGTCGGACCAAATGTTTGTATGATCTGCAAATATTTGTTTCGGAGTTTGGGTATTTTCTTTATATTATGTGCGTGTTTACAAAAAAAAAGATGTAAGTATTTATATCAGTTGTCTAGTACCCATAACACAAGCTCTGCTTAGCTTGGGACTGGATGGCGTTGTGTGTTAGATGTCCGGAATATTTATTTATTTCTTTTATTTATTTATTTTTTAGTTTTCTAATAACGTTTGCGATTGCAGAATATCATGCCGGGGGGGCATTAGTTACTTAACATCAGGTGATCTATTTGCACCATTGTCTCAGTTACCCAAATGTTATTTTTGAAATGTTATATTACGTTCTTCATAAGTAATTATAGGAAAACTTATTACCTGGAATTCTTCGTCTTCGGAGCCGTAGACCTGGGTGCTCAGCCATCGCTTCGGCAGTGACAGCAGAGATTCGCCCCATGCTGTAACATGAAAAAGAGTATTTAAAGTTTCCTGGAGTATAATCGCTAAAGCTGGTTATAATGATGGCCCAACACTCTTTTATTGTTGATGGTCTGGAAAATCTCTTTGAATTTTCTGCATCTTGGGGATTCCAGGAGTCAGAAGTGTGTGAATTGTGTATTTCCACTAAAAACTACTTCAGTTCCCCCTTCGAACGTGACGTGGTGACCCGATCACACATATATACTAGTTAGATGGTGCACATGAGTTTCTCACCAGCTCTTCTCATGAATGCAATACCCATCGGAGCTGGTACTTGGATTGATTTCAATTTAAACCTTTGAGTTGAATCGAAATCAATCTAAGCTCCGGTAATTCAAATCATTGATTACTTGAGTTACATCCTTTTATCACTGATCAATTCAGTACTTGAGTTTTATTTTATATTTGTATTAATAATGTTTGATGTTTGTAATTTTTTTTTATGATGAATGGCAACTAGCCGGATCACTCGGATCAGCTATTTCTACCAATGTCAAGTATTTATCGTCTTCAATTATCAAGTCTTCAAGTCTTCAAGTCGTCGTCGTGATGAAATTAATGATAAAAAATATATAAAATGTGGATGACATGAAATGGGGACCGTCTTCCGAAAAAACAAAAAACGATCTCCTAATAATATTTGATGTTTGTATTTTTGACGTGTTCAAGTGCCTTTTGGGGCCTATGGAAATAAATGATTTGACTTTGACTTTGACTTTGACTTATACGCCATCTGCTTTTTATTTCTTAAGTACTTTTACGCGCAACATATTTCAGTTTAGACGAAGTTGCTATTAACTAGACTATTAAAAAATTGTATAATACATGAATAAATTGGCCTCAAAGTTTATTTGAGATACATTTTCTTGCGCTCAATCGTTTTAGTAGCACATGCTGTTATGCAATGTCAAATATAGATAGATATATATAAATAGATATAGATTTTTGCTTTCTTCACTCCACATAAACTTTTACTGTGCTATTTCATACTCTTCCGTTCGCATAATTTCGTAAAAAAGGTCTATAAAGCTTTTACTTTACGTATAAATATACGGTCTCTTAAAAACCTTAGTCTAAATAAAACCTCATTCATTAAAAATGGTTGCGAAATCTTTATTTCCAATTAATTTATTGGAAGTAGATTTTAAGTCTTCTTGAGTCTTGATTTAAAATGTGTTATCTATATAAACTTACTAGCTGACCCTCGCAACCTCGTTTACGTCTACTATTGCCCGTAGCGTAACAATTTTCCCTCGTTTTTTAAACATTCTTCATTGGGGCTCCGCTCCTATTGGTCTTAGCGTGATGATATATACCCTATAGCCTTTCTTTATAAATGGACTATCCCACACTGAAAAAAATTTTCAAATCGGTCCAGCGATTCCTGAGATTAGCGCGTTCAAACAAACAAACTCTTCAGCTTTATAATATTAGTGTAGATTTTTTTAAAAACATTGCAATATAATACTATCATCATCGATTCAAGCTGAATAGAGCATTGAAAATTGAAACCAAGTTTTATCCAGCAAGTGAAACGTTACATGTAATATAATATGTAACTCAAAATAAAACATAACGACTAATACCGGAAATTTAAAGAAGATTACAATTATAAGAATTACAATGGCAAAAACAATATTTTTTGCAACTTTCCAAACGTTACATTACTGACTCTGTTGCGCAATTTCATTCCTATGAAGAACAACCGTCAAGAAACTTCTTTAGTTGCTCTTTTTAGGGTTCCATAACTCAAAAGGAAAAAACGGACCCCTTTGTTGTCCGTCTGTCTGTAAAGACCCTTTTTCTCAGGATCGCGTGGAAGTACGAAGCTGAAATTTATATCAAATACTTAGTTCTACTGTTCTTTAGAGCTGTGTAAAAATTAAACGTCTCAGGTAACGCAATCAAAAGAAATAGCCGTTTATGCTGAAAAATTTTGACACTCGCAAGGGCATCAAAACCGGGGTACTTCCCATGAACTCGGAATCTTGAAATTTGGTACGAAGCAACGTCTTATAGCACAGATAAACAAAAAATTGCAAAAACATACATTTTTAGTTAAATAATATATAATACCTACAGGTTTGTACGAAACCCTCGGTGCGCAAGTCCGACTTGCACTTAGCTCTTTTTTATACGTACGTAATGTAGTTAAAGGGAAAGATCTAATACTAATACTCATTTCAACGTTCCAGAGATCACTTGGAGTAAGTGGCAATATCCTGGGCCACAGCTGAGAGGGCGGCCTACTTTGTACGCGAGGTTGGACGTGATCCCACTTACTTACTTAACTAGAACATGTCCGACACAAGATTGCATTAGCTGTACTTTATTAAACACATACATGGTTCATTCCATCACATATTAAATTATTGTTTTTTATGGGATAAGCGGCAAACGAGTAAACATATCGCCTGATGATGATTACCATCGCTCATGGACACGAGCAGCACTAGAGGCGTCACAACAGCGTTACCGGCTTTTTCTTAAAGGTCGTATTGGTCTTGGAATACCGCAGGCGATAGTTCATTCCATAGTCCTGTTGTGCAAGGCAGAAAGTTTCTAGAAAACGCACAGTTGTGTCCTGCCAACCAACCAATCACAACCCATCAAACTACCAATAATATAGGCTCCGACGGTTTTCTTACAATACCTGTACCACCCGGATGTACCCTAAACGCGTATGCGGACGACAGTTTGTTATGATACTCGTAGAATCAGGTACCAGTACGAGGCTTAAGAAACTAGCTAATAGATGTTTGAACTTAAAATCTCTTTGGGGTGTATATAATCGGTTAACTTATGCCATAACAACACTCTCCAGCTCCTTCTGAAATGTAAAATCAAAGCACCGTCGTATATTCATTTAGAAAATGTTACGATTAAAAATAAGACCTCGGTTTGTTATTTGGGATTGGTTTTAAAAAGAAACTTTTAATTTATCGAACAAACTAGAACAGTTAATGAAAAATCCATGAATATTTTCTCTGCATTGACGAGGGTATCACCAGCGACACGACGTTTGCCTTTAATACACTAAAGATCATATATGGAGCTACTTATTTGGGTTATATTTGCTATGGCGCTCCTGTGTGGGCTGATAGGGTGACTGTATTAATTTTCTTGTGCAAGGCATATTGGACGGTTAGCACTGAGGCTTTACCGGTGTTGGCGGGTGTTATTCCGTACGATCTTGAGGTGCAAAGACGTGCAGCCATGTTCTATTCCACGAGACCGCGATTATTTCAACAGCAGTCCAATGTCTATAATGATCTCATTAGAGCAATAATGTGACCAATCATACATTTAGTTGCTTAGTTTATAAGATACCTAATAGAAACATATTCTACTACTTTATCATTCTATTTTGGCACATCCCTTTTTTTTATTCCCTACAATAAACACAGTTATTGTCATGTGGTACATATTATTATATATTTATTTTTATCGTAAATATAAAAAGAAACGGTGCCATGTAAATACTGAAACAAATACTCCCTTTTAAGTCGGCGAGTGTGTCTCCATTAATTTATCGCAATTAATGAAGCGGTCCATTTGACAGAGTGACAGATCACGCCATCAGCAATGTGGTGGACCGCTAAATTAAACCAGAGACATCAATTCTGTCTCCCACCCTATTTAGGGACGCCGCAAAAAGTGTAGAGGCAGTCTACTTTCAGTTTTTGCGAACATTTGCAGTCTTTGAACAGACTCGGCTCGCTAATGACGCAACAGATATTTTTGCCTTGTCATTATAGTCTGTTTTTTTCGTTTTCTCGATTGTTTTAGACATTTTAGGGCCAAAAGGCATACTGAAAATGATTATTAACATTTCAAGCGAATTACAATGACAGTAATTCGACTTGTTTTCGAAATGGTATGTTAAACAAGCCCTGAAACTTCTTAAAGTGGAATTTTATACAAATTTATAATCGCACGCACACCAATGACGCAAAAGTCTTGAACACGCGAATAACCAATTTCCAACCATATTTAGCGAGATTGTTAGTGAGGCGTAAGCGGGGAGACTAATTAAAACACTAATATTTTAACGAACACTATATTATATAAAGTTAGGACATTACGATCATTTTTTTAAAGTAGTCAGAGCTATATCGACCGTATTAAAAGAGAGTCCCTCATTCTATTATTGTATTACTTACATGCGTTAAAACTGTGGACGTCGAATTCTTGTGAAAGGACACTAGTGCAGTCCAGTGCATGTCTTACTCGTCATATTAACGTATTAACTAATAATATTGTTTAGTAATTACTGTTTCCTTTCGATTAAAACAAAATAATAATATATTGGAATTCATTAGCAACATTGGTTCCAGCTGTCGATATCTACTATTCAAACTTCAATGAAATATATTGGTTCAACACTGTAAACAAAATTCAGCGATATATATACCTATATAAAATATCAATAATACACACAGAGTCTACTAAAACAATTTCCAAAACATGTTCGTTCCGATCCATAAGAATTGCACGTTTGAACTTATTAAACTAGGTTGGACAGTGGTATTAGGTCCCAACGGATTAGAAAACAGTGGAGGGCTTGCGGAGGTTCTTAGGCATGGTAAACTTTTATCGCCGTTTCCTCCCTAACGCCGCTAAATACCAAGCCCCACTAATTAATTAACCACCAAAAAAACCAACTAAAAGTTAAGAAACCAGTCCCCTGGACACCATCCCATGTATGTTGAGCTAACTACGTATCACAACAGAAAACGTTCAACAAATCCTTTTCCAGTCTGTCTGACTGGAAAAGGAGCCAGCGTGGTATCATCATCAGCCTATCGCAGTCCACTGCTGGACATAGGCCTCTCCAATAGCACGCCACTTAGTTCGATCCTCGGCTTCTCGCATCCAGCTCCTGCCAGCCGTCTTGCGCAGATCATCACTCCACCTGGCCTGTGGACGTCCTACACTACGTTTGCCGAGACGCGGTCTCCACTCAAGAACCCGTTTACCCCAACGGTTATCGGTTCTGCGGCAAATATGGTGCGTGGTATAGTACGCGAAAATATATTTTCTAAAGTGAGATGTATGTTCAGCATTGAGCTATCAAGGGCTGTTGATGATTTGAATGTGGATATGTTTGGTGAATTGTCGTGATGTGTTTCATGTAGGTTAATAATCACATTCTAGTTAGATTAGTTACACTTGTTTCCACTAGACGGCGTTTGATCATATTTTGTTATTTTTGGATACCGCGTCCATATTTTATGCAAACATGATACACAATACACACTTATGGGGTGGGTTCTTTGTAATTTTCATAAGCAGGTGGCCCTTTCCCACGACCTCTACACCTTGCTACTATGAAGCTGCATAAATCAATATAAATTACCCCTAACCACCCTTCGAGGTGTTTACATTTGTTCATAATATTATAGTGTATTAGTTTGCTTAGAAGCTTGGGTTCCTTTCTGTTAGAAAAATTGAAAAGTATTCTTTTCTGTACTGAATGGAATTTAAAATAAAAAAATCAATAAATGCGTAACAAATACATGTTTGTATTTCTGCTACCAGATTGAAGTTTTTTGTAGTACATTAAGCTAAATTAAGTAAACTCACTATAAATTTCTTTCAAATATCAGTCTGGATTTACAAATATCTTGTGTGATAGCAATCCTGTAGTATAGCAGTGATTAAAAAAGGCACATAATACCTTCCAAAACTATATATATAGCAACACAGCTGACACAAATAAATGTTCATCTTTCCTTTTACTATTTTCAAGGTTATTTGGGTCGGCTATTGGTTTAACGTCAGGTTTTTTTCGGAGCGACAGACCTCCGCAACTCTTAGTGCTATTGGTGTTAGCGAAATTATTTTAATCAGATTTCCATTTTGTATGGGTTTTCTTATCAATAAGTGAGAAAAATTATCAAATGAAGAAACGTAAAATTTGGAAAACTTAATTTAAGATTTTTATCAAACCAAATTTTTTTAACACTGTAAAAAAAGAGGTACATTAAGCCACAAGAAGTATCTATCCCTACATTTTTTACTTCTTAACTAGAATTAACTATTTACACACTTTTCAAATTACACTCCTTAAAATATAGAAACCGACGAAGTAACGTTGAACAAGCAATATTAGCTTGACACACCTATATGTTCATTCTTTACCTGCCAGTTTTATCAAAAACTAGCTGACCGACGCAACCTCGTTTGCGTCTTTTATTGCCCGTAGCGAAAAATTTTCCCCCGTATAGTGTGTCGTGGACTTTTTTGTAGATATTTATAAGATCCACGATTAATTAGAACATTTTATGGTTCTATCTTTTATAGTTTACGCAGCGTACGCAAAATAAGTAACTTTTCTGGTTGATTTTTTACACCTTTTGTCCGAAAACCCCCAATATCTTACGGAACCCTATTTTTTTCCAAAATAAAATATAGCCTATGTTACTCGTGGATAATGTAGCTTTCGAATGGTGAAAGAATTTTTAAAATCGGTCCAGTAGTTTTTGAGCCTATTCATTACAAACAAACATACAAACAAAGTTTTCCTCTTTATAATATTAGTATAGATAAAGTGCAGTACAATTTAAATAAAAAAAATAACACCCACATACCTCGTACATTCTAAAATGATACAAGCCACAACTATAACAGTGATCAAGCTATGTTTTAAGGACTGTAGGACGTGAACACACTGACTGATACTTATGTTTTCTACTTCATAAAACCAACATTGAAAGAAAATATGGGCACATAATTCTGACCACAATACTAGTCAATGATAGGTCCTTGATTGAAGTTTGTCGTGTACATGTGCTTGGGAATAATGAACCACGACAAAAAGTCATTTAGATGTTATCATGTTTTCTGTAGTGGTTTGTACATAATATATATGCACATGTTTTACGATAAAAAGAATACGAGATAATGATTCACAGGATGGTCAGTACCGTCTTCTATGGACGGTTGTCATTAAAACTTCAAAAATGCACATTTTTTCGGACAATTTTCACTAAACTCCATTAGCTAATAGAAAAGATATATACTTTTTTAATCCATATTATATTACGTAAACATTTGGTCACAGTAGCTTTATAGAAAATATTATCATAACAATAAACTACGTATCTATATTCGATTTAATGATTAAAATATTACCCATCTGGAAATTTCTGCGCATCCGACTGGAATACACTTCACCTCTCGCTTCCCCACGCATGGCCCCGCCTTCGCCTATATAGTACCGTTGCTAATGCAAGCACCGACGAATGTTGCTTTCATAATCTCATTCTTATTTATTGTTTCTCTGTTCAGTGAAATATTAACTCTCTAGTTTGCATGACATCATTAAGCCAGGTTCGCAGGTATTACCAACGTGTTGTACAAAGATACATAACTTTCTGTTATGCTTTTTTGTATTTTAGAGACAGACGTTAGATTTTTGAAACGTCTGTCTCTACTTCGTGACAATTGCAATAAAAATAATTAATCTATTTTTAAAACTGAACATCGAATTTAAAAGTTCACCTAAATACAATATACTTTTTACGGTTTGTCGTTAACAGTGTATACAGTAAAGTACACATTACTTCTTATAACATAATAGTCGAGTTAATAGGGTCAAAAGTTTCTATTAGCACGGGTATAGATGGCCTTTGCTGACAAGCCGTCACGTCACTGCCTCTTGGCCCACTTCCAACCGAGAGGTTTCCACGCCAAGTTGACGCAAACGGCTCTTCTATAGACGTGCCTTGACCTGGAGTGGTTTAATTTTAAACTGCCTACACGTAACTGCATGTTAATCTCACCCATATTAATATACGAAGAACAGTTTTGTATTCATTTTTAAACAAAGCATTTTGAACTCTGTTTGCATGTGGGAAAAGTTTATAAAACTAATATTTTCAAGCCTTGTGTGCATCGACAATCTTTGAAGGTCTACTGTGTACACATAGGCCTCACTTTAGAAAGAACGTTTTGGCTTAATATACCACGCTGTCCAGACGGGTTGTGTTGATCATAGGATCTATGTCAAGTTTTCTTTCTTCTTACAGTGATGTTGTCCTACGTAATTTGCTCCTATACTTCTCTTACGGCTTACGGCTCTTACGACAATCGCAGCATTATTAGGGGCGGAGAGTATTCCATATAAAGTCCAGTAATTTTTTTCCCCTGTGATGGTACGAAAGTCTGTATAGTAGTAATTCAAGAAGGCCAAATAAACGATCTTGTAAGGTATACTCCACAGTAAAGTTAAACAAAAAGTTCACAACCATCATAATTTGACTGTGTTTTAATCCTATTCGACTCCTGCGAAAATTGTAAATGTAAAAGTATGTGAGGATGGATGCGATGTTTTTTTTTTTTTTTATGTCTTAGCTGCCAAAATGACTCTGCTCTGCCTGATGGAAAGCACGACCAGAATCCAGGAGTGGTGGTCACCATCCTCACTGCTAATAGGGACAATGCAGCATGGCGACCCACACTATGGCGGCCTAGTGAGATGCTTCTTCACGCTCCGCTTAAAGGACCCAGGTTCATACTGGGAGGGAAACACGTACGCAGGTAGTGAGTTCCAGGTTTTGACCGCTCGGCACAGGAAGGAAGAACCGAAGCGGTGAGTACGAGAGCGTATGTCTACCACTCTGAAGCGGTGACTTCCAAGACCGGCACGTGTTGTCCTGTAGAGGAAGGGAGAAGGGGGGACCAGTTGGAACAGTTCTTCAGAACACTCTCCATGATAAAGGCGATAGAGGACTGCCATAGAGGCGATATCTCTACGCAACTGCAGAGGCTCAAGGGACTCGGTGGTCTGGGGACTGCCGACAATGCGGATGGCTCGCCGCTGCAACCGGTCGAGAGCGTCGAACAGATACTGCGTGGCTCCATCGCAAAGATGAGAACAGTACTCCACGCACGAGCGAACCTGGGTCCTGTAAAGCAGACACAGATGCCCGGGCGAGAAGAACCGTCTCACCCTATTAAGGATACCTAGCTTCCGCGAGGCCGCCTTATCACTCTCAACGTATTCGCGAGGGTTGAGATCGCGGCTGATATCCATGCCCAGGATATCGAGCCTACCTTGTAATGGCAGTTGAGTGCTCTGAAAAGTGGGAAAGGGAAGGAATGGAGACTTTTTGGCAGAGAACGCGCACACCTGTGTTTTCTTGGCGTTGAACTCGACCAGATTCTCAGAGCCCCATTGAGAAATGCGGTCCAAGTCATGGTCGAGTTGAGCGACAAGTGCTCGTCGTTTTTTCTCATTATCTGCTAGCCCAGCTGTGGGATGTCCAAAATATCGCCCGTGAACTGTGCTGTCGTCTGCATAGCAATGAATGCTGCCAAGGGCCAGCATGTCATTGATATGCAGAAGAAACAGCGTGGGTGATAGGACGGACCCCTGAGGTACTCCAGCGTTGACGGCTATCGGACGGTAGTTTGCCGGGTTTGAACGGTCGCCCTTTTTGGGGATGGGTTGAACATTCGCCTCTCTCCAGGCCATCGGAACAGTTCCCGATGAATACGACAGGCAATACAAGCGCGTCAATACCGGAGACAACTCTGGTGCACACTTCTTAAGAACCACCGCTGGAATGCCATCGGGTCCACTGGCTTTCCGGACGTCGAGTGACCGAAGCTCCGCACGGACATCATTCAACTGGATGCGAATATCCCGCATCGTAGTGTCGCAGGTCGGAATGGTAGGCGGGTGCTTGCCACGGTCGTCGATTCGGGAGTTAGCTGCAAAGAGATCAATAAGCAGTTTTGCTTTCTCCTGCGACTGATGGGCGAGTGATCCGTCGGGGCATTTCAGCGGTGGTAGCGAGGGCTGACAGAAGTTGGACTGCACGGCTTTAGCCAATCGCCAGAACTTTCGGCTACCCGTAGGGTGTGCGACGAGTTCTTGGCTAAGCCGCGCAATGCGCTGGGCATCCGCTCTAATGTAAGCCTTCTTGCATTCCCTTGTGGCTTTTTTAAACGCTGCTTTTAGTTGACCAACGTCAGGGCAGCCGCGAGCGTGAGCCCTGGTCCATGCGCGGTAAGCCGATTGTTTTTGCGCAACGGCATGGGCGCACTCGCGATTAAACCAGGGACGGGTCGTTGTGCTGGCGACCTCACTGTGGGGAATATAGTATTCCATTCCAACAGTGATCTCGCCAGCCACGGCGGCCGCAGTTTGCGACACATCTTTGTCTTTAAAGCAGCGTTGAGCCCATGGGACGGATGCAAAATAATCCCGCATTCCATCCCAGTCCGCTAACGAGTAGTGCCATAGTCGTCTTTTCGCTGCCACTGGTCGTGGGGCGGCAACTAAAGACACCGTGGAAGACACCAGGCAGTGAATGGAGGATCCTAGAGGGGCGAGCACCGATACATTGTACTGCGCTGGGTGACTCGTCAGCAGAAGGTCCAGCAAGGAAGGCGCTTGACTCTGTATGTCTGGTATCCTGGTGGGCTGGAGTACCATCTGGGTGAGGTCATGCATGAGAGCGAATGCGTGGACAGTCCGACCCGCGTGGTCAGTTCTGGAAGATCCCAACCAGGACTCATGGTGGGCGTTGAAGTCTCCCAGAAACACCAGTTCGGCGGTGGGAAACTGCTCCTGCGCTTTGTCCACCGCCTGACTGAGATATTCAAATAGTCGAGTTGTCTCAGAGTCTCCGGAGTGGGATCGATATAGGCACACGTAGAATCGACTCACGGAGCCAATATCCACGTGCAACCACAGGATGGAGAAGGATGGGTCCTCAAGGCAGCGGAAACGGCGACAACAAACATCCGCCCTAATGAAAAGACATACCCCAGCCTTCGCGAGGAAGCACTCCTCAAGAACGTAGCCGGGATAGTGTAGATATGTCGTGTCGGCAGGGCGGCGTATTTGTGTCTCCGTTAGAAAAAGCATGGCCGGCCGTGCCGTCTCAAGATGCTGGTGGACGGCGTTGAGGTTTGCATGGAGTCTACGGATGTTTGTGAACTCCACCTCAAAAAGCGCGTTGGTGGGAGGATGGAGTGCCGCTGTTGAACTCTTATGCTTTGTTTGTCTTGCCATGAAAAAAGAAAAGGGGGTAGGGGAAGGGGAGCGTAAAAGGCGCGACAGTTGTCGTGGCTGTGTAATACTGAGACTCGTAGTGCTGTGTCCTCATACAACGTGAGGCATGACGGTGACCGAACCGTCGGACGGAAGGGCCCCCGTACCCTCCCGGAAGTGGTCGCCTGGTCCCACCGTCCGGTCACCAACCGGCACGACGAGCCACTCCGTAGATTATGCGCGACCTGACGGGGCAGCCTCCCAGGGTGGTTAGCCGCAGTTGGGCCCCTCTCTATGCCGCGGGCGGCCAGCGGCACCACCGTTTCTACGGGTCTCCCTGGCCGACGGTTCGATTCAAGCCACCCTCAACATGACTCCACAAGCATTACACTGCTCTCACACTAACCACGACAACTGTCACCCCTGCATCATTGGGCCTCCGGTCTCGCACTCACCAACGAAACACGACAGTACGAAACCTGTCATTTTGGGTTGGTCTTCTGTGCGAGGGTAGTACCGCCCCGGTCGAGCCCGGCCCATTCGTGCTGAAATCAGCATGACTCTACTACCTTAAGGAGGTGGATAGAAGCTAGGGGCATACTCTCGGGTATGTGTATAGCTTCCATCAACCAAACATATTTGTTACTCTTTCACGCAAAAACTACTGAACATATTGAAACTTTATATAAATATAGTACGTACGTCAGAATAACACATAGACTACTATTTACCGCGATACCCTACTTACGCACGGGGGAAGCCGCAGGTAAAAGCTATTAGTTTACTTATACTTTGAACAAGAGCTGCCTTAGACGCCCACATTTTGTTTAAGTCTCATTCGCGTAATAATTCATGCTTTCCATCAGGCAGAAATAGATATAAGAAAACTATAAAATAACTAAATACATTAACACGTTTATAACAAAAACATACCATAACAAAACATACAAAACATACATATTCTCCTAAGATAAAAATAAACTAAATACATTGAAAATTTGATATATTCTCTGAGCTCTCAGCTGTATAAAGGTTTAATCTAGACAGAATATTTTGTACAGTTGCGAAACAATCTAATTTTGTCAACGTTCTGTACTAAACTTGGATAAAAGCGGACTCGAATTTGAATTGGAGAGAACAACCTCAATTCAGCAAATACCATCTACTGAAATACCTAAATATAGTTTAGTTTTGTCATCTATGATTGTATGTGTTTGTATATTTCCTATGTATGGAGACGGCTGACACACTGGATTAACACATACGCTTTTCATTTTGAAAAAGATAGTGTTTGATAGAAGATTGGCCAAACCAAGGCATTGAATTAGACTTAGAATAAAATGTATACATATATACGTGCACTACAGTACAGTTCAGTACAGTAATTAAAAATCGTAAAAAAATACATTCTCAAATGCTTTCCTATGTAGGCAAATAAGAAATATATTTTACATTGCTGCACAAGTCTTAGAACCAAATTCATTTCACTTTGAAAATGTTTCTTTATTATAGCCGCTACCTAAAAGGATATTAAGTACACCGTGGCTTTTAAAAAATAATAATGTCAAAGCCCTTGCCCACCCTATGCGGTGGCACAGTAATATAATAAAACACGTCTGTCCATTTGTCCGGCAGAGAGAAAACTTAGTTATGTTTCTCGTGTGATGTATTCACTCTACCCCCGGGACACGTACGGCTAGGTCTTACTGTGAGCGGGGAGCCATAATATTTGCATTTTATTTTGTTGCTGTCAACTAAATCCACAGGGACTGTTTGTATATGCAGGCTACATATGTAGTTGAATATAAAATATACTTGCTTAGTTCCTACTTGTGGAGATGCAAAGAATAGAAAATTAATGGTCAAAACTATTAAAATGCAAAGACTTCTTACATACAAGTTCACAGGCTAACTACGAATAGCAGAAACTTTTAAATATTTCAATTCTTATGTTTGCATAATTTTGTGACTTTTATTTATCTAATACAATTTAAGAGTTCCTGAGTAAAACAATACAGTGAGTTCCTGTGTCACCAAAAGAACAACCAGACTTAGAACAATAGTTTGTGAATCACACAAGATATTGCTGCTTTTGTGGGGTTCAAATTCAGAACTATAGAAAGTGTGAATGGTGATAGCCTAAGGCACTACGCCAACAGCGCGGTCAAATTTATTATTATTATTTTGGAATTGCTATAACTTGCATGCCCCCAAGAAAAGTTTTCTATCCCAAAAACATTTGTGGACGCTTAGAGTCTAAGTTACTTATAGACGACTTTACTCATTTAACATCAAATATTTATCCACATTTTAACTCGTATACAATTTTTTATTGCTTTATTTTTAAATTAGTGTAGCTGAAGAAGAAAAAGTAATTACATACTAGGTCTCGTTCTCGCTACCGCTACTCGCTTACAATGTCGTTTGGGTTGATGAAAAGACGGTTACCATGGCAACGCAGGTACAATCGATCGCAGGTGCGACGCGCCACGCCACACCTTTCCACACGTGTATGTGTGTGTTAGTAGTGATGAAATGTTATGTGAATGTGTTTGTAAGCAATTTTGTGCTACTTAGTTAGATGTAGTGTGAACGAGAGTGTTATCTCGAGTCGATCTGTGTAATATTTTTAGAGGATGTGCTTTGTGAGTCCGCTACATTTGCTATCGTGGCGATGTTCTTTTATTGTCTGTGATGTTTTGTAGATTGGTACATTCTTATTGCTACAATCAGCAGTAACTTAACATTAAATGGTGCAAAACTGTAGTTTCTGTGCTTTTTGAATTAGATTAAATGGGTACCGTCAACACATAAGTCCCTGCACAAGTAGTTAACTATCCTATTTAAAAACTAGCTTTTGTCTAGCGCCCAGGTGTATGTCGGTTACCGCGGTATAGGGTAACTCAAAGTATCTCCATGATTTGGTATGGATATACTTTGATACTTGAAAAATAAATTGAAATACGTGTAGCAGTTTAGCCGACAACTGACAGACAGACATAGTTACTTTACAATTTGTAAGTAATTCTTTCTAATCGACTGTGGAAAAGCATATATAAGTACAAATCTGTTTATTTTTGTACATTTTGTACTGTACTCTAATTTATTCATACACGGTAAATAGATAACAAATACATAAGAATGGACATGACACGACAGTTGACCAAGAACGACTGCCTTGCGCCGATTGCGCTCCGCTTAGCTTATATAAATTGCTGACTTTGATAATACAAACGTGTGTCCTTATATATTTATCAACTATAATTTCAAAAATGAAATCAAAAGAAATATTTTTTTTACAAAATAGCTATATTTCTACCTTAAATACTTAAAGGTCAAGCTAGAAGGTTAACGGAAAATGTAACAGAAAAATGGTTTCCCCTTTCCCGTAGCAAATTGTATGCGTCACGCAATCAGCTACAACGCTACGTCGGTGACGTAGCATTATGCTACGGGGCGCTACAGACGCTTGAATAAGGTTTTAACGAACGTGAAATAAAATGCTTGTATTGTTTTATAACGCAATTAGTACAGCTTATCCGCTAACGAACCACATTGTATCAGATGAAACATCTGGATTATAAATAAATTCATTTTAAGTGTAGGTGTTTTCATATAAAAACTTCGAGAATGGTCTTCTACTAAATGAGTTTTTTAAACTAAGGTGACAAGCAATAATTTTGTTCTTGTGACAGTTGTTATTTTTCACTGATTGAAGCTTAAACTCCTTCCTACTAAAACTGGATAATGACACCTATGTTCCAGGTGTCCATGAGCGGCGGTACTCCCTTACAATCAGATGACATGACTGCTAGTAGTCACAAGCTGACTCGCCAGTCAATTCATTGCATTCGCGATTATATACGTATAGGCTTTAGAAGATATACTATATATACAATATGTATACAGTTATATAGTACCAATCAAAGCCAGTAGACTTATAAGTAAGTTATTATATTTCCATTCAAAGAGTTTAAATTTTTAGTATTTTAAGTTATTTAATTAACATTGCTAACGGTTTTGATAAATTGCTAATATTTCTAGATAAAATTTGAATTCAAGAGTAAACTTAATCGAGTAATCGAGCCTACTTATAATTAAATAGAAACCTCATTATATTTAAACAGGCTCATTGTTCACAAAACGCACAGATAATACAATACCGACATAAACTATTTCCTCAAACTAAACTAAACTCAAGCTTAGGTTCGCTGCCGTTTCCCAGAAAATACGAATCCAATATTTGAGTTCATAAAGTTATTACACAGCGGAGCTTGAATAAAACACTTGAACTGGTGAATTTAATAGTCGATTGGGGGTCGCTTGTTAAATTTTCACGGGTGTCTGACCCACCCCTCGGTGTTGCCACCCTCTGTTGTAATCACTGCCGGTTTTTTGTCCGGAAATCGTAATGACGATATGATTTATTGATAGGAAACAGTAATTGGTTTAAGTGGAACTACGATTGGTATTGTAAGGGCTATTAGTATTTAATAGTGGTGTATTTCACATTAATTCTCATGTGTAATAATAGCCCTTATACTGAAAAATTTAAATGAAATTAATTTAATTAATTAATGTTAAAAACTATTAAAATGCAAAGACTTCTTACATACAAGTTCACAGGCTAATTACGAATAGCAGCAAATTTCGAATATTTCAATTCTTATGTTTCCATAATTTTGTGAAACCTCCCAAATTTAAGACAGAGAAGGAAATAATAAAATCAAAATTATAGTGTTATAATTTTGATTTTAATCATCTATTAAATAATTACTGCAATCCACTACTAGTTTCTTATATTTTCGTAAACCAACATTTTTTTTATAACAAAAAAAGGACAGACAGAGTCAAATAAACTCTGTATAGCCCTGACTCCCATAATAGCATTAGCTGGTGTGTAGACAAAAAAACAATTGTTACAATGCAATGGTGGACACAATAAGTTTATTAAGTTAGATATGCTTGTGTATGAGTGTGTGTGTGTGTATGCGTGTGAGGTGTGTATTTTCTGTGTATTTGAAGCTGTGTGACACTATTCAAGCTTCCATTACTAGTTAAATTTTAATAATAACCTAAATAGAGTAGAGAAACGAGTTATTTACACTTCACATAGTCGTACTACATAAACCTCAGCAGGTATTTCGTTCGCCGTGTGTTATATGTCTATTGTAATAGTGACGTAAAGGTCTGGTCACTCCCTTTAATTATGGGTGGGTGGGTGACTGCCGTCGGTCGAGGTACGCTACCTCTGATCTGCTATTTAAATGTGCTAGTAATTTTGCACGACAGTTTATAAATAAATTAATGTGTGTAAAATGCGGTGAAACAACGCTTGCGCTGTGTTTTACCGAGTGAGTGAGGATACCAGAGGCCTATACTCCAACCCAAATGAAGAGAGCTTAATCTCCCTACCCATCCCCCAAAAGTCCAGCAACGCACTTATGCTGTTGCGGGTGTCCATGGGCGGCGGTAATCGCTTATCATCTGCTCGTTTGCCTCCTATTCCATAAAAAAAAAACTTTTTACCGTGATAATAGACAAAAACGCGGGCGGAGCCGCAGGTGAACGCTAATACAAATCATAGTTACTTGCTTGCTTGTAACAATTAATTTCGATGAGTCTGTTGATTTAGTGGTTCGTTAGGCTGACGCGCAAAAACCAGGTCGTGTGTTCATTACCAGGACAAATAGTACGATGATTTGTTCTATTGTAGAGTGTAATTTATCGTTAATGTTATGTATTAAGAAATATATATATATATAAGTATGTTTATCAGCAGTTTGGTCACTACAGTATAGCGAATACTCGCTAAAAAACAATGAAAGAATTATAGTCCTTAAAATATAGCATGATATCCATGGCAATTGTCTATGGTGTCATTTTAGAAGTTATAAGGTACATTTTAGGTGTAAAAATGTATCTATATATATAAAACAAACTTATTACTTAACAATAGCTGGAGTATTTTTTATGATTTAGTGTTTATGTATTTGTTTTCGTCCGAAATACGATAATAAGTATTAAAACATAGAATTCAACAAAAAATTATTTAAAAAATATTATCTGCAGAACTTATTCATTGACTGTTAGGCGAAATGAAGTTCGTCGGCACTTCATTTGCAAAACACTAGCACGTAAAAAATTAAAACAAATTGATAAAATTCTACAATGGTTTTGTAACCATTTGTCACAGAAATCAAGTTATTTTTCAAGGTTTCGTAGTTAACTATTCAGTTCTGTGTGGTCGTTGTATAACAATAGTTGAGCTCGCCTATGTATGCATAAGCACTGTTTTTCTATGGTGCAAATATTTGTAATCATGAAGGCATTAGTTATTACCCTGACTAGCATCTTTATATTAGTGAAGTTGCGTCTGTGTTTGTTGTGTATGTGTTTACATTTGTGTGTTTTCTATGTTTTATAACCCACACAAGCTATGCTTGGTATATTCCATGACGTTTCATGATTTATAATTAGGTATGTAAGCTGAAGGATTAACCAAGTGCCGTTTAATTTGAGATAAGTAAATAAATATTCCGGACATCTAACACTCAACGCCATCTAGTCCAAAGCTAAGCAGAGCTTGTGTTATGGGTACTAGACAACTGATATAAATAATTTTTTTTTTTTTTGTAAATACATACACAAATTCCGAAACAAATATTTGTAGATCATACAAACATTTGGTCCAACCCAGGAATTGAACCCGAGACCGCACAGGAGTTGCAGTAATAAATAAATATGAACTGTTTTAAATAGGGTCCTTCCAAATATACAAATCCCGTCCCTCGTGGCCACTCGACTTAACAAACTGTACGTCGAGAACCATCGATCCGTGTTTGTTCATCAGAAGTGCTATTCTGCTTAATACTGAGGGCTCTTCATTCGATGGGATGAAGGAGAATCTCCTGTAGCGATATATTTATATGCTCCGATATGTTTTCTTGCTTCGGTACGGGGGATTTTTGTTATTAAGAAATCTCCTGCATTTGGAATGTTTCTGTCTCACGAGAACTTTACAATCATACATGAAACAGACACAAAGTTTATGATTTCTGTGATATGATACTCATCAACAGCCTTTCATTGTTCACTGCTGGGCATAGCCCTTTCCTAGAAAGTAGGATTTTCTATAAATAACATGCAAGTATTTATAAGAATTAAATATTTCAAATAATAAACCGGTTAAAACCGGTGCGAAACAGCACCTGGGCTGTATCACCGAGCGAGTGAAGATACCGGAGGCCCATACCCCAAACTCTCCTCTCATCCCTCTTCCCATCCCCCAAAGGCCAGCAACGCACTTATGACTCTTCTGGTGTTGCGGGTGTCTATGAGCGACGGTAATCCCTTTCCATTAGGCGATACGTCTACTCATTTTTCGCCTATTATATAAAATAATAATAATGGTATTTCGCATATGAACCCTCAATTGTAGTTGAAAACGTACGTTTTGTCATAACATCAAATATGTTCTATTTTATTACGTCTTACTATCGAAATTTTCTATTATTATCATCATTAACAGTCCAATGCTAGACATAGGCTTCTCTTTGATCTTTGAAATCTTTCTAAACTCTTTAAATAATAGTAAAACTAAATCAAGTTCTATTTTATTTAAACAATTAAGAATTTAGACAGTAGAACAGTTCAATCACAAATTCACAACTAATAACTCAATTTTATTTCATCTGGCGTGTAAAACTATTTACGTTTGTCTACCTTCAAACGTGTTTATGAACCCCTGCATTCATCCCTCTGCCCGTTCATTTACACAAAGCACGTAGCCCCAACTAATTTGACTAATTACTAAAGATAACAACATCACCGCACCCTGTACCTACATACACAAAACTACCCTTACATAAATTCACCAGTAAAATTTCAACCTTATCACTCACTAAATATGATTCAATCGAACTTGTTAAAGCAACAGACAGTCGGCTGTAGGCATTATTCTTCTAAAAAGTACCTTGAATTCTAGCTGCTAAAATCGATAATCGAATGGAAAATTTTCCCAAACGTTTTGAGTAACCAGTGACATGACTGCTATCAGAAACTCAACTGTATCTAAAACTGTTATGGTCTATTTTTGACCAACCGTATCTCTATCGCTGAGTTTGACTAATTGTTCGATTTGAATTTCGAATCGCGTTTATTTAAAGTTACCATGGTTTCTCGAAACTACTTCGGGTCTCGTGTCAAACCTTCCTTCACCGGCTATCAAATACCAATTTATTGCGATAAGTTTTGAATGTACCCACAGCTACGGTACTCCGCTTTCGTGGTACGGATTTATTAGAAAATATATTCGGCATGCACGGTGATAAGAATACAGTAATACATTGTTTATAGGTGTATGTGTATATTAAAGGGCCCGGCTTTGTCGGCAATAACGAGTGTGATTTATAGGTCTGTGACCTTGACTTTTTCGAGTTATAGCTTACCAGACCGCATCCATTTCTACAAGCAACATCCCCGCCCTCCACTGCCTGTCTTATAGATGTACTAAAAGTTATACGTTTTACCTTTTAAAACGCTCCTATAATTTTATTTTTAATACCCAAAGTATTTATTTTTATTACTTGGTTCAAATTCATACGAGTATTAACTCGATGTGTCGGCTGATAAGAAAACATTTATAAATTTAATAGTTCAAAATTTAAATTATTAATCGTTTCATGAAAATAATTATTTGGGATAATATAAATCATTCATGGGTGAGTGAGTGTCATTAAAACCTACGACCCCAAATACCGCAAACGTAAACTTGCCCATTTAAAGAAATGTGCATTATTAAATAACAGGAAATATAAGGTAACAGGTAAATAACAAAATGGAAACAATAAATATTTTTTGTCGTAACAATTTTATTCGATCACTGAATTTGAGTTTGACCACTTTACATACAACTAAAACAGAATATGTACGGTTATATTTACTAATAATATAATAATTTCGTTACCACTTACTAGAAGATACCCGATACATGTACGATACATTGACAAATACAATACCAATGCAAATACATATTTCAACCACTGACTAAAGTTCATTTTGTCATTGACTAATTGTATTAGTCAGTGACAAAATAACTGTTTGTGACTGATTTAATCAACGATATCGGTAGATATTTGTTTGGTCGTTAAGTTAAATAGTGGTGTTAGGAGGTACAAATAGTATTATACTTGTCATTGTATTTATTATTTAAATAACCAACCAGATATATTATATAGCTATTCAAAAAGCCATAACATACGCAATTTTAAATAACACAAAAACTTTAAAGTAACAATTAATTTTAAGTCTACAATGAGTATTTTACACTTCAAAAAGTTTAACTATGTTTTTCTAATTTCTAATAATAATAATATATGATTCTAATAATAATAATGTTTTGCATGGTTATATATAGTGATATATATATATGTCTACCATAATTTTAATATTTATTTTTAAAATGATATTTTACATTAAATAAAATATAATGTATTGACTTCTACATATTGATTAATTTGTAATTAATCTACGTGTGAATGATTATACACTCACAATTAACGAAATAATAATTTGTGAAATTATTTTAATTTTACATTATTATTATTAATACGTAATAATACATTTAACGTTCTAAGCGTATTAATCTAATTCCAAGTTTCTAAATTTGATGCTTAAATATTTATGTCAATTTTTACATTGAATATAATTAGAATTAACATATTACTATTAATATGCCATATAAGAGTTACCAGAGAGAGATAGAGATATACCAGAAGAGAAAAAAATATTTATTGCGTATCTTTTAATAAAATGATATAGAACGTATTAATAGGTATATAAGTGCTTAAAGCACTTTTATAAATTACAAGTTCAGGTAATGTTTCAAAGCAAAACTTACTTTCTGACGTGTTTTAGTAGATAATGAAATTAAATTTTTATAAGCCAAATGATTTACTTAAAAGATTTCCTCTTCTGGTATACTTATTGATTAATTAATTACAAATTTTAGTAATTACAATAAGAAGCCGAATTTAATGAGGTACACATCGATTATTTCTTTCAAGATTTAAAATTTACAAGAAAATTTCTATGACTACATATTTATATTTAATGATAGTTTTATATTAAGAGTGACTTATTTTACTAAACTGTACTGTAATGTGTGAAATAGAGGTAAAATTTAGCTGGTCTAGAAATTCTAAAGGTATGCCAAGCGAGAAAAATATTAATTTTAATCAAATAGATAAAATTCATAAAGATTTATTTTGTCTGCAAAATTGGAGATCGATTTAGTCCAAAATTGTGGTAGATAATATTTCTGCTTAGTCAATCAAGAATCAAATTTAGCTCGATAGTTTTTTGAACTATCGAACTAAATTTATTTGTTGTTGTATGGCTTTCCCTATTGTCAATTTAATCAACTACATATCCTACATTCAGCAAAGCAGTCATAGATAGTTTCATTAGATATGTTTACCATGATTTAGTACATCCTTTATTCTTGAAAAATACTATACTAATCTTCTTATACTAATGTTTATGATAGATAATAATGTCAATAACTGAAGTGCTGAGGACACAATACGATATTTTATTGTAGGTAATATTATATAACCCAAATGGTTAAATATCATATAAATCTCGATGTTAAATACGTATAGTGGTCCATAATGGGTTATTTCTTAAACAAGTGATAGCCATAATAACACTTTGCACATGTATTTATTGCATTTGGGAATGTTTGCTTATTAAAAAGAATATTTCATGTAATGGCATACCTTTATCACTTGAGAAGGTTTTATTCTTATATTACGAAATGTATTTTTATTACTGTTAATAGTTTATATTATATACTGGTACATACCTATCACTCGTACTTTAGTGGGTGTTCAACTGCTATATATACATTACTTACTATCATTATGTAACTAATTTTCTTACAGTTATATGATAAACTAAATTAAAATAAACATAGCATACGTTGTTATTACTATTATAAATTTACGTTTTTGACTAACGAAAAAAAGAACTATAAATTGAAAATTAAATAAAGTACTGATTAATAATATTTTTTTATAATTTTTTGCTGAAATTTAAGAGCTAAGCGAATGAGGATAATGTTTAAGACCTAAAATGTGAAGAAAAGCGATCTAATAGTATTTTAAAGGTAGTGTAGATCTAACGGACGGGTTTTGATCTAAACATGAATCGTAACTGCAAATTAAAAAGAAGTTCAAAAAAAATTTTTTATTAAAAAATTCATAATTTATCTTTGCTTGAATAATACTTTTTTTTTATTTTAACAAATAAAATACATTTATATTTGATCATTTAAATTGTCTGTAAACATGTGTAGATTATTTAAAGTTAAATACTTTAAATAAAAGATTATTATTTTTAATTTAAAAACTTAATTCGTAAGCTTTAATTTTAAACGCCAATTATATTAATTTGCAGTTACAATCTAAATGAACCATAGAGTTTAGAATAAGATAGATATGTAATGAATATTTAATATCAATAATTTAATCTTTAAATCAAAATTTTAAAAGTCTGGTAGTCTTATAAAACAATGATTGATATTTGTTACTCATCTCAGACATTTGACATCACGCATATACAAGCGTCGAAATGCATACAATGAATACTAATTTCTACTCTCTGTGGATAAGTATAGTTTATATTTCTTTTAAATTACAAATTTAAACATTGTTTTAAATTAATTTGTTTTTTTAGATTTGTCTGTATATTTAATAATATGAAATATTCTTAAAAAATTATCCTTTATGATAAATTTAGTAAACAACCAATTGAAATTTTAATTAATCGATCATATTTACATATAGAAAATTTACAATAAGATCTTGTTATAGAAAAACTATAATTTATGTAATAATAATTGAAAAAATACAAAAGCATATATGCATAAAAATTATATATGTATAGTCGATATGTATGTGTTATTTTTTGTGGTTCTCGACGAAAAAGGTTTTTGAAGATTTAGTGAACCTGCCAAGAAGATTTAGTGAATATACCTATATATAAACTATTCTATAATTAATTACTATAAAATTTTGAAAAAAAATGTTAACATAAAATATTTAATTTAAATCACTTTCGACCTTGATTGGAAAGTGGCAGTCTAGCAATAAGACTTTTAAATAAAACTAAATATGTGCCTAATGAAAAATAAATCATTAAATTTTATAGATTGTTGCTTTTATGAAGCCAATAATTATTAGTGATTTGAATTTTTTTAAGTTAAAAAATAATAAAATATATTCATTTTAAATTTTACTTAAATAAAAAAAATAAGGCAAGTAATAAATAAAAAATACAATAAAGTATACCTACCACAATGGAAGGTAGGTATTTATAAATGTGTGAATATCACATATTATGTAAACAAGCTTTATATATCAAAAAATATACTTATTAAAAACTTTAAAACTATGATTATCGTGTATATTCTTAAATCTAGTGATATGTCTGCGATATTGGCTGTTATTGCTGATATATAACAATACATAGCATAATACACACTTAGTACACACAATATATAACGCAACACATTGCTATATTCACTTGTGTGTTCTGAGTATTCATCTCTATTAGAAGAAATATAAGAATTAGAACAAATATCAAGTTAAATTCTAACTCTGACATTATTAAATTGTGTTAAAAATGATTTGTGTAAAGATGTTTGATTCTCATTAGTCTTCAATTTCATATTGTGAAATGTTGCAAATTACAATTCTAAGGTACTGTTTGACCAGACACTGATAAGTTCCGGATAACTTGTATGACAGATAGTTTAATACAACTTATATGATAGATACGTCAAATTATCTATCAGATGAGCTATCCAAAATTTATCTGTATCCGGTAAAATAGGACCTTAAAATTATATTTATTAATAAAGAAAAATAAATAAATATTTCGAACACACAACGCCATCTTGTCCCAAACTAAGCAGGACTTGTGTTATGGGTGCTAGATAACTGATTTAAATACATATATACTTATTTTTGCAAATTCATACATATTATATGTAGAAAACTCTAAAACAAATATTTGCAGATCATACAAACATTTAAACGAACCCGAGACCTCGAGCACAGCAGTCGCATACACTACCACTGCGCCACCGAAGCAGTCAGTCAAACATGTGGTTTTATTTCAAATTGAATATTTAGGTAGAATACATTTGAATGTAACTCAATTTAATTTGAAAAGACGACATCAAAACACACGAAGTAAATTGAATACATACTTAAAAAGTATTCAATAAATATTATCTCTTTGTGCTCACGATCTACTAATTAATTGAATTTCGGGAGAATTTGACACGAAAATTGACTCTAAACTTACAAATATGCGAACAAGAGAGAGCTTTTGATCTCCACTCTGTCTCACAAACGAGAATATTAGCATAGCAATCATTCTCGGAAATAATTAGTCACTCAGAGTACGCATACTAGTAATATACTGAATAAGCTTTAGAATGTGTCTTTGTTCTAAAAATAACTTTACTCTTTCTACATCTAAATATTAAAAATATGCAAGTTTTTGTGCAAAACGATGAAGTTTAGTGACATCCACTACGAGCTCTATTGTACTTTGCAGGCTATGTATTAATTACTAAATTAGCCAATTAAAATATAATTTTACATTTAAATTTAAATTATTCCAGAGTTTTAATTAGCAAATAATTAATCTTAGCATTTTTACGACAATAATATCTTTAACAACAAATATTATTCACAATAAACACGTTTTTTTTTACTTTATACACACTTTCAATTGACATGTGGGCGCGTCCCTTTTTCTTTTACAATTATTTTAGTTAGTTTTTAATTTTGACTTTTGTTGTTCAGTCTGCAAAATGTTAATCGTATCGGTTGGCCGAAGGCTGAGAGCTGTAGGATCATTTCTGCATAATTAGTTCCAATTGCAATCATTTGAAATTGAAACTCTAGGGGATTGCGTTGTCAGGTTTTCAACACTGATTCATCAAATATATATTTTTTTGTTATGTTATTTATTTAATATATATATAATCTTTGATTGTACTTTATTTCAATTGTAAAGTGCATAAGTTGGGATAATCGGTTTTTAATTTGCTTATTTCTTCAGGGATAAGATTGTGAGTATATATAATATACCCTAAAATTTCCAAGGGTATTACTTGGTACAATTTTCTAACAGGAAAATTCGAGCTATCTTTTTTTTTAGCCCTGGCCACTCGACACCGCCGTGGTGTGTGTCTGTTGGTACATATCTACTGAGAAAAGACAGAAACACATACTAGCTACACCAGATATGACATATTTACACTTACATAAAAATTACTCAAAATTATATAGTATATATATTATAATAATATCTTATATTATAACTATAATTACTTATACTAAATGAATCAAAAGATTCTGATATGTTTCGTTACCTTGGTTGCAACTTATCACAAGTTGTCTTAACCTAATTGATATTTTATAATTAATATTTTAAGTATTTAGAATTATTTGATATTTTTATGATAACCAAGATATTACGACTCTTATGCTAGTATTGCTGATTTAGCAGACATAGTAACTCTAAAAGTTAAAATTAACTTCAAAAGAGACGACAAACAACTATATACAATATACGAGTTTTTCGTAACATTGTTATAATTTATAGTTACGAAAATATATCAGAGTATATTTTTGTGTTTTTATGTACCGAACTGTAGTGTTACTTTCAATAATATACTTTAATAAAGGAGTAAGTGCCAATGTTATACAAAAAATACCTTAGGCCCTTACATTAAGTGCTTTATACTGTACTTGTGCATAATCTGCAAAAGTATCTACCTTATACTATAATCTATCTCTAGTACCTAGTGATATAACGAGGAGGCATGTATTAGATGGTTCACTCGCTTTACTTTGATTACAGTACGAAACCGCATAAAATTACAATGCCCAATTAAGTATCCACAATTAAAATCGTATTAAATCTTTTAGATAAGGTTCAATTTTGTAAATCTCGAACAAAATTTCTGAACGTTATAATTTTATGTTTTGATACTGTGATGTCTTATGATATATTTCGTTTTTATATTATATTTTATATATATATATTATTATATATATATATATTCTATTAGAAGGCATAACAGTTTTATAAGAACAATACAAGATCAACAAGAAAACAAGAACTGATTATAATAACGCGTTTTGTATTCGTACGGAAGCCATCTACAAATCTTTCATTTTCTTAACTTTCTTCATGACACGTTGGTTTTTTCTCTCGTCCTCTTTTGTCGTCTATTCTTATATTCTAGCAAACGCCATATTGACTCACTTTCCTATAATCCTTATTGACTATAATAGTCTTTTCCCTGGTTAACTACTATTATTATAATAGTAAGTCATGAGAAAAGCGAGAGTAAATACACCTAGGCGTACTCTTTATGTGATTATGTAGGCGACAAATATGTAATTATTATTATTCTGTGTGTTCATCTCTGGCTTTTTCATTTGTCATCATGACAAAAGGCGTTATTATCTCAGCTGTTACATAATCTACATTACAAGCACAGCTAAGTAATAGACATCTATTTGACAATAACGCGGCGCCGATACAATACGGCTCAGTGATCGAAGTTCTAACACCCACATGCTGCAATACCATATCCATTTTCAACTTCAACTTTTAATTATAAAAAAGTAATTTTAGACTTTACCTGTTTTGATCAAGATTTTCCAAGAAATTGTTAATGATTTTAATAATTTGAATCTCAGGTTTGATGCGTTTTATGATAACGAATATAATGTTACAGTATGTAAGTGTACCCAAATGGGACATTTATAATTACACAACAAGTAAATTCAAAAATATCGACAACAACACTAATTTTGGAGCGATTTAGAAACCTTGTCGGAAAGGATTCTTGATGGTAGGCTGTGGCGCTGGAGCGGGAGTAGAAGCAGCTACAGGAGCGGCCGCGGCACTAGCTCTGAATGGGTTGCTAGCTGTTGGTTGAGGCTGAGCTGGTAACTGCCGCGGCTGGCTGTATTGCTCCTGATAACCTTGCTGTTGGTAACCTTGTTGCTGTTGTTGCTGCTGATCGTATCCTTGCTGACTGTAATTCTGATACCCTCCTTGATAAGATTGGTCGTAAGAATATCCGCCCCCACCAGAATCCACATTTGATTCCTGAGTTTCAGTGGCCACTTGTCCAGATACGTTAGAATACTCCAGATGGTTTTTATATTCCCCATTAACTGGTCTCTGGTCTTGTAAGCTATATGTTTGATATTCCTTCTCCGGTGGGTCAGACATTAGTATGTTAGCTTCATCTTGGAACGGTTTGAAGTCATAAATATGGCGTAAGTACATCAAAACTGGCGCGTACAGAAGGTTGCTGAAGGCTATCAATAGATTCAAAGCCGTAAACCCAATTACTTCAACGATTTCACCAGCAATGATGGGCCCAACAGCATACGCGAAAGAGTAGGATATATCAGCGATAGCATAAATGCTACCGTAGACAGACACATATCTTACATCTACTAGATATCCCAATGTAGGAAGTAGAGCTGTGTCAATAAGAGCAATCCCAAAACAGATACCGCAGATGGGTATCATCAACATTTTGTATGAATTTGCGAAAGGTATGATGAAACAGCACAAACCTTCAAGAGCCAATCCTCCCGCTGCCATCAACCACTGATGTTGAGGGTATTTTCTTGCCATTTTTACTGTTATGATCACTCCAAGGACGTGAGGGAAAAAAGCTGGTAACCAAATCATACCAATCTTCCAGTTGTCTTTAGTCAGGTTGTCCTCCATCCAAAGTGAAATCGTAGGTTCCAAAAACGCTAACGCCACGTTTGACATCATAAGAGCCCCTGCACAAACGGCGATGTAAGGATCCATCAATAGTTTCCAGATGGGTGTACCAGCTGGTTTGGGCTGCTGGGCTTCTTTTAGTTGTGTTTTTAAAGGTTTCATCACAAGCAATAGCATAAAACCATCCAGTAAGGATATTAAAGCCAGGATTAAAAATGGGACCTCCTTACCGGCAAACTGATATAACGCTCCACCAAAAGGCGGAGCGACTAAACATCCAAAACTGATGAATGCCAGGGCAATACCTAATGCTTTAGATCTCTCCGATTCTTCAGTAAATCTGTCGGCAATCATAGCTAATCCTGATGTATCAGCAAAAGCGGATCCAACTCCTTGTAAACTCCTCGCGAAGAACAACATTCCATAACTGCGACCGCATGCAAAGACTGATGTTGATAGAAACATTATAACTAATCCAATCATCATGGGTATATCGTACCCGATGCGGTCAATTAAGGCACCAGAAAAAGGGTTGACCATAAGTTGAACGATAGCCTTCGAAGCGAACAAAACACCTGTCGCAGAATCCTGCCCCTCATGTGACCGGGGGATTATCATTGTAGGTGTAATAGTTTTATTCCCGTCCGTGTAGGGTGCTAGAGTAACTACACGGTCGTAGCTATCTTCACCCCACGCACCGATATAGCGCAGGTAATCAGGAATGATGGGTACTATTACCATATACAGCATGTTGTCCAAGAGCAGCGCTATAGACACTATGACTAGGATGATCTTTCTCTGGGATGTAGGCTCCTGAATCTTCTCCCATAGTATTTCCCGGACTTCGCGTACCTCGAGGTTTACAACCGGGATGACCGAGTTGTCGATCCTCTTCCATATTGACTGTTGTCCCTCCGCCATCTTGAGTTATTTTTGAAACGGTTTTAAAGGATTTTATCTATAGTGGGATCCCGAGTTCATCTTCTGCGGAGGGTTAAGTGTACCTCCAGGTGGTATTCACTTGCGGGTCACACATTTACGCGTGGTCCGTCGGCGCGACACTCTTATGGGAGTTCGGAACCTGACAACAAACAGAAATGATCATTTTATTATCATTTCATGACAATGGGGTTGCGCGAGTATGCACAGCGCGTGAGGGGGGAACACGGTATGTTTCAAAAGGATTGTGAGTCGATCTTTGTTTCTGTTAGTTGTCGTTCCTCTGTCCCGAGCGGTTTGACGAAAATCACGAAAATGATGAAATTCCAAAGACGATTCAGAGTCCTTTTGAACGTAAGAAATTACTAATGGATTAGTAAATATTATTTCTACAAAACACAATAAAATTAGGAAAATATTAAAAATCAAATATTTGTTTATAAAGTATTTTGAATGTCTATCATAGAAATATTTTGATAATTCTAAAACAGAAATTCTAAAGTGAAATAAAAAAACATTTCAATGTTTTAACTTGCTTTAGTTATTGGTTTCAATATTCAATTCAAAATTAAAAACTTTTTAGTTCCGTTTTTTCTAAACAAATATACTAGTAACCCGCCCCGGCTTCGCATGGATTCATTACGGATAATATAATATAGCCTATGTTTCTCTGAGGTGTGCGGCCTAATTTTTTCCGACGTCTTAAACAAATATCGTTATATTTTAGAAAATATACTCAAAAACTTAGTAAATTATATACGAAAACCTTCCTCAATAACCACACTATCTATTAGCAAAAACCACATAAAAATTTGTGCAGTAGCTTTTGAGGTTTTCGCGAACAGACGTGGAGGTGGACTTTGTGTTATAATATGTAGTGATAGTGAAGTATATATCAAAATAAAATATCTTATAATTCAAACATCAACAACACAAATAAGGACAGCAACAAAAAGTGAAAACTGTAATAATAAATAATAATAATAAATATTTCGGACATTTTACACACAACGCCATCTAGTCCCAAACTAAGCAGAGCTTGTGTTATGGGTACTAGACTACTGATATAAATACAAATATACTTTCTTTTTTGTAAATACATACATATTTTACATAGAAAATTCACAAACTCCGAAAAAAATATTCGCAAATCATACAAACATTTAGTCCGATTCGAACCCGTAACCTCAAGCACAGCAGTCGCTTTCAGGACTCTATTGACACCTCATTCATTAAAATCGGTTCAGCAGTTTAGGCGCTACGGTAGAACATCTAAGCACACATAAACTACCAAATTACAATTCATTTGGCTTCGACAGGGGAAATACTTAAAATTCTTTGTTTGTTGCAACCACAGTAAAATTAGGAAGTTTTACCCGGGAAAAAATAACACTTTTGTAGTACAAAAATTTTAATGATATTCTTAACTCAAGGCCAGTATAAAAGTAAATGATTGACATTTTCATTCTCTTTAGTTTCCAAACGAGTAATTGTAACGAGTTGTTTAGCCCAAATCCAATTTGCTGGGATCCCTCGGAACCACCGTCGTTATCGGAGGGGGCCCGTAAGGGGCACGTCTACCGTTTATTTAAGTAACGATGCCCTATTAGGATTGACACGTTTTCTTGTCAAGATGTAAACCTTAGGTATTTAATGTAAACAACTGAATATCTAATCAGTACATCTCTAGATTAAATTTAGAAAGAAATTGAATTTCGAATAAGCGCTGACTTAGATTACAATTAGGTTGTTTTACAACTCTTTAAAATACTTTTTCTAGCATATGTGTGCAATCCAAAGTCTTATAAAATACTTATTAATCATATAAACTTGGTTCCAGATCTATGGTATGGGTCTATGTCAATTTCAAATTTCCAATGAAGTGCTTTTTCATACTAAATTGAAGAGAAATTCCACTTTAGAGTCAACATAAAATGTCTTTAAAGGTCTTAGTCAAATGAATGTTTAAGTCTGGTATCTTATTTATTGAATCGCTAAACACATTTCACACAAAAGCTTTATGCAACTGTAAATGCTTCAGAAGTTTTGAGCATTTGGAAAAGCATTTGTATGTCCTCTGCTTTTAACAGGCTTAATCTTTCAGCTGTATAAACAAAGCTAGATGAATTACAGTTATGTGAAATAAAATGAAAACTCAAAGAAGTTTATTATAAATAATGCTTATTCATTCAAGTACAGAAAAGTGTGAGAGATGAAACACATTTATATCAGACGTTTTTGTGTCACATCGTAAGTGCTACAGATGTTGGTAATGGATTACGCAAAAAGTTGTTTTTGATGTATTATGAGCGCTGTTTACTTCAAAAAGTTCAACATTAATTTTTCTGCTTCGCTGCTTTATATTTATTTTAAGATATCGCACAAATGGCATTACTTGTTTAGATATTTTAAGACAATCTTTGAATGTTTGCTGTTGATTGAACGCTTTTCTAGTGAAACTTGTAATGTGGAATATTTAAATGCGATGGTTCCTTTTTAAAACTGTATTCTACCAGTAGCTAGTAATGAAATACGTAGTGACAAGGCTTCGTCAACTACAAATATAGAAGGAAATTTTGAATTAGGTTCTATTTTTTATTTTATCTCAAATCTCCTCGTCCCTCTTTCTCTTAGGGTGAAAGTAAAATAATGAATTTATCCACATAGTACCTCCTATACTGATCCTATACCGTACTCGCATAGATTTTTATTATTTTGTAATTAATCACGGACTTAAAAAAAAACACCTCTGTGTTTTGTTTCGGCATTTCTTCCCAGAGTGAGTCTTAGGAAATGCTAGCTGTATTTAATTCTAAAGATTTACTTAGAAATAAATATCATTATCATTTAGTACATTTAAACATGCTACATAGAAAGTCTTCACAGCCCCGTCGCGTATAAGCCACTAATCCTTTTTGACGTATTCAATACACATTTTGCAAGTAATTAAACTCTTTTGTTTATTTTTCTGAACACAACTCCTACACTAGGAATATATCTAGGGAACTTTACAGACATACAGACAATACAAGTACAATTTGTGAATGTTGTGAACACAAAGTGATATTCCATGTAAAGATCAAATCAACAACGCAGCAGGTAACAGAGAGATATCCACTTAAACTACTATAACATGCTAGAAATTAAAATTTAAGCAGCTCAGTAATTCTCAATTTCACCCATAGAGCTATCGGCTATGATAGCACAGGTATTAATAATTTTAAAAGGCTTCCCTTTCAAAGATCAGGCATACCCTTCAATCTACCTGTTCATCAGGAAAGTAATCTTTTGAAGCCCTGCCAATACTTTCTTCAGCAGTTTTGAGATTGGTTCGTTAAGAACCCAAAGAGCGGAAAATCTCCTCAGTAAGCCATCGAACGTTGTACGGAATTTCAATGAGATAAAAAAATATCGTTGGAAAGACCTATGCTAAAATATTATTATAAATAGAAGATTAGTTTTATAGAAAACAGTTTAGTGAATGAAATTATTGGGATTTCAAGTTTGTTTATTTGAATCTTTCGTTGTTGGTCGATAGTTGATATGTTCGAATGAAAACGATCAAGCGCACAACTAATTATATGGCTTATTTAATCAAATTCAAATGGAACGAATAGGATAAAAGCCTCAATGATAAATGTTTAAAAAACGGGGGAAAATTATTACGCTACGGGCAATATTAGACGTAAACGAGGTTGCGAGGGTCAGCTAGTAAATGAATAGAGGTGCTTTTACTGAGAAACGAATCGATTTACTGTTTAATATATTCAAGTATAACACCAACAAATAGTGGCGTACGAGGTAGCAATAAAGAAAGGAAAGTAGGTTCTTAAATACTCAGAATAAATATAGTTCTTGGAATCGTTAGGTCAAGGCTGTGTCGACTTAGGGCCAAAGCTTATTTAAAGTACAAATCAGCTTGATATCTGTTAGTTGTCGCTAGTGTCAATCTTAAATAGCACTAGCGACAACTGACAACCGATGTATTGCAGTCAAAAGAGGAAAACATGTTTATGTACTCAATTTACTTTTTCCTACCGAAATTATATTCATTATTATTTTATATTAAAAGTTAAGGCACCAGATGTACATTCTAGTTCTTTATACTCCGAACCAATACCTTTTTTGTATTTCTAACTTAAAAGAGTTATGTCTCGTAGTGTATCGCTAAAACGTTTTGGCCGCTCATACCTATGGCGTGTACCCCAGTTTGTTTAAGTTCAAGTAATCACGACAATATTAGCGCAAGGAAGTGTCGCGTGACACAACTGGCACCTACTTGCACGTGCTCTCTAATTTTGTGCTTCACTGGACTAAATACGTTTGGCCTTTCATTATGTTTTTGTTGTTGTAATTCATGACATTTTTTATTGTAAAGGGTAATTAGAGGTCAAACTTTTGATTATTATAATTTAATATTAGTTTTTATACTTTTCAAGGTATACCTTTTATTGCAAATAAGTCCCGCTAAACAATGACAACCATAATCTTAATATATTTTAAAATGACGATGATTTTCTCCTAGCCAATTACGGCCACGCAGGAAATATTATTTTGCACAAGTGTGTACGTAAACACAGGTGCACCCTCTGTTTCCTCTGTCTCATAATCCGATGGAACGGTTAACCGACACGACCGAGAGATCAGGCATCAGGCGCAGGACCAACTGTTTCCGCGCTTTTCCGAGGCACGGGAGTTCAGACCCCAACTTCCAAATTTCGAAAAAGTCAAAATAAATAAAAAGCCTTAAATTAAATTAAAAACCCTTCTTTTGATGAATTTTAGATATATTATAAATTATACTGTACTATTTTATTCAAGTATGACTTTTGACCCCATCGCTGTACAACTAGTTTCTTGCAATAGGATTGGAAATTAGGCATTCCTATAACGCAATTAAAAGTTACGATTTAATTTACTAGTTGATGATGGGAAGGAAAAACTATGTGTTAATAGGTTTTTTTTTTTTTTTGAGATACATTTATTACCACTATTTTCCGTGGGAGAGCCACGCTTCGGCATGAATGGGCTGGCTCGACCAGAGTGATACCACGGCCTCACAGAAAACCGGTGTGAAATAGCGCTTGCGCTGTGTTTCACCGAGTGAGTGAGGATACCGGAGGCCCATACCCCAACCCCTCCCCCCATTCCCTCTCCCCATCCCCCAAAAGTCGGCAACGCACTTGTGACGCTTTTGGTGTTGGTGTCCATGGGCGGCGGTAATCGCTTACCATCAGGTGATGGGTCTGCTCGTTTGACCCATATTCAATAAAAAAAAAAAAACTTGGAAACTAGGTAGCTATCTGTAGCTAGCTTACCGTTTTTTACTGAGAAATGTAAAATCATTTTCTAAATATAAAACTATTTTGGTAATATTCTGAATTTCGTAATACCACTTTTATGTTACTTCTCAACAACAAAATTGAAGCAATAAAAATTTAAAATTAAAATTATTGCCGAAACACAACTACGAGGAGGGTAGTTGCGTGTTAGACTCACTTTAAGGGTCACGAAACACGCTCGATACCTTGAACGATACGAAAAATACTTATTTGCAATGCTACCTTAAGTTCTCAACCTTATATTTTTGATATTATAGTTTAGATTCCTAAAAATGACTGAGAACTTCTTACATTCTGGCATCTGAACCAAAATTAAACTGAGCTCGTATTATAATTACCAGAGGATGGTGACCAAATCTCTTGAATTCTACCCATACTATCGGCAATGCAGAGTCATTTAGGCAGCTATTGTATATAGGTTCCCTCAAACCGAGAAAACAAGATCGTACTTAAAACACAATTACTTACTGTTGTTCTGAGTAGAACCCACGATTTCAAATACGATAATTACGTATTTCACATTACACACAATGCATATTTTTAAAAGTAGTAGTGGATAGTATTATATACCTATATAAAATGATCATATTCACAGAAACCACTTATTGAAGAACTTAAAGTTTATAAGAAACCGAATGATTTCTAGTGAAAGCACTTGCAACTTCTAGCGTGTTACGGCTGCGTAAGCACGTCACGCAACCGACGATCGATAACAAGGACGCGAGATAGAGAAACTTTTCAAAGGAGCTTTTATATTCGTAAATTAAATAAATTGTATGATAAAATATCTATTATCATGACGTGCCAAGATAGAATAGTTAACATCGTGCTTAGACCAATGGAGGCTGAGCATGATTGAAAAGAGACGCAGACGAAATGTAGGCAGCTCGTAATGCCACCCATGGATACAGGAAAGCATCTCAAAATTCGCAAATATGCCGTCACCCCTTCAGTTCTCTTCCCCAGATTTTTTTCTTGTATAACCTTACTCACTCTGCTAAAATAAAAGCAGTTCGTTTTCCGTTCAGCGTTAGTTTCTTGTGAGGATATTTCCGACTATGTTAAACCAATTGTTGTGGGGAGCCTTGTTTGAGGCCTAATTATGTCCAACAATGGAGATCTATCGGCTGCGATCGATTTCGCTAAGAGCAGAAACGGGGAGGAAACCCCTATGAATAATAAATAGTATTCATTTTTGTAATTAAATTGTTTACAGATATTTGTACATCGGACTTTATTGCTTATTATCACACACTCTGGGAGGAAATGCCGAAACAAACTACAGAGGTTTTCGAAGGCAGTTAACATTAATTAAATAAAAACTATGCGAGTACAATATAGAATCTAGGTTGGCCTTTTGAAGAAATTACAACAGTTTCATGTTGGTGTGTACATATGAGTCCCAAAACCATCGTGTTACCTTATCGATAATTTAAAACTCCAAAATTGAACTGTTTTCCCCTCAGTCTATTCCTCTCTAGATATAACCTTACTTTTCCTTTGCACTAACTCATTGTCTTCAATTGTTTCTTCTAAATATAATTATATTCCTACGGTGGGTTCAAGTAATATATTGTGACGACTTCCACATACAGCGCAACAGCGACACACTATAGCGCCATCTACCACAGACACACTGAACTACGCAGCAACGTACAACAGGAATAAACTACTAATCCTGAATCGCGCAGTAGAAGTTCTCGCACCGATTATCATGTGTACAACATCCCAATATCAACTGTTGGGCAGTGGCCCGCCAGGCATGATCACCTCGTCTGGTCGGAGGATCCTCCCTTTGTGTTGGAGGGACATGACACCAGTTCCTCCACAATATCACAATACTTAATTAGATCGACATTAACATAACTACTTACACATATATAATATCGATTTTTCTCACACAACAACCATCTGACCTCTAATGCATTTTAACACATTATAACTTAATAGAAATGCCACGATATTTTCACAGTACATTATTTTTAATCATATCAAGATTAAATAAGTCCCTAAAAGTTTGATTATTTTTAAAGTTTTACGATTATATGCCAGAAATTTCTCAATCGGTATTTAATCGCAATTAAAAGTAGAATGTGACACTGGGTTTGTGCAATGTGCTTTGGGAGAGGCCAATGTCCATCTGACTGATGATTATGATGCACGTATCTATAATATAAAAATGAATCGCTCAATGTGTTGGTAAGCGCATAACTCAACAACGCCTGGACCAATATGGCTAATTCTTTCTTTTAAATATTCGTTGAAGTTCAAGAATGTTTTTTAGGTCCAGAAAAATTCGAATAATGGCCGGAAAAGCCCAAAAAACAGCCTCTTTCTTTTTCCCATACAAACGTTTTCTAACTAAAACGTAAAGTCAATTTGAGCTTTATTGTTATTGTATAATGTTCATATATTACAAGCACTCACTGTTGTCTAAGCAATGTAGGTGTGATCCTAACGTCAATTAGTCAATTTGCACTTTAATACCGCTGTATAAAGTTCAAATTGAATCATATCTATCAAAACAGTGTGCATATGTGCGTTGGAGTAGATAATCGTTGGATAGTCCATTTATCGAGAAAGGCTATACGGAGCGGAGCACCAATGAATAATGTTTCAAAAACGGGGGAAAATTTTCACGCTACGGGCAATAGAAGACGCAAACGAGGTTGCGTGGGTCAGCTAGTATTTTTATACATTCGTGTCATAGAAATACGGACTATTTGATTTGACCGATGCTTAATGCAAATCATAGTGCGAAATTGAGATGGTTGTTATATATTGAATAAGTATGCAAGTATTGCAGCATCGAATAGACTAAAACTAAGCCAAATACAGGTACAAAAGCACGCCATTATAATTGGAGTTATTCTCAAGGTAGTAGAGCCACGCTGATTTCAGCACGGTAGGGCCGGCTCGACCGGGGCGGTACTACCCTCGCTCAAAAGATCAACCTCAAAGAATAGCATTCGTGCTGTCGTGCTTCGTTGGGGAGTGCAAAACCGGAGGCCCAATGATGCAGAAGCATCACTAGGCTGCCATGCTGTGGGTCACCATGCTGCATTGTTGCATTGTCTGCATTCGCAATGGGAATGGTGACCACTACTCTTGGATTTTGCTTACGCTTTCTATACATAGAAAATAACATTAAATTAACATGTCAGCGATCACTGATAACTTTGCCATTAATACTTTACTCATGATTATATATTTAAAACGTTAAGTCAGCATTTCAACTTAAATATTTTACACTAAGCACCGTAACGAACCTATAACAATTTATACAATCTTACAACCCCCTAACAATAACCATTATTTCATTAGAGACTTGCCGTGTCGGACACAAAGCAATAAATTCCTATTGTACTGGTTGTAGCGATAATAGCTATAGTGAATGACGACGCAAGTCCTCCACTTACTATTAAAAGTTACACAAAGAAAGTGTGTGAAGTTTTGTATACATAAAAGATTGGTCAGATATATATTTTTACCGACAACACAAATTTATACTACTAGCTTAGGCCTTCACAAAATTGTCTTGAAAGATGTTAATACTTGCTAGGCATAATATTTGTAATACATAAAATATTGTGGTGAGTGATGTTGAAACACAGCGCAGGCGCTGTTTCACACCGATTTTCTGTAAGGCCGTGGTATCACTCCGGTCGAGCCGACCCATTCATGCCGAAGCGTGACTCTCCCACGGTAATATCGTTCGAAATCATATCAAAAAGGTTAAAATTAACGAAAATATATTATAAAGCTTTCTACCGAAAATTCACTTCTATTCTGCTGGGGTTCGTTAATCAAAACGGATTGTTTCCAGCGCAAAAATATGTCAGAAATTTGTAACAGTCAGTCATCGGTCTTTTATACTGTAAACCTATGCGTGTGAAATACAAGAAAAATACATATTATTTTCCGTAGGGAGGTGAGACATCATTAATCATAGTTTTTATAATAACTTGACCTTCGAATTAAAGGTTGGTCGTTAAATATGTATCGATTCATTGCTAAAAATAATGCTATGATTGTGTTTAATTAATGTGGCATTCTGTACAGAACATTTATTTATCAAAGTCGATGTATTTTCATTGCTTCAACGGTAAGTTATGTGCTAAATATATGAATGTCAGCTGCCATGTGCCTACCTGGACGTTAGAAAATTAAGATGTAACTCAAATGTGCTACTTGCGATTCCTTAGTTGCCTCATATTGAGGCGTAGTATTTCTCGTCGTGTAGATTATGAGGCTCATCATGTCACTACACACGCTGGTCGTAATACAGTCTTTATAAACTATAAAAAATTATATAAATATTGCTTTATTCTTCTATCATTCCATCTTAACTCCTTTCAAGACATTCTCCGAGTGCTTAACCAGCAAAAATACAACGACGTGCTTTTAATACGCAATATTGTAGTTCCCCGGTGTTCCTCCCTAACAGGATTATATTGAAGGTAAACAGTCGCATTAAAACGAAATGAAATTGCTATTTCTATGGTGGCCGACTCCCCGTAGAGTGCACACCTACACGATACATTGGATGCAGACTCGAACGTAATGATAACATATTGAGTTAATGCATTTTTATGATTGGTAGTGCAGTTGTAGGGGTAATGTGCAGTTGCGCTCTGAACATATATTTCAATGTATCACTTACTTTTCTGTGCCTGAACCCACGATCCAATATTTCCTAGACACAGATATTCTCTGACGCAGAAGTGCAAGCAAATTCGATGCAGAATATACATAGTTTTAAGTTAAAAAATCACAAACTTTTTAGAAATTTCTCATTTATTCAAAAGGTTTTAATCCATACTTACTTAGAGATTCTCATTAAGCAATAAAATAAACCTACATTTTGCTGAAAAAGTTTATATGCTGTGGAATTTATACATATTTGATCCATTTTTTGTTTAGCTATTGGCTATGGAGCCTATTGTGAGTTTCGTGATCGTTTAACATCAGGCATTGGCTCTTTTCTTTTCGGTATAAAATAAGCATAATATATTTATTACGGTTCCAAAACTGACAAAAAAGTAGGTCTAACGTTGTTAAATTGTGAAAAATAAGGTTTATAGCTCACATTTCAAGCGAAAGCTCTATTTCCGAAGGATTTGGTAATATTATTTATTAATACCAGTTACGTTACGAGACACTGTTAATAAAATAACCATAAAACGATTAGTGCCAAAACATCGTTGAGGTGTGCAGTCGGCTCCTTCAAAGGGCAGGTGAGTAAGGGCGAGTTAATTTCGCAGGGGTGGTACCCTCTCGGGACGGGGGAGAGTGTGCCCCTAAGGTACGCGGGGGAACGCGAGAGGGGGGAGTGACCTGGCCCAGTCTGGGGGAGAGCTTTTGAATTTTTTATATGCTTATTTGGAAGCACTTTGTGAATATATTTTTGTTCAGTTGTGATATTTTCGTTTTGAGGGTTGGATGGAATAAAATAATTATGTTTGTTGATGGATGGAGTTTGCTTAGACCTGTAGGTATATATATTAAATAAGTTGTCCTGTCTATGTGTAGGTGGTAATTAATTAAGTTCTCCACGAGGCTGCACTTAGTTCGTGAACAGCGACATATGTGTTGGGGTGGTATTCATTTATTAATGAACATTTCCTTTGATACTAATGTATATTAGAGTTCTGCTCGAATTAGTAATTACTTATGTAGTTTGTTTTGTATTGAAACCAAGTACAGTATAATACTGAAGAGTGGTTCTTTGGGAAAATTTTGTCAAGCACTTTACTCGGGTATTTTTAGAAAGGTAGTATTTTTTTTTCTTTATGCTACAAGTACGATGCCACTCTTTGACAGCGCTCGTTCTACCTAGAATTTTTAGATACAGGGTTGTCTTTGAGGCCTTGTTATATCTCTAACAGACCCAGTCCTACTGACTTGATTCATTTCACATACAACCATCTTATCTTGAACTAGATACAGCCGATACGTACTATGGTAACCAGACAATAGACTACAATGATAAGTCAACACATTATATCCCTGTATTTAATTCGTATTACTCGTATACACAGCCTCCACAGATTTCGTTCTATCAAAAGTTACTAATCTGTTGCAGTTCAATACAAAAAAAAAAGTATTGATTTTACGATTTACCTCACAATTTTTAGATTTTTTTTCTTGACAAAAACCTTGTGTCGTAACGAAAATATAAATAAAATAACCGAATTGGTAAAACGGTTTTTGAGTTGTGCGCTCAGCAACACATTTGTCGATTCAGTTTTATTTACATAATATATTGTATGTTTGCTCATCATGGTATGCAATAAGGAGTATGTATCTATCTATTCGATTTAATACGATTCTTGATAAACTTATAGTCTCACATAACTACTTTCCATCTGTAAATCGCTCACCACTAGACTAATAAATCAATGTGAAAATATATTAATCTATAGTCCTGCGTAGATACTTAAAAATAACAACAAACATTTCCCTTTGTACATCAGTCCAGGGCTAGCTGTCATCTACAACACGTGAGAGAACAAAAGGCGAGGTGCCCCGCAGAGCTCTTTGATGGAATCGAGGCTATCCAAATATGCTTCCAGCTGTGCAACGAATTCGCGCATAATACTGCGCAATATAATTACACGATTTTTCATATACATAGCAGTTACTAATACTAATAGTAACTACTGACTATGACATCAGTACAATGACGCACTTTAAGTCTATACCCGTCTAGCCTGTGTGGTTTAGTAAACCAAAACGTCCTTTCTAAGAAGAGCTGTGTACTATTAAAGGCTGTTAATGATGTGGACGATTTCTTTTTATTCTGCTTTGCTATACTAATATTATAAAGCTAAAGAGTTTATTTGTTTAAACGCGCTAATCTCAGGAACCGCGGGTCCGATTTAAAAAATTCTTTTAGTGTTGAATAGTCCATTTATCGAGAAAGGCTATAGGTTATATGTCACCACGCTAAGACCAATAACAGCGGAGCACTAATAAAAAATGTTTCAAAAACGGGGGAAAATTTTCACGATAAGGGCAATAGAAGATAGAAACGAGGTTGCGTGGGTTAGCAAGTTAATTATATTTTCTTTTTTGTTGCTTAGAACGTTACGCTGTTGAACACTGTTATTAGCTTATGTTTATTGTATACATACAGACAGCTAAAGTGGACTGTTCAATAGATTATAATTGTAACCTATAAAATTGCTGTAGATTTTTCTTAAAATAAATAATCATCCTCTCTAATACTCTGTCGTGCCGAACGGGAACGTACTGGCAAAATAAATTGTAATATCTCCGTAACGATATAGTGTGCAATAAAGTATTGAAATATAAAATACCTACAAATAAGATTATTTCTTACCAACACATGAATAACTAGTCACCATGAATATCGTCAGGTAGAATTTTATCCCATACCAACCCTAAATCAGAACGGAATCAATTAAAAATGTAGTTGCTTGAAGTACGATGTCGGTACAAAAGGTCGAGTGTGCTCGGTCGTGCCGTATCGCTGCCGGCCCCCCGGCGCGCACTTGAGCGTGAGGGTACAGGGGAGACACGGGTAATGTGAACTCGATGTCCTAGCGTACAGACTTCATCTATAACGTACGTATGCTGTATGATATATAGCAATTTTAAAGTTTCAGTTTTTCTTTTTGAAGTTAATGTATTTTCAATGTTATACAAACGAAACTCAGTTAAGCCAAAGTTAATGAGTCACAGGTAATCATTTAAATTTGAGGATAATATTCTACTTATTTCAGGGGTTATGGTTCCTGAGTGCTAAGCTAGAAGTCGTGGATTGGATTCCAGCCCAGGACAAAAATTGTAATGAGAGTTTATGAATATGAGTATTTATATTAAGAAATATAATTATTTAGTGATCCCGTGGGATAAGCAAGGACTTGAAATATAATACAAACGAGTAATACCTCGAGGTGCATAATATTCAATAACAGGTATGTATTTTTTTATTTAAAGAAATAAATATCTGTTATTAGACTTTCGCGAATTTTTGCACACACATAGTTTTGTTGGAACTTTTTTGCGTTAAATCTTCAACTTACTAAACGGCAGTAACCATTTAAATCATTTTTTATCTCAAACAAGTTCCACTATACAAAAAAACTGTGTAAGATAAAAATATGTCAAATATTAGCCCAATACAGCAACACAGTACAGACTCTGTTTAATTAAAGATTAGACGCTTTATATAAGATATGTCAGGTTTTTATTGTTGTATTAGCTTATTAGCTATAAAAAGATAATCATCAGAACCACCTTTACTCAAAACATTCGATCTTAAATCCAATATAACGCACTATACACAAAATAATTCTTTATTTCCACAACGGTAAGTCTCTTGACGAGTTCGAAAACATAAAAACCTTTTACACATTGTAACTTAGATAATCTAAAGTAAACCGTATTCCAAACAGTAAAAGATTCATGTAATACAACATAAAGAGTAGCAAATAATTTTGTATTTCTCGTCGCGTTTCATTCTGAAAGTAGAATGGGGCAAACTGGATTATATCGGGAACTCCCCGGGGAGGGGGGTTCCAAAGAGGGGAGGAGCGGGTGAGAAAAGTTTACGTAAGTCAAGTGTAATCCTGTTTGAGTTGAAAGGGTTCTGCTTTTATTTATTTAAGCCCTAGGCCATGCATATGTGATGTCATCCGAGGACTTGATCAAATATTTGTTATAGAACTAAAGCTAACTCAAAGAACATGCATTTCATGTTGACGTACAAAGACTAAGAAATCATTGAAAATATTTGTTGTTATTCATTGCAGGACATAAAATCAAAGTATGACAGTAGAGAGAAATAAAGAGCCACAAATTAATTATTGGTAAGATTTTATAAAATTTTACTAGTATTGATTAGAGTTCGGCTTACATGCAAAATAACTGCACTTTACTCTTTTCTAATAGTTTACTAAATTAATAATATAAAGCTAAAGTAAACTAATAAAAATCTAAACAATAGAATAGCTACGTAGCAAGTAACACAATACAGAATGAAAACACTCAAACGCTCGACACACGACCCATAGTTATATCTCCCCACTCTACCCTTTGTGTTCAAAGGGATGCCTCGCAGAGAATACCCGATATCTAGATAAATATAGTACTTAATTTTTAGTTAGAATCTCTTTGTGTAGGGAACATAGGTTTTAGATAGATTTTTTTTTATCAAAAACCTATTTTTCCTAGAGAAAAATTAATGTTTCATACTCTCTCTCTCATCTCCATCTATCTTCTATAAGAATACAAATGAATTACTAAACGTGTTGCAAATTGCAAAACTCGAAAGCCGGTTGACGAATTTCTTTTTTATATTTTCCTTGAGGCACAAGGAGGGTTCCTATGGACAGAAAAAAACGTAAAATTTGAGAGGAAAGCTATACAAAGCATAGAGAAAATTAAAACATCTATCCCAACATAACTAGAACCTTGACAAAATCGTAGTAAACAAATAATACACATCCGACCAAACATAAATAGACTCGCCAACATATCTTACATGTGGTCATTAAATTTGCACGGCGGTGTAACAAGACACTGTAGTAATTGCTCCGCACCGTAAAACAAACCAGGGGAGGCTGGGGCAAATGAAGTCATTTCTCTCTTGGAAAAATTCTGCCAACTTATACTTCTCCCCGACAAACCAAAACCGACCGTATTAGAAGCTGACACCGTTGATAAGATATGCAGAAAAAGTTGTATCACAAATATGTTTGGATGTTATGCGAAAATGAGAAGTATGCGGTTAGTATAAGATTTAATATTAAACAGGAAGGTTTTTAGATAAATAGGTGTAGTGTTTCGTTTCAAGTGATGTGTAGTTTGGTGTAAATAATGATGCACGTTTAACTGAGGCTCTGTTGGTTAAAACTTGTAGAGACTTGTAAGTTTAATTAAATGGAAAACGATCTGCTCATATTTATATTTTATATCATCGTCATATGTGAAATTTTCAGGTATCTCCAATTTATATAGATTTCACCTGGACTACTATAACGAATCTATTGATAGCTCATTCAAGTTCAGTAGTTTGGGTGCTAGGGTTAAACATACAAACAAGAAAGAACTGAGAAATTTAGACTGCCAAACATATTATCCTTCCATTTTGTTTCGCCGTAGTCGGGTATTAAATCAGTTATTTTCTACTATGAAGCTACAAAATAAAACTTTATTATACAACCTAGGGCTCACTATCTTAGAGAGGCCGAACGTAGACAAGTTTTATAGACGAAAAGTCCAAATGGAACTCGTAAATCTACAGCGGACAGAATCCCCTATACGCCTATAACGAGGTACCCGCAGGCAATAAAGCCGTTACGCTGCGAATACGCCCGAATTCGCTCGAGCATTTCCGACGAACGTCTGCCATTTTGCAATTCGAATTGAAATGTCAAGTAGGGAGAGTGGGCGAAATTGGATCAGTTACTTTTATTGGAATCATTATCGTTTTCGTACTTATGTTTTGTTGTAAATCTTGAGAGAACATTGTTTTGCTTTGATTCTAAAAAAAGGTTTCATGCCGATATAACAATGTCTTAATAGTAAAATTTATATAATTATCATTATTTTAATTGAAAAAAGAAACACTTAGGAATAATTCTTGTGCAAGGGATTGGCCTACCTAATGTTCGCAGTTTATGTAGTAATAGTAGTTTTCTATGAGAACACTGGCTATGCACATCAATCAAGCAATCAGCAAATTTAGTCCGTCCTTGTTGTAATTTATTATTTCTTAAAAATATGAATAATATTACATACTAGTTTCATGTAGTTGTAGGTAGTAGAATCACGCTGGTTTCAGCATGAACGGGCCGATTTAACTGAGGCGATACTACCCTCGCACAGAAAATCAACTTCAAAATGACAGCCTTCGTGCTTTCGTGTTTCGTTGTTGAGCGCGAGACCGAAGGCCCAATGATGCAAAAGTATCACTAGGCCGCCATGGTGTGGCATGGTGACCCTGCTGCATTGTTGCATTGTCTGCATTCGCAATGAGTATAGTGACCACCACTCTTAGATTCATTCATTCATTGTGGTAATGTCAAACTTAAAAAAAAATACACAAAAATAATCTTTATAAATACCTGGTTGTAACAAATCATGATAATAAAAGTTTTAATAATTATTTTGCTTAATTTTTCCTTTACTCGAGATGCCCATACACCTTAAACAGTTTTACAAAAACTAAATGCATTCAAAGTCAAGTGCTACGTTTTCTGCAATAAAACATGTTTCTTTATAAACACTTTCTACTGACATGAAAAAAGATTCAATAAAGTAATATCCATACAAAAACTCACAAACTCAGTGAAAAGGAAATTGGACTAGGAAAATAGTCAATTTCCTACAATGTACGCCACGCACTCAGACCGTTAAAAGTGGCAATTTCTGGAGTAATTCTCCTTTTCGTTTAGACCTCCCCTATCTAGTTCGGCGCGTACCGTACAAGGAACTATTAGTAGTGTCGTTATCGGAAGCGAACGCCACAAATCATTCCGCCACCGACATATTACTGACGGTTAATTTAACATGGGTACGAGGGAAGATCGGCAAAACAGCTTCTTTTGGTATTGATATTGAGGTTTCCAAATGTTTAAATATGAATTGGTATACGAATTGTCTGACGGTGGGTGAACACTTTAGTCTAGCAAAATACCAAGGAGCATATGTAACTATGAAGGATACTCGACGAGTCTATTGGTTTAGCGGCTAGTGATCCTGATTGCTAAGCCAGTGGTCGAGGATTTGATTCCCTTCCAGGACAAATATTTATTTGATGAACACGATCTTTGTCTGAGTGTAATTTATCTATATGTATTTAGAATGCTTATATTATAAACTAGCTGACCCACGCAACCTTGTTTGCGTCTTATATTGCCCGTAGCGTGAAAATTTTCCCCCGTTTTTAAACATTCTTCATTGTTGCTCCACTCCTATTAGTAGTAGCGTGATGATATATAGCCTATAGACTTCCTCAAAAAATGGACTATCCAACACCGAAAGAATTTTTTAAATCTGACCAGCGGTTCCTGAGATTAGCGCGTTCAAACAAACAAACAAACTCTTCAGCTTTATTACGAGTATATTAGTATAGATACGAAAGTAACTCTGTCTGGCTATCTCGTTTGCACGGCCAAACCGCTGCATCGATTGTAATGAAATTTGTCATGAAGATACTTTGATTCTTGAGAAAGGCTTTGCTGCGACAGCCGATAAACCCGCGGGCGGAGCCACGCGCATAATCTAGTTTAGATATATATATGTTATCAGCACTCTGGTAACCATACAGTATTAGACGGCGGTGTGTAAGATGTAGAAGGACCCCTAATGGAAATTAATACAACATCAGTTTGGCTGTAAACTTCCGAATGAATTAAATTATTTTATTTTAATAATGGAAGGCTTAGTTTAATAAATATAAACAAAAGAATCTATGTAACGTATAGTGAAAGATGACACTTGATTTTCTCAAAAATATTAAATTTAGGACACATTAACAGTTATAGAAATTACTTGTGCCGTTCATTTACAACAAAATTTACCAAATATCCCGAGCGCCCTTACATCATTTAAATTTTTCCAACCACATAAAATGAGAGTTGAAACAAATACACAAAGACAAAAGCAAATTCAAACCGCAACAAAACTACGACTGTTTGTCGCTGTTGGGGACCTTTCTTTTGTTATGATAAACGCACAGTTATGAGCTGGGGAGTTCACCGTCTTGCAAATATTATTACCTCATAATAGTTCGACATCTCACTAATCTTACTGCCCCCTATTCTGCTATGGGTAACCGTGGTATATTTGACATTAACTGTTATTGTTCGCGGTTCGTTTCTCATATTATTTTTGTAACAGTTTTATGCTTATTGTGTGAAAATCTTTAATAAATATGTCATTACTACTATGGTAATAGTTATAAGACACAGTAGTGTTGAAGTTTAAAAATCGTGATGAGTATCACTATTCTAATTAATGTTATAACAAAATACTACGTTCATTGTTTATTCAATAGACAAATAACAAATAGTTTTAAGGGTAAATTCAATTAAAGTAGTCCATTATACACGTTTTAGCTTTATCGAAAAACCATCGTCGGCAAGTTATATCTTTATTAGTAAAATGAATGAAACAGTCCCAGTCTCCATTATCAGTTGCTTTAAGGGTATTAAATTTCATCTCTACCTTTGACTTTATCATTAGATTTAAAATTACAATATTGTCTTCGAAACAGTTTTGATCAGAACAACAACTATATATGTGTGAAAAAAACCTCATTCATAACTTCAAGAGTTCAACACTTTTTTATCTAAATAGTTAAGCCGCATCAAAATTGAAAATCTTAAATTAAAATATATCACAAAGTATAGTGTTGGTGGTATTCCGTTACACACTCGTACACAACCTTTGTATTTTACAAACAAGGAAATGAAACCAGCTGGGCTTTCCCAGGGGTGTCGTTGCAGGATAGTGCGACGTCGGCTAAAGTTGGTTTGCAACTAAATCTTGATTAATGAATGTTAGAAATGAGTGTATTCCTTATCACGCAGGGAATTCTTTTGAAAAGAAATATTTCACAGGTATAAAAATAGAGAAAATAACAGAATAGATACAACTAAGTTTAAATAAGTAACTCACAATAAGGAAAGTCTGAATAACCTTTTCTGAGGCCTAATTCTATACAACTGCACTTTGAGTTTGGCTTTGAGTTGTGCATCGGTAAACCTCCGATGTGGTGACAATATTAATAGTTTAACCACGACTAGTCTTAAAAGGGTCACACGAGAACACGTTCTCATTCTCTTTGAGCTACTGCAGGCTCAAGATCGTTTACAATAAAAAGTACAATAATACAAGTCAACACAAAGAAAAAACATTCCTAATGATAACAAAAACATGAACGAAATTTACAGATACGAAAAACAAATTAACTCATTTCCAAACGTCTAAATTTTCAAATGAACATCAAAGGAACTCACTTCAGGTCCATTAACTAAATACGAAACCGGCAAAGGAACCGTTTCACTTCGTTGATCACTTGACACAGAGGCGTGTAAAACATGAAACAATGACGTCAAAAACAAACCCAATACCAGTTGTAATGAACGGAACCCTTCGTGAATGTACCCCATGTATAAATATTGCCCAACTCACCCCGGCTTACATTTATTGGCGCTGTACCCGCAACAATGCGGATACGAGGATTCTCGGATACTTGGATATGCGGTTATTAGGGGAAGATGGGACGATAAGGAAAGGGTGTTAAATTGTAAGTGTGATTCTTTTCGCTTCCGATTATTTTATAATTTGGCACGGATTACTTTTATTACGGATTTACTGAAGTTTAGTAGACATGCTATTGAAATTATTCGTAGTATTATTGAAAAATTAATTTGATACTAGCGGAGACCCGCGATGTCACATGCGATTGTTGTTGTACTTTTACACCATAAATCATCAGTTACCTGTCAGTGAAAGTTCTATCAAAATCGGTAATACTGTTTTAAAAATAAGCCGTAACAAACAGACAGAGAGATATAAAAAATTAAAAAAAGAGTTTGTGAACTAAGTACCGTGTAAACTTTCATAAGCATTTAGTGAAATGAAGTTAATTTAAAACTACAAACACACATTTTAATTTGACTTATTTGTGTAGATTGTATAGACTTGTATGGATAATTGATAAAATAATTTAAATTTTCTTAGTTTAAATTAGTTTTCAGGATTTTGCGTGACAATGAGTATTGTGCGCGCTTCGCTCGCATTTAATAAAAAGTACCCTATGTTATTTCTAACACCTCAAACAATATATGTACAAAGTTTCATGACTATCGGTTAAGTAATGAAAGCATAACAAACAACCTTACATTTACGTTTATAATCATTATAGCATTGTTAAAGGATTAGTTTCAGCCTAATGAGGTATATTAGGATTAGGTCCTAACATAATTAATTTAGCACTACTTTTCGAGATTATGTTTTAGTATGAACAATTAGCTTAGATAAGATTGAATGTCTAATTTACATTTTAGAACTATGTAAATTTTAATTTACCCACTTAATACCTCAAGTAGATACAAGGAGTTTTTTTTTGAATAGGGGGATAACGAGCCGACGTATCGCTTGGTAGTAAGCGATTACCGCCGCCCATGGACACCCACAACACCAGAGGCGTCACAAGTGCGTTGCAGGCCTTTAGAGGATGGGGAGGGGGATGGAGGGAGGAGATGGGGTATGGGCCTCCGGTATCCTCACTCACTCAGTGAAACACAGCGCAAGTGTTATTTCACACCGGTTTTCTGTGAGGCCGTGGTATCACTCCGGTCGAGCTGGCCCATTCACGTCGTAGCGTGGCTCTCCCACGATTAAAATCATCATCAAATTTTATGATTTTATCAACTCATTAAAAATACATTACAACTGTACAAGCTATTTATATAAGTCAGTGAATTTTTATTAGTATAATTTACTGAATTACATATCATTCCGATGAATTTACTAATCAGAATCGTAGTAGCGAAGAAAAAGAGTATGACTGAATTCCCGTCACGTAGAAACCAGTGAGACACGTATTCGAGGGGAGAGTGCCCCAAAACGGACCAGCGGAAGCTCGTAGTTACTGTCGGGATAAATGGCGGACGAGATTAATGCGTATCTGACGGGAATACAAAGCGTTTACGATATATTGTGATATCGGGTTGTGCTGCTTTATCTATGGCAATAAGGACTTTAATTGGGTGTAAGATAGTGTACATTTGAATTTATAAACCAATCGGGTCCTAGAATTGTAACTAATTTAGAAATGTCATATTAGGCTGGAAAACCGCTTTTTTTGAGGCAATATTTACCACTTTACCAATATTTTCAAGTTATATTCGTTTCCATTTACTTTTGTTCTTATGAATTATAATGGAAAACTGTTTTATGTGAAGTAAAATTAAATTATAAAACTAGCCGACTCACGCGACCTCGTCTATGTTCTATATTGCCACTCGGAGCGTGAACAAATTTACCATAAAAAAGCATAGCGACCCAGTTTTATCAGAGAGACAATATGCTGCCCCAGACTTTTTAAAGAACTTTTAAAGGGAAGCAATTCCTCCTTTATATATTTTTTCTTTGAAACTTTAACTTGTGTAACGTGTATAGTCTAAACTGAAATAATTATTCCACATTATTCATTTATATTCTGCTATTTTCCCCATAGAGTGATGATATAGCCTTTCTTGATAACTGAGCTATCTATTACTGTTTTTTTTTTTAAATCAAACCTGTAGTCCTGAGATACGTGCGTTCAACCGAACATATAAAACTACAGCTTTATAATATAAGTACAGACTTGCAAGTAAAATTACAATTTCTTATATATAAAAATCATTGGCTGTTCGTTTGCCTCGCTTAAACTCGAGAATGGCTGGGCCGATTAAGCTGATTTAAGTTTTGAAATGTTTGTCATAGTCCAGGGAAGGTTTAAACGGTGAAAAATAAAAAAAAATAACTTGAAAATTTAAATGTCACGTGTACAAAGTAGCGGACACAATTCCTAGATAATGAAAAAAATGACGGGACAGAGTGCATAGTATTCAAATGTCTCCTCTACTCATATAACTCGATCTTTAACAATAAGTGTTACACTGGGATCTCAAAGCACACTATTCAGTTCCAATCCTTTTGCAAATATTCCCACTTGGTTCTGGCAGTAACTCATTAACTAATTCGTTATTTCCAATAACTTAACCAAACACTTCAAACAAACATAATTCCCTGTCAGTTATGGTCTCTCATTACAATCGACACGCGACTAGCGACTACTGTTTAGAAAGATCCGTTATCACTTGCGACATTTGTCACGCGCTGTCAAAGCACGAGGGCACCACTGCACGAGGGCCAGGGGTCACCCTCGCTGTAACGAGTCCTTAATAGTTTATGATTATTAAGATTTTAGATACGGTTGTGGGTGTTGTTGAATAGAACAAATACACATTATTGTACTTGGCTGTTAATGAAATGTAATACGTAATAGATCTTGTGAGTCATTCAAAATTATTTTTTGTGGCGCTGGAATATTCGAGAACTTTTAAGGTTGTTTGTGTAAAAGATAGCACAACCATCGTTGGTTTGAGTTTATCACATTTAGACTCAGAATAGATAGATGGAACACAAAAGTGTTGTCCAATGTAGGGCTTGAATCTAAAAGACTCAAAATATAGTTTGAATCCAAAGCAGTCAAAATAATAACGACGTTTACGTCTGTTGGTGAGTTAAACCCAACAAAGCTTTCTGAGAGCAACAGATATCGCTAAAACAAGAGATAGCCCTACCAGTTGTTAAAACTTGGCTGAGTCGACAGGACGACGTGATATGTGTATCTTTAAATCGAATAATACTTTCGGCATCTAAAGTATCACCTTGCTACTATGAGTTCACTGTAATCCCTATTCAAAAACCTGAGGCCTCGATATCAAGATTCAGTTATGGTTCAAGTTCTTAATATTTTAACTGCCTTCGGTGAATACCTTGGGGGCTTCCCACCTAAAAAGACACCCAAAACAAAGTAGAAGAAGAAAAGAGGAGGGTGGCAGAAGCTAACACTGTCTCACGGGTCGTGATCGTATTATTTTTCCTATCCTAGATACACAAAAATAAGCGGAAATTCCCAATAGTAATCAGATGTTCTGTTCTGCAAATGGATATATAATCGATATTTTCCATTACAACAACTGCTCAAACCCAGCCCCGTGTACTGAATATAAATAATAAATAAACATTTCGATGTTTTCGTATCGGCTGTTAGAAATATAGAAAATATTACTTTCTTGTAAATAACTTGTAGTTATTTCTGTTAAGTAATTGGTTTGGATTTGGCAGGATATTACTTAGATACTATTTTGGTTGAAAAAACTAACTACATTGTTTTTTTTTAATTTGTCTTAGTTATTGAATGGGTATAAACCAATCAAAATCTATTTTAAGAAAAACAGTTGCCGCAGTACATTACCATACTATCGATTTTGAACGATTACAAAAGTCTATGTTTTAAGTAAAAAATTAAACAAAGACAAAAAATTATTATATAATTTATATAATAAGTTTGTACTTGGAAATTTTTGTGTGAAAAATCTTCTCAATATTGTCAACATACCACCGGTTGGATAAAGTCAAGTTTACGATATTCCGGCCATATTTTTATCGACGATAGGTTCAAGTACGAACTTCAAAAGAGATAGAATAACTTATTTATATTTTATATACATATAGAGAGAGATATGGAAAATACATTCTTTATTCAAAAACGTCGAGAAGCAATACATTAATATTCAACATAGTTTAGTCCTTTCTCGTTTGGTTTGACATCTGTCAAGTAGAATAAAAAGGGACTTGGCACTTGTTTTGCCTTTTCACCTGTCCTGGCACAAAGGCTTTTCTGTTGCTGTACGTTTTATTATTTTTATTTATTTATTTATTTATTTCTTTATTGTATACTTAAAATTTAAAACATAACAACAGATGAGTTACAATGTTATAGAAGTTACAATTGGCGGTCTTATCGCTCACGGCGATTTCTTCCAGACAACCTTAGGATGGATTTTAGTGTTTAAGATTTTCAGGCAGTTAATCCAACAGTAAGACATCATCACGTAAATATTATAAATTTCTAAAAATAATAAATAAAAATAAAACAACAAAATACATACGTACACATATATACACATATACATACATACATACATACACACATACATACATAGACTACAACATTTACTACGTATAATCAAACCAAGAGCATTCATAAGGACAGATAATAATCCTTCACCAGGTTTTTAAAAACAGCCAAGGTTTTCGCCTTTCGGATAGTCTCCGGCAAGCTGTTCCAAAGTCTTACTGCTTGCACAGTAAAAGACTTGTCTGCAAAGTGGGTGGTGTGTTGTGACATTTTTAGTATTAAATTCTCCGATGATCTCAGGTCCCTACAATGTGTATTGTGCAAGAACTGAAAACGTTCTTTGAGATAAGAGGGTGTGTGAGGATTAAACAGAACACTGTATAAAAGAGAAAGTATATGAAGATTCCGGCGAAAGCGTATTGGTAGCCACTTGAGTTTAGAACGGTATTCTGAGATATGGTCATATTTGCGCAAACCAAATATGAATCTGATGCAGAGGTTTTGGAGTCGCTCAAGTTTATTTAGTTGGTCTTCGGTGAGATCCAGATAGCTTTTTTTATTCAATTATGTTATTCAGAAATGGTAAATCTGTTTATTTTCACATATAAAATTTTGTATTTATCTATATATATAAGGGGAATAACACTCATTGATTAATCACGAAATCTCAGAAACTATAACACCTACGAACTTGAAATTTGGCAGGTAGGTAGCCCTTATAACATTTTTTGTTTCTCTATCCAAATGCAGTATGTCAAATTATGTAGTATATGTAGTAATTTGTTCATTAAAATCTTAAAACAACAAAAAAGCCTAAGAAAAGATAAGCTCTTTTGTCACCGAGCCTTTGATTAAAACGCTACAGTCAGGGCACGGGCGGTGCTTAAATTGAACTGGATAAATTCTCCCGGGTGCTCTAAAGCCGTTTCATGTCTTATTGAACCTTACACTGTTGTATTTCACTATCTATATCTGTTGTATTTCGCTATCGTTTTGTAAACTCGAGCAACGTATTTTAAATTAAACAGACGTTGTAGAAAAAATATTCAGAGAGTCTGTCTTATTTAAAGTTTTAGAACTTTGTGAGGTGGTTTTGGTTTGCTATCCTAGTTATGATCTTATTCGCTGCATAAATGGAAGTTGTTAGCTATTTCTTAAGCTATCATGTGGTAACCTTAAATTTCCAAGGAATTAAAATTCTATCTATTGTCAAAACAATAGAGTTTCTAGCGAGTTCTCCGCGAACAATGGTACATCGCAACAATATTAACATAGAACATGGAATTCGACTTGTGCCCGCGGCTTTATATCAAATATTCATAAACTAAGGGTAAACAGGGAGGGTATTCGTGCTCTGCTCCCCTTGACGTCTCTGTAGCGAGTTTTGGTGAATATTGTATGCCCTGATGTGGGTATGATGTGGGTGGTGAGATATTTTTAATGAGTATTTTTACGTAACAAAATATACTACGTCTGATATCGATTCTATGCGCTCTTTAACTACCTAATGTTGTTGGTAAATGTCAATTTGTTTTTTAATTTTCCCAAAAAATTAAGACACAAACAGATAACAATTGACTAAGGGCCGGTTTTTCAATCGTCAGATAAAACTTATCGGAGGAATAAACTATGAGACTGCAAAAATAAGGACACGTTACTACAGACACTTACTCTTACAAATAAAGAGTCCTTATTTTTGCCGGCTTATAGTTCATTCCTCCGATAAGTTTTATCAGACGATTGAAAAACCGGTCCTTAGGGAGACAATTGTTATCCAATAAATTAAAATCAGACTCATAGAACCAAGTTTGTAAGATGTGCTTAATAAATGGGCGTCGAAAAAAACTACCTTAAATGTTTGAATCCAAACCTAAAACTCATACTATCTAAGTCCCCATTGCCCTAACAGTACCTTCTAAAAATTCTTATCATCATCATCAGCCTACCGCAGTCAACTGCTGGACATAGGCTCTTCAATTGCACTCGGTGTGTATTTAGGATTTATCGCAAAAGGTGTTTTTGTTATTACGTTCAGATCAATCATTTTCTCTAACTCAATTCACTAATCTCCAACTCAAAGGCTAAAAAAAGCTAAAGAATCCGACCTACTTTCACTGGGTATACTATACAACTAAAGAAGAATCGAGTACTTATTTTCTGAGAAAATTTATTTCCATTGAAAATAAATGGACCAAACAATACCGAGTTTAAACCCGATTGGAAGTAGTAAACTGGGTTTACAAGTAAATTTGAGTTGGTATTTAGAATGAAATGTAAATCGATTTGATTATACTCGAATAGTAAATCGATGATTAGAGTACGCAAGCACTACGGAGACTTGTTGACGGAGTCATCGGAATGATCATCTATCTATTTACAATATTTATATAGACAAATGTAAATGTGTGTGTATTACCCATATCTTATGTATGTATATATGTATGCGTGCGTATATATATATCTGTGATTATTGTATTTATGATGTTTATGTTGCGTATACACCTATAATATGCCTGCTACATACAGCTCTGCACCATCCAAAGGTTGACTGAAAGATAATGCCTATGGCATTAAGTAACTTACGCAATGTAATTGCAGGAAGCTTAAATAAATGTTTATCATGTATTAGTATGCAAATCCATTTTGTTTCAAATATAAAATCTCTTTTTACTATACAACATAATACTCTTCACAATTCAACAATCTAAGAATCTTTGACGCGATCAAAATTCAAATATACAACGCGACACAATCTAATTTATTTTCGCATCGATATATATTAAACGTCAGAATACATTGCTTTTTCTCTTGGAGATAAGAACGGGAAACGAAAACTGATTCGTCAATGTAAATGAGACAAATCAGATTTATTTAATACATTTTGTAGACATGGTACGTCAATGTGCGTATATAAAACCCGATTCCTGAAATTGACTTACAAGATGAGACGCTTGTGATGTTGAAGATGCTTTTTATGCGTTGATATTGTTATTGGATATAATATGCAAATGACGTAAGTAAAGATTCACCTTAATAATGATAATATGCGAAGGAAATTTTGATGGAAAAATTCACTTAAGATAATAGTTTTCTTATGAAATAAGAGGCAAATACCGCCGCCCATGGACACCCGCAACAAAAGAGGAGTTACAAGTGCGTTGCTGGCCTTTGAGGGAATGGGAAGAGGGATAGGGGAAGGGTTGAGGTTTGGGCCTCCGGTATCCTCACTCACTACACTATATTAAAGTTCTTGTTATGAAAAGGCGGCCATATTTACTGACAGTAAAAGTGCCCTACAACATCTGGCTCGATGTGCCTTGGATCCAGAGGTGTATCGATAGCCTATGATATTTAAAATTTGTTGTATTGGTTCGAAATTAGTAACGTTTCAATGAAGTTTCAATAGGTGTCTCCGCATATCCGACTCAGGGGGAACGAGCTGGTTAACAATTTAGCAAAAAGTGCAGCTATTAGTGAGTGATTAGTCGGTGAAACACAGCGCAGGCGCTATTTCCTGTGAGGCCGTAGTATCACTCCGGTCGAGCCGGCCCATGCATGCCGAAGCGTGGCTGTCCCACGGTATAGTTATAAAGAAGTTAAACATACCTATATGCTACGAAACACATGCGTCTAAAACACAAGACTTTAAAATAAATTACGTCCAAACACAAAGTAAATGTTCGCTCTGTACAATAATTCGTCTGGTGGGAAAGCGTAAAGCCCAAAACGTATAGGGAAATTCATTGTTCAGAATTTTGAATAGAGAATAAATTAATCTCATAATTGACTATTTTATATTCTTTACTAATATAAAACAACGGCTGGTAACATCGCGGGACGAAGCTACTCTAAAAGCCGAAGGACGAAGCTACTCTAAAAGCCGAAGGACGAAATTACTCGTTATGTCATCGGCTACCTGCCAGTGAAATCGGTTGCGGAATACCGGAGATTATCCAGGCAACAAACATCTGTCTGTCCTGGTCAGACAGACCAAAAATTTCACAAATTGATTTTTTTATGTAAGTACTGTATATACTTTACTAGCTCGCAACCTTGTTTGCGTCTTCTATTGCCCGTAGCGTGAAAATTTTCCCCTGTTTTCGAAACATTCTTCATTGGTGCTCCGCTCCTATTAGAATTAGCGTGATGATAAATAAACCCTATAGCCTTCCTCGATAAGTGGACTATCCAACACTAAAATAATTATTCAAATCGGATCAGCGGTTCTTGAAATTAGCGCGTTCAAACAAACCAACAAACACTTCAGCTTTATAATATTAGTATAGATTTCTAGTGTTATTGTAATGGATGGATCCTAACGTTAATAAAGTATTACGCAAGCTTAATTTTGACATAACGATTGAATAAGTTATTGTGGTCAGAACACACAATAGTCCGGCGAGCGAGGTGGGGGACGCGACTCATTACAAACATCACCGAGTTATTGAATATCTACGTCACTTCAATATTTACACTTAACAGGTATCGACTGATTTTTCTACTTACTTACTTTCTCGGATAAATCAATTGTTACCTAGTTAACAAGTCCTGTCTTAAAAAAAACTAGAATTGTAATATCAGCAAAATAAAATTACAGTTCACGCAAAAGGTCTTCTTCTTTTATATATTTGTTAATATGAGTGCGTATTGTCCGTAAAAAACCAAATCTTTCAATAAATATACGGTGTATATTTATTGAAAGATTTGGTTTTTCTCTTCTCTTCTCTAATTTATAAAATTCTGCTCGTCATGAAAATAAAGAACCATTTTCTACTTCAAAGACTTATTTTCTAGCCGTCATCGCTAGCTACAAAGCACCCTAACATGGCACCGAACCTGCAACACCACGTCGCAGTAATTGATACAATTAGTGCCTGGGGGTGCGACGAAATTGGGAAACGAGGGGTGGTTTTGTGGCGGTGGCCGCAAATATTGCTGTTTTGGTTTTAGGAGTAAGGTTAGTTTTAGTTATACGCTCAATTTTATAGTATTTATTTTCTGAAGTAACAAATAAGTATAATATTTAAACCATATCCAATCTTAAAATTTGTTAAATTATTTATTTATTATTGTCTCTGACAGGTTTGTTAGTCTTTATATCAGTTATCTTGACTGTCAAGTTAGAAGTCGTAGATTCGATTAAAGTCCAGGACATATAAATTGTCCCGCTAGAACTAGGAGAATAAGCCACCGTCAATCTCACTCTCTCTGTAAAATTTAACGAAAAATATATTTCTACAACTCCTATCGACCCTACCCATTTATCACTAGGCAAGTTTTTCCCAGGGTTAAAATGCTTAACTTAAATAATTATTTAACGAATATCGAATATTAGCAATAAACAGAACCGATTAGTTCCCAAAGTTTAATCAAAATTGGATGAAAGCCGTAATTATTGAAGGTTCATCGTTTGATGGGCGCCGAACGGTGATTGCGACCTGCGAAATAATTGGATAGCTACCCTATTAGCTTTGGTTAGACTTTAATTAATTTTAATTCTTGTAAGCACATAAGTTGTTAGTAATTAAATACTGGTTTCTTTATTGTAAATGTAATATTTTTATTAGGACACCGACTAATATCACACATTCACAATTCCACAATATTTTTTTGTGTGTTCCTATTCTGCTTCTCTGATCACTTATGTCTTGCTCATCTTCAGTTTGTCATCACATACTTGTAGTATTATCTTCCCTAGTTCTCCTGCCCAATCCATTTTATACTTTTAACCTTTTGGAATATTAAAATTATTCTACTTCTAAAGCCCCAATTAGGTTCAAAGTTGTAAAAAAAACTTGTACTGTAGTATCTGTAATGTTATTTTTGTTTGTTTTGTTAGTCATCAGTCTGTCATCTGTCTGTCAGTACCTATTAAAATAATAAAGAAAAATGAAGAATGTATTATCAATAAAATCACCGGTGAACAAAACCATGACCTTCGACATTTGTTCTCTTTCTCCGCCGGACAAAGCTACACGTGATCACTATCACAACACGGCTGCTCCTTTATTTGTATTACGTCACACTCCCCCAATTTACTTTATAACGTCCTTCCCCAAATATTTGCTTATCGTTAACTCAACTTTCATTACAATTATGAACCTTATCCTTAAAAGATAAAGACCGTATTTCTTTAGTTAATTTGAAAATTTAGGGCTAAATATTTGCGAGGCACCCTTGCCAATGTCTTATTATTGGAGATAATAATGCCATTGTTTTTTGCTTGTTCTCTTGTTTGTGGAGTGTTTGCTAAGTTATTGGGGGTCGGTATCTTGAATAATAAAACGGGGGCTAAGGGTACATTAGATAAGTGGTGTTGGATAACAATTTGAATCGGATCTAGACCAGATTATGTCATAATAGCAGGGTATGCTATAGAGGACAGAATATTGTTCTCAGTCACGAAAAGAGGTTTTTCAAGTCATAGATGAGTTCATTGGAACGGAATCCATTGGGTTAACAGAGATTTCCTTTCTGAGTTACCCTGACTGGTAGTTCCTCGATTACTGGTACCGAAATAGCTTGTGTTCTTCGGTCCAAAATGACTTGATGATGAATGACGGTTATCTAAGGCTAATTCCTATTGAACATAGGAGATGCTATGAATTTAACATATTGGATGTGTCATAACAAAAAAAAAAAAATTTTCTGTTATTCTTTCTTTCCTAACTAAAAAAGACGGTTCACACTTATACTTAACTATTGACTAGGTAATTGTTTCTTACTTTTAACAGTTCCGGCAACTAACTTACAGACTCGGCACATATATACTGAAATGAATATGACTAGGAAAGGTGGATTTATATTAAAATACTAATTTTTATTTTAATAAACAGTCTGAACAAATTTATTGCATTGATTCATTACCGCACATTTCATGACCAGCTCTTAAGTTTGGCCGTAAAATATACTAAGATATTGACTACTTGATGAGATATGAATTCTTCAAGACACAGCAGAAATCGATGAAGAACTTACCTGTATCTCTCAATTGCAGTGAGCCGACCTTGTTAGTAAGGTAGCCCCTGATGGAGCTTGCGACGCGAGAGGGCGAGGCGGCGGCGGCGCCCCCGCGCAGCGCGCCCCCCAGCCGCCCTAACAGCGCTCCCCCCTCCGCCTCCACGGTCGACACTTCCACCACCTCGCGTAACAATAACCCCAAACGTACTGATTCTTTAATCGCTCTAACCCCTAGTTCCAGAATTATTAATATTTAATTTGATAAATTTTGTATAAAGTCCGTTCTCGTATAGTAAGTATAGTTAAGTTAAATTTAAGTTTATTTCAGTGCGTTGATTGATATGTATTGATATGGGCTAGTTCACCATGGTGTGCCTCGTGCCTGTAACAATAATAATAACTCATTACTACATATATAGTACCTATTTTATTATATATTTTATGATGTCTTGTGACTACAAGACCTTAACAATTTAAAAGTTCATAATGTAAATAGGGACATTTTAATCTCCTTTTAAATAGCAAATTACTTTGTAGTTATGTTCAAATTAATCACTGAAATGTCTTCAATAGTTTATTAAAAATTTTCACCTTTCAACCTTAACCGTTTAACCTTAATGGACCGAAGAATAAATGAGCTAAAGACTCATTGTTGAAGTAACTGACATCACAAATTTCGTTCTGTTCAAACTCGTATCTAAATTATACCGTTAGTACAGACATCCTCAGAAGCCTTACTAAATTACAGTTTTACAAATACGACAAGATATCGACCTGAGGTTTAGAGGTATTTTCAAGGCTCTATAAAACAGTCAGAAGTGAAGATTTGCGCAAGACGGCTGGCAGGTGCTGGATGCGAGAAGCCGATGATCGAACTAAGTGGCGTACGATTGGAGAGGCCTCTGTCCAGCAGTGGACTGCGATAGGCTGATGATGATGATGATGATGATGAAACACTCATCACTCGTATGTAAATTCAGTTATTTTTCTGAGAATCATGATTTTAAAAGTGCCGTTGAATTAAACTTCACTAATGCAATAATTGGTTGCCCTCACGACGCCAAATTTAACTTAAGGTACTGGTTATTATTAATTAATAAGTTGTAATTACTCCATGTCAGCGTCACGTTATTTTAAATACACATTGTCGAGGATACAATAAAAGGCTTAGACAACTTTATAAAGGAGGTCCTTTGCCTCTGATTGAACTGAATGAGAAACTCTACGTTAATTCGAGTAAAGCATCCGATAAATACTTGTTTTTACCCGACTGCGGAAGAAGGAGGGTTATGTTTTACGAGTGTATGTATTTATATTTCTTTGGCGCGCTTTAGAGCCTAACGATTTGTCGTATTGTTATGTGAGTGATGTCAATAGATTTGTCTTAGTCGTGAAAATGCACTGGGTATATCAAATTAAGAAAAAAAAAAGTCGATCTTTTTCGAAATTTATCGTAATTAGATTAAAAAACACTGGTTTTAATGCATTTGGCTTATGATGAATTGTAAAAGACTATTTTCTTTGTCTCTCACGTGACATTTTTTCTTCAAACCGAAATTAGAATCTTACAAATAAATATATATTTTTAAATTGATTCACAAATCAATAAGTTCTAAAAAAAAATATAGAAAAAAATTTAAAACCTTTGAAGTCACAAATTCAAGTCGATAAATTACAAGTCAGTGCCAGCAAAAACTCATTTGTGTTATGGTTCAAGAGCAATAGATTTTGCTTCTAACATATGATGCTTTATTTTATAATAAAGTGTGTTTTGCTTTTATTCTTAAAATTTATTTATTAATTCTTTAGAAACTTTTACATTATTATAACAGGATATGTTTCCAAGGCAATATTGAATAGTCAACATCACACTATGACCAATAGGAACCGACCGAGTAAGGTTGAAAAGAGATACAAAAGTTGCGTGGATAAGCCAGTCGATTGCAAAGACATTGGTTCATAAATAGCTTTACAGACATAACCTTAAGTACCTACCCTTCAAAGGTCATGTGGTAAAAAATCACATTCCCTCATCTTAAGTTGAGAGGTTCCGCGGATGTGTACCGGAAGCTGCCACTAGAGTACCGGCTACCGGCCGCCATTTTGTGGCCGGATACAGACGCGGTTTACGACTTCCGCTCTCTTTGTGAGATGAAAATGTAACTTTTGTGAATTATGTATTTTTCTACTATCAAAGTAATTTAGAATTCAAGGTTTTTTAGGCAGTGATTTAAGGCCACCATGTTCCCTTTGGAAGGAAATTAATGACTTGAAAATACCATTTCTTTAGCTTTCCATTTCATTTGGTAGTCTATGTATGTTTGTATGTTCAACCGTAGCGTCTTAAACGTCGACTAACTCATTATATAATAAGTAATCACTCGCTATTCACATAAATATATATTATAACATATTTAAGTATTAAGAAGTCCTTACACGACCATTGTATGAAAATGTTATCTTTAAGTTAAAATAAGTTCTCATGTAAGTGGCTTATGTGTCTTTATGAGAATAAAATTCTATAAACCTTAAGTACTGAACTGATTTTATTGAATATGGTGTATATAGGTATGTAAGAACGGCCAGGGTGATATAGGCTATTTAAATTTTATCAAAGTTTTACGTAGTCAAGTTATAGTTTTTAAATTGTTTTCTTGTTAATTTAGTGTTAATGTTTTTGATCCGTGATTTAATGTTCCTAATGTTTTTGTCAGCTCTATATTCATATAGAGCTGAAGAACAGATGCTAGAAGCTAGAGATTAATGTAATCGTTTCTTTCGTTAGTTTTGTTTAATATAGAAAAGTCTTTATTGAGGAGAGTTATTACATATTTATTTTGATACTTGGAGGTTGCTCTAAAATACAGTTATCGTTGAATTAAATACTTAAACACATTTGAACTGGTTCGAATCGTATTTTACCAGCTCACGTCGTACTACAAATATCACCTACGGCGTAGCAAAGCTCTACGTTTAAGCTCAACATACTATGAAGTTTATATTTAAATACCTTTTATTATAATTGTTATTTCCTTCTTTATAAGAGTGAATTTATAATTAGTTTAAATATGTCATTTATTTTATTGTTGAAAGGAAGTGGTAGCGTGGGGTGAAAAACATCAGACCCGTAATTCGAGCGTTGTTACCGTTCTAAGTATTTATCCTAATTAGTGGGGTTAAAGAGTAGACAAATAATAACAAAGGCTAAGACCCAAAATAATAAAAAACGCGTTCTAAAAAGTATTAATCAAGGATATATCTAAAAACTATTCACTTTTCTTCATATTTATAGTATTTGTTAATATAAGTTATTTAAGAACAAACGTAAGATAATACGTATGTTCTTAATAACGATAACGATTAAAAAGAAAATGATTTCATGTTATATGTGGAACATGTTGTATACATAACACACTTTTAACTTCAATTAAAGCATCATCGCTAACGTCAATCCGTTATTGTAAATTAGTACAAAAATCCGTTTGATTACACTATGTGAAAGTAATATTTGAAAGACGACGTCATAAATATACAATTTTCTTTAAATAAAGCGCATTTAAAGAGCATACATATTAATACCTTTAAAAACTGTCTAAAGATATAATACTGTATTAATTTTCCACAAAATTCGCCTCCGCACCGCCGCAAAAAATGCACACAATTACAAAAACATTTTTTAAATATGCTAAAACATACATTAAAAAGTTTTATTAGTTTTTTAGAGAAAATCTACTTTGAGAGTAAAACATAACTCCGTTTTTCATATTTTATTACGAAATACCTGCAATACATAAAAAACTACAGTAACTTTTGTAAGTTGTACTCTTTCCATTGATGAAGGTTATTCAGGTCTTTGTGAAGGATTGAAGATACAAAAATATGTGAATACCACTTCTAAATTGTTCTTTTTACCGTACGAAAGCGCAAATCGTTTTTATACAATGAAATATCCTCGATAGTTTCCTGGGTACAAATTGTATGCTAGTAGGCCTATTGCTAGAGACTCGAGTACAGCCTAGATCTGAAGTCACTAAGAAGTCACTAACATATTTACAGTAACTAAAAATGAAAGAATTTAAAAGAACCGATTGAAAACTTATTGCACATTCTACGTCGCTCATACATCTTACACACATACACTGACGCGCACACACACACACACACATAGACTACAGTTATGTAATCCGTAAGTTATATAATACACACACACTGACAATATGGCAAATAAGGGACTTAAAACAAATAAATTCCGCGTAAACGCACATAAAATCACTAATTTCTAAAATCAAAAAACACTTATGAAAACGATATTTCAAATTTAAAAAATTCTACACATCTATGGGTTTTAAGAACATTTTCAAATTGACTGAATTTTGAATCAACACATATTGGCACTAAATAAAAAAAAAACCTCACTACAGCGAATTCAAAATGGCGAAATGTAAAAATTCTAAATATGAAAAATATATTGACCTTTGATAGTGTTGGCGGGTACTTCGCACACCTGGGAACACCTCGCCCGGACTGCCGAGCTTTGCCAGTGAGCTGAAAAGGCTTTCGAGGCATGCGCAAAGCCCCTGGCTCCTATTGGCTGGCGTTCTTTCGTGACGTCACGATGAGTTAACCAATCGCAGGGGTCTGAAAATTTCACGTAGGTATAGATCGGTCGATGACTAAAAATAGGCCGTAAGGGTCGATTGGGCGAGCTCGACTCGCATCAAACATTCATCTGATAATTCGAGACGATTCCTTCACGTACGAATAGCTTTATGTAAATCTTAGCCAATTACTGTGAACAGTCTTTGTAAGTATTTAGATCATGCAACGTTACCTTTACTAGACTTTCTACAAAAATAAGTATTTTAAATAATTTGTCCCGTGTTCATTTAAATATTAAATGTTTGTATGTAGTATACCATATCTAAATCAATATGTTAATCCTATGATTGCCGTAACCAGTAAAAAAAAAACTAGTACAAACTTCGATGAAATGATTGATTAAGAATACGTAGTCATTACCTATTCATCCCTTAGGTGTTGTAGGAGAACTAAGGGAGCAAACTATGCAAGAGAACAGTATTGCAAAGAGAAGGAAATCTTGTAACAAATCTTATATTAATCCGTCCAGCCAGCGTAGAATGGTAGGCCAAAAATATCCTTGCTTAGAAAAGGTAAATTATGTATAGGTGGATGCAAGCTATGCCTAGTATAGGATCAGATTGCCGTGTGCTAAAGCCCTCTCGTATAGCAGTCAAGGTCTTTATTTGTAAATTTATGTATGGAAGACATAGAGTCATAAATCAAATGTCTGTAATCACTAAAAAAGTTGACTGCACGTATGGCCTAGTGGTTTAAGCGGTCGCCACGCCGCTTCCTACTTCATCTAGTGTTGTGAGTTCAAAGACAATTATAAGTTTCTATTTCTAATTTTGGATTAATGTATTGTAAGCATATAATGAAGAATATTAATAATAAATATTTCAGACATCTAACACACAACGCCATCTAGTCTCAAACTAAGCAGATCGGTAGCGTTTTTTTTTGTAAATACATATTATACGACACAGCAGATTCGCCGTGAAAACGTAGCAGACAGACAGAGTTACTTTCGAATTTATTATATTAGTATGGATAGTATGGTATAAATTACTTATAAGTTACATTATATTACTTAACTATTAATAAATACAATATTCTTATCGTTTCATTCTTGATGATATTTTTTTCAGCAACCACTTCGTTTCGATATAGAATTTTCTCGGTTCCTTCCACTTAATATGTTTGTCACAAGTTATTCCTCCACCTTTTCGTGGGAGAGCCACGCTTCGGCATGAATGGGCCGGCTCGACCGGAGTGATACCACAGCCTCACAGAAAACCGGTGTGAAATAGCGTTTGCTCTGTGTTTCACCGAGTGAGTGAGGATACCGTGATGATACCCCTCCCTCCATCCCCCTTCCCATCCCTCAAAGGTCAGCAACGCACTTGTGACGCCTCTGGTGTTGCAGGTGTTCATGGGCGGCGGTAATCGCTTACCATCAGGTTATACGGCAGCTCGTTTGCCCACTATACAATAAAAAAAAGTCCTTTCAACAAAACTAGTAAACAAGTATCTACCATTACTTATATATATATATATCACGTTTCTGTGAAAAGATAAACAATTATTATTTACTAGTTAACGTACTGCGTAAAATTCGCGTCGTGATCGCAAATGAAAAATTATGAACACTTTTAAATAGCTTCATTAATAAAATTGTAGTGTCTGTTTGTAAAATTGAAATAACCGCTTTTTACTAAATGTATAACATGTATGTATACACGGTACATAAACCAAAATATTATCTGTCAGTCTGTTTGTTTGTTACGGCTAATCTCTGAAACGGCTGGACAGATTTTGATGGGACTTTCACTGACAGATTGATGATAATACAAAGAGTAAGATAGGCTACTTTTTTAGATAAACTTTTTAACGGGTAACACCGCGGAACTCAGTTAGTATTTTCCTAATCTTCTTTACAGCTGAGTGAAAAGTATAAAACATTTTACCAACGTAAATCAGTGCGATGCATATTCATTACAGCGAGAAATCGCGCTGCAAAGGGTATAGCCATTGCAGCTCAATTTAAAGCTGCATATTTATGATACTTATCTACCCAAAAAATAGTGTTTTGTGAACGATTGCGACTCTTTAAGAATATAAGTTTAATTAAGTAAATAAAGGGAAGAATGTACGTGAATTATGATGATGACTAAAGAGTCATAAATGCTAATAAATAATTCTATTTTTAAGAATGAAAATAAAACAATAATCAAATTGTAAAAAAACAGACCACCTCAGTACTACGTGTACTGAGTTGATCTGATTAAAGCTCCTCTCTTAGATGGCTAGCTGCCAATCCTTTTCGAGAATGCAATTATTTTCAGACGCGACAAAGAAAGAAGGTAAATTGGGATAAGAACTCGAATAAGAGCTAGAGTGGTCGCCAGTACAAATCTTGGATGTGGATTTAAACTGTTAATAAATTCGAAATACACGGCTTCAAAAAATATAAGACATCCTTTATAGAGAAAAAGAGCGTTCACACAAACACACACGTACCCAGCACGCACATCATCGTCAGTCCATTGCTAGACACAGGCCTCTCCCATTCCAATTTAAATTTTTCACACACACAAATACAAACGCTGCATCAAAAATTAATAATAAAAGGGCTTCTACATAGCCACAAACATACCTATCGATTACCTGAACCTCTCATATAATAGCGTCTTATGAATAAATAATGTTTTTGAGCGATCTAAGAAAAACTTGACGAGATTACTATGTTCGAATAATCTTTTTGCTCCCAAGTTTGAAGATAATCTGCATTTTTAGGTTATATTTCATAGGCTTATCAGCCGCAAAAAGGTAGATTAAGGTTAGGCCCCAGACACTGATATTTTATACAGAATGTTTGAAAAAGTTTCAAACATATTTTCCTTTACAAAGAATTTGTTGAAACTGATTAGGTAAAAGACATAAAAGGTAATAAAATATCGTGTGCACATATTATTATCGTATCAATTTCGATTTTTAAAATATAAGGATAAACGAGGAGACGACTCCTTATCACTGTCATCAACAGCTTTTAATAGTCCACTGCTGGACATAGCTCTCTCTTTAAAATATACTTAACATATAACCATTGCCCCTGAAGTCCCCTCCTTTTTTATGGTGGGCCCTTCCAAAATGACTGTACTGTGCCCGATGGAAAGCATAAGCAGAATCCAAGATCTGAAGTCACCATACTCATTCGGACAATGCAGCATGGTGACCCACGCCATGGCGGCCACAGCACGAACGCTGTCATTTTACGTTAATCTTCTGTGCGAGGGTAGTACCGCCCCGGTCTAGTCGGCCCTACCGTGCTGAAATCAGCGTGGATCTACTATCTCTTTCTATAAAGACGAAAGGGAGTTTTGTATTTCGGGAACCTTACTCCCTCGACAAAAAGTAACGAAGTAATTGTCTTAAACTGGTGGTATATGAGATCGCAGTTTCTAACTAAAAAGCTCTCCTATAGCCATATTCATGTTTATACTAGTAGCAGACGCCGCAGTACGCAGAATTTCGACTAAATTCTACCATAATTCTTTATTTTTCTTGTTTTTAGTTTCTACACTCCTCCTCAATGTAAACTTTTGACTGCTGTGCTTGAGGTCTCGGGTTCAATTCCCGGTTCGGACCGAATGTTTGTAAGATCTGCAAATATTTGTTTCAGAGTTTGGGTATTTTCTACGTATAATATGTGTGTATTTACAAAAAGGCAAGTATAATATAAGATGTTTCAAATATTTATTTAATAAATTTTAACTGTGGCAAATTTCATAGTTCTCCGTTCGGTTTCTATATTAATCTTCATCGCACCAGATCAGTAACAAGATTAACTTAACAAGGAAACCTAAACTAGAGTAGTACAATTAGTGGACTATCAATAGGATACATCGATTTTTATTCAGGACAAGAAACAATTGCGCGGTAATAACTTACATAATGTGCCTTATTTTAAGATATTCTCTTATTATTATTTAAAAAAAAACAACTCCCGCACTAGGAATAATTCCTGTGTCACGGGGGACGTTACAAACATACCTAAAACGGACACAAAGAACACCCTGACTTAGAACAACAGTTTGTGGATCACACAAAGTGTTATTCTATGTGGGATTTGAACCCACAACACTTGGCAAAGTAGGGAACGGCGTAGCGACCGCTTAACCACTAAGCCAAACGAGCAGTTAAATTAATCACGCAACCATCACCGTTATCCACAGAATAATATTACACAGTACATAGTGCTAACGTAGTTATTAATTATAAATAAAAAAAAATGTTTGTGTGTTGGTATTGTTTAAAATACCTACATCTTTTAAATATTGAGATCGACAAGTGAAAATTTATCATTTTAAGATTTTCATCATTCTTCTTAGGGCAACTCGATCGCCAGCATTAGTTCTACTTGATTTAGGAGGAAACAGATTTTGTTTGTGTGTGAACTTGATTTATTAACTCATTACAGTCAAAATTATTGTGAAAATAGCATCTCTATTTAGAAATATTTGGTCGAGGTAAACTCTATCAAAATTGAGGGTAGTTAATGAGAATTTATCTAGCAATGTGTTGTATGAAGCCCAGGTATTTGTAATTAACGAATTTTATGATTAGTGAGGTCTTAACTCTCTTCAAAATGACTTGGAATGTTACGTGAACATCATTTTCATTTTAATATTAAACGAATTTGCTTCATCCACTTCTATTAAAGATGTACAAATATGACTGACCATTCAATTTTCTAATGTTCTGTTCAAGTTGATGACGGACCAGCATAGGAAGTATAGATGACTATACAATTGTACACGAAAATGATTCGAGCTCATCGCTAGTGGGAGTGATAAATGAGAAGTGGTAGTGCGCATGCGCGATGACATCGACCGACTGTATTTATAGCACCCGATACCCAGCATCTGTGATGATTATTTGTCACCACAGTGGGTTCTACTCGTATAATTATGTGATTTAGTTCCAACGATCTACGTAGCTCTAGTAATAGCCGGCGGTTTAGTTTAATTAGAAGCTAACGAGAGGACCATTACTTTAGATATCTGAGGGTTGTAATTAGTTAATTGGGTACCTTCTTTAATATCTTTAGTTTTAAGGTTAATTGGTAATTTATTTATGTTGGCAGTCATTTTGTACTTTATAACTGTACTTTACTCCCGCTGTTTATGTAGATGTGGGTAATATTTTGCCGACAAATGAATGTTAACGAAGATGTGGTGTAATACCATATCTTCAACATATAATTCAAATTTCGACGGTAGTTCAGTTATTCGTTTACAATGTAATCTGCTTAAGTTATACATTTATGCTCATATTTACTTGTATAACAAGTTCCAAGAAACCACACTCACTCTTGGACACAATTAATATATTTAAACTAATGAGTGAGGATACCAGAGGCCCCAACCCTTCCCTCATCCCCCTCCCCATCCCCCAAAGACCGGCAATGTACGTGTGATGCCTCTGGTGTTGCGGATGTCCATGGGCCGCGGTAATCGCTTACCATCAGGCGATGTGTCTGCTCGTTTGCCCACTATTCAATAAAAAAAAAGTACCATAAGAAATTTTATGTGAAAAATCCTTTTTTATAATATACAGACTTTGAAAAAGTATATACTTTGCATACTTAAATAAAATAACAGCAAAATTCATGAAGCGTTTTAATATTCAAACGCAAATGATGGTTATTATGTTAAATATATTTCTTTTACTCACAACTGTAGGAGAAAAGCTTTTATTATAACTGGAAGGTTTTGTATTTTTTGTGGAGAAGAAAAGAGACTTGGTAGGATGTACAGCGCTGTACAACGTACTGAAAACATAAAAAGTATATATATGTATATTTCTTAGCGTTAAAATGTAGCGACTTCTAACAATTGTACTACGAGTACCATCCTACTAACAGTGAAGTAGAAAGTTTGTGAGTATGTTTGTTGCTCTTTCACGCAAAAACTACTCGCTAAATTTTGATGAAACTTAACAATAATATAGCTTATACATCAGAATAACACATAGGCTACAATTTATAAGGATACTAGCTAGATACTGGCTTCGCTTCGCGGCATTGCCCGCTGTTATTGTCGTACCGCGGTTAGCAATGCGGGGTTCAGCTAGTACTTTTATATTTTCTCTAGAAAAACTGCAAAAAAAACCTTTCAAGAAGGTTTTTCGAAACTTCTTCTTCGATAATATTTTCTGGTGGATGAAAATCTTACCGTTTCAAATGTCTTATTTAAAAGACCAGCATACCTAGAACTCTCATCTCACTTTAATACAATAATGACCTTACAGTACAGTACTTTCTACTTATTTTATATTTTATTTACATACTTATTTATGAAATTTTGCAAACAGTATGCTGAGTGGGCCATTTCACCCATAAAAAGTACTATTGTGCAAAACCTGAATACTTAATTGAAAAAAAGAGACGATGATAACTGAGTTTTCTTCGTCTTTTCTTCTCAGGTCTAATTTAATCAGTAAAGACCGAGCTCATCTGTTTAAAAAAATTTAACGTACAAAAGTGTGCCTGTAACCTTATTGCAATATAAAAGATTTCACTTCACTGACTGCTCCAGCCTAATTACTCTATCCCCATTTGCAGGTAATGGTTTAGAAGACAAGTTCCCTTCTTGGCCAGAGAATCCTCTACTCAGGTTTAGGGATCACCAGCATTAGTTCTTCCACAAAAACATGTTGGTTTCATTAAAAGATGCGTTGAGCTGATTTGCGGCGAAAAAAATAATAATACTCCAAGAGAATAATGTACTCAAGTTTCACTAGGAATCTTTGTTCTTTGAATAAAGTGGTGTTTTCTTTACCCACAAGATTTTCAACTTTAAATTCTCCTAAAATAGAGTTCAAAGTCTGACTCATATTTTTTATTTCAGCTTCTTAAGAAAAATATAGGACAGTCGTTAACATCTTCTTGAAAAATAAATCGAAACTTAAAGCCTGCGTTATAAAGTTGAAAGTTCCCTAACTACAAGTTTCGCAAAAGATTATAGGGATTTGTTTTTTACAAGTCTTCCTTCCGTGTGCTTTCAGGACGTCACAGTTTTCAGTTCAATAGAATTTTCTATGAAGCCTTGACTGGAAACGATTTTCACTTTGAAGGTTTTAACATTCACAAAGCACTTGATTTATGCTTCCATAAAACATTTTAAGTTTTAGAAAGTTGAACTAAATATTATCTTGAAAACTTATAGTAACTTTACGAAGCTTTCTCACAAAGGAAAATATTTGAACTAACTTTTAGCATTATTATTTTTAAAATAACTTAGCCTTTGAAAATGATTAAATATTGTACGTATAAAAGTTGAGGCAGTTTTAATAAATAATGATATAGACAAAAAGAAACCTTGGAAAATGTATTTTTATGAATCGACTTTATACAAATAACGAATTATTTATTTCATCTTTATTAAACTCAATTTTTTTTAACTATATTTTTTATTTTGCTGTACCCAGCATCACTCTCACGACTAAGACGAATCTATTGACACCACTTACATAAAAGTACGACAAGCCGTTCAGACTCTAGGGCGTGCATATACATAAATACACTCGAAAAACATAACCCTCCTTCTTTCGCAGTCGGGTAAAAGGGCGTTTACAGAATCTCAAATCGTTTATTTTTGTGTTTGATGCCCGACATCTACAGGGCTCATTGTAGTTTTAAAATTATATTCTTAAAATAAAACTTTAAAAGATTTGAAAACGTTTTCATCACAGCATCGACCTTTGTTAGTTGGTATCAAATCAAATAAAACTATACCTACGTTTAGACACATCCTAAATATTACTATATCATTAAAGGTCTAATTTACGTAATTTCGTATCTGTTTTCGTCGTCAAGTCTTTAAACAACTTAAAATATAAACTCAATCTTCAATCAAACACTCCGAAACATTTTAATCCATCCTAAAGTTGGAAGAGATTGCACTTAGTAGTAAGGCTGTTCTTTGTACATTACTTAACAAACTTTTTATGTACTCTTTTGAATGTCTGTAACGCGGTGCACAAATAAACAGTTTTCTATTCATACACATGTGTCACATTTTCTTACAAGTATTTGGGAATCGATATCGAAATAAAAGCAATTTAACTACGTGTCACGAAGGTCCCGGATTAGCCGGGATTACAGCACGTCACCGGGGAGTCCCGTGATTTAGAGTCGCAGGGCAACCCTATTGTAAGCTACGGGATTGTGAAGTATGGACATAAATTTAAGATGATTGCGATGATGATAACAGACTTGAGCAATCTGTTTGAGACTTTATGTTAGGTAGAAATGTCTTAGACATAAACTATCGTATAGATATTTTTTTATTCATCCCTTATTTCGTGGCAACAGGATTGAAATATTACGGCCATCCAACGAAACGCTATCTAGCTTCAAACTAAACAGAGCTCAGCCAGATTCATTAACATACACATATTATGCATAGAAAATGGCCAAACTCTGGAATAAACATTTTCAGATTATGTTCAATACTCGAATTAAACCCGATACCTCAGCACACCAGTTACAGACGCTACCACAGCGCCATCGACGATAACAAGAAACAAGTGTCTATTAAAAGGATTACAAATGAATACTCCACTAATTTCGACACAGCTAGTAGACTGTGTTAAAATTATATAGAGTTAAAAACAAATAGTGCTACTATTAACCTGATTGTTTAATCAGCTGATTTATCCATCATCCATCCAACGATTTGGGTTAGTATCAATCCAATCCAATGAAGTGTTTTGACTAACAATGGCCAGTGAAATACAACGAAAGAATAAATTCTTACATTGAATTTTACTTCTCAAATGAGGTTAATGAAGTCTAAAGGAACCACCACTCTTCTTAAGATTCAATCTCATAAGAAGAAGTGTCAAAAACTATAATCCGACTACATTCAGCCCATTCACACTTTATATAATTCATTCATTAAAATCATTCCGTGGGAGAGCGCTTGCGTTGTGTTTTACAGAGTGAGTTAGGAAACCGGAGGCCCATACCCCAACCTCTTCCTCCATCCCCCTCCCCACTCCCCAAAGGCCGGCAACACACTTGTGAAGCGTCTGGTGTTGCGGGCGTATATGGGCGGCGGTAATCGCTTGCCATCAGGCGATACGTCTGCTCGTTTGCCACTATTCCATATTATTTTTATTAAAATCAGTTCAATAGTTTTATCGCTACGGTGGAACATACATACAAAGACTGCCAAGACTATAACTCTTAGTCTTGGCTTCGCCGGAGACAGGTCAATAGAAGACTTCTGCCTCTGAAGTTGCAAGTGTACATGGGATGGCAGCAGTCACTTTCCAACAGGGGACTTCAGTCTACTTGTTTGTTGGTACACTGCTCTCATTCCTAATTTTTGAAATAATTTAGAGATGGTACAAAAAAGAAAGCTTATGTAAGCGCCTTCTTGAATGCTCTTAGCAATGAGGTACATACAATACAAACTCGGTTCATTTTAAATAGTAGAAATTGAGTCATAACATTGTTAATAAACCATGGTATGACTCATAAAAATATAAAAATATTTTTATAGCCAGTATTTGAACATGTTCATCTTGGTCATGTCCAGATGTGGATCTTGTTGCTCCACTCAAACTGGAACTGGAAAAAATCTATAACTGGTGACGCTTTTTCAAAAATGAATGTATACATACATTGCCACTTGTTAGGATTGCTTATCAGTACAACACTTTATCATGTCCCTCCGAAGACATAGACGTTTTCTCAAATACACTTAAAAAGTTTAAATGTCTAATCAGCTCAAAGCTCGCTGGCATGTAGGTGTTTATATGTCAATACGTTTCCATGTTGATTATTTCTTTTTTTTTTTATCTGAATTGCTTTTTGGTCCTTAAGTATAGGTAGTTGTATTACAACAGGTCTCATTTGTCAATTTGTCAATTGCATATTTTAAAGTTTGTAAAGGTGATGATGGAGGTGTCAATGGGGGGATAATAATAACATTATGTACCCTATTTACACTTTTATTACATTTAAAATTTATTGTATTCCTATTTTTTATATTTGTTTGAACTTGCTTGTGCATGATGTGGTCTCCTATAAGTGAGGGAGCACATAACTTGTTATTCTACTAATTACATTTGTTTTGTTTTTGTGTATTCCTCGTTGTGAGATCCTTAAATAAATAAATAAATATACTAGCTTTTACACCCGGCTTTTTTATGTAAGTTATCGCTCTTGGGTAGTAACCTATGTGCTTCCGGAGGAATCAAAGTAAATCCATCTAAATTGATTCTGCCGTTTACCCATCAATACGTAATAGACTGTTGTGAAGTAACTTCCAAATTTATAATTTAAGTATAAATGGACGGTTAAGTACGCATATACAATTTTAATATTATATATGTTATTTCTGAACATACATAAATTAGGTATGTTAGTTCAAACGCAAATACTCTATAAATAAAATCCTAACATAACATAAAATATTCAAAGCTCTCGAATCATTAACGTGAAAGCAATGAAAGACGGGTACGCAAAATGAATAAGTCAAATGTTCGTTCATTCGTGAAGCTTTTTAATTCATACTCACATTATAAATTCGAAAGTAACTATGACTGTCTGGTATGCTTTTACAGCTAGCACAGCACCGGTTACAATGGAATTTGGTTTTGAGATACTATGATTCTTGAAGAAAGACTATAGGGTACTCTTAACTGCAATAACCTACATAAATATACGGCGATTAAGTCGCAGGCGAAACTTTGTAAAGTTTTATAAGCTCTAATGCTGACTTTTATATAAAATACTCTATTAAAAACTATTGAGTACTATAGGAATTTCTTTGATTACTACCATTTGATATAGTATATACCGTTTAAACCACTATGTGTGTTTTCTACTGCGCAGACTGTTATGTGTGGGATCCCTACTTGTGGTAACACTTCATTCGATCCACAGAGTGTTGATCTATCCGGGTATATTTTATGTCCATCAACAACCAATAGTGTCCCACTGCTGAGCTCGGGTGTCCTCTCCGGAGAAGGTTAAGGTCAACGTTCCCACGCTGGCCGAGTGCGGGTTGGGGTTGGCAAGACAAAGACGTTGTGGCTACGTACCTTGTCGTTGGATGTTTTTAAACCCAAAGACCTCCAACTAAGCTTTACGACTGTTTATCCTATGATAACAACCGGGACCGAGTGCTCAACGTGACCTTCGAATTACGGGGACGCCCATGGTATCATGCCACAAGCGGTCACTTATTAAGGTACTGACCGCGCCGTTACTGCTTACCCTCGGTGATTGTTTCTAATCACCGAGTGCAACTAGGCTATGAGCGCCTCTATTTTGTGTACATTTAATGAATGTAGCGAAGTAAATTATGTGCTACAACTACACACCGAAGCAGTCCATTATCAATAATATCGACTTGACCCGCAGCTGTATTTTAATATATATTTGTACATAGTATGATATATCGATGACTCCCTATATCCGTATGGGGGGAGAGGGGGTAGAACAGGGACATGACCTAATCTAACTGACTAATTTAATCTTCATATATCTCTCATTCGATTAGACTTCATAACATCATGTGTATTGAATATGAAAGCTATAATTCAATGTGATCAGCATTCAGCCGCGGTGCCACAACTCATTACGCAGAGATGTGCGGTATTCTTGGCACGTATCGGCTGTCGTGATATCGATAGGAGATTGCTCCTGCGATCTCTTTCCGAAATATACTATTAGCAAAGCACGTACAGCATAAAAACTGTCTTATGCCTAAGTAATCTACACTAATATTATAAAGAGGAAAGATTTGTATTTTTGTATGTAACGAATAAACTCAAAAAGTACTGGACCGATTTTAAAAATTCTTTCACCATTCGAAAGCTACATTATCCACGAGTAACATAGGCTATATTTTATTTTGGAAAAAATAGGGTTCCGTAAAATATTTGCGCTTTTCAAGAAACAAGGTGTAAAAAATCAACCAGAAAAGTTACTTATTTTACGATTTACAATAATATAGCTTATACATCAGAATAACACGTAGGCTATAATTTATAAAGATACTAGCTTCGCCTCGCGACGTTGCCTGTGATTATTGTCGTAACGCGGGTAGCACCGCGGGGTTCAGCTAGTTATATATAAATACATTTCAATGATCCCTTTGATTTCACTTTACGTTTGCCAGTGATTGATGTGATTACAATACTACATAATAAATAATAAAAAAAAAAATTCGGACATCGGACATATAAAATTATTATTACTGAACTTTTGAAAAGAAAATTTAGTTACAAGAAATGTAAATACGATAACCGTTTATATTTTCGGATATCTTTACATGGTGTACTTTTAGATTTCGTTCTTAAATACACAACTTTGTGTAAATAATTTGTTCAACAAAAGACCCTAAATTAAATAGTTATGATATTCATTATAGATATAACCTTAAACTTTACTTTGTGAGTGTAATATATCTTCGCAGATAATTCATAAGTTATGACTTAATACGCGTTCGCTCTCGCAGATAATTCAATAATTGTGTAATATAACTTTTGTAATTTTTTTTTTTTTTTTTTTCTCATTCTGCCACTTGGCGATCTGTGTTGACACAATGAGCCAATCATTTGACATTTGTTGAATTCATTGGCTTGGAACGCAGAGAAAATCTGAGAATTCTCTTCAGACTCCCTAATCAAATCTCGCTTTCAGCGTGGGAACATCATGCCGCTTTAACCGGTCGTGCGATACACTGCCTGTACCCTGTAGTTTTGAGGCCAACTCATTGACGTGACTAGATATTCTGGTTTGATAGCTTTTACTGTACTCAGCAATCTCTTGTCTAACTGTCCTGATGTTTAAGTCCGCGTGTATGTGTCTGTTACTCACGTAATACGGTATATTTAACATGGCTCTTAGTGTTTTGCTTTGAAATCTTTCGAGGATTTCAATGTTACTATTGCTAGTAGTTCCCCACAATTGGATACCATATGTCCATATAGGTTTCAATATAGTTTTATAAATGATTACTTTGCTTTCATTTGACAGGCTTGACTTACGACCTATCAGCCAGTACATAGATCTCATTCTCATATCCAGCTGTTTCCGTTTTGTCCATATGTGTTTCCTCCAGGTTAGCCGGCGGTCTAGATGCATCCCTAGATATTTAGCGTCTTCAGCTTGAGGAATATCTTTGTCGTAGAGCTTTATGGAGGGGCAAGTAGGTTTTCTCAGGGTGAAGGTTACATGGACCGATTTGCTTTGGTTTGCCCTAATATGCCATCTGTCCAGCCACTCTTCTATCTTTAGAACGTGGGCTTGTAGTTTGGCTGATGCTACTACTGGGTTATCATGAACCGATAGTATGGCTGTGTCATCTGCATAAGTGGCTGTTATAGTATCCTCTTTTGTAGGCAGATCAGCAGTGTATAGGAGGTATAGGATAGGGCCCAATATACTTCCCTGTGGTACGCCAGAAAGGATTCTTTTTAAGGGTGCAGTTTCGATGTTGCATTTTACCATAAAGCATCTTTTGTCCAGGTATGATTTCAGTATTAGAAAAAACGAGTGAGGTAGTAGCTGTTTGATTTTAAACAGTAGCCCTTCATGCCACACTCTGTCAAAAGCTTGGCTGATGTCCAAAAATACGGCAGAGCAGAATTGCTTACACTCCAACGTTCGACTAATGGTGTCTGTTATACGATGGATCTGTTCGATGGTTCCATGTTTCTCCCGGAAGCCGAACTGGTGAGGCGGTATGACTGCTGATAAGTGTGCGCGCATCCTATTAAGTAATATCCTCTCCAGTAGTTTACCAAGTATACTGAGAAGGCTTATTGGTCTGTACGAGCAAGCTTCGTGTAGTGGTTTGCTCGGTTTAGGTATCATTATGACCTGCGCCATTTTCCATTGAGCGGGATAAGTTTGGAGTCTTATACAGGCATTAAAAATTGCTGTGATTTGGATTATGCCCTTTTGAGGGAGTTGTTTTAGTAGTAGCGCATCGATAAGGTCGTATCCTGGCGCTTTACCTTCCTGGAGCTTCAATATTTCTTTCCGCACTTCTCTGGGGCTAGCACTTTCTAGTGGGATGCACATTTGCAGTGGTGCTTCAAGATAGTCGTTTACCTTTTTGTCATGTTCAGGGTATTTGCTAGGTAGCGGCTGGAAAACAGATTGCAAGTGCTCTGCGTACACATGGGCCTTTTCAAGATCTGTTCTGGCCCACTTACCTTCAGAGGTTTTTATAGGTGGAATATGTGCTATAGGTCTCTTAAGCTTTTTTGTTATCTTCCATAGTGAGTAGTTAGTATCCACATATGGAGTCAAATTGATAAGTTGATTTTGCAGGCGTTCGTTGTTTGCTTGACAGATCATCTTCTTAAGATCCTCTGATGCCTTGTTGAAGGCTTTCTTATCTTGAGGGTATCTTGTAGAATGCCATATTTTTCGCAGTCTCCGTTTTTCGCATACTTTATTTTTTATTGTCTTGGAGTAAGACGAATTGCAAGCAATTTTAGGCTTTAGTAGGGGTGTCGAGTCATTGATGGCTTGGTGTATAAGTTTGCTTAACGACTCAATAGTTAACTCGATGTTGGCTAAACTATTTAATGGAGAGTTCAAGTTTATGGTTTTCGTCACAATAGCCTTATAATTATCCCAGTTGGTTTTATGGTTATAAAGTCGTCGAGGATACTCAATCTGCATAGCTTTGCATTGGACATTGATTATAACCGGTGTATGATCAGATGAAAGGTCAATACATTCCTCAATACTTATAAGACTTTGAGAAATATTTTTAATCATAAAGAAGTCCAACAAGTCTGGTAACTTATTGGTATCTGCTGGCCAATATGTGGGTGACCCGTGTGAAGCGCAGTGTAGGTTAAAATCTTTCATTGCTACATATAGCTGTCTGCCTCGTGTAGTAGTTAATCTGGAACCCCAAAATACATGTTTTGCGTTCCAATCACCACCGCAAATATATCTATTACCTAGTGTTTTGAAGAATGTTGTAAAATCATTCGTTGTGATAGTGTGCTTAGGTGGACAATATACTGCAGATAGTGTTATTTCAGCTTTGTCGTCTTGAATTCTAACCGCTGTAGCCTGTATCTTATCGGTTTGGTATTCCTCAAAAGGGTAATGTTTGAGGTTTTCTCTTACAAGTACTGCCGTTCCTCCATGCGAGTTACCTGACGGATGATTTGTACCATAAACATTGTAGTTATGTAGTCTGAAATTACTTTTTGATGTGAACCGCGTTTCCGAGATCAGTGCTACATCGACTCGTTCAGTTCTAAGAAATAACTCAAATTCTTGCCTGCGTTCTGTCAGTCCATTGGCGTTCCAGGTAACTATTCTTAAGTTTAGGGGTGTTTCATAAGACTTGTGACCAGCTGAATCATGGATCCATCATGTTGTCTAGCATAACATTCATTATGTTTTGAAATCGTTCAAACATTACATTCAGTACTTCAGAGAAGTTGCCTGGATCCTTAATGTCAGTTTGTGTTTTTGTTGCTTGAGCATATGTCAAGTTGGTTTTTGTTACCATGTCTTTTTTGTTTAGATAGCTATTATGTCTAATTGTTTTGTCTATTGGGTTATTGTAGGGCTGTTGTTGATCCCCCCAATGTATCCCTACGTTGTCGTCGTGGTGGGGCTTGCGTGGGTCAATGATCTCTGGGGCTGTGCCGGGTAGAGCTACTCATGCCGGATTGGCCCAGGGTGAGACTCCAGACTAAATGGGATCAACAACGACGGAGTCTGTTTTAAGACTGCCGAGATGGGCGTGACCCGTCGTGCTGCACTCCAAACGTCCCTCTGCTTTAGCAGAGGGCGTGATGCGTGCGTTCCAAGTCCGCTACGGATGGCGCGGTTGCCAGCTCCAGTGCGACTGTGGACGCACTGGAGCCGATGGAGACGGAGGCATTGGACACCCGCAAACGTGCAATCTCCGGGGACATTGGCGGCGACAGCGACACGCCCCTGGAGATGTTGCCGCCTAAAATTGGGAGCGGCATAAGAGGAAGGTCTCGCACCCCAGCCTCGGCCTCGTCAGGTTCCGCCTTTAGCAAGGCGGAATCCTATAAGAGGGCGAGGACTGATGGCGAGCTGCAGGCGGAGGAGGAAATGGCGGGTCTCCTGCATATCATCAGGGGGCCGGCGGATGGGGTTTTAGAGTCCCAATCGCCGGCCTCTCTGCAGGAGAGGGCGCAGGCGGCGGTGGCCATCATCCACAAGGTGGCCACCAAGTCCGTTAACCTGAAGGGCTCCTTTGTGAGAGCCCTGAAGGACTCCTCCTCCACCATTGCGGGGGTCGTGGAGACCCTAGCCGGAGACGTGGCCCGCCTCCAGACGGCCAACGACCGTTTGACGGGGCAGGTGGCTGAACTGAGCGCTCAGTTCGCCCAATTTCGGGCGGAGCGCCCGGAGCGAGGGGCCCCTGCCCCGTCGTCTTCATCGCGTAGTGCCCCCACCGAGCCCGAGGTCCCAGACGCATATCTGGGACAAATACTCGTGGCGGTGGGGCACCTGATCGACGGTCGGCTGGCTGGGCTGCTGTCGAGGCTGCCTCCGGCCCCTTCTGTTCGGCCGCCGCTTGCGGTACCGAAGCCGAAGGTCGCACCGGCGACGACCCCTCTTCCAGTGGTGGGGGGTCGGGTATCGTTCTCGGCGGCGGTATCAAGGCCGGCTCCTGCGGCTGCCCTAGGAGCACGTCAGGGCAAGGCTCCGGCCAAGTCTCAGGCCAAGGCTCCGGCCAAGGCTGCTGCGCCGAGGCCGGGGCCGAAAGCGGCGGTAAGGGCTGGAGCGGAGACTACTCCGCTCCCCACTCCAACGCCTGTGCCTCTGCCTGGACCCTCCACGTCTGCCCCCTCCAATGAGGGTTGGCAGGTAGTTGGAGGGTCCAAGAAGTCCCGCAAGCGGGCCAGAAAGGCTGCCCGTCAGGCAGCCTCTGGCCCGCAGGCGCCACCGGTGGCAGGGGCCACCCGCAAGAAGCCGCGGAAACTACAGATGCCGAAATCCGCGGCTGTGGTGGTGACCCTGTCACCGGAGGCGACAACCGGCGGGCTGTCTTACGCGGCCTTCTTCAAGAAGGCCCGGGACAGTCTCGCCGGAGAGTTTGAGACGGCAGGAGTCCGCCTGCGCCTCTCCCAGACGGGAGCTCGTATACTCGAGTTCCCTGGGGCTGATGGCGTAAAATCGGCGGACTCCGCTGCCGAGAAGCTGAGGGCTGCGTTTGCAGATACGGATGGTGTCAGGATCGCCAGGCCCACGAAATGCGCTGAGTTGCGCATCTCGGGCCTGGACGATTCGGTGACGGCCGAGGATGTCCGCGCTGTAGTTGCAGAGAAGACTGCATGCAGCGCGGACAAAGTCAGGGTCGGCACCATCCGCCCCGGTCCTGGGGGGCTTGGCGCTGTGTGGGTCAGTTGTCCCGTGGCGTCGGCCAGAGTACTGGGCGACGCCGGCCGGATCCTCATCGGTTTCGTGAGCGCCAGGGTTACAGTCCTGGCGGCGAGACCGATGAGGTGCTTCAAGTGCCTGGCCGCGGGACACACACGCGCCAAGTGCGCCAGTTGCTTTGACTGCAGCGGACTGTGTTTCCGCTGCGGTCGACCGGGGCACAAGGCGGCAGAATGCTCTGCCGCCCCTCACTGCCCCGTGTGTACGGCGGGCAACAAGCCCGCCAATCACCAGATGGGGCAGGGGGGCTGCAAGCCTCCCCGAGCTTCTCGGCAGACGTCGGGGGCTAGCCTGTCGACCCAGGCTGCCTCCGACGACGTTCGTGCGACCACGTCGTCGCCCATGGAGGAGGTTGTAGAGACGATCCAGTAAATGGATCAAGTCTCCAACCTCCTTGTCCAGACGAACCTCAACCACTGCGCCGCGGCGCAGGATCTCTTCCTGCAAACCATGGCGCAGTGGTCGATAGGTGTTGCCGTAGTCGCGGAGCCCTATTACGTCCCTCCCCGTCCAAACTGGATGGGTGACCGGGATGGCTCCGTGGCAGTCGTCGGCTCCTCGGCGGCTCGTTCCCCGCCCTTGTCGCTTAGAGACAAGGGCTCTGGATATGTGGCCGCCGAGTGGGGGGGAATAACCGTTTACGGTGTTTACTTCTCCCCCAATCGGAGTTTGAGCGACTTCGAGGTCTTCCTTAACAACTTGGAGACCTCGATGCGGCGACTAGCGTCTGGGCACGTCCTCGTGCTGGGGGACTTCAACGCAAAATCCATTGCGTGGGGTTCCCCAGCGACGGACGCCAGGGGCGATGCCGTTGTGGAGTGGGCGGCTTCGGTGGGCCTCTGTTTGCTGAACAGAGGCGCCACCAACACGTGCGTGCGACAGCAGGGGGGGTCGATAGTGGACCTTTCGTTCGCTACCCCTGCTGTTGCCGCACGAGTAAGGAACTGGTGTGTCCTGGATGAGGTTGAGACGCTCTCGGACCATTTATATATCCGATTTGAGCTCTCCCGGTCCCAGGACCCCAGTAGGGGTCACGTGGCGCGGCATTCCTCCCGCTTTCCGCGGTGGGCTGTTGCCAAGCTCAATAGGGACCTGCTAGAGGAGGCGGCCATCGTTCAGTCATGGCTGTCTCCGCGGGCCCCGGCCGAGGAGGTCGACATGGGGGCTGGCCGCTTTCGCTCTGCGATTACGCAGATCTGCGATGCGGCCATGCCCCGCGTTCGGGGTTGTCGACCTTCACGGAACGGGGTCTACTGGTGGTCCCAGGAGTTGGCGGACCTCCGTGCGGCCTGTACTCGTGCCCGGAGGTCCTACACCCGATGCCGGCGGCGACGCCACCGCGTAGACGGGGAAGAGGGCCGGCTTCATGAGGAGTACCGCGAAGCGCGGAAAACTCTGAAGCTGGCCATTTGCCGCGCCAAAGAGGCAAAAAGAAAGGAGATGCTGGAGAGTCTCGATCGTGACCCCTGGGGTCGCCCATATCGTGCGGTGCGACAAAAGCTCCGCACGGCGGGCCCCCCCTTACCGAGACTCTCCAGCCCAGCTTCCTGCAGCAGGTGGTCGAGGGCCTTTTCCCGCAGCGGGCGGAGCACACGCCCCCGTCGATGGCCTATTCAGTGGCCAGAGACGACGGGGGCAGAGAGGATGATATTCCGCCCGTTAGGGAATCGGAGGTAGGGGCGGCTGTTCTAAGGATTAGGTCCAAGAACACCGCCCCCGGGCCGGACGGGGTACCCCCCCGAGTGATGGCCCGAGCCCTCGACCATATGTCGGACCGCCTCAGGGAGGTTTTGAACGCCAGCCTGGCGTCCGGACGCTTCCCTGAGTGCTGGAAATGTGGGAAGCTGGTCCTGTTGCCGAAGCCGGGACGGCCAGCCGATTCGGTCGCGGCCTATAGGCCCATCGTGTTGCTGGACGAGGCGGGCAAATTGTTCGAGAGGATTCTCTCTGCCCGCATCGTCCAGCATCTCAGCGAGGTGGGGCCCGACCTGTCGGACGCCCAATTCGGGTTCCGAGAGGGGCGTTCGACGGTCGATGCCGTGATGCGCCTTAGGGCCGTGACCGAAGAGGCGGTTGGCTGTGGCGGCGTGGTGTTGGCGGTGTCCTTGGACATCGCCAACGCCTTTAATAGTCTGCCATTCAGCTGCATCAGGGAAGCACTCCAGTATCATGGGGTGCCAGAGTACCTGAGGCGGCTGGTGGCAGACTATTTGGAGGAGCGTACCGTCGTGTACGAGGATCGAGATGGCGTCTTGAGACGGCGACCCATGTCGTGCGGCGTTCCACAGGGGTCTGTCCTCGGACCACTCCTGTGGAACGTGGGGTACGACTGGGTCCTTCGAAGTCGTCTGCCCCCCGGGCTGGGCGTAATTTGTTACGCCGATGACACTTTGGTCACAGCTCGGGGGGCCAATTTCCAAGAGGCGGCGCGCCTGGCCACCAGGGGTGTATCTCTGGTGGTTGGGCGCATAGAGGCGCTGGGCTTACGGGTGGCCCTTGACAAGACGGAGGCCCTGCTTTTCCATGGGCCCCGTCGTGGTCCACCCCCCGGCGCCTCAATCGAAGTCAACTCGGTCCTCGTACCGGTTCGGGCCCAGATGAGGTATCTGGGCCTGATCCTCGACGGTAGGTGGCTCTTCGACGAGCACTTCCGACAGCTTTGTCCAAAGCTGGTCGACGCTGCCTCCGCCCTTGGGCGTCTTTTGCCCAACTTGGGTGGACGTCGCAACAAGGAACCTCTTCACGGGGGTGGTCCGGTCGATGGCCCTATATGGGTCACCGGTGTGGGTCCCGGCTCTGACCGCCCAGAATAAGGCACGCCTTTGGCGGCCTCAGAGGGTATTGGCGGTCAGAGCCATACGCGGATACCGCACCGTGTCGACGGAGGCGGCGTGCGCCTTGGCCGGAACACCCCCGTGGGATTTGGAGGCGGAAGTGCTCGCCGAAGTTTATCGGCGAGCGGCTGAATATCGGGCGGAGTACGGGTATCGTGCTCCGCCCGAAGAGGTACGCGAATGGCGTGAAGCCGCTCGCCGAGCCACGATGGCTCGTTGGTCTTCCCGGCTGGAGGCTCCACGTGCTGGCTTTGCCACCGTGGAGGCGCTCCAGCCGGTCATCCTCGAGTGGGCAGGGCGGCAGCACGGGACCCTTTCCTTCCGGCTGACGCAGGTGCTTTCCGGGCACGGTTGCTTCGGAAAGTACCTGCACTCGGTCGCTAGGAGGGAATTGAGTCCCGCCTGCCACCACTGCGACTGCAGTGAGGACTCGGCCCAGCATACGCTGGAGTTCTGCCCCGCCTGGGCGGAGCAGCGCCGGGCCCTCACTGCAGCTATTGGAGGAGATCTGTCGCTACCGGCCGTCGTACTATCCATGGCCGGTAGCGACAGCAGTTTTACCGCGGTCGCGACCTTCTGCGAGGAAGTAATCTCGCGGAAGGAGGCGGCGGAGAAGGCCCGAGAGGACGATCTCCACTCGGACCCGATCCGCCGCCGGCGAACCGGGCGGCGGAGGCGCGCCCATCTGCGCCTCATGCCGCCCTGAGTGTGGCCGCGGATGGACGGGATGGGTTTTCCCGTCCATCCGCTTTAGTGGCCAGCCGCGAAGGGGCGACGTACGCGTGTGCCGTGCGTCGCCTAAATTGAGATTTTTTTTTTTACTTGGAGAAGGTGCCCGCTTCAGTGCGGGCAGGCGCTGGGAGGGGTCCGGTTTGCGTTAATAACAGCGATCCCGGACCCCTCCCTTCTCAGGCGCAGAGTTGGCACACCGTGTGGTTTTAGTCGGTTCGATTCCGACACACCGCCCCGCCGCAAACCCCGGCGGGGTGACGGCCCGAGGGGGTTTCCACAAGTAAAAAAAAAAAAAAAAAAAGAAAAGGGCTGTTGTTGATATTTTTCTTCTGATTTATTTTTCCTTTCTGTTTTGTTTTTTGTTATTAAATTCTTATATTGTTTGTATTTAGTGCAACCTTTATAACTTGCTGGGTGTTTTTCTTGACAATTGGCGCACGTTGCCTCAGTATCTGGTTTTTATAAACAACTTGTTGTGGGATGGTCTTCGCCGCATTTTACGCATCTAAAGGGTCTGTTACATTGGTTTTTAGCGTGTCCAAATCTCTGGCATCTCTTGCACTGTAGGATATCCAGCTTTTTATACGGCGCCTCAAATGTAATTTTAGTGTGGTTTAATTTGTTGATTTTGAAAATATCCTTATTGTTATGTTTTGGCTCAAAGTCCACGTAAAATAGTGGCATCGGTTGTTTTGAACTTCTATGTCTTATATTTGTAATGTGTCTGACTTCGTGTCCCAGTTCGGAAAGCTCATCCTTTATCAGTTCAGTGTCTTCCGAACAATGGAGACCACGTAACACTACACGATAGGCCCTCTCGCTTTTTAGTTTGTAAGTATAGTGGCTAATATCCTTCTCAATAAAATTAGCTCTAATGGTTTTGTACGTGTCTATATCCAGTGGCATTACCTTTACTATGTGACCTGATCTTAAAGTTGTCATTGTATATTTGTCAATGTCTGTTATTGTAGAAAGGAGTTCCTTTAATTTTTTTATGTCTAAGACTCCTGTTACAAATATGGGTTCTGGTTTCGGAGGTTTAGGCTCTCTGTTCTGCTTAGGTGGCTCATTGCTGTCTTCAGTTTCCAATATTTGGAATCTATTTTGTGTTGTCACAGTATATGCTGTTTTAATTAATTTGCTTTTGTTCGCTGTCTCAGGGCTCAGTTCTGCTTTCCTTTTAACAGGTGCCTGATCATTTTGCCATGCTTTATTAAACTGCTCGTTGTTTTCGCCAGGTGTCAAGCTTTTTGAAATCGAATTTGCATTGTTGGCATTTTGCATTGAGATTTCAGCTGTTAGGTTTTCAAGTGAGTGACTTCAAGTGAGTGGGGGGTGACGCCCTTTCCTCCAAGAAGGCTAATTTCAACGACGTTTGCCAGATCCGCCGAGGTTGGCGCTCGAGACTGATTTCCCATCAGCCATGCATTCTATTGGCACGTCTCCCACCGTAGAATTGGGGTAATTGTTTTATGGAGGTTGTCTTCCTCTTTGTCCAGACAATTAAGCCAAGACTCCCGATTGCTGGCTAGCAGTTGCGAGTGTGAGTATTCATTTCCTAATATCCACATTTGACCGGCTTGTTAGGCCAGTATTGTCGGGTTATTTAACCGCCGCCCGAGGCTCGGCGTTAGGGTTCGTTTCGCACCACCCGGGGGGCACGTGTAGGGTAATGGTTAGGTGATTTCCTACGGACGCGAACCACTTCACCCCCCTAATATAATATAAACTTTTGTAATAGAAAAGTTTTAGGGGCGCGAAAGGGTTAGATATTAATAAAACTTCAATCAGAGCTTTAGAGTCACGACCGTTCGACCTGAAGAAGACGAATAAAAATCACCTTGAGAAGGTCTTTTTAACAGTTTATCAAAGAAGATGAGGTTCTCGGCGCGGCTTTTTGTGGCGTCATCAAACTATATGTAGAAAAAATATTAGCTCTTAAAGCTATAGTAGTTGCTGTCATTAGGTTCGTTGCCTAATTAACTATTTCGGCCCTCTCATTAGTGGTACTTGAAATTACTTAATAGCTATTCCATTCTCATAAGCTAACAACTTAGTTAATAAATAAATAATAAATATTTCGGACATCTTACACACAACGCCACCTAGACCCAAGCTAGGCAGAGCTTGTGTTATGGGTAGATACTAGACAATTGATATAAATACATATATACTTTTTTTTTGTAAATACATACATATTATACATAGAAAACACCCAAACTCCGAAATAAATATTTGTAGATCATATAAACATTTGGTCCAACCTGGAAATCGAACCTGAGACTTCAAGAACATCAATCGCTTATGCTACCACTGCGCCACAGAGGCAGTCATTCAGTTATACACTTCGGCAAACTTGTTAAAGAAAGACTCAATAATTATACAAAATTTCAGTTGCAGTCTGTTTCTTCTATTTGAAAATTGTGGTTACATGATAAATACCTCCAACTTCTCTAAAATTGATGTTATTGATTAATAGTAAAGTAATTAAAGTTTTAAAAATGTACTAGCAACCCGCCCCGGCTCTCACGGGCTCTTTACGGAAAATCCTACTACTATTATAAAGGCGAAAGTTTGTAAGTATGGATGTATGTATGTATGGATGTTTGTTACTCTTTCACGTAAAAACTACTGAATGGATTTGAATGAAACTTTACCACAATATAGCTTATACATCAGAATAACACATAGGCTACTATTTATAAAGATATAGCTTCGCCTCGCGGCGTTGCCCGCAGTTATCATCGTACCGCGGGTAGCACCGCGGGGTTCAGCTAGTATTATAATAAATCTTTATTGGAACACAAATGGATTACAAGACACTGCACAGCCCTGACTCCCAAAGTAGTGCTGCTGCTGCGCTAGCTGTGTGTTGGGATTCAGTTCCTATTCACAGGCAAAAAGAACATGCAGTGGTTACAATGGTAGACAGTAGTTAACCAAGTGTAAGATTGTATACTTAGATATTATATGTTTGTGTGTGAGTGTGTGATGAAGTATGATTTACAGATATTTGAGGCTATGTGTTAAGATTTGTGCGTAGTGATGATATGTGTGATGATAATATAGCCTATTTTACTCCAAAAATATGCATGCGATATGTCTTAAAATATTTAGGATTTATTTAAATTGAAACCTCCCAGGTGGTTTTATTTTATCCAAGCCAATGTACATAACAACTTAACAAATAATATACCTAAACCTTCCTCAAGAAGCCCTCTCTATTGGTGAAAACCACATGAAACTCCGTGCAGCAGTTTTTGAGTTCATCGCGAAGAGACAGACAGACACAGCAGAGGACTTTGTTTTATAATATGACTGTGTGAGTGAATGATAAAGAAGGAGTATCACCAACTCTATTCATTCCATGGGAGTTGTAAGAGACGACTAATGGAGCAAACTATCAGGACAACATCAATACGAAGAGAAGGAAAACTTCAAACAAACCCTGTACTCACCGGTCTAGACAGCGTTGTACAGTAGGTCAATTCGTCCTTTCTCTGAAAAGGCATACCTATGTCCAGCGGAGAACTTTTAAAAGCTGTTAATCTACGTATAAAGGTATTACTAAAATTATAGTTTGCAATATGTGAGTTTTATTACGTCTCTATCTGTCCCTTTGGGAACGTAGGTCGTGTGTATATGTGTCTATCTAGACACCAGAGTACCTAATAAGGTACATTTGTATCCAGTAACATGTATCATTTGAGTATACTAAGGCGGGTTCAGTAAAGAAGAGCCTACGAGGGAGTGATGATGGAACCCTAATGTCCACATACACTTTTACTAATGTTCTTATAATTCGTACATAGTTTTAAAACATATCTGTTTCTATATAACTAGTAGTTGTAAAGAAAGTTTATTTCATTTAAGTCCTTCTTGTAAAAATTGCTTTTGCCTCTGTATTTGCTTTCGTAAAATATACCTCGCGGTCTTTTCGGACTGATATTAAGGTAAACTCGAAAATGTAGGTATGTAAACTTTATTAATACAGAAGTTTATAGATACAGAAGGTTCAAAACACCCGCAACACCAGAGGCGTTACAAGTACGCTGCCGGTTAAGAAGGAGTCCCCTTTTCTGAAGATTTTAAGGTCGTTTTGGTCCGGGAACACCGCAGGCGACAGTTCATTCCACAGTTTTGTTGTGTGAGGCAGAAAGTTTCGGGAAAAGCGCACAGTTGTGGACTGCCAACCATCTAGATGATAGGAATGGAATTTCTGTCGCGTAGGACGATGGCGAAAAGAGGCGGAAGTTTAAGGTCTTCATTGTCAAGGTCAAAGGTTGAAATAAACACGAATAAATCTTCCAAACGTGTTACTAAAGTCGCAGTCGAATCGATTCTGATACACCGCAAACCTCGACAATAAACAAATGTTTTTTTCGGACAACTGACACACAACGTCATCTAGCTTCAAACTGAGCAGAGCTCGTACTATGACAGCTAGATTGACTGATAGAAAACTATATACATATAATACATAGAAAATACCCAAACTCCAAAGCAAATATTTACAGATCATACAAACATTTGAAAAAAACACTTCGAAAAATCAGTCACACGCTACCACTACGCCACGGAGACAACGGCGATAAGATTGTAACAGCATATTTTCTTTAGAAGTGGAGGTATCCATGAACGGTAGTGGCAGTGGTGACTTTTTATCAGGTGATTTGTCTTCTGACCAACATTGAGTAATATCTCAAAACCTCTTTTGTAAGGAGAGTCCTTTATTTTCTTTAATTTTTCTTGTTCGGAAATCCCCTCGGAAATGGCATGTCGGTGTAAGGAGAGCCCTACGTTTAGCAGTGGCTATTACTCGGTATGTTCGAAGGTAACTGCTGTTCCTAGTATACAGGAGATACAGAAGTGAGGAAAGATTGGCAACGGCTTTAAACAAAATTGTTGCCTGTAAAGTCAGTTTACGGACGATAGTTTAAAGTGACAACGTCATAACAAAACATTGATAAAATGATTGCATACTTTTATGAACAGAATTTAATAATTTTTATTGAATTATCACTATTTTGTATGGATACAAAGAAGGAGTGAAATGAAATCTAGAGATAGATACGGCGCAAGTGTACAATGAACGTAACGGGACCATGGGCGTTACGGGACAATAAGTCATCCTTTTTCGTGTGTGCAACTAGCGTTCATCGATTTATTAGATGTTGTCACGTCAAAAACATTTAAGATCAGTAAAGAATTGTAGGGGCAACTGAGATATTCTAAATTCCTCTCAATATTTTGATAAAATCGTATTTGAATACGTTCATTTTAATTCAGAATTAACACAAAATGACTTTTATTTACATTTATAGAAGGCAGGTTCTAAGAATTTGTCATTTGACTAGTCAATCAGATGTCTTATTCAATCAGTGATTTTTTGAATAAATTCTACGAATTAATTTGCTAAAAGGTATTCTAAAGAGATTTACCTAAGCCGTAAGACAAAGAAAAATAACATTCATATTTTTAGTTAACATCTATCTACGAATCTCATGAAAGCTATCATTTTTCATTTCAAACAGCCGTACTAAAGAGACATTTATGAGACACGGAACAGAATTAGGCCATTTTAATATTTTTATAAATGTTGTCATTTATCTCGTTTCATGGCAAATATCGAAGACTTTGTGTTTCGTGTTCTTGTTAAAGTTTTCTATTAAGAATTGTTTTAATTCTAAATGAGAAAAAGTAAGCAATTTAAATACAGCAGTAATTTAATAACGTTTAAATGGAAACAGGCACAATATCCTCTGGCAATGAAAACCGTTCAAGAATTTTGTGAAAGAGAATTATTTTCGTTTAGATCGCAAACTAACATTTAGAAATGTTAATGTTTAAATTTTGTATTTTTATTTAATACTTGTATTACTAAACTAATTAGTAAATCATTTGTTTCTTAGGTTTGATTTTCAACTAGATGCGCTCCGCGGGTTTTGTTGCTTTTGAATGTTTACTTTTTCTTTGGTTTTAGTTTTTTTTCTGAAATAAACGTACCTTAGTTTCTCCATATAGCATGAGTTATCAGACAGTGAAAGTCAAATCAGTCCAGATGTTCCAAAGATACAGTCGAATTGAGAACCTCCTCCTTTTTTGAAGTCGGTTAAAAATAGTTCGAACTTGTCCTTCATTATTTGACCAATACCCCGAAATTGCGTTTGCGAGATGGCGCTACTGTCACGCACGTTCCCAATACCACTATACCATCTATCTAGTCAAACGAAACAACAAACATGGATCAGGAAATAAGTTTATATGTAGATGTTAATGGAAAATGCTGTAACTAACAGACAGACAAAAATTTAGAAAAGTGTTGCTTGATGCATATGCACCTATGGGTTTATTTATTACTAGCAGAGTCCCACGCATATTGTTGTACCCTTACAACCGCGGGGTAAAGTTAGTCTAAAGAAAAGTGACCTAAGTTACTCCTTATTATATCAGCTATCTACCAGTGAAAGTCTCGTCAAAATCGGTAACGTCAAGATTAGCCGGAACAAACAGACAGACAGACAAAACTTGAAAAAATAAATATTTTGGTAAATGTTCTATGTATACATACAAAGACATGTAGTAAAAAGTGATTATATTAATATTACAAACAGACACTCCAATTTTATTTATTTGTATGTGCCCGCTACTTCGTACACGTGACATTTTGAATTTCAAGTTAAATTTCATTTTTTACCGTCTAAACCTTCCTTGGACTTCTAAACATTTAAAAAATAAAATCAACAAACGAAGATGGACTTTCATACAAACTGCCATCCCCCGTTTTCATCCAAAAAGGGGGTTGATTTCTAAAGATACGTTATTAGTGAGGTGTACTAATTAAAACACTATATATAGAGGTACATTTTAAATTTAAAATTTCTTACTTCAACTTTCAACCCCCGTTTTACCCCCTTAGGGGAGGAGTTTCGTAAAATCTGTTCTTACAGGATGTCTACACCCTTGTCATAGTTTCTGAGAATTCGTGATTAATCAGTGAGTGGTATTTCGCTTTTATATGTAGGTACAGATTACCTAATTATAATGACAGCGTTACGTAAAAAGGCTTATAGTTAAAGTTTATTTAGAATTTGACTGTGATGTAAAACCTAATTCTGATTATTTTTCTAGAACTATCATAAATCTGAATGACGCTTCAGTAATACATATAAAAATCCAAACAATGTATTTTCATTTAACTTATGACGACATAAATGGCAATACCCCCTGTTCTTATCCCCGTTTGGAAAAAATAACAAACAGAAATATTCTTTATTAAGAAAGCAATGTTACAGTACTTACCTTTGAACGCCATTTATAATAAAATCTTTTTCATAGCCTTGCCCTAAATAGATTTGAGTTGAGTTTCAGTCTATTATAAAATAATAAATAAATATTTCGGACATCTAACACACAACGCCATCTAGTCCCAAGCTAAGCAGAGCTTGTGTTATTGGTACTAGACAACTGATATAAATAATTATATACTTTTTTTGTAAATACATACATAATATACATAGAAAACACCTAAACTCCGAAACAAATATTTGTAGATCATACAAACATTTGGTCCGACCCATGAATCGAACCCGAGACCTCAAGAACAGCAGTCGCATACACTACCACTGCGCCACAGAGACAGTCAATAACTACGATTGTTAACGTGGTTCGGTCTCACAACCAAAGTACTATCCAATATCAAAGGTTTTTAGACAGACTATTGTCGCACTTTTTAAGGTTTCAACTACCTGTAACGTTTGACACCATACTTCATCTCTCATCCATAGACTGACTTGACTGAGATTGCTAAACTTACCACCATACTCGATTACCACTTAGCCAGAAAGAAAGCGCTGTTTCACACCGATTTTCCGTGAGACCGTCGTATCTATTCGGTCGAGCCGGCCCATTCATGCCGAAGCGTCACTTTTAGTGTGGTAGAGCCACAATGAGTTAGTGTCATTAAACTTTTAGGTTTGTAACGTATTGCATCAATAGCTTTTCATAGTCTACTGCAGGACGTAAGCCTCTCCTTCAAAAGGTGGTTAGGGCCTACGACTGTACTGTACGACCCTGGCCAGACGGGTTGGTATAGGGTTTATTTTAAGTTTTCCTTCTTTTTGCATCGATGTTGTCCTGCTTAGTTTGTTTCCTTAGTCTCATTTTACGATATCCTATTATCTATTTCTCGCAATAAAATGCAATATTATATATATATATTGCATTTTATTGCGAGAAAAAAAAGTGTTTAGTAAAGTGGCTTATATTATCTGCATTGTTTTGTCTATGATATCTGTAGGCATTTATTAGTGATAACTTCCCTGTCTATTCTCGTTCACTCTCTGGCTGTTATCTTCCGGTGTGTAGCATTTATATAAGAACGACATCTTTTTTAAAATAATTTGTTTTGTAATTGTTTGTCTTTATTTTAATGCTAAGTACGCTCTTTAGAGTGACATTGTAAACTACCAGTAATAGTTTTAGGTTCTCATATAAGCGAATAATGTATTATTTTTGAGAAATAAACGTTCTTAAACCGTATTTAAGGGCCTTTTGCTCCAGTGGTTAGTAACCTACACTGCTAAGCTGAAAGTCGTGGATTCGGTTCCCATCCAGGACATTTAATTATGTAATGAACATGATCATATGCTGCGTATCTGGATGTTATTTATTTCATCATCATCATATCGCAGTCCACTGCTGGACGTAGGCCTCACCAATTGCACGCCATTTAGTTCGATCTTCGGATTATTTACTTTTATCTAAAATATGTTTCTATTTAGATATATAATATATTCCTAGGTACATGATATGTGTGTAATTATTAATTCATAATATTTATATTTAAAACCCTTATTCCCACAGAGTTTGTAACACTTTTGGGTTACGTAAGAAATGAGAGTTACGTTTCTTTTGAGCGGAGTGTGGAGACTAATAATCAAAAAGCTCGGTTTGTGGTGTAGCCCTAAATACAGCCTGCTTTGTTTTTCGAGATGAGATCATACAAATAAAACCCTTATTGACGACTTTATACAATAAAATACTGTAAGTCGTGATGTATAAAGTTTAGTTTTGTATTATTTGAATATTTCAATTAAATAGAAACACATAGATTGTACTAAAGATAATCCTGAAAACCTGATAACAATATGTCATTGAATTGATTGGTTCCATACATTCATTAATAACTAGACCCACTCCGTATCTCCAAGCGGCGGGGTGCGGTACTCAACCCCGTCGGAGTGGGGGAGGCGTGGTGGCACGGGGCGCGAGGTGAGGACAGCGGGGGTAGGCGTGGCTGGTCGATATCAGAGCTACCACCGCGCTGAAAAACTTTGTTGATATGTAAATACTGAGTAATGTTTTAACAAGGTTATAAAAGTTACGAAATTTGTCGAAATTAAATAGTAGAATTGTAATTTTGACATACAAACTTAGATTGTAAAGCCGTCTTTGGTATTTATGATAATTTAAAGTATAAAATTATATACAGACACAAAAAGTAAAGAAAAGCAAGTCAACTATTATTTGTTTCATGAGAGTATACTAATTATGAAATAGTCACTGATAGAAACAGCAAAATTTTAAAAAATGACTAAAATAATAATAAATATATATATATGTACCTATACAACATCAAAAACCCATAACGTCCCACTGCAGAGCTCGGGTCACAGCACAGGAGAGAGTTAAGGCTATATGTCCCTACGCTGGCCAAGTGCGGATTGGGGACTGTATATTTGTACAAAAACACTACAATTTATATAAACAAGGGTTAACAATAACGAGAAATATCGGAAACTAAAACAGTTTATAAAAACTTCAACTTGCTACCCGTTTTAATTCTTAATAATATTTTGTGGTCGGCGACTAGTTCAACTGATTTTCGCTGGTCATTTTTTCCACGGAGTGAATAGCATCGGACCTTCGCAGCCCTGGAGGCGAACTGTATTCGAAAATTCAACTAGTTGTCAGTATATTTGAATGCACTGACTTCCCAATCGTCGGGGCTGCTATTGAGAATTTCGTGTAGAAAAACCCAATTTCAGTTTTCGGCTTGACCTATGGTAACCGCTAAACTAACGATGCAGTCTATAACGAAAGGTGAATGTGCGATTCACACACGATAGAAGTAAAACTTCAGTAAATGTACAAAAGAATGAGATGAATATATATAACAAGGGTAGGATAATTAGAAAGTATACTAGTATTTCTTTAAAAATAAAAGTATTTTGATTAATTTATACATACACACCGACATTTGCTCTCTCGCTCTGGCTCACTAATTACAGGCGACTTTTTGTATTTGTGTCTCTTACCTGTCGTTTTTGCCGTTGCATCCTGTTTGAAATCACAATGATTCTAAAGAAGTTTCACTTCAATATTATTTTTAAGAAAAATGTCTATAATAGTTTAAACAAGTACATCAAAAATTTTTCGATAATTCTTTAATAAGCTCTGCACGGAATATCTTCTACAAAATAGCTTAATATTTTTAACTCTTTATTCCCCCTCCCAGTGACTAAATACCATAAAAAATAACAGTAGCGCACCATGAATATTGATGACTTTTTCCATCTATCCTACTTTCAAAATTGTAAAAGCATTTTGACCTTCAGTTAGTTATATAATAAAATCGTTGGGGTCACAGGCCTGTGTGTGATCGCTTCGAGCTATGTATGAAACGTTAGGCATTTCGTACCAATTCAAAACGTTACGTGATCGTGTTTATTCTCAACTAGCTGAGTCCCGCGATGTTACCTGCCGTTATTCTTATACCTTTACAACCGCGGGTAACGCCGCGAGGCAAAGTTAGTCTAAAATAAAGTAACCTTAGTTACTCTTTATTACATCAGCTATCTGCCAGTGAAAGTCCCATCAAAATCGGTCCATCCGTTTCGAGACGGAAAAAAATGTCTTTTTCTTTTGGTGTACGTACTTATGCATTTAGCAAAAAGCGATTATATTATTATTACAAAGAGACACTCCAATTTGATTTATTTGTGTAGATATAGATAATAGTAATCTGACATACATGATCTTAAGCTGCAAAACAAAGCGCCAAACCTGTCTATACAAATATTCTGTCTGTTTATTGCGACTCCGGTAACTCCGAAACGGCTGCACCGATTTTAAAGTGACTTTTACTGTCAGGTAATTAGCATTATAATTAAAAACTTAGGCTATATTTGATTTAGAAAAAGCTTTTAGGAAAATAATTAGTACAAAATTGAAAAAATATTCGATTGAAAGCAACGAAATCCGCGAATAATACCGCGGGGCGTAGCTAGTATGTCACGAAATACAAACTTATGAGTGATAATTTATAAAAGAAGGAATAGTTGAAAGTTAGAAAGTACGAATAACGAATAATAAAAGTCTCTAATTTAATAAAGAAAAAAAAAAAAAAAATTCTGTTCAAGATAACCATTAAAATGGATGTTTCAGCAACAACAAACAGCATAAAGCTGTTTCTGGACCATAAAAGTAATTTTCAGTCGTTCATCTCGACTCATTTCGTCACCACATTTCAAGGAGAAAAACAAATTTAGGAATAAAATTACTTTCGTCGGCTGTTTTGTGTTTAATTTACAATTTGAGAACCCAAAGGGAACATAATCAACCAAGTTTTCGAATTTACTTTATTACGAGTATTACTTGCCAGCCGTACTCTGCTTTGTTGTGCCACATTTCGGTTCTATTGCGAAGTTAAAAGTTAATAATAAATTCATATCCATAACAATTACAAATATTCAAAAGTGACTCTATCTTTACACTTTTTTTTTATTATATAGCGGGCAAACGAGCAGACGTATCGCCTGATGGTAAGCGATTACCGCCGCCCTTGGACACCCGCAACACCAGAGGCGTTACAAGTACGTTGCCGGCCTTTTAGGAAGAAGTACGCTCTTTTCTTGAAGGTACTTGCTCGGCTAAACCGCTGCATCGATTTTAATTAAATTTGGTATGGAGATACTTTGATTCTTAAGGAAGGACATGGCTACTCTTTACTACCATAACCGATAGGCGGGTGAAACCGCGGACAAAACCAAACAATATGATAATATCTATTGTGCACCAAGTTTAAATAAATAAATATACAACTAACCTCAATAACTATGTTAGTACAGTTGATTGGTATAACTAATTAACTCAGCTGACCGCAATGATATTCAGCAGAGGAAAAGGGCTACCACACATCCTTTGCAGCAATGAAGCTGCTCACATTCGCCTAATATCAACCGTAAACCGTCATAAAACTGATACGAGACATGGTTAACAAACAATCTCTTTGAACATCTTGTCTAAATTTGAACTTAATCGTTTACGGAACAAATTAATTCAATATTTACCTTCGCGCTATCTCATCTTTATACAGCTGGTTATGCAGGTGCTGCTGCTGCTGCTTCTGCGGAAAGCCTCAAACGGCGTAAATATCAAAATCTAATAGGTAATTATATCTTTGAAGTAGTCAGTACTACAGTGGCCCACCAGGCATGATCACCTCGCCTGGTCGGTGGATCCTCCCTTTGTGTCGAAGGAACATAGCACCCGTTCCCCCACATATATAAAAAAAACTCACCAAACGCCGAAACTGAACATTTTATGTATGCACTAACTAACTATAATTTGAGTCTCTTTTCAATCATGCTTAGATTAATAGGAATTAATCTAAGCGTTATGAAACCAGGCTATCTTAGGCACGCCAGCAAAACACACATTAAAAAAGGGAAAATCGGTTATATAGTTTTGGAGTTAATTGGAAGAACACGAGAATTATATATAACAGATATACATATAGATTGTTACTTATGTCAGTGTACAACCGCCATATTTAACATTGGCCGTAGAAATATGGCCAATAGCCTTGCACTTGAACTTACAGTCACTTCTCACGAATATAAATTTGTAAGTAATATTTAAGTCTGCTTCTAGTGGGTTGGTAGTCGAGTTTCTCACTATTATACGTTCGTAGACCTCATATCTAACGCCAAGAGTTGTCTTTTATTAATCCTTAGTAAAAAATTGCACAAGTAAAAATCTCATAAAACTGTTTTTGCACATTCATCAAGAGGTCGAAACTCGAAACAGGTTGCTTGCAAATGGCTAACTATTTGACGAAATTATGAATTTACTTAAAAGTGCTAGGTGTATAACCAATCCTTTTTTTTATACACAGTAGTCTGGAATGCTCACATATCTAGTCATAATCGAAACCTTTCAATGTAATGGCAAACAAGATAAGATTATAATAAAAAGTAAAGGCTTTTTTACTTATGGCCCTGTCAAAAAGACTCACCTGATGGAAAGTAAAAGCAGAATCCAAGAGTGGTGGTCACCATACTCATTGCGAACACAGACAATGCAGCAATTCAGCATGGTAACCCTCACTATGGCTATTTAGTTATGCTTCTACATCATTGGGCCTCCGGTCACGCACTCATCAACGAAACACGATAGCACGAACGCTGTCATTTTAGTTTGATCTTCTGTACGAGAATAGTACGGCCTTGGTCAGCGTGGCTGTACTACCTGACTTATTATTATCTTATACATATTATTCTAAATGGCATCTGCCGAGAATCTGAGCCATCTAAATTTTGACAGTAACCACAAAACTGCAACTTGAAGTTTTTCGTAACAGTTTGTTGCATAAACTACAGCCAACACAGACTAGAGATAAATAGGCTATTGACAATTAAAGCCCCATTTTGTCTAAGTAGTTTTCCAAGTAATATACTCGTAATATTGATATTGTCAAATAATTCATGTAGTAGACCAAAAAAAGAAGTCAATTAAAATGGACATACACACAGCTATCTGATCCTAAAATAGGCAGATTCTTTACTATGGTAACCAGACATGTTATAGATAAATTATCCCCCGAAACAGAGCAAATGATCGTCATGATAATTGTCGTTGATCACACAACATCCGTCCTGCCTCAGCAGTCAGGTTCATCTGACCAACACAAGAAAATATTCATTACTTTTCAGAAAACACTGACTATTTCAAAAATAGGTGGTTGAGACCAGCGACGATGTTGCTTCTATAGCCCGCTTTATGAATTTTCTAGTAGACTAACGGAACCAATCAAATATTTACTGACAAAGCTATGGGCACACAGTAAAGTCAAACGCATTACATCACGTAACTGTCGCAGATGGGTCACACTTACATCACTAATGTCAGAAGTGTTTAGTGTTTGAACATTAGTGTGTAATACCTGCACACATCGTAGTTTAACGCTTTTTGATGTCGCTTTATACGAGTATACATATATTACATTAACATAATGTTCAACTGGCCTTCACTGTGCATTGTTCTCACGAAATTTTGGGTTAAACGACTTTGTTGCGCCTTTTAAAACACTCTTCCTAGACATATGTATCTGAGGTATTTTATGGGGACAAAAAATTAATAGTTGTATTACAAGATAACCTGTAACGCTTTGTTTCCATTCAAAAGAGTATGGGTACGATTCGTCTATTGTTACCCTATTTGATAGACACATTATCGGTATACGTAATACCCGTTTTTAATAAAATTTACTGCACGTTTGGCCTAGTGATTAAAGCGGTCACCACGCCGTTTTCTACTGCGCCAAGTGTTGTCGGTTCAAATACTACATAAGACAACACTTTATGTGATCCACACAAAGGTTTTTCTGAGTCTGGGTTTTATTTGTGTCCGTTTCATGCATGTTTGTGGAGGGATAATACAACCTGTGTATTTCTAATGTGGAAGTATTCTTTAAAAACAAAATCCTCTCAAGTTTTAAATGAATAACATTGCTATTAAAACTCTCATAGATGAAAACCAGGAGGACCTACACCTAAGCAAGTAAAAGATTCGGAAATAAGTAGACGATCCTACCTACCTGATGGGTTACTAAGGTGGTAAAGGTGACCCTTCCTTCTCCTGATTACAGAAGAAGCACTCGAAAGTCAGCGATACACTCGTTAGATTACGAGAGTCAGGCGATATAGGAAGATCTCAGACCTGCGTTTGCCCATACCTTTGTGCACTAAAATATCTAATGCGTTGTTGACTGGTCTCTGTTGAGACTGCTTGCCGTGGCTAAAATCGGCTTGGAGTACATTGTATGACTACATTTCGTTGCAGATGTTCATATGCAGTGTCCTGTCTACTATCTTAACCTCTTTCCCATAAAAACGCGAATAACACTGAAGAACTTTCAAATATATAATTATAGTGTATTACTAATGATGAGGTCGGTTAGCAAATCTATTACGTAGTGTTATTTTACGAGAATAATTCGCCTTATAACCTAACATTACCATACAATACACATTTACTTTTGAAATACCGACTTTAAGTGAACTATCTTAATTATGAGTACTTAAACATTTCAACAAACAAATTTGTTGATGGTTTGATGTTTCGAGAAACAAATTTAATTACTGGTTTATACTCGAAGAGTAATTATTAACCGACATCAAAAAAGGAGGAGGTTCTCATTTCGATTATATTTTTAAATAAAACTAGATGCATCCTGTATAACACGCGGGATTCATTGGTTTTGAATCGGATATAGTTTCTTATATCATTGGTTTTCGTTTTGTTCTAAAAGAAAAGTACCTATCTTAAATTACTGGAAGAAATATCAGCATTCTGTCAGTGAAAGTATCGTCAAAATGTATCCAACCTATATAGATTAACCTAAACATACAGTTAATATGTCACATTTCTATATTACTAACTGTAATTAGTATGCGACGAACGACAACGACAAAAAATTTGAGAGGGACACCCGGATGGAACGAAGTTCGAAATAGAAAGACGAAACGAAAATATCTGGCTTGCTTTCTATAAGAGAGAGAGAGAGAGAGAGAGACAGACAGAGAAAGGGTTATGATTCCTGACAATTTCAGGGTGTGCAAGGGGGGACTAAAAATGTCTCCGAGGGATATTTTCGGAGATAGAGGGGGTATCTTCCTTAAGGGATGATTTTAGGGGGTGGGGGTGGAATGAGTAACTTGCTAGTTAAACGTGATAACTATCCAACTAACGGGTTGAAAATATGTGCGGTCCTAGTGTGGGTGGGGAGGGATGAAGTTACTATCAGTGGGGAGGAGAGGTCAGAAAATGACCAATCTGATAGGGCGAAAGGGTTGGAGGTGCTGTGCTCGTTAAAATGAGTCCAAGCACTAAGGTGCTGGGGTAATTGGTTCAAAAGTTAGGTTGAGTGGGGGTGAAGTATTTTTGAAAGGGGGGGGGGAATACAAATATTGAGGGGTGCTGCTTCCTGACAAGTTCAGGGGGTCTACGGGGGGATTAAAAAGTGTCTCCGAGCAATAGTTTCGGAGATAGAGGGGGTGTCTTCCTTAAGGAATGATCTTAGGGGGTAGGGGTGATCAGGGTAGTGGGGTGAATAAATTGAGGGTGTTATGCTAGATAAATAAGCCCCAAAAAAGGGGTTGAAAATATAGGTAAAGGGTGGGAGGGTGAAAGTATTAGGGGGGGGCACCTCGACTGAGAAGTATGGCGGTATCGAAGAACTCGACTTCACGATGTGACTAAGTAGGCGATCCAGGAATATGTGGGGAAAATTTTATCCTCCCTGAGGTATCACTAAATTTCTTGGGTAAACACACAATATGGTATAATAAATTCATCTTGACAAAATGTGTCGTTGACATAAGTCGAAAGTGCCGTTACAATTCCGTCTAGCCCCCTTCCGCAACGCGCGATAAGGAACTTCGTTCCAATAACGACACTACAATTGTCATGCAAGGCGACTTACTTCCTTTAAAGTCACAGTCAGATTGGTTCGGTCTATAATGTAGCTCAAATTGTGTAATTATGGTTTATAAAATAAATTGATAGTATCTATCTTTCAATCATGCAACGAAACACAAGAATGATGGTGATGTGGCGACTTCCACATACAGCGCCATCTATCAAAGATACATCAAACTACGGAGTAACCAAATTACTACTAATTCCAAACCGCGATAAAGAAGTTCCCGGGTCGATTAGTATACAATACAAATTCTCAACACTAACCACCAACATATGCTGTGCGTAAAAGTTACAAAAAACGAATCCATAGGGCCGCGGCCCGCCAGGTATGGTCAGAGTACCTTGTCTGGTCAGAGTATCCTCCCCTTGTGTTGGAGGTTAAGGACACACGCCTCTCCTCAGATGTATTGTATATAGTTGGAAATGTATAAATATGTGTATAATTAGTCGGTTCGTAATACAGACTCTTCCTAGTTTGAGAACAGACTATCATTGGTGATATGTGTGTAATAATGATTAGCGAAGAATGACATGCAGTCGTGTCAGATAAAATGTCAAATTCCTTACCACCTTAGAATTAATCTCATGTTACTTAATATTCGTACATCATAGCTGCGCGTAACATAATACTGATTGCAGTTATGATAACATAATACTGATTGCAGTTATGTCATGAGACAACGCTTTGTGTCATTCACAAATTATTGTTCTGTGCATGGGTGTTTTTGTGTGTGATAAATAATAAATAAATATTCCGGACATCTAACACACAACGCCATCTAGTCCCAAGCTAAGCAGAGCTTGTGTTATGGGTACTAGACAACTGATATAAATACTAATATACTTTTGTTTGTACATACAAATTTTATATATAAAACACCTAACTCCGAAACAAATACTTGCATGTCATACAAACATTTGGTCCGATCCGAAACCTTAGCACAGAAGTCGCATGCGTTGCTACTGTTCTACCGTGGCAATCAATAATAGCACTTTAAGAAAAATCATTAAAAGACAATGGATGTCATAAGGTCAATCGTGCATTCTCGCAAAGTGGAGTTATGTACTAGTGTTACGTCACTATCTTCTCTCGTCTTTTTCTTGAATGCCTTAGGGTTAATTGGGTTAATTAATAGGTTGAAATCGTGTGGAGTACAGTTTAACCCCCAAGCAATAACATAAGTATAGCGTGTGCTTTTATGTGTCTACTTTCTAAACGATATGTTTTAAGTGTTTTGTTTTATTTGACAGGTGATTTCATCATCATCATCATCAGCCTATCGCAGTCCACTGCTGGACATAGGCCTCTCCAATAGCACGCCACTTAGTTCGATCCTCGGCTTCTCGGATTTAATAGTAATCTTTGGCAATTTGTTGAAAGAGTGTTTGAGTTATGAGCGTTACTATGGTAACTGTACTGCCAATAAAGATTTCAAATTATTTTGTTAATGAAAGGGCCTTCCAAAGTTATAGAATGCATAAACATTCAAGAGCGGTGGTCACCATACTCATTGCGAATGCAGACAATGCAACAATGGAGTATGGTGACCCACACCATAGCGGTCTAGTGATGCTCCTGCATCATATCACAAATGCTATCATTTAAAATTAGAATTATTTATTTCTCAAAGATTACAAATCACTTAACATAAGAAATAAACACAATTAATTGTATTAATTAGGTACATAGACAATTATTAAATGTAGGTACATAGTATCATCTACATAGTATATCTATCATTTTAGGTTGATCTTCTGTTTGTTTATGTTCGATTTGTTTGTTAGGCTTTCATGCTTAAACCACATAAAAATCAGAAATAGTGTAAATAGCAATATACGAGTTCCACACGATATTTTTAGAAAATTATTTTTACGGAATCGGCGGTATTTGTCCGAAACCGCTCTGCAATGGTACGGCAAGAGAAGGAAAGTCACATTGCTTACACAAGTAGTAAGTGTAAGCATAGCTCGAGTAAGTCAAGGTCATACATCTGTAACTTGAAGTGGCTATTATATTGCTCTAGTATATATTTACAATGATCTTCAGAGTAATAAGCCGTGCAAGATGCTACTTGAATGTTGTTGAATGTTTTTTTTTCTTTGTACTAATGTTTACGCTCTTAAATTCGAATGTTCATTACGCATGCTAGGCATAATATTTGCATAGTATATGTGTATATATGCCGCTTTGTATTGCGGTCATGTTTTAATGTATACAGTTTGCTTTTGAACTATTCGTAGTTCGAAGATTTGTTTACAAAAGCTGTTCATTTGGTTGTGAAAAATCACAGCAGAGGCGACATATATTACTATACATATATCGTATTATGTGTAGTTAATACAGTTTATGTTAAAGTAAATGTTGTTTTATATGTAACGGTATGATTTTGAGTGATGTTATATTAGACAACATAATCTGAGGTCAAGGATTCCTCCTGAAAGTTAATATGTATTTGTATTCAAAATATGGTACTATGTTAACAACGTAAAATATATGTATTTATAAAATTTTCTACCAACTGTTGCAGTGACTCTCTGCAGGTGACGTTCTCCCTAACAAGAAGAAGTAAAAAATCTATAACCCGAATATATAAAAGCTGTTGATAAAATTTATTTCATCTATATCAACCAGGTTATTATTACACATCTATTGACACCTCATTCGTTAATATCGGTTTAGTAGTTTAGGCGCTAACCTAATTTTAATAAATGGACCTATGGCACATAGGCCGCCAAAACTATAATTCCTTCCTTTTGACTTCGCCGGAGTCGAATAAATGAAGCCGATTTCTAGCAGTTGGCTATCGAAGGCTGTTAATGTGATGTTATCTATACTAATCTATACTAATAATAAAGCTGAAGAGTTTGTTTGTTTGTTTGAACGCACTAATCTCAAAAACCGCTGGTCCGATTTGAAAAAATCTTACAGTGTTGGATAGTACATTTATCGAGGAAGGCTATAGGGTCTATATCATCATGCTAATACTAATAGGAGCGGAGCACCAACGAAGAATGTTTCAAAAACGGGGGAAAATTTTCACGCTACGGACAATTGAAGACGCAAACGACGTTGCGTGGGTCAGCTAGTTGTATATATTTCTGTTCAATAGTTGCGTTTTATTAATAGACAATCTATCTAAATAACAATGAATCAACGAAAAATGTTACGCACTAAATTGAATGTTTCTTTTTTTATGTGTTTGTTATTTTTGTACAAGAAAATTATCAGGAAAGGTTATATTTTCTTAGTCCAGGACTGTACACTACCCATGAAAACCTGAGTCGTATATACAATGCGACTCAAATAAGAACAGGAACGTCAATGACCTCTATCTGTCAAATGTCCCTTGAAAAAATATTATTGAACACCTTGTTCTTTGAAAAAACATTATTGACACGCAAATAAGGTTTCGTTTTATACCGTACTTTTCAATTGACATTTGACAGATAGAGGTCATTGACATTCCTATTCTTAATTGAGTCGCATTATAAATACTATAGCTACGGTACGAAGTTCACCGGATCAGTTAATTTATAATAATTGAGCAGTTTTAAATATTTTTTTAATTTATAAATCAGAAACGGTTTAATAGTAGGTAATTAGCTTTACATTATATCATAGCAATCAGGTGTATAATATCCCATGCTAGCGGCAAGATCACACACTCAGTGTTGCAATATAAAAACGATAATGATGTGAAAATAAATGAGTTGCCATATTGTATAATTTATTACGACTATTTCTAAGGAGGTGCGTTATTTAAACATGTAATTTCATTTTATATGTTCAAATACCATTCATCTTTGTCTGGCTGTCATAAATGACTGACCGCAGACCTAAAGGTCAGTGATAGTAACATATTATATAACTAATGTTATCTTCATTGTTATGTATTTTGACATATTATGCGTTTCTTCGTCTGAGTGTCTAGTGGGCAACGATCTTGACTGCTATGTTAGAGGTCGAGAGTTCGATTCCCAATTAGGACATTAATTATGTGGTTAGCATGATAATTTATTCTATTTGGGTTGTATTTATCAATAATATTGGTATGGGTAATATTAAACAAGTAGTTGGTCCAATGAGGCGCCGATGAGCAAAATTTCTAGGGGGACCTCCGCTAGAAATTTTGTTGCAATCAAGCTCTTTATAAAAATTGAAACCCGTTACCAATTGTACCGTTGTCTAGTACCCATAACACAAGCTCTGCTTAGCTTGGGACTAGGACAAATGAACAACGATTTTTTTTATTTATTGGTATAGGGACAAATGACCACACGAAATACCTGTTGATACGGATCTGCCACCGATGGACCAGCAACTCAAGACACTGCCTATCTTTTGAGGCACTACCACGAAAATTAGGAGGAGAGGACTCCGGTAATGGGTAGAAATAACGAAAGAAAATAATGTCAAGTTTTAGCGAGACCCATTCGGGTTCCAATCCATTTAAGCACTCATTGATCCTTTGCAATTGGTAGCTCTCTCACGATTATACCGCCAATAGGCGTTTAGGAAAAACTTTATTTTTCGATATAATATGATTATATGATGTGACTAAAAGTTTATGCTTTTCATAATTTTTCCTTTATCTGTGCTATCTCGAAACGAAATTTGGTATAAGACGTTGCTTCGTACCAAATTTCGAGATTCTGAGTTCACGGGAAGTACCGTGTAGGTTTTGATTCCTTTGCGAGTGTCGAAAATTAGCAACATAAGCGGTTGTATCTTTTGATTGTGTTGGCTGAGATGTTCGAAATTTTTTCACAGCTCCAAGCTACTGTAGACTTGAGTATTTGATATGAATTTCAGGTTGATACCTCCACGCGTTAGAGAGAAAAAAAGGTATTGACAGACAGACAGTCGGACAACAAAGTGATCCTTTAAAGGTCCTTTTTTTTCCTTTTGAGATACGGTATCCTAAAAAGCGTCCATGTGATAACGTCTTATGTATGCGTACTATCATTACATCTATTTATCATGTAGGTATCATAATAGCTCGTTAAGAAAACCATACTGGACAACACTTGGAGACAACAGTGAGAAGGAAAACTTGAATCAAACCCATACCAACGCTAGCGTAGTTTAGCAGTCCTAAAAGTTCAGTCAGCTATGATTGATGGTATAAAAGCATAAACGCTTGATATTCAAACCATTGCTCCTTCTTTGGCTTCTGCTCATTAAATTCATGTAATGATATAATCATCAATTTCTAAAGAAATAATTAAGGTATTACATAATGAAGTAACATCATAAAATGTAAATGAAACGTTTTAAGTACCACAGAATATCGAGTTAATAGGAATTCAATTACTGTTTTACTATTTCATTATGACATATTACTGTGTGTGTATAATACTGCTATTCTAGGGTTCACTAGACACAAGAAGAAATCCTTATAGACTATACCTTGTGCGCGTGTGGTGACGTGTAAAGAATACGAAATGACACCAACTCTATTTATCCCATGGGTATCGTAAGAATCGACTAGGGCCCAAACTACTACAGCTACAGCACCGCAAAGATAAGAGAAACACGAACCCCATTCCAGCTCATGTGACAGGAGTGGTACTGTAGACCAAATAATCCTTTGTAAGGAGAGGCCTTTAGCCAGCTGTGGACTGCTTATATCTATTTTTGATGATAGTCCATACTAAGAAATTCGAACCGTGCACCTTTCGCCTGCAACTTAGCTTAATGCCTCTTCAGAAAGCGATGATGTCAGTGGTATTTTTTTTAGTGCACCTTATATTAGAGTAAACGAAATGTTATAGGTTTAATCCCCACAGACCCTGAAAACCAGTTTGCGTTATACATAAATTATTTCTTTTACTCTGAATGTTTGTTTTTAAATGTTTATAAGTTGCCCAGAACACAGGATTGTTCCTATTTCGAAAGTGGTTTACATATATTTAAAAAATAAATGGATTTTTTTTAAAGTTCCTAAATGTATTATAAAAGATAATGAATCTTTATCTACTAACCTATCATTAAACAAAATGATCTACGAATGCGTAACCCGACAACATACACAATAGTGTCACAACGTGCGTAGAAAATCTCTCAATATCAACGCTCTCGTACAATATGCGTAAAATCTGTTACTCCGGTAACAGTCATTTATTTACCGCGGTAATTACGTCATGACACGTGGTGTAACGACCATTACTGGTGAGCAAAGCGTGGTATATTAGCCATGGGAAATGTGTTTATGTGTTGTGTGGTGTGTGTCAATTGTTTTCACGCTGATAACGAATGGATTTCCTTCTGGCTGTTGATGGCTTACGGAGGTGCTTCTTAGTGATATATGGTGAATAGAGCGTTACTTTGTAAACATAATATTATGTGACAAACATGCCGTGTAGTGACGGATTTAGGACATGTAATTCCACTACCCCTATTCTATCATTCATCATATCATCGGTTTGGTTAGAGGCGAATAAGAAAGCAAATTATGCAGGATAGCAATGATGCTTGCGATGACGCAATGAAAGAAAAAGCGTGAAATACAACCAGTTAGACCAGTATGGCAAAAACTCCTATGTTATGAGAGGACTATGACCAGCAGTGGACTGTTAAGGGCTGTTGATGTGATGATGTAAGAATGAAAATACATTTTTTTCATATTCCCCCGGTCATATGATCATCGGAGCCAAAGTCACTCCTCTTACTTGTCTTCAAAGGCATTATGCTCTGAGTGGAACCCGTCTACTCATTTGCCCCCTACTCCATAAAACAAAACAACACCGTGTAAAACTTTTCACACACACATAATTAAGGGCAATGTCTTTTCGGGAACTTATTGCTAGTGCCCCACACACAAGTATAATAAATATGTCCTTTTTGTTTTAGTTGCTTTTTAGTATGGCACTTCATCTAGATATGTAAATGATCAGCTAATACAACTGATAATACAACTGCGATAAATAGTTTCAGGCAGCTTTTAGGAAATACCTATATTTACCTAAGGCGATCTGTGTTTACATTGTTGGAGCATAAATAATTAGTATTTATTATTTTATTACATTTTTAAACTTTTTTTTTTTCTGGGACCAGTATTTAAGCACACATTGCTTTACTCCTTGATGTGTAAGTGATTGCAACCTTATATGCTATGGACTAATTTTTATTATTTTATTAGACAAAAAATTGATTTAACTAAATTAAATATTTCTTTAGACCGTTTTCTAGCCTTTGTGTTTTGGTTGCCTTAACTTGCACATATAAGTATTGTTGTCAAAAACAAACAAACTTTGTATAAATTATTTGAAAAGATGGTGCACATGAGTTTCTCACCAGCTCTTCTCACGAATGCAATACCCATTGGAGCTGGTACTTGGATTGATTTCAATTTAAACCTTTGAGTTGAATCGAAATCAATCTAAGCTCCGGTAATTCAAATCATTGATTACTTGAGTTACATCCTTTTATCACTGATCAATTCAGTACTTGAGTTTTATTTTATATTTGTATTAATAATGTTTGATGTTTGTATTTTTGACGTGTTCAAGTGCCTTTTGGGGCCAAATTTAATGTAATTGACATTGCTTATAAATGCAATATCAGTCTTCATAAGTAAAGGAAACGTATATCATATACTCATTGATATTTAGGTAGGACTAGATGTAAAAACCCTTTAAATCGGATTATAAAATTTGCAGTATCAATAAATTACGGAACTGGGGTAATGAGAGGAAAATGATCATTAAAATAATTCTGATTAGTAATATGTTTAAATAAGTTTAATAGTAAAATCTACAAGGCTGAGAAGAGTTATCAATTGGTAATATATTACTTTAATAATCAATTAAAATTAAAACCATTTACCAACCATTACCAACACACTCATTTTCCTTCTACTACAATCTCGGGTCCTAGCAGGGCGTGAAAAAGCATTTCACTAGCCAGTCATAGTGTGGTTACCATACTGCTTTGCCCACATTCGTAATGAGGATGATGGTTGGTTACCATCTTGGATTCTGAATATATTCTCTGTGCCCTTTCATGTCTGTAATGTCTTCCACTAACCACCTAATATAGTTTTAATTTACGAATATAAATTTAAGAAATAATAAAAATGATAATATAAAAATATACTTAATATAGATACGCAACAAAATCCAATCCATTACCGAATAAGACTAAGTTGTCTTTGAATAAAGAGAAAGAAAATAAGTTGGGAGACTACTGTGGGAGAGTTACGCTTCGGCATGAATGGGCCCGCTCGACCGGAGTGATACCACGGCCTCACAGAAAACCGGTGTGAAATAGCGCTTGCGCTGTGTTTCACCGAGTAAGTGAGGATACCGGAGGCCCATACCCCCAACCCCTACCCCCATTCCCTCTCCCCATCCCCCAAAGGTTGGCAACGCACTTGTGACGCTTTTGGTGTTGCGGGTGTCCATGGGCGGCGGTAATCGCTTACCAGGTGATGCGTCTGCTCGTTTGCCACCTATTTAATAAAAAAAAAGCTAATAATTAAAACATATAGCTTTGAATGAATATTGTGTAAGTCTTAACGAATCCCAAGGTGAATGTTATTAAATATTTATTTTTCACTTACAATCAACAATTTATGATATCGTAATGCTTTTAATAACTTTATGGTCATTAACGCATCTATTTCTTAATATTTAATCATACTCGTACTACAGTGCACATCATGCCTTTATAGATGTGTACCTTCTAGATGAAATTCATTAATTTGAAAGTCCTTAAACTATTAATTTAATTCGGTCCTGTTTAATGTATTCGTTGTTCATGATAGTGGGACACATATGAGATAAGAATAGAATATGTTACCTACCTCCTCGACAAACGAAACCCTCTAATTGTCATCAACATTATCTTCTAAGCCCTTTCTATTACTAAACACGGGTCTCCCCAAGGCCCTGTGCTGTCTGCACCCAATAACCTTTCTAGAATGGTGGAAGAATACCAGGCCATAGATAAACATGAGAAGACGCCATTCTTCTTCTCAGTGGGACACTTTTAGCGGAGTGCTCGTGGCTGTTAATGGACCCGCTGTCACTGCTCACTTTCAGGGTTCATTCCTCTCACAATTCCTGCCGGTTTGCCGGGCAATCCATTGTAGGTAATGTATCTTCGTATTTTGAAATAAAAATAATACTGGCAGCCTATTTCAATTTTAACTATAAAGTTTTTTATGAGTGTTAGCCGTTAAGACTGGAATTAACTGGTTCGAATTTTGATGTTTGAAATATTTAAACAAGTAGGAGGTTTCTACATAATAAATTGTGTAAGTGGTTTTGATAAGATATACGTATAAAATGACTTGTCCTGACTAACTGAATCATTCTTTAGTACCTAACCTACTAGGCCTATACATACTTTGCATTTCGGCACTATATTTTTTATAAAGACAACTCCCGCATTAGGAATATACATCCTACGTCACGGGGGACTTTATAAACACATTTACCGTGGGAGAGCTATGCTTCGGCATGAATGGGTCGGCTCGACCGGAGTGATACCGTGGGAGAGCTATGCTTCGGCATGAATGGGTCGGCTCGACCGGAGTGATACCGTGGGAGAGCTATGCTTCGGCATGAATGGGTCGGCTCGACCGGAGTGATACCACGGCCTCACAGAAAACCGGTGTGAAATAGCGTTTGCGCTGTGTTTCACCGAGTGAGTGAGGATACCGGAGGCCCATACCCCAACCCCTCCCTCTATCCCCTTTCCCATCCCCCAAAGGTCGGCAACGCACTTGTGACGCCTTTGGTGTTGCGGGTGTCCATGGGCGGCGGTAATCGCTTACCATCAGGTGATACGTCTGCTCGTTTGCCCACTATTCAATAAAAAAAAAAAAAAAAAAAAAACATATAATAATAATAATAAAATATTCCGGACATCTAACACACGACGCCATCTAGTCCCAAGCTAAGCAGAGCTTGTGTTATGGGTACTAGACAAGTGATATAAATACTTAAATACTTTTTTTTTTGTAAATACATACATATTATATATAGAAAACACTCAAACTTCGAAACAAATATTTGCAGATCATACAAACATTTGGTCCGACCCGGGTATCGAACCCGAGACCTCAAGCTTAGCAGTCGCATACGCTACCACTACTCCACCGAGGCAGTATTATATATATGAAACAGATACAAAAACACCCAGACTCAGAACAACAATTTGTGGATCACACAGAGTGCTTTCCCATATGGGAATTGAATCCATAACAATGGGCGCAGTAGAAAGCGGCGTGGCGACCGCTTAAACCACTAGGCTAACCGTGCAGTCAAATTTGACTGTTATAATGAACAGTTGGTCTTCAATAGTTATAAACTCCAAATAAAAAATCACCAAACATAAGAATAGCTAGTTGATACATATGATTCATTATATTCATAATTATTCGTCAAATTAACTTTATATACAAGTTTCAAGACCGTTCTAATTCGCAGCTATCTTCAAATCAGAGTAACGAGGCTGTCGACACCCACTCACCACACTGTCATCACTCCTTATCTGATGTGGGATTCTGATGGTGTTGTCAAGGTTTATGGCACATACGGACCATGGATGGGTTGCTACACACCGTAAATGCAAACAAATCGTGAGCTACTTAGACATTGGTTTAACTATGAGTAAGCATGTTCTGACATCGGAGATATTTACCTTTTATTATTAAGTACATACTAAATATTGTCAATTCGAAATTAATTCTGTCTGTCTGTTACGCTTTATCGAGTAAACCGCTTCACCAATTTCAATGAAATTTGTCATAAAAATACTTTGATTCTTAAATAACTATATAGGCTACTATTTACCTCGATATCCGACATACAGCGGGCAGAGTCGCAGGCAAAAGCCGTAGTAGGTTGGTAACTTTTCTGGGGTATACAGTTGTAAGTACATAATTTATTTGGTTTAGTAGGGCAAACGGGACGCGGCAATCAATAGTATGTTTTGGGTACCGCTGCCCCATTGATACCTGCAAGTAATTAAACCAAAAGTCATATATTTTCCACTTGCCTCGATCCGGCCTCTCATTGTTATATAATATAAGAAATACTTTCAATTTCAGGTACATTTCATTATTGTCTTACGTACGTTATTTTGAAAATCCTCTTAACTTTATATCTAACATCAGTACATTCATGTCAATTTATTTTATAAGTGGTACGAAGAGTATTAAATAATATCAAAATAAATGCATTCACAACACTTCTAATAACTCCTTTGTATGTATTTCTACATTGCAATTAAAATTCACACTAGTAAAACATTTGAGCTAATATCATTTAAACGTTATGTAAGTTGCGTTTAACAACTTTACAAGTTTCAAAACACAAGCGATTAACTCATCGACATCCTCATAATCCCATAAATTTTATTGATATTATATGTACTACTTAATGTGGTACTTATGTCGCTTTGTTATTGATACCACATCATACATATAGCCTGTACCACACCACTTATGGTGCTACCGTTGTGTAACTTATTGTCAAACACATGAGAACCTGTTATTAACCCCGTTTGGCGTCCTTGATTAATGATTTGATCGTCATTCATTTTATAAGGTTCGCGTGCGTGATTATTTCTTCGTGTTTCTCACTTTGAAAATAAAGAACCTCCATACAATCGCTCATTCCTTGTTTTATCACCCCAGGTGCGAAAGCGAAATTTTCAAAAGATTTTTTCCAATATATTTATAGCATAAAAAGCGTTGTATTCTTAAATGATCGCTATCATCACACAATTATTTGTCCCGGCTCGTAATCGAACTTACGAATTCAGGATTAGTAGTCTTGACCAACAGGTCAAACAAATATATATATGTACCTCGCGTATATATCTATTATCTCAGTGAAGAGTACCCTATGACCTTATTCAAGAATCAACTTATCTCCATGCCAAATTTCATTTAAAGCAGTGCAGCAGTTTAGTCGGAAAAACGTAACAGACTGACAAAATTACTTTCGAATATATAATATTAGCAACCCGCCCCCGCTTCGCACGGGTTCTTTACGGCAAATGTAATATAGCCTGTATGGCTCTAAGAAGATGGGTGCTTTTTTTTCGACGTCTTTAATAAATATATTTGTATTTTAGTCAACATACTCAAAATTTTCACAAAATTTATACTAAAACCTTCCTTAAGAATCATTCTATCTATTGGTAAGAACCGCATAAAAATTCGTGCGGCGGATTACTTTATTTTATAATATATAGTGATTAGTATGGATATGACACTTCAGTCTCTTTGAGCTGCTATAGTCCCGTCTTAGACTGGTTGCTAGCCATGTCGCCCTACATTTTTAAGACAGACCGGCGGCCTGCTATTAAAAAAACCAGCCACAAAATACATTCTAACATATGTATTACATTTAAACTTTGACGAGGAAGTTCTCAGATAGTTTTTTCTTAAATCTTTTGGATTACCATGTTAATTGACTATTATATGAAAGAGAATGTGCTCTATCTATTACTTCATTTCATAATTGTGCTGCCACAAACTGTGTTATGAAATAGGGTATCTGCATAACTCTCTTTCTAAACTCCTAACAGTTCTATATTATGTCTTCAGAATAGATCGCGGTTTCATTCTCATTGTTATTAATAAAAAGTCTTATGTCACCTCGTTTGGACAAGCAAATGTATAATCCCACATTAGGAGAACTATGTTACTATTGTGTAAAATACATTTCAGCTACTACTTGGAATAATCTCACAACAATAAAGAATATTCTGGATGAGTCAACGACTTGTCTTGTTTCATAGTCACATTTCATTCATTTCACATACAAGCTAATATAGAATATTCGGGATTTTTATTTTTTTTTGAAAAGACGGAGCGGCAGGGTAAAACTAGTACATAAATAATATCAGTATGGTAATATTTATTTTTGTAAGTGACAATTACAACCATCAATTAATGATAATTATCTTAATTAACGACAAATGCCACCAACAGTATATTATTTAGTTCATATTAAATTTAACGTAGTTCACGATAAATGCCCAACCATTTCAATTCAATTCAATCAGGTTACCTATTATAAAATACATACACCCGAAATTTTCGGAATATTATTTTTGATTCCAGTTATGTAAAAGTGTGGTCCATGTGCATAAACGCGAAAGTTTGTGAGTAAGTGAGTATATTTGTTGCTCTTTCACACAAAACTACTGAATGGATTTTGATGAAACTTTGCAATAATAAAGCTTATACTTCAAAATAACACATAGGCTACAAATCCATTTCTCGCTCCAAATCTGTAGGTATATGATAAAACTAAAAATTTATACTTTTCTCAATTTTTACCTTTTTATCTATGTCAGAGTTGATATTTGATATAGAGCAACTATATCAAATATCAAGATTTTGAGTTCACGGGAAGTACCCTGTAAGTTTTGATTACTTTGCGAGTGTCTAACATTTTGAGCATTAACGATTGTATCTTTTGATTACGTTGGCTTAGACGTTTGATTTTTACATAGCTCTAAGGTACAGTAGACTTGAGTATGTGATATGAATTTCAGCTTGATAAATCCTTGCGTTCCTGAGAAAAAGGACCTTTGACACACTGACCGACAACATAGTGATCCTCCTAAATGATCCCATAAGGGCTCCGCTTTTTCCCTTTTAGGTACGGAACCCTAATATATATATATATATACAGTAGAATGTATAAGCGCGTTCTTTTTGAAGTGGAATAAAAGTACAATTTCATGTATAAATGTAGAGCTGAGCTGTCTTAGCGCATCATTTTTGACCCACTTATTTCTAGTACTACAAAATGGCTGTGTATGTTATTAAATTATATTGTTACTTTAAGCACTAATTATGTAAATTTAAGTAAATAAAAATTGTTTTGTGAGCTTTTTTTTCCGCCCGAGACACAGATTCAATCTAGTTCGGGCAAATAACAATTAACGTACTATATTTATAAACTTAAGAATTTAATTGTAAATTATTGTACCTTTTTAACTAAATAAATGAATTTTGAAATGAAAAGAAAAGAAAAATTGAAATAGGTCTGCCCAAAGTCCCTTATGCAAAAAAAGATAGTTAATTCAGAAAACGCTTTACTTATGTAAGAGAGGAGAGTGCTTTCATACGTGGATGAGATGGGAATAGGCGAACATATTTTGGTAATGCTCATACACTATGCAGTACGTTGAACAAACAAACATCAAACATTTGGAACGGATTTATCACTGTCGGGACCCGAACATTTTGTAGAGTAAATTTAATAAAATTTATTGCATTTTTTAGAATTCCACTCTTTCCAGTCAAAATGGATAATTGAGATTTATAGACTATAGAAAGAATTAAAATTGCAAACAGTTTTAGATCATCATGAGTATCATTTATTTCGGTAGTGTTAATATTTTAAAAGGACTCGATAATTTAGTCTGATTGTGCTAGGGCCCAAGGTAATACCTAAATAGAAGCCGAATTTGTGACTTATCTCGCAACTCGTGTACTCAGCTGTACAGTATTGTGCACAGGTGATGGTAGAAGTGCCAAACCATCATGAAATAAAAACACTAGTGATTTATATATTTGTAAGTTATTGGAACAAAAAGTGACGTATGTCTTTCTACAAGGTCCGATCTATTTCTATACAGATATTTATCCAAATTAGTGCAGCGGTTTAGCCGTGATAGCGTAACAGACAGAGTTACTTTCGAATTTATGATAATTAGGATGGAAATATGGATACCTAGAGATGAAAAAGCGAGCTAATTTGTTTATAGATGATATAGATTCTGAATAATTTGAGTTGACGAGTTTGGGTAACCTCGTTTAAAGAAGTAACTATTTGGTTTTGTAGTCAAAATGATAAAAACAGAACCTTTAAATTTCTTTCATGTCCGCCCGTCCGTCCACACTTTGTCTGATGACTTAGTACTGTTAACATGTCAAAATTTCTCATGAACAAACATACTAATCACACCGACAAAGTGGTAAATAAAATTCTATTGGTATGGGTACCTCTAGTGCCTTTAAAAAGGGGGTGTTATTTTTTATATTCATTTGCCCATGATGTGTCAAAGTTTGTAAGACAATCCTTCTAATATTACAAATGCGAAAGTTTGTGTGTAAGTGAGTATGTTTGTTGCTCTTTCACGCCAAAACTACTAAAGGATTTTAATGAAACTTTACTATAATATAGCTTATACATCAGAATAGCACATGGCTAAAATTTACAAAGATATTTCGCTTCGCGGGCTTGCTAGCGGCTATTGTCGTACCGCGAGTAGCACCACTAGGTTCAGCTAGTGTTTTAATAAAGTTATCCGAAGTTTGATTAAATGTCGAAGATATTTTGTCCTACTAACTAGGTATTTAGTATGCTGTGTGCTGCTTTACTTTCTCTGAGTACCTACACAACAGGAAAATGAGAGAGTAATGTAATAATTCGTAAAGATATAAACCAAACTACCACATTACGTGTAATAATACACCGTAAACATCTCCGAGCACTCTGAACATCTCTCGAGCGGCACATAAACCAATTTGAGGCAACTTTGAGTGCTTCTCAAAGAAAATTTACACCGCAAGTAACTGCCAGGCGCTCTCAAATTTTGTAAACATTATATTTTATTCGCCAACTTTGAGAGATTTCCTACCAAAATTCTGAGTTTACGTATAATTATTATTTACAGTTGTAGAACAAAGATTAAAGAATGATTCTATATAATATAAAATATTTTTTTCCACATTTGATGAGCAGGTATTAATTAAATCATAACATCTCTTTGGTGATGCTGGATTCGAAACTCTGATTAGTGACGACACGCTACTAAAGCTAACATATTTTCAATGAGATACGAGTATAAACAAATGAGCTGATGCATCATCTGATAGAAAGTGACAACCTCCTTCCTCCTCAGAACAATAGGTCCTATAAGCACACACACACACACACACACACACACACACACACACACACACGCACACACACACATGCACGCACGCACGCACTCAAACATACAAACATAAATAAACTTAATCCTTTAATTATTTTTTAATTCTCTTATTCATTAGGGGTATCAACCAAATTGTGTGAGGGCACTGACTTCTGTAACATAGATTTTTACCTAGCTCAGAAGTCAGGGATTTCATAGGAATTATGTAAAAAAAATAATGAATAAATTATTATTATTATAATCATGCTCATTACACAATATTTATCCTAGGTAGGAATCGAAACTACGACCTCTAATTTAGTAGTCAGGATCGCTTACTATTGAACCCACAGGCCAGATTAAACGTAACACTAATTAGTGCTTAAAGTGTTTATAGAAACTGACAAACATTCGGTAAGAGTCAAGGTGATGTTTCATTCAAGGGCATTCTTAGATTCACTCCTAAACCTTTTTAGCATAACACTGCTACCAATAGGATTAATAGGAGATGAACGTCAATAAAAAACGTTGCACAACGAGTAAAAATTTTGACCTTTTAAGATCATAGACGATGTTAAGCAGGTCAGTAACAATAACTGTGTAATATTTTTACATAAGAGTGAGCAAACCTGCAGCCGTTTACAGTCATTTATTGCAGTGCAACAAACACTACATTTGGTCCTAAATTCCACCGTGCAAGCATTATTTCTTTATATTCTCCTGTCTAGCTCCCTTAGTTGAATTCAAATTCTTTTATTCAATTAAGACACTATGCGACATTTATGAACGTAAAATTGAAGCTACAGTTAAAATCATAGATCGACACAAACAGACACTACGGCATGTACTGCATTATCAAGCATGCCTGCTGGTGTCGATCTATAACTTCCAGTTTCCAAAGTGCATATAGCCCTATGAGAAGAATACTGGCAAAAAACTCAAGGCCACTCTTTTTAAAAGTCTAATATTCAAGTACAATAGTATTAGTATTACATGAATGGTAAACAGTATTAGACAGCAAGCTATTACACCTGTCATTATCTGAATTATTATTTTTTAAATGCTCCAAAAGATAACGTACCAACAAAAGTAAAAAAAACACTCTGTGATGTCGTTGACTATTAACATAGAAATCATTCAAGGTAGTTAAAAATAATTCTTGACTGGATTAAGAGGCTACAGTTGCAGTTGAACAAACCAAAATAATAGTATAGGCTAACTAAAGCATCGCTGATATGACTGACCAGTCACCCCAAGCAGCACCTGTTCACGAGTATGACGCATGGATCAGCCATCGTCCCCTTCGTCACATTACAGGTAAAGAAACGACCCGCCCCACGACGACACCGCAAGCAATGACATTGTAGTGAGCATTACGAACCATAGTCGAGATACTGATTAAAATCACTTTTAATCCAATTGCCATAATAATCGTCACGCTTTGTCAACTAAAAATTATTTCTTAATAATTCACTCCAATTACAAAGCAAAGCCGTTTCTGTAATCGTTGATCGTATAGTAGGCTTTCCTAATGAGATGATTGTTTACAGTAAGTTTAATTTTGTTTACAGGGAGGTCAATTACATCCATAAGAATTTTATTATGTTAGTACTTGTTTCTTGCTGCTGTTCTATATTTAGCTCAGGAAATCTCACACACGTTGTTTTATTTGAATTCAGTAAGAAATTGTTAGTGTGTAGTGTGTAAATTATGTATAGAATTGGTTTACAACAATTCTATACATAATTTAGTACCCTATTCACATCGTCTAAAACTGTTTTCTTACGATGGACTTTAAAAATAAGTGACGTATAATCAGCAAATAGAACTATATCACAGAGATCTTTTAAATAATATGGTAAATCGTTTATAGAAGAAGTGGAGGACACAGTATAGAGCCCTGCGGAACGCCCATAGTAACAGGTTATCCAGAAGACCTCGCACCATTAACATCGGCATGCTGGATTCTATTTTTCAAGTAGGAAACATTTAGCTCCAAACCATTAACACCAAATGCTTAAGTTTAAGAAATAACATGTTATGTTCTACACAGTTAAAAGCTTTTGAGAGATCTCAAAATACACCTATCACATCCTGCGAATTCTTCCATATATTAAATACATGTCTCAAAAGAGTTGCACCAGCATCAATTGAAGAACGATCCTTTGTAAAGCCAAATTGCTCTTTGTGAAATAAGTTATTTAGATTAAAATGGCTTTCTAGTTATTTCAAAAAAAATACTAATAGCCGGTAAGATTGAGATTGGCTTAAAGTTACTTGGTTCAGTTATACAGCCCTTCTTGAATAAATGTATTACTTTGCTATATTTCATCAGATTAGGAAAAACACCAGAATCAACAGATCGGTTAAATGTTACAGCTAGAAATGGTGCTATATCAATTATAATAGTTTAAATTCCCCATAAATCCCCTGTTTTCTTAGAATTAAGAGGCTCAAACGTTTTTATAATGTTTGTGGGGTTAATGTATTCAAATGTAAATAAATTCTTACATTCTTTCTTTTCTTTTCTTTCTTTTTTAAAAGACAACTTCCCGCATTAGGAATATACATCCTGTGTCGCGAGGGACTTTACAAACATACATGTAATTGACACAAAGAACAGCCAGACTCAGGACAACATTTTGTGGATCACACAAAGTGATGTCCTACGTGGGATTTGAATCCACGGCACTTGGCGCAGTAGCAAGCGGCGTAGTGACCGCTTAAACCACTAGGCCAACCGTGCAGTCAACATTCATTTACATTGGCCCTTTACAACAATTCAGACCTGGACACCGGCTAAATGAATAGGATTGATGTAGTTTTATGTACTACACAACCAAATTACAAGTTTTCGTATTACATTCTTATATATGGCTTAAATCATTTAAGAATATTGACATGAAATCCCTTTTCACACCTTTCTCTTAAGCGCCCGAAGATTGGGCATTACATCTGTTTTCGTATTGTATATACGTAAACAAACAGTGTGACGTAAACAGCTGGCGAATGGCAGCGGTATGTACTGGTGGTATCTTCCGCAAGATTGAGTTAGAAGTCGAGGTCAATGGATATTTGGTTAAAATTGGATATTTCTTAAGATTAAAGTGTAAGGTTCATGTGAAATAATTGCATTTCATTAATATTGCGTTAGACGTTTGTTCACCTGCTCTTTACGATTGTGTGTTATGATACATATGTGCATATGCATAGAGGCATATGATAAAATTGTATTGGAAGAATTAGACAATAGGAAAGCATCTCGAGTAAAAGATATTACACGTACGCATAAACACGAGAGTTTCAGCAATAGCTCGAGCTATTCCTAAGCTGCTGTATGCGATTCTGAGTTGCTGCAAGCAGCTATAACTCTAAGATTAAATAAATAAATAAATATACCGGACATCTAACACACAACGCCATCTAGTCCCAAGCTAAGCAGAGCTTGTGTTATGGGTTCTAGACAACTGATATAAATACTTTTATACTTTTTTTTTGTAAATACATACATATTATACATAGAAAACACCCAAACTCCGAAACAAATATTTGCAGATCATACAAACATTTGGTCCAACCCGGGGATCGAACCCGAGACTTCAAGCTTAGCAGTCGCATACGCTACCCCTACGCCACCGAGGCAGTCAAAGTCTAAGAAGTTGTTCACAAGAAGCTTACAGTTTTAATTTAAATTACCAATTCTATGCTTGTGATTTATTTTTTAACCATGATGATGGCTTAAAATAAATTTACTGATCTGAAAAAAAAAACAGAAAATCCGATAGCATAATTTTAGTTATCATTTCACAGCATTTCATTTATTCATAAATATGTAACTATTTATGTAAAACGTGTAGAATAACCTTCTCTATGTATACTAATATTATAAAGCTGAAGAGATTTTTTGTTTGTTTGAACGCGCTAATCTCGGAACCGCTGGCGCAATTTTAAAATTCTTTATGTGTTGGATAATCGATCCAATCCATTAATCGAGGAAGGCTATAGGCTATATACATCACGCTAAAACTAATAGGAGCGGAGCACCAATGAAGAATGTTTCAAAAACAGGGGAAATTTTTTACGCTACGAGTAATAGATGAGATTGCGTGGGTCAGCAAGTTATTTAACAAAGTAAACAATTTAAAACACCCGACTACTTACAAACTTTTGATAATTTTTGTTTATACCTATCGACCGGATCATTGTTAGGAATCAATTGACACTTTATTCATTAAAATCGGTTCAGTAGCTTAGGCGCTACGGTGGAACACACAAACATGCATACATGTAAAAATGAAGGATGTAGGTCAAGTATAAGTAGGCATTATTTGACACTTACAATAATTACAATTAACTTAATAAAAAACTGTTTAAAATCGCACTGAGCTAAAAAACACCCAGTGTTCACTTTCGGCCTTCGTCATTCAAAAACCCAGAACCTGTATACTAATACATGCAAAATGTCATTTTAATACTTTTTACAATTTACTTTTCTAGATAGTGTAGGTTTTTTTTTTCTATTGATGTGACTGCACGGATGTGTCAAGTGCTCGCCACGGCCATGTTCCTGCGCTTATTATTGTGAGTCAAACTCCACATGGGATAACCCTTGACTGCCTCGGTGGCGTAGTGGTAGCGTATGCGACTGCTAAGCTTAAGGTCTCGGGTTCGATTCCCGGGTCGGACCAAATGTTTGTATGATCTGCAAATATTTGTTTCGGAGTTTGGGTGTTTTCTATGTATAATATGTATGTATTTACAAAAAAAATATAAAAGTATTTACCTATATCAGTTGTCTAGTACCCATAACACAAGCTCTGCTTAGCTTGGGACTAGATGGCATTGTGTGTTAGATGTCCGGAATATTTATTTACTTTTTTTTATGTATGCCCCTGCCTAAATGCCTCTACTCTGCCTGATGGAAAGCATAAGCAGGATCTGAGAGTGGAGGTCACTATGCTTAACGCATATGTAGACAATGCAATGCAAGCATGGTGACCCACACCATCCAAATTTTACTTTGTGTGATACACAAATTGTTGTTCTGAGTCTAGGTGTTTTTGGGTTTGTTTACGTATGTTCGTAAAGTCCTCTACGTCACAGGATGCTTTTAACCGTGAAAGCTGTCTTTTAGTATACAAATTAATAAAATAATAATGGCCATAGTCACCGGTTACCCGCGTTCATTTGCTAGCTATGTCATAAAAAAAACATAATATGATTTCCTTCTTTATCCTTCTTGCTTAACCTTTGTTATTATTTAATGGAATACATTATAATTATACATTGTTAATAAAATATACGGTCTTCATACCCTTGACATTTATTTTGCTTTCTGCCTCAAACGTGTTTTAAAAATAAAAAACACAAATATCTACCCGACAATTTACATGCATCGAATATCGATTAATTATATACTTTATATGCTATTTTGTCACAAATAAAAGACTCCGGAACTGATAGCATCAGGTCGATAATGGAAGGACAGTTGACGCAATTGTACATTTTTAACAGACTATATAAAAGGAGGATATTCTCAATTCGACTGTATTATTTTTTGGTTTGTTACCTCATAACTTTCGACTGGGTGAACCGATTTTGATGATTCTTTTTTATTTGGAAGCTGGTGCTTCCCGTGTAGTTTCATTTCAATTTGGTCCAGTTCTTGAAGTCGGTTTTTCGTTGTTAACATTTCTGATTATTAAAGAAACTATTAAGAATATTATACACCTACGTGTATAAGGCTATAATATGTCCGCTCAGCAATATCTCTTTCTATAAATCGAATACAAAATTATAACGTCGCACATCTCACATATGTAACACCGATATATATTCGTTTCAACTGCCTCGGTGGCGCAGTGGTAGCGTATGCGACTGCTGTCTGCCGACCGAAAATCAAACCAGAGATCTCAAATCTCTTGTTTGATTTTCGGGTCGTACCAAGTGTTTGTATGGTCTGCAAATATTTGTTTCGGAGTTAGTTGTGTTATCAGTGGTCTAGTACCCATAGTACAAGCTCTTAGTTTGGGACTAGATGGCGTTTTATTTGAGATACGAGTATCCGAAATATTTTTATTTATTATTATATATCTGATACTCCTGACTGACTGCACTAACTGTTGCAGTGGTTAAAGCAGTCACCTCTGCTGTTGTGGGTTCAAACCTCACATGGGAATACATTTTCTGTTACCAGTTGATGTTCTCCATGTGTGTAGTGAAAGTCTTAAAAAATATGAAATCTGTGGTTCGGTAAACGTAAAATATTACACGTAAATTACACTCAGACATAGAACAAAAGTCGTGATCATCACACAATTATCAGTGCTGAGTGGGAATCGATTCTACGACCATTAGTTTGGCAGTCAGGATCACTAACTTCTAGACCAACGCAGCTTAAGATAGCTTTTACATCACACCGAAACAAAATTTAAACTACAAAATTGCGCGAACAAACATTCTAGTAATATTGCACCCATCAATGACCATTTACTAAACGTTCTAAGCTTATTAATTCATTGAGTATAATTTACTCACTTATCGTACAAAACGTACACATACGAATGTGGGAACTTATATTTTCGCAATCCGACCCTCTGTGAGGAACCAACAATTAACTCACGGTCACTCTTTTCCAATTGACGATGATTACAATGTTATTTAGAAATTGTGTCGCAACTAATTCAAAAATACACAAACAAATAGTTAAATTTAAAAACAAATATACTGCAATCCATCTCAGTGAAGCTACTTCGATAAATCTCAATTTGAGCGAGATATTTCAGGTGTCTGAGCGAATCGATCGATCGTTTTACCAATTCGTTAGAAAGGTGACAGTCCCTCTGACATTGACGCTAGTTACAAAAAAAGATCAATTATCGGTTTTATCATACCTAGATCGTACCTTTTTACCCGATTATGCCGAAGCTAAAAGGAAGGGAAATGGATTTGACAGTCTGACAGTCATCTAGTCCGAAACTAGGCAGAGCTCGTACTATAATTACTAGACAACAACTGATATACTCGTAAACATAAATATCCTTTATTTTTGTAAATACCTACATGTAATGCAACAAATATTTACAGATCATAATGGAACCCGAGACCTCAAAAGCCTTGCAGTCGCATTACTAGTTCAGATTGAATGAATTCTAGACAAATTTATGACAAACAATTAATCTCATAACGTTCAATCACGTCTTCGTTGATATCGTGTCCAAGGATTAAGAGGTGCCAAAACTTTTGAAAGACTTGATCAAAATGCTTGTAGTGGTTAAGGTCGGGTAACCAAAACCACTAACAAATGTTGTGTTCGTAGGAGTATATTAAATAAGACAGCAGTATGAAGATAAATGTATTGTATTCAAAAGATGACTAACTATATACAAAAACAACACACAGTATTTATACTAATATTAAGGAGAGAGCGAGTTAGGTAGCATGCTTAGATGTAGGCGTATGACATCCCTCTCTGTCGCACGTTTTAGGTGGTGTAGTTTGACGACGCGATGTTGTATAATGTTAAGGAGAGAGTGAGTCTGGTAGTACGCATAAATGTAGGCGATTGACATCTCTCTCTGTTGCACGTTTTAGACGCTGTAGCGTGACGACGCAATGTAAAAATATATAATAACATAATAATATTATTTGTATAGAAAAAATGTAATCGAATCCGTGACCGCTACATGCTTATCAAATCGTCACCTGGACATAGCTTTAGTGAGTGGAATGTGTGAAGGAACTTTAGTCTCTTTAGAGAGAAGGCAGTGAGTACAATCTCAACAGCACAAACTGCCCAAGTCTTACACAAAGTGACGCAATTATTATTACACAAATGAAATCTATAACTTTGTTGCAAACTTGTTACTTTGTGGCACCCTTACGTGTTCGTATTCAAAACTTTCATAATGTCGTAGCCCATTGTAATTGTTTTGTCGCCAATTCGTATACACTTTAACTTACATGGTAATCAACTAACTAAGCTTAGAAATGAACTTAAAGCAATATTCAATTTTAACATCCCTGAGAAATTATTTTGCAATATTTTGGTCCTATCTTGTATAACTCCAAGGGAGTGATAGAACTATAATGGCTAATGGTTTATTACAAAGCACTATCTAAATATATATATATATATATATTATTGTATATTATATATGTTATATTTATATTAACAAGTATATATATAAACTAATTTAGATATATAATTTATGTATCATAAATATAAACATTTAATCAATGAAGACCTTACTTATTACTCGTATATACCTAGGACCAGTCCGTCAAAAGATTACATACATAGGTACCTAAAATCACGTCTGTTTTCCCCGAAAATTGGGTGTTTTGCTTCTGCGTACCCTTTACCCCTAAGCATTTCAAACGCCCAATTTTTTACCAGTATTTTGGACCCACGTAATTGGTAGTGAGCCTATTGATGCTAATCGGGTTGTTTTGTTTGCCAGACACTCGTACGTCGATCAGCAGATGCACTACTTAAAGGTGAAGTTGGCTTGGGACCCTAAATTCTTTGCGGGAACCCTATGCACCCATCCTATTCATCCAAAGGCCACCTGGAAGAAATTGGTGTACAAATGAAATACTATCGATCTATTTGTCTATACACTTATGTGTCAAATACATAAAAAGATGTTCATGCTACTCGTACCAAAATGACTGTACTCTGCCTGATGAATAGCATGAGTAGAATCCAAGGATGTTGGTCGTTTGCATTATGGCAAATATTGACCAGTAATTTAAAATACTTACCAACTCTAAAATGTTGAAGATATTCTGCGAACATTCAAATTTATTAAATCAGTCACATAAGACATTTTAATATTTACTTTCTTAATTAGGATCGAATCAAGTGGCGTGCAACTGGAGAGGCCTATGTCCAGCAGTGGACTGCGGTAGGCTGATGATGAAAATGATGAAATGTAATTATCTTGGTTAGAGTGTTTGACTAGGTCTCTGATTGAATATGATTCATGAATTAACCCGAGACGTGGCGCCCAAGCTAGAATTTAGATTTTTTTGTTTATTTGACAAAAGTGAAAAGAACAAAAAAGATTTTTTGTTGTTGAAATTTATTATTTAAGAACAAACTACGCCTGGTCCCTAACTGACTCGATAATCGATTGATAGGTAAATTGTAATAAATGATTAAAGGAAATATTTTACAAAAATTACCTAGTGGTCAAAACGTTAGTCAATTCAAATCTTACATATCTATTACGTGTTTGAGAGAATAATCAGTCTTGTACATAATCATACATAGCTAGAACATAAACATGAAAGTTTGAAAGTTAATATTACACAGTATTTATTTAGTAGCTCTGACCCGCAACTTCGTTAAAGTCGCTTTGAAATGAATAAATTTTCCACCTTTTTCTACGTGGTCACGGGTACCACTACCTGTGACCACACTGAAACTGACCACTAACTGTGACCACAAACGGTTTTACCCTTTCGTTATGTCGGTACAAGATGTACAGATACAAAAGGAGAAATATACACGATAGCAATAGCTGGTTACGAATAAAAACAGCAATAGAGAGGGTCTTGTAGTGTACAGACTTAGATAAGTTAATAATAATCATAACTCATCACTGTACAATGGTGTTACATTTTTTATTTATACATGTCATCTTGGGTGACCCTTAAGGCATTGAAAATAATGTTTCAAAGAAGAGCAGTCGCTTAAATGGAAATACTTTAATTATACTTACCATAACACATTTGAAACACACTAAACTAGGGGGACTCACTCTCTACCGTGGGAGAGCCACGCTACGGCATGAAGGGGCCGGCTCGACAGGAGTGATACCACAGCCTCACAGAAAACCGGTGTGAAATAGCGCTTGCGCTGTGTTTCACCGACTGAGTGAGGATACCGGAGGCCTATACCCCATCCCCTACCCCTTCTTCTCTCCCCCCTTCCCTCTCCCATCCCTCTCCCCATCTCCTAAAGGCCGTCAACGCACTTGTGACACCTCTGGTGTTGCGGGTGTCCATGGGCGGCGGTAATCGCTTACCATCAGGCGATACGTCTGCTCGTTTGACCCCAATAAAAAAAAACTAATGAGTACTATTGTACGTGTTTGTTTAGTGATTCAAAAAGGAAATCGTATTACAACCTTAATTTAGAACGTACTATAATGTTAAAGGACACAGATTTCACAACTTTTTGAATGTGCGTACGCGCAGCTCCTATTCAAATAACATTAACTTCAAATACGACTAGTCTAAATCTATACAAATAAATAATTTTGAAGTGTCTGTTTGTAATATGAAAAAACACGGTATATATAACAAAATATTTTTTTCTGTCTGGCTGTCCGTCTACCTTTTTATCTGTTTCTTTCGGCTAATCTCCGGAACGGCTAAACCGATTTACACGATACTTTCCCTGGCAGATACCTGATGATATAAGGAGTAACTTAGGCCTTTTTTAGACCAGCTTTGCTCCGCGGCTTTATCCGGGGCTACTGTCGTACCGCGGGTAACGCCGCGGGACTCAGCTAGTAGTAAATAAATTGAACTTATAGATCTAGCATAGATAGGTATAAATTACTAGCTGCATGTTTACTACTAGTCAAATTGATAATGGCGATTATAATTAAAAATAATAAATTTGTTGGCAATTTCACACAACGCCATCTAGCTTCAAACGAAGCATAGCTTGTACCAGGAAAGCTAGATTAAATGATAGAATACTTATATACTTTTTTTGCAAATACATACATAGGAAACATCCAAACTCCGAAACAAATATTTACAGATCATACAAACATTTGATTCGACTCGGGAATCGAACCTAAGACCACAAGCACAACAGTCGCATATGACACCGAGGCTACCAAATGATGATGTAACGTTATTGTCATTATATTATTGGAAAAGATACAACAGTCTTTAATAGCGTAGGCGTTAGGATCCCATCATATATTGAACGTAATTTATATCAATAAACTATATAATATTATTAGCTGTGTCCTATCAAGCATTGCTGTGTCATGTTGTAGTTACACTGATGAGAAATAAGGAACAGGGCTTACTCGTGGCAAATAAATAAACCATTATTGAATCGAGTTATCTATAATTACTTGACATCACTTTAAGCTAATGTCTAACTTTGAGCTCAGAGCAGAACTTTTTGAGGTTTATAAGTGTATACAAACTAACTTTACAATTTTCTTAGGTAGTGGCCAGATGGATTCGAGTCTCCTTGTTTCACTGTCTACCTTGGTAACACAGTGGTAGCGTATGCGACTGCTGTGCTGGAGGTCGGGGGTTCGATTTCCTGGTAGAACTAAATGTTTATATTATCTGCAAAAAATTAAATAAACATTTCGGAACATTTCGGACATCTAACATACAACGTCATCTAGTCCCAAGCTAAGCAGAGCTTGTGTTATGGGTACTAGACAACTGATATGAATATATATATACTTTTTTTTTGTAAATACATACATACGAGTAATATACATAGAAAACACCCAAACTCCGAAACAAATATTTGTAGATTACACAAATATTTGGTCCGCCCCAGGATTTGAACCCGAAACCTAAAGCACAGCAGTCGCATTCACTACCACTGCGCCACCGAGGCAGTTGTTTCAGAGATTGGTTGTTTTCTATATATAAATATTTGTATTATCAAAAAAAAATATTTATTGATTTGTATTAGTTGTCTAGTACCCGTAATACAAGCTCTGCACAATTTGGGAATACACGGCGTTTTGTATTAGATGTCCGAAATTTTAAAAATAAAAATTATATCTCCTTTCAAATGTGGATGCCGATTTCTTAGTGAAATTGTTAAAATTATCTGCGTACTCTTTCTACCTTTCAGGACATATAAGCCTGAGTGTATGTACTGACACCCTAGGGTATAGAACCTTGATCAACCAAGACATTCCCTTTCCCTTTCGAACCACTATCAGACAAAATTATCCCATAGACTATCATTACAGCAATTATTAGAGCATATTTAGTGATGTTACATATCCTCGCACAGCCTCCCAGGGTCTGCTGGGTGGGGAGAGGGGGGAGTGGTATATAGCGAAGATGCGCCGGCGCAGCGGCAACAACACAGCGACGCGTGGGCACTTCACGTGTCGACAGATTCTCCACTCAGTTTGTGAAGTTCTTTTTGTAAAGTTTGAATCTTTTCGTGCTTGGATAGTGTAACTTAACTGGTGAGTACGAGTGAAAGCATTTTTTTTTAAATAAATATATTTTTACTATAGCTTTTAAGTCATTAGAATTTCATATAACATTAAATATTTTCTAAGAAAAGATTATTACTGAATTCAATTAATATTTTTTCACGATAATAATTTATTCAATTCAAATTTCAAATCATTTATTCAATTAAGACCGTAAGTCTAATTGAATAAATGATTATATTAAAAGATTAATTAACAGTTAACAATCATAGATCGAAACAAACAGACGCCATAGCATATACTGCATTGGCATTATAGGTGAAAACATCAAAATCTACTGCCTGCTTGTGTCGATCCATAACTTCCAGTTTTTAAAATGCGTAGAGAATCAGGGCTCTCACACTCTCTTTAAAATTCAGATGTTCAGGTATTAGTAATACATGAAAGTTGTGATTTGTGATCTATTGCTACTAAAGCAGGCATGTCATCTAAGGGCTGAGGGCATAGTTATGTAGGTACTAAGGCGAATCTAATCAGTACTTTCGTTTTGTTAAATTAAACCCAAAATGGAGATTTGAACTATATAATAATACTAGCCTATATTATTATTAAATTACATTTCTGACATACAATATTATAATTTTGATCTGCTTCTACAGTTGTTGAAATTTTCTTTAATTATACAGTATTTTTGCCTTCATTATTTTATTAGTACCTAATATTACAATGTAACAGATAATTTTGTACAATAATTTGCGGGTAAATAACTAAAAACTCGTGATGTTCGCAAAACAAACGATGTTAGGGTTCAACCGCAAATTATAACGAAATAACTTATTTTGCGACCTTCTTCATTTTACATATAAAATTTAATCAACTGCTTATTTTGGTTCTAATAATCCTTTACAAGACTGTGTTTTCTTATTAAGTAAAACTTTACGGATTAAATTGAGAATGATTTCTTATTCCTTACAAAATTATTGACAGCTATTTCCTCTTCACTTTGAAATACTCAAAAAGTACCTTAAATTTTTCTATGCTTGATTATACCAGCTTTGTCAACATACGTTGTCTTGTCCTTAATTTTAAAATTCGTTATTCAATAATTCACCTAATTTTCGGGTTACAAATATCTTATTGAGACATAAAAAATAACTAAAGACAGCTAAACCGAGACAAAAATTGACGAGTTTTGCATTTGTATTTCATACAGATATATGTATATCTATGTATTGTAAAAATATATATATGTATTGTTTACAATAAGTAAGCTAGAAGTTAAATAAAAATTTAATTCAATACATTATCGAAATGTGTCATGGGATAACTCTATTTAATCGAAGTATTGATAGTTTTCATGGCATCACTCGCAAACGAATCACATTCTTATAGCAACGGTACAAACAGCATCCTAAACGCATTTTGTGATAAATGAGATTGCCCAGTGTTGGGACGCTGGATACGTTTACATATGTATACAGGATCCTAATATTGGGTAAATAGTCTGTATTTGTATTTTATTAGGTTAAGACTTCTGTAAACTAGAAAGGTATTATGAATATCTGTCTACAATAAATTATTAAGAAGTAACGAAGTATGGTTACAATATTTTTAAGATAAAATTAATTAATCAATCAAAATAAATAATACGAATGTAACTACGTCTTGGTAACCAACTTATTTAGCATTTCTTTTCAAATTTATTTATTGATTCTTCATCCTATGATAAATTTAAGTATATCAACATTGTTTAACCCATATTAGAATACTCTTCTTGTGAAAAAACAATGCTGCAATTCATTTTAAATGTGGATAGAACGAGATTATTACGCATAATGCCTATGAGAACTCTCGTTCTTAAAATACGACCAAAGAGTTATATAAGAAATAGTTATATTACATTTTTTTATACTCAATGTTTGCATGTATAAAATCTAACTTAAACCATTACTGCTCATTATAATAGTTATGTATTAAAATTATATATTTCTAAACAGTTACACACGGTACAGTATTAATATATTACACCCATTTATCTGAATAAGGGAGCTGGACCTCATAACCTACGTTCTTCATTAGGCAATACGTTCAAAGCCTTGTGTTACCTTTGTACGTAATCTTTTCACGGTCGTCAAAAGAGCGTGTGGCGCCTGGACTTTGGAAGTCCACCTTTATCACACCCGTTCATAAAAAAGGAGATAGGTCATCTCATCATCTTCCTAGCGTTTATTATTGCCAAGATTATTTGGGGTCGGCTACTAGTGTAACCGTTTTTACCTGAATATCGGATTTTGCACGGAGCGACTGGCATCGGTCCTTACCAACCCCGAGGGTGAACTAAATTCGAAGATTGAACTAGTTGTCAGTATATTTAAAGTAAAAAAGTAATTCTTTTATATTGTTAAACTGTTTGTAAAATTGTATTTGATGTTTTTAATCTATTTGTGATTACCTGTAAATAACTTTGTTGTTATTTAACTTATAATATTTATGATGTTAGAATTTCGAAAATTATAATTAAAAAAGTAAAAAAAGTGTCTTTCTCCTCACAGCATAATTTGTTCTTCCTTAGCAATCAGGATCTCTGACCACTAGACCAATAAACCTATCAATAAATAAAATGTTCATTCGTGATCAATCTTTGCGTTGACATTCCAGTTTTAGTTGCAAGATTAGGTTCTTCGTAATAATACATTCCCATACCTGTAGATATGATAGAAAATGAAAATAAATTGATCTCGTTGTCTTTGTTCCAGAAAGAAGAGCGTAGTTCCCCAAGATGGTCCAGTTCAAGATGGTGGTAAGTACAAGTGAAAATTGTCACAATAAATATGTACATAACGTGTTTGTGTACTTTTTGAGATGTTTGAGACGAACATTCGACAATCTTGGAAGTGATTAAAAATACTGATTACCTATATTCTTTTCAAGAGAAAACTATATATTTTTAACACTATATATTCTATACAATAACTAAATTATATGCCAATTATTTACAAAATAATTAGCATGAGAAAGGTATATTGCTAACAATTGGAATGCGATACATTTTATTCATTACAAGCTGAACCCTGCGGTGCTACCCGCAGTACGACAATAACCGCAGGCAACGCCGCTAGGCTAAGCTATATCTTTTTAAAATGTAGCCTATGTATTATTTTGATGTATAGGTAAGCTATACGAGTATTATTGTAAAGTTTCATCAAAATCCATTCAGTAGCTTTTGCGTGAAATAGCAACAAACATCCATCCATCCACACATACAACAACTTTCGCGTTTATAATATTAGTAGGATTTCGTAATATTTTAGCAAATCATTCGTGAGGTATACCGTTTTAATGTAATAAAATTAAATGGGATATTTTTTATACTAATAGCAAAGAAATTAGGTAAAAAATATAAAAATAGAAAAATGAATCTCATCTATTTTTAAAGTCGCTTACAGATATAAAACGACTATCAACATTTCCTCATTATTCACGTAATAAAGAATAAACTTTAAGATTGAACTATTACAAGTGTTATGCATAAAATAATAATTAATATTAATATACAAAATGAACAATGTCCGTTACGTCACGTGAGTTGTGAAATCATTTTGCTTTGCCTACTTTTATATCTTGTGTATAGTTCATTAACATACACATTTTTATTATGCCTCTGATGTTGACCTCCTTCTAAATCTACGTATTGCCAAGTAAAATTCAAACTCGGATTATTAGATGTCTAAATCCTATGACGGTTTCTTGTCTGCGAAACGTGAAGCGAGGATAAGCAGAACTTTAAATACAAGTACCGACTTCAATACGCCTAAAATCAAACGCCAAAATTCAATCAATTGATATCAGGATAGACTTCCACAGACAAATATTTTTAGAGAATACTCGCATCCTATTTTTTTAAGCAAGTCGGACCGCAAATTGTATAATATTCTACAAGTTCTATAAGCGTATAAATCGGACTGAAACCGACTGAAAACCGCACACCGTCTCGGATACTAGATCGTTTTACGATCTCCGTCCGTCCGTCTCCGGTACCTGGCCCGTTTCGAGGCCTGGCTGAGAGGGAGAGTTCTAAACCACTCCCGGTTACACTCCGCCATCTTCGCAAGCATAACTTGAGCCATATCGAAAGAATTATTTAGTCATCAATTATAAAGAATTATGAAACCTTTTCTATATGAACTAGTGTAGGTACCTGGATGACCGAGCTGTGTTCTGCATTTTTAATGTGTAAATTTTCTAAAAATTAATTCTACATAGACCTAAAACCCCCTGCTTACTTAATTTCATGAAAATCGTTGGAGCCGTTTCCGAGATTCAGATAATATATATAAAAGAATTGCTCGTTTAAAGGTTATTAATTTAGTCTATTGTATAGACATCCACTTGTTCAATATCATTTATGTTGCGACAAATTGAAGAAAAACACAGTATGTCAGAGTGTAGTTGGAATACTTGAGTGAAGTGTGTCACCGTGTCGATTGATATACCTAGCTAGTGTATGATAATAATGATCATCGTGAATCAATTGACTGAGTCAAAACATCCATTAGAAAGCGTTGATTACTAATATACATTACTGAGAACTGTCTCGGTTTCTTCATGTAAAGTTGTAACTATGAAAATACTGTCGTATTGGTTAAGTTTTAATTATGTACAACTATAAAAAAAATATTGGAATAAAATTGTTGACATTAAGAATAGTTTACTTCTCGTTTAAAGACTCAACTATGTTTGTACACATATTTACTGTTGAAATAAAGTACAATAAATTAATTAAAAGAAATGCGATTACGTGCAAATGTGTAGACTACAAATGACACTAATCGCTTTATATTATAATATACGTCTGTCTTTTAAAAGAAATAATTGTTCCCCGTTTATGCATGTTATAGAAAGTACCTCGATAAATGGGTTACCCAAGAATTTTTCAATAGGACATAGTAGGCTTTGAGATAAGCGTGTTCAACGAAACAAACAAACAAACTCCTTTGCTTTACAATAATACCAGTTGCAAAAATATAAATAAAACTCTTACCTGTGAGTTTAATCTCCATGTTGTAACAATACCATACAACATATGCGGGCTTCGAACAAACTTTCAGTTTCGATGAAATAAGGAAATTGGTTTATTGATTATATTATTTGCATAAAAATATCTATACAAAAAGGTAACAACAGTATGGATGGCGCAGTAGTTTAAATGGCTATCTCGCCGTTTCCTGCTGCGCTGAGTGTTTTAGGTTCAATCCTCACACACACGGACAAAACCTTATGTAATTCACAAATATTTTTTTGTCGTCGTGGCGACACGTAACCACGGTATAGTATGCGTCGCCATTGAATATTATACTGTTTGAAATTTTCTGCTTTCGTTTTATACCCATTTCGATGTTTTACTATTGTCAGAAGTCCCGCCACGGCTCCGTATTTATAAGATGCAGATAGAGCCACATTTCAGAACTGGCATAGTAAGGCCAGTAGTAGAATATAACTCTTAAAATCAAATACTAATTCATGAACGGACCATGTTAAGTAATAAAACATGGATATAAGCCCAATACCAGTATACTTCACAGCCAGCGACAGCCCAGCCAAATGTTAATAAATGAATCAAATTATATCCATATTCGGGAAGGCTCCACATCCGCCGGGGTGATACCGCACAAACTGACAACCGCATTATGTCATCAGCGTTTGAACAAACCGCACCATGCTATTGCGAATCCAGGGTTGTCTAAAATATATTCTAAATCCAAAATTAACTCACATCTTGTGTGTTAGGAATTTGATTTCTTTTGTTTTATTATGTTAACGAGAAATACCACATTCACAATAAGTTAAATATAACTACATCTCAATAATAAATATACATTACGTGAATTAGTTAATTTATGAGATGGCTGTTTATTTTATAAGTTTATTTATTCACGTGATTGAGAAAACGTAAACTTGAACAGCAGTGTCATTCCTAATATGATCTAGCATTTATACTTTGCTTTATCGGGGTTATAAAATATGATTCTTGGTAACATCTTTCATATTAAACCGTAGATTGTTGTAGTGACAGCCTTGGTCATAAAAAATTACATGAACACTACCCTTGATTGTTTAAAGGCATTTAAAGCAGCTGATATTTAAACCAACGACTGTGTGTTTATTCACCAAGATTACTTCTAATGCACCGTAGATACAAGTCTAGTTGGACCAGCCCTGTGAAAACCGCATTGCATTGCGCCAGTGTGCGACGGCCGCTCAGCGACACGCGGCACACTGCCTCCAACCATTCATCTTTGTTACTTAGTCACGAAGCTCAGACAAACATTTTCTTGTTTTATTCTAAAACTTACAAAAGTTTACATTATTAGATGTAATTACATCTAATAATGTAAACTTTTGTAAGCTTTTTGTTCAGACCAAATTCTATCAAATATTATAATTTGGATATCATATTTGGGTAGCCCACTTACCCAATAAGTAGGAAGGAAGAACGAATGTCTGCAAGTGTGTCCTTGTTTTTAGAATCAAAGTATCTCAATGTTAAATTTCATTGAAATCAGTGCAGCTATTTAGCCTTGAGCGTAACAGGCAGACAGACAGAATTACTTTCAAATGTATAATGTTAGTATAGATTTTTTAACTGCTCATCTGTCTGGTTTTAGTTACTTCGGAGGGCAAAAACCTAACAAAAGTATCTTATGTTTGTTGATTCTATTCTACTATTATGTTTAAATATGTATTTGAGAAATATTAGAAAACAAAATCGATGTACGGCACGTGTAATAGACTTATAATAGGAAAAATACAGTCAGGAAAGCTCCGCTGGTTTTGAAAGGTAGTTTGTTATCGTTTGTAAAGAAATTAATAACAAATAAACACGCGTTAACCAATAAGAGCCGAGAATTGTTGAAAAGTGACGCACACGAATTTACTTGGATTGGACTCAGTTTATTAATACGATTGGTTTCCCGATGTTACCATTTACTGCTTTGCCGATTCTGTTTGGGGTTGGTTGATTTCTTTATTAACTTGTCACATCGGTGACGCCAATGTTTGTAAGCAAAAGGGATATTGAGATCGTAAGAAACAAACTTAAATTAATATTTTCAATAAGGATAAACACTTGGCTGCTTATCTTTGGGAACATTTCTAAAAATAACCCATGCGTACTGAGTTATTGGAATGAGATGAGAATATTTGGAAAATATATACGAGAATATTTATTTATACAAGAATTGTTTTTTAAAAGATTCAGATAGACAAATAGAATGTGTCAGAGAAAGTGTATTTGTAAACGAGTTACACATATGGTTTGTTTTGCTGCCTTTGTTCCGCCACAGTTGGTGACTAGGCAATTGTCTTCCAGCCAAATTATATACAATTCTGTTTGTTTTACGACACAGTACCACGGTTTCATAATACAAGAAGCTTGTGTAAACGTAATAACGTTGTATTTTGATATATAAAGCTTTTTAATCTTATTGTTTATGCTTAACTTTGTATGGTAGACATTGCGAACAATGTAATTAATGTAGAATGAATGTTTGCTTCAAACTCGGAATATTAAAAGTATATTGTTATTGTCAGTTACAAGAATTTAAAATTTATACAATTTAAGGCAAAGCAAACGTAAGTTGCGTATTAATAGGGCGTTTTTATTATAATATAAAACGACTCGCAGCGACAAAGTATTCTGTAATAATTTCATGCGATAGACGACATCAAATCATCATTACTTTAAAGAGTTCTCGTTACATCACCACACTTCCACCATACCCCAATCACTTCCCATCGCGAGACTAACAGAGTATTGTACCGTTGTGTTCGCACGATGCGCGTGCACCGCGCCGTCTACTCTACACAGCGGAACTTCGTTACGTATTACTAAAATACCTTAAGGTTTAAGAATTCTTATTTGTTAACTAGTAATTAAAGACTGTAATTTTATTGTTTCTATAGTAATAAGCAGATAGGATTTTTGGAAGACGTATATAATTTAAGAATTTAAAGATAAAGTTAAGTAGGTTGTAACATTTTGGTTTTAAAAAATCTTATTGGTCTAGTGAATTCGATATTGTAGAAATCGTAAACCTTATCATAAAACAAACTAAATTATGAGAATGACATTATCTTAAGGCACGTGGTCAAAACAAAACATTAGTCAATAATACAGGAGTGCTAGAGACGTTAACGATTGTAGAAAGAGATGCATTTTGGCTATAGGGGCTGGTTTTCAATCAAAAGATACAAGTAACTTTGAGTACTCGCCTATTCAAGGCCTAATGTAAAATACCATTGAAGAAATACTTAGCACCAATTATGAAACCTTAATATCCAGGGTCAAGAGAAAGAGATCATAGAAATTACATTACCACAAACTTTAGAAAATGATAAATACATGACCCGTTCACTAACCTACAGTGTAATAGTTGTGTACGTTTTCTACGAATAGATTACGACTCATTTCTCACATCATTTGACATAACACCGGATTGCGACACCGGTATCGCTCATTACGTACAATATAACAATAACAAATGTTACATAACACTAAATCACATTAACATGAAAGCTTTTGCGGGCACAAACAAAAGTTTAGTCGTTAACAGGCACAGTTTGAATTAGGGTTGTCAAGTACTTGATTAAGTCAGTATATTTATAACCCACTGTGCTGTTTATGTTGTTACCATGACATAAATATGAACAAATACTTTAAGAACTATGGATTTATGCAAAGATATGTATTTAAATATAATTGCACTGTTGCTTTGACGTACATTTGGCCATTCAGTAGGTAAATTTATTGAATTGTATATGGTAAATTACGTTTAGTGGAATTTTCCTGTAGAATTTGTAAAAGTCATAGGTATATAGCAATTGATAGATATATTTAATAATAAAGGAAGCTTCAACAATTGATAGAATCCACTCTAAACTTTTCTAAATTAACTTCTAACTAAACTGTACCAATGAATCTATCTTTACATTTAACAATGGTTTTTTTTTGCATACAGTACGTTATTGCTTGTTAAGATATTAATCTAACCTACTGGCAACCCTAGTGACGTAACGTACGGAAGATTCGTGACCTTCACCTTATTGACACTTTCTGCGGCGAGCGCGCTGGACGCTTACGTCACTTTTATATTCGACATGCACCGACAACGCACAAACATAATGCATATTCATAACATTAACGTTCTTCTAAGCTAAATAATCGTTATCATCAACAGCTTTTAACAATCCACTACTGGACATAGCCCTCTACTTAGAAATTAAATTTTAGAAAACTATACCACGCTGGAGATACGATTTGGTATAGGGTTTGTGTCAAGTGTTGTTCTTCTTCCTCTAGTGATGTTATCCTGATAGTAAACTTTCGGTTGTTGTTGTTGCTTTAGTAGGGTCTTACGACACCCATGGGATGAATAGAGGTGGGGACACTGTATTTTTAACCCATTACCATACCGAAAAGTTAAATAACAGTTTTATATTAAACTAGCTGACCCACGCAACCTCGTTTGCGTCTTATATTGCCCGTAGTGTGAAAATTTTCCCTTGTTTTTGAAACATTTTTCATTGGTGCTCCGCTCCTATTAGTAGTAGTGTGATGATATACAGCTTATAGCCTTCCTCGATAAATGGACTATCCAACACCGAAAGAATTTTTCAAATCGGACCAGTGGTTCCTGAGATTAGCCGGAACAAACAGACAGACAGACAGACAAAAATTTAAAAAATATGTATTTTGGTAAGTGTACCGTATATACATTCATATGCATGTAGTAGAAAGCGGTTATTTTAATATTACAAATAGACGCTCCAATTTTATTTATTTGTATAGATGTTAAAATTTTCAAGTGATTTTATTTGATTACCCTCTATTTGTGTTATCAGTTATGTAAAGTCTTTCGTTGCACAGTTTGCATAAACTATGTAAATCTTTTGTAATACAAAGCGCAAATATTGATGATTACATGAAATTATTACCTATTGACTCATAACGGCAATGGTGGGATAGGCGAGTGCAAAATATAATTTATCTTGAGTTTGATGTCTGGTCATAAAAGCTCAATCAGGACCACTAACCTATTTTACACAGTTCTTACACTCCCCAATACATTAGTGCATATAATCGATATCCCTTTCCAACATTTGCCTTCTCTCCTCTTCCTTTAATAACTCCCAATTTTCCTATTTAAGTCTCAAATTGTCTGGTTGAGGACTTTGGGCTTGCCGCTATTACCTGAGTGGGATTAAAAATCACTGCTTTTCACCGACTAAGTGATGTTTCCGCTTATTTGTGTACTTCATCTGAAAGACTGTGTGCTGACATAGTATCTCTACTCTTAATTAATTCCTGGGTATCATAAAAACAGACTAAGGGAGCTAACTATACAGACCAACACTACTGAAAAGAGTAGTGAACTTTACACTAGCCTGCCCATTTGGTACGGAGACGATTATTAAAGGTGGTCGATGTGATGTGATTTGAAAGTCATGGACGAGATTATGACATGTAAAAGAAGACAGAAAAGACAGCTGTCATTAATAAAAAATGATTTTATCAGACGATAAATGCGCTGAGATCACGCAACCCCTTTTAACAGTTACTGTAACGAGTAGATGATAATGGGCCGCTTAATGTCTTAGATGTAATCTGTGCACTTCCTCAAGTGCACGTGGAATTGTGAAATTATTGAGACGCCAGTCAGGTCGTGACCGGAAAAAAGTTGTGCTGCCAAATTCAGACGTGGGTTCGGAAATGTTACGTCAATCCTTCAACTTTCCATGTCTTAATAGAGTCTCTTAATAATCACTTGAAACTTTTACATATTTTTTTTCTTTATTTTGCTCACCAACAATTAATTACACTGATTAATACTAATGAAAAATACATTCAACGAACTCTGGTGTAACAATTTCTTATAGGCAAGCACATCAAGCACAACTGTTACAATGCTGTCACAATATTACAATTACAAATGACACTCATTCTTAGTGCACGGATGGCGTAGTGGCTTAAGCGGTCATTTCGCCGCGCTTGGGACAGTGGGTTCGTTCCACATGGGGCAACACTTTATGTTATCCACAAATTTTGTTTCCGAGTTTTATGTTCTGCTTGGTAACGGCGGTACATTCCCATACATAAGATGTATTCCTACTGCGGGAGCTATCTATATAAAAAAATGAGAGGTGTCAAGGGACACCTGGATGGAACGAAGTTCGAAATAGAAAGACGAAACGAAAATATCTGTCTTGCTTTCTATAAGAGAGAGAGACAGACAGAGAAAGGGTAATGATTCCTGACAATTTCAGGGGGTGCAAGGGGGTACTAAAATGATTTCATGTACATTGGTAAAGTTCTCCACGCCGGTACATTCCTATACACAAAATATATTCCAACTGCGGGAGCTGTCTATATAAAAAAATATATAAATAACGATATGTCGTCAACTTTGCCCTATTTGTGTGCCATGTTCTAGAACACATTAAGGCACTTCGTATAGAAAGGCATACTGCGAAATCCCCATTTATCATGTCAATTAAGTTCCACAAGTACGTGTTGTCAACTACAATGATTTCTCGCCGACATGCGACATTCCAACAAAACTTAGTTCACTATTCATAATACTAATGACATCTAGTTTCTCTCGCAATCATGAAATGTCGCAAACTAGACACTCAAGATGAGCGTCTAGTTTGGTACGGTAACGGATTTATTTTTATAAAAGTATGAGACTGATTGACTGCACGGTTAACACGACACTTTCCACTACGCTATTGTTGTGGGTTCAAAACCAACACAAATTGTTATTCTGACTCTGGGTGTCCTTGTGTCAGTTTCACGTATGTTTGTAAAGTCCCTCGCGACACAGGATGTGCAGGCATATGTTCCTAATACGGGAGTTGTTTTATAGAAAAAAAAAGTTACTCACACATAGACACGTTATCAAGACACTAATACACATGCACACGTTTAACAGACCACACGGATCTGTCACGTTCTATCTCCAAGGGAAAGATAACTCCCGCGTTAGGAATATATCCTGTATCGCGTTGTACTAAACAAACATACACGAAAGGGACACAAAGAACACCCGGATTCTGAACAATTTGTGGGTCACACAAAGTGTTATCCCATATGTACAGTGTATTCTTCATACCTTCCTTACTATAAGAACCAGGCGTCTGAACTAAGCGTCACAACATAATCGACGTCATAAAAACAACGGGTCATAGACAATTACATAATACCGCATAATATCATAAAGAACACGATACATTGGCCTCTTACTTTGCACAAGTGTTTGATGTGACAGTAAGAAGCCCTTCAATGAACAACGCTTTGAAATTTTTAGAGTGACAAGTTAGTGAAGTCGTTCAACTTTTACTATGAGTATTATATGTGAATTCACTTTTTATAGTGTATTAGTGGTAGTATATGACAATGACCTGCCAGAACTCTAACAAAAGTTAAAACCAGATTTGGGGATCTAATTAATATTTTTACGTTTGGCAGTATTAAATAAAAGAAAATTAAAACTCATTTCATTCGCAATATGATTAAATACATTTCTGAAAATTAAATTGATTTATGTATTTACAAATTCGGGTTAAAAAAAACGAATGAGCTTAATCAAGAAAATGTGAACTGATCGTATAAACGCCTTATAATCTTATTTATATAACATAATTTTGAAACATACAATAAACAAACAATTGAGGTCACAACATAACCTCACATATTGGTGTTTATATATATTTCACAAACCATTTCACTTGTAATCAGAAATAAAATATGTCTAAAAACGCTGAAATTCTCACTCAATAAACTTAAATAAATGATAATAGCTGGGTTTACCATCACCCCAGATACAAAAATATTTGTTATATAAAAGCTCGATACAGAATTTAGTTAGCAACAAAGTCGTCCGTTACTTTGAAAATGTTTCTAGAACTACCAACTTAGTTTGACAGTTCCCGCCCTTTATTTGACAGTTGATTGAAATCGAATGCGTCCGAAAACAGATTAAATAGAGTATTGTTGGAATTTTGTAAAACTTTTATTACAACACATAATAGGTATGCATATCGTGTTTACAACAGTTTAAATATTATATTGTGTATGTATAAGATCGTCGTTTATCCGTCATGTTCCCAAGTCTGTCGGTTCAATGTTAGCTGACTTTTACTGCTTTGAGTCTTGAACTTTCTGCTTGAGGTGAACTCTATTTCCTATTATTTTTTGATCGACACACCACTAGGCATGAACTAGTTAAGAATACGAGACAATAAAAAGACTTACAAATGATTTCTCAATAAACTATCGAAATTCACTTCAACTACCTTTGGTAAAATATGCCATGATTTCTTTCAAACAAAAATGATTATTCTAAAATTGTAATGATGATAATGAAATTCATTAGTATGTATGCATATCATGTTTTATAAAACACAAAAAACGGTTTAGACTACGATTAACTTTCACTAGAAGATAACCTTCATTAGCAAAATTCAAACTACAATAATTCTCATCAAAAAACATAATATCAGTTAAAATTCCCATTATTAAATTGATATAACGATGCAAAAATTGGCGGGAAATACCAATGACATTCTATATTCGAAAGTGTAATGATATGGCATCTTCTTTAGCAAAAAGGTTTAAAAAAACAATCTAAGTAGACAACCTCAGCTAACAACAATAGGATCGTGTGAATTTAAAAAGTTAAATCAAAGATCATTAGATTACTTCAAATCAAAATCACCTAGGAAGCAAGTTTGTGAAAGCGAATGTTTTCACATTGCATGTATGAACGTAGTCTTCCAAAGTTGAATAAAAAGTGCTTAGCCTTTTTTTCGGTCTTTAAGTATAAAGCCTTCATTGTATTCGATTGAATTTGTACATTATTACAAATTTCAATAAGCACAGTTTTACTAGTTGAAAGAGCTTTGTTATATTTTATTATACAAGGAAATAAAATTAGTTTTCCATTCAGAGTCATATAATTCATACTTAATACCATAACTTTGAATGTAACTCTGTTTGTCTGTTACACTTTCACGGCTAAACCGCTGCACCTATTTTAATAAAATTTAACATGGATATACTTCGATTCTTGAGGAAGGACATTGGATAGTTTTCCGATATACATGCAGCCAGGGCCGCGGGCAAAAGCTAATAGGTTTTATTATAATAGTGCGGTAATTAACGTCGCAGTTTAGTGAGTATTAATTGTTGCTTAGTGAATGTAATCTATGAGGGAAGGTATGAACATAGATTAAATGAAATAGCCCATTTAGAATTAACTAACCTATTTTCGCATTGCATGAGAGCTGGAAAAACCAAGTATACGAGAACGTTTATTTGGAGATCGATGAAATCAGTGACATTGCAAATGGTTATCGGGTTAAAAAAAAACAGATGCAGATTCATCTAGAAACATATCAAAAGACCGTCACAATGGGGGTCACCATGTTCCATAGTCTGCATTCGCAATGAGCAATGGTGACCGCTATTGTTCTACTTATGATTTCGATCAGGCAAAGTAGAGTCACGTTGATAGCTTTATATATAATTAAAAAAGATAAGGCAAATTGTAAATATTGTGTTCGTAGAGATTAAATATAACAGTAATGTATGACATAAAACCATAACAGTAATGTTCTTCTGGTTGCCAAGATAGAGTAAGCTGACTACTGATAAATGTCCTTATATTTTCTAAATATATAAATAAATTACACTCAGACTAAAAACAAAGCACGCAATATTTCATACTACTACGTCACTACACACAACAGATCCATCAGTATTCAATCAGTCAATTTTATCAATCAAAATATCTGTTCTAACAAACCATATCATGAATCCATCGACTTATCACCACATATCTAAGCGTGTCGTAACTTGATCCACACGTTGCAGTAACAAACAGTATTGAGACAGTTTACGATGCATTCGCACAATTTCGGTGCTGAACAATACGTGCATATATTGCGCAGGCGCATTGTGGTGGTTCCCAGCGCATACTAGTTCCCGTGTGACGCGCGAAGACGAACGTATGCGTGATATATGCATCTGTCAAACTCTAGGGTTGCTACACTTTAATATTCATACACCCAAGTCGAACAATGAAAAGTGAATTAGTAAAACAATTAAAGTTGTAATTCATCCATGGTTATATGAGGGAGCTTTGGGCTCAATGGTTAGTGGTTCTGACAGCTAAACCAGAGGTTAAAGGTTCAGTTTCCACCTATGAAAAATTATTGTATGATGAGCGTGATCCTGTATACTGTGTCTGTGTATTTATCTCTAATATGTATGTCTTTAGAAATATTTGTATGTGTGTTTATCAGCAATCTGGTTACCGTAAAACAGTGTCTGCCTAGTTTGGAATTGGGCAGAGTGTGGTGTATGGGGGTATTATTAATTATTTATTGAATGTTACAAATAGAAAATTATTTGACTGCCTCGGTGGCGCAGTGGTAGCGAATGCGACTGCTGTGCATGAGGTCTCGGGTTCGAATCCTGGGTCGGACCAAGTATTTGTGTGATCTACAAATATTTGTTTCGGAGTTTGGGTGTTTTCTATGTATAATATGTATGTATTTGCAAAAAAAAAGTATATATGTATTCATATCAGTTGTCTAGTACCCATAACACAAGCTCTGCTTAGCTTGGGACTAGATGGCGTTGTGTGTTAGATGTCCAAAATATTTATTTATTTACAAATCTAAATATTATTCGCAGATAAAATGAACCATATCTCATCGGTAATTTTTTCTCTCTATTGCAATCAAGTACTGAATAGACCTTAAAAGGAAATTCTCTCAATATACCCCTCATCATATACCCACGATATCCCTAAAATACTCTGTAACCCAATTACTCACAAGACTCATTGTCCAAATTTGATCATTTAAGACATTCTGTCTAAACCTTCGGTAATGCGGGCACAATTGTAGTACTCGTATACAAAATCAAAGAATCAAACTACAAACTCAATATTCTGAGAGTCTGTTCCCTTTACAAACCCTAAAAGAGTGGTCTCGTAAATTGACAACCAATAAACGTCAGTGGTACCTCCTTAGTTTGACACAAGAGTTATTGGCTCCACAGCTCTGCAATAGCTCCAAGAGTCGGACTCATTTCCGTCACTTTGTATCATCTATAGTCTATACAAATGAACAAAATTGGAGTTTCTGTTTGTAATATTACTCGTAATATAACCGTTTTTTACTAAATGCATTTGTATCTATACACATTACATATACCATTTTTTCTCTGGAACCGCTGTATCGAAATATAAAATAAAATAAATATTTTAAGAAATAAAACTAAAAATTATAACATTATATAACATCTAGTTGTATGAAAATTCGTAACAACATTTATTATACAACCGACCTCGGAGAATTAAGTGTTCATTTAAATTTGGAATTATTTAAAAATAGGTCAACCACATAATAAAGGTTTTTATTCCCATAAATTAAGGAAATTCAAGTAAAAAGAAAGTAATTATTATAAAAGAATGAGTAAAATGAAGAGGCACGTTATGTAACTATTGTGTGTTAGATCGTGGTTAACGCAAGCGCAAGATGTCGTCGATAAGCAGTCGTTTAACAATAAAGATTAAGAGTTACGTTAATTAATTGTTTAGAACATTTATAAAACCATTGCGAGCTAGAATGTTGAACTTGTTCAACGAACCGGTTAGTGGAACTATGACGACAGCGATTTGTATAACTTATGAAATCGCTGTTTGTCTTATCTCATCGTAAAAAGACCATGCAAATGTACTTAAATATAAGGTAAACAGAACATCGTAAGATTTTGAAAAGAATAATTAGGTATTTTAAGTTTGTTACACAAATAAACATTTTAAACACATTTTCAACACACATGTTGTTTGTGAGGGCATGGTATCACTCATATGGCCCGTAAGTTCCAAAGCATCGGTCTTCACCGATTTAAATTATCCTATATTAGCTATCTGTTCACACACTATTTTATTGAAAGTAAAAATGATTTGAAGATGTTATTGGAGTTTGTAAAACTGAGTTTAACCGTCTAAAATTGCTACTTAGAATATCTTTTGTGCTGTCTTATATATCGCTGGTTTGCTGGCCACACGGACAGAACAATAACACCGACATAACACACACATATTAGTGTCACCTCGTCGTTTTTGTTTACACACACATTTTCCGTATCCCGTGAAATGGCAGCCACTGTACAAACTATACATCACCCATTATGCGAGCAACACAATGTTAACAACACAATATTTGTTCATGGTTTTACAAACATTGTTCAGTTAGCTCTACACGTTGTTCTATCTTCCTACATACATCCTTTACTACCTAATTTTCCCATTCAATTTCTGAAGTTACATTTACGATAATAGAGTTAGACTTATATGACTATCTGACCCTCGCAACCTCGTTTACGTCTACTATTGCCCGCAGCGTAATAATTTTCCCCAGTGTTTTAAACATTCTTCATTCCGCTCCTATTGGCGTGATGATATATAGCCTATAGCCTTCCTCGATAAATGGACTATCCAACACTGAAAGTGTTCAGTTCAAATCGGACCAGCGGTTCCTGAGATTAGCGCGTTCAAACAAACAAGCAAACAACCTCTTCAGCTTTATAACATTAGTATAGATTGCTGAATACCTGCCGCCTTCAGTAGTCTACTGTCATATCCTACTACTGGCGTAGTTAGCGTTTAGTTTGGGCGGGGACCCCCCGTCCAAGATAATAAAATGACTATGTTCCAGCAAAAAAAACAATTAGTGGTATAAAACATATCAATAGTGTAGAAACATTTCGGGGGGGTTAAACCCCTAAGACCCCCTTTCTTTCTTTATTTTTTCTTTTTTTTTTAAAGACAACTCCCACTGACTGCACGGTTGGCCGAGTGGTGTCAGCGGTCGCCATGCCGCTTGCTACTGCGCCAAGTGTCGTGGGTTCAAATCCCACGCGGTACCTACAACACTTTGTGTGATCCACGAATTGTTGTCCCGAGTCTGGATGTTCTTTGTGTCCGTTTCATGTATGTTTGTAAAGTCCCCCACGACACAGGATTTTTATTCCTAATGTGGGAGTTGTCTTTAAAAAAAAAAAAAAAAAACATTAGGAATAAACATCCTGTGTCGTCGGGTCGTCGGGGACTTTACAAACATACATGAAACGGACACAAAGAACATCCAGACTCGGGACAACAATTCGTGGATCACACAAAGTGTTGTGGGTACCGCGTGGGATTTGAACCCACGACACTTGGCGCAGTAGCAAGCGGCATGGCGACCGCTGACACCACTCAGCCAACCGTGCAGTCATTAGGCACACCCTAGCTAGCCCATGTCCTGCTATACCGGGGCAGATAGGTTAAAAAAGAGTTAGTTTCAAGTTTTCGTACTTGAAACTAACTGCAAATATTTGTTTCGGAGTTTGAGTGTTTTCTATGTATAATATGTATGTACGAGTATTTACAAAAAAAAATGTATTTATATCAGTTGTCTAGTACCCATAACAAAAGTTCAGCTTATCTTGGGACTAGATGACCTTGTGTGTTAGATGTCCGGAATATTTATTTATTTATATATATAGTACAATCCACACAACTAGTTGCACTTACCACACATTACCGTGACACCATTAGCAGGTTCATCTGCCAACAGTTACCTAACCTTAAATAACCCATGCGTATACATTACACCGCGAATGAAGAAATTCATTAAACGCTATTTTAAATAACTAAACACATAAAATCGTATGGTATAAGTAATATGTATGTTATCGCCATACAAATATTATATCAAGATTTATACTTTCATAAAGTAATGGCTAAACATTCAGATTGCGTTACCTATTTCTTTGAAAACTAGGCCTTCATTTGCAACGGGTCTGCCTATTTGGCTCACCCCACCCAAAACAGTAGGGGTGGGAGTAAGCAGAATTATTTATTATTATTACATTTCTTAATTTTTTTCTTTATATCCAGTTCTAATTGTTTACAAGTTTGTTTTGATCCAAGAGAGAGAACGAGCTCTTTAAGTAGCGTTTCACCCACTAAAATTATTTACATTCAAATTACGTTTAAAGCAGTAGAATAGCAAGGGTTGTCCCATGTGATTTATTTTCAATAATTATATTACTGTTATGTGACCCTTGTATCCAGTATCTACTACTACTACTACTACTACTAATTAGTACAATGGTTTTCTCATGGTTTCCATACCAAATAGATATTTTAACAAATTGGTATGCTCGTCAATTCTGTGCTACGAAATTGTTAGATGCCAACGTTACACAATCGCATCCGAATTTCAACGTTACCGCGTGAATTCCGCGAGAGTAATACAAATGATGGTTTAGAACGAACTCAAGGCAGGGTCATTAGATAACTTTCTCCCTGAGCTCGGAGGTCAATAAGTGTCATGTACATGTTACGTTATAATCACAGATGTAATAGCGCGGATGTGCTTGCTTTGATTGCATTTATACTCGCTGATTTCTTATTTCAGTGTCACGTGCGTGCCTTATTTATAAGTACATTACTTGGAATACAGGTAATTTACTACGATTATATACATTTTATGTATAATCAACAGTGTCAAATAATAAAGAGTCACTCCACTCCACAATGTATTGGGAGTTCATATTGACTTCATTTTAATTCTATACTACCCATTGAAAACAAATAAGGATTAACCCTATTGGGCACTTCTACTTCTACTATGAAATATGTATATGACAAAAAAAACGAAAATATGCCTTTTATTTAAAAAATATTCAAACCTCAATCTTAACCTTATACATAAACCTTTGTGTTTCGAATCGAGTCATCTTGGACATAAACATAACAAAATATCGAATAATCGAATCAAAAATTCTTGCTTGTTAACGCCATGAATTCAAATGTAAATTTGTAAAATACAAAAAAACTTTTCCTGGATAAAATTGTCATTCACAAATTATAATATAACAAAGTCTTATTACCATTATTGATTAGCTACAACACCTGGTAGCGTAATTAATTCATAATCACTATGTCGAGGTACAATTCACCAAGAATTACTGTTATCTCACCCCATATTATGTACATTTTATTACCTTTTACCCTGTTATTATAATACTAATAATATATATCTTTGTATTAAAATATTTATTTTTATTATCATGTCAATTTTTACGATTTTCTATGGCGCGATAGCCGCAAATGCAAATTATGCGCTAACAAGGCATTTTAAAACAGATGTATATCATATTCTGTTACACAATAAAACCAAAAGGAATTAATTCTAAGTTATTTAAATTAATTTAAAATAGTTAGCAATAGTATATTAACATTAAGTAGTAATATGTAATAGTGATTTTAATTGTGAACATTTTTAAACTATCGTATATCTTGAAACGCATTAGAAAGTTTTATCATCTAATTTATTCATTTGCATGACGGCACGCATCGCAAATATAATCAAAATATAACTCACACGAATAAATAGCTTGTCAGATCAGCAGATCAGTTCACAGTGGTTTTATTATACATAGTAATCCCCTAGTGTTCACAACACGTTGAGTGCTATTACGGCGCTTAACAGTTACTAAGTTACATTTGACCCAACAGAACCCGTAATATTAAGTAATTTTGAGTAGCATCTTTCATCTTTCTATCATTTTATTTAGGATGTTTAGGGATTTCAGTTATTTATTATTCATCATCCTTTAGTAGTCCACTGCTAGACATAATTCTCTTCTTTCAAAGTAGTTTTGGCCTAACGTACCACGCTGGCCAAGGGCAACTATTTGTACAATTATCAAACTGCTATCCTACATGGAACTAAGTGTTACTGTAAGAAGAGAACATATGTACGACGCCTATGTATAGTTAAAACTTTTTTTAAACGTATGGTATCCTACTTTTTTCAATCTGTCAATTTACCCCGCTAAAAAGCACATGTAATGGATATATTATTGTATTGGTAACACCTGAACTACATTTGGCAAAATGAATACGTTTATACGCCTACTCCGGGACATAAGCGTGTCTGTGTTTGAACTAATTTAAAGTGAGTTGTACTTTTAAGAAGATAATTGTTAACTCTATCTTCTAGGTAGGTAATTCCGAAGTACGTGCCAGCAATCTTGGTTTCTGTTGCACAACACCACAAGGTTCATTTGCAACACAGATAATTTAGGTGGTCTCCGCACCGCCGTGCGTACTTGACTCCTCGTAATGCGTCGGTGTGAGGCCATTGATATAAATCGTGTGGTCGGCTTGTGTAACAAGAGATTAGAGATTTTATGCATTGTTATGTGTTGCTCCATGAGATTTAAGGACCACTGGACATAATTGGTGGTGTGTAAACGGTAGTGATTGAGCGTCAATTAATTATTGAGTAATTCATTGGCGTTAAATTTTTAGACATAGATGAATTATTTTGCGTCAGTTAACTATGTCTTTAGGTTCGTAAAGTAATTATTTTGTTGGCAATTATTTAATAAAATACAGTTCAGTACATAAAATAGTTTTGGCATTATATATTCAATGAAGTGTCAATAAATTCGTAATAGTAATTCGTAATAAATTTTATTAAAAGTTTTCACGTACTTGGTCATAGTTTTTGAAGTGAAAACTTCTTTAGCGGCGCTGTGTACTTTTTTGGAATGGGTAAAAATGTATAAACTCGCGTCAGGTCACGTGACCATTAACTAGCGTCAGGTCACGTGTCCTGATCGAAAATTCGTAAGGATATTTATTGTTAACAGCGCCATCTACCGATATACTTTGGTAGCATTCGTTTTTCTAGATAGTGGTCCTTTCTCAGTATGATTTTATATACTTAAAGTTAATATTTCAGTATCTTAAAGTGATTTACAATAAATTAAAATAACGATTTTCTACTTACACAAAACCTTTTGTAACCTTCAATGCAAGGTACTTCATTCATTCGAGAGCTAAAAATAAATAAATTACATTCAAACTGGAGATATAGTAAAGCCGACAGTTATTCATAAATGCCATTAGCCTTCCGTTCACGTACGTCTTGAAGCAAGCAGTTCCACAGTAATCCTTTCTGCTTATCTATGGATAACAAGTATTCAGCACGTGCTTCTGGAAGACCTACACACTTGTGTGTTAAGCGATCTGTTCACTACGATCATCTATTGTTTATTAGCTTTTAAATTCTTCGTACAATTTAAGGAAAGTCTCATTCAAATTGGAGAATAGTAATAAACAATAGCATTAAATTAACATTGTATTCGTTTCAAAACCCGTCCAGCCATCGTGGTGTCGTGGGCTAAAACTCTAACTGTAACTTCTAAGGCGAGGTGTATGTCCAGCAGTGGACTAGTAAGAGTTGTTGATGGTGATGATTGGTCATTTAAGTACTAAAAATGTATTTGCAGGCTACCCATAGCTACTTATTGGTATTGCTTCCATATCCGCTTTAAGACTCGTGAAATCTTATATCGTATATTAATATTTAAAGCTGAAGAGTTTGCTTGCTTGAACGCGATAACCTCAGGAAGTACTGGTCCGATTTGAAAAATTATGTCTTTGTTAGATAGCCCATTTATCAAGGAAGACTATTTATCATCACGCTAAGACCAATTGGAGCGTAGCACCAATGTAGAATTTTACAAAAACGGGGAAAAATTATTAGGAGACGTTACGTTGAGACGTAAACGAAGTTACGTGGGTCACCTATTGATATTGATATGGTAAATGTAATAATTATACAGTTGATAATGAGGGTTTATTGGATATATGTCAGTTGTAGAAATAATGTAAGGCATTTAAAATATTACCTATTATATTTTTAACATCTGATTGTTCGTCTCATTCAAATTTCTTTTTAATATCGTCAAAGACGGAGATTGTAAGATATCTCCCCAACATATATTGATACATCATGACTTATGTTTGTTCGTTGTTCGCAGGCGGTACCCGCCCTGGTGCTGCTGTCACTGGCCGCTGCAACTCCCAGGAAACACTATAAGCGTGATGGTATGTACTTTCTACTAAATATTACACACAGAACATGCCGTTTTGTGGTATTTGAATATCACATGTCTTAGAACACATCAAAACGCTAACAAAATTTGTAATAAATTTCTAAAATAAACATGTAAATGTAAATTTTAGAAATGTTAATGTGAATTGAACTGAAATGAATCAAATTATTAAGTCACCATGTTAAATAAAAATAAGTTTTTATGGTGATAGTACTAGTAAGAAAAATTATACATATTACATTCGCAAAATAGTACTACATACTACTAGGTCTTTTTTACAACATTTTTATTTGTTTTGAATCTAATTTTTTTATCATATAATAAAGAATATTAATCTTTTACATGAACTTATATTGCTAAACAAATAACTTTTCTCCATTTTTAACTAGAGGCAGCGGGTTTTACCGTCAAAGGGTACTGACTGTTCTCATTTTTTAGTTCAAACTACTAAAAAAAAGAAAAAGAATTGATACTGCGTATCAATGAAAGTATCTATACAAGCATATTAAATATATATACATAGACTATATCCAATTTTAACTAGAGATATGTAATTGAAACTGAGCGTAAGTCGATAATGTTGACTTTCAGCATAGTCTTAAAACCGTAGGCATATTATATAAATACTGACAATCAATAAAACTACCAATTTCATTGATTTCAGCGCCCTTGAGTTCATCGTACCTTCCGCCTCCTCGTGGTGGCGGCGGCGGAGGTGGTTACGGCGGCGGCGGTGGTGGCGGTCACGGCGGTGGCGGCGGTGGTTACGGCGGCGGTGGCGGTCACGGAGGAGGCGGCGGTGGTCACGGAGGAGGCGGCGGTGGTCACGGAGGAGGCGGCGGTGGTCACGGAGGAGGCGGCGGTGGTCACGGAGGCGGCGGCGGTGGTTACGGCGGTGGTGGCGGTCACGGAGGCGGCGGCGGTGGTCACGGAGGCGGCGGCGGTGGTTACGGAGGCGGTGGCGGTCACGGTGGCGGCGGTGGTGGCCACGGCGGTCATGGTGGAGGTGGCGGTCATGGTGGCGGTGGCGGCCATGGTGGTGGGGGAGGTGGCAGACCGTCCTCCTCCTACGGCCCTCCAAAACAAAGCTACGGCCCTCCAAAACAAAGCTACGGCCCTCCACCCAAACCTTCCAGCAGCTACGGACCACCTTCATCTAGCTATAGTGCCCCTCCTAAACCTTCCAGTTCTTACGGAGCCCCTGCACGCCCACCAGCAACCAGCTACGGAGTACCCACTGGACCTTCAACTACCTACGGTGCACCTAAGCCTTCTCAACCATCTAGCTCATATGGTGCACCACCTTCAAGCTCATATGGAGCACCTTCTCCACCCTCCAGCTCTTACGGTGCTCCTAGCGGAGGACACGGTTCTTCTGGCGGAGGTGGTGGAGGATTTGGGGGTGGTTCTGGATTTGGAGGAGGACATTCCTCGGGTGGATCTGGATTTGGCGGAGGTTCATCATCTGGCCCATCCAGTTCCTACGGTCCTCCTGCTTCACCTCCGTCAAGTTCATATGGTACACCTTCTGCTCCATCTAGCTCTTATGGCGCCCCTGCGGCGCCTCCCTCATCCTCATACGGCACTCCTTCAGCTGGTGGCGGCGGTGGAGGATTTAGTAGCAGTAGCAGTAGTAGCAGCGGATTCGGTGGTAGTAGCTTTGGAAGTAGTGGTTTTGGAGCCAGTGGACCTTCATCAAGCTACGGAGCTCCTGCTGCGCCACCATCTAGCTCTTATGGCGCTCCATCTCCTCCATCAAGTTCTTATGGCGCACCTTCTGCACCACCATCTAGCTCTTACGGCGCTCCTTCTGGCGGCGGTTCATCCGGTGGATTCGGCGGTGGTCATTCCTCCGGTGGATCTGGATTCGGAGGAGGTGGCGGATCTGGAGGATACTCATCTGGTGGATCCGGTGGTTACTCAGGAGGTGGACACTCTTCGGGCGGCGGCGGCGGCGGCGGTGGTGGTGGCGGTGGATACTCCTCGGGTGGAGGCGGTGGCTACTCCTCGGGCGGAGGAGGTGGCGTGCCGGCCACCATTAACCAGAGCTACGACTCCAATGGTGGCTATGTGTACTAGAACCAGACTACTCATGTCCTAGTACTTAATGTACAATAGTCAATAGTTAAGTCACACTGCCCTCAGTATTGGCGATTTGGATACCACAAATTGTTGTTTGTAATTTGTGGATAAGTACATTTACAAACTGAACTACGCTATATACTTATAGTTATGGGAGACAGAATAGGGAAATCCAACCATTCTGATATCCTCCACGATTTTATCCAAAAAGAGCTTCACCAAAAGCTCAACAATTAAACTAAAGATATACTTTTTAATGTTTACTGATATTTTGTACACCGATGTGATGAAATTGGAGACGGTGATGAATCGGTGATTATTATTATTAGATGATGGTGATCAACAACGAAAGTATTAGCTCTAATTTAATTTGTAATTAAAAAAATTGTACAAAAATAGTTTAAGTACTTAATAATTTTATTTTTATATAAAATAAACGTTTTGTAAATATTTCTTGTTTATTTCTTAAATGTACCCGTCCTCATTTTTGTTGTTATGTAATAAAAATAGTTTGACATAATTAACTTTGTTGGATATTTTCATGTTACAGGATTTATTTCTGGATGTTTTAATACCATAAACATATATTTGGGACAATTTAAGAATAATTCAAATGCGGAGTGGCTAAGAATGGACCGTAAATGAGCATTCGAGTTAAAAAATATGAGTTTAAGGTTAATGTCGCCATTAGAACGAACACTTTATCTTATATCGTGTCACGGGACAATTAAAAAGTCATTATAAAATCGCTGAAACAATAGAAAGCAACTGTAAATGGTAAAAGGTAAAAGAAACGATTAAGTCAACATACTATACGTTTTATTTGGTATCGCCGAAGCGACCGCGGAATTCACAACATTACACATTTTTTTTTACACATTTTCTTTAATAAAATATTCAACAAGAACTAGGAATAAGTCAATAGTATGTATAGTATATCTACCAGCTAACAGTGGGGCGGCCGCTCCCTCACAATAGCGGTCACTCTTCATACTCAAGGAAAGGTACTAAAACACTTACTGTACTGCTAATTATATATGAGCCATTTATCTTTTTTCAAGCCTGGACACATAACGGGAGCATTTCTTATACATTTTAGTTGTAAAATAAACGACTTTGACAAATTATTAATTTCGGCAATAAAATACGACTAGTTTAGCCCTATTCATCCCACAACTTCAGTTGTGTTACATCTTTGCTAATTTAGATAAACTCTCTTGATAATCAAACCACTTTCGAGTCCAAATATCCCCGAAATATCGACACTCGTAAAACTCTCATAAAAATATTCACTTATTGAATATATGAATTAAATTAAAATTTTTATTTCTTAACTATTATGTTCATAATTATGTGTAATGCTTAAAACAATTTTATTCAGAAGTATTTCGGATATATTTTTTGGCTTATTGATGTCCTGATAACTCCTCATTTATAGAACGGACTATGAGTCAACGGTCTTTTCGAGCTACAGCAATCTCTCTCCCATTTCCCCTCCTTCCTACTCCCTCAATTTTCTTGATGGCAAATTACCGTTCCCTCTTATCCCGTTCTCGAGAGCTCGCTAACCACCAACTTTAAAAGTATGTCATCTCACAAAACCTCTGCAATACTACACATTGTGTTCGTGGCAAATAAAAGAAACGATAATATTACGATGAAACTGACCGCATATAGATCAGGAAGCGGCGCCGAAAACAACAACGATACCTATATCTACTCTTATATATATGATATGTATCATTTCACACTAAACACTATGATATGTATATTACAACTAAGTCACAAAGATGATATGTATCGAGATCGTAGTCTTAGCAAGGTTAGGCAGGTTATCACATCATTATATAAACTTTATCATTGCAACATAATATATAATTTATACTTTTCCATTTTGTTTTATAATTTATAAACTTTATCAAAAAGAAAACAGTTCGTAAGCTTGATAGTGTATCAAATACAGCAACATTTGGACCTATAGTTGTCTACAGATACATTCACGTGACAACAAGTATACATGCCCATCTAGAGTTGCCAAAATGACAGTATAATCTATTAGCAAGATAAACTTTTTATATATTTAAATACATAACGTCGAAAAGCGTCAAATACGCAGTTTAAACACGTACAATATACTAGACAGCGGGAACAGGTCGGATACAATTGGAAAGGGGGACATATAGAGTCACCAATACACATATAATTTAAAAAACATCATTAATTATAACTACCAGCTGTATTCCCTTAACTTAGAGGCTACATCAAAAAGCTCTTTAAATAGTTTGACGAAAAGAATACTCGTATTTTTCAAATATATATTTACGTTTGCAAGACATTAATTATGTTTAAACTGCTTTTAGGCCAGTTTATACTGATAGTTTTTATTGCTTTCAATGCATAAGTTTTATTAGTTCATTTTACTTTATTACCGAACACTGTTTCATTTTTAATAATACTAAAATATGTCAATTTAAAGTAGACATTTTCAACTAAAAAGCTCTCAAAAATCAAGACATTCACTAAATTGCGCTGACTAGACTAAAGTACACTTTATTTTAAAACACATTAACATTTAGTGTGCGCAAATCTTTAATATTTCCACTAATATATATAAATAAACATAGCTTTATTTTTACAGTGTAAGTTTTTAGTATATTTTAGCTACTTATTAAAACGTAGAATATTTTATTACACATCCATTAATTTGAAAATATTGTAAAGTAAAAAGTTCTATTCAATAAACGTAATAACGCACGTAACAAATTCCAACAAGAATTATACGTTGACAAGTCCCAAAATAACTGTCAATTCAAATTAAATATGACACATTTGACGAAAAACTTACACTGCAAGGAATATCATAATCCTTTTTCTATACAACACGAGTGAGGCTTCTCAAGCGCTACGTGATCAATGATCTATATATAATCTGGACAAGTTTCAACATGACACATTTGTTCAAGATGGTTGATCAGGCAGGACCATGTCTAACACAAGTACGACAGCTCTGTGCTCCTCCTTCTACGATAATTGACTCAAAAGGAATCGTCATCGATATAAATAATAATATATCTCTAACAACCAACTAATTCACATTTTGATATGTATGAGTTACACCTTGTAGTTTTAAATATATGTAGTACGTTTGACTACACAGTAATAGAGCTTATTTCATTTATACATCAACTATATATCAACTATATAACGTAGAACTATTGCTTTAACGCATTATATATACCTACTACTCGATTATATTTATTTATGTTAATATATTTTATCAGTTTTGCCTTTACGTTATCGTAATCAAATAAATAGTTCTACAGCGTATATATAAGCACGTTCAATACAAAATGTTTGTAGGAAGATTCTGATAAATTATGATATGTTTCGTTTCGTTCGTCTTGAGCATCACATTCTATCGATAAATACTGATGTTTAGTGTACTTCGATGTACGATCACACCAAAATAAATACTATTAAACTAAAAATAAGGAATAGTAAAATTTTCGGAAAATATAAACCCGTTTTCTAAATCTCCGTGGTCTTGCAACGCGTGGCCGAGAATGAGAACGTCGTCTAAGTAAGCTAGTAAGTATACTTATCGTCTCAGAAAGCCGTTTGTTTGCCGAATGGCTGGACTGGAGGAGGAGCGTTGCTGTTGCCGAACAGTGGAGTTGGTCCATCGTTAGGGTCGTCCAGGTCATCGTCGTCTGGTTCGAGAGCAGGATTGATCCTGCCAGAAGACTCATCAGGACCTACAAGTGTCTGGGCCGCTCCGTACAATCTGCCAGGTACTCCTCCAAGGACTGACATCTGTTCTCCGGCTTCGGAAGGTTCGTCTACACGGCGGATATCCTCAGGGATATTCACGACGCAGTTGAAGTAATCGGATTCTGGGCTAAGGTAGCCGTTGTTGAAGAGGTACCTAAGGACAACAAACAAATTACAATTAAAAGTAATTCATAAAATCATACGAACTATTAATACATGGCACATCATAGAGCAACATGGTAGGGAGTAGCCATACACAGGCATTCCCATCTGTCAATGTAAAAGCCTAAAATGGGCTACGCATCACACTGTTATGACACAGTATGTATTTTTATGTATGCGTGAAATGCTGAACGTTTTGTTTTTATTTTATGTGTAAGTTCATAGTGACACTGACAGGCGATTGTTTTTGTATGTGAGTATAAAATGTATGATGATTCCCTTCCCTCCACCCCTCCCTACACAAAATACTATAGTTACTCCCGTCTGATCGGTGATCCGTGTTGCTCTAAGTATTAAACCTTCAAAGAAGCAAAAGAAATAACCATTACATATACATATTTGTATAGTTTGCTGCAGTTCATTTTTCCTTCAAATACGTAACAATAATTAGATGTAATATTGCATTTCAAACAATACATGATACATCAGTCGTGATCCACATTCACTTTCTAACTACATATTGCTTCAAAACAATCCCTGCCTACCTGCGTCACGATATCCCTATGTCATATCATTACAATAATTGGAATTTAAATCACAAGTATGATGACGTCACACAAATCAAACCTTGACTTGTATGACGTCAGAATAATTGCACTTTGCCACGAACAAGTTGATACCCATCCACAGGTACTACGGAATTAAAGAGGCCTCAACTCGACTTTAAGAGGCAGGACCTCTTAAAGTCGGGTTCCATGTTCAAAATGCTTTTGGCAACCTCTCTTTTACTCAATTTTGTTTATAGGCCCTTAAGGTGGTTCCAAGCGTAAGTGGCGTAAAAGTAACCCTTAAAAACTGTTGCCAAGTTTTTGTTATTAAAAAGCAGTTGATGCGAAGTCAGTTTAAAGATGTACTGGCCCGAATGAATAATAATAATATTATTTATATTGAATTTGCAGATGTGTTTTCAATAGTGCTATGTATCTATCTATGTATGTATGTGCGTTTTTTTTTTTTTTTATTGTATAGGGGGCAAACGAGCAGACGTATCACCTGATGGTAAGCGATTACCGCCGCCCATAGACACCCGCAACACCGGAGGCGTCACAAGTGCGTTGCCGGCCTTTTAGGAAGGAGTACGCTCTACGCGTAGTAGTTAATATTCCTATTATTATTATGTATATAATGTATAAATTATGTACTCATATCATACTGTGCCAAATAAAAAAAGTTGCGTGTACTAGCGTACAGTCGTAAGAAGTGAAACTTCTTTATGACGTTATTTTTCAAAAAATAAATATCATATGTCGACGTAAGGTATAACGACAAAAGACTTATAAACCAGCAATATTCGTGACCATTCTTATTTCAAGTGCAATAAAAGTTAAGGAGCGAGACCTGAGTAAATATTTCGCGATCTGTGGTGTGAATGAAGTAAGTTTGTGGAATGTGATGTGTTTAGTTATTTACATTGTGGACTAAATAAAATAATATTGTTTGTTCATCAAAAAAAAACGTAACTACTCAAAACGAGCCGCAAAATACATTGGAGACATTTACCAATCCCTGTGATAAGAAAAAGATAGCGTAACGGATAAATGTGACGCGTAACGTAACGGATAAATGTTACGCGTAACGAAAAAATGTTACACTAAATTTTTTGGCAACCCCGATAAAGAAGTTTCACTTCAAAAAGAAAGATATGAATTTATGTTATTGTAGCTGGTGTGAGTTGACACAGTATTTGCTCAAAAATACTCCCTAGGCATTTGGTTTTGACCTAATATTAAATTGCATGTATTAATTTTGCGTGTATTATGTCTACTGTAATTTGCGAGCAATTGATAAAGTGCTACATGGCTTGCACTCACAAATCAAAACGTAACGTTTCGCTTTGGTCGCGTAATAGATGGGGACTACTCTGCCGCAACACAGTTTTAAACTAGTGCGAAGGGTAGATTTCGCTATTTAATGTTACCTTATGTACCCTAGACGTATATTTTGTCAATTTTCTATTTGATATTCTAGCAATGGGTAAAGTAAAGGTATACAAAACACTCTTAAAATGATCTCATAAAAGTTGTTAAATTGTTAAAATTTTATATTGGTCATTAAACTATTTTTTTTTATTTATTTATCATAAATGTAGTGTATGGACTTTTTGGTATATAATTTTGTCGTCTCGAACAATGCCACACGCGGTGCGCGGGGCGGGGGGACTGGTCTACCGACCGCCGCGGAGTGAAGACGTGTGCACTTGCTGCGAGCCGATATCTATCAGTAGGTAGTACCTCAGGTTAATAGAGAACATCACATATACATTACAATAAATACGCACGCAATCTATGTTTTAACCCCCGACACAAAAAGAAGGGCGTTAAAAGTTTGACGTCAATGTCAGTCTGTGTGTGTATGTGTGTCTGTAAGGGGCATCATAGCTCTTAAACGGATAGACTAATTTCAATGTAGTTTTTTTCATTTGAAATCCAGTTTTCTTGCGGTTCCAGCCTCAACTGGGCCATTAGTATCACTGACACCTTATTTATTAAAATCTGTTCAGTAATTGAACATAAAAACATATATAAACTGCCAAAACTATAACCCTTCATTATATAGATGTCGTTAACTCTAGACTACACTATACCACTTTATATAATGTAAACTCATTTGAAATAACAACACAGAATATCATACAAAAAGAAACCCACTGTGGCCACCTTCAGATTAAAGTATGTTTTGTAAAATGAAATGGTTACGAAGCGATGGACTAAATCTATTTTCATTCACACTAACTCTTAAAACGGACCTCAAAAGACATGAATTAAAATAGCTCTTAAAAAGAATCCCTTTAAAAAAAAACCGTCTTTGAAGTTTGTCTAGAAATTCTTTTGGCAGGTCGACAGAGACTTTTCTTGTTAATAGAAACCTAACATTGTTCACCCAATCAGAATTTGTACTGTTCAATGACTTTTAATTCGAAGGTAAAATGAATATTATTTCTGTAATAGAAATTATAATTGAACGTATAATAGTGTTAGTATATCGGTCTTGCTCGTGAATAATTAAATAAAGGTAAACTGGAACCCCTTTTAGACCCTGAATACTTAATGCTGAGTGTACCCCTGTGACTGGTGACCTTCGTCTGTGGATTATATTATTATATAAGCATTTTTGTAGTTACAGGATCGAGTAATCCTAAGTCATATTGACAATGAACTTTACCGACTGTCACAGGCTAACACTAAAACAAACTGATCCTAAACGTATTGTGGCAATTTCCACATACAACACCACAGTAACCTACAACAGCTCCATCTACCGAAGACACACTGAACTAAGTAGTAACGCACTACACGGAGTAACTACCGATCCTGAATCGCACAATAGAAGTTCTCGCGCCGATTATCATATGTACAACATCCCAACATCAACTGTTGGGCAGTGGCCCGCCAGGCATGATCATCTCGCCTGGTCGGAGGATCCTCCCTTTGTGTAGGAGAAACATAGCACCCGTTCCTCCACAGTATAAAGTAACAATACTAACGTTACACATTGTAGAAAAACATTAACTATTTTCACGGCATTAATGATTCACCTGGTGGCAATTGACTACCTACTCCCATGGAGACGTGTAACTCAAGAGACAGGAGAAAAAGAAAGAAAGAAATAATTTGTTAAAAAAATACTGCTTTCTATAGTTTGTTAACAGATGGCACCTTTCCCTTTGTGAAAAGACACTCGGTGAAAATCACTGAAGGACTCATAACATCGATTTTCGTAATTGAAGTAGCATTTCTAAACAGCTGGCCCTTGCGTGGCGAAGTATTTTACGATTTATAACGAAAAGTAGAAAATGACGTCTATAACAGTTTTTACCAAATTATTGTTAAACATTTAAAGATATTATTATATATTACAACAAAATCAACTTTTAATAATCACAAATTTTAACAAAAAAAAACCGACTTCAAGAACTGGATCAAATTAAAATGGGACCACGCGGGAAGCACCAACTTTCAAATAAAAAATAATCATCAAAATCGGTTCACCCAGTCGAAAGTTATGAGGAAACAAACATAAAAAGAAATACAGTCGAATGGATAACTTCCTCCTTTTTTGAAGTCGGTTAAATCGATTCTATAAAAAAAAATCGTGTCCAGGCAACAGAATAAATGTAGGTATTAATATCACTTGACCATCATTATCTCAGACAAAAGACATCTACTGCATGACACGGGCCTCCCTGAAGTTTATCCAGAACAACGAGTTCTCTCTGCTGCTCGCATCCAATGATTAAAATAACTTTTGCAATTAATATCGTAGAAGTTTTCAGTGAGAAGTTTTAATTAGTGCCGTCTAAATATAGAAATAGAACATATTGTGATGTACATCAAATGAAGAGAACAATACCAGCCGTATGTATGAACGTAGGTTGAAGTACATTAATCTACCTAAGTAAAACATTACCTTAATTAAATTGTACTTATCACAGCAGGTATGCGTGGGACGGATTCGCAATTTCAATTAGTACTGAATCACTATTAGCGCGCACGTTATTTTACTGCGTATGGTGAATATTGTTCAACATGTTAAACTAATATTGTTTAACATAGCAGGTTGGTAGTTTAGTTAAGTTTTTCCTTCACATCTTTAACGTCATCATCATCTCAAAATAGCCTCGGTGGCGTAGTAGTAGCGTATGCGACTGCTAAGCCTGAGGAATCTGGTTTGATTCCCGGGTCGAACCAAATGTTTGTATGATCTGCAAATATTTGTTTCGGAGTTTGGGTGTTTCCTATGTATAATATGTATGTATTTACAAAAAAAAGTATATAGGTATTTATATCAGTTGTCTAGTATCCATAACACAAGCTCTGCTTAGCTTGGGACTTGATGGCGTTGTGTGTTAGATTCCGAAATATTTATTTAATATCTTATCGGCTAAAAGAAGTTCACTGCTGGACATAGGTCTGCTCCAAGGTTATCCGTAACAACCAGTCCTGTGGTGCCCGCATTCAATAGCTTCCTGCGACCAACTTTTCGGTACGCGGTCGCTACTCAAGAACTTTATGACCCGTTTATCGTTTTAAGGCAACGTACAGATTCCTTATAGATTATGAAATCGTCTTATTAAAATCTGTTTGCTGACTGCAACAACTAAAAAAACGACGAGTTGCACTCCGGGAGTGCCGGCAGAAGTGAAAACTTGAATATTAACGTTATGCATTTTTGATATTTTGGAATGGTTAGAGAATAATTTTGTACGAATTGCTTTCATTATCAGTATAAAAGTACTATTATTTATGTGGTGGAATACAATATTCATTTATTGCGCTATCGTACACAAACATGACAATTTATATTACATACACACACGAACATTCGCGCAAGCGCCCTGCGCCGCCTGTCCTCTCTCCATCCGTCTTACGAATTTTCGATCAGGTCACGTGACCTGACGCGAGTTTATACGTCCTCTATCCATCCGTCTTACGAATTTTCGATCAGGTCACGTGACCTGACGCGAGTTTATACATTTTTACCCATTCCAAAAAAGTAGACAGCGCCGCTAAAGAAGTTTTCACTTCAAAAATAGTTTCAAAATGAGTACTTACACAGACAGCCAGGATATGAACGCTAGAGTGAACAGAGACATAGTCATCGCCATAGTCCTGAAGGGGAAAAGCTGCTGCTCCGTCACTGGATCCCAGCCTGGATAGTGTATCAATGCAGGTAGACCCATGAGCTTCTCGCCTCCGGAGAGCCGCACCAGCATTGCCACGATATAAGCAGATAAAGATCCGTACGTGTTGCAGTGTCTCTTGAAATGGACGACCATCAGGAGTTGAGGAAACAGGATGACATACACCAAGTCGGAACACATAGACCTGTGGACAAAGGGAAAGTATGAAATGCTTATCCAACGTTTGTCAAATGAGTGACATTTGTTTAATAAATGTCTACAATATGACTTTATGTCTAGTTTAATCCTAAAGCGAAGTACCATGATTTTTTATTTGTATAAAAACAAATTACAGGTTTGGAGTTAACGATGGTTTCCGCACTAAGCTCGTGGCTTGTGACGTGGCAAACAAGACATTTTCCATTATTCATTGGTGCAAATTCTGTCATTCAAAAACTCTCCAAACAATCACTAAAAATGAATTTAAGTCTTATCAACTATCTGGTACACTACCAAATACCATGAGTAGGTGTATCTATAAATATGGTATATTCATCATCATCATCATGTCAGGCGAAAGACGTCCACTGCTGGACATAGGCCTCCCCCAAGGCTTCCCATAACAACCGGTCCTGTGCTGCTCGCATCCAACAGTCTCCTGCGACCTTAACTAGGTCGTCGGACCATCTTGCAGGGGGCCTACCCACGCTCCGTCTCCCAGTACGTGGTCGCCACTCCAGAACCTTTTTGCCTCATCGGCGGTCCTGTCTGCGAGCAATGTGTCCTGTCCACTGCCACTTAAGTCTGGCAATTCTACGGGAAATGTCGGTGACCTTTGTTCGTCTGCGGATCTCCTCATTCCTGATTTGATACGCAGAGAAACCCCGAGCATTGATCTATGTATATATTGCTATATCTATATGTGGTATATTATCTAATGATATTTTTAAAAACGCATGAAGATGTCTTAGGCGGCCAGTAACCGATTCAGACGTTCAAATTTTGTATTCCTATGCAGCTATGATTCAAACATTATCTATTACAGATTACGAAAGGCACCATAGCTATTGATTTCTCTTAATTCTGAATAATTTATTCGTACACAATAACATCGTGCAAACATACTCCTACGAGTGACTATATTCATATATAATGTCCATGGTGAGTTTCATTGCGTCAGTCACTCTTACAACGATGTCTAAATATTTATGCTCTGTGTTGCATTATAGTATGTGCTTTAGTATAATTTGCTGTGTAGAGTTAGAACATTACAGTGAATACCTACATCAGCGCAGTACAGTTGAGTTTTGTTTTTAGTTTCGTAAACCAAAATCTCAATCAGGTTAAATAATTGACAATAAATATAGCATAATTGGTTTAGGACATCTGCACGAGGGAGGATCTGATGGTTGCCACCGACATTGCAGTCAATGCGGTCGCGTTCTAGTCTGCTAAAATCTAATTTCATCGAGACGTTCTGGTCTGCTAAAATCTAATTTCATCGAAACGTTCTGGTCTCCTAAAATCTAATTTCATCGAAACGTTCTGGTCTCCTAAAATCTAATTTCATCGAAACGTTCTGGTCTCCTAAAATCTAATTTCATCGAAACGTTCTGGTCTCCTAAAATCTAATTTCATCGAAACGTTCTGGTCTCCTAAAATCTAATTTCATCGAAACGTTCTGGTCTCCTAAAATCTAATTTAAGCGACACGAAACGTTTGCCGTCGAAGCGCTAAGAAGAAGCTCTAGGTTAGTAGTTAATCTAATATTCGTTACTTCAGTATTTAAACAGATTTGACTTTGCGAATTAACGAAGTACATGACTTACTATTCGTAACAACTTGACGGACAAATCTATTTACTAATGGAGGTATGTTGCGGCCACTTAAATACCACACAATGCCAATGCAAATATGCACAACTACATTCATCAGTTTTAATTAACGAGTGGTGCTATTTTCACTTTGAGTTCTGAAACCTTTCAGATTACCTAATACTCGTATGTTGATATTTGACTTACAACGCTGCGTGACACATGCTCCGCACGCACGCTCGCACGAAAAGGAAAGACAAATTATCGAACTTTTCGAATTAGCGATCATTATAAAGTTATTATTACACTTTAAAACACTTACGTTATTATAAACAAATTATTATCATTTATATATTATGTATCTATAATGTAACGTTAATCGATTTCAATGTTGTCATAGCGCTAGAGCGAGCCTGAGCCACCTAATATCAAAATATCTTTTTTTTTTTTCCGTTTCCGGGAGAGCCACGCTTCGGCATGAATGGGCCGGCTCGACTGGACTGATACCACGGCCTTACAGAAGGTGTGAAATAGCGCTTGCGCTGTGTTTCACCGAGTGAGTGAGGATACCGGAGGCCCATACCCCAACCCCCACCCCCCAATCCCTCACCCCATCCCCCAAAGGTCGGCAACGCACTTTTTTTTTTTTTTTTTATTTATACTTTATGCACATTATAGTAACAAAGGTGAACTTAATGCCGTAGGCATTTTCTACCAGTCGACCTTAGGGCGATGCAGAGCCAAACTTGTGTCGCATTTAGTGTTGACAAAACAAAAAAAAGGATATTTGCGCTGTTTAGTTTATATAATTTTAATTTACATTATGACATATAAAATAGAAGATCGATTAAGATTGTGACCTGAACATTTGTTGGTTGTAAGTACCATATGCATGTACTTACGCATTTAGTAAAAAGCTTTTAATTTAAAATTTCAAATAGACACTTCAATTTATGAATTTGTCTTAGATTATCACAAATCATTACAAAAGCGTGCCTTGAGTGCCTAAACCCTAAAGGGTACTTAAATTCTGCAGATAGAGTACGATGAACAGATATGCGTACCACCTATTAGAGATGCGTTTGATAGCTTTATGTATATTAGTATGACTCGATATTGACACATAGTGTTGCACAACTCTGAATAATAAAAGTGATGGGATGGTGACAGAAATGTTAAACGAGGTTACACTAGCTGGGGACGTTGTAGAATGCACTGTGCTTATTCATAACCTGACTATTATATGAGATGTTATGGCATTCAATAAGAGTATTGTCTGGTGTTTTATTTCTATTATTTTCTTCGTCAATATCTCGGCAACAAGATATTTAGTGTCGAAATACACAGAGAATGAATTTCTTGTATGCGAAATTAACTCTGTCTGTCTGTCTGTTCTGCTTTCACTGCTAAATCGCTGCACCGATTTCAATGAAATTTGGCATGGAAATACTTTAATTCTTAGAAAGGACATAGGCTAATATTTACTGCGGTAACCGATAAACACACGGAGCCGCGCGCGGTATGTATTTTTTTTTTTTAAAGGCAACTTCCGCATTAGGAATATACATCCTGTGTCGCGGGGGACTTTACAAACATACATGTAACGAACACAAAGAACACCCAGACTCAGGACAACATTTTGTGGATCACACAAAGTGATGTCCCACGTGGGATTTGAACCCACGGCACTTGGCGCAGTAGCAAGCGGCGTATTGACCGCTTAAACCACTAGGCCAACCGTGCAGTCAATAATCGATATTAGTGAGAGTAATCATTAAATTGTTTTTGTTAATGTTTACTAAATATAAAATGCTAATCCGAGACTAATCCGAAGGCTAATCCGAGACTTCTTGTACTAACTCCATTGCTTTGTCTGTAATCCTTACCTCGATTACCATCTTTATCTATTTCGTCTAAAATGATTATGTAATTGGGATAAAAAAAGAAGACGATAAATTATAATAACGAATTTCACTTGAGCTTCGAAATTAAAACAGCAGTGCAGCACTTCAGTGTTAATTTAACTTTATAGACGATTATCGTAGGTACGCTAGACGGTTTTATTTCTCACCCACCTTTATGTAACGCTATATGGGCAACACTGTACGTTCGGTGCAGCCCCCGCCCACGCCTCCCACTTCAACCCTATTATCGTACACCTTTATTTGAATAGCAAATAGCGCCGACACCTGTATTTGAATTGAATTTCTAAACGAGTATTACCGTGTCGGATTTGCTAAAACGAAGTTTGAAGCAAAAAATTTTAAAACTATTTTTAGCCCAGTGTTTGTAGGGTCGGCATGGTTGTATAAGTGATTATTTAGGTTATTCTAATTGATTGAAAGTTGGGGTTAGAACCACCGTGCCTCGGAGAGCACGTAAAACTATCGGTAAACGTCACAAATGATGCACATAAACCCATCTTTGAACGATAATCATATGCCTGCACTTATTCAGGCTTTGGTTAGAGGAAGATATAAAAAGACCTGAAATCGCACCAGAATGTTAACGGTACATTCGGTTATGTACTTGAATAAGTTACACCATAACATTGGTGTCGGAATTGGACCTGTGTCGGTACAGCCGCCTAGACGATCAAAAACGTTTGTATTATTCAAGAACGTAGAAGTCCTCGCAGTCACACTCTTTGAAACGTTTACACACATTGAAATAGTACCAAACAATTTACAAACATCGACCTGTAATAAGAATCGGGTAAGATTTTATTACTTTAACAACCAGGTATATTAGAATAAGTTGGATTGTAGTTGTATGCTCATATAAGAATCAAACTGTAAACACATGAAGTAGTGTACAGTGTACACCGTATACAACGTGATGACTGCACCATACAATGAATCAATATTTAAACAATAAATTAAAGTCGCAAATGTGCCACCCCTTCTCCGTGTGGGATCGAGAAGGTGTTTGAGGGAGCTACATCAGGTATTAAATTTCAATTAGCAGATCGTACCACGCGCGGTGGCGGATGAGCTTTTATACAAATATTGTGAGACACGGCTCCGCTAACAGAGAGAGTTTATCTAACTAGTATAAGGAAACTTTATACGTTATTATACGAGATATACTTAACAAGGAAATAAGATATCAGTAAATATAAACACTACAACTTGGCGAATAACAACAAATTTATGTCGTTTTCTTCCTGTATTTTTATCTAGTGTAGGTTATTTTTTTAAACTATGACTTTATAAAGAACTAGCTTTTGACTGCGGCTCCACCCGTATGTATATCCGTTATCGCGGTAAAGAGCCTTTGTTCTTCCTCAAGAATCGAAGTATCTCAAGGCCAAATTTTATTAAAATCGGTGCTATGGTTTATTCATGAAAACGTAACAGGCAGATAAAGAGATTAAATCCCCGCTTTTTGCGAACAAGCAGACGATGATGGTAAGTGTCTGCCGGCGCCCATGTATATTTGCAACTCAAAAGTCACAAGCCCATTGTCGTCTTTGGAAACCCTACTTCCTGCTGAATAACATAGGTTTGTGTTCCGGTAGATATATAGAGTTACGTTAAAAAACGACGAAAGAATTGCTTGAATTGATTTCATGGTGGATGTGGTTTTGAGATGGACCATTCGTGCCAAAGCATGGTTCTCCCACAGCTTCTGTATGCTAGTTTACTACAGTCGTATTAAGTTTTGTAAAGTCTGCTAACTCTGCAGCTTTAGAAATAATTAAGAGATTGATATGTTACACTTGATTTCTCATTAATTAGGTGAGTGACAGATACGTCGTATGAACGCGAATTGTGCATTTATTTGTAATTAGCTGCCATAACAGACCACGTTCCATCAAATTTTATTGGCCTGTCGCAGTCTAATAGAAGATATAAATAAATGTTACCATTGGGATCTCAATTTTCACGTGTTTTCTCTCCATAAAAACGTCTTTGCCTTAACGAAAATATAAAAAAATAACCAAATCTGTCGAGCGGTCCTCGAGTTTTGTGCTTAACTACACATTTGGCAATTCATTTTTGTTAATAATAATAAATACGATTGAAATACAACGATACGAATTTTATGAGAATTCAGTAATTACGGTGCATTCAATATCAAACAGTTACCAAAACCTTCAGATACTGATAGCCCAGATTTACTATACACGTTGTATCACTAAACACCGCCTGTTATGTCTTTAGACAACATACAGGTGCTAAAATAATCTACAATAACCGTAATTGCAAACGTTTTATTACATTGATCGTTACAGTATGAAATGATCAGCTTAGAGTTAAAAAAGTGACAAATCCGTGGGAGAGCTATGCTTCGGCATGAATGGGTCGGCTCGACCGGAGTGATACCACGGCCTCACAGAAAACCGGTGTGAAATAGCATTCGCGCTGTGTTTCACCGAGTGAGTGAGGATACCGGAGGCCCATACCCCAACCCCTCCCCCATTTCCTTTTCCATCCCCCAAAGGTCGGCAACGCACTTGTGACGCCTTTGGTGTTGCGGGTGTCCATGGGTGGCGGTAATCGCTTACCATCAGGTGATACGTCTGCTCGTTTGCCCACTATTCAACAATAAAAAAAAAATCATTATGACATCAGTCGAGTAAATGACACTCATGTTTACCGTCTAACAACCACAGATTATACAGTTACTTATTGTAATCGTCGCTTGCAGCGGTGCTGGAACACTGCCCTAACAATGTTCTCGGTCACTACCATTTACAGAACTGCTATAAAATATTGTAACGTATCTATTTCAATCTTAAACCAATCACAGTAATGTTCAACACCATCGATTCCTAACCATCAACCTAAGCACGTACACATATGTGGGTCAATGGACAACGTACATTTATAACCTACTAGCTTTTGTTCGCGGATCGGCCCGCGTATATGTCAGTTATCGTGATAAAAAATAGCTTAGGTCCTTTCTTAGGAATCAAAGTTTCTCCATATCAAATTTCATTTTACTTTATTTAATTTTTTTATCGAATAGGGAGGCAAACGAGCAGACGCATCACCTTATGGTAAGCGATTACCGCCGCCCATGGACACCCGCAACAACAGAGGCGTCACAAGTGCGTTGCCAGCCTTTGGGGGATGGGGAAGGGGATAAGGGGAGGGGTTCGGGTATGGGCCTCCGGTATCCTCACTCACTCGGTGAAACACAGCGCAAGCGCTATTTCACACCGGTTTTATGTTTCTCTTTCTCTTATGGAGTTGTTGGCAAACGAGCAGACGTATCACCTGATGGTAAGCGATTACTGCCGCCCATTGACACCCGTAACATCAGAGGCGTCACATGTGCGTTGCCGGCCTTTTGGGGATTGGGGGGGAGATGTGTGAAGCGGTGTCACAGCGCACAGTGTTAATCTATTTTCAGTATGATTTGAGGTCAACCTGTAGTTCTGATAAATCTAAATAATTTTTATATTTTTTAACAATACGTTATAATTATCTTGTAATCATTCTAGTAATACTTTTAGTAAGAAGAGACATCAATAAAAGTGATACTAAACACAATTTAAAACTCCTTCCCTCACTTACAAACATAAAGCCCAAATTGTCTTATATTTTCGTCTACAAATAAAACAACGATAAAACCCTACAGGCATCCAATTATTTCTCAGGATTTAGCCAACAAAGGTCACAACCGCTACGACCCTTTTATAAAAAGGCCAGTACTAAAAACATTTCGGATCCTCAACAAACACTCCACCTTTTGCATTACGGTGAACATGATATTTAAAAGACCCTTCAACCCTCAGGCTAAGTCTATAATCGCATCTATAAACTTTACGTGTCAAGAAACAGTTAAAAACTATTAATAAGGCAACAAATACTTTTATTTGACCAAAACTAACTACCTCAGAAGGAGAAAACGGAATCCTTATAGGATAACTTTGTTGTCCGTCTGTCTGTCAAGACCCTTTTTCTCAGGAACGTGTGGAAGCAATATGAAATTCATATAAAATACTCAAGTCTACTGTCCCTAAGAGCTTTGAGAAAATCAAACTTCTAAGCCAACACAATTCAAAGATACCTAAATGTCGATATAGGTTGTGTTTAATCGATACTTATTCGTATCAATGTTAATATCAAAGCAATATTCGCCTTCAGTCTTGGCATGTGTAAGATGATTAATGAAGTACCCAAACACACGATGTCGAAACATGAAGTGGTATGAATTACCGGCCTCAAATTATACATCTGTTTCACGAATTCGCACCGTGCACCAAACGTGCTCCGTGCTTAAAAAGCATTTAGAACATATTTAGAGTAGGCCATTATCTTGAATAGTTACTACATTAAATAATATGAAACAACGCTAAGACTTGTAAGTGATGTTGAAACATACGAACACTGAATTAAATTAAAAACTAAATTGATATATATTGAGCTTACGGATCGAGAGATGCCTGCAAACTTTCACATCTTTTACTAGTTTTTCATTCGAATTATAGTTAATTACAAATATAAAACTACACTGATCCAGTTCAAAACATTATAGAAATACTTAACTTTTCTGTTCATCAAATAAGTACAGTTCACCAGCCGCATCAGACTACATTATGAAAACAAAAAATCTTTAGATACAAATAGCACAAATACAACAAAAATTAAAAAAAATATTTAAAAACTATCTTCTGGACTTTCAAGCTATTGAACCCTTTAATAGCCTGCCTCGGCCTTGCGAACTTGTCAAACTGTACATCTAAGGAGTCACTCACCACAGTCCGTAGATGGAGGGTATAGTGAGCGCCATTAGAGTAGCGAGGAAGCCCACCACCAAGATTGAGACTCTCATCACCCAGATGATCTCCATCTCTGACGCATTCTGTCTGAAGATCAGTTTGTACACGTTCCTGCAAACACAAATATGATTAAGGACTCATGCGTAGATTGGTCAACTTTTAAAAATATAAAACAGTGCACCCATCTAATAATTATGTTAAAGATTACAATATTAATTAATTTAATTAATCATTCGTTAATGCGCAAACTTAAGTAAAGATTTGCTCTTTGAATTTAAATGAGAACACGCGGAAGGAAATCCTTTGAAAATAGAAAAGTATTATCCAACCATTCATAAGTAATGAACTTCTCTGGCAAGAAATATAAACTAAAAAAAACCTGTAGCTTAATTCAAACATCCTATTTTTTTTTCCTTTAAAATAATTTTGTAGCCATTAAGTCATGCGTTCAGATGAAGGCATGAATGAGCTCATTTGCTCTTAGAACAGATGCTCTCGCTCGTGTACCTTCTGAAGTTTTAAGACAAGGATTCTAGCATTTCCTAATAATGTTATTTCAAGAAAATAAATTTCTCTTCTCTCACCTGGCGAACATAGAACTAGCACTAAGCACGCTGGAGTCAGCTGAGGACATCACTGCAGCAGACACGGCGCCCAGTCCGAAGAACGACACGAAGTCGGGCGTAAGATACTGCAGCACCAATGGCAGGATCATGGACGTCTGATCTGTGGTCAGTTGGCCGTCTTCGGTCAGATCGCCCTTGTAGCCCGTCTCGTTCCAAGCTGTAGAAAATTATTGTATTTAGTGAGGCCTTTGAGGTTTAATATATCGTGTATATTTTGTTTTTCTTTTTTTTACACATCCTGTGGCACGGGAGACTTTACAAAAATAGAACATCCAGACTCAGAACAACAATTTGTGGATCTCATAAAGTATTGTCCCATGTGGGATTTAAACTACCAACACTTAGCGCAGTAGAAAACGGCGTAGCGACCGCTTAAACCACTAGGCCAATTGTGCAGTCAAAAATATCGAGGAGTACAATCTGCCAATAACGAGTACGACAAATTTTAACCCTATCTTTTGTTAGCGTGGTATTTCACCGGTCCGGCAAGGAAATTATTGGACTGTTTACTTGCTTTAGTATTGAAAGGTATTACGATAAATCAACAATTGTAATTTAAATGTTGCCTATAGCGCTTTTCAAATAGTGGAATAAAAACCTACTTCTTGTACTGTAGTGTTCCCTAAAGAAGAAATAAAGGCATCATCCAATAGGTAATAAAAATTGTAGAAAAAAAAATGGGAAATGCGTACCAGTTCCCTTGGCGATGGCTCCAATGAGTATGGGCGGGATGGCCATGAAGATGCAGCCGATGGCCGCCACGTAGGACAGGATCTGAGCACGACCGGCTGTCTTACTGCTGAGCACACGTTGGAAATATACCTAAATGAGGAACAGTCTAGTTAATGTAGGGTCACGTATGGGGTACGATAAACCACTTGCCTGCTATGGTGGATATCGTCACTTTCTATGAGGCACACGAGTTAACGCGTTTGTGCTACCTAAACGACAAGGTAGTGTGGTAATTCGCGCTGCACGAGCATAAAATGAACACTTTCCTGTATTTACAACTGCAGCAAAGTTCATTTACCCCAAAATTATTCATAATGCAAATAACTAATAATATGCACGTGCCCGCGCTATGTTCGCTTCGCTTCACAACTGATGGACTTCTCGCGAAAATTTCCCCCGTTTTTGAAACATTCTTCATTGGTGCTCCGCTCCTATTAGTAGTAGCGTGATAATATATAGCCTATAGCCTTCCTCGATAAATGGACTATCCAACACTGAAATATTTTTTTAAATCGGACCAGCGGTTCCTTAGATTAGCGCGTTCAAACAAATAAACAAACTCTTCAGCTTTATTATTAGTATAGATTATTCTTTGTTGGCTATCCATATATTTCGAGTAACTTTGTACTTGTTTGAAATAATGAAACGAAAAGACCAACCTGCCACGGTATCCCACCGAAGACAAGTAGCAGCCCGTAGTCCAAATAGAACCAGTAATATTCAGGGTCCACCTTGCCTATCCAGTCCACCTCCATGGAACTTAGTGGCTTGACATGTTCGTTGGCCCACGCGAATGGTATGCACATCCAAAGGCCTAGGAAATAATAAAAATTTTTTTTCGGACATTTAACACAACGCCATCTAGTCCCAAACTAAGCAGAGCTTGTACTATGGGTACTAGACAACTAATATTAGTACATAAATACTTTTGTTTCGTAAATACATACATATCATACATAGAAAACACCCAAACTCCGAAACAAATATTTGCAAATCATACAAACATTTGGTCCGACCCGGGAATCGAACCCGAGACCTCAAGCACAGCAGTCCCATACGCTACCACTGCGCCACCGAGGCAGTTACTTACTAAGTATAATTATAATAACCATCAAAGGACGGCTGATGTAAATAATCGATGTTTTCTGAACGGTATACCTCCCTAGCGTCATTAGTAAATAACGATTTCAATAGACAGTAATAGGTAGACATATAGCCAGATGGTTAATAGAAATAGAATTAGGTTAGGACAAAGTTTATTTGTTGTTATTGAGGAATGGCACGAAAAGAAAGAAACTAAGTGTAAGAATAACTCAGTCATTATCCTTCCCGTATTAAAGGATATACAGGGTCTGTCGTTAATAATGGATAATCCGGTAAGTGGAGGTAGTCCAGATGTCAGGCTGCAATAAAATCATTGTTGTTTGTCAGTTTAACCAACAGTGCAAAAATAGTGACCACTTTTAACTTTTTTTAAATTTTGTTCCTTTGGCCATTCAATCGGGTGTCATTTCAACAAAATTTGGTATTTATATGTATTTTTTGTGGCATCGTACTTCTAGACACTTGTTGTGTGAATTTCATTTTATTGAAACGCACCAACAAAAATATTACTCTGTGATATCGTTAAAGGTTTGAACCTATTAAAAATAGAACAAGTCAACAATCTATCTTAAAAACTTGGCCCTATGATATACTCGTATTTACTCGCCCTCATGATTCGTCATTAACCAATACCTTGTTTCTCAAACACTATATAAATGAAACGCGACCTAATCAGGATTATTTTTAAATAAAGGTATTATTACATTTCATATTACTTTGTATTAAGTCTATCAGTAAAACACGTCGACACGTCAAGTCTATCCAATTTATAAAATAACTCGTAATTAGTTTTCTGAAACTTTTAAATTAATCTGCCACTTAGAAGTCGGTAAACATGACGTTGAAAGATTTTATTACATGAACAGGTAGTCAAGTCCAGTTATGCTATCGAGTAACAACGATATGAAAGGTTACAATACTCTTACCTATGAATATACAGAACAGCTGTATGACATCAGTGTACGCGACCGAGTAGAGTCCACCGAAGAGCGTGTAGAAGACCGCCACACAAGCGCTGAAGATCACTGACGTACGGTTGTCCATGTCGATGATGACGGCCAGGGTTGCACCTGCACAAACAACAAATAATTAATTTATCTTAAACAAAAAGAACAGAAAAGTTGTTTGTTGTGAGAAAAAGGAAAGATAATCCTCGAGAGTCACAAACTTAATCCGAGTAATACAATGACCGAAGAGAAATATGTGATGGAACTCTCCTTGAATCTGCACATCTTCCTCCACCTCACTCCTCAACTACAAAAAGACTTAGAATCGAAAATATACTTTATCAACGTAGAACTTTCCCACTTTAGGTAAATGGAACTATAATTATAATCAACTATCTGCCGCATTTAAAAACCCCTCTGCTTACCTCTTCGTGTAAATTGGCGTGATAGTATGTATCATTAGCATCATGAGCCAATTACACTTTTAGATAAAAGTCTCTCTCATTGCACGCCACTCTAATCCATTTGAGCTACAGTATGTATATGTGTAAACAACTTACACTGTCTCTTGAAATATTTTATACGGTGATTTAAAACCCGTTTAATGAACAACAAAGGTGGACTAAATACCGTCTCTACTTATGCCCTAACGCTGAATGTTTAAGGCGGGTTCTAATTACTTGACGTTACAACTATTACCCAAATTGGTGATGGCCTCATTCTAGGTATGATATTTTAATAATAACTCACGTGAATTGAAAATTATTTGACACATTTTTGTAATGAAAATATAGCCAAAATTAATGAAGTTGATCTTAATTTATTTTTTTTAAACTCAATTCGAGTTACAGGTGATAAGACCTTGATCTCCTTGAGCTATTGCATATACCGTATATAGCCTATATGTATGCCATCGCTTTAGAGTAGAGGAAACTAGTTCGAGGATGAGGTCGATATTACAATACGCGTCAAACGTATTCGCATGCATTTCTGCTATACTGTACTAGCTGAATCCCAAGGAGCTACCCGCGGTACGACAATAACCGTGAGCAACGCCGTGAGGCGAAACTAGTATCTTTATAAATTGTAACCTATGTGTTATTCTGATGTATAAGCTATATTATTGTAAATTTTTTAGTAGTTTTTGCATGAAAGAGTAACAAACATCCATCCATCCATACTTACAAACTTTCGCGTTTATAATATTAGTAGGATAATAACAGTTTTCTGTAAACTCTAAAAACGTTAATCACATTTAGAGTTTTTTTTAATCAGGACAAGAATCACTTGCGCTATAATAACTTGCAAAATATGCCTGATTTCTAAAATGGTCTCTTTAATTAATCACGCAACCAGCACTGTTATCCACTGAATAATATTACATAGTACATAGTGCCAATGTAGTTTACAAAAAAGAACTATACACAAGCCGAGAGTAGGTTAAGTGTTGGTAATGTTCTAACATACGAAATATATCTATGTCAGTAAATTTATTATTATAAAATTTCATAATTCTTCTTAGGGGAGCTCGATGTCTAGCATTAGTTCTACGTGATTTAGGAACAAATAGATTTTATTTCTGTGTGTTTCGTATTCTTAGGCCCGTATTATAGAAGGCGTCTCAAGTATCGTTTGATCTCCGATCAGCTGAATCGAGTTTCAAGTTATAATCGAATCTCAAGCATCGCTCTTATTATAGAAGGCGTTTTGAGTTCTACTAAGTTGAAACTAGTTTCAATATCTAATCTCAACTCACAAGTCTGTTCTCAGGTACATTTCTGCATTGTCGAAATTATTGTTCTGTGTTACGCAGCTAATTATATTAAACACATCATATCTAACAAGTATAATTTATATATTATTGGTTATTAGTTTATATATAATACACTATTGGCTAGTGTATCAATTTAAATATAATAATAAGAAGGAGTTCACCCTAAATTAAATACTTTAAATATTAAAAGAAAACTGACTAGATACTACCTATAACGGAACGTTCAAATTGTTTTTCATACTTGTCAATGTCGAATTATCTAACTGTTTTTGTTTTTATTTTAAAATTATTGTAATATTTTTGTCAGAAACCAAAAGGTTATTACTATTGCTTGAAGGATATTACTTGAAATAAATAGTTGAATGTGTATTTTAAGTGAATTGAATATCAATTAGTGTTAATTAAAGTGCATTGAAATGTGTATAATAAGCAATTCTTTCGTAAATAAAGGGAAGTAAAATAAATATTTCATTGTTATTCTGAAAAATCATCATAAAATACGTTAATTTCCCTTACAAGGTATAAGAAATTACCACTTGAGACTAGATTGAACTTCTCTCAGTTGAACGGCGATCACATCTGTCAAAATTTATTCCTGAGAGGCGATTTTCACATAAACATCGTTCTAAAATAACACAAATGTATTGAAATGTGTATAATAAGCAATTATTTCGTTATTATTCAGAAATATTATCATAAAATACGTTAATTTCCCTTATTAGGCATTAGAAATTACCACTTGAGACTAGATTGAGCTTGTCTCAGTTGAACGGAGATCACATCTGTCAAAATCTCTTCTTGAGAGACGATTTTGACATAATCGTCGTTCTAAAATTAGCTAAGCATTGATCTTTACTCACTTGATCAAAGATCAGTGAATCTTGACTCAAGAGACGTTCTATAATACAATCTCTTCTTGAAACTAGTTTTAAAACTCGATTCACGACTGAGACGCGTTCTATAATACGGGCCTTAAAGAGCTACTTGGTATGCGACTTGAGCTGATGGGAGTTGAGAGTTTATAGTGATATATAAGTTAGATATAAAGCTTAATTAGCTATATTTATAAGTTTAATTTTTTTTGTATATATACAAAAACTTCAAATCAGCATGAATCTGTTAATTCTAGATCGCCCTTTTTGTAAAAGATCGCACAAAAATGCGCAAAGATTTTGTATGTTAAATCCAAAAAAAAATAAAAGTCCGTCATCTAATTGGGTACCTCGTTATATCAGCCACTTACTCTCTCAAGAGGCGGGTCGATCGAGCATTAAATTTCACCTGTCGACCTCGCCTTGGCGCTCAAATTTCGTCTTCCTCTAAGCAGCTAAGATTATCGAACTTACCAGGTACCTATTTTTTTTGCATAACATCGCACTCTGAGAATATACCTGCGTACTATAAAACTAAAGCATTTCCATGTGTGGTCTATTTGTACTTAAAATATCGCACCGATAAATAATTTATAGGACGTTTCAATGAATGAATTTGATCACCGTTAAAAAAATCTTGGGCCTTCTTTCACCCCTCATTGGGAAGTTCTGGATAGTTTATCTGACAGATAGTAGGACACAATTTATATGTTTCAGCTATCCGGAAATTGAATGGAAGCCGGTGAAAAAGAGTCTTAGTCGATATGTGACACAACGCCTACACATCGTATAATAGCAGCAGATCACAAGTGCTCAACATTAAAATGTAATTTGGAAACTGGGAGTTATAGATCGACACAAGCGGGCAGTACATTTTGGTGTTTTCACCTAAATTACCTTGATAATCCAGTACATGCTGTGGCGTTTGTTTGATTTGATTTATCGAGTTCCCTAAGTTTAACTATAGTTTCCCTTGATGTTTAGTATTCCCTTGGCTATTGCTTGCTCTCCTCAATACTCCTTACTTAACTCTGGTTGGCAAAAAAAGTTACCATTCTCCCGACAGCTCACGCTAGTTTGGGAGTCAGGGATTGCTCTTGATTTGTATGACAGACGTTTAAAGTAACTACGCAGCTAAATCCTATTAACAACTTCCCGAATATACTTTATATAAATTCAGGTAAAACACAGTCAATACAAAATATTTTGGACTGCCTCTATGGCTCAGTGGTATCGTATGCGACTGCTGTCTTTGAGGTCTCGGGTTCGATTCCCGGGTCGGACCAAATGTTTGTATGATCTGCAAATATTTGTTTCGGAGTTTGGGTGTTTGCTATGTATAATATGTAGATATGTATTTCCAAAAAAAAGTAAATATGTATTTATATCAGTTGTCAAGTACCCATAACACAAGCTCTGCTTAGCCCGGGACTAGATGGTGTTGTGTGTAAAATGTCCGAAAATTTTTCTTTGGTATCATATTACCATAGGGGCATGTATGTAGTATACGTATACTGCATCTCAGATGAAGTGAGATTTGTGAGATGAAAACTCTTGGGATTATTCACACAATGGAATGAGACACTGACGCCGATAAAAAAATCTTACTTAGTTAAAAGTAAGTACCTGGCTGACAGTGATTTGCTCGGTACTTTCTTTTGGTAAATTTTCAAAAAATGAATCCTAGCTAGATCGATTTATCACCTAAGAAACCTTTAGTGCAGTCGATCTGAAGTTATGCGCGTAAATTCATTATTATTTTACACAAGAATTTCTCGTATAAAGGTATTAGATAATCAGAATCTTTACAATAAAATGTCACGAATTACGTATTAATTATTAAGTGTTTAAACAAAACCGTTTCATTCGGATTTACTAAGTTATATTAATAAATTAGTGATGCTTGTTAACTTTTAACTGCAGACGGAATTCAATCACATTTCCTTTGCCATTCTTTGTTCAATGATCGCCCGGGGCTCCACCTACAATAGGTACGTTTAATTGGCGTCCTGTCTCCGTGTAGCGTGCCCCTGACAATAGCCGGGGGCGAAGCTCCTACCTCGTCTGGTAGCTGCCTTAATGGTCTGCCTACATAATGGATATAGTACAAGGTTTTGGATAGAATAGTAACTTTACCACTACAAAATGTTTTTTTTTATTTATTTTACCTGTGTATGCGTATTACAAAACAAATGATGTCATAGAATGAAATGAAAATATATTAGTTTATGATCTTTGTTTTGTAAATGGCAGTCAGCTGGCCATGAATATGTAATCATTTGTTAACGAGTTAAAAAAAGGAATTCCAAATCAATGAAAGAAGTTATTTATCAAATTCCTTACTCATTCATCAGGCGATCATAACTAAAAACAAACTGGCCCAAGTTCAAAGCTGTAACAAGAAACCACTGAAGAAGTCCGACATTAAATCAATGTCAAGTTTAGTTTTAACATCTAAAGATATCAATACTGGAACTGTATAGGAGTTTACTACTGTGCTACCAAGATTAAATGTATCTTATTAAAGATAAATATTGTTGCGCCATAACCAGATGAATCTAGTGTCCACTAGAAGAATCGAGAACTGTCGAGGACAACGCCATCTAGTGTCGGAAAGCGCGCAACTGTGTGCATTATGACGACTACTCGACGCTAGATGGCGCTACAAGCAGCTCTAGAGTAATCTATTTAGCCTAGAGACATCGATCGAATATTTTCGTAGTTTCGAGTAATTTCCACGGCCATATAAAAGCGGAACGTGTTGGCCGTAGGGACAGTATTGTTTCACGATACAGCGGATAAACATCGAAGAGATCTTTAGTGCGACTAACGAGTGATTTAGTGATTTCTTATTGTAAAAAGTGTTCTTAATAAATATTGTGTTATTTTTGGTAATTAATCGAGTACTTTAATTTATTTAATACCCAGCTCGTAACAATTTGGTGTCAGAAGTGGGATTAAAGTATGCCGGTATTACCAAAGGAGGACACGGAAGGTATCCGAACTAGGAGTCAGCGCCAGCAAGAGGCTGATCAGAGGAGATTTGGAAGTGCCCAACTGCCTACATCGGAGGATCAGCAGACAGCGATGGAAACCTCGCCGTCTACATCGGCATCGGCAGCAGCTCCAGATATCACGGCCTTAATAGCGATGCTCCAGGAGCAGGCCCGCCGTCAGGAAGAGCAAGCCCGCCGTCAGGAGGAGCAGGCCCGTCGCTTGGAAGAGCAGCTGCAGCGGGACAAGGAAGAGCAGGCCCGCCGCCAGGAGGAGCAGGTCCGTCATCAGGAGGAGCAGGCCCGCCGCCAGGAGGAGCAGGCCCGCCGCCAGGAGGAGCAGGCCCGCCGCTTGGAAGAGCAGCTGCAGCGGGACAAGGAAGAGCAGGCCCGCCGCCAGGAGGAGCAGGTCCGTCATCAGGAGGAGCAGGCCCGCCGCCAGGAGGAGCAGGCCCGCCGCTTGGGAGAACAACTGCAGCGGGACAAGGAAGACCAGGCTCGCCGTCAGGAGGAACAGATGCTCTTGTTAAAAGGCATTCATGAGACTTTCGGCAAAGAACTCAAGGTAGTGAAGGATCAGGTTCTTCAACACGAGAATCGTATCACGGAGGCCGAAACTCAAATTGCTGACGTGAAGAAGGCCTTAGGAAACATTAAAGTTGGAGACGGAGCGTCGACTACTGTAACTGCTGCCCCTTCGGTGCGGGGGTTCAAAGTACCGCCGTTTGATGGAACATCTTCGTGGTCAGCCTACAAGATTCAGTTTGAGGCTGTTATGAAGGTGAACGGCTGGACTAAGGATCAGGCTATGACCGCGCTCACCTTGGGTCTTCGAGACCAGGCTCTAACCGTCCTCGAAGCCCTCGATAAAGAGGTTACCTATGAGCAACTGCTGGAGGCATTGGAGGCAAGATATGGTGACGCTCATCTGGAGCACGTGTTTCGTGCACAGCTGAAGGATCGTGCCCAACGCATCGGTGAAAACTTGCAACAATGGGCTCTAGAAGTTGAGAAACTGGTCCGTAAGGCATACCAGTCTGCACCTGCGCTCGTTGGCGGGAATCTGGTGCAAGCTTTCATCGATGGCATTCGTGACCTCGAAGTTAGAGCTGCTGTGAGACTTGGACACCATGAAACTCTCAAGGACGCTCTGGCCCATGCTTTGGAGGTGGAAGCTGTAAGACAAGACCATCGGTTTCATCGGGTCCGGGAGGTTGTGGCATCACCTGTGCGAGACCGATTTAAGGGGTACAGCCCTAGATGCTACGCCTGTGGTGAAAAAGGTCACCTTCGGTCCAGCTGCCCTAAGCGAAGCATAGGAAGTGAGTACGAGCGGTCTCAGGAGAATAGGGCGGTTGATAGTACTGCCCAACAACAGCAGGGAAACGAGTAAACGCCAGGACTGCGGGGCGGGTGCTGGCTGGTGTTCAAAGAGCCCCAAGGATTTCGATCTCGCAAACTCATGATGGGAACAGCCTGGTCATCAGAGGCGAAATTAACGGAACGTCATGTAAGCTGACTATTGATACGGGAGCTTCTCGCACAGTCATCAGTTCCCAACTTGCAAATCGGTTCCTGAGGGACATTGCATGTAACCGTGAAAAAATAAACTTAGTAACAGCCACTGGTCAGCGCATACCCGTCCGAGGCGAACAGAAGGTGGAGTTGAAGTTGGGCAACCAAGTTTACCTGCTTAACGTCATTGTGGCCGATATAGTTGACGATTGTATCCTTGGCCTAGACTTCATGAAGAACAATTGTTGTGAGATCGACATCAACCAAGGTGTAATGAGATGTAGTCAAGAAGAACTGTTCATGGAAGGAGCATCATCAGGAAAAGTATACAGCTTAAAGAACGCTGTTCTTCCTCCCAGATCAGAGACAATTATGCCAGTTAGTCTCCCTCATAATTCTGGACGAATGCATCGGTGTGTCCTTATTGAAGGGGTAGATAATGATCTTCCATGGAAGATCGCACGAACTCTAGTAAGTACCACTAACACCTCTGCAGTACGTGTGCTAAATCTTAGTGACAAGCAACATGTGATTCATAAGGGCACACTGATTGGCACTTGCGAAGATGTGGATTGGATGCGTCGATGCCAAGACTTGACTACTTCGAAAATTAGCACGGATGCACGAGTCAACGTGTCAACACTTTTAGAAGACTGTCGAGATGTCTTGTCTAGGGAAGAAATTGACAAGGCTAAGAGAATGTTAGTTAAGTACACTGATATTTTCTCTACTAATGACGCTGATATTGGAAAGACTGGTTTGGTTCAACACAAAATAAACACTGGGAGTGAGATGCCTATTCGTCAGCGACCAAGAAGACTACCAGTAGCACGAGAACAGGAAGTACAAACCATGATTGATGGAATGGTCAGGGATGGCGTTATAGAGCCTTCATCCAGCCCATGGTGTTCACCTGTAGTGCTTGTAAAGAAAAAGGATGGCAGTATGCGTTTTTGTGTTGACTACCGCCGTCTAAACGACATTACGAAGAAGGACAGCTATCCACTACCTAGAATAGACGACACTCTGGACATGCTAACAGGGGTTAAGTGGTTTAGCACCTTGGATTTAAAAAGTGGATACTGGCAGGTAGAAATTGATCCCAAGGACAAAGAGAAGACTGCATTTTCGACAGGGAAAGGATTGTGGCAGTTCAAAGTAATGCCCTTCGGATTATGTAACGCGCCAGCAACTTTTGAAAGACTGATGGAATCAGTACTCACCGGATTAACTGGAGATGCCTGCCTGGTCTATTTGGATGACATTGTCATCGTAGGCCGTACGTTTGAAGAACATATCCGAAACCTGGAGCGCGTATTATCGAAAATCCGAAGTGCCAACCTAAAGTTAAGTCCTAAGAAATGTTCATTTTTCAAACGGCAGGTTAGCTTTTTAGGATATGTGGTTTCGGAAGAGGGTGTCCAAACAGATCCGCAAAAGATCGCTGCCGTCAAGGATTGGCCAGTTCCAAGAGATAAGACCCAAGTAAGAGCATTTTTGGGCTTATGCTCCTACTATCGGCGATTCGTGAAAAACTTTGCGGATATTGCTAAACCCCTTCATAAACTTACTGAAGAGAAAAGACATTTCTGCTGGGATGAAAGTTGTGACATTGCATTTCAAGAGCTAAAAAGACGTCTATGCAACACACCTATCTTAGGGTATCCAGATACCGAAAATGAATTCATAGTTGACACAGATGCGAGTGATACTGGGCTTGGCGGTGTGTTATCCCAGCGGAAAGGTGATCAAGAGGTTGTTATTGCATATTTCAGTAAATCTTTGTCGAAGCCGGAAAGGAATTACTGCGTCACAAGAAGGGAACTACTGGCCGTAGTGAAGACACTGCAACATTTCAGCAAATATTTGCTTGGGCGTAAATTCCACCTCCGAACTGACCACGCTGCATTAAAGTGGCTCTTACAATTTAAAAATCCTGAAGGACAAGTCGCGAGATGGATTGAGTTATTACAGGAATATGACTTCATGATTGAACATCGCAGTGGAAAGTCTCACGGTAACGCAGACGCACTATCAAGAAGACCTTGCCCTGAAGACTGCAAGCACTGCGCCAAGCAAGAAGTAAAGGAAGCTGTTCCTATAAGGACGATAAAGACAGACCTTAGCAACGAATGGAAGGAAAGCCTGCAGCAAGCACAGCAAGAGGATGCAGATATCAAACCAATTCTCGAGTGGATTAAAGCTGAGACTCCTAAGCCACACTGGAGCGAAGTTGCATCGCTGAGCTCGACCACGAAGAGTTATTGGGCTCAATGGGATAGTCTAGTCATCCAGGATGGAGTCTTGTGCCGTAAATGGGAAAACGCTCGAGGAGACAGCTGTCACCTGCAAATGGTTGTTCCTAAAGCTAAGATACCAGTGGTCCTGCAGCTCTACCATAATGGATGTTCAGGAGGTCATATGGGAGTTAAGAAGACATTGTTAAAGATAAGGGAAAGATTCTACTGGATTCATTGTCGTGATGATGTTGAGGACTGGTGTCGCAAGTGTACCAGTTGTGCGGCCGTGAAGGGACCTCATACACGTAGCAGAGGCGCATTGAAATTGTATAATGTTGGTGCACCCTGGGAAAGAATTGCTATAGACGTGGCAGGACCGTTTCCTGAAAGTGAAAGCGGAAACAAGTACTTCATGGTCGTAATGGATTACTTCACTAAGTGGCCAGAAGTCTTTGCCATTCCCAACCAAGAGGCATCAACAGTTGCAGATAAATTAGTGCACGGAGTCTTCTGTCGTTTTGGAGTGCCTTTAGAAATCCACAGTGACCAAGGAAGAAATTTTGAGTCTCAAATATTTCAAGAAATGTGTCGAGTGATGGGTGCTCACAAAACCAGAACCACCTCTTACCACCCACAATCGGACGGAATGGTGGAACGATTTAACCAAACACTAGAGAGGTATCTGGCAAAAGTAGTTGAAAGTAAGCAAAAAGATTGGGACAAACACATCCAACCGTTTCTTCTGTCATACCGAAGTGCAGTCCACGAATGTACTTCCGTAACACCAGCTTTTGCAAACTTCGGAAGAGAACTACGGTTGCCCGCAGACTTGATCACTGGAATACCCCCTGATACCCCGCGAAGTATAACGGAGTACGCGAATGACTTGCGGAACAAGATGAATGACATTTATGAGCATGTCAGACAATCGGGCCAACAAATGTCTGAAAAGATGAAAACCCGTTATGACCGGAAAGCGAATAATAAGGGCTTCGAAGAGTGTTCGCTAGTATGGCTACATAATCCAGTTCGCAGTAAAGGGAGATCTCCGAAGCTACAAGCAAAATGGGATGGGCCATACTGGGTAGTCACTAAAATCAATGATGTTACCTACCGGATTCAGAAGTGTCCAAGAGGCGCCCCAAAGATAGTTCATGTAGATCGACTGGCGCGATACTATGGAACCGATAATGCTCGGGACGAGCATGTCTTAGGAGGGGGCAGTGTTGCGCCATAACCAGATGAATCTAGTGTCCACTAGAAGAATCGAGAACTGTCGAGGACAACGCCATCTGGTGTCGGAAAGCGCGCAACTGTGTGCATTATGACGACTACTCGACGCTAGATGGCGCTACAAGCAGCTCTAGAGTAATCTATTTAGCCTAGAGACATCGATCGAATATTTTCGTAGTTTCGAGTAATTTCCACGGCCATATAAAAGCGGAACGTGTTGGCCGTAGGGACAGTATTGTTTCACGATACAGCGGATAAACATCGAAGAGATCTTTAGTGCGACTAACGAGTGATTTAGTGATTTCTTATTGTAAAAAGTGTTCTTAATAAATATTGTGTTATTTTTGGTAATTAATCGAGTACTTTAATTTATTTAATACCCAGCTCGTAACAATATATTTAAGCTTCACAAGTAATAAAGCTAATAATAATCTTTACATAGTAGAAAATTAAGTAGCACCGCTGTCTGTTAGCTAAGATCTTTTTAACTTCTCAATCGATTTCAACAGCAACATATGTATAGTTATTCAATAGGTAGTGTGGGGGAACGGGTATCATGTCCCTCCCAACACAAAGGGAGGATCCTCCGACCAGGCGAGGTGATCATGCTTGGCGGGCTACTGCCCAACAGTTGATGTTGGGATAGTTGTATATATAATATTTGGCGCGAGAACTTCTATTGCGCGATTCAGGATTGGTAGTTACTCCGTGTAGTGCGTTATTTCGTAGTTCAGTGTATATCTTCGGTAGATATCGCTGTATGTGGAGGTCGCCACAGTAGCATCTTATATATAACTAGCAGCCCCCACGGTGTTGAGCAGCTAGCGTATAATAAAACAGGCCCATGTCAACTTAGTTATTCACTTTTTCAGACAAAATATCTTTCTAACCTAATCAGAAAAACGTGCCTAATTTATATACCTTTACCTAACCTACATCAGTAAAAAGAAGCACTCAAGCATCACATTTAAATAACAGACTAAAATACAACTACGTTAAGGTACAAATTACAGATGGCAATAAAATTGTCACAAAAGATAAAATGGACTGACAGTGAGCGATACTACACATACACGTTATAAACCCGAAGTACTCAGTTCATAGCTAGGACAATAGGTACGCCGAAAGTATGTTTGTGCTTTTTTTCACCTTTTTTTTCTTTTTCACTGCACTCAAATACACTTACTACACTACACAAATCTCTAGTGACGTAATATAAAAAGTAGCTATTATCATGTGTGAATTTGTCTGTCACCTTCAAGTCTTAATTACGTGACCAGTAATCATGAAATCAGTTCATCAAAGGCCATGGGCCTTTTATGAATTGGAAGTACAGAAAAGTACATGACATTTCATTCATCAGTAAATTACCGTTTCTAAAATCTACAAAACAATGTTAGTAGCAACTGAAATATAATACAGGTTCAAAGTTCAGAATACTCTGCAACACGATATCACGCCACTGTATTACGCAAGTGAATATTCATAGAACTTATCAGTATCAGGTATATATCCTTGTTCTCACTAGTTCGTGGTAAAACACAGTTAATATTACTTAACTCACAACATCAAGTAACTAAACACAGGGTTAAGTCACGACAGGGCTGATAAGATGATCATAAACGTGAACTGCAATCATTTCTAACCACGATTGTGAGTGATAACATCTAACTTTTTGTATATTCTAATATTATATAATATCAAATGTATTTTTTCGTTGAGCTTTTTGAACTAACTTAAAAAAAGAGAAGGCAGTCAATACGGTTGTTTTATTTTTTGTTTGTTGCCTCTAAACTCTGATATTTTTATTACATTTTATTTCTAAACGACAAGAGACATATTTTTTTTAACCGGTCAATTATTTATCTTATTAAATAGACATACTCATATATTATTGTAAAAAAGGTCACACTCCAGAAAGTTAGTTCAGTTCATAAGTGACTCACCTTTGTAGTAACAATTATTTAAAGTAAATGAATGGAAAGCCCCATTTTATAAATCCTTTACAGCAACAAGCAAAATTTTAAAAATTAAAACCCGAATACGTTAAAACTGTCGATAAAATTTATATAAACTATATTTTTTTGTCAACTGGGCTACTATTACAAATCTATTGACCCCTCATTCTTTAAAAGCAGTTCAGTAGTTTAAACGCTACGATTGAATATAGAAGCATACATAGATTGCCAATCTATAAGCTTTATAATCTTACTTAAACTAATACTCTAACGTGAAGTTACAGAAACTATTTATTTAAATAATTTGTTTAAATATAAACCAATAAGCTAGAGGCACAATACTTAGGTATTCTATCGAATTCTTAACTATATTTATCTTCAGAGAACACGCAATTGTATCATTAGTACGGCTAGACAGAGAGAGAAATATATCGATGGTTTGGTTATTTTGATACGTTGTCATTGATATTGGAAACGTAGACACGAAATGTGTCTTTTTGCTTCAAGCTACATAAAAGCACTTTGAGTTACTGAGATATACGTACTATATTCAACCATTTCAAATTCAACTTTTTGCCCTAAACTAGACAACTGTTAGCTATAAGTCTACTATGAGACAGTAGAACTTCGATTATTTATGTAGAGCGACTGCTATCAGACCTTCACAACTCAAGACTAAGCAATAACGAAGTTCTGCAAAAATACTGTTGACAGAACTATCACATATTAAACACGTAACAGCGAACAAAGATGTTCGTATGGTAACCGAGACTGACGGTTCAACGCATCTATTATAATGATGTTCTTCTAGCCGATTACGGCTAAGATCAACGGAGACCAGCCAACTATGCAGCAGATATTATAGTGCACAAGTGTGTGCGCTAACACAGGTGCACTCTCTGTTCCCTTTTTCCCATAATCCGTTAGGACGGTTAACCGACACGACCGGGGACAGATCAGGCGCAGGACCGACTGCTTTACGTGCTCTCCGAGGTACGGGGGTTCAAACCCCAACCTCCAAACTCCGAGCTGTTATTAAGTATCTCTATAATCAGAAAAACTCAATAACACTTTTGGCCCGACCCGGGATTCGAACCCGAGACCTATTCATTCCTATACCAGATTTGCAGTCGCATACGTCAACCGCTAGACGAGAATGAGGCATCTATAAGATTACTATGTACGTTATACTAAAGCTTTCTACCTTCTTATTTAATCTCCGTTTAAGTCGTAACTGCTAAACGGGTTTATAATAAACTTCGTTACAAGTTGTACCAACATAAGAGAGAATATAAGTGAATTATCTACACGTTGAATGAAGTTAGGGTTGCCTCATTCAAGTTTAACGTTCATGACGGTTCATCCATTAGACAGTTACTTAATTACTTACCTAAAATGTCCCCAATCGTGAAAGTTGCGTGGGATTTTAAACAAGAAACTTTGGACATGCTGGACATCTGAAAGGGCCGTAAACTGTAGTAACTAATACCGTAACGACCTGAACCCAACCTAGGTACCGCTTTTAATAGGGGTCTTAAAACATTGATACACCTTCCTAGATACGTAAATTTTGTTAACAATCTAAATATACATACTGACTAGCGACACAACAAAAGAAGAGTGGCAGATAATCTTTAAACATATTGAAAAGGAAACTACAGATAGGTCGCCAGTAATTTTCATAAAAGAGGTCTGTGTTGAAATTAGCCGTCAATCCAAAATAGTATCATGAAAAAAGAGATTGTTTTTATTCCGTGACTATCAATTTTCGGTACAACATAGATATTTTCATGTGCATTTAGTGAAAAGATGTTAATTTGAAATTACAAACAGACGCTTCAAATTTTTGAAGTGAAAACTTGATTAGCGGCGCTGTGTACTTTTTTGGAATGGGTAAAAATGTATAAACTCGCGTCCGGGCGTCAGGTCACGTGACCATAAACTCGCGTCAGGTCACGTGTCCTGATCGAAAAAATTCGTAAGACGTTGTACATTGTATGTTTATTGTTAACAGCGCCATCTACCGATATACTTTGGTAGCATTCGTTTTTCTAGATAGTGGTCCTTTCTCAATATGATTTTATATACTTAAAGTTAATATTTCAGTATCTTAAAGTGATTTACAATAAATTAAAATAACGATTTTCTACTTACACAAAACCTTTTGTAAATCAAAAAGATTGTTTACATTTTTTTTTAAAACAGCGACATCTCTTGGAGTATCAAAGCTTTCCTTCCATTTACTACTTACAATCATAATAATTTTTAGTTCTTTTTATTGCACACTATTAAAAAAAGCATAGGTGTTCATTTCAGGTAAGTTAAAACAACCGTTTGTTTATAGTTATGAGTTTTCACTTCTGTCGGCAGTGCTTATGACTGCTTTGTGTTTTTTTTTACAACTTCCGTACTAGTACTATACATACTCGTATGCTGTGTCGCAACTCGCATTTATATAAATAGAAGCTGTTCCCCACGTCTAACATCGCGTCAAAGTAGATTTTGTCATTTTTTTTTTTGAGATTAAAATAGTCTGTAAAATATATCCCTGTATCAAATTACATTCGGACCTGTTCAACCATTCTTCTGTGCTGAAGTTATCAGAACACCCATACATCTAAAAGTTTCGCATTTACAATAGTATGTAGAATAAGATAAATTATGAAAACTTTTACGACTCCGTCTTACCTAACTATTAAACCTGAAATAACCTAAAATAAAAAGTTGATATTCAGACTTATTTTCAAGAGTTAAAAATCGTCAAATGTCTTTAGTTTTCTTTCAATTCCGTTTTAGTTATTTAGGTCAGAGTTTTCCTTCTTATTTATACAAATAACTTATAAGGATGTAACACGTACAACCGAACAGGGTGGGCCGGTGACCCGTCCGTGACACGACCTAATCCCGCCCCGCTGAAACATGAATCAGCCCTTAGTCTATAAAAAGTCAAAACATGCAACCTTTTTGGTGTGTTTTCAGGTTTAGGTTCATGTTTAATAAAAAATGAAGATTGTATTACATTGCAAGTGGTAAGTATAAAATAAGAGTTTTGACAATTTAGAAATTGTAATTGAAAAGCAGACACTTTTATTATTCAGTATAGTCGTTCCAATAGTTTATTTAACTTTTGACAGCTCTAATACTTAATCAAATAGTGATACCCTGACCCGTTACCTATTCGATTTCTTTCATCGATCGATTTTATGCATTAAGAAGTTTTAATCGATTTAACAAACTCATTATTTTATAGATAATTTCGTACTTCATATTTCTATGTGTTTCAATGTGCGACCTCCTTTGTCAAAATAAAGAAGAAATGGATTAAAAGAATGTTGTTCAAATATGACGGTTCTATGTCATGAAAAAATATATAAAAGGAACTGAATTTTCAAAATGTATTATTGTATTGTGTTGTAATTCAGTGGTTAATATTGTATTTGTTAAACTATTGATGATCTTTATTAAATCTCTCTATGTCTATTTTAAAATAATCTACAGTATTTCAATGAGTAACCTTCAATATAGTTGAGTATTTATATTCCTCCGTATTGATTTATTTGTGAATTCTCACGTTTGGTTGAGTTGAGCGTATCGTTCCTGCCTTCGTTACTGTCAAAATGCCAAAAAAGAAAGTACTCAAAGGACAAACAAGAGAGTTTGTCTTGCGACTTCGTGAATACTTTGAAAAGGAAAGCCGTAATGGTGGGCCTCTTATACCAGTGACTCAAGTTAGAGACCGTGTTGCAGCAGCATTAGGTATTAGTGCTCCAACCCAACAGTGGCAAAAATAACAAAAGAAGGCTACGGCAGCAGTGGCATGAAACAGAATAAGCTATCTACACCTAAGAAAAAACATCCGCCTAGTAAAGTTACAGCCGTTGACAATTTTGACGCTGATGCTATTCGTCGTCATATATACGACTATTACCAAAGAAAAGAGATTCCAACATTAAAAAAACTAACACAATCTCTTCGAAATAGTGGTTTGTTCCGTGGTCAAAAATCTTCTCTGACAAAGGTATTGAAAGACATTGGAATGTTATTCCAAAAATGTGACAAACGAAAAATTTTAATGGAACGCAATGATATTGCTTTGTATAGATGCGATTTTTTAAGACAAGCAAAAAAAATAGAAGATTGGTCGAATGTTGTTTTCACAGATGAAACTTGGCTCAATGCGAATCATACGCTGTCAAAAACTTGGACTGACAACACCGTTGGCTCCACTTCTACAGTACCAATGGGAAAAGGCGAACGACTGATTATTTGTCATGCAGGAACAGTAAAAGGATTTGTGCCAGGCGCTCTATTAGCTTTTAAATCCCAGAAAACAGGAGATTATCATGAGGAGATGAATTCGAACGTGTATGAAAAGTGGTTCAGAGAAATGCTTACATCACTCGAAGAGCCATCAATAATATTTATTGATAATGCACCTTATCACTCTCGTCAAATTAATAAAATACCAACACAGGCCAACAAAAAACATGAAATTATAAACTGGCTCCGTGACAATGGCGAAGAGGTGAATGAGTCCCTACTAAAAGTAGAGTTAGTAAAGATATTAAAAACAAAGAAGCTGCCAAAACGATACGTCATAGATGAAATGGCAGCAGAGCATGGGCATACCGTCCTCAGAATTCCCCCATATCACTGCCAATATAATGCAATTGAAATGATCTGGGCACAAGTTAAAGGATATGCTGCGAGGAACAATACAACTCCTCCTTTCACCGCAAGAAAAATGCTGAATTTACTGAAAAATGCGTGTGAAAAAGTAACTCCAGAAAACTGGGCGAATGTTGTAGAAAAAACAAAGAAGGTGATAATGTCGGATTGGGATCGGGATGTTGCATTCGACAATTTATCTATCCAAGAAATGATAATCAATATTACTGAGAACTCAAGTGATGATGATTCCTGGTCATACGAAGAAGACGATTCTTTATAATTAAAATTAGTATTACAGTACCTCTTTTGGTTGTTTTATTTTTAATCCGTAAATTACTACGAATTTCAACATTTTGTACCTGTTCATTACAAGTAGGTACCGCAGGTAGTTTTTATTTGAACCAACTATAGTAAGTCTAAACAATTATTTTAGATTCATTAATTTGCGGCGAATACATTCGATCCCATTACTAGGTACGAGTACGATGGAACTGTTTTCATTACGCAAATTATTTATGCATTGAAACAGAGACATTTAGGGCATTTTAATGCAAAATAATAAAGCTTTTTACGTGATTTGATATAAAATATAATCACAATAATTTTATTGTATGTTTTATTAATATAATCGATAATCGATTTATTTCAAAACCGTTTTTATAGTCTGTGGTCATTAATTACGAATGACACATCCCTAAGTAGGCGGAGCCCGCCCATAAAGTACAGTATTATCTGTAGTACATTGTATCAAAAATTATTACAAAACTTTATGTGCGTGATCTGTCAAAAGTTAAATAAAGTATTGGAACGACTATAGTTGCTACGTTATAAAAAATAATAACATGTTACAATTGATACGTTGTTCTAACTTTCAAAATGTGGTCATTTAAAAATCATCAATAGGTTTATTGATAGTGGTTTATTTATTTTATTGTTGGATCTAGGCAGCATAGGATCAGGTTGTGGGGATCTTGGGGTCATTCGCCTGAGTTGATGATGACTAGTGATCTGCCCCGACTTCACACGGGTGTAATGTGACACATGACATTACAAATCTTCGAAATTCTCAGAATTTCTCTACTGTAGGATATATATATTTAAACGTTTCTCTAAAAATACTAATGGTCGTAAATCTAATTACATTATAATTGATGCTTTATTTGGAAGATCTAAACACAGAAGAACAAAAAGTGTCTTTATTTAATACTATGTTAAGACCCAATACGTGCCCTTATTAACACCAACCAATCACCCAATAGACCCGTTAAGTACAGCTAAAAGCTTCTGTATGTAACGTGTTATATAAGACATCGTAGAAAGTGTGGTTGTCATTCTTCGTTCGGTTTCGTATTTTTTTATGGGATTTGTGCAAATGAGCAAACATATCGCCAGACGGTAAGCGATTACCGCCGCCCATGGACACCCGCAACACCAGAGTCGTTACAAGTGCGTTGCCGGCCTTTGGGGGACGAGGAAGGCGATGGGGGAAGGGGTTGGAGTAGGGCCTCCAGTATCCTGAGTCCGGTCGTGTTAATAACAGCAGTTCCCGGACCCCTCCCTTCTCCGGCTCCGGTTGGCACACCGTGTGGTTTTAGTCGGTTCGATTCCGACACACCGCCCCGCCGCAAACCCCGGCGGGGTGACACACACGTAAAAAAAATGGCCTCCGGTATCCTCACTCACTCGGTGAAACACAGCGCAGGTGCTGTTTCACACCGGTTTTCTATGAGGCCGTGGTATCACTCCGGTCCAGCTGGCCTATACATGCCGAAGCGTGGCTCTTCCACGGTGAAAATAATATAAAGGTAATTTGCTTAGCACCTCTGCGTGTCCATATAATTATAAGAATTGTGGTACACTGTCTGTAATAATTAATTAAATGTACGAAGTTTTCGCCGAGTGGAATATTTGATTAGTACTCAACACACTTTGCATACAGATTTATGTAAAGCAGCACGATTGTGTTTCCACAATTCTTCTCTTTGTAAATTACTACTCTTATTATCTAGTTATTAACCTAAAGAAATTTGTATGAAAGTCTTCATTGCAGAAATACTCCTGGTATATTGTACTGATAAAACTATACGTATATATATTGTTGTATATGAAATAACTAGCGGTCGCCCGCGGCTCCGCCCGCGTGGTTTGTCGGTTACCGCTGCAAAAAGCCTACCCAGGAAAGACACGGTCAGCAAAATGATTCCCAGGTCAATTCACAGACACCGACACTAACATCGACGACGCAGTCATTATCCTCAGGCTGCACAGATAGTCTTTCTGTGGATGTTAAAGTTGTTAATGAGAAAAATATTTAAATGTAATTAATACCAAGAGTTCACTTCTGCCGGCAGTCCCCGAGTGCAACCCGTTGTTTTAGGATAGATAACTAAAGCGACTATTGTAGAGCTTCTCTATAAACAACATTGACGTTAAATTATTTTCAGGTAACAAAATATACTGATGGTCGGGAGCCCCGAACTTACGTTGCCCATGCGTAAAACATATTTTAATTTTGCCATAAGTTCAAAACCAAACGTCCAATTTTTATCAAATAAAGACCAAATATTATCTACATAAACTGTAGTTAGTGATGAAATAATTTATTTTGATAAGGATTGATAGCATAAGTAAATTAAACGCGTTTAAATGTAGTCCAAAAAAAATATAAGATATTTATAAGATTTACGATTAATTAGATCATTTTATGGTTCTATCTTTTATAATTTAGGCAGCGTACGCAAAATAAGTAACTTTTCTGGTTGATTTTTTACACCTTGTGTTCGAAAAACCCAAATATCTTACGGATCCCTATTTTTTTCCAAAATAATATATAGCCTATGTTACTCAGTGATAATGTAGCTTTCTAATGAAAAAAGAATTATTAAAGTCGGTCCAGTACTTTTTGAGTTTATTCGTTACATACAAAAATACAAATCTTTCCTCTTTATAATATTATTAGTGTAGATATGTCAGAAATCTACGAACACTAAAATAAATTAATGTATCTTTATATAATTTACTATTGTATAAATCTAATTTAATATAAAAACATTCTTACTATATTTTCTTTGAAGTTGAATAATGAATGTTACTACATACTATCACACGGCCAAACAAATTACATAGTTCATTTATTAATCAGTAAGTCGATTATAAGTGAAACTAATAATAGTATGTTTAAGTGTGTATGAGAATGATTTGTCACGGAACACAGTTGAATACGGCGACCTGGATGTACTGAAACTAAGTAATTACTTGAGTACATGTTCTGTTTTGTGGTCGATTCGTAAATCTGACCATTAATGACTTGTATTCACACTAGCAGACTTCTTTTTTGTTTTTTTTTTGTATCCACTTTATGGTCGTTAAACATTTTCAAGCAAATCCGACATCCAAGATTTTTTTTTCTTTTTCAGGTTTATATGAAATCTATGGCACTCACATTCATAGATTACTCCTTACAACCTCACAAACTTAACCTCTTTATCTCTAACTAACCTCTTTGGCTCAGTGTTAGCGTACACGACTGCTGTGCATGAGGTCTCGGGTTCGATTCCCGTGTCTGATCAAATGTTTGTAAAACCTGCAATTATTTGTTTCGGAATTTAGGTGTTTTCTATTTTTTTCTATATACATAGGTTGTCTAGTACCTATAGTAGCTCTGCTTAGTTTAGGTCTAGATGGCGTAGTGTGTTAGATGTGTAAATTATTTATTCATTTATTATTTGTAATGTACTATAAATTTACACACACAAATATATAAAACTATCCTATACATACTTCTGTAAATACTAGTCCACGTTTAGCAAACCGAAAATGTAGTTTCAACGCAATAAAGATGGATTTTAAGGGCCATTTCTAAGACATTTATGTAGTACGCGGCTATTTTATGACCTCGTCCTCGGACACTTTTATGTAGGTAATAGTAAGGTACACGAGACTTTAATACACCCATGTCATCGCGACATGTCACGTATTCAGACAGTTACTTAAATGAATAACAGTTCAAAAGAGCACCTTCTTCAAAGTGGTAGGTAGAGTTTTTCACTCCTTAGGCAAATACTTTAACAACAAATTGTTATATTTTTTCTATGTGCTTGACAAAGTGACTCTACCCTGGCTGTTGGAAATCATATGCCGAATAGAATTTCTGGTAGTCACCATACTCATTGCGCATGCAGACAATACAACAATGCAGCATAGTGCCATACACCATGACGGCTTGTGATGCTTCTGCATTATTAGACCTCCGGTCTCGCACTCACCAACGAAAGACGACTGCTCTAATGCTGTCATTTAAATTGGCCTTCTGTGAGAGCCGAGCCGGCCCGTTCGTGCTGAAATTAGCGTGATTCTACTGTCTTTGGAAATTTGTCCTATATAAGGTACATATTATACCAGTTTACTTGACTATAAGTTGATGTCTAAACATCTAGTATATGAAAGTCTGGGTTTCTTTGTTTTTGGTTTGTTAACTATTTAATTGTTATTTATTAGTTAACGATGGATATCTCGTTGAATTGGTCGCACATTTATCGAGGAAGAATATAGGTTATAACGTATAAATAAAGGATATCTAATAAAGCTCTCCCACGCACAACACACAAATAGTTCCCACGGGTAAAGTTTTAATTATATTCGTACCTACGTGTCTCGTTTACACACCGTCACATAATTATTCCTTTGCGGTCGTTTGACCAAAAAATAATAGACTAAAGCGCATTGGCGTTGTTCATACAATTCTACTAACTTTATTAATTTTAGAATATGCGAGACTCAAGACACTTGAAACCCTTGCAGGCCTGTGCCGTATTTCCTCCCTTTGTTATTTGTTAATACATGAAAAATCCTAACTAGGGATTCTTTAAGCCAGCCATAAAAGAGACCGGCGTTGAATCTGAATAAATTTGGGGTAAGGTAGAAAGATGATGTTATTTTTTTCCTATTTATAGCTTCACTCATCACTTGTGCTATGTTATCAGTGTTATACAGCGCTAGTTATCAGTGATCATACATGTCCTGCTGTTTGTAATATGGTTCTTCATTTTACTATTCTTTAATTTTTATCCTATATCAATGAGCACTTGATCAATAATACTAGGCCTTACACCACCTACTGTCATTTGTGTGAAAATGTTTACGAAAGCAGACGAGGTGGGTAGATCGTCGCTGTATTGATTTTATCATTACGTGTTTGCCTCACTGCCTGTACCTGCTACAATATTCAGACCCGCTAAATATACCACTATAGGTTTAGGTAAAACGGTCTGACAATTTCTGAAAATAAACATTAATTCAGTTGAGTGAAGGATCTGAAGAGAGTTTTATCGGTTGAAAATGTTTGGACATTTTTTTAAGTAGAGCATAAATAGTCAAACTATTAAGGTGGATGTTTATTACCTGTTTTATAATGTCAATATAAAATAAAAGCAATTAAGAATATGTATGTCAAAAGTTCTAGATCATATAGATTTTGTTGCTATTTTAAACTGACAGTTCTATTTTAGCTACATTTCATAGGGTTCGCTTAATTCCTCTCAATAAATTCTTTATTTAAACATCTATCATCTTCCAAGCCTTTATTAATCCCAAGATTATAGTTGGTCAGCTACCAGTTCCTGAATGTTGGGTTTTCCACTGAACGCATGGAAGCATGGTATAAGACCTTCGCAACCCTGAGGACAAACTGAAATCGAAGGTTGAACTAACTGTCAGTATATCTGATGGCACCGACGTCCCAATCACAATTGCCGTAGATGTTCATAACAAACCGGGACCGATGAATAAACGTGATTTTAATTTCATGGAAATGATAAACGAAAATCAATGCTTGGATGGTATATGGTTATCGAAGTAAACTTGCAGGTCAATCTATTTAATCGACTTCAAAAAGGATGAAGTTTTATGTTCAATTATATGTATATTTTCATGTATGTTTATCGATAACTGTGTCAATTGCAGAACAATCTTAAAAATTTTTTTTAGAATATTTGTATAATTGACGTAGAAGCTTCGTCAACGTATGCAACATGTTTTTTGCTGACATATGCTACGTCAACACGCCACGTCATCTTGATCTCTACTACTTTTCTGTGGCTTTTTTCAAGTAATAACCTGCAAAAGTGACTCTTTTCTGCCTGTTGGAAAGCACGATAAAAATCCAAGAGTAGGTCATCATACAAACTTCTGCATAATTGGTCTCACGCTCATTAACAATACACGACAGCACGAATACTGTCATTTGAGGTTGGTCTTCTGTGAGAGGATAGTACCGCCCAGATCGAGCCGGCCCGTTCGTACTAAAATCAGCGAGGCTCTACTGCCTTGCTAGACTACAAGATGCTTACATACTTTTTTATGTACCTCTCAAACTCAAACTCAAATCATTTATTTCCATAGGCCCCAAAAGGCACTTGAACACGTCAAAAATACAAACATAAAAATATAAAACAAAACTCCTAATACTAAATGCACTGAGATGATTTGAATTACCGGAGCTTAGATTGATTTCGATTCAACTCAAAGGTTTAAATTGAAATCAATCCAAGTACCAGCTCCGATGGGTATTGCATTCATGAGAAGAGCTGGAGAGAAACTTATGTGCACCATCTTTTCAAATAATTCATACAAAGCTTGTTTGTTTTTGACAACAGTATTTCTAAGTGCAAGTTAAGGCAACCAAAACACAAAGGCTAGAAAGCGGTCTAATAAGATATTAAAGCTAGGAAAATCAATTTTTTGTCTAATAAAATAATAAAAATTAGTCCATAGCATATAAGGTTGCAATCACTTACACATCAAGGAGTAAAAGCAATGTGTGCATACATACTGGTCCCAGAGAAAAAGAAAAAACGTTCAAAATGTAATAAAATAATAAATACAAATTATTTACGCTCCAACAATGTAAACACAGATCGCCTTAACTTAACAAAGTTCAAATGTCGGGTAATAAATGCAGAATAAGAGGTCAAGAATTAATTACAATCAAATAAATTATATTAAGGATTGTAAGTAAATAAATACATTGCGTATAAAAATAAATCACCCCAACCAGTACATGAGCCAATGCCAGACTCTCACTCACATCCAAGGCACTGTATCAGTCAAGAAATCGCTTATCGTATAATAGCCCCTTTCCATAAGACGATTTTTAACGGTACTCTTGAACTTATGTAGGGGTAAGTTCAAGATTTCGACAGGAATTTTGTTATAAAAACGCACGCTCTATTTTTAATCGTATAAAATAAAATGCATTCGTCCTTTAACCATCCACCCAGGGGTTGAAATTCGATGTCTTCCATATAAACTTGACCTGTGCCATATTTCATTCTCCTCCGTTCGAATAATTTTCGTAAGAAGGGATACATAATATTTGATTCACGTCCTTAAATATAGATAGATAATTTATTTTACATTCATGTGTCACTTAGCAAGCATTACCTCTCAAACATCGATATAAAATAACATGCTCTTAGTCTAAGTTCTAAAACAAGCTCTATCGCTTGGCTTTCTATTTTCAATAAAACGTAATCCCAACGGCAAAACGTTTTCACATTTGCAATAAGTTTTCGTGAAAAATTGTTGCGGTTGCTTTAGAGGCAACAAGAAATAGAAACTGTGATTTATGTTATTTCCGTTGGGCTATAAAAATGTAACTGCTTTGAAAAGTGTTGCCAACTGGAATTATTTTTCGAACAAAGTCAGTTTTATATTCCTGTGATTTAATATGTACTAGGTTCTGCTCCACCCTATGCCAAATGTTACTGAAATCGGTGTAGCGATTTAACCGTGAAAGCGTAACAAACAGGCATATTTATTTACTTTTCTTAAAGTAGCGTTGGTTAATCTTATAAGTGGGGTAGTTCATCAATAATGTATGTGTTGTTAAAAGTTATCGCATCCTTGTTAATCAAACAATAAGATTGAAATGGTTATAATTACTTGGCTGACTAGTATACCTTTCAAAAACTCCAAAGATTCCAAGAAAAAAATTATAAAATTTCACTTACCGAGCGCTGCCAAGATCCCAGCTGCCCAAAATACTTCTCCACAGAGGGCGGGTAAAAACAGCAGCCCGCCCATACGGCTCCCGAAGGAGTCCTGCAGTGGGTCCAGCATCGTTACGTAACCCTGCTTCCGCATCGGGTTCGCGAAGAATATACCTCCTGCACACAAACAACAAAACTTTAAAAAATGTACTTATTTAAACATTAATCACAAATAGTAGGCGAAAATATAGTTGTTATTTTTAATAATTTCATCAATGTTTATCGTATTTAGATAGATACCTCAATTTCTAAGGGTGGTCTTAGATTAAAATATACGTAAATTTAATGTTAGTTGGCCTAACAAGGCCAGTATTTATTACAGAGTACTTTCATTGTATCTTTTTTTTTAATGTGGGTTTCTTAATTTTTTTACTCATCAACGAAACACGACAGCACGACTCAGCGTGGCTCTACTGTCTTCAGATTTTCAGAATAATAGCACTATAATAAATAAATATACAATCGAAAGTAACTCGACTGCACTGTTGGCCTAAGTGGTTTAAGCGGTCGCACGCCACTTCCTACTCCGCCAAGTGTTGTGAGTTCATATCCCACATTGAACAACACTTTTAATCCACTAATTGTTGTTCTGAGTCTAGGTATTCTTTGTGTCCATTTCATGTATATTTGTAAAGTCCTAAAAGGCCGGCAACGCACTTGTGACGCCTCTGGTGTTGCGGGTGTCCATGGGCGGCGGTAATCGCTTACCATCAGGCGATACGTCTGCTCGTTTGCCCCCTATATAATAAAAAAAAAAAAAAAGTCCCCCGCGACACAGGATATTTCATTATATATATATTATTTGTAATACGGGAGTTGTTGTTGTAAAAGATAGTTTATAACACTACAAAGTTGACAGAATGTGCAGTTACCAAAACAAAGTTATAAAAATTTAAATAAATAATAAAAATCACATAAAATGAAGACAACGAACTGACCAAACACCAGTGAGAGCGCATATCCGAAGGGCGCCTGGCACCACACCAGGCCCGACGTGTAGATCGCCTCGGCGGTGCCATTGATGTAGCCGCCGCCCACCCACGTCGCTGCAACAACCACGATCATTTTACTTCTACACTCTACATTTCTAGCTCTACCTTTAACTCGAGGCTTTTAAAACCCTCCAGAAGAGAACGCGACTATTTTTAACCGGCTTTAAAGTTGGAGGTTCTCAATTCGAATGTATTTTTTATGTTTTTATCTCAGAACTTTCGACTGGGTGAACCGATTTTGACTACTCTTTTTTAATTGAAAGCTGGTACGTCCCGTGTGGTCACATTTCAATTTGGTCCAGTTCTTTAAATTTTACCGAAAAAATAAAATTGGTTCTTTTTTCGGTAAAATTTTTGTTCATCTAGATTAAATGTACCAATTAATTCCAGGTACTGTTTATAAACAATTTGGTATCATAGAAAGTACAAAAATAACATATCTTAGAATGAAGGATCAAAGTAATGTAACGTTGTTTTTATGGGATAGGGGCCAAATAACAGGACGGATCACCTGCAACACCAGAGGGGTCACAAGTACATTGACGGCCTTTGGGGGATGGAGAGGGGGATGGGGAGAGGGGTTGGGGTATGGGCCTCCGGTGTCCTTACTCACTTGGTGAAACACAATGCAGGTGCTGTTTCACACCGGTTTTCTGTGAGGCCATGGTATCACTGCGGTCGAGCCAACCCATTTATGGTGAACGGATTCTCCCACGGAAGAAAGTAGTTTGTTATTGCAGTACATAATAAGTGGCAATAAATTATTGTTATTGTGTTAACCAACTGGCTTAGTGATTGTAGACTGGTTGGAATATGGACATTCACATCACAATTCTAATCTAAGTAATAAATCTGATTCTACATAATTACAGCAGTACATCACATTTTACGTCAAGTCACGTTCGTAGAACTGTCTACGGCGTAGCAGGCGTAGAGGGAAATAATTAGGATTAATTTCAATTAGCCAGTTCTTCATACTCATTTAATAAATAAACGACAACGATTCCGTAGAGACTATGCATAAACAGGTTTTTAGCTCGAAGTTAAATTACTGCTATACTCTGTTGTCTCGCTTACCATGAAGATAGATATTATTATTATTATTATTTTATGTATTGCCTGCTGAAAAGCATAAGCAGAATCTAAGAGTGGTGAGAGAGTATTCAGACAATACAACGATGCATAGATATACTAGAGCATCGTCCTACCTTATGAGCACCCCCACACACAGGACTGCTGCCTTTAGAGGCAGTTTCAAACTGGCCGCAACTCGCTGCTGGAATGACTTGCCTCCGCCGATCCGTACTTTGACAACACTTGCAAGTTTCAGTATCAGATACAAGAGATACTTAATTGATATCCAAAAGCATCACAACACCTGAGCGCTGACAGCCACCGATGAATATCCTACCGATGACACCTCGCACGCTACACCACAAACATCTCACTACACACATATCGCCGCACAACACATCAATCAGGCATCTACTATATTTACACTAACTTAAAACATCCACAACACCATGACACTAGTAGAAAAGGCCTTCGTATGCGGTTTTCTCTTCCTTTGTCAAGGACAAAGGAGGTAGAATCCCAACGAATGTTTTGCGCGGCTCGCACAGATTACATATGAAAATATTTGGTCTGTCGTTGAGCCGCAAGCTGGGAGTGCATAACATTGTTTGTTAGTTTTCAGTATTTTATCTCTCACATAATATATTATTATTATTACTATTTATGCATGTGTATGGTTTTATACATATATAAATATATATATATATATCTCACACCAAATTTAACACACAAATATACAGCACTGGACACGGGCAGACTAGCGACACCGGGCGCGGGCCCTATCGTAAGACCAGCGCTGCAGTCACTCTGACTGCAGCAATATGCTGAGATGGGCGCCTTTTCTGGCATAACACAGGATAACTACTTACATCCTATAAACTAAACTCTGTTCATACTCTGTACTGTGTTTGTCAGAATAAACGTTTTTTCTTTCTTTCTTTCTTTCTATATACCATAAAACGCAAACGCAACACTTTTATTATTTCGTAGCATAACGAGTTAACTTCATTATCTACAAGACTACTAGGGCGACATACATACGAGGATCTGAAATAGTATTACTTCGTGTTAATGTTACTACCTTAATTTCTTAAATTATCGACAAGTTTCCAGTAAACATATGGACTGCTACATATCTACCTCCTTTGAGTTTTAGCTTTTCGAACAAGGTTAAAAATATGTTAAAAATCTTACCAGTCATAGTAAATATTCCAACAAAGAGGCCAATGGACCTGCCAGCTAGCATGACCTCCTCCTCCGAGTCATTGCCGGGGGGCTTCTTGCGGCCCGCCCAGATGCCCACTGCTAAGATGAGCACGTAGAACAGCACGATCGACACCACGCCCGCTATGTTAATCATCTTGATTACTTTGTTTCTCCGTCTGGAACAAGCAGAGAACTTATTTACAACTTTACTAGCTGAACTTTGCGGTGCTACCCGCGGTACGACAATAACCGCGGGCAACGCCGCGAGGCGAAGCTAGAATCTTTATTAATTGTAGCCTATGTGTTATTCTGATGTATAAGCTATAATATCGTGAAGTTTCATCAAAATCCATTTAGTAGCTTTTGCATGAAAGAGCAACAAACATACAATCTTTCGCGTATATATAATAGTAACTGAATACATCTCACATACTGTCTGTTCCTAAATTAGGCAGTGCCAGCGTTATGGTATCAGATTACTCAGAAACCTACTGTATATAATACTCGCGTCACGTTGTTGCTCTCAATGAACTCCGAAACTATCTTAAAGATATTCACTTTTCTTTTTTAAAATATGTATTTTGCTAGCATGCCTAAGATAGGACATCTAACGTAATCCTCAGAACAATAAAGCCCAGTGTCGAACAGTTACTTAAATAAAACATATGTACATTTATACAATATCTAGATGAAGATCAAATATCGTCCTCGTCATACAATAATATATCTGGAGTAGAAATAAAGACAATGGGCCAGTTCTATGGACGAAGTTATAAATTACATATCTCCTTTAAACACTGAAATCACTGTCCTGACGTAACCTTCATATAATTAAGTGTTATGACCTCCCATTTCCCATTAAGCGTTATGAACCACTTGTTGGTAAAATTGTTAGTCCTAACATTACTAATTGTGACCCTTTTAGGCTAGAGTTTTCCCTTCCCTCCTATTCTGATGAGTTAATCCCTCTAGTAGTAGTAGTTTAGCGAGCCTGGTGGCCTAGTGACTCTATCTACTAAGCCGGAGGTCGTGGATTCGATCATTGTATATGAGTAAAATATGTATGTATTTAGAAATATTTAGAATACCGGTGTGAAATAGCGCCTGCCCCGAGTGAGTGAGGGTACCGGAGGCCCACTTCCCAACCCTTCCCCATCCCTCTTTCCATTTCCCCAAAGGCCGGCAACGCACTTGTGATGCCTCTGGTGTTGCAGGTGTCCATAGGCAGCGGTAATCGCTTACCATCAGGCGATACGCCTGCTCGTTTGTCTCCTATTACATAAAAAAAAAGGAATGGAAGGAGTACGCTCTTTTCTTGAAGGTTTGAAGGTCTAGTTTGAGATCTAACCGCTGTCTGTGAGCCAAGATATGGTTGAGATTATGATTAATATTTAGTTGCTAACTTCCAACAATGGTAACAAATCTTGCTCATCGGTTTGAATCTTATCTATTTACTGGTTAATACCATTTTTATTCAATTATATCTACAATTTACAAACTTCAATTGACTACCAAAATATTATCATGAACGAGTACGTCGCAAACTTAACTATTTTGAAAATATAATAAGAGTCAAAATACACCAGTAGCCTACAAGTTTATCATATCAACATAATGCCTTGGACGGTCAATACAAAAACAATTTTATAGATATGGTTATAGTTATAGATATGGTTGTGACTACCTCATTATAACAACGTAATGGCTCAATCATTACAGTCACATAACAGTTGTTTTCATGCAGTAGTATACTAAAAAGCATTACTACTAAACTAAATAAGAGAAAGTATAATATTTTTGAAGGTGGTGAATGATAATAATAAGTTAGAAACAGTCCCCTGTTTTTTGAATTCAAAGATATTCTTAATACTTTACTACAAGTGAAGTAATGCTCAATATTGACTCAATCAACAAGAACCCCATTTCATAGTCTAAACTATCCGGCTGTATATAGTACTAGCTGAACCCCGCGGTGCTACCCGCGGTACGATGATAACTGCGGGCAACGCCGCGAGGCGAAGCTATATCTTTATAAATAGTAGCCTATGTGTTATTCTGATGTATAAGCTATATTGTGGTAAAGTTTCATTCAAATCCATTCAGTAGTTTTTACGTGAAAGAGTAACAAACATCCATACATACATACATCCATACTTACAAACTTTCGCCTTTATAATAGTAGTAGGATGTAGTATCGTAGGAATAACAATAAACAACGCCTTGAATATATTGATTAGTGTGTACTCAAACATGAGGATATTTCGTGGATTTGTTTGTACTATTCGTAGCTTTTGAAAGTATCAAAGCAGTTCAGAATACCTGCCTGCTGAATAAAATGCGTTGAAGGCGAAAAGACAAAAAATAATTAATGTAAATGCATTCGAGTGGGTGATACTTTTTACATAACTAGTTTATTTGTACCTAAAGTTTTAATTTTAATTGTAAGTTTATAATCTTTCAGTAAATAAATAATTGTGACAAAGATCTAATACTTGTTATAATGTTAGAAATGTTCTCAAGTTAACCTTTTATTCATTTTATCTCGTCGTTTTATTAAGTTACACACTTTTAATTATATCCTAAAAGTTCTTTATGATCTATGAACCAACGTAAGGCATCGCTCCAAACACTGTATACAGAAGACGGTCCAACATCGATTTATTTCAATATCTTTCAAAATAACAGAAGTAATACAACACAAATACCCGCCGTGTCGGTACTGCTACATCGCATTGTTCTTATTTAATACGTTCAATATACAAAATCAATGATAATAATAGCACTGCTTACTGCAGTACAATATGGCGCATGTCGTGCTCAAGTAATATCTAGAAATTTATGGAAATTCTTGCAAAAAATAATTTCTTCCATAAATTGGGCAAACTTTATTCATTTTTAGTCATTGGTACAGTAACGCATGAATTCGTTGGAGATGTTTGCGTTCTGCATGTTGCACAAACACTTTAAAGCACTTAACTTAATTATTAAAAACCCATAGAGTTATTGGTTGGTTTCTTCAGTTATTGCCGTACCGCGGGTAGCACCGCGGGGTTCAGCTAATATATCAATGTGTTTTTGCAAGGACAGCTTTAATAGAAACTTCTGCACAATTTTGCAGCTCGAGTGAAGTGAAATCTTCGTTGCTTATGGGTAGGTTAGTTTATCAGAGCTTTGACAATCCCTACCAATTAAATTCGAAGGGGGCTCAAAGGGTTAAGACGCAGTGTTGACTCTCCATTTCCAGGTGTCCATGGATTCTGGTATGGTGCTCACTCATCTTCAGGTGTGAGCACCATACCTACGTCACCTTTGTCTAAACCTTTATAGTCCTAGACACAGCTGTTTCTTTCTTTATAGATACGATATAAAAACCAAGTTTAGAAGCCCTCCAACAATTTTTTACTAACCTATTAATATATCATTAAAGTATTTCGCTTGATTAACAATTACATTAGCGCAATTTTAATAACTTTGATCTTGAACAAGAAGCCGAAAAGCTTTTAAAATGCAAATTTTATAGTTAATGAGTAATTCATTAGAGAAATCTCAACGATTAATGATTAAAGTTCATGAAATAATTTTAGCTTTGTGAGGCATTATTAATGGCTGAATAATATTTTCGACGTTCAAAGACCTTGTTAACCTTTTAACTATTTTAAACATAATTAGATTTTTCTTTTTCATTTCGGGAAGTGTTATTACCTTCTAGTTCCGGAGGAACAACCTTGTTTCCAACGGTGAATATAATTATTTGTCAATTCAAAAAAGGCTGTGTTGTATATAAAAACAAATATAGATTAGTGGGAGTTGAATGACGTTGAAAACTAAAGACTATCATTTATTACAAATCGTCACGATGACTCATTGTAGTCGTTGATACTTGTTAGTTAAAAAGTTTATTTGTAAAGTGTAAATTGATTGATAATCTATACAATATTATAAAGCTGAAGATTTTGTTTGTTTGTTTGAACGCGCTAATCTCAGGAAACGATGGTCCGATTTGAAAAATTATTTCAGTGTTGTATAGTCCATTTATCGAGGAAGGCTATAGGCTATATATAATCACGCAAAGACAAATACGGGCGGTGCCCCAATGAAGAATGTTTATTTATTTATTTATTTATAAACTTTATTGCACACCACTTCGGTAAACATTTGTACAGAGATACACAAACAGACATCGACATCAGGTATCACAACAGGCAGTGTTATCGCTCACGGCGATCTCTTCCAGACAACCTTTGTTCACGTTTACGACATCTTGTCCGAAACGAAGCATAACTTGTACTATCGGTACTAGAAAAATAATATAATTTCATTTTTTTATGTTTTTATAATATCATATACGTACATGACATACAGAAACGCTATATAACACACATTTCATGTTATGTAATTGATTATCGCGGTCTCACATAGTGATGAGGTAATCACATGAACTGGTTCTGAATTGGACCAATTTTCCACATTTTAATTACTTAGATACATTTTCAACGTAAGCTTGGCATGTCCGAGCTTGTAATGTATTAGTTTTCTACTACGATAGATTTATAGATGATGTTAGGCACTTTAAAAAAAAACACAAAGCAGTCATAAGCACTGCCGACAGAAGTGAAAACTCATAACTGTAAACAAACGGTTGTTTTAACTTACCTGAAATGAACACCTATGCTTTTTTTAATAGTGTGCAATAAAAAGAACTAAAATAAGTAGTAAATGGAAGTAAAGCTTTGATACTCCAATAGATGTCGCTGTTTTCAAAAAAATTGTAAACAATCTTTTTGATTTACAAAAGGTTTTGTGTAAGTAGAAAATCGTTATTTTAATTTATTGTAAATCACTTTAAGATACTGAAATATTAACTTTAAGTATACAGGGTCTGTCGTAAATAATGGATAAGTCGTAAACTGGAGTTGGTCCGGCTATGAGACTATTAGAAAATCGTATCTTTTTGCCAGGGTTTCTAACCGTATGGAAATGGCGTAGACTTTTATGTTTTTTTATAAATTTCGCTACTCTTTGCATTCATTCCGTTGCCATTTCGTTAAATTTAGGTATTTCTGTGTCATTTTTTTTGTATTATAGTCTTGAAGATGTGTATTATTTAGTTTTAGTACTGTTTTAGGCGTTTTTAACGTTGGTCATTTTCAAAATTGTCATTTTAAGATTTTTTATGTTTTTGTTTTACTTAGGGTCAACTTTTGATCATTTACTGTGTAAAAAAAAAGTACGGCGCTATAGCTGCCCATGATCTTAATAAATTATCTAGTATGTGTAGATTCTAAAAAGGTATAACAATGCATACTTCACAAGTAATATTAAGCTACATGAGCGAGATCAATATCAAGGTGAGAAAATATTTTTTTCATGTAATGTTGTAAATGGTTATAAAACTTCGTCAGAATGATTTATTTCTGCCAAGATTCTTTACACAAACACTATGGGGCCACTATTAAGGATATTCAAAGAAAACTAGGTAGTTTTTTGTCAAAAAAATTTCATGCCTCCTCATTTCATAAAGGTGTTTAATTTTAAAATTGATGTGCTCTAATAGTTACATGCGACAAACATGTTACAAGTTTATTCGTAAAAAGGATCATCAGGTAAAAAAATGAACAAAGACAGCAATACAAAGGGTCTCCCCGCGTGAAAAGGACATTGTTACTAGGCACACTGCATGATGCACCGTCCCTTTCACACTCACGATGTGTGAAAAGGTTAGCATGCGTTTAGCTAGGGCGCACTCCTGATACATCTCTCAGTGTGATTTTGACCATCGCATGTGCTCTCGTTTTCATTACTGTCGTCAATTTGTTACTGCTTTCTAATATCGGACTTAGATTTTCTTTGTGATTTGGACTTGTTAACCTGGTGATATTGACAACTCAGCTCTCATTTATGGGCATCGTGTTGTGCTATCGATTGCACGTGTTATTTTGGAAAATTTTGTATATCATGCCTCAACAATACACGCCGGCCGAATACGTAAACATGCATTACATTTATGGTTTATGTGATGGCAACGCCAATAGAGCTGCTAGAGTTTATCGGGAAAAATATCCAAATGCCCGGCATCCTGACTATCGTGTCTTCATAAGAGTGCACAACACATTTTTGGAAGGACGATTTCCTGGGACCGGCGTAGGCGGGGCGAGTGAAGGACGACCACAACGCCACAGTGCAGCCGAAGTACTGGAAATAGTTGCAGAAGACCCTGTACAGAAATGAGATGTGGCTACAAAATGATGGGTGTCCAGCACATTACGCTGTTCGTGTCAGGGAACATTTAAATAATACTTATCCAGATAGATGGATAGGGCGATTGGGGCCAATTTTATGGCCTCCACGTTCGCCAGACCTGAACCCCTTGGACTTCTTTTACTGGGGCTGTATAAAAGAAAAAGTATACAGTGAAACAATAAGTTCTGTAGAAGAGTTGCGTGCGCGCATTCAAGTAGCAGCGAGAAAAATTGAAGAAGCCGGTTATGTGCGCCGGATTAAGCGATCGTTTATTAGGCGATGTAGAGCGTGCATAGCTGCCGGCGGAGGACACTTCGAACATTTAGTTTAAGTTGTTGAATAAATATTTTTACGTACTAAAACAACCTAGTTTTCTTTTGAATATCCTTAATAGTGACCCCATAGTGTTTGTGTAAAGAATCTTGGCAGAAATAAATCATTATGACGAAGTTTTATAACCATTTACAACATTACATGAAAAAAATATTTTCTCACCTTGATATTGATCTCGCTCATGTAGCTTAATATTACTTGTGAAGTATGCATTGTTATACCTTTTTAGAATCTACACATACTAGATAATTTATTAAGATCATGGGCAGCTATAGCGCCGTACTTTTTTTTTACACAGTAAATGATCAAAAGTTGACCCTAAGTAAAACAAAAACATAAAAAATCTTAAAATGACAATTTTGAAAATGACCAACGTTAAAAACGCCTAAAACAGTACTAAAACTAAATAATACACATCTTCAAGACTATAATACAAAAAAAATGACACAGAAATACCTAAATTTAACGAAATGGCAACGGAATGAATGCAAAGAGTAGCGAAATTTATAAAAAAACATAAAAGTCTACGCCATTTCCATACGGTTAGAAACCCTGGCAAAAAGATACGATTTTCTAATAGTCTCATAGCCGGACCAACTCCAGTTTACGACTTATCCATTATTTACGACAGACCCTGTATAAAATCATATTGAGAAAGGACCACTATCTAGAAAAACGAATGCTACCAAAGTATATCGGTAGATGGCGCTGTTAACAATAAATATCCTTACGAATTTTCGATCAGAACACGTGACCTGACGCTAGTTTATGGTTACGTGACCTGACGCGAGTTTATACATTTTTACCCAATCCAAAAAAGTACACAGCGCCGCTAAAGAAGTTTTCACTTCAATAATTTCAATGGAAATAATAAACATTATGTAATTTTAAACGTTATACGTTTACAAGACCAGTTCTCACGCACACACACAGAAGAACATATAGCTGTTTACACATTTTAAATGTTACAGCACCATATTTGATTAACATAGGAGTCCACTCGGGGTAGGACACCAGGATTGTTTGTTTGTTTGTTTTAGATAAAAAGCAGTGATATGGTTCTGTATAATTTTTTTTTATGGGATAGGAGGCAAACGAGCAAACGTATCGCCTGATGATAAGCGACTACCGCCGCCCATGGACGGGGATGCAACACCAGAGGCGTCACAAGTTGCCGGCCTTTGGGGGTGGGGAGGGGGATATGGGAGGGATATCCTCACTCACTCGGTGAAACACAGCGCAAGCGCTGTTCACATCGGTTTTCTTTGAAGCCGTGGTATCACTCAGGTCGAGCCGGCCCATTCATGCCAAACTCCCACGTTAGAGTTCGCTCCCTTAGGAGTTGTGATACTGCCTACTCCTAATCTTACTACACATAAATACTGTCACCCTATACATAAATACTGCAATCCTGGTTTAATCAATAGTGTTTAATACTTTTTATACTATACAAATTGTACTATCTAATATAATATCTGAAAAGCAATGTGTTATTTGAAACAATAAACACCGTTATTAATAATGTAATATGCTAATCTCAAAGAGGCAATCTCCAATAAAGCATATATATTATCTTTGTTTACAAAGCCCCATCCGTTATCTATCAATATGTCATCGCAACCATACTCGTACTTTATTACTATACAAGCTTTTGCATGCAGCTTTGGCCGCATGTATGTCGGTTATCACGGTAAAATGTATCTTATCTTCTTCCTCTAGAATGAACGTATCTCCACGCCAAATTTCATTGGAATCAGCGCAGAGGATTTTAAGCAAAAGTTGTAATGCAACAACAACAATGTAATCCAACACAAAAATGAAAATGACGATTCTTGTTGGACTAAAGATACACACACCTGTTTTATTGTAGGACATTGTTTCATTTTGACAGATAACAAACTAACTTATTATTTAATATTTTTGTCCTACAGTTAGTAATAAAAAAATGGTCTTGTGGTGTTAAAAATTTCTGAGCGTAAAATCGGGATAACGTACCACGCAATTTGTTGGACAATGTGACTGTTCAATTATTTAAATATTAACTAAGCAACAGTTGACTAATCAATTAGTTAGTAACCATTTTTGATGACGACTCGTTTTGGATGCATATTGGAAGTATTTTTCTCCTTTGATCAAACCACACATTTGTAGGACAAATAATTTCTAAATAATAAGTTTTAAGAAAAAAAAAAGAAAAAAAGAATTCGTCATACGTATATTTTATCCTTGCTACCTATGTTAGCTACCACAATCGAGAATTTTTGTAAGAGAAACGTTAATTTTTGTATGAAACAGTTGGGCGTGTCATCAAAATAAAGCTACTCACAAAAAAATCTCTTGAAAATATGATCCTGAACTAATAGTATTATCTTCCAAACTTTATATTACATTGTGGGGGAACGGGTGGCATTTCTCACCAATACAACGGGAGGATCCTCATACCAGGCGAGATGATCATGCCTGGCGGACCACAGCCCAGCAGTTGATGTTGGGATGTTATACGAGTATATATGCTAATCGACGCGACAACTTCTATTGCCCGATTCAGGATTAGTAGTGTTGTGTAGTACAATACTCCGTAGTTCAGTGTATATTCGATAGATGGCGCTGTAATATGTTTTTTTTTGCTGCTGTATATGGAAGTCGCCACCACATAAAGGTTTTCATTTCAATACATAAATGTAGGATTAGATTAAAACTAATCGTTAAATTTTATAACTTAGAAGTTATCTAGATAATTTTAAGAGAACTTTAAATAGCTAGTTCAATCCACACTGATGCAACCAATCGAAAATGGAATTGGTGAACTGAGCTCGATCTATACGAGCTATCAATAGAAAGGTCAGACCAAAGACGAACATTTCTTTGATCCAACATTGAACAACCAAGAACTTTGGTAGACTGTCAAATCAAATTACTTTCTTGTGATTAAATAACGCCACGCTTATTGAACACAAAACGAAATGACAACTTGTGACGTCATTCTTTGCTACTGTCATTTATTTTATTTAGTTCAGTAGAACAATAGGTTTCAATAGTTAAACCAATTAAAATATTCCTTTCATTAGGTAATTAGAGTATGCTGCTGATCAACACTTCTCGTTTTCTATATATATAATGCTTATTTCTAAAATCTCATTGGAGTCAAATAAAATGTGTTTTGAGGGCTCATTGTCTTTACCTTCTAGTTTTATCATCAAGGCATCTTAACATATTTGTTAGGCTCGTCAAATTTTATTAACTGAACCCGAAGTCGAGGGTTTAGTCAGCAACAATTGAAGACTTAAACTACAGACTACATAAACACCGGCAGATTAACCCACATTTGCTTCGATGAAATGTTATAACATTGTTATTAAAATTGCCATATTCATATAAGCTTGGATTTCTATTAAATTTAGTTTAGGGGTCAGGATTAATAGATGGCGTTAAACATCGGTGGACGACCAGACAATTCTCTATCTATAATTAATATATACGTTGTACTCTGTGATACAAAATATTTGTACAATTAAAGCAAAAGGTTCATTAATATTTGTACATCAACATGTCGTGTGACTTGTACGAGTGGAAAGCTTTCTTATTGATTTTAGATAATAATAATAATAATCGATATATAACTCAAGATTCCAGTGTAGTCACTATAACCACTCTAATACTAATGTATTTAGGTATACATTTATGTATATAAGTATGACTGCCTCGGTGGCGTAGTGGTAGCGTATGCGACTGCTGTGGTTGAGGTCTCGGGTTCGATTCCCAGGTCGGACCAAATGTTTATATGACTGGCAAATATTGGTTTCGGAGTTTGGGTGTTTTCTATGTATGTATGTCCAACAAAAAAGTATTTATATCAGTTGTCTAGTACCCATAACACAAGCTCTGCTTAGATTGCTATTATATTATATATATATATATACGTATTGTTATTAAATATATGCTATTATATTACATATAAATATATGTGGATTTTAGTATACAGTAAGTAGGTTTTAGTGATGTATCACGCCCGTGCCTCGTAAAACACATTAAGCTTCGGTCCCGATTGCCATGATCTGTGGGCCCGTTATTGGGCAGCCATTGCCTATTAACAATTAGTTTAACCTTCTAATTCAATTCGTCCTCAGCGTTGCAGAGATCCGATGCAGTCGCTCCTTGAAACTGTATTATATAGTTATATATAGTATATGTAGTATAGTGGCCGACCCCAAATAATCTTGAAAATAATAAAAGGCTAAGAAAATAATGGTACGGTAAGTTAGTTTCATGGGTTACCACAATCACTGATACAAGGCACACCTTAAATGTCCATTTTTCCTCCTTTGATTTATTCGTACTGAGCAATGTCGTAGTTCTATTGAAATGCACATAACATTAGTATATGTATGGCTATTATATACAAAGACAACAAAGAAATATATATACCTTACTCTTAAACAAAAAATAATAACTTGAGATAACACACGGTCGTTTGATTCTTAACCAAATAGAGCCTGTGCTAGATTAACAAGGCTGTTGTTTTACAATTATATGCCTAAATCATATTTAGAGACAAAAGAAATGGGCTTGAACAAAATGTTGAACATTTCCACCGATACCATTGTTTGTTATAATATATTAACCACTTGTTATAACTTCCATAAATCTTTCTGTATTCACTCATTACTTCAAAGTAATCATTAGGTAATATAAAGTTCACAAATTTCAAGCTTAGTTTAACAAATGTTTGAGTACACAGCATCACAACATATAGGTATGTAGATGTTATCTATTATAGTATATAAGTAATAAAAGGAATAGATACTTACTAATATATGAACAGTAAGCTGTGATTCCAGCAGTCAGTCCAGCATCAACCAAAACTCGGCTCAAACTCACACTAAATACAAAGTACACTCCACTGTCACTGGCAAGTTCCAGGTGTTAGATGTTACGCCTGTCGGCGGGCGGGCAGCTGTCGCCCCATCGGAGGGAGGTTTTCTGCGAAGGGCTATTCCTGGTCCTAAAGCTTAGCCCGCACATGGGTGGCGGACATGGATCGTGCACGTGTGGGCCTCCTTACGTAAGAGATGGGCGCATCATCGCAGCTAGCTCACGTGCTGGTGTGACAGCTCGCGAGCGAGCCGCGCCAACACCGCTCCGCGATCGATCCTCCTGACGTCATTGGTCGCCAGCGGAGGTAACGACGCATGCGTGAGCGAAGCTCCCACATAAACCAGCTCAGATCTTATCAAGTGTAACCGTGTACATTGCTGGTTTTGTTCAACAATTTTATGTCTGTTTATCTGTTAAGTCAGTGGTGTATTAAAAGTAGGTTGAAATGCGTTGTCTGTCAAAAGCTGGAGGCGGTACCTTACGGCCCCGTACAGGTTCGTATTCTCATTGACAAGGTGATTGATGCGTGGAATTTATAATTGCGTCCAACGGGCTTACAAAGAACTCATGAATGTTACAAGCGCTGATTCCTAGGCGATTTCGGTATTTATCTAACATACACAAAACTGAATTTTAAAAAAGAATTCCTTTAAATTGTAGCTATCAAGAAATGTACTGGATTAAGCTTTATACAAAAATCACTGGAGTTGACCTGAAAAATAATTCGGGATTTCCTCCCACTTTTGCCACCCCAAAACTTTTGTTCTAATAAATCATTACTCTCAGAAGAAACGTAACTTAAAAATCAATAGGTATTCTAAATAATGAACGCTCATAACATATTCAAAATAATTGTTCTGCTACTATTTGCATTTGTAAAGTTATTCAAGCCTTTTTCCACATGTTATGTTTCTAATATATTCTTGGAACTCAAGGTTTTAAGGTCACCATGAGAACTAGAACTTGTAACTAGTAATTAGTGCTGCGTCAACTGTTATTGATTTTATTAGTTAGCAATGCTAAAGCGAAGGTCGTGTGACTGGACTGTTTGATGGAGAGGTCACGCAACAGTGTTTGAGGTGTTACATGGCATAGGGGTACATGATTACTAGCACACGTGGTCATCTGGAATTTGATAGTCACAATTACGTTCCCGCCTGTCAGTCCCCGTTCTTCAAAATAAGTAGGAACGCTCCGGTAACCGGTCTGAATTCGGTTACAATTACGATACAACGAGAATGCATATTAAATTTTTATAAAATATCTTGTTAAATCTCAGCAGGATGTTCCACTCACGGTGAATTGATTCCATTGATGTAGCTGTAGTTAAATAAGTTTCTGTTAAAATCCTACTAATATTATAAATACGATAGTTTATGAGAACGAATTTATGGATGTTTGTGTACTCTTTTACGCAAACACTACTCAACAGATTTAGATGAAACCTTACAGTAATATAGCTTTTACATCTGAATAATGCATAGGCTACTATTTGCCGCGATAACCGATATACACGCGTTTGCCGCGATAACCGATATACACGCGAACGGAGCTGGAAATGTAAAAGCTAGATAGTTATTGAGAAATTAAAATAACAAAGAGGAAGTCTATCGAATGTATATTTAAAAGAAACCCATATATCATAAGAACAAAATGGCATATTTACGTTCCGTCACAGTGACATTTGTGTTATTAACAAATTTATCCAAATTACCAGGAAATGCACAAGATTTTTTTCTAAATTATTAATCTCGTGAAATGTTAAAATTACAACCGCACTTTATAGTTCAATAATTTACAGTTCTGCGGGTTGTAATTGAGTCATCAATATGCATGAAACGGTAAGCGAATTTAGATCGATTCGGTTCCAATGACAAAGTTTGTGAGATTTTCACAACGTAATTTTGAGTAATAATAATAATCGATTTATTGTACTCCAGATAACTTGGAAAGATAACCTAAAACTAGGAGGTACAAGTGGCGCCTTATTTCCCGAAGGCAATCTCTTACAGGCAACCATGGGATGGAAAGAACGACGTGGAAAGTAAAGCGTAGTGCCTGGTGTATTAAAAATTTACAGGAAAAAGCAATATATACACATATTATATAAAGTAATATCACATTTGAAAAGATAGTTCTGTACGTCTTCTGATATTTTCTGAACTTCTTGAAGTCCGATGTTACAGCCGTTTTTACATTTTCTAGGATTTGAAGTTGAAATTTCATGCTTCTTTCCAATAAAACTGTTATTTTGTAAATACTTTATACCTTTAAACAAGGTATTACATATATGAAGAGAGTACTATGTCAAAATATATTTAAAGTGACCGTCATGAAACTCTCAGATAATCCGGCTAGCCAATGTGTGGAAGACGTGCAACAAGATCCGCGCGGCGGCCTTCCGCGTGGGGCTGAGTCTGTGGGACTGGTACCGGCCGCTCGACCCTGAGGGCAACTCGCTCATATCAGGTACACAATCACACAATGTGTGTACCTTTGCTATATGCTTTCCATGCATTTTTCCATCTTTATCTATATTAAAATTAAATTAAAACACTAAAAAAAACATCACATACAAGTATTAGAAATTCCTCCGCACCATCGCGCAAAGATGCCCACGTTAAATCGGGATGCAACTGGGTTACAGAATCCTAATTCTGTAAATGTACTATTGAGGGCAACCTCTATATAAATATATTACAGACGAATGATTGTGCGATCATATTGTCGTAACATCATATTGAGTTTCGAGTATAGATAGAGCAAAGTAAATAATATATGACTGTACTTAATATTTTCTTCTTTCCTCCAGAATCCAAATTCGTGTCAATACTAGCTGGTCCACTGCGGTCGGTGATCGGTTTGTCTGACGATGAGATCGCGCAGCTGGCTGACTACTTCAGGGCGCAGGACGGCCGGGTGCTGTACCACCAGCTCTGTCAAATCATTCATGGCGAAGGTGAGATTGTTGATGAATACTTGGAATCATACGGAGGCACGTTGGTGATTACCCGCTGACATTTAAACCTACTCATGCAACAAGGAACCAATCCACACACATGCCAAAATCAAAATAAGAACCCTATCTATAAGAAGACGAGGATAATTGTTCTATTCATATTCAGTAGTAGGCCCATTTATTCTTGTTTTCAACAAACTGGTCCATAAAAAAGGTATATTAAAAAAAATGGTACTTAAGAAATTAATTTATATCCTACCAAACATCATTTTAAGACTGTATCTTGAAAATAAAGAAAAAACGGAACGGTTCTACACTTATCTACCTAAGTGTGTCACGATAACATTTTCTTCTCTTCTCTTAAAATTAATATTATAGCTATGAAAATATATATAAATATATGTCTGAGTAAAATGCTCATGATGGATTGGTCATTTAAATTAAGTTCTAAATTATTTTATTCTACGTTTTATTATTTGTTTGCCAACTTAGTGCATACATGATTTTATAATCAAAAAAAGTTTGTCTCTACTTACCGGCTTTTTCTAGGCATTGTAAATTGAAACGAATATGAAATTTTAGCCTTTTTAATTTATTCTATTAAATAAATATTGAATAATCTAAAGACATATTTCATGAGTTTACTTAAGTTGAAAGGACCTGAAGAAATCTTTTTTCGAGTTAATTCCTTTAACTATTAGCGTACATAGTGTAGGATGTCCACAGAGTGGTATGCAATGGAAAAGGCCTATGTCCAGCAGTGAACTAAAATAGGCTGATGATGATCATGTACATTTTATAATAGTTTAGGTCCACACACCTGTAACTGTATAGCAAACAAAATAATAATAATATATTACAAGCACAAAGCAACGTACGTTCAGATTTCCGAAGTAAATTCCAACATTTCACTCTCCGAGGCATCTATGCGAACACGCCATTTATATTCTGTATTACTGTAATCCCAAACCGTGCTCAAATGGCATCGTCCGAAAATAGGTTACCTGTGTTATATACCGTGAACCCCATTTCTCCCAAAGGGTATGCTATATTACGCACACCCGACATAAGGTCAGGTGTCAGTCTCGTGTTGTAGAAGGAGCGTGTACTGTCGTTAAAATATTATTTATAAATGTCTTTTTTTCTCGTGTTTCGGACGAGACACTTACGAAAGCGTACAATAGATTTAAAGGCGATTTTATTAAGTACTCGGGTATAATCAAATATGTTTCTTACATTACACAAATTTATAAAAGACCAGCTTTTGCCCGCAGCTAAGCACGCGTATATGTCGATTATCGCGGCAAATTGTATCCTATGTGTTATTTTGATGTATAAAGTACTAATACTAACTGACCCACGCAACCTCGTTTGCGTCTTCTATTGCACGCAACGTGAAAATTTTTGAAACATTCTTTATTGCTGCTCCGCTCCTATTAGTATTAGCGTGATGATATTAGCCTATAGCCTTCCTCGATGAATGGACTATCCAACACTGAAATAATTTTTCAAATCGTACCAGCGGTTCCTGAGATTAGTGCGTTCAAAGAAACAAACTCTTCAGCTTTATAATATTCGTAAAGTTTTATCTAAACGCTTTCAATGTTTGTGCGTTAAAGAGTGACAAATATCCAAACATCCTCGCAAACTTTCACTTTATATAAATAAAAATGAAACGTATGTACGCGCATAACGCCCGACCGACTGCACCAAATTGGATAATTCTTTCTTTTATGTGTTGATTATTATAGAAGATGAAAGAAAAACCATAAGTATTACATTTTCAAAGTCCGCCACTGTATGCTACTCGTGGGAAACTGAGGCGGGTATAATAAAAATAATTACTTAAAAAAAAACGGAAATTTAGAAAATATTTTCGAAAAAAGGTGGCAATGGCATTGCCAACTTCGCCGGGTCAGCTAGATTTCATTATTCGTCTCTGTGTCGACTTGCATCGCAATCGATTTGACGGTCCCCACAACCCACTTTTAGACTACGGGCCCGTATCGAAAATTGATGGGTCATGTGAACCACCAGGAGACTTTTTTAGAAAGATACAGGGGCATAAAACAATAACATTTAGCACTATGCTGTCACTTGGAAGCTGTCCAACTGAGTATAGGTGAAGGGGAGGGAGTAGGAACCGTCGATTTTTCTCCCTTGTCACATAATTTTTGTACGGCGTTGCGAGATAATGGATTAGAAGAGATATTGAAATTGAATGGGACCGATGCCGCACAAAAATAGTGAGCCACAAAGTTGGATTTCTTTTTGATTTCCCGGCGATTGTCTCGCTCAATTTAGTTATTTAATTTTAGACGGCATCGGTCCCATTCAATTTCAATATCTCTTCTAATCCAATATCTCGCAACGCCGTACAAAAATTATGTGACAAGGGAGAAAAATCGACGGTTCCTACTCCCTCCCCTTCACCTATACTCAGTTGGACAGCTTCCAAGTGACAGCATAGTGCTAAATGTTATTGTTTTATGCCCCTGTATCTTTCTAAAAAAGTCTCCTGGTGGTTCACATGACCCATCAATTTTCGATACGGGCCCGTAGTCTATTTGTACATAGCGAACAAACAATCATAAAGGTGTAACTAATAAAATCATATTAATAAATAAATATTTTTACTTCAAAGTGTATGTGCCATGTTGATGGTAATAACTTCAACCCCTATTACATAAGATTAAAATCGTACTCTAATAAATATGGACGTTTAACGCCTCTATCAATTAAAGATTGGAAAATTTGAGTTTATAAACTCAACCAAAATGCCACGTACCAATAAATTATTTTAAACATATCCAATTAAAGTTCCAACCCTAACCAGTGACCTTTATTATAATTAGCCGGGGAACACGGTGCTTCAAAACAGTCACATCAATATAATCCAATTAAATAATAACACTGTGACCACTAATGTGCTGAGATTGAGGAATTTACACCACGATAGAACATTCCGCCACTTATAACGACAATAATACTACAAAAGTTATTAAAAGTTGTCACGGTAGCGTGCAGTCCTCGTGGCAATCAATTTACTAATTGTTATTTGCTCGTTCGTTCTGCAGAATAGAATCAAAATCATATAGCTTATATTTCAAATAGACCTAACAGACAATTTTGAAACGTTACAATAATGTAGTCATCACTATAGTTGCCCGATTCCAAAATGTCATTCCTAGTGGAGAAGAACCGGCAAGGAACTCCACAAAATTTTTTTTTTAAAGCAGAATTTTATTTCTGTTGTTTTTTTTAAAGATACGGCTCCCGCATTCGGAATACACATCCTTTACAAACATACATGAAACGTACAAAAAGAACACCCAGACTCGGGACAACATTTTGTGGATCACATAAAGTGGTGTCCCACGTGGGGTTTGAACCCACGAGACTTGGCACAGTAGCAAGCGGCGTAGTGACCGCTTAAACCACTACGTCAACCGTGCAGTCATTTATTATTATGTATGCAACAGCAACGTGATATAGCCAAATTAGTGCCTATACTGGTATGTTACTGAGGTAAGGATACAAGCTATCATCAACAACCTCAACAGCCCGCTGTTAGACACATGCCTGTTCTTAGAAATGAGGTTTTAGCCAAGTACGAGACGGGCCAGATGAGTTGGTACAGCCTTTGTTTCAAGTTTTCCTTTTCATTGCATTGCTGTTTTATTATTGCTCCCTTAGGTCGCGTCTTACAACACCTATGGGATGATTAGGCATGTGATGCGTCACCTCACGTACGATATTTGAGAATTACAATTTAGAATTGTTAGGTCTGCAACACCATATGAAATCCGACATTCACGCAGTACATAAGAAATATCATGGCAGAGAATTCATTTAAACGTAACCATTTGAGTCAGCCAATTTACATATTTGTTTAAAAACTTCATGCACATTGTATGTTGGCGGACTTAAAGCCCAAGGCATTCTCTTCCAGTCAACCTTAGGGTGGTGTAGAGGTCTAGTAAGGTAGGCGGTGCACAGAGGTTACATAATCAATACACAAACGAACATATACATACTTACGTTATAAAGAATACACACGCAATAAATACATATATATTTACATATATAAAATATACTCACACAAATACACTACGTTCGTGTGATATGACAACCCGAACATAAGGTGAAGCAACCATCGATTAGTAATTTCTGACGTTTCACTGAGAAGGATATCATGTAACTTCTTTTTGAACATAAGACGTTTTGTGGACATCCTGATTTCGAGTAGGAAAGTGTACCAGAGTAGTACCGCTAGGACAAAGAATTAAGAGTTCATGAAATCGGAATTGTGGGAAGGACATACATTAGCAGATTATTTTCTGAACGAAGATTTCATCTAGATTTATCAGGTTATTAAAACTAGTAAGTCACTCAATTCATCGCAATTTTGATTCTAGAAAAATACTCAGTAACAGTTGGCCCAGGTAGGTAATTTTTTACTTAGATAAACCTTAGAGGAATAATTTATTAAAGTTACGTTTAAGTTAGGTTTAAGTTAAGTTTAGTAGTTTTATCAGAAGATAGAGAGTCAGAGTAGGAATATAATATAGATATATATTAAATTCATTATTTATGCAGTGTTCTTGACAGTATAATGTTTACATTTCAGAGGATGACATGTCCAAATATTTCAGTAACCAGCGCGCTCTCTGTGGACTGTAATCACGCACAAAACTATACCATCTGTATTTTTTAATTAGATAGTAAATTATTTATTTTTCCTTAAATTTTCTTTTATTTAAACTTTTTTACTTGGCAAACCCAAATAAGGGTAATGGTTTTGGCAGTTTATGAATGTATATTTACCGTAACTACTAAACGTCTAATGAATGAGGTTTCGGTAGATTCGAAATAATGACCTGAGGCTTAATACAAATTTAATTAGATTTATTTTCGTAATCGGTTTATAGATTTCTCAAAGGTAATAAATATGTGCATAGTACAGTTAGTTGTTTGCTAGTATTTGCATGATGTTAATCTTTAAATGATTGCCCTACTTCAAATCTTGGTCGTCTATTCCACTGATTACTTTTTGTGTGTATATTCTCTTCGCAGTATCTATGAAGCTATTTACTATTTGTGAACTAATTTTGATGATTCTTGGTTAACTAATTAATTGTGTTCTATGTTAGACCTTTTACAAATTAAAGAATATATTTATTATTTCGTTTTGAAGGAGGTTAATTAAGTGGTAAAGGCATTTATTCCTGAAATAGGCATTTTAATGACGAGTGTAGGTGGTTCAGAGTTCAGGCCACCGACTCTAGGAGAGAATAGATGTGATATTGCTGTAGGAAGTTAAATCTTTAGTTATCTATAATATCATACGGATTAATTACGGATTAATACAATAGCGACTAATGCACTTTATAACCTTTATTTTTATATAATATATGGTTATGTTCTCGAAAAAATCCATCATTATGTTTCTCCTATAAATTGGACATCTCTATTTCAGACAGACTGTTTCAAAGTTTATGTAATTAATTGAGGATTTTTCGTATTGGTTTGAATTATGCTAAGTTTAAAAAATTGTATAGCGCACCGGGAATAACTCAAACGACACTGATGTGAATGGCGCGAGTAATAATAGAACGGTTCACGAACCAGGTCAGGCAATCAATAGCAGTGGCTGCGCGCCAACCTGCACGCTACGACGTACCTGGTTTTGCTCTGGCGGGCCTCCTCCACCCTCACAAACATGTATCTTTCGCAAATGTATACATTATAATTAAGACTACCTGCGGTTCATTTAAGTTACTGACCGCTAGGTGCGCTGTAATGTATCGACTAATAAGAAAAAGTTTAAAAAAACATAACCCTAAATACGCCCTGCCGATGTCCCTCGGGTATTGTTACATATCTATTTACGCTTCATTCATTAAAATCGCTTCAGTAATTTAGATGCTACAGTGGAACATACAAACATCCAGACTGTTAAAATATTAGCTTTCCTTTTAACTTCGCTGTAGTCGGGTAAAACTTGTATTATGGTTGTAAACATATTCACTTACACATGTATTCTCCAAGGAATGTTAAGCACGTACATCTTTAGCTTTAATTTGTTAGATTCACGTTATAGGAAATGAAACTATTACTGCCAATCAGGCACTATGGAATGAAACATGGAGAAATGTAAGTAGGTATTTTAAAGGGGAAATGTATGGAAGAAGGAAAGCCATTGGCAGGAGGGTTTTTTACGAATAGCTTTAACAATGACTCGGAATGAATTTTGATCCTTCTAAGTACAAGTTACATTGCCAACTAATACTAAAAACAATTTTAAAGATGGTTAACTCATACCGCACATTTTCCATACGCTTATCAAATACAGAGCAGCAGAAAGTCTTTCACCAAATCAGATACACATTTAGAAAGAAATATAGTTGCGAATCAAGGAATCCACCTTAACACTCTAATTTTGTTTTCTGTGAGGTCGTGGTATCACTCCGGTCGAGCCGGCCCATTCATGCCAAAGCGTGGCTTCCCACGGTAGTAAAACTTTTCAAAATTACTTCTTGTAAGGAAAGCTACCTACATTACAGATCCTGGTGGCCGAGACAAGACATCGGCGGACTGTATCCTAGAGGCGTGTCCCCCTCCTCCTGAGCCAGCTTGCCACACTTTGGACATATGGCAAACCAGACGCCTATGCTGCCTGTTGGCCACCATTGCCGCGCGGAACCTTCCTCTCAAGCCTTACTTCCAGGACTACGAGCTGGTACGTATGAAAAATCCTAATCATTCGCCGAGGTTTTGTATGGATGCTAATTTTTAAAAGATAATAAAGCCTAGTTTCTAAAACATAGCGTATGACCTTAACTACTAAACGTATTTAAAGCCATACATTGTTGCGTATTCAGATTCATTCATTCATCATTTTTTTTCACGCGCCTCTCTTTACCAAGAAGATTTTCGCCTACTTATACCACGCCACGCTAACCAGACGTGTTGCTAAAGAGTTTGTAATAAGTTTTCCTTCAAATTTTAAAGATTAATAACACGCTTTTCAAACATAACCTTAAAGGTAGCCAAGAACGATGGTCGCATCACATTCGCGCACTTCGCGCGCATCCTCACCTACATCGGAGTGATCGTGTCTCCCGAGGACTTCAACCTGCTGGTGCGGAAGTTCATCAAAGATTCGTACACATTGGACTATGTGGAGTTCCTCAAGGCAGTGGAGGCGGTGAAAAAGGAAGGTATCCGAGGACTGGGACCGGTAACAATTGTTTTGATGTGACATTACATTTTCTGCACATAACAACTTTTAGCATTTTTTTTGTAATTTATACTCTGGATTGTCAGCACTTGATGGAACTTGTTGCAATACATTCTAGTGAGTTCAAATCTAGAACTTTTAACAAATTACATCAACAGCCTTTAACAGTTACATAATCGCTAAACAAACGCTTGTGGAGGTTTACGCATTATAATATCTCAAAAGGATTATTCTAAAAAGCATAAGGAAATGTCTTTCAAAAGGATATTTCTACTCCTGCTCTCTTATGTAAAATACAACTACTAGAAAGAAAGAAGAAAGATAAAGCATGGCATGAATGGGTCGGCTCGACCGGAGTGATACCACGGCCTCACAGAAAACCGGTGGTGAAATAGCGTTTGAGCTGTGTTTCACCGAGTGAGTGAGGATACCGGAGGCCCATACCACAACCCCTCCCCCATCCCCTTTCCCATCCCCCAAAGGTCGGCAACGCACTTGTGACGCCTTTGGTGTTGCGAGTGTCTATGGGCGGCGGTAATCGCTTACCATCAGGTGATACGTCTGCTCGTTTGCCCACTATTCAATAAAAAAAAAAAAAAAAGAAATATTGATTTTGGCAACAAAACTTAAATCAACTTAAAAAGTATGCATATTGGTATCTGTCCACGCCGCTATATAGGAGATGTTTACATTCAGCATATTCATCCTTCAGAATGTGGGTCTTGGTCGCCCTAGTTTGTCAGTAACAACCCGAGTCAAAGTCCGTACCCCACAGGGGGTGCCTTGACCGTATTCAGTCTCCGCTGTGCGTCTATTAGATACTGCCGTAATCTATACTCGAATGTGCCGATTATATTAGGTCTTTGCCTATGAAATTGCCGTTTTGTATGCAATAAGCGAAAGTACTTATTTTTTCAAACTTTTTTATTTCTGTTATTCGAAGTAATCACCCATGCAATCGACGCATCTTTGCCAACGCATTGGCAGTTTATTGATGTCCTTCTTGTAAAAATCAGCTGGACGGGAGGCAACAAACTCTTCAAAGGCATTTTGTACTGCCTCTCGGGAATTGAATTTTTTACCCACTAAAAAGTTGTCTAAATTTTGGAAAAAGTAATAGTCGGTAGGTGCAAGGTCTGGTGAGTATGGCGGATGAGGGAGAGCTTCCAACCCCAGCTCTTGCAGCTTGGAGACTGTCTGTTGCGCAGTATGGGGTCGCGCGTTGTCGTGAAGGAGCAGTGGGGACGACCGATTGACCAAAGCTGGTTGTAGATGTGCAAGCTTCTCCATCATTCTCTCCAGTTCTTCACAGTACACATCTGCATTAATGCTCATGCCGTTTTGTAAAAAGCTGTGGTGAATCACACCCGCACTAGACCACCAAACAGTGACCATCACCTTTTTAGGGGTCATTTTTGGTTTAGGGCAATGCTTTGGTGCTGAACCAGGGTCTAACCAACTTGCTGAGCGCTTTCGATTGTCGAACAGAATCCATTTTTCGTCGCACGTAACTATTTGTTTCAAAATTCCTTCATTTTTTTGCCTGTTGAGCAGCGAAAGGCAGGTCTCGACGCGTACGTTGCGCTGGCGATCGTTAAGGTCGTGGGGCACCCATCTATCAAGCTTTTTTACCTTGCCAATTTGTCGCAAATGGATCAATATTGTTTTGATGCTTACATTAAAAGCTGCTGCTAGCTCAGCTGTAGATTGAGTTTCGTCAGCTTCCACAATCGCCTTTAATTCATTATTGTTAACCAAAGTCTCCGGACGACCACGAGCTTCATTTTTCAAGTCAAAATTTCCAGAACGGAACCGGGAAAACCAATAAAGGGTTGTGCGTTCGTTTGTACAGTTCTCTCCGTAAACGTTTTTGATGTTACGTGCCGTTTGTGTCGCGTTGGTGCCACGACGGAACTCATATTCCATAATTACACGAATCTTTAAAGCATCCATTATGACGAAAAATTTTCAAATGTAATGAAAATACAACGCTAATCAAAAAACAAAAGACTGAGTTTGTAAATAGAATGTCATGGTTTTAAAACAAAATTAATTTGAATTTAGAATACAGAGCCATTACAAACTTTTTTTTAATTGAAATGACCAGTACTGAAGAAACGCAATTTCATAGGTAAAGACCTATTATTTGTCCCAAATTTTCATATCTAATTTAAAAAAAGAACCATTATTAACGCACTGTTACTATTTGCTACTATTTTGTTGTGATTATCATTGTACAGGAATATGAACACCCTGCGGCAGTTATTGATACGACATTGCCAAAACTGGTGCGACCCGAGATTGACGCAGGTCTGTCGACAGCGCCGTTGGGCTCTACAGAAGTATTTCACCCAGCTTTAGCACCGCAGCGCCCAACGCGAGAGCTGGTCGATATCATGCTGCGGGTGCAGGAGTTCGTCAAACAACGGAGCGTCAGGGTCTCTGAATTTTTCAGGGTAAGTTGAGATCATAACAAAAATATGTAACAAGTGGTGTAAGATTGTTTCGCACTTACATTTAATTAGTTAACTAATCATCATGACGATTGATGCAAGAAGCATATATTTTAGAGGAAGGGTTGATTAAAAAAAATGCTTTCTAGAAATACCTTAATGTTTAAAAAAGAATGCACATTTTCTGCCTTCGCTTCCCAGGACTACGACCCCTTGAACTGTGGTCGTATCCCACCGCAACAATTCCGCCGCGCTATGGACATTATGGGTCTGTCCACAATTCTATCCTCAGAAGAAACGATTTGTGTTATGAGGCACTACGTCGACCCCAACGACCCGCAAAGAGTGTGCTGGAGAACTTTCGAGGATGATTGCGACCAAGGTACGGGACTACAGCACTAGTTTAGTTATCATGCTGCATATACAATACAACACAACATACATACAATAACAATTCAAATATTTGATCGATTTTTTATGTACTGCATATTTTAAAATAATGTAAAATATTTTCGGCCATCTTACACGTATCGCCATCTAGTTTTTAAACTAAGTAGACTATAAGCATGTTTAGAAAACGTGGGAAAGCGTTTTGTTATTGCAATTGTAGCATCTTTTTGAATAGAAATGAAATTATTTTAGTACTGTTCTAAAAATATAATGTTAAATACCTGTGTGTACCTAACCAAAGGCAATCAAATGAAAGAAATAGTTTCAGGTACACAAACGACTGTTTATTATATAGGTAGATCGAGATACACTGAAGGTAATACGCATTGATTAAATATAGGTAACTACATTATTCTATCTGCGACATAGAAAAAACATTGTAAAGACATGACATGAGAATAATTATTATGTGCCTACGGTATACATAAAAATAATTAGTGTGGTTCGCTTAATTAACGGTATAAATATCATAAACATCATACAGTGTCAGCCATTGTCCTTTCATTTACTGCATTAGCGTAAAGTTTATGTCACCAATACACTCAAATTGTCTGTTTTATAGTATTTACAACCAAAGAGCTTGAGAAACACCCGGATGCCGTGGCGGGAGCAATAGGTGCCTTGGCGGCGCAGCTTCCGCCCTTGGGCTCAGCGGCGGACCGCGGGGAAGGCGAGTCGCGCGCTGATCTGGACGCTGCGCAGGCAGCGCTGCTGCGAGTACGTGCCGCTTGCGCTGAGCGCTCTATTGATCTGCGACCTGCTTTCTCAGAACACGACGAGTTAGTACACTTTTATCTGCTATGTATTAGTCCTATGACTTTTATTGGAGATGACTACATTCCGCAATGAACTGCGATAAGCTGTTGATCACAGCTTAGTCTCGAAAACCCGCAATTTAAAACTTCGACGGTTGTAATTTGTTTTAGTGCAATTACATACACAGCAATAAAGGCTGAGTTGAGTTTAACTCTCGTTATGTTCCGTAAATGAAATTGAAATTACACCTACAGACACAACAACGGGCACGTGTCGCGCGCGCAGGTGCGGCGCATACTGGCGCGGCTGGGCGTGCTGCCTTCCGCAGCGCAGGTGCGCGCACTCGAGGCGCGATATCTCGACGACTGCGGCTTCAGCTACTTCAGGTTATTGGAAGAGGTACCGACACACTTAGTTAATTTTACATTCTAAAATGTTTGCTGAAATTCAGAGAAGCGATACCAAGGCATCACATTTCTTTCGCTGCTTCTTGAGGGACGAAGCCTTTGCTGTTCCTTACTCTTGAGTTGCCGGTGTCCGAGGGCACCTGTGGTTACTTACCATTAGGAGACCTATCTCCCCCCTATACCATAATAAAGCATCGAGCACATCTGTATAAAATACTATGGTGAATTAAATTGTGAGAAAACTTAAATGTGTGTGTGTGTGCTATGAACAGATGGAGGAGCGTCCCCCAGAGAGTGCCACCATCGCGGGCCCTTCCACATCGGTCAGCCGCGGCGCACGCTCCTCCACCGCCGACCCGCTGCAGACTGACATCGTTCAGATTCTTGCGAAAATAAAGGGCAAGGTAGGTGAAGTATCCACTGGACAGTATTGTAATGTAAAACGACATATTGCATTTTTGTAACACATTTCTTGCACCATGGGAGATTTACATAATACGACAATTTAAGAACACAAAAAAATACAACGCTACCGGGACTAATATTAAAAATATAAATGTAAGGTCGTTTAGTTCATTTTTATTGTAAAAATAATCTAGTTTAGCAATATATTGTTTTATGTCCAGATGGTGCGCGAAGGTATCCGGCCGCGGGAGTTCCTGCGTCAGTTTGATGTTCATAATGAGCTGGTGATCCCGCGACCAGACTTCTACCGCGGACTTGCTTCTGCCGGCCTTCCCCTGTCACCCCTCGAGATGGATACCCTCATGGAAGTGTCAGTATCGTCATGACATCCTTCACAATTATACTTCACTATTCCTATCCATAGAAATAGCATAACAGGCCCTCCAGGAGCTTAAATGATGTTTCATGGAAATGAGATATTTTTAGAAAGAAATTAATTTATAGTTTGTTTTCTTATAGTCGGTTACCTCAGTACTTTTTATTTTTGGTATCCTAAGGGTGAAATTAGAATACAGTTTTTGGGAACTCATTATGACGTAGGCACAACGATAGCGTATAATGGAAAAAAACTTGTTCAAAGTTCATACTTTTTACAGTTTCTGTGCACCCAATCGTCGACGCTACATAGAGTATGAACGCTTTTGTTCTGTGGTTGGTGAAGCGCTGACGCAAGGAGGCCTGGAGCGGGCGCCACTGCTCGAGCCCATTCCTCACGTGCCCACTATCGACACGCCCCTTAATTTCCTCAACTTCGAGGAGAGGAATATTGTCTCTATGGCGCTTAAGAAACTGTCCAAGTATCCAGATCAGCTATCCAACATACTAGAGGTGTTCCAAGTGAGTTGATAAATTCATTTGGGAGACAACACAGACACCACTCGTACACTAACGCCAACTCTACACAGTGAATCAAAATTTTATTAATATGATTCAGATTACAGTTTCTACAAAGTTTTCACAAAATCAAATTTTATATGGAAACACCTAGAGTTGATAATACAAAATACATTCACGTGCAAGTATTTTCCCTCAGTAGGATTCGAACCACTGATAAGTAAACTTTTCAATCGGTTGTTCGACGTATATACGAATATTTTAATGTTAGTACTGTTCCTGCTCCTAAGTAATAATGTACATTTGTAACTCTGAAATGTTTGTCCAGGACATGGACCGGGAGAAGTGCGGCACGATTCCGATCGTGTGCGTGGAGCGCGCGCTGAGTATGCGCTCGCTGCTAGCGCTAGTGTCGGCCCGCGAGCGCGCCCTGCTCTACAAGTGCTTCGGTTACAGCCGCGGTTGTGGCCTCGAGGTACACGCTATTGAATTTTTCACCAAGCCTTATTTCCCATACTAAGTTGTGATCAAATTTCAGTTTTTAGACTTTGATTTTTTACGTGAAGTGACTACCATCAGATCTCCACAACCCCAGTTCTAAGAAGTTCTGTAGACAGATTGGCGTTCGGATTTCAAGGGCTCCAACCACCCGTAACGATTGCCAAAGATGTTCGTATGGCAACCGGAACGACGACTTAAGGTGCTTTCCTAGGCACGGAGGAGGCACAATGTGTTAAGAATGGTCACTCATCCATAGACTGACCCGAATATGATTGCTTAAGTTTACAATTTGTTAACCTACTCAATTACCACTTGGCCACAAGCTCCTCTATAAAATACCAGACAATGAATCTCGATGGTACCTACTAATAAAGATAATCAAATGTTGTTTTAACGATAAAAAAATCAAAGAACTGTGAATGTGGAAAGGATAATGGCAGATCCTGTACCTCTAGCAATATGTAATGACTGAATATGAGATTTATATCGTTTATTATGTAAATCATCCTAATTACTTTCATGAATTTGTCATATTTTTAAAATTGTGCCTAAAAGAACTTTAATTCTGCTCATAAAATTGTAACAACTGCATTAACAAAACGCATTACTACGTGTTCTAAATACGCCATGCTTAAATTGACGATAATATTTTTCATACATAATTTAAAAATACATCTTACATAAAAAAGCGATAAAATATTTGAATCAATATAATGAATGATGTGAGGAATGTGGAGTTGTGGAAGACTTACACCATTTATTGATGGAGTGTGTCAGATATGAGTCAAGTAAGAGTTTATTTGTTTATTTATGAACTTTATTGCACACCACTACAGTAAACATTTGTACAGAGATACATAAACGGACATCGACATCAGGTATCACAATAGGCGGTCTTATCGCTCACGGCGATCTCTTCCAGACAACCTTTGTACGGATATTATGAAATGATCCCTTGGGTAGTCGGCGGTGTACTTCAATTTTAATTTTAGTTTAGTGTCCGACTTAAATTTGAATGGAGCCGACGTAGGAATGTTTCACAGAATCCTATCGGAACCAAATAGCTCTGTTCAGATTCATGTCGATTGTTGTTGTATGTAGTAACTTGTTCAGGAAACGATGGAACTGGCATACGATGTGCGTAAAAGTTCCAAAACAGAATAAAAAAAAACTTGAGAGGTGTCAAGGGACACCAGGGTGGAACGAAGTTCGAAATAGAAAGATGAAACAAAAATATCTGGCTTGCTTTCTATAAGAGAGAGAGAGAGAGAAAGACAGAGAAACATGCGCACGCCGCACGGCTTACAATAGCTTACTATAGCAAAAAATGTCGTTACACTATCATCACTATTATCGCAGTTTACTGCTAAACTTATTTATTGATATATTTTGTATTTATATTTGATATACAGAATTTTAAACATCATTAATTTACAGCTACATCTATATTATTAATATTAAACTACTGGCAACGACACCTATAACACGTAAATGTAAGTTCAGTTTCTATTCAAAACATGGCGCTGTTTATATAAAATTGAAAAATGTTTTTCACCAATTCTTTAAAAAATAGCAAAAGGAGTGAGTCGTTACAATTTAAAATATGTCGAAAATGTCGTTACAATTCCGTCTAGCCCCCTTTCGCAACGCGCGATAAGGAACTTCGTTCCAAAAAATAATAATAATAATGAATGAGCTTGCTGATGTATTTAGCACAAAAAGCAAGTAGCAACATTTATTAATGGATCAAGAAAATCGTAGTCGAATGATTTGATTTCAAAAGTATACAGTACGCTATCTTGTCGACAACAATGACAACTCATTTGTGATCAATTTCTGAGAATAACAAATGTAATGTCGGTGTGGGCAATATTAGCAGCAAAATAAATACAAAAGGCCCATATAAATCTGCCATTGTCATTTTCGTTGTAATAAAACAGTGAGTGAAAATTTGAATATAAGTTATTTGATTGATTTTTTAGCGTTAAAACAACTTTTGAACACTATTTAACAATTCGACGTTATTAATAGAGACCATCGATCTATACATATCTACTTACTGTAATAAATAACGGGTAGTATTTAATCCTACAACTGTAAACCCAATTTTTTCTATTCTAATATTCGCAATTGCCACCAAAAATACTGATTTGCACACTTAATTTGCTCATCAAATAAATGAAATCTAATTTACTGTTTGATCTATAAAGCTAAACTGTTTTACTGAATGACTATCTGTTAACTAAAAATAAAACTGATAATTCTGTGTGTGCAACAAAATATTTAAATCAATTTTTTTTGAATCCATCAACTATTAAACTGTTAAGAACAAGAGTTATTCTAAATAATCCACCAGTTAATCACATATATATTCACATATTTATCTAATTAAAGTGCACAAAAATCAGCTAAGTGTAATCGTAATATACACTGATAATTGCAAAACAGTAAGGTAACTCAGTTTTTTTAACAAATCAATCTTTGTTATTACAACATAAAAGAAATCTTATTGGGTTATTGGGCAGGTCTTTCTTTTGTTGGACGTCCGTGTTTTTGCTTCATGCCGATGGGTATGTTTTTAGCTTCTACAGATGGTGTGACATATTTCAACTTGATAGCAAGTCCGATGACATGTTGGCATATGGCAATACAACCGTCCAATATGCGAAAGCAACTTCTTTATATTCGCCGAAAATCTGGAAAACGTTTTACTAGGAAATTTATAAACAGGAGATAAATTGTAATATTTTACGTCCACATTTTCGTAAATTGATAAACTTACTGAACTCACTCGTAAAATAATAAACCACAGAGCTACGAAAGTTTTATAGTTCTAACCTAACCTAACCAAAATAGTAAGAAAGGTATGACATAATGACTTTTAGTGACGAAAAACTTTGTCAAGTCTGATTGTACCAAAGTCTATGGACACAAGCACCTATCAGAGAGCAGTGTGTTATTTTACGTATTTCAAAGATGCGTATATTTAAAAGTGTTTCTGTGATTGGTCGAACCATATAAAATCTTACAAATAGATATCCGTTAGTTTATAAATTTACCGTGTGACGTCGGAAATTGATAAATTTACGAAAATGTGGTCGTAAAATATTACAATTTATCTCGCGTTTAGATCCTACGAAAGTTTATAAACTTCCTAGTAGATTGATAAACTTACGGATCTTGTTATTTTCCGGTGACATATACATACACTAGCTGAACCCCGCGGTGCTACCCGCGGTACGATGATAACTGCGGGCAACGCCGCGAGGCGAAGCTATATCTTTATAAATAGTAGCCTATGTGTTATTCTGATGTATAAGCTATATTGTGGTAAAGTTTCATTCAAATCCATTCAGTAGTTTTTACGTGAAAGAGTAACAAACATCCATACATACATACATCCATACTTACAAACTTTCGCCTTTATAATAGTAGTAGGATTATCTGTTATGCAGTTTTAGAAAATGATTTTGTAAATTCCGTTGTAAGATGGTTCATTTAGTGTGCAAATCAGTATTTTTGTTATGCGGTGAGTAATTTTGTCTTAAAATCTGTATATCTGTGGTTTCAGCTAGATTTTCGTTGTGAATTACATAAAAAAGGCCATCTGATTTTGATTAATTTTATACGTGTTTTAATAAAATATGTTTAGGTAATCAAGTAGTTAATTTGTAACGCAGTCATTTATCTGATATGCAGTAGGTTATTAGTCGGACGATTTAGTTTGCTTCAATTTTAAATAGAGGTGCAATTAAAAATTTCCCATAAATAACTATAGCTGAAATATCAGAGAAAATACTGAATTATTGTTAATAAACTGCTTCATATTTACTGGTAATGAATGGGCAGTCAGTTCAAACGTATAGTGAAACGTAAGTACACTTAAAAGTGAAATGAGCGCGTCTGTAATGTTTCAGGTGAACTACCGAGCGTTCTGCAAGGCTCTAGATGTGCTGCACGCCACAGCCAGCGCCCAGCCCTGTTGATCTCCTAGGTCAGGGCGCAATTTTGTCCCGTTTTACTGTCCACCAATTATTACATGTTATACAAATCTTAGTAAATAATATGAATGTTTTATTTGTACAACCGCCTTTAATTACTCCACTGCTGAACTCTCCTTTGAAAGGAATTTTATGGGCTATGGTTTTTTTTTCTTTATGTAATAAGGGGCAAACGAGCAGACGTATCGCCTGATAGTAAGTGATTACCACCGCCTATGGACACCCGCAACACCAAAGGCGTCCGGCCTTTGAGTTGCGAGATATAAGGGGGGGATTGAAGAAGGGGATAACCAGGCTGGAGCGATCGCAACCTGCATGTGGTGTATCCCTGTTGAGGGTGAGGTTGCTGGCTGGCTGAGACTTGCTATGGGACCGAACATCATGGTGGCGCTGATGCTGCTGCTGATCGAAGGCTGCTTCTAAAGACGTCGGGGTCACCACTTTGGCGGGAACGGGTGTGTCATGTCCCTCCAACACAAAGGGAAGATCCTCCGCGTCTTCCTACCAAACGAGGTGATCATGCCTGGCGGGCCACGGCTTAACGGTTGATGTTGGGTTGTTGCATATTTATTTATTTATTTATTTATTTATTTATTCTAAGGAACATCAACAATATACATATACAAGAACGGTCAACATTAGGAGCTTGGAACAATAACTTATATGTATATCTATTAAAGATGTACACAACATTGTTTGTACAGAACAATAAAAAAAAAACAATTTCAACACAAATAAAACGCCAAAAAATTAAGAACTAAATAAAAGCACAGTAAAAACAAAATAAAATAAAGTTTCACAAAGGGTAATCAGATCTAGCACTGCATTATCTTTTGCTTAAATGCTTTGAAAGAATCGTGAAAAATGTCAAGATCATCTGAGCGTCCACACAAAGTATTATACTCAAGACACATACGCACCAGTGGTGAGTGTTTGCCAGTGTTCGTTGTGCAGAACGGAATGTGAAAAGTTTTAGTGATAGGGTGTCGCGGAATTTTGTATGGTACCGTTAACTTGATGTTACTTAGCAGTTGACTGCAGTCAACTCCTCCGTTGAGAAGTTTGTGGAGGAATAAAAGATCCTGGATTGTACGCCGATGGTTAAGGCTGTTCATTCTGAGGAATTCAAGTCTGTCAGTGTCGCTCGATGGGAGATACCTGACGATATGTATGCCAAGTGTCTCGTAAATGCTCTTTGGATGCCTTCAATTCTTTGCGATTGTATAACATACGAGGGACTCCAAACTATACATGCAAACTCGAGGACACTTCGCACCAAAGCGTTGTAAAGAAGCTTCTTTGTTTGTATTTGACGAAAACCACTAGAGTTCCTTTTAATAAACCCAAGCATTTTAGCTGCCCTCGTAGCAACTCCGTCTATGTGCGCTATAAATTTTAATTTACTATCAAGTATAACACCGAGATCTCTTATTTCAGTCACTTCTAGTAACAACGATCCGTCGACATGATACTGAGAGGGAAAAGGTTGTTTCTTTTTTGTATATTTTATATGGCAGCTTTTCGTTGCGTTGAGTGTCATATCATTAACGTGGCACCAGTCTTGAATTCGGTCAAGATCACTTTGCAACAAATCTTCGTCTAACTGAGATGCAACCGTTTGATAAATTTTGAGGTCATCAGCATATAATGAGAATTTTGAGTGTAGTATTTCGAGGGATATATCGTTTATGAAGATAGAAAATAATATAGGCCCTAGATGGGATCCCTGCGGTACGCCAGATGAAGCATAATACACTTGTGAATCCCTTTACAGACAGTTAGTGGTCTGTTTAAAAGATAGGACCGAAACCAGTTTAAAATGATACCATATATCCCGTGAGCTTCCAGTTTTCGCAAAAGCAGACTGTGGTTAACTTTGTCGAAAGCACTGGAGAAATCCGTGTATATTGCGTCAACTTGTCTACCTTTATCAATTTCTACAGATAGATCAGAGACAAATGAAATCAAATTGGTTTCAACAGAACGACCACTTTTGAAGCCGTGTTGTGCACTTGTAATTGTATTGTTCATATGATGTGTAATGATGGGACATATGAGATACTCAAACAATTTAGAAAGACAAGAAATTGGACCATAATTCTTTACGTTGTATTGTTCACCTTTCTTAAATATGGGAATAATTCGGGCTTTTTTCCATTCATCAGGAAAAACACCATCTTGAATCGAACGATTAATAATCAAAGATAGAGGAAACGCAAGAGCAGAACCACAGCGTTTAACAAATACGGGAGGTATCATAGCACCCTTTGAGTTGTCTAATCGTTTTATTTTCCTAAGAATGTCGTTTTCGGTAAAGTGGATGTTGCCCAAGGCATGATGTTGTGATTTGTTTACAACGGAGTGTAATGTATTTTGAGTAGAAGCATTGGTAGCATAAACAGATGAGAACTGCTTTGCGAAAAGATTTGCTATACCGGATCCCGAGTCCTCACTCAGGTTTTTCGAGTACATTGTACTAGGTAGGGAGAGGTTACCGTTGCGTTTGTCTTTTATGAATCTCCAAAATGTCTTAGGGTTCTTTGCTATATTCGCTTCTACTTTTGATAGGTAATTATTGTAACATAACTTCACCTGTTTGTGACAACGGTCTCTAAGTATATCATATTCAAGTTTGTCGCGTGGATTTTTGTATTTCTTATATTTCACTCTTGTTTTATTTTTCTCCGAAAGAAGACGAACTAATCCAAAGTTAAACCAAGGTGGGTACTCAGATGATCTTGGCTTTCGTTCGGGAACATGTTTCACAATAACACATCTCAGTAAGTTATAAAAAGCAAACACCATATCATTAACTGTTGCAGAATGCTTAAATACATCATACCAATTGATATCACGTAAATACAGTAAAATATTATCATAGTCTGCCCTGAAAAAATTATAATCAGCTCTCGGGTTTGATTTGAGAAAGTCTTTGTCCGTATGGACGGTTATAGAAAGTAGTAGGGGAGGATGTTTTGGATCTATTTTGGTAGTCAAACTACTCGGCATAGTAGTAACAGTATCTGAAACGTTAGTTAGAATAATATCCAGAAATTTGTTATCTACGTTACTAACATTATTAACTTGTCTCAAGTCATTTACTGAAATAAAGTCAACAAGAGAAAAACCCAATGAACAACTACAATTTGATGGGATCAGATAATGGTTAGTGGGATGTGTAGACCATTTGACAAAATTTAGGTTAAAATCACCCAATATTACGACATCGTCAACATGGTTAAGAATATCAGATGTGTTTACGAGAAATTTATTAAGTGATTCCAATCTGACAGGAGGTGGTAAATAAACAACACATATAGCTATTTTTTTTATACAATTTTTATGCTTGAATTGCAATGTGACCCATATGTCTTCACTGTCACTTTCCCATGAAGTAACGCGAGCGGGTGGTATTTCGCGTGATAGAGCGATAAGTACTCCACCTCCGTCCTTTTTGGAACTTCTTGACAAACATCGATCTCTACGGTAAACTGTATAACGTGAGTCAAAAATTTCACGATTAAATATGCCGTCGTTGAGCCAAGTTTCTGTTAAAGTTATGACAGAATAGTCACTCCCAGATATATTTTTATAAATATCGTTGGTTTTAGTCCGAATACCTCGAACATTCTGTCATATTTGCCAATCAGCGTGTAGCCAATACCCGTTACTATAACCACTATCGCTTATAGTAGTGAGACCTCGGCATGAAATCACGCCACCCTACGTAATATGGTATGCTCGATGAGTCATATGAGGTGATATCGCGTGAGGAGGCAGGCCAACGACGCCGGTAGCACCCACTTCAATATGGTGCATTAGTTGGGGCTTCTTCGGCGCGCTCGCATCTGTATGGAAGACACATTCGGATATCATTGGAGAGCACGCAGCAGTATGGCCGACTGCAGTTCCATTGCTCATTAGCATTGTTTTTGGTTTGTATAAATAGCAGCACTGCCGGCGATGGTACGAGTATTTATTTTAACCAAAATAGTTTGTAGATACAATTATTAAATTACTTCCTTTGTTATTGTTCTCCAGTTTTATTTCAATCGCTTTAAAACCTAACTGATAGGGTATTTATGAGTTCGATTCCCCGATTGTGATCAGGTTCGATCTCATTGGCGCTCGTACGATAGTATGGCCACGAGTTCGATTCATGGTTGGTAAGCAGGTTCGATTCCTGTTGGTGAAGTTTTGAGGCGACCGAAGACGCACGACCGGACGCTTTAAGCACAAGAACCTTTATTGCACAATTTAAGATTAGTTATGTTATGTACTCCGTGTAGTAACGTCACTCCGTAGTTCAGTGTATCTTCGGTAGATGGCGCTGTAGTATGATGCTGTTGCGCTGTATGTTGAATTATCCATAAATAGTTTTCCCACTACATTTATTGTTGTTCATTAACGTGACAACACAAATTAAAATCCTAATGAAATTATTTTATAAGTATCGCACCTTTAAAGTAAAACCGACACTAAACAAAATGACAAAATTTTATAGGTGAAAATTAGAAAAGTGATTTAATTTACTCTTTACTTATCGAAACTATAACTAAAGAAATGGTTACTTTTAGAGATAAACGTTACTGGATAAAGGTAAACTGGGACTATACAAACCTCAGATTACAAAAGAAAGCCAGATGGAACGTAGTTGTTAATTAACATGAAGCCTTTTACTGTTTATGTGTGCGTAATGCGTATAACACTTATTTTAAACTTTCATCATTACTCTTCTAAGATCATGTTCTTACTGGTATAGACAACACATTGTATTTTGTGAGCCAATCATAACTCGGTTTAGTAACGCTTTAATTTACCGCTAGATGGCGTTAAATACGACATTTGACAAAAAGAAGTTCATCTTACAGTTTACGTGTATTTTAGATAGATGGCATTGATAACTCATTTTATGAATACTTTCGTTTGGTAACGGTTTTACCACAGAGGTGCGATATGTTATTTTGACACCATTAGAATGTGGCCATCATTTAAATATTAAAGCCTTTGTAGTTTTTCTAGTGTTACCATACCAATCATAAGACCATTATCCAAAAAATCTCGGTACGAGCAGGAATATTCCGTGCTGTTGCTTTCTTTTCAGTATCATCATTATCATCAGTTTGGTTCCCCTTAGCTGTATCGGTGATAGGTTACTAGTTTTATCAGTTTCTTGTCAAAAATACCCAGCTATCTAATCACTATCTAATCTATGCTTGAAAATATGCTGTTGCATGTTGGTGAAACCGACTTAATAGAGGTTATCGAATCGACTGTTTTTTTGTTTGTTTGGTACCTCATAACTATTGACTGCGTAAACAATTTTGAGGAATGTTTTATTTGAAGCTGGTGTTTCTCGTGTGGTTCAATTTTAATTTGTTCGTTCTTGGAGTCGGGTTTTTTGTTATACAGGGTGTAAAAAGACTAATACCGAAAACTTGGGGGTTGCAATCAGACCATGATACTGAATAGGTTTAGCAAAAAAAAAACGCAAAAAAAATTATAATTTATCTAAGTCCTTTTATGTTTTTATCTGCTTACATACACAGTACAACATAATAGGACCCAAACTACCTAATTATCTCATTTAGAAAACCAAAAAACAAATAAAATCAATAAAACAGCGATGTATTTTGATAAACAAAACAGCTGGTCGGGTGAGTGCAATGACCTTGGCCGGGCGCAGGTATTCAAGTAGCTACGCGGTGCACGCAATAATACATTACTGGCTTGTGGAATTATTAAAAATATTGACACATTGTTTTTTACGGCTACAATTTTTTTAAGGACAACTGTTTTGTTTTTTTTATAAGTTTTGGGGTGCTGAATCAGCCCCTTTCGTTTTCGGTAGTCGTCTTTTTACACCCTGTATACCAGTCGGTACATCAGCAATTCTGCTTTGATTCCTATCCATAATAATTATTGTACGTAGGGTTCAAGTACCTAGGTTTAAGAGCTTTACTCAGTTTTGTTAGGGTTACACTATTTGAACGAGGTAAATAAAGTAGGCAGCTAATATGTATCTTGTCCATTATATTATCTATTGCATATTTACAACAGGTACTTATAGCAAAGTTATAAACATTATGGAACCCTACTTGTAATACCTTCTCTACTTACCTTCCTTCCATTAATCTTCCAGAAGGATATAAACAATTAGATAATATAAACGATTAAAGAAACTACTTTCTGAGAATTGTTATTACGATGTCAATGATTATTATAAGTAACTTTATTAGACGATGTCATGCTCAAACTTTAGACAATCTATATTTTTTATGTTAAAATTTGTACACCACTTGTAGCAGAATATGCGGTGATTCCTGATATTTTAAGAACTTGTACCATTTTTATGCAATTAAATACATTGCATTGCCTACTATCTGTTTAACCAGAAGTGGTATATGCTCGCTTGAAAGAAATTGTCCCCCATAATTTAGAGATATGAATGATGAGGCATAATTGATTGATAGGTACTCAAGTTCTCTTTGACAAACATACATACCTTAAGAAAAAATATCTACCTTATACGGAATTTTGCCGAGAACTTAGTTTTGTTAGGGAAATGGGGCAATAGTTGTTTCTGAACACAACCATATTGATAATGGATGACATCTCGTTCAGTGACATAAACACAGACAAAAAGTCAATATTTTATTTACACATTTGTTTTATTGGACATACATTTGTATATCTCCAGTTTGTTCATGACCGATTACTTAGTCTAAAGATTTTATTTCATCCTTAGTCAATGGAAGAAACATCTAATTTGTATAAAATACATGATTCTGATTGCTCAATCCTTTACCAAATTAAAGTACAAAACTACATATATCTGCGATGAGATCCAGATCAACTGACAGAGTGACACAGAGATGAGGCGACTCTACTATACGTTCACACACGCACTCACGCGGACACACACAACTCGTCACAAGACGGCTCGCCGGCGTACAGGGACATCGTTACAATTTTATAAGCTCTGTATTATAATTAACTATTACTCCTATAGTTCAGTACGTAAGGTAAATTTTCAAGACAAATGTCAATCATTAACTAATCAATCTGCAATAATACTCAGAAAATCTATAATCCATACTATATTATATTTAATTTACGCTAGAGCCGAACGAAGGCGACCATATCGCAACTGACAGTATTTACCCTTAAAAATCTTAAAATGTTATCAATTACTTCCTTAAATTAATTATGTGGAATGAAATGACGCGCCCCCAGCGCGGCGAGGCGAGAAGCGCGGGGGACACTCATGACCGGTGACTTAACCTGCAGACAAAGTACAACCACTTTTACTAAACGCCACACAACCACCGATCACATCGCTCGGCAAGTCGTTTACTTTTACAAAAAAGGTATCAATAAATTAAAACAAAACAGGGGTGGACAAGAGGTAGGTAGACAGTAGGGTAGGCTCACCTCACTATTGGACTGAGATGACTATCGGCAGGTACTCGTTTAGTAGGGCTGGTGCCTCTGGTTGGCGCGGCCGCTGCCACCGCCGCCTCCGCGCTGCTTGCCCCCCTGGTACCCGGCTGTAACGTCACGCACTTGTAACGCGCCACTCACGAACAGATACACTCAACTCATATAAGCCTAGCGCTTTCATCAACATTAACCACGGTCTCAATCATGCAAGCGATGCACCGACACAACAGTGCTCTCTGAATTGGATGATACGTAGGAAACGTCTAAGTGGCGACGCCCGATCCGACGACCGATGTCGGTCGAATCTGACGTCGTGACTAGTGAGGCAAAACAAATGTTCTCAATACACACAAAGCTCGCGTCGATGCACGACTCGTGAGGCGCTTCGGTCGCACGGCACCTACACGGATCTGCCGTTAGTACGAGTCACATAAAACAAATAGCGTTCGAACCATACAATATTATAGCCAGTCGACAGTGAATCAAACGGGGTAAGTTAGAATTTAAACGAACGAATCGGAGTTATAAATTGAACCTGAGCCAGGCCTTGAAATGGCGATTCGTGGTGAGCACCGAAAGCGAGATCAAGTGTCATGCGAGCCGTGAGCGCACGTACGCAACCTACTCTACAGTACAGTACAGACAGGACAAGGCGGTGCAGTACCTTTGCCGCGCGGAGCCGCGCGCGCGCCGTACCCGCCCTCGTACCCTCCGTACCCGCCGTAGTCTGCCCACAACAAAACATTATGTAGTCGTGTGCGCCTAAGAGGGTCTAGCTTACACTACCACCGAGGGCTCTTCTACGCTCCGGTCGCCGGTCGCCGGGCACCTGGCGAGGCAAGCGCGCGAGGCGTCGGGGCATCCCACGAGGCAGCCTACCCTAAGTCCAGGAGTGTCAGACGATCTCGTAAGACACGACTCTACCAGAACACTAACTCGCGACGTTCGATGTTTACGAGTACCTACTGACTCAACGTCCGGGTCTTTGACCCCGAGTCGTCGACCTTCATGGGATCAATAACTCCACAGAGTACTTTTAAATGTTGAGTCACTTCTCTCATAAGTTTGTTTTTGCAAATTCTTTTGACTCGAATGTGTCTAACTGTCCTGGACTATAGTTGTTTATGAGCTTGTTTCCATGACTTATCTTACTGTTCAGTAATTATTTCAAGTCCACTGAATGTGCATATTTATCTCGAGGAAAATGCATGCTGTTAGTAACTAGGATGTAGGTATGTCTCGAAGCTTTGGTGAGTCAGAAAGGGCAGGGAATGGACAAGGGTTACATATGGAAACACATTGAGAATTTTTGTAACAGTGCTTTATTCAAAAGCTTCATCATATCTTTATCACTTTCACAATGTCTCTCCATATTTACCCCATTTCCCAAATGTAGCATGTAGCGAGAGCGTCGTAGGTAAATAAAAATTACCATTAAAAGAATTAATAAGAAAAACTCGAGCAACATGGCTACATATGTCAAAGGTGGTATTACAAACGAACGCTTATAAACATAAGGCAGATAACATACATATGTACAGAATAGTTATACCCGTTGAAACAATGATAAAGAGCGATAGCCGAATGGGCAACTGCACTACGAGCTAGGCACGAGCGCGGGCGCTCGTACAAATAAACAAAATAATGCAACTTAATATGATTTAGCAAAGTTATATGAGATGATTAATTCTAGGTTCTCGAAATTTAGACAGAGCTGCGATTATATTCAGATTATACACTGTCGCCTCGACAACATTCACTACACATTATCTCGATAGAACATTAAATATATAGAAAAATAAATATTTTCCTACACACTAAATTAAATACCTAAGCTTCGCGTGATGTCGATCTCCTCGTAAAATAAACGTTCACTATAATGTAAATAGGCATATCTCGAGGACGGAGTCGCGCCTCGCTCGCGTCGCTAACCTAGCGCCCGCCTTACTCTACTATGTCTCACATTATATTCTAGGATCAGGTAACATCAGTCGAGGTAATGTGTCGGTGAGCGGGCTAGCGGGGGCTCGCCACTATACTAGTACTGCTTGCCGCGTTTACCGTAATTGGGGTATCCGGAGTAATCGTAACCGCCGTAGCCACCGTATCCGTCGTAACCGTAGCCGCTATAGCCATAACCATCATATCCGCCGCCATAGCCGCCCTGGCCGTAGCCGTAGCCACCGTAGCCGCCGTTACCCCAAGCTCCCTGGCCGCCGTAGCCACCGCGGCCGCGTCCCCCGCGCAGGCCACGCCCCCCGCGCCCGCCGCGTCCCCCCATGCCTCCGGGGCCGTCGGGCTTCGGCGTCGCGCGCTTCACGTCCACCTGCGGAAACAACTTCAATCGTTACTCGCTCGATCACATTGTAGCTGCAATATGCTGCTACTATAAGACTATCAGAAATGTGGGTATGATTTTCTTCAATATTTTATCAGAAGCAGAACTGTAGTAGATCATCACATTGAATTAGAAATATCAAATTTTTATGTTTTTTGTTTTGATACTGACCTCCTTTCCAGAGATGGTCTGCTTGGGGGTCTTGAGCAGTTCATTGACCACTTGCTCGGACTCGAATGTGATAAAGCAGAATCCCTTCCTTTGGTTCTTTGTCTTGTCGAAAGGCATCTCGACTTCGACGATCTGCAAGAGAAATATGATTATTATTTTTTTTGTCCTTTACAACCAAATAAGAAAATAATTTTATGTTATATCAGTGGCCCGGGTTCCTCTTCAGATATGTCAAGAAGGAATTATCTCACCATTACCGGATTTTTCATCACATAGTTTCGTGTTTAGCAAAAACAGATCACAAAGTGTGCTTACCGTTCCAAAGTTTCCAAAGAAATTTTTGATCTCATCATCTGATATTTCACTGCTCAAACCGCCGACGAATATCTTGCCATGTCGAGCTTTAGCCTTTTTGGGATCTACTTTTTTGTTGTTAATAGTGTGTTCTCCGGCAGCCATCACTTTGTCTATGGAGTCAGGTGCCTTGAATACGATGAATGCGAACCCTCTTGAACGGCCCGTATTAGGATCAGTTTTGACATTGATGCTCTCGATTTCACCATAAGCACTGAAGTGATCACGTAATTCCTCTGCAACGTAATATGCCAATTATTATTGAGACAACATGAACATAACCTACAAATTATCTTAATTTTTCAGAAGTGTGGGTTAAGACTTCTTCAATTAATATCAGAAGCAGAACTGTAAGATCATCATAAGGATGGCTGTGATAGCTTAGTGTTTATTTTAGAAATTACTGTAGGTGTGAAATTAAACTACAAAGAGGTTATTAAAGTTCAACTTACTGTCTGTGGTCTCCCAGCTCAGGCCTCCAACAAAGAGTTTTCTGTGAACATTGCAACATTAATGATTAAAATATCTAGAAATGGATAATGCAGACTCGTGTCTCGATTTAGAAACTGACTTAAAAATTACAATTTATCAATTAACACTATGCAGTACTTGTTTACAGTACTTTACAGCTACTATTCTTTCAAAACAAACTCCAAGCACTGCAGCAAATCAAATAGACAACCTGTAAGTTACACAAAGTAAAGAGTCTGGAAATTTACATTAAACATTAAGACAGCGAAACAAGATGTTACAGTGATATCGCAAGATTTGAAATTGGCAAGTGGAAACGAGGCCCAAAATTAAGTGGCCCATACAATCTAGTCAGTTTGGTCATAGTTTTACTTTAGTGTGAGCCCAGCGGATATATACCATGACGTCCTCCGGCGGCAGCTGCGGCGGCGGCGCAGGCTCACACCTGCAGAGAGACACAGCGTTAGTAGCGCCAAACTGACCGCCGCCCTCGCGCAAGCGCCCGCCGGCTCCCTCCCGGCGAGCGACGCGTTACCGATTTAAAATCTTGCAACTACCTATGTACGCTTTACCGCTAGCCTAAGAACGGCGGATGGCCGCTCAGGACACGTAACTCACGAACCAAAATAAGCTATCGAAGAATGCCATGAAAAATCAATAACTGATCCGAGCCGGTGCCGGGTGCAAAAGAGACGCGCAAATAAGACGCCATTTTACTTCATGCGGCTCGGAGATAATCTAAATTTAATTTTATACCTGTAAATGTTCTGAAATAAAAACTATAACTTCAGAGTCTGAACTTATATGATAAAGAGCGCACTGCAAAGATGAAAAGTTGTAATTTTGAAAAGATCTTAACGATTAAACCAGATTCAAGCGGTATGTCGATAAGGATAATGGCAGACGCGCCGCCATTTTTATGGCGGATCCGAATAAAGTGTAATAATTATACAACTGGTTTACTAAAATACACTGTAAAATAAACAATACAATTGTAATTATAGTGAGCAAATGAATAATCTATCTCAGAAAATTACATAAAGAAAACCAAAAATACCTGTCATCGTCGCGGCCGGGGGCTTCGGCACTATTGTTTTCTTGTTGAGAATCTCCACCACCATTCTCTGCATTTCCATTAAGCTGATTTTCGGTAACATCTTGTGCAAAATTATCGTTATTGGCCATGACTTATGTTTTAGGCTAAAATTAATAATAAACTTAAATCTAAGGTCCACGCGACCTTTAACACCGAATGCCAAATGCAGAAGAAGAGAGGAAATGCGTGTTGAGTACTGTTGAGTCGGCGCGAAACCTGCAGTTATGTTGGCTACATTGACTGAGACGTAGCGATGAGTCGTATATACTCCAACAGGTTTTAAAACTAGGTTTCATCAAAGACGTATGAGGACTGAGTTGCTATTTTGCGTACAAACGCGTTTCGAGTATTTAGAAGTATCAATAGTCACCAGTCACCAACACAAACAAAGCGTTTTGAAACTTGTAAGATTCACATAATGCATACTACCAAACCCAGACGCGTTCGCGTACGCGTTCGATGAACACCGGTGTGAGTGTGGTGCTTGCAAAAGTCAAATGAAAATCAACCTTAAACTGTGAATGTTAGGGCACTTTTTAAATTCACTGAACTCGTAGCGATCGCGTACGCGTTCGATGAACACCGGTGTGAGTGAGGTGCTTGCAAAAGTCAAATGAAAATCAATCTTAACGTGTGGACTTTAGGACACTTTTTAAATTCACCAACCTTGTAAATTGTAGTACTTCTGTACGCCGAGACGCGTTCAACAAACATGTGTGAGTGTAGTGCTTACAAAAGCCAAATGAAAATCAACCTTAAGTTGTGAAAGTTAAGGCACTTTTTAAATTTAAATAAATCTCGATATCCAGTGACAACAGTTTAAAAACTTATAGTTTTTTTTAATTATCTTTACTCAAATAAAAATCAATCTTAAGATATGACTGTTAGGACACTTTTTAAATTGTAATACTTATACATGCCGAAACGCGTTGAACAAACATGTGTGAGTGAAGTGTTTACAAAAGGCAAATGAAAATCAATCTTAATTTGTAAGCCTTAGGGCATTTCTTAAATTCGTTGAACTCGTAATACTCTATCAAGGCAAGACGCGATTGACATACATATGTGTGTTTGAGTGCAATAAATCTCGATATCCAGTGACAATAGTGTTCAGAATTTAAACAAAATTAAATTTTTGATTGGAACGGGATGGATAGTCTTATTTTCTATTGATTAAAACGAGACAGACAAACCATTTTTATGCCAAATTTAGTTTTATTTACGGTTTTATTATTTTTTTTCTACTTTATTTACGTATTTCTTTTGACAGTTTTGCCAATTGGATATTTGCGTGGGAAATATTTTGTGCTTAAATTTCAATTGAAAATTAAATATTTGTAAGTTATTACGACTTGGTGGTTGTTTGGATAAACGGTATAAAATAAATTAAGCATTAATTTTGCATGAATGATGGTAATGGAGGTGTGTAACTAAACACAGCATTGTAAATATTTTTGAACTTTTTTGTGTATTATAGTATAAACATAACTTTTGGGTAGTGTTCATAGTTTTTTAGTTTTATATCTAAACTTAGTCTAAGTGAGGTCGTGTATATATTAATAATAATTTAAATTTAAGTTTTTTTTAAAAAATGGCACCTAAAAGAAGTGTGGTTTGGGACCATTTTGAAGATAAAGGCAATGACAAAGCCCTTCGGTATCGAACTTGACGAAACATATTAATAGAAAACATGGTACGATACAATTAGTGTCTAGACACGTACGCGTTCGATGAACACCGGTGTGAGTGAGGTGCTTGCAAAAGTCAAATGAAAATCACCCTTAAGATATGACCGTTAGGACACTTTTTAAATTCACTAACCTTGTAAATTGTAAAACTTCTACATGCCGAGACGCGTTCAACAAACATGTGTGAGTGTAGTGCTTACAAAAGCCAAATGAAAATCAACCTTAAGTTGTGAAAGTTAGGGCACTTTTGAAATTCACTGAACTCGTAGCGTTAGCGTACGCGTTCGACGAACACCGGCGTGAGTGAGGTGCTTGCAAAAGTCAAATGAAAATCAATCTTAAGATGTGACCGTTAGGACACTTTTTAAATTCACTAACTTTGTAAATTGTAGTAGGTACTTCTGTACGCCGAGACCGAGACGCGTTCAACAAACATGTGTGAGTGAAGTGCCTACAAAAGCCAAATGAAAATCAACTTTAAGTTGTGAACCTTAGGGCACTTTTTAAATTCAAATAAATCTCGATATCCAGTGACAACTGTTTAAAAACTTATAGAAATTACATTAATGATTGGAACGGAATGGATAGTCATATTTCCTATTGATTAAAACGAGACAGATAGACCATTTTATGCCAAAATATGTTTTATGTACGGTTTGATGAATACGTATTTTTATTCTCGTTTACGTTTTTCTTTGAGATTAGAAATTTTAATCGTTTGACAGTTTTGACAATTGGTTATCAGCGCGCGAAATATTTTGTCCTTAAATTTGAATTGAAAAATAAAGTGAATATTTATAAATTAATACTAATTGGTGGTGGTTTGGATAAACAGTTTAAAAGGTTCGTAAATAAGTTAATTTTGTTAATTATCTGGTGTGCAATAAAGAGATTTATTATTATTTAAATATAAACACGTAATAAATTTGCATAAATGATAGTGATGGAGGTGTGCAAAACAATGTTAATAATGATCATTTTATTGTAGCCTTATTTAATTTGCTCATGTGAAGGAAATTCAAACTACCTATACGTATTATCAAATTTAGCGGTAGGTACTAAAGTTGATAATACATGTAATCTGAATTTCCTTGCCGGGCAATATTATTATCCGTTTTGTATTGATTTTAACTGAAATCATTCACTATAGGTAATCATTTAAAAATATTCACCGTAAAAAGCTGACAGTCCTAAGCCTGTAAAAGTATGAAAGGAAGTTTTCAATAAAATCATTTTCGATTAAACTTATGCCTATATGTTGATTGATCCTTTTTACAAAGTGGAGGAGCTATGCTTCGGCATGAATGGGTCGGCTCGACCGGAGTGATACCACGGACTCACAGATAACCGGTGTGAAATAGCGTTTGCGCTGTGTTTCACCGAGTGAGTGAGGATACCGGAGGCCTCCTTTGGTGTTGCGGGTGTCCATGGGCTGCGGTAATCGCTTACTATCAGGTGATACGTATGCTCGTTTGCCCACTATTAAAAAAAAAAAAAAAACAAAAAAAAAAGCTCTCTAGCTTCCATTGTAACAAAACAACTTCCATTTTGTGACATTTGGACTCGTACTTCTAAATACTCGTGGAGCTAGTCTTTGGAACCAGTATTTACACGTACTCGTACTGGTAAAACTCAGTACCCGTTTTAACGAGTACGACCCACCTCTACTGAGACGCGCTTTTTTTGCAAACAAAGCATCCCCACTACTGAAGTCGACCAATCAGGAAAGAGTGGCTCGTAGAGGTCAATGGCGTCTATGCCGTGAGTGACAAAGACAACTATGTGAATTGAACGTACAGAAAAGAGATATAGTATGCTAACAATTCATGAATCAATAACTTTTGGCCAACATCATAACAGAAAATTTACCGCGCATATTTATTTGTGGAATTTAGTTTTAAAGTGACCAGGTGAAAAAAATAATTTTCTAATGTGTCTATTTGAAAGAAGAATGGAACATAAATTTAAATGAATTGGTTTCATTGTTACAAATCTTGTTTTACACATTATTTATTGTAAACCTACGAAAACTTCTAGATCAATAAATGAGACAAAATCAGTCGTAACATAGATATGAGCGTTTTGATGGTGGTTCCCACCACTTGGAGCTCATTATATGTTCTGTGTTGGATCGATAGAAGTTAATTACCCGCCTAGCTTAGAACTAGTTACTCAATACTTATTCCTTCATATGTACTTCCTCTTTATATAAACTTTTATTACATATATTATTTATTTCTTGTTAATTGGCAAATTCAATTTAGGCAGAAGGCGAGGTGTACTTATTTTTTATTTATCATCGCGTTGCTTCGCAAGCTGATATAAGAACGTACATGACATGAAATGAAAAAGAATCACTTAAAAATAATCAATTATAATTATTACCATCAATAGTTAGTTAATTATAACGCGTCATATTTAGGTTTTCTTGTCCCTCAATATGATAACGATAATAATCAACCCACATCTTTATTCATTTTCGAATTTCAAGTTATGGTGCTTATCATATTTCAAATGGTTTGTGTTCATAATGTAATTTAATTTGAAAAATAGTCTGTTTTTTTATTATTCTCTATTAATATCGTAGTAAAATCATTTTCCCGTTATTCAGTGTTTCAAATAAAAATCTTACGGCCTTAGCGAAAAAAAATTGTAAGTTTTTTATATTGTAATCTGGTGATTATATGTATTTATAACTAAAAATAATACCTTCGAAATTGTCATTACTATTATATAGTCATTTATTTTTATAATAGTTCACGATCTCATATTCCTTCACAAAATAGTAAACGACTCAATAAAAAGTAGTGATCTAACTGAACGCATATTTTATTCGGTCCCAACAAAACCGCCGAGATATGCCCTCACCAGAAAATTTTATATAGTCCACCCACGCCCACCCGCAAGTCTAATTTAGGTCTTAATGCACCTCTGACGCGTATATGTAGAGAATACAATAGCATGTGTGCTCACAGAGTGACATAGACATCCATGCCCCTTTTAATAAATTTAGACGTTCTATAGCTGATAATATTAACAAAACTATCCAAAATTAATCTTTTCGTGTCTTACCTTTTTTGTTTTAATTTTTTCATCTTTTATATTATTAAGAGCATCGTAATTGTAATTTAGAAGTAAGTAGTACTAAACTTCTTTATTTTTTGTTTTTGTACAAGTTACCTTACTCCTAACACTGTTTGTTAGGCGTATTTTATTTTATCTCATATGGTGAATGTTGTGTGTACCTGTAATGGGCATGCATACTAGAAAATATTATTGTATAATTATTTTAAAAGTGTATCGTATTGCTGTTGGTATACCTAATTGGATAAATAAAGATGTTTTGTCACTCAGTGTTGCCAATAGAATTAAAATAGTAGTTACGAAGACTTTTTGTAGGCCAAGCGCAAGGGTAGGTCAGAAAAAACAAAATAGTCTCAATCTTGTTTAGATGGTAACACAGTTCACTAAATTGACAACCGAGCGGTGAGGTAGGCTCTTTTTCTGTTTTTAGTACTTATTTATTGTGAAAATTAAGCGATTTTCGTGATAATTTGTTGCTGATTACACCACTTTGATGCCTAAATTTTACTGAGGTAAGCATCTTCTTACGAATTACTCATATAATGAACTAGACATTAATACCTATTATTTTGATTGTCGCCGGACTTATTTCTTTTAAAGGTTAATGCTAAAATTTTTAGTGTTGTTACATATGCGTATTGTGAGGTTCTATATGCACCATTAATATAATATTTTGGGATTTTACCTTAAAACTAGTGCTTAATTATGACATTAACGAGTTTTCTGTAACAAAAGAACTTGATAGTTTGATCGGAGGCGCCATGCGTGCTTTGACAATATGATCGGGATTATGTCCTTTTAAGCCCGTCGATCAGAATGCACAATGATTGTTTACCTTGCATATCTAGCGCATTCAGAAAAAGTTAGTTTGTATAAAATTGACAGTGTGTTTACTAGCATAGTTGCAGTTTCGCTTGTGTACTGTCATACGTGATTTATGTGTCAAGATAAGATGGGTGTTAGGCCAGCCTGAATGTCTATCACTCGTATAGTGGCTTGAACTTATATTTAGTATCTAAATCTTCTTTAATGGTGTAACACAGTTTTTGTTACAGTCATTGGTACATATAATTTTTGCACACAGGGTTTTTGTTTGATGATGTTGATAAGTGTAGTGAGACTATCTTCAAGTTGGTTGAGTCAAAACTGATGTGTGTATATTTCACACAGGCAAAAACAAAATATATATGTAAATTTATGCATGTAAACAGCAAATCATTGATATTAATAGGCAGTTCATACTTAAAATACACAATGTAGGTTTATTTTTGTATGATTAATGAATATAAATTGTATCTTTGAAACATTTAACTCCATTCTAAACATGGCCATAAAAGTGCATTTAATAATAACATGACCCTCGGTACATTATCTCTGACATAAAGATATGTACATAATTATGATACTTTCACTGTCACATTAGTGCACAAAGAGTGTTATCTATGTTCATCCATCAAAACACAAAGATATGTCGTAGTCAAAATTATTGTTAATCAATTATTTGTTTACTTTTTCTTTCGAGTAAACAATAAATTAAAAAAAAAACTTTAATTGACTCTTAAAATTACAAGATAATGTTTTAATAGTAGGAGCAATGTTTACATAACTTTATTAACATTATATTTAGCCACAGCTAAAAATCAGTACTATTTTGTATTCTAATTTATCATTTAAGTATTTTCTTGTGTAGATTTCTTAGTGCTATACTGCCTTTATCAGCTCTCTCATATCCTATTTTTTTTTAATTACGCTTTATAATCAAGTTTCCACATTTAATAATAATAATAATTCTTTATTTCAAACACAAGGTTCATAGGTGTAATACTAAATGTAAGTTAACTCAATGGTAATTATTGACATACAGGGTTGATTCTAAATTTAGTTCTTTATAGCTTGCCTGTGTTATATTAAATGATATAATGACAATTAAAAAAACATGTAAATTGCAATAATTTAACTCTCTATTGGCCTACCATTTCCCAATACATTTTGCAGGAAAATTTATAACACTTGCACATAAGTGTGCAATTTTTTTCTTTACAAAACCTCTCTGGGGGACAGGGGACTGCACAATTCACCCATGTCTAATGATACATATTTAAAAAAATGTTGTTATTCAATTTTTATGGAAAGAAAACCATGAAACACATTATTTAGCATTTGTATACACTGACTATTATATAATATCTTGAAAGTTTCTACAAACAATTATTTAAAAAGAAATATGTTTTATTTCTTTCATGTTCATAAACCATTATCTTCTTGTAAAAAAATGAATGTTGGTTTATTGGTGTATCCCATCTGTTCAAATTCTTAAAAAAATAATAAAGGTAATACCTCATGAACATTAGTTACATAAGACTGTTAAATACTACATTTCATTACTGCTTTCAAACTTCTTATTATTGCATAATTGCTCAGCCAAATATTAAAGAAGTGATTCGGTAATAGCTGAGTATGATGTCATAACATATTATTTCACACAAGTTTATTTGAGATGTGCAATTTCGACATTTAATACACATGTAAATATTTATTTGATATATTATTAAACAGTGTGTGCATGAATGTGTGTGCAACTTTCCAGGGCAGCGTATTGCAGAGGGCTGTCGTGTAGCGCTGACTGAACAACAGAAATGGTAATGGAGGCGTCCCCATCCCCGCAGAGCGTTGGCCGTGAGTTCGTCCGCCAGTACTACACGCTGCTGAACAAGGCACCCGCCCATCTGCACAGGTGCGTTCCATTGTACATACATCTACCATGAACCGAACTGCTAGTCACCATTCATTTTTATACTAGGTTCCTTCTTTTTAACATCCAAAACATAACTCGGACTTTCTATGTTTGGAAAGGGTTGTTGGGTCTTGATTTTGATCACCATATTCCTTTATTATAGGTTATACCTTCCATTGATCACAAGTACATGTGGTGCATGCTTACAGTACCATACTTCTCTCAGCTATATAAATATATTACCTAGAGGAGCATATCTAAATAAAATTGGAGTGTCTGTTTGTAATATTATAATAACTGCTTTTTACTAAATGTAAATGTATGTATACACAATACATATACCAAAATAATTTTTTTACAATTTTTGACCATCTGTTTGTTTCGGCTAATTGCCGGAACGGCTGGACCGATGTTGACGTGACTTTCACTGATAGGTAGCTGATGATATAAGGAGTAACTTAAGTTACATTTACATTTTAGACTAGCTTCGCCCCGTGGTGTTACCCACGGTACGACAATCACCGCGGATAACATCTCTAACAGGGTTCAGCTAGTTTAATTTAAAAGCCTTTGCTTGTAGAAAAAGCAATAACTTGTTGGATAACAATACATTACGTGCATCTCAATGCATGCAAATAAATGTATGTATATAATTCATACTAACAGTACAAATTCGAACGTAACTCTGTTTATCTGTCTGCTACGCTCTCACGGCTTTGATTCTCGAGGAAGGGCATACACTACTCTATATAAACCGACATACATGCGGGCAGAATTCCGGGCAAAACCTAGTATGATATAAATATAAACAATCAACTTATTCTTCAAAAATATATACATAAGTATTATTATTACCGTTCGTAAACTATTCTTTATTGATCATTTTTACCACAAAGTAATTTAGTTATTTCACGTCATCTGGTATCCCATAGATGACGATGAACTTTTAGATACGAGATAAAAATATTTTTTGTTAGCAAAAACGGTGTTTTTCTGCTCTTATTAATCTTAAATTCTTAAAAGTACTCTAAGAATTAATTAACATAAGATTTTGGCGCCATACAATACAACGGCCATTTTATCGCCGCTGCAGACACAAGATTCTTTCACAGGATTCTTTCACGGGATTCTTACAACCGCCCAGACTTTTAAAAGTTACGTCGTGGCAATGAAATTTGCGAACACGTGATATGAACTACCCAAAGTTTATTGGTAGTCATATAAAAAGGTATAATATGTATTTGTAAAAGAGTAGTTTCAAATCTTTACTCTCTTCTTAATTCGAATAAAGCGTTCATATTGATATATTTAAAGGTAACAAAGTACCGTCCACATAAAAACTAAGAATTAGACATTTTTAGAAATGTTATGTTAGGGTCGTGTCTTAAAATCCTCGTTTAGTCATAAAGCTTTCTTTTAAAGTCGGTGACTGAAAGCAAGACGGTGTTATTAAAATATTATTGTTTAGACCCAAATGCGTACTGACCGTTTGTTGCAAAAACGTGCTTGCTGTACCATTTCAGGTAGATGTTATTGTTCTTCGTACAATTGCCACAGGACCCAGGAGTACTTGAGGGTCGTTCTAACAACGGTTAACAATCTTTATCCCATCATGTTCTATTTCAAGCACTTTTTTTTAAATATACATTTACGTTTAGAATAATACTAAATATTTTTTTCTCATATTCCTGAGTAAGGAGACAATGTCAATGAAAATTAAAATGACATAAATATGATGTTCGCATTATAAATTATAGAAAGCCACGTGGTGATTATGATCTGTACTGTATTTTTGTGAACATCATGCATAACTTATGCCATCCCCCAATCATTGCAATAACCTTACAATTACTTTCGCCGTTGACAATTCGAGAACGGTAGGTCGTCAGATAAATGATATTATCTGAAAACCAAACATATTTTATCCCTGCACATGCATGCAAATGAACATGCGCGACTTTTTGTTTACTCAGTGCCGCGCCATTATCTCAGAATTCGTACAAAATTTGGCATGTCTCATAGATTTGAGCAAAAAAAAAATGTAAATATGCCCTATGGATGTATATAGATAAAATTATGATTTACTAAGTCATGTGTGTGAGTCAGCCGAGCTGTTTATCTTGATAACATTACCTACGTATTGTTTGTTAGTTATTGTATGCATGAGTTACATTACACAGCTAGTGACGCCCAAAGACAACACTACCATGTGAAAGTAACACCTTGCCGTGTGTGTGTGTGTGTGTGTGTGTCTGTCACGATGGATATCTACCTAATTCGGGATTGGAATCTATGATACGCGCATCCATACTAATATTATAAACAAGGTGACCCGACGAACTTCGTACCGCCAGTTTTTTTTGTATCTATTGTTTTCTAAATTTCCGAAATACTTTTTTTTTATTTTACACACATGTTACAAATTTAGTTCTCAAGAAACTGTGGCTAGGTTGTACGGTATCGAGGGACCGATCATATTCTGTGCCTGGGGAGTAATTGTGTAATGTAAGTCTGGGGTACCAGGGAAACAGGCTGCGCTTAGCTTAGGTTCAGGGGTTGTGTAAGATGTCATTTTTTATATCTCAATGAGTTCCAAAAGTAAAGACATACAATAGACAAAGATAATTTGATATATAAAAATATCAGTTACGTATGTAATTTCTAATGCAAATTTAATTAACTTAAGCATTATGACTAATATATCCATTAAAGTCTATTAATATCTATTTACTCGTGTGATTAATTAAACGTGTTTTTACACAAAATTTGCCAATTCACGTGGGAAATGGAAATCATTTTAAATTCACACAAATCTACTCGGAAAGAAGTAAAGATTTAATTCTTCGACTTCGTAAAAACAGTAATAGTTTAGAAGACGCTACAGTGAAATATACAAACATACTTACATAGCCAAAACTACATATTACCCTTCCTTTTAGCTTCGCTGTAGTCGGGTAAAAACTCGTAGTATCTCATTCCGTGTCCGTAAGTAAGAGAAAATGTACATTACAAAAAACCTATTAATTTTTAAGCGGTACAATACTTATAATATTAGTAAAGCAATAATCCGCACTGGCTTATCTTGTTACCTGAACCAGCCTTTCATAACAACTGCTATTATTTTTACAAAGACTACGAATGATACGCTTTCAATAATACGTAACCCCGTGGACGTGGTGACGTGGCGCGAACAAATATTTTATACCATAAAAAAGTTAAAATATAGTGAGTCAACCCTAAAGATAGACATAAGCTCTCGTGGATTTTCTTTCAGACCTTTTATGGTGCAACAATTCCTTCCTACATTGTTTTTATGAAACTTTAACTGTTTACGCAGCGCACGCAATGAAAGCTCTCAAAAGGAATTTTTTCCCCCGTTTTCGTAACATTTTTAATAATACTTCGCTCCTCTTGGTCGTAGCGTGATGATATGTAATAGCCTCGATATCTGGGCAATCAACGCTGAAATATCTTTTTTAAATCGCACCAGTACTTCCTGAGATCACGCATTCAACTTTAACAAACTCTCCAACTTTATAATATTAGTTAAAATTTAATGTTATGTCGTAAGTATACGTAAGACGTACGAAATAAATAAATCTCTAAAAAAATGTTAATGACAGAATGTTAATTGTATAATTATTTATTATACAATTAACGTCTTTAAATGGCTGTAAATTTAATGTTGCTTAATGATAGTATATGTTAATTAATTAGTTACACAATAGTTATAATTCAATTAACAGTCATTACTTATATTTGAGATAGAAATTAATGAATTACGCATACATTATAGGCCATTTATTAATCTATTTTTAATTGGAAATTATGTATGGATACACACACAGTGGCAATTCATGTTTAACAACTACTATTATTATAATAATATAGTACTTGATTTCATTGCCTTATGTGAATTGAAATAATTCCTCCCGTGCCTCGGGAGAGCACGTTAAGCCGTCGGTTCCGGTTGCCATGAAACTTGGTAATCCAATCAGCGCCCTCAAATACTGACGCCTAGAGTTTCAACCTTCGAATTCAGTTCACCCTCAGGGTTGCAAGAAGGTCTGATGCCTGGTCGCCTTGTGTAAAAACTGAATCCGACAGGTAAAACAGGTAGACCCCTAATCTTGGGATTAATAATGGCTAGGAAGAAGATGTGAATTGAAATAATGCATGTGAAGCCTTGATTTTTTATAAGAGCCTGCCAATGTGACCACTCTGCCCCATGAAAAGCATGAGTAGAATCCAAGAGTGGTGGTCACCGTACTGATTCGGAATGCAAATAATGCAATAATGCAGCATGGTGACCACACTATGGCGGCCTGTTGAGATGCTCTTCTGCATCATTGTGCTGCCGGTCTCGCTGTCACCAACGAAACACGACAGCTCGAATGCTATCAAATTAGGTTAGTCTTCTGCGAGAGGATAGTACTGTCCCGGTCGAACCGGCCATGGCTTTGATGTGATTTGGTTTTTTACTAGATCTGGTATTGTTTCCATGAAATGAATACTGCCTCGGTGGTGCAGTGGTAGTGTTTGCGGCAAATATGCATGAATACTTGGGATCGAATCCCTTCTCAAATCTATTGTTTGCATGATCTGAAAATATTTGTTTCGGAGTACCTACCCGTATTTTCTATGCATAATATGTATTGTATACTATATAATACGTAATGTTTTAACTGCCAAGTTGGTTTAGCGGTTTTCGAATCCCGAGTGGGGTCAAAAGTGTCATTGAGATTTTCTGATTGTAGAAATAGTTAATATCAGTTCGGAGTTTGGTAGTTGGGGTCTGTCATGTAAAACTGTCGGTTTTGCGCCTGATTTCTTCCCGAACGTGTCGGTTAATCGTCCCATCGGATTATGAGTGACGGAACAGAGAGTGCACCTGTGTTTGCACACACATTTGTGCACTATAATATCTCTTGCATATTTGACTGGTTTCCGTTGAGACTGGCCGCCGTGACTAATCGGCTACGGCTAGGAGAACATTGTCAATATGTAATGTATTTATTATATTCATAAGTTTACAAGCACTATAGCAGTGAATTTAGTTTCCATAGTACGAGCTCTGCCTAGTTTTAATCTAGATGACATTGTGAAATAAAAATGAAATATAAAATTAGATTAGATTATAAAATTTTGGTAGGAACAACCAACAGGTCTTCAGAATCAAACAGATAACAACGAAAAAAGATAGTTTATAAAAATAATGTGTTACTTTGTACGCAGATTCTACAACAACTATTCGTCGTTCGTGCACGGCGGTCTCGACGCGCCCAACCGCGAGACCCTGCCCGTGGTGGGACAGAAGCAGATCCACAACCGCATCCAGCAGCTTAACTTCCGCGACTGTCATGCTAAGATCAGCCAGGTGAATAAACATTTAAACACCCCAAAGAATGAAAGTCAAATATAGATCTATATGGGGTCTGTTTTAAGATTTCCTTCTTTTTGTAGTACCAATGTCCTGCGTAGCTCATTTCGTTGGTTGTCTCTTACGACACTCAGAATAAATAGAGGGGTGGTGACGCTATATTCTTAATGCCCCACCACATGTAGGTTACAACACAATGTTAATGGTTACAATAGAAGTTTCAGTCACCGTCACCGGCTCAGTAATCAGTGGTAATAAAATGTGTGTGTACAGGTGGACGCGCAGGCCACGCTGGGCAACGGCGTGGTGGTGCAGGTGACGGGCGAGCTGTCCAACGGCGGCGCGCCCATGCGCCGCTTCACGCAGACCTTCGTGCTGGCCGCGCAGTCGCCCAAGAAGTACTACGTGCACAACGACATCTTCCGCTACCAGGTCACTACTCGCCACTACTCGCCACTACTCGCCGCTACTCGCCTTTTTTTTTTATTGAATAAGAGGGCAAACGAGCATACGTATCGCCTGATGGTAAGCGATTACCGTCGCCCATGGACACTCAACACCAGAGACGTCACAAGTGCGTTGTCGGCCTTTGGGGGATGCGGAGAGTGTTGGGGGAGAGGGGGAGGGGATGGGATATGGGCCTTCGCTATCCTCACTCACTCGGTGAAACAGCGCAAGTGCTATTCCACACCGGTTTTCTGTGAGGCCGTGGTATCATTCCGGTCGAGCCGGCCCATTCTTGCCGAAGCGTGGCTCTCCCACGGTGAAGAACCCACCTAGTAACCAACCAACCAACTCGCACAATGACATACGTCAACTTGTCTAATATACTGCTAAATAGACACTAAATTCATGATCTTGTCCACAAAATAAATTAATTTGCTCCAAGAGATCTCTTGTCTAAAGATACACAGTCACAACAAATCGATTAGTTTTTGTTTTTGAAGACAATTCTCACATTGGAAATATTCTTGTGTAAGACTTGAATCAGGAGCATCGCATTAGAAACATACATGAAACGGACACAAAGAACACATTGACTCAGAACAGCAATATGTGGCTCACACCTAATGTTGTACACAATACTCAACACACAAGAAGATGGCGAGTTTACCGTTTCGGTTAATAAACCTCTACACCATTTATGGAGTCTATTTTATTTTTTATATTTTTGTGTTAAATGTGCAAGAGTATCATACTCATGTGGGAAAATACATACATATAAGGGTTTTTATCGGTTTCCTTAAACTATACAATTTCATTCACAAATTGTATAGTTTAAGGACGTTACTAATAATCTTCTACATTCAACTGTTCTAAATAACTTAGCATCACAGAAAAAAAAAACCGAGTTCCATAGTTGAAGTAGATCATAAGTACTGTATTAGATTTAGAAAACGATTATGTCTCAAATAGATATCTGAGTAATGTAGGTTCGCTTGCAGGATATAGTGTTCTCGGACGAGGAGGGCTCGGGCTCGGGCCGCTCGGAGGGAGAGGAGGAGGAGGCGGGCAGCGCCGGCGGCGGCTACTTCCCTCCGCCGCCGCCGGCCTCGGCCTTCCCGCCGGCCACCTTCCCCGCGCCGCCCGCGGCCCCGCAGGCTGCGCCGGCGCAGGAGCCGCCCGCGCAGGAGCCCCCGCAGCCCCCGCAGCTGCTGCACGCCGCGCCGCACGTCAACGGACACCCGCAGCCGCTCGACGACTCCGTGGCGCGCCAGTTCGTCGCTGCCGTGCAAGGTGAGCTCTCGGCCTTCATTCGACATTCTTTGTACGTGCTCCTACTAGATAATCATACTGGTAGTGATCTATACTCTCGGTTGTCGGCACTTGATGGAACTTGTTAAAATACATTCTCAAATGAAACTCACTTGTAGGAAATAAGAACTTCTATATTTTTTTGGAACAGAATTCCTTGCACTGACTCACCGTTATCTCCGTATACCCGCAGTTCTCATGTATTAGATGTTAATAATTTTCAAACAACTTTTCATAATGCCATAGGGCAAAACTGGTCAGGATTGAAGTGGAATAAGTGCAAGTGTACTGGTGATATTTTTTTATTGTAATTCCATTTATAGAACCATGGGCGATGAACCTCTAAGGAGGATAGCACCGCCTCTGAACCGACCCGTCTGTGATGAAATCAGCATGGCTCTACTACTTAGAGTAATCCAGTTTCTATAAATTGACAATCCTATGCGTGTGGCTAGTAGTGATGTGTATTTGGTGGTTGCAGCGATTTCAAGCGAGCCCGAGCCTGAGGCGGTGGCGGGCGCGGGCTCCCCGCCGCCAGCGGTGGCCGCGCCGGCCGCGCCCGAGCCTGCGCCTGCCCCGGCGACGGAGCCCGAGCCTGAGCGTGAGGCTACGCCCCCGCCGCACACACGTATGAACCTTTTATAAACCATATTTTCTATTGCAAATTCCAACATCTCTAGGTTGGGGTTTAACATGTAATGATTACTGAGTTAACACCGCTATCGCTTCATTTCATGGTCAAGCCAACCTAAATATGGAAAGCATTTTTTCCAACATTCAAAAGAAGTTGATTTGTGCTTGGATATAATTTTGGTTTATCAGCAGTCTCATTTCTTGACAAACTACACCATCAACCTGTTTGACCAGCATGATGCAGCACGCCAAAACCATTTGGTTAAGAGCTGTCCAGTAGTTTACTATTAAAGGGTGTCAATATAATGTGACGCGAAACTTCATACACCTCGCCACTTTATCTCTACTTCACTGAGTGTTGTGGGTTCAGACCCCACATGGAACACCACTTACTGTGATCCACAAATTGTTGTTCTAAGTTTGGATGGTCTATTTCATATACATATGTCTTTGAATTCCCCCATGACAGAAGAACATTCCTCGAGTGGAAGTTATCTATAAAAAAGAAAGATGGGTAAATAAGTATTGTAAGGTAAACGATGTGTGTTCCAGCGTCTGTCCCGCCGGAGCCCAAGACGTACGCCAACCTGCTGAAGTCGGGATCGTGCGGCGCGCGCGTGTCCCCGCCCAGCGCGCCCCCCGCGCACGAGCCGCGCCCCCCGCACCGCCACCCGCGCCCCCTGCACCACGCCCCGCCGCCCGGTACGTACACACACACACACACACACTAACATTAACACTTGGTCCTTCGAGCCGAATCTAATTTGACTAGCTTGGATGAATTTTACATTGAATTATCTTAGAAAACTTAGTATTATAGCTATGATTACTATATTTATCGTTCGAATTTTCAAATGGCAATCAAATAAAGAAGTTGTAAATGAACAAAAGTTAAATGGAGACCCAACTTTATTCCTATATTTGTCAGATCGTTCAATGTGCATTAGCGAGGTTTAAGTCTTTTCTTGTAAATTATCTCAGAACTAGTTATATAAGACTGCACAGAAAGTTTATTTATAAAGTTTAATGAAGGATCGATCAGGTACTGGGGGACAGAAATAAAATGTAAACTTTTATAAAAATGATGAGTTAAAATGGTATGAGTAATTCGCATGACACTTTTACCGTAATTATATTTGCACATATAAAGTACTAATCTCCATGCAAATTGGACCGCGGCGTTTTAATAGGACGGCGATCCGTCATTTCAGCGGAGGGAGGCGGGCGCCGCTACTCGGACGCGCAGCAGCTGTTCCTGGGCAACCTGCCGCACTGCGCCACCGAGGACGAGCTGCGCGCGCTGTTCGCGCGCTTCGGGCCCGTGGCCGAGCTGCGCGTGCACTCCAAGCCCGGCCTCACCGGCAACCAGCGCCACCCCAACTACGGCTTCATCACCTACGAGACCAGCCAGGCCGCGCACGACTGCCTCAAGGCCGCGGTGAGTGCCCGCCCTCGTCACCCCCCTCGCCACCTCCACTAGGCCCCCACACTGACCGCTCTCTGTCCGCAGCCGCTGTACTTCCCGCCGGACGCGCTGGACGGCGTGAAGCTGAACGTGGAGGAGAAGAAGGCGCGCGGTGGCCGCCGCCCCACGTCCACACAGCGCGCCTTCCCGCCCCGCCCCGCCTACCGCCGCTAGCCGCCCACACCCTCCACCACTCCCACCTCCCCCCTCTCCCCTCTCTCCGCTCCGGCCCCGACTAGTAGCTAGATAGTAAATTAATAATTTGGTACCTCCACCGAGTACCGAGTGGCTTTCTAACCGAAACTCACTCTTGGGCTAAATTATATTCAACTAGACTCGACCCCTTTCATAATGTATTTATAAACTTCGAAGCGATTTCGTAGTGAGCTTTTGCTGTCGTCGTTCGACATCCTCTCGGCGCTACGACTGCACTAGCCGCGCCCGCCGACCCGCCCCGCCCGGCATGCGATGGGTCATACCTTCGACTGTTAATTAAAAACAAAATGAACTTTGAATAAATATATGTAAATAAAAGTATTTGTTAACCTTCGAACTTGCGGTCGGCGGACCCGGTTTGTGCGTACTGTCTATATACATTTGTCGGGTTCTACGCCTACAGATGTCCTTAGAATGCACGCATTCAACGCTAGAACCGACCGATGGTACCGTTAGCTGAGGATGTAGCGGTCGCAACTGCCCTGTGCGAAGCTGTGTAGGTGTCAGCGCGAGTGACGCCGGGTGTAGCTCGACGACGGAAGAGATCCTCTCCGCCTTCCACTAGTGTAACGCTCTCGCGCCAGGCTCCGATTCGCTTCACTTCAATACAAACAAATATATTATTTAATTATACTCGTTTACTTACGCTGCAAAAACAACATGTTATTTCGCTTCATCACCAAACGTGAAGCGAAATACCAGAAAATAATTAAAACCTTTGTGGTTGAAATATAATGATTGGTCGACCGGTGAGTACGGTAATACGTTAGGTATTAATATTGAAACGACGTTGAAGTGAAGCGAATCTGCAAGGTCTCGCTGTTTAAATTATGCAATGACGATTTAATTCTACGACATCAACAATTAATAAGTAGGAATCGTCCTGATATCGCCTGTCTCTGTTTTTAGAAATTCTATCATAATAATTTGGGAGACTTTCAGTTCAGCCGATCTCATCGTGCGCCGACAACTGCCGAATTGGATTTTCTTAGCGTAGAAATGATGGGCTCACCTTATTTAAAAGAAACGATGAATAGAAAAAGATACATATGAGTGTAAATAGTCGTTAGGTATTATTTTCAGCCCCGTCGCTATTCGAACGACAAATAGTTTCTAGACTAGCACCGAAAAATTTCCAGGACTATAAATAACGTGTTTATATTTAAAAATGTATGTTATGTGTCGGTATGCGAAACGATATTGATGCAGATGTTCTTATGCATTTACTTAGGACTGTATTGAAGTAATTATGTGACGGATGCGACACGGCAGTAGCGCCATCTTGCCTCGTATACCGGCCACGTGCACGCCACTCATTAGCTCTATCATCTCCACCTGCTCATTATTAGTTAGCGTTTTAAATTTATTCTTACTTTATCTAGTGCATGTTCTTGCTTACAATTTGTATACGAAACAAGATGGGGTCGCGACGTATTCTACGTAATTAGTGGCGCATACGCGTATGTATACGACACGCGCTCAGAGCCGGCCGACACTACTGCGTGCCAGCATCGATAATTTGAAACTGTATTATATTATTCTAATATTATTAATATTAGTTAAAAAAAACCTAAAAAATGGCAGTGACTATTTTTTATTTAGTTTTTTCATGTTTTTTTTACCTGTACTACTAATACGTCGTAAGTACATTGTTTTTCTACTGAGTCGCGAGTTTCCACAAGTGCTGATCGTTCACGAAACAAAATTTGGTGTACTTATTTAGTGTAATGATACTGTCGAGCCTCGCGCCGTCCCTCGCCACCGCTCGCACACGCCATCACTCAGACAAACACGTCTGTCATTAATTTGTAAATAATATTTTTAATTTCATCCTACTTTTATTTTCTTTATCGTCATTCTAAACCCGTTACGTACTTAGACAATAAATCAGATATTACAGACGATGCTTGTTATTGAAGCCATAGGATTCGGAGACAAAATAAATAAAAAGCTACTAATATATCCTTTTAGGCAATATGTGACGGTATACAAATAATTATAAGTATTGTGCGGTTGATAAGCTATTCGTCTTCAAGTGAGAATCGTATGTGATTAGTGAGCGACGTCGGTCCGTGAGTGGCGGCCCGCTCTGCACAGCACTCGGCTTTACTTGCGAACGTCGGGCAGGCGACACCTGCCGTGGCGCGGTCCGCAGCGTTTGCAAGTAAAACGATAAGAATCTGCGTAAACAAAGTTCAGACCCCACGCAACACCGCTATAATGAAATGGTCCATCGGTCATATGTTATGTCCATATGTACCTTAGCTATGTTGGGTGGATCATCTCTAGATCGTAAAGCGGGATTTAATCTCGACAATATTTTAGGCCACCCGAGTTGCCGGTGCAATATGATAGTTACTGGTGCACGACGATTGATACATTATCGCGATTAGATCCCTATTTATAAATCTAATATGTATAAAAGCAAAAAATGCAACGAATTATTTGCAAGTCAATTGTGCGGTCTCTATTTTGTGCGCTTTGTTGGATTGTATCGAGTCAAATATTGGGCCCTGATGGGAAACATGCTGGAATTGCTTCCTGTGAGCCGCCTTACGGACGTCCCAACTGCAATTTATGATTTTAAAAGTTTCAATACTAACTTTATAATCTGCTTTTTGAGACTTTGAAATATTATATTCTAATTATTTCGGTAATTCCATTTCTCACAGATTTCATAATTTTAGTAACAATTAAATAAACCTAGAGATTTTATTTTCTTACCTGTCTTTTTGTACCTCAATAAACTATATACCTTAATATAATATGCAGTTATGACGCCCTTAGGTACTTTTCGCAATATTCGGAGCATTGTATATCAGCAATAGATTGTGTTGATTGTGGATAATTTAATACGCTAGGTATATATTTGTGACATTAATCTATGAGGGCGCTGTTCCCAGGCAGGTAGTTATTAAAGTACTAAACACCGTGTAACATCTACACGGTCAAATTATACAGAATACCTACCAGTAGAGGAAGTGAAGACGCTGGACGTCGGTACTCGCAGCGAATGGAAGACGCGTGACTACCGGTATATATTCTATATAGTTTAATGATAGTGCTACTCGCAGATATATAAAAGGACAATCTTCAAGCTATGTGCTTAGTAATAGTTAACATACGTATGTAGTGATACGATGGGGTCTAAAATTTGTGTGATACGGTGTTTTTGTTCAGTTCATGTATGCGCAGAGCGCGCGTGGTGCGGGTCGCGGCCCGAGCGAGTCGAGCGAGCCGCTCGAGCCGCCCGCGCGCGACTCGCGGCGCGCTTTCTCTAATAGAGATGTACTTTTTGTAACAATGAACGTGTTTTATTTGTACACCACCCGAGTTCCCGACATACTCGTTCCTTCGTCCCGTAGCACAACTATTCCACGCAATACATAAATATTGAACGCCAATGCAGTGATGATAGTATCTATAGAACACTGTATCTGCAGTTCAAATAATCGATTAATTCGAATGAGGAAAATTTTGTCTTGGTTACATTGCAAAAACCATGATCTACTCAAATCAGACTGTATTCTTTCAATTTCTCCTACTCTTTAAAATTAAATTGAATGACAAGTCAGTTTCAAATGCATAACTCTACTCTATAAAAGCAATAGTCTTCTCCACAGATTTGATAAAACAAGTGCATTCAAAGTTCAGTCCCTAGTAAACAGTATGGAAGTTTAAGTATAAACGTACTACACAATTAAGTATAATAATATAGATTTTACGGGCAGACAGCGATGATAGCAATGTATTTCAGCATGCATGATTCACTAACTAATCAATCACGGCTCATGACATAATTAAAAACACCCAGTGTTTACCAAAAATTAATTTCCTTTTTCAATAAAAGGAAATTAGTTAATTTTTTGGAAAGTTATCTCTACTTATAAAATTATTTTCATAAGTAGTATAGGTTAGATGATGTAGTCTGCATGAACTGTAGAAGCTCCATGGTATAATGCTTAGTGTGTATGTTTGGATATTTTGTCAGCTGTAGAGCGATGGCAAGAGAGTAATGGAACTAAAAAGCTAGCTACCACCGAGCATACAAATTCAGAGTTGTTCACGATACTAAGTAGGTTACGTAGGTATTGTATCCGGCTACAAACGTTCATCAAATCGCGGGGCAACAGTAAACTCGTAAATAGTACAAGCAGTCAACGGGCTCCCTGGCCGCCTTTAGATCAATCACTGCTAATACCAATTAAGTAGGTGTACCTGTAAAAAATGTATGTATGTAATATGACTACTGTAAGTGGAAATTCGATTTTTCTCACTTTTAATGGTTAAATGGACTCGTGAACATCAGGATAGTGAACGGCCATCATATGGCTGTAATTGTAGAGCAATATTACATACGTTTTTGTTAGTAGTGGTAAATACGTGTACGCAAACAAAAAGGTGTCTACTGAGTTAAGTACTACTATGTAGAAAACGTATGTACTCTTTTCAAAGTATGCAATTTTTCTGATCGAATTTCATAAGTAATTGTCAAAATTAGAATTAACACAAAATAGTGATGGTGTGATCCATTGACGCGTGTAGAGCATAGGACATAGGCAGCAGCCAGCAATGTATAGCAGCGGGCTCTGAGGATGCCGCGCGGGAAGCGTGCGCTGGAGTTCGGAGTGCAGCGACTGCGAGGAGGACAGTCGGGCGCGAGCACTCACCCCGCTGAAGAGCCTCGCCGACGATATACGCGCGCCGGACACAGTAAGTGCACACGTTATTACTTATTAATATTATAAATATTTATTTTTATTAAAACAAAATACCATTTTTTTTAAATGTATTGGGTTGAGCGGGAATATTCAAAGAAAAACTTAAAACTAAATTTAAAGTAACGATACCTAGTTATTTGTATTTAGAAGTAAAAAAAAACTGCCAGGAATTAGGGCATTTTAGAAGCAAGTATTAAGAAAAAAATATATTGAAGAATATAAGTGCACAGAGGTGCCTGAAACGGTGACCTCAGTTAAGTTACAAGGGACGATGTTTGGATCTAACAGTTAAAATTCCCTTGGACCGGTTTAAGAAGTTTGCCAATGTTTTATTTTTATTTAAAGTTCGACTAAACCTTACGATACGTGCACGAATTGTGTTTGATTACAATTTAACTCTAATTCGCAATACAATAGGTACAAAATGAAACAAATCCTTTACATTTTTAATATTAACATTTATCGGCAGCTCGAAGTTCTAAGTGAATATTCTAACTCTCTCTATATATAACTATAGTTTTATTAGTTATAGTTTAAAGGAGTCCCTAACCAAGGACTCCTAACTTGTGTACAATATTTCATGATAATCGAATGAACACCATCCATTGCACAAAGTAAGAAGAAACATTGATTTTTATACGTACTCGTTAGATAGATACAACATAGAGTAACAACGAGAAACAATAGTGCTCATATTTTATTTATTTCACATACGTACGTAATACATAACTATTAGTTTAATAGAGCCTGCAATGCAATGTATTTAATTAAAACTTGAATTTATATGCAATTTAAATCTGGAGCGTAAATTGATTTATCCTTCGCGAGATAGATACCATTCACTATAAATTAGATTTTTATAAAGAAGCATTCGTAATAGGTAGCTGAGTATTTATGTTGCATTACACGAAATGAAATACGATCTTCAATTTCGCAAGTACAGCTTAGAATCATTTTACATTTTGTGCTTACTCTGCCAATACTTTACGAATCATGTTAGGAGATGTGAGTTGTATTACAACAAATGCCGTAGTCAGTTATTCATCGAAAAAAATAAAACAACAAAGTGCAATAATATTTAATGTCCATTACGCAGAAGCAATGTTGACAAACAAGCCTGTCTTATTGTAAAAGTATTTTGCACCCCATTTGTAGCAAAATATCGTGCTAACACTGCGTATGATTTGTGTTGTTGGGAGAGATTTACATAAAAAAACACAGCACGGAATGATTCCTCTATCTATAGTAGGAACTAAGCTTACTACTGATACTTTGACTGCCTCGGTGGCGTAGTGGTAGCGTATGCGACTGCTAAGCTCGAGGTCTTGGGTTCGATTTCCGGGTCAGGCCAAATGTTTGTATGATCTGCAAATATTTGTTTCGGAGTTTGGCTGTTTTCTATGTAAAATATGTATGTATGTACAAAAAAAAAAAGTATCTAAGTATTTATATCAGTTGTCTAGTACCCATAACACAAGCTCTGCTTAGCTTGGGACTAGATGGCGTTGTGTGTTAGATGCCCGGAATATTTATTATCATTATATTACTGCAGTTAGTGGTCAGCGAAACAGCTCATGATATGTTTCTTTATTCCCGCGTAACGTCGTCATTTACCTACATGAATTATCTCGTTCCGGGTGTTACTGATTCTAAATCGGTTTTATTGGTATAATGCGTTATAATAGGTCTTTACCTATGAAATTGCGTTTCTTCAGTACTGGTCATTTCAAATAAAAAAAAGTTTGTAATGGCTCTGTATTCTAAATTCAAATTAATTTTGTTTTAAAACCATGACATTCTATTTACAAACTCAGTCTTTTGTTTTTTGATTAGCGTTGTATTTTCATTACATTTGAATATTTTTCGTCATAATGGATACTTTAAAAATTCGTGTAATTATGGAATATGAGTTCCGTCGTGGCACCAACGCGACACAAACGGCACGTAACATCAAAAACGTTTACGGAGAGAACTGTACAAACGAACGCACAACCCTTTATTGGTTTTCCCGGTTCCGTTCTGGAAATTTTGACTTGAAAAATGAAGCTCGTGGTCGTCCGGAGACTTTGGTTAACAATAATGAATTAAAGGCGATTGTGGAAGCTGACGAAACTCAATCTACAGCTGAGCTAGTAGCAGCTTTTAATGTAAGCATCAAAACAATATTGATCCATTTGCGACAAATTGGCAAGGTAAAAAAGCTTGATAGATGGGTACCCCACGACCTTAACGATCGCCAGCGCAACGTACGCGTCGAGACCTGCCTTTCGCTGCTCAACAGGCAAAGAAATGAAGGAATTTTGAAACGAATAGTTACGTGCGACGAAAAATGGATTCTGTTCGACAATCGAAAGCGCTCAGCAAGTTGGTTAGACCCTGGTTCAGCACCAAAGCAATGCCCTAAACCAAAAATGACCCCTAAAAAGGTGATGGTCACTGTTTGGTGGTCTAGTGCGGGTGTGATTCACCACAGCTTTTTACAAAACGGCATGAGCATTAATGCAGATGTGTACTGTGAAGAACTGGAGAGAATGATGGAGAAGCTTGCACATCTGCAACCAGCTTTGGTCAATCGGTCGTCTCCACTGCTCCTTCACGACAACGCGCGACCCCATACTGCGCAACAGACAGTCTCCAAGCTGCAAGAGCTGGGGTTGGAAGCTCTCCCTCATCCGCCATACTCACCAGACCTTGCACCTACCGACTATTACTTTTTCCAAAATTTAGACAACTTTTTAGTGGGTAATAAATTCAATTCCCGAGAGGCAGTACAAAATGCCTTTGAAGAGTTAGTTGCCTCCCGTCCAGCTGATTTTTACAAGAAGGGCATCAATAAACTGCCAATGCGTTGGCAAAGATGCGTCGATTGCATGGGTGATTACTTCGAATAACAGAAATAAAAAAGTTTGAAAAAATAAGTACTTTCACTTATTGCATACAAAACGGCAATTTCATAGGTAAAAACCTAATATAAAGTAACTAGCTGACCCACGCAACCCTACGCAACGCAAAATTTTCCCCTGTTTTGAAACATTCTTCATTGGTTCTCCGCTCCTATTAGTAGTAGTGTGATGATATATACCCTATAATCTTCCTCGATAAATGGACTATACAACACCGAAAGAATTTTTCATATCGGACCAGCGGTTCTTGAGATTAGCGTGTTGAAACAAACAAACAAACTCTTCAGCTTTATAATATTAGTATAGATATGTTACAATATCGTATAAAGATATTGTAAAGTAGTGTATTTATTAGATACATTCTTCATTCATAAGCAAACATAAAGCCATGAATTAACATTATGAAACAAACAATATCACGGGTAGTTATTTGCATTTCATACAAGTAAAGAGATGCCGCAACTACCGCATTGTATATTTCAAAATATTGACATTCTCGTATTAGTTGTCACCGCTGGCTGCTTACCACTTCAACTATATAAGCATTATCTATATCCATACAAGTAAGTACAATGTGTCCGTTTGTAATATCATTAAATACATACGGAAGTAAATAATAATAATAAATATTCCGGACATCTAACACACAACGCCATCTAGTCCCAAGCTAAGCAGAGCTTGTGTTATGGGTACTAGACAATTGATATGAATACATACATACTTTTTTTTGTACAATACATACATATTATACATAGAAAACACCCAAACTCCGAAACAAATACTTGTAGTTCACACAAACACTTGGTCCGACCCAGGATTTGCACCCGAGACCTCAAGCACACCAGTCGCATTCACTACCACTGCGCCACCGAGGCAGTTTGCAAGTATATAATAATAATTCTTGCAGATAATTAATGATATAAGAAGCAACTATTTAGTAACATGAAGAAACACTACATACTCATTTTAAAGAAGAAAACCTGAACATCGGGTAGATATTTTTGGAGTTCATAGTGAGCAACAACATGACACGATAATTATATACTTATAATAGATAACAAAAACTTGTAAAATAAAAGTTTTTTTACTAAGTTGTTAAGAAAAAATCTTTTAAAATTCTTTCATTTGAGCTCTTTCGCACAAATTGATTATAAAGGGACTTAGATGAAAACACGCAACGAACATAATGCTGCGCGGCAGCACGAATCGTCCTGGTGTTTGTTGAACAAAACTAGATATACAACTAACAAATCTTACATTCTGGTAAATTGATAATAAGTAATGCAATAGGGAATATGCATAAACTTTTTAATTATGCTTACTATAAACTTTAAAAGTATCATTTTATTTTGTGATGATTTAAACCAAGAAAATATGAAATAACAAATGAAAGTTAAGGGAGGGCTATAACTTCTACCGTGATTTTTATAGCAATTAAAACTATAAATAAGTTTAAAATAAGTGAAACACTGAATAGTAAACAAACACGAAATGACAATGACGTCATTGGCCGTGTCAAAACCGCACGCAAAATGGCGGCGTTTCAATAGCTCAAATTTAGTGAGTTTTACACTTTGAAAATTAGTTTGACTATTTTCAAGCCTATTTTTATATTTTTCTATGTTATAGAGGCGTAAATGATCAGATCAAGAAATAAAAGAAAACATGCATATTCCCTAAATACAACAGAATTGAGAACCTCCTCCTTTTTTAAATCGGTCAAGAAAAAAGAAAATTTCATAAAATTGATTTACATAAATCAGGATACACATAATAAATAAATAAATATTTTCCGGACATTTACCACACAACGCCATCTAGTCCTAAACTAAGCAGAGCTTGTACTAGACAACTGATATTAATACATATGTATATACTTTTTTTTGTAAATACATACATATCATACATAGAAAACACCCAAACTCCGAATCAAATATTTGCAGATCATACAAACATTTGGTCCGACCCGGAAATCGAACCAAAGACCACAAGCACAGCAGTCGCATACGCTACCACTGCGCCACCAAGGCAGTTAAAAATGTGAAAGAACGAATAAAAATGAACGCGAATGAACTATTTTTCCAAAATAAACAGGAGGTAGAAACTGTATTTTTTTTTCTGTCCTTTAGAATGATAACAAAAGATTCTAGGGCTTCCGTCGGAGTCTCGCAAATAACCGACGCTATCGTGACCCATGTGTTCAAACCATTATTATATCTTTTATTTGACTGAATGCCACAAAATGCAACAAAAGTGCACTGTGGCGTTTTCGAGATCTTCATGGACTACCAGTGCTCCTGCTACTAATCCATATGAGGAAGTTAGTTTATGGATTTAGATAAAAACCTCCTGAAATAATATAGGTACTTTAAAGTCATTGTTATAGAAGATACTATAATCTCCTGACACAACATTATTATGTATTCTATGTTCATAATTATTAAATATTTTAATTATTGAAAAAATCAACTTTATCTCGTAAATGAGATCAGAATTGAATTGCCATGGAGCGATTACTGCGTGTGACACAAAAAACGATGTTTTTAAAATACATTTATCTGCGCTCGGGGGTCAGGCCGCTATCGGCGGACACGATAAATGGGCTTCCGTCGGAGCTTCGCGAATAACCGCCGCCATCGTGACCCACGCGCTCAAATCATCGCTTGACCTAATTTTTTTTTTCATTTGCACAAACACGGTTTTACTAAATATTCGTCGTTTGTTAAAAAATATATCTTCATTGTCTAAAATACAATTTACCTACTTCGAACGAGTATCCTGTCATGATGCTTATGGCCTGTACTTTGTTAATTGATCTATAAATTCTTTGTGTTTGACTGGAGGCTGGAGCAAACATCTTGAAAGGTTAAGAACTCATAGTCTATTGTCTAAACTGAAGTTATACTGTTCTGGTGGTTATTAACATGTTATAAACATCGTTTCTATCTTACAGTAAGTTTAATCTAAGACAGATTGGAACCTCTAAGAAATACCCCTGAGAAATCACTTTTGTCTTCATATTTTCGTTGGTCCTGCTTAGAAAATATAACACTAACATGAACGGTTAACAAAATTAGTTCTGTGTATGTTTATAGGCGGTGTTTTATTATTTTGTTCCACGTAGTCGTAAAATAACAGCGGAGAAACGATGACGACGCGGCGGCACCGATGTGGAGCGACCGGCACCGCTCCGGCCGCGCGGGCTATCAACAACAGATAGCGAGGTTCAAAAATAATGATGACATCTCCAATAATCTATTAATTATTTAAAAACTTTATAAACTAGGTCTCTGCAGATTAATTGTTATTATTTCTTTATTGTCCAACTGTACGATATGGCTAAAATTAAAACAAAGTATCTACTGTGAGTGAAGCTTACAGATGCTTTTATGAGCGTTGCTGTCACTCATGAATACAGTCGGTACGTTTATTGAATAAACACATTGAGAGTGGCTTAATGAATGTACATACACGTGCACGTTTGCAAAGCTCATCATCATCTCGTCCTTGTCAGGCGTCCGCTTGCTTGCTTCCTGTGAATTGTGATCGCTAATCGCATGCTGAAAGAATTAGCCACGCTAACACTACTCGTATGAATTCGAAAATAACTCTGTCTCTCTGTTACGACTTTCACGACTAAACTGCTACTCCACTTTCAATGAAATTAGGATGCAAATACTTTCTTACGTTAATTCTTGAGGTATACTACTTTGTGTGATCCACAAATTGTTGTTCTAAGTCTGGGTGTTCTTTGTGTCCGTTTCATGTATGTTTGTAAAGTCGCGACACAGGAATTATTCCTAGTGCGGGACTTGTGAAAAAAAAAAACTACTGTTTACCGTCATAACACGACATAGGCACGTGCGGTTGGAGCCGTGGGCAAAAACTAGTATTATTATACAAATAGCTATATATATTGTCTCTGCATAAATCATGCTACTGATACACTTTGTTGGTTACTAATAATCCAACAGCCAGAAAACTGATGGTGATGTATGATCTAGATGTGTTCGTACATACATACAATTCTCCTGTTATAATTGTTGGAGAAATTGTGCAAATTAACCAAGTAGAATACAATAAAAGAAAAGGTTCGCCATTGTGCATTGTATTGAACCTAAATTTGTAGAGATACAACGTCCGTTCTAGAATAATCGGTGCATGATGTGATTAGTTTGAGAGCAGTGACGAGATTGACGCTATGTTATTTGTGTGTTGCACTGAAATCGTGTCAAGGAAGCGTTTATTCCGCTCGCTCCTTGCACCACTAACATTTAGAGCGTACCTATAGAATTTTACGAAACGATTTCCGTTCGGTTTCAGACTCGGGTCGTTAGGCAAATGTTGTTCACAGTACAATGGCACATTTGCTATTAAAAAGTAAATATCTAACTTTTGATTCTGATTTATACCAACCACTTTTTGTCGAGTCTATTAAAAACTTGACACATCTTATATACGGCCATCAGATTCCGAATCAGCAAGAGCTTGTGCCATAGTAACCACGCTACTGATAATCGTACATCTAAGAGATACATTACGTCTTGACAAACAACAAGTGATGATGCTCATCCCACAATAATTTGTCCTAGATGGGGATCGAGTCCAAGTCCCTATCTCAGCAGTCAGGAATTCTAGTTACTTACCAACTAGAATAAAACAACCATAAAGTCTCGTCAACATTGAAACAAACAATTATATGATCTGCAGCTATTTTTATTTCTATTTTTGCTTAAAAACTAAAATGCATCTATAGCTAAACGATATCTAGTATTATTTTCAAACGCAATATTAAGTTTATCAGAATACAATAGCCGCCCATACATCTATTAACCTTTTCTCCCTTCTTTAACCATGACGATGAATAAATATTGGGTAAATGGGCCACGATGAATAACATTGTAGCCTTCCCAACGCAACAACCTACATCAGTAAACGTAGCCATGTGATGTGGATAGTCCGGTTAACTCAGGTTCAATTGGCCAATTGTGGTGCAGCGAGGACGTCAGGAGGTCAGGACCACCACACCGTCTGACGTAAGTGATCGTTGCAACGATTCAATCAGCGCATCTGTTCGAAGAATCAACGCGCTGTCTTCTAATGTATTGTACTAAATAACAAACTAGTTATTGAAGCCTGCTTCGATCCCTTAATTATGTCTTATTTTGTATTTCTAACTTTCAAATCATCTATCTTAAATTTAACTGCTCCTTTCTTATTTTACCCTTTTATAAACAGAGCAGTTTCCAAAAATATTATGGGTGGTGGTTATCTATTATTAATGAGTGCTTAATCAAGATATGAGTTCGAATTGGCAACTTAGTTAACTTGGCACAACAGTGAAGTTCATGCAGGGGCAGGGGGATCAACGTTAGCCATTCACAAATGCTTATCGGCAACATCAGTACAAACCACAAAGACAATTTTTGTGTAGCGTGATTGCGCGTCATACAAAGGTAAATAAATGCATACTTCGCAACAGTATGTACATAAACAAAATTGAACCTAGTTGTATGCATGGACACGGCGCGGCTCATTTCTAAGAAACATCTCCATAAAGCTCACGAACGATAATTCCAGATGCGATGATGACCTCACTCTGGTACACCGTCCACCAAACATCGTAGTATTGAATTACTACTACACTAGCTTTTGACAGTGGCTTTATTCGCGTAAGTGTCGATTTTTCAAAATTTTGCCAGCACAATCCTACCTAGTTTTTGAGTATGTAAGTGGGTAGGTTTGTTGCTCTTTCACGCGAAAACTATGAGTGGATCTTGATGAATATTTACAATAATATAGCTTATACATCAGAATAACACATAGGCTTCAATTTATTGAAGAGACTAGCTTCACCTCGCGGCTTTGCTCGCCGTTATTGTCATATCGCGGGGTTCAGCTAGTTTACAATAAGTAGCAAATCATCAACAGCTTTATACGGTGTTCTGCTGATCAGAGATCTCTCCTTGGCAAACAGGTTGTGGCATTTTCTTTCTCTGGGCAGTGATGTTAACCTCCTTCATTCGGTCTTTACGATACTCACGGGATGAATAGGTGTGTTGCCTCTCACTGATCACAATCTGCCACCGCACGGACAAAGGCAAGTAGCAAATGTGGTTTTCAATACTGTAATTAACCTATTTCTGTGCTACATTTCATGCAAATTCAGCTGTTCTGGTGTGATTGAATTAACACACATCAATTATATCTTTCGCATTTATATTGGTAGGTTGATTAGTTATTTAATTCGTGTTGGTATCAACAAGCATCGTATTCAACCAACCAGTCGCGATTACTGATACGCGTTTCAAAATATTCAAAGATCTTTGGGTTATCAAAATATTAAACTTTAAACATTAACATTAAACTTAATTTATGCAGTAGAATATTTGAACCCAATTCAGCAAAAAAGGTTCAACCAACATTTAGATATCGTAGCAACGTGGCAGTAGACTGACGATAATAAACATAACAAACACCTAAATTGTTGAGATAGTATTTTTCTTTTACTGGCAACATTTCTGATCTACTCTAGTGGTTAGCGGTCCTGACCAAAAAGGCAAAGTATTGGTTCTATTCCCTTCCGGGACAAATGTTAATTGAGTGCGAACTAAATAAGCGATCCCAAATAGTCTCGGGAATTATAAAGGCTAGAAAGACGAACATGATGGGTTTGTTCTGTATCTAATTAGATTTTATCTGCGTCATTCTTGTTTAAAATCAGATAGCCTTGTGTATGATTTTCAAGTTAAATAAAAATCATGTAACTGCATCTTGTCAACGACAAATTTCTTTGTTGACCATTATGTGATTTCATTAAAATAATTACCATGCGTAGGGGAGACCGAGGAGGGTTGTGACAGAGGAGAGTTGTGACAAAGACAATTTCTTGGAACCTATGACTGTTAGCGAGCTAGCAACAGCGCACGATTGTTTCTTTAGAAACGCGCCATTTGATGTAGTACGCGTCAGAGGTGCAAGACAAGTGGTAGCGTGAGTACGACGTCTACGTGGAAAAAAAACTCAAAAGTAAGTTTTCTGTAAAAAATTTGATTATATTTATATGGTGACATATTAGTTCCATGTGCATATGCTATATTTTCTTATGTTGTGTGGTTATTGAAGTTTCAAAGCGTGGCATTGTCTTACTGTGTTTGCTCGCTTGTTTCGAAATTATGAATTATTATTTTGACCAGGGTCGCGATTTTTCTACCTAGGAGAGTTGTGACACGATGTCACAACCCTCCTAGGTAGAACTTGTCCTACTTTACCTTATTTTCTGGTTAGTTTATTTTAAATTCTTTTTGCAATCTCTTGTTTCTGTTTATTAAATATGGTTGTTCGTTTATTCTAGTAAATTCTTAAAACCTAAAATTTCACATAAAAATTGTACGGCAATTAAAGTTAACTTAAAATTTGGTTGGTTGAAATTATTTTGGCATGGGTTTTGGTGTTGTATCTATGCTAAATTGCTATATTTTTTGTTTTAGAATGCCTAATAATTATGCACAGATCAAGCCACAACATCTTCTACCAATTCATCTTTGCCAAGCAATATCGCTAATGAACTCGTTTCCTCCACGTCTACAGCAAGTATTCTAATTGACACTAACCCAAATGTGTTCTCGCCAGAATCAGTAAGGCCGTTGCCAAAAGCTCCACCTAGAAAAAAAACCAACCTAATAGACGCAAGATCAAATCAGCTGTGCTTACCGACACACCTATCAAGGATGAAATAGTAGCCATAGAAGCCAGTAGAAAGCTAAAAAGTGTGAAAAAGCGTGTTTTAAGCGAAGAAAAGAAGAAACCTAAGAATGCCAAAAAGAAGACCAACAAAAAAAGTGCCAGTGATGTCGAAGAAGATACAGAAAATGATTGTTTTTGCTTGTGCTGCCTTGAACCTTATACCAATAGCAAATCAAATGAGAAGTGGGTTCAGTGCCTCGAATGCAAAGGCTGCTCTCACGAAGATTGCACTGGAGGCGAGCTGCAATGTCTGTCATAATTGTTTATCAGATTAGATTAAGATTTTCAACTGATTTTGAAACGACTGATCTCGTAATGTTACCTTAATTACTTATAAAAGATTTAATACCTGTTATGTTAATGTTTCATGTTACTGTAGTTCCTACAATTATACCAAATGATAATTAAAGTACCTACTTCTATGTTTAAAAACGTGTATTTTATTTATAATTCATATAAAAGTCCGTTTATCTATCAAATTAAGTGTATATACAAAATTGTCACAACTTACCTTGGTACCTGTCACAACTTACCTAGGTGATAGGAGAGTTGTGACAAAAGGACTATTTTCAATTTTTGTGAAACTTCTCAGAAACTTTATAACTTTCATAGACTTTGATGACTGTTTTTAAAAAAGTAAGGATTGAGCTCCATTCAGGCACAGGATTCGCAATCGTAGTATCCTTCTTTGCTGAGATATGTCCTTTTAAGTAAAAATTGTCACAACCCTCCTCGGTCTCCCCTACTGAGTTCCCTAGCAAGAATTTTATCAAAAACATACAATCCGCATATCATTTCAGTGCTAACAATAAATTACTGTAACTTGTAGACATACGTTTATAAACATAGGTGTATAATCCTACTAATATTATAAACGCGAAAGTTTGTGCGTATGTAAGTGAGTATGTTTGTTGCTCTTTCACGCAAAAACTACTGAATGGATTTTTATGAAACTTTACAATAATATAGCTTATACATCAGAATAACACATAGGCTATAATTTATAAAGATACTAGCTTCGCCTTGCGTCGTTTCTCGCGGTTTTTGTCGTACCGTGGGTAGCACCGCGGGGTTCAGCTAGTGTATAAATCCTACTACTATTATAAAGGCGAAAGTTTGTAAGTATGGATGTATGTATGTATGGATGTTTGTTACTCTTTCACGTAAAAACTACTGAATGGATTTGAATGAAACTTTACCACAATATAGCTTATACATCAGAATAACACATAGGCTACTATTTATAAAGTTATAGCTTCGCCTCGCGGCGTTGCCCGCAGTTATCATCGTACCGCGGGTAACACCGCGGGGTTCAGCTAGTAAATACATATAAACTTCCTTTACGGACTAGTAATTTGTGGTTGATATGATAAGCCCATGGTTCTTGTCCCTTGAACTCTTGTTTATTTACAAAACAGATTAACATATATATTTAAAAATAGCAGTAGTAGTAGATATTGGGCACACATTGTCACATTCAGGCAAATTCGAAAACCTAAAATTAAAACTGCATTAACTGTGAAATTTCAGTCGAAATTTTAAACATTGGATGGGTACTCCTAATCTTGTTTTGACCATACATCGATCTTAGTATTATCGTCAAAGTTAAGGCAAGCAGCAGGCAGTTTGGTTTGTCGCGCATTCACCCGAGTCCCGAGGCTTAGGGGAGCATTGGCCTCGACCCCAGATAGTTTGCACAGGCGTGCCATTGACTCCGTGAACCTCGCAATACAACTTCAATACATTCATGCCACAGGAGCATATCTAATTCTTTGTAATAATTCCATGTCTTTAACGAGAATCGATGAAATTACTCTGATTCAAAGGGGCCTAATAATCTAAGTGCGCGCGCTCTAAATGCAATTCAATGTTGATCCTGTTGATCCTTTAAAATTAGGATGTTCAGCGAGATTTAGGGTTGTGTAAACAGTTGCTGGATACGACTGTCTAGATAACACAGTCATTACTGCGAGCTTATTCTCATATTTATATTCAACGGGTCAAAATTTTAATGAAACAGTTGAACCGTAATCATCGAAAGCCAAGAAAAATTATAAAAGTTTTAGTAAAATATTTTCTTACCTGAGAGCATAATTAAGTGTATTATTTATACTATTTTATTAATATTGTTAAAAGTATGTACATAGTCATTTGTTATTGGCACTTAATTATTTAGCTATTGATAGGTAAAGTCAACTTAACCCCAAATCAACATTTGTTTATTAATGTGATAAAGTGTATTTTTACGAGATACTGGTACTTCCTTCTAGTGTCTTTTAAAAGTCAACCATAGACCAAACAAAATTGTCTTTCATTTTAACTTTGTGGCACATGTGGGAACATTTATAGTAACCTAAATCATTTTAAATTATCCAGCGTGCAACGAAATGCAAATAACACGGGCTTTATTGCACGCCTGCGGCCTGCACCGTTCCCGAATATTTGCGCAGTTGACCTGGAAACGGGCGAAACGAAGCTTTTGACACGGTTTACATTTCAGCACCTCGGTTCTGCGTACAGCACAGCGTATGCAAACACTTTGTTGCTAGACAATTGTACTCTATATACCAATAAACATTTCGCCAACAAATTTTGATTAAATATGCAAAAATTTAAAGAAAACCGAATTTAAATTTGACGGAGGTACAAATTTTGTCAGGAAACAGTTACAATACATTGTATTAGGTACAAATATAATTTATATAGTTGAAAACATAAATAAAGTAATGTGTCACATAATTTATCAGTTGAGGAAGTTAATTTAACCGTTTCCCAGAACGCAACAGAGCGGATCTCACAGCTCCTCACTGAAGTACATACTTACTGCGTAGGTACCTAATACATACACATGTGCTAATCTTAAGCTTGCGTTATAAGGATTTAAGCTTTGAATTAGTTATTTCTACAGCAAATGAAGTGCAAACCTAGTAATATGAGAAAAAAGTAGGTACAAAAACGATGTTGCACTAGACAGTTCTCTTACCGGCGCCTACGCCCCTATATTGATTTTTGTAGAGTCTTGAATCTTTGGGTGCATCCAGTGTGTCCATTAAATTAAGTAAACATTAAATTAATGGACAGAAGACTTTGTAAAGCAAATTGACGTATTATGTGGTAATTTATTAATCGATTTGAATCGATTCACAACATACATTGCACTGTATCTGATTTTCACCGACTCATTACGTTCTTAATTGCAGATAATAAGGTAGAAGATGAGAGGGCTACTGTTCCTGACCCTCGCGGTCGCAGTCTTGTGCACCGCAGACGCTGAGGTAAGCTTGTAAACAATAACTTGTAATTATATAGGAAAAGAGCACCATTTTGTTTGCCAAAAGCTGCAAATAAAGAAAATAAAAAAGAAATAAACATTTGTTGGGCCCATATCCCAACCCTTCCCCATCCCTTTCCCCATCCCCCAAAAGCCGACAACGCATCTGTGATGCCTCCGGTGTTGCGGGTGTCGATGGGCGGCGATAATCGCTTACCATCAAGCGATACGTCTGGTCGTTTGCCACCTACTCCATAAAAAGAAAAAACTTTGATAGCTACGAGTATTTGTGTCGGGGGTTTTTAATTTTCTTTTTTTAAGTTAATAAATTTTGAATATCGAAGTTTACGTCAGATCATTTTGATAAGCACACCATATTTCTTTGTTAAAAACCTGCCTAATTTAACAACTCGCTACCTACTATGGCGCTATCATAATTTGACGCTTTTTACTCGACTACGGCGAAACCGAAAGGAAGGGTAACACTTTTTGCAAAATACGTATGTTTGTGTGTTCCACCACGGCACCTAAGTAGTACCGCACTGGTCGATCCGGGGCCTGTTCATGCTGATACCAGCGTGTCTCTACTACCTTGTGTATAGTTGTTGGTAATCATGATTACACTCGGCGCAGTAGTCTTCTCTGATATTGGTAATCTAAAAAGATCGATGTTTAACAGCGTCACCGACGCAAGCACAGACGTCTTCGCACTACGACGACAACAGAGCGTGCGCCGCGCTTCGAGCAGCGAGCGGCGCCGGTGCGCGAGGACTCTGAAGCCGAGCACCTCGAGCTCGGCATGGCCGAGAGGCTCGACGAGAAGCGCTTCCAGGTATTGTAACAATGATCGAGGTAAATCTCGCCAATTGTACTTCCCTAATGTTAAGCTAACCTTGTAATGCATCTGGTGTACAATAAAGTGATCTATTATTATTATCTCCTCTCCTAACCTGTCGAGTTTTTATCATCACACCACTGAATCCAGAATCAAGCAATACTTGTGGTAACTGTTCTGTAAACACTACTACAGATATGTTTACCGATAAAAAAAAAACTGTTTCATAGTTAGCTAATCTAAAAGTTAACTACACTAAAAATACAGGCAATTAAAAGACACTATTTTCAGCATCGGTAAAATCCATTTAATAATGGTGCAATGATGATGTGTTGCAGGAGTCTGAGAGGAGACGCGTCAACGAACTGATGAATGAAAACGGATTCGATGGCGAGAACGAAGTGGTGCTGGACGGTAAAGCTTATATTTATGTGTTCACTAGTTCAGACTTAATTGTAACGAGTTGTTTCAGGTCATAGTTAGGAAATTACTTTCTGTCTCATCTGTACCACCATACATTAATCTTCAATTATTTGTTCTGCTGTTCAATATTTCATTAGACTCATGGCCATTCCGACCAATTAAGGTGTTTTTAGAATAGTTGAATTAATCATAACTAGATATTTTAATTTTGAAATTAATGCCTATGTAAAGCATTCGATGGCAAATCACAGTTTTAGTAAAAATAAGAAAACTTTTTATAACTAATTAAAAAATAAGAATAGAATGAACGTAAAATTGTACATAAAGCTAATGAATGTCTTCGTTGACTCTTCGCTTGTGTGGACACCCGTTCGTCAGACCCGTGCCTGAAGGTGCACTGCAGTGCGGGGCGCGTGTGTGAGATCGACGAGCACGGCGACGCCGTGTGCAACTGCATCAAGGAGTGCCCCTACGAGACGGACTCGCGGCGCAAGGTCTGCACCAACCACAACGAGACCTGGACCTCGGACTGCGAAGTGTACCAGCAGCGCTGCCTCTGCCTCGACGGCTCCGAGCTATGCCGCGGCCCGCAGTACCACCACGTGCAAATCGAGTACTACGGTACCTGCAGGGAGATGCCCGTTAGTATGCATATATATATTATCTTTACAACTTTATATGTCTCCTCTTCCTAGTGGCGCGACAGAAAGACACACGTATGACGCACCTTATAAGGATTCAGCACTTAGATTTGTACCTTACATTGGCCTCAGGCACTGATCAAACGTTTGGCATGACAGGAATGTACTGAGAACGAAATGTCCGACTTCCCGCGGCGCATGCGCGACTGGCTGTTCAACATAATGCGCGACATGGCGGAGAGGCGCGAGCTGACCCCGCACTACCTGGCCATGGAGCGCGAGGCCGAGTCCAACCTGACCCGCCGCTGGACCAACGCCGCCATCTGGAAGTGGTGCGACCTGGACGCGCACGACAACGACCGGTTCGTGTCCGTGCACGAGCTGTTCCCCATCCGCGCGCCGCTCATGGCGCTCGAGCACTGCATCGCGCCCTTCTTCGAGCGCTGCGACGAGGACGACGACCACCGCATCACGCTCGCCGAGTGGGGCAAGTGTCTGCAGCTCGACGAGGTAATGCACACTTTCTAAACCGGGAATAATCCTTTCATTATTTCGTAGATAGGTATATACTAATTTGTTGAACTCAATGACTATGTTTGTCATTGAAATTTTCTTAAATAAATGTTAATGTTGCTATATAATGTTAATGTTATACGATGTCGTTAATGTGTTAACGGTAACGGTGTCCGTTGTGTTACAGTATGAGCTGGAGGACCGCTGCGACGAGTTCACGGATGATCCCACGTCCCACTAGCGCCGCTGCGACACCTCGCCGCGCATGCGCCGTACACTGCCACTTTACATCTTTAGACGATATGTTTACTTAAGTTCATACTTTATACTTAATTTAGAATGTGCTTTAGCGTTCATACCTTAATTTTTATACATTACCAAAAAAATTGTAACGAGACATGTAAATAGCAACTACTGTGATGATGCTACCAAAAGTTTGATATTTTACAATAAACAATTAAAGCTGGAATGACTGTTTCCTTTACACGACGACCTATCTCCCGCTACACGATGTACTTTTGTCCTGTTTGTATATAGTGTTACTCATTGTAATAATATAATAATTAACACATTACGAGACCTACATTACAATTTCAAATCCTCAAAATCAATCTGTCAACTAGCCGATCCCAGCAGTTGCAGAACCAATATACCATACAATAGTATATAGTACAACGAAACTAACTTAAGAATATACAATACCATTTAAAAAAATAATCTATAAATATAAAAATGTTATGTTGGTTTGTGTACGCTTTAAAAATTCAAAAAGTTCTGCACCGATCGTGCTGATATTTTAGAATGATATATAAGAATTCGCATCAAGGATTGTTTTTATCTAATTTTTGCATCAGTCACATATCCGCGACCGCGAAAAAACAGAAAAAAACCGACATAAACGCGGGCGGAGCCGCGGGCAACAGCTAGTATATTATAAAAACCAACTAAATGTCAGGCATTTTTTTTACAAAATGTCAAATGTAATTAAAATATCTAAAAGCACATGTTTAAGAAGTAAAATCACTCCTAATATTCAACCATTCATTGTAACAAGAAAAAGTTTACAAATCTAAAACCCAACTATGTCAAAACTATTTAAATAATTTAGATAGCCTGAGCCATTATTACAAACCTATTGAAACCTCGTTCATTAAAATCGCTCTATTAATTTAGGCGATATGGTGGATGGATCTTATAAACATACATAGACCGCCAAAACTATTACCCGTTCTCTTGATCTCGCCGTAGTATCGACACAAATAAATAAAATTGAAGTGTCTGGTCGTAATTTAAAAGCACATAAAAGTAGACACTTACAACAAAAAAGCAATCATATATTTATCCGTCTCTGTCGGCTAATCTCTGGAATGGCTGGACTGATTTTGACGGGACTTTCAGTGGCAGATAGCTAATAATATAAGGAGTAAGTTAGGGTACTTTTTTAGACTAGCTTCGACCCAGTGTATTTCTCCACAATATCTTCAGTAAATAATGAGTAAGGTATAACAACAACTACACAAAAGTGAACAAAAAATCTAGAAGAACTGACTATGAGATTACCAGGAGTGTTACCAGGAGTTCGTATTGTCAAGAATTGTGGGTAAGTAATTTGTAGGTAAATTATATTGTCAAATAATGAAGTATACAGTGGGACATAAATATTACATAATTTTTTTATCACGTACTTATTTACAACTTTATTCTTATTTCTAAGAAACAAACAGATTTATTTTCGCATAAATTATTATGTATTTTAATTATTTTTTCAGGGACATTTTAGGTTTTGAATTGTAGGTTTAACTCCATAGATTTTTTATCTATGGACTTAAACCTACGAGACGAGATAACCTAACAGAAATTCTATCATAGAATGATAAACATATTAGAATTTATAAAAAAAACCAGCTGACTCACGCAACCTCGTTTGCGTCTTCTATTGCCCGTGAAAATTTTCCCCCGTTTTTGAAACATTATTCATTGGTGCTCCGTTTCTATTAGTATTAGCGTGATGCCATATAGCCTATAGCCTTTCTCGATAAATGGACTATCCAACGATAATCTACTCCAACGCACATACGCACACTGTTTTGATAGATATGATTGAATTTGAACTTTGATTGGCGATTATAAAGTGCAAATTGACTCACTGACCCTAGAAACACACCTACATTGCTTAGACAACAATGAGTGCTTGTAATATATGAACTTTATGCAATAGCACTAAAGCTCAAATTGACTTTACGTTTTAGTTAAAAACGTTTGTATGGGAAAAAGAAAAGTGCCGTTTTTAGGGCTTTTCCGGCCAATATTCGAATTTTTCTCGCCGTAAGGATGGTTATCATCCTAGAACTTCAACGAACATTTAAAAAAGAATTGGCCAAATTGGTCCAGGCGTTGTTGAGTTATGCGCTTACAAACACATTGAGCGATTCATTTTTATATTATAGATAATGTAAGAAACAAAGTAAAGAATTATATACACCGTAGATAACAATTTCTTAGAAATTTAAACTACCCTGATTAATTATTTTACTCATAATTTTTAATCTCACACAACGAAGACACAATGAAACAGTAAAAATTAAACGTTGTTTTAAAAAACTACGGTTGATGTTCCGTTTAAGCCACCATGTGGCTTGGCAGCACTGTGCGTTATTTCTAGCCCGCCATTTCAACCAAAGCTGATTGGACGAATCCCGTGAGTCGAGTGTTGTTTGTTTTTACGGCACTTCCGCTTGCCGGCAATTGGCTGCCTTGATCGCTTAGAACATTACGGAGGCGCAGCCATCTTGTATTTTGCGTTTTGGCTTGGCGCCCTTCCTGTGTTGGTTGCTCACTGTGTGTAGTAGTGATAGTGTGTTACACGTTTCAAAATGGTGAGTTGTAAGATTTTGTGAAATTAAGTTGTTGTTTGTGAGATATTGCTGTGTGTTTCGTTGAACAATGGTGTGTTTTACCTACTGGCGAAGTTTCAGCTTCGTACGAGAAAAATTAATAGGATTTTTCATCAATTTTAGGCTGGCGGTAAAGCGGGTAAAGATTCGGGCAAAGCTAAGGCTAAAGCAGTCTCCAGATCAGCCAGGGCAGGTTTGCAGGTATGTTAATCATTTATCTTAATTTATTTTAGGAATTTTCATAATGTTATTTGGTTTCAATTGAGCCTAGATTAGTATTTCATATAATTGAATAATATGAATGACCCACAGTATGGCGGCGACCAACTTCGCCAAAGGAAATAATCAATAAACTGTGTCTACATTTAAAATTTATTTTTTCAGTTTCCCGTGGGTAGGATTCACAGACATCTCAAGAATAGAACAACGAGTCATGGACGCGTTGGTGCAACCGCGGCAGTATATTCAGCAGCTATTCTGGAATATCTTACAGCCGAGGTAAGCTACGCGCCGCCCTGTCAACATGGCGGCACTGAATATAGCTCAATTATAAATTAAAATTCGTAGCGTATTCTGGAATTTTAATGTGCTATTTTGTTGATGTTTATCAATTTTTTTACTTAGCGACCTGTGTTTGCAAATAAGTTTCATTGATAGTAACAGAAATGTATATACAGTTTTGGCGGGAAATGTAAGATTAGGTTAAATGAGTAGGCATTGGTTTAGGTTTAGACTTAATATACTAGACTATAATGAAACACATAGTTTGAAAACAGCTATATAAATTGATTTGTAAACATACTTGGATTTATTTAAAATATTAGTCTGTCAAGTACATAGTTTAACTGTTTATTTTAGGTGTTGGAGTTGGCGGGAAACGCATCTAAGGATCTCAAAGTGAAACGTATCACGCCACGGCACTTGCAACTCGCTATCAGAGGAGATGAAGAGCTGGACAGTTTGATCAAAGCCACCATTGCGGGCGGCGGTGTTATCCCACACATACACAAGTCGCTCATCGGGAAAAAAGGAGGCCCTGGTGCACCCGTCTAGAATTAGGCAAGTTACTATGAATTAATCCTCCTCAACATTAGCATGAGAAATTCTTATAACTCCAAATAATTTGGACTGAAATATTTGTTGTTGATTTATTTTAAACATAGGGGAATTTCACAATACATAAATAAACAAATGCTCACATTTAATTTCTAAAGAGGTAGGAAGTGGCAAATAAGCTGGCAGCACCTGCAAAAAAATAGTGTGCCTCAATTATGTAATTACTATAATGAATTGAATACATTAAAGACATCAAAATCATTTATTCAATTAAGACACTAAGTGACACTTAAGAACATTAAGTTTAAGCTACAGTTAAAAATTATAGATCGACATAGACCCCACAGTATGTGGTGTGTACAGAATAAAAATTGTTACAATATCAGCTGCTTTGCCCCAAAGTAATGTACCATAAGACATGATGCTGTGAAAATATCTAAAATAAACTAGCCTAGCTGTATCTGTATCAGTGAGCTGACATACCTTCCATACTGCTTAAGCTACCAAACTGAGTTTACCTGCATTTCTATCTATCTGAGCTCCCCATTGTAGTTTACTGTCTAATGTAATTCCTAAGAATACTACTACTAAGAGTCTACAATACTTATGATTTCATTATTTAGAGTTAGATTAGTGCATAGCAGTTTTACATTTGGCATAGTAAATCACACGCACTTTGTTTCATTTGAGTTCAGTATTGATGAGGAGATTGTTAATTGTAAACCAATTCCAGACAATCATTAAGTGCCCTATTCACAATTTTCTTGCAATCGACTTTAAAACTAGTTAAGTATCATCAGCAAATAGAACTATATCACAGAGATCTACAATTAGGTTGTTACTATTAGATGCTGGAATTACAATAGCAGGCATGCCTAAAATTATGGTATAAACAAAGTAAATTTACTGGTCCTTTTTTCCATATTTAAGGGCTTATCTAAAGGGCAACTTTAGACAAGCCACATGTATTTGTATGTTCCATAGTGCCTAAACTACTGAACCGATTTTAACAAATGAGATTTCAATAGTTTTGTAATAATAGTCCAGGTGACATAGCCTATGTAAATTTTGACAAGTTTATACAAAGTCAGAAGCCAGTTTTTAAACTTTCTTGTTGATTGAATGCTTGTTTATTTGTTTCAGATTATCCTAGTGACAAGTTTTGCTGCATTTGACACCGGGCATGTTTTCTACATTTAACTTACCAGCTGATTGACATAGTTTTCAAAAAGTTAGTGATGTGAACTGTGGAGTGTTTCCAGAAAACTGTTGGGTCCGGACTAATCGTTTAGTAGTTCATAAGTACTAGAAATATTTTTAGTGATAAGGAGATTTAATATGATGGTAGAATTAAGTTTAATTTTCTTGTTTGTTCATGGGACATGATATTTTTCTAAAACATTGATTATTACAATGGACATATTTAAAATTATTTTGCCACCGGTTTCAGTTCAGCTGCAGTAACATCGTGTTTTATAGAGGCTGGTGCAGCATGATTGTATAGTTTAAATAAATATATATGCAGACCTAATAAACTTGTTTGTTTAAAGCTATGAGCTATTGTAATGTTTTGCAGCATTTTGTATTTTTTTAAGTGACGAACATTTTAGCAATAGTGTGGAATACATAATGTTGTTCAAATTGTAATTTCGTATAATTGAAATGTTACGAGTTGTAAGAAATGTATTTTGATCTTTGAAATATATTGAGAAAGCACTGATGTCTCTTTATTCTCAAGTCATGTCATTTCATTTATAAAATAGTATACCCAGCATAAATTTACAATATGACTAGCCTAATGATAATATATATATCTCTTTATTGTATTCCAGATTAATTACACAGTTAACTTAAAATTAGGGGAGAATAAGAGGCGGCTCTAAGGCAATCTCTTACATGGAATGGAGAGAAAACATGATAGGAGAAAGTATAGGGTAGTGTCAGGTGTAAAACTATGTTAGACGAAAGAAAATAAATAGTAGAGATCTTATACCGTTTAGTAATATATAGTGTGGTTTATATGGTATTAAATAAATAAGAACACTGAGTATAGGAAATAAACAGGTGTTAATTACATACTTAAATGTAGATGAGTGACTCAATTACCCAATCATAGTATTTCTATAGTTAAATGAGATTGAATAATCACAATTAAGCAATTCTAATCTCCATTTACCTATTATCTTTAATTTACTGTAATAACTGAATGTTTCACATTACATAGCTTCAACATTCTATGAGAGGCACTGTCAAACTTTCATACTATGGGCTGTTCTTAAGAATTGTAGGAAAAATGCAGTAACATTTTTGACCTGACCCTGGAATTAAACCTATTAGACCTCTTGATAAGTAGTCGCATATGCTAACCCCCCAGACCGCGGCAGTAAAATTTAAAGAAAAATAACATAACAATATTTAGTAAATTTGCCTGAACAAGGTACTGAGGTATGCTGCATATGCCTCAGCACCTTGCTTGCTGCATATAACTGCCTCAGTGGCGTATGCGACTGCTGTACTAAGGTCTCGTCTTTGAACAAGTTCAATCTATCGGTGCATTTCACTTTCATAGTACATAACTGTTGCTAACGATTTTTAAATGTGTTGTGCTAAAACATGATAAAATGTTAGTATGTAGTTTAAGTAGATGGCGTAATGGTTTATGCGGTCGCCATGCCGCTTTTTACTGCGTCAAGTGTTGTGGGTTCAAATCCCACATGGGACAAAACTGTAAGAGCCAAAAATTGTTGTTCTGAGTCTGGGTGTTCTTTGTGTCCGATACTTGTATGTTTAGAAATGATGAATTTGTGGTAAATTTGTCTTGTTCTTATCAATATAGGAACTAAAATTCCTACGTGACTCATGTTCACCTTGACACACGTGTGATAAAGGTAGACAGTCCTAAATTTATCAATTTTACTAAAATCCTTTTTTTACCTAGTAAAGTGACCATGATGCTGCATTATGGCCTTTCTTTCTTGGAATTAAAAATATATTTTTACTCAATTTAAGAATTTCTTGATAAAGAAAATTCCCTCCTTAAGAATATATTCTGTGTAGTGGGGGTAGGTAAGTATTTTACAATCTTATGAAGCTGATACAAAGTACACTCAGATTCAGGATAACAATTTGTGAATCGTACAATGTGGGGTTTGAACTTATATAGCATTAAACTAATGTTTTAAGGGTTTGAACTAGTAGGTAGTGATGCGACTCGAGTCTTGTTTTACTCGATTGACTCGAGTATTGTTAAACTCGTACTCAAGTGGATATAATAGTAGATTCGAGTTCGTTTTCACTTGAATTACCGAGTTAACCTTGAGCACCGATCTGAAAACTGAGTCTACTCAGATTTGGTACTAGGGATCAATATTCATCGATCGATGGTGATTAAACAACGTTGTTTAGGAGATTTTTCTTTAGGCCGAATCTGCGACGTATGATGAAGCAGAAGGCGTTTTGCCGGAGTGAAATACCGTCTTGGTCTATTGAGCACGCCAAACTTTTTCGAGGTCAATTTGGCCTTACTTTACTCATTTTCATTGGTAGGCCACAAGGGGAGGGCAGTTGCCCCTCCCCCTGGATGTTTATGTTTCTACTATCTTCATCTGTCGATAAATGCACACTCTTGACGCGTAAAAACGCGTTGTTGTAAGATCGGCAATCAGTCCTAGGACTATGAGCAGATGTGATATTCGAGTGAAGGACGACCAGAACTTGCTCTCCAGCTACTTACGGGTCTGTAGTCTAAAGATATCAAATCTTTTGAGCCGGTTTATGTAGTCTTTTATGGCCAGCTGATATGTAAATTCATTTGGAAGGTATTTAAGTCACTACATAAAACTCTCGGGAGCATGTCGTATTTACTTACTGATTTCGCTGAGAGCTGTTAATGCAGTTTCACATTGGTAGCTAACCACGATACATTTGGAACATGTTCTGAGCTCTCTGTATGACTTTTATGTTGGAGTCTTTTGCGTAGTCCCACAATTGAATGCCGTACAGCCAGGTTTAATTATCGTCTGATATATCAGAAGTTTGTTGTCCAGTGATAATTTAGAGTTTCGTCATAGAATTCAGTAGGTACAGTGTTGACGACGACGAGCCCCTGTTAAGTTAGCGATAGATATAAGTTTTAAAGTGTATAAATATAGTGTAAAAATTAATTTAGATAGGGAAAAAACAATAACTCGCATTTGTAATAAGTATGTAAATTTCGAATAAGCATCCCCACCACGAAACGGCTCTCGTTCCGGTAAACCCTTGCAGTAGTTGAGCGAGGGAAAGAGACCGACGATCAGTGCAAGAAAGAGACAGACGATCGAAGCGCCGACCGGTGGGGCGACCAATCAGCGCCGAGTAACGACCGAAGAAAAGATATATAAGCAGGTGTAATCGGCCAGTGAAGATAGAACAGCAGACACAGTGCACAGATCAACAGTTCGACAGTCAACAGCCAGTCCTGTCAAGAACAGAACACACAGCACACAGCACAGTGCACAGCAGCAACAGTCCAGAGCGCCTCGAAGAAAACAGGAAGACAAGAAGCCTAGAAGAAGCCGAAGAGCTCCAGTACAAGCGAAGAGAACACTGCAAGATAGTCAAGAGAACAAAAACCGAAGAATCGAAACCGTGTTGCAGTACAAGTGCGAGTAGCAACCATAGGTGTAGCATTAAGAAGTTAGCATCATAAGAATAAACTGATTCTTGAAACATCCCCGACCGTTGTTTCTATTAAAATACAGTCCACTAGATAAGTCTCAGATAAGTCGAAGGCCCCTGTGGAACGATCCCCCACAGTTTTTGGTCCTTCGAGAACGGATCTTGGAATATTCGAGAATCAGTGTGAACAAATGTTGAAGAAATGGTGCTAACACGCAGTCAAGTGTCCGGAGAAGAACAAGAAGCAGGGTTCCAGCCTATCCCCGGAGCTCCGACCCGCCGTGCCATACATTTCGAGAACTCTCCCAGTTCTCCATCAGCGAACACGAACACCGGCCGACGGGAAGAAGTGAATACCGACGCTGGGCCAAGCACCGGATTCGACACACCGATAGCGCGTGACGTCACTACACAGATGTTGCCACCAGAACAAACGTTACGCACACGACACCGCAACACATCGCCGGCGCGATCCGTCGCCTCACAACGATCTACAAGCAGTGTTACCGCTCGTATACGACAAGCCCAGTTTGATGCTGAAGAGCGGCTGGCCTTGTTAAAGAAGAAAGAATTGGAACTCGAAGCCGAACGAATCAGGCGACGTCTCGCCTTGGAAATAGAGACGATTCAAGAGGCCGAAGAAAATCCCGAGAACGATGGAAGAGAAAAGGTGGAAAACTGGATGCGAACACACGGGAACGTCGACAGCGTGGTCCAGGAGGCCCGCAACGTACCTGGTAGTGAACAAGTGAGGCAAGTTGGAAGCGGCGTGATCCAGGGGACGCACAACGTGACCGACATCGCAGTAGGAGTACGACCACAGACTGATCACGTGACACTCGATCAAGCCCGTAGAGCCACACGGGGGGAGCCACGTGATGAACGAGCCAGGTCGCCTACGCCTCATCGCAGTTCCTCTAGATCGAGAGGAATCGATCAACTCGTCGAAGCAATGGAGAAGCTGACGAGAGCCAGACCACCACCGAGACAAGCCTACGAGCTGCCACTCTTCACGGGATCAGCGTTCGAGTGGTTCTCCTTCAAAGCCGCAATGAAGGACACCACCAACATGTATAAGTTCAGTGCGATAGAGAACATGGCGCGCCTAACAAACTGTCTGCGTGGGGAGGCGCGAGAAGCAGTGTCCGCGTTGCTTCATACAGTCGACGATCCGAACATCGTCATGCGAACATTGGAACAGTGTTATGGAAGACCGGAAGTTGTGATCGACAAGACAATCGAGGAATTGAAACGCATGCCACGCCCAGGGCCATCAGCAAGCGAGTTGAACGCGTTCGCCATCAGGGTGCAGAACAATGTGACCGTGCTACAGTCGATCGACAACAAGGGGTACCTACATAACCCTATGCTGTCAAGAGACATTCTCGAGAAGCTCAGCCCGCATCTACGATCGAGATGGTGCGACTACGCCGAAGAGAATCAAGATTCACTTGAACCAGAGGTTATCAGGCTATCGCGTTTCCTGATGAGAGAAGCCGACCGTGCACTCCGATACGGTTACACAGGGACAGCGACCGTCACCGCCGCGCCAAAGAGGGACTTCAGAGGTTCTACGGCTCCAAAGAACGAATTGAAAAGGAAACCAGTGTACGCGACTACAGAGAAATCGCAAGCAGAAGTGGTTACAAGAAGCTGTCCAAAGTGCAAGGGACAACACACGCTTCCGAAATGCCCGACGTTTCTCAAGATGAATTTAGAAGATCGATGGAAACTTGTCAAGGACGAAAAGCTTTGTTTCAAATGTGTAGTGGGTCAACACCGCCGCGGTATCTGCAGAGGGAGAGGATGCGGGATAGAAGGTTGCCGCCGACCGCATCATGCCCTGTTACACGACCAGAGCTACCTTGACGCAAGATCGACGCTTCACGCTTCGTCATCATCATCTGAAGAAAACAAGAGTGAAACCGAGAACGTCAACACGGCTGTAACTGCGAGAAGGGAAGTGATGTTGAAGATATGCCCAGTGACTATATCAGGCCCAAAAGGTGAGGCAAGGATATACGCACTATTCGACGAAGGATCTACGGTGTCACTTCTAGATGAAGACATCGCGAAGCGGATAGGGGCAGAAGGTCCAGCCAAGACTCTTCACATCCGAGGCATCAATACATGGCAGGAAGGCATGAAGAGCCAACTAGTGAAAATCGGCATCAAGGGAATGGACGAAGAAAGACGGCCATTCTCCATTCGGGCCAGGACGATTAAGCAATTAAACCTGGCACCGCAAACCATACCGGAGGAGTTGTTGCAACTGAAACACTTGAGCGATTTGAGAAGCAAGAAAGTGTGTTATGAACAAGGGCGTCCACAGCTATTGATCGGAGCCGACAACTGGGACTTGATCGTGTCCAGAGAACTCAGGGTAGGACGGAGGAACCAACCAGCCGCTTCGAAGACACAGCTGGGATGGGTGATCCACGGAACGCTACCACGGACGGTGTTGAGGGAGGGGCCAGATGCAGTGCTTCACCTCGACATAAGTACACGTCTGGAAGAGATGGTAGCGGACCACTTCAAAATCGATGCCCTAGGTATAACGTCGAAACCTCGAGTAAGCAAGGCTGACAGCAGAGCCTTAGACACTTTCGCACGAACCGCGAAGAGAGTCGACGGTCATTACGAAGTAGGGTTGCCATGGCGTGAAGACGACCCGAAAATGCCACCGAGCTACGACGCAGCGCTTAATAGACTGAAGAACCTAGAGCGAAAGTTAGATAAGTCTTCGGAATTGAAAAAAGAATACACGAAGCAAATAGAGAACCTGTTCGCAAAAGGATACGCGGAACCATGCTCCGAGGAAGACAGAAAAAGTCAGAGAACGTGGTATCTACCGCAATTCGCCGTAACGAACCCGAACAAGCCCGGCAAGGTGCGGCTTGTATTCGACGCAGCAGCAAAATCAAGGGGAGTCTGCCTGAACGACTTCCTGCTAGAGGGTCCGGACTTGCTACAGTCTCTACAAACGATCCTGTTCCGCTTCAGAGAGAATAAGATCGCCGTCACTGCAGACATACAAGAGATGTTCCTACGAGTCAAGATACGGAAAGAAGATCAACCAGCACAGCTGTTTATCTGGAGAGGAGACGATCGAGAAAAACCACCGAAGGTTTACAAGATGACGTCCATGATCTTCGGGGCATCGTGCTCACCGTTCCTGGCTCACAGCGTGCGTAATAGGAACGCTCAAGACGACAGCGACGAGCGTCCAGAAGCAGTCAGAGCTATCACCGAGGCTCATTACATGGATGACTACGTGGACAGTTATACAGACGAGGAGACTGCAGTGAAGATCACCGGAGAGGTAGACCGCATACACAGAAAGTGTGGATTCAACCTGCGGAGTTGGAACTCGAACAGTGATGAATTCTTGAGAAGGATCCCGGAGGAACTGCGGGCACGAGTCGAAACTCAATTACTCTCGGGATTCGACGCAAACGAAAAAACCTTAGGGCTACAGTGGAACGCCGCGAAGGACACTCTGGGCTTCAATACAACGCTCAGTCGTGTCAAAGACGAGGTAAAGAATCTCAGCCGACCGCCTACGAAACGAGAAGCTCTCAGCGCCGTGATGTCGCTATACGACCCGCTAGGACTACTGAGCTGTTACAGCATCACGGGGAAGATTCTGCTGCAACGCTTATGGCGAGAAAAGATTGGTTGGGATGAAGCACTGCCCGAAGAGTTTACGCAAGACTTCGTAGCATGGTTGGGCAGGATGAATGTCATAGCCGAATTAAACTTACCGAGGTGTTATGACCCAAGAAGAGAAGCGAGAAGCAAGCAACTCCACGTGTTTTGTGACGCGAGCGAACACGCCTTTGCGACTGCAGCGTATTGGAGATTAGAGAAGGAAGACGGCACCGCAGACGTCGTGTTAATAGCTGCTAAAGCAAAAGTGGCGCCGATCCGCGCGCAGACTATCCCGAGGCTGGAGCTACAAGCGGCAGTCATCGGTACGAGGCTTGCAGCTACGATAAGAAAGGAGCATCGCTGGTCCACAGACGAGACCACATACTGGACCGATTCCCGAACCGTGTTACATTGGGTCCAAAACGACAGTGGAAGATACACACCCTTTGTGGCACACCGGTTAGGAGAAATCGCCGAGGCCACGAAGCCGAGTGAATGGAGGTGGATTCCGACCGACTTCAACGTCGCAGACTTAGCTACGCGACCAGGATACGTACCCGAGTCACAAGAGGACAGATGGTTCACGGGGCCAGCCTTCTTACGGAACAGGAAGACTGAATGGCCGCAGTTCATGAGCAGAGACGAAAAGGAGTACGAGAGGGACGAAGAATTCGTACTACACATACGGCCGAGGGATCACAGCCTCCCGGAGATAGAAAGATTCTCTAGCTACGAGAAACTGATAAGAGCAACAGCTGCGATATTCTTGTTTGCCGACAAATGCAAGAAGAAAGCTAAGTCGATGGAAGTACGACACATCAAGAAAGCTGAGAAATCGTGGATGCTGAGAAGCCAAGAAGACAGCTTCGGCGATGAAATTGAACTTTTAACAAAGGGAAAGACGATCTCAGCGAAAAGTAGATTGTTTAAATTAGATCCCGTCAGAGGAGACGACGGACTATTAAGAGTGAACGGCAGGATCAATGCCGCCAACGTGTCATCCGAGATGAAACAGCCAATCATCCTGGATGGAGGACATCCCTTTACGAGATTGCTTGTCCATCGCGAGCACCAGAAAGCGGGACATGCCAACTCCGAGCGAGTAGTCAACGACGTGAGACAACGCTATTGGATTTTAAAACTTCGACCGACAGTACGTGCCGTCGCCCGTAAGTGTGCGCTGTGCCAAGTCCGAAAGGCACAGCCCCAGACGCCAGTCATCGGAGATTTACCTGCAGCGAGAATGGAGCCATACCACAGACCCTTTTCCAATTGCGGGGTTGACTACTTCGGACCACTTGTGGTCACAATAGGAAGACGCCACGAGAAGAGATGGGGCGCGTTGTTCACCTGTCTAACAACGCGAGCAGTTCATTTAGAGTTAGTGAACTCACTGTCGACTGACTCAGCAATCATGGCATTGCGACGGATGGCTGCGCGACGAGGATGGCCAGCCGTCATGTACAGCGACAACGCCACGAATTTTAGAGGAGCAGACGCCGAGCTACGGAATGCCTACGCCGAATGGGCACCAGCTCTACGAGAGTATGGGCTGCTGCACCGAATGAACTGGAGGTTCATTCCACCGGGGGCACCGAACCAGGGAGGAGCTTGGGAGCGACTTGTCAGATCCGTAAAGGCCGCTCTCACCGCTACCTTGAACCAGAAGACACCGAGAGAAGAAGTGCTTCAAACCCTGCTCGTTGAAGCCGAATACTCAATCAACGCGAGACCGCTAACCCACGTCTCGGTTGACCCGAACGATCCGGAAGCCATCACGCCCAATCACTTCCTGTTGGGCTCTTCCAAAGGGCTACCCTTGACCGGCCCTTGCCGAATCGCCGACCGACGGACGTGGCGAGCCAGCCAAGCCATGGCTGACGAATTTTGGCACCGCTGGGTTCGCGAGTATCTACCTACACTGATACCGCGACTCGGAGCCACTTCAAAGAACCGCCAGCTGAAGGAAGGAGACCTGGTGGTGGTCGTCGACCCGACACTGCCTCGCAACACGTGGCCAAGAGGTATCGTCGAGCGAGCCTACCCCGGACCAGATGGAGGAGTACGCAGCGCCGACGTAAGGACACGCAGCGGCATATTCCGAAGGCCGTCTACGAAGCTCGCCGTCTTACCGGTGGAGGGCTGCGCCGAGTCTTCGCCGGGGGGAGACTGTTGACGACGACGAGCCCCTGTTAAGTTAGCGATAGATATAAGTTTTAAAGTGTATAAATATAGTGTAAAAATTAATTTAGATAGGGAAAAAACAATAACTCGCATTTGTAATAAGTATGTAAATTTCGAATAAGCATCCCCACCACGAAACGGCTCTCGTTCCGGTAAACCCTTGCAGTAGTTGAGCGAGGGAAAGAGACCGACGATCAGTGCAAGAAAGAGACAGACGATCGAAGCGCCGACCGGTGGGGCGACCAATCAGCGCCGAGTAACGACCGAAGAAAAGATATATAAGCAGGTGTAATCGGCCAGTGAAGATAGAACAGCAGACACAGTGCACAGATCAACAGTTCGACAGTCAACAGCCAGTCCTGTCAAGAACAGAACACACAGCACACAGCACAGTGCACAGCAGCAACAGTCCAGAGCGCCTCGAAGAAAACAGGAAGACAAGAAGCCTAGAAGAAGCCGAAGAGCTCCAGTACAAGCGAAGAGAACACTGCAAGATAGTCAAGAGAACAAAAACCGAAGAATCGAAACCGTGTTGCAGTACAAGTGCGAGTAGCAACCATAGGTGTAGCATTAAGAAGTTAGCATCATAAGAATAAACTGATTCTTGAAACATCCCCGACCGTTGTTTCTATTAAAATACAGTCCACTAGATAAGTCTCAGATAAGTCGAAGGCCCCTGTGGAACGATCCCCCACATACAGATTGCGCCGTATAGAAACATCATCTCGTATTGCTTTACCATAGTTTTTTCACTGGTCTATATGTAAGCCCAGGTGCTTCACTCACTCATATTGCGGCAAGATAATTTCTCCGAGTTTTACTTGCGGACAGTTAGACCCTCATGAAGAGTGAATGTTATTTGGGCTGATTTAGCGGCACTTGTTTTTATCCTCCAGTCCTGTAATTAATTGTGGACTTCAATAAGCAAATTCGAGGATCGCTTTGGATCTTTGTAGCTCACAAGTACCGCTGTGAATGTTGCAATAATGACACCAGACCATACAAAGATAGAATAAATGGATTTTTTGCTCAGAATACATAGAAAAAATTCTTTTTTTTTTTTTTATAAATATTTCGGACATCGGTCAACGTTATGGGCGATTCTTGCACTGGAAATATATTATAACGTTTTGTCGAAGACTCTTGAAACTTACTTTTATAATACAAGATGCCGAAGATCGAGCTAAGTGGTATTACAAATTTAATAAAGGTACATAAAAATTCTTCAACTAGACTCGGCTCGATTGATAAATTCTTACTCAAATTGTAAGGAGTGTAGATTTAATTTTTTCTTACTTGAGTACGAGTACATCAAATTCATTCAACTAAAACTCGAGTCTCATCACTAGTTTGAACCCGCAGTACTCGGCGCAGTAGTGAAAGTCTATCTATTACGTTTTTTTATTCGAGAGATTTTAAATGTTTTTCACTAATTTATGAAACATTTATAATATTGGTAATAGTAATAGTAAAAAACTTTATTTCTCTCACAAGGAAGGTACAATTTAGCTACAATTAATGTAATTAAATTAAAAAAAAAATCTAACATTTCCTTGGTGACAGCTGGAGTCCGTACTAGGTTCTATATTAAATTAGATGAATCAAATAATGATAATTTAGTGACTGTCCCGGATTTAGTTGAAGTCTAGTTTAATTTTTTAACAACAAGCAGCTAACTTTCATAATATTTTGTATGAGGTATAATAATTGATTTAGTTAGTCGAGTTTCATGAATTCGTCTTACTCTATAGTAATAAAACTATTTGATTGAAATGTCTACGGCTGACGCCATCTTAACATATTTGTGGTGATTGTGACTGACGTATCGTGTGTTAACAAAAAACTTACGTTTTACTAAAGCAACTCTTAGAATTAACAATTATGTATACTTGAGTTAGTTACAACATTGCATATATTGAGATTAGCTTTAGTGGTTGATCTATTTTCAAAAAGTTCAGGTTATAAGTGTTTACTATGAGTTCAAGGCATCGAGACCGAAGTCGTTCAAGATCTCGCGATCGTGATAGGCATAAGGAACGAGATCGTGAAAAGACAAGAGATCGTGACCGAGACAAGGATAGGGATCGCGACCGTGACCGTGACCGTGACCGCGATCGCGATCGCGATCGGGACCGGGATCGCGACCGTGACAGAGATAGGGACAGAGACCGGGACCGCGACCGGGATCGTCACCGTTCCAAGAGGTATGTACAAGCCTGGCTTCATACCTCATTTAATATGATGCAGTAGTAATTGTTTAATTGCAATGCAGGGATAAGGACCGGGAAAGAAGTCGTAGTCGGGACCGCCACAAGGAGAAACGCCGTAGTCGTAGTCGCTCGCGTAGCAGAAGCCGCAGTCGTAGCCGGAAATCTAAGGATAGGCAAGTACTTAATACTTGGATGCTACACATAAGTATATAAATTATGTGATATGTTTCCTATGGGGACAAAAAATTAAGCTAACAATTAGTTGTGTGAACAGAGATGGCACCATAGCTCTGCTGGACCAGATGGTGGGGACTACCACAAAAGCAACCGCTCGGCAGGTGACTCCTAATGGTGCCATCAATCCTGCAACCCAGGCTGCTATCCTCGCTGCTGCAGCCGTGGCTCAGGTGACTTGTCTTAACAGCCAAAGAAAACAAATGCCTGGCTATCATATTATACCTAATCTAATTCTAAATTCATATTGACACTTGAAAGGCAATCTATACTAAGTGACACTTGTGTGTAAAATTAGTTACACATTTCTTCATCAACTCCCTCCCATATATAAACATAATGAAATGTAACAATTTGAGGGGTAAATAATATACTTATCATTAGTTTTCTTAGTAAAGTATTCCTTGAAGTGCCAATATTTGGGCTTAACTTGTGCTTTAGTTGGTTCAATACTGACTTTTGTTGATCAGCAATCTTGGCTGTTGGGGAATTAATTGTTGAAATTAGTTATTTTTAAATAAATAGGAATCTTAAACAAAAAACACGTTAAGACACTTGTTAGTTTATGAGTTCCCAGCTCCGCCGGCTTAAATGTCAGTTATGTGTGACAAAAAGTCACCTATGTCTAATCTATCTCAATAGTAAAAATAACCAAAATAAGTTGAGCAGTGTAAGTGTGAAAGCATAAGAGAGTTTGTTATTTATAATATAAGTAAGAATTGATATCAATGAGGTTGTTAGAATGAGCTGTAGTAATATTTTTCAGCACAATGCTAGAGAGCGAGAGGTAACTAGAAACATTTAGTATTTGTTTGTTATGACATACATACTGTGTAGTGTCTGTATTCTGTAGTATCTGTAGTGCTTACTCTAATGATCCACATGACATTTCATGTTGTAGAAATACATCAACTATGCGGTAAGAACCTACTAAAAATCATTTTGAAATTTCTCTGACATTGCTACAATTTATTTATGTTTAAATGCTTTATTATTTTTGATGTGTAGAACTATTTCATGGTTTTATTATGTTTTAGTAATTTTTAGTTTTATTACAGAGATCTCAACTACAACAATATATAATACTAATGATTGGTGGTTATGTTTGTACATTTATATATTGCGCATAGTGTAATAATTTGCCCCCATTTTTTAATCATTTTTCAATAGGGCTCCGCTCCTACTGGTCTTAGCGTGATGATATATAGCCTATAGCCTTCCTCGATAAATGGACTATCCAACACTGAAAGAATTTTTCAAATTGACGCAGCAGTACTTGAGATTAGCGCGCAAACAAACAAACTTCAGAATTATTATATTAGTATAGATTGTGTAAAAGCAAACATATTTTGCTTGTACATTTTTGATTATGCCTTCACAGAACTTTGAATACTCAAAATTGATTTGTTATTTTGTTTGTTTAAACATGACCTCCTCAATGTTATCTGTCACATTAAGATTTAACTTGCTGTGTTGTATAGAGTTCTCGTTGGGAATGCCTTGAAGCCATATAACATCATATTGCCTTGAGAGCCAAAGGGGGTGACTCATAATCATGGTAGAACCTTACTAAATAATTTACAAATATTAACATCACAATTATTGAATGAGCTAATCGCCATCATTACTGTAGTGTTGTAGTTGAGTATCTTCTCTGATTATTGTTCCTCTGTTAAACATGTAACAGTTAATTCTGTTGTCTGGCCTTTTTGTTTTAAATAATTGTCATACACATAATAAAACAGCTGAACGTAATAATAGATGGAGTGTCGTAGTGATGGTTCACTGCTGGTATTATCCCTGCGTACATTTGTTAGTGTTGATTTATTTTTTGTTGTATTATGTTGGTTGCGTGTGTTGACGTTTGTGTTGCTCCCTGCGGGTCGCGTGCGGCGGGTAACAGACGTTTGTGGCGCAGCGGCGCATGGCGGCGCCCGTGCAGCCGGCGGCGGCGGCCGCGGCCGCGCTCTCGGCCGCCACGGCCATCCCGCCCCCCACCTCCGTGCAGCAGAAGCTCGAGCTGCTGCAGGCGCGCACCGAGTCGCGCTACCGCGACAAGCCCTCGCACCACGACTACCACCCCGACGACGACAAGGACGACGGCCTCGGTGAGTGCATGCCGCCCCCCTCCGCGTCCCTCACCCTCGCCCTCGCGCGACGTGCCGTGTGTAACGACATCGTGTCTGGTCGGTGCGCAGGGCCGGTGGGCGAGTCGGCGGCCGAGCGCCGGGCGCGGCGGAGGCGCTCGCGCTGGATGGGCGGCGAGCACGACAAGACATTCATCCCCGGCCTGCCCACGGTGCTGCCGTCCACGCTGACGCGCGAGCAGGAGGAGCAGTACCTGCGTGAGTATCCGCCTCCACCTTCGCCCCTTGGCCCCTTGGCCCATCTATCGATACTTGCCTTTTTTTCTATAATTAATTCGTTGAAACGATCAATCGACGACCTTATTGTCCTCATTATTTAAAGACTGCTTATTTATACTTAACCATATTTACGCTAGAAACGCATTATGCAGCGTTTAGAAAACTAATACATAATTTACATCTCTTTGTAGTTTTACCACTCGAGTTATATTATTATGCATTTGAATCTAATAACAACATTAATGATAATAATCTATAATAGGGAATAAATTATGTAATCGAATCAGTTATCAGTTTATTACTCGTGTACAGATTACAGACCCTTGGCAATTACTCGGCTGCGATGCGATGGCACTCATTGTGTTGAGCTAGTTCCCAAATAATGTGCGATGAGGCTGCTCGGCCTGACCTGGTGCTCGATCAGGGAGGTCCCCCGCTACGGATACGATACATTAAACATACGAGCAGGTCGGGTCGAGCAGACCTCGTCGTTGTGGACGTAACCGGCAGCGATAGGCGCCCGAGGCGTGGGCCGAGTGCTCTGCGTCGGCGTCTTCGGGTGGGTAACGTCCTTGTGCGCGTAGCGAGTAGCGAGTAGGTGTGACGTGGCTGTTGGCGTCAGTATTCTAATGCGTCCGTGTGGCCGCGCGTGGCTAACCCCTTCCCTTGCAGTCCAGCTGCAGATCGAGGAGGTGTCCCGCAAGCTGCGCTCCGGCGACCTCGGCATCCCCGCCAACATCGAGGAGAGGTTTGTGCCGCCGCCGCCCGGCGCTTCGCCCACCATTTACTGAGTATCGAACACTATGTTTCATTATTACCTCTAGTTAACGACCGCTCCCGCGACACGATCACCTGAGCCGTCCCCCACGCTCCTCACACCCGACCGTCCCCCACGCTCCCCACGCCCCCCACGCCCTCACACCTCCACCTTCCCCGCGTCCCTGTTCAGAACTTTGAAAATAATTGCACCGACTTTGTTCACAGGACTATAATAATCGTAAGCAAAATTATGTTCCTTGGACCTATAAAATGCTGGATGTTTTCAAATTTTTAATCATATACAAGTTATTCAGTTTTAAAACACGTATATTGAAACAGCATTTGTATGTCGGTAACGATGAGTAAAGTGGCCGGAGCCGCCCCCTGGAGCGTGGAGCGTGTCGTGGAGCCCCGCCCTACTAATGCGTAATTTTCTTAATTTTGCAGGTCGCAATACAGACTGTTCGTAACTAATGATTCAATTAATTAACTTAATTCCTTTAATGAATAACTTTTCAGCAACAGGTTAATATTAATCACTGAATTATTTTCAGGGCTAATGAGCTTGATTAACATTTCAGGATAAAATTAATTGAATTATTTTTTCTCAGGGCGTTAGGTGATAGGTGTTAGTGTAGGATATCAGTGCACGTCACATGCCTTTCTGTTACGATACCTTAGAGTTAAGAGCTCGGCCTGCGCCACCGCACACTGCTCACAAGGTGTGAAACTCGCGCCTGCTCCTGGCCCGTCCGATGTGAACCGCTTGTATTCTAACCTTGTGCAGGTTTGATGTTCAAGTTATTCATTAAACCTCATACTCGTAATAAGGGCCTTTAAGTGTTAATGCCTCTGAATTTAATTGTGTATTATATTTTGACATACAAGCAATAAGTCATATATAGACTATCATTTTTTTGATGGTAGGTACGTTTCACACTTTATCGTGGTTTTTGTTTATCTCTAATATAAAGTTAAATAAAAGCTTTCCGTTCTTCAGCAAAGTTTGATTATTGCGGAGAAATGATAATTGCATCGGTGGATTATTATCATTAAACAAAATTTTCAACCAATACAGAATTAGATATATAGACGTTCACACGATGGTTCGATAGCTTGAACATCATGACTGCGTTTGATACGAGTATATAACAAATAGTGTGGTGCTTCACTGTAACAAGTGAAGTGCAAGGAGCGGGTTGTGGCGGTGGCGGTGGTGGAGGCGGAGGGTCAGGTGGAGGCTAACCCTCGCGATGCTGCAGGTCCCCGTCGCCGGAGCCCATCTACTCGACGGACGGCAAGCGCCTGAACACGCGCGAGTACCGCACGCGCCGCAAGCTGGAGGAGGAGCGCCACCGCCTCGTGCAGCGCATGCAGCAGATCAACCCCGAGTTCAAGCCGCCGCCGGATTATAAGTGAGCTCCCCTTTTATTTTTTCATTTGTCCGGAAATCCCCTCGGATACCACTGGTCACACCGTCTCGGGTACTAGAAGCTGGGGAACCAGAACGTCGGAGTTCTAGGAAATTCCTTTCGAGGGTTCGAAAGGAAATCCCTGAAACCCCTGGTGAGGCCCCCTGCTGTGTAGGAACCCTAATATTCCTATTCTATAAAAAGGGCGGCGCGAGCTCTGTAAAGTGCTCGCGCCGCCCCTCACCTGTCACCCTCAGTGAGCTCCCCTCCCCCACTCCCACCCTAGCTTAGTGAAGTTTTTTTAAGATTCTGTACCTCAAAAGGAAAAATAAGAACCCTTATAGGACACTTCTATACGCATGGAGGTATTAAGCTTTCATATCGAATATTCAAGTCTACTGTCAAAAGATGCAGCCGCTTATGCTGCACATTTTTGACACTCCCAAGGAATAAAAACATACAGGGTACTTCCCGTGAACTTAGAATCTTGAAATTTGGTACGAAACAACGTCTTATAGTACAGATTGGAAAAGAAAAATTGTGAAAAGCACACATTTTTAGTTACCATCATATAATATACCTACAGGTTTGTACGGAATCCACGGTACGCGGTAATTTTGTAAGCATTTAAGGTAGGTCTGAGAATTGACCAACGTCTATTTTTCATCCTCCTAAATTTTAAGGGTAGTCCACTCCTAAAAATTTTTTTTTTGAAGTTTTCGACCTTTATATATTTTTTTTATTATACAGCATTACAAAATACATACAACCCTGAATTTTCAACCCTTCAACCCCTATTTTTCCATCGCGATTTTTATTGACCCACCCCAAAAATTTATATTCCTTTTTATGGCAAAGCAACGTTTGTCGGGTCACCTAGTTGTTTTATAAATATGTTAAGGGTGTTTCGACTGTTGCACTAAGTAAGAATAACCTTGTATATCACTGTATGGTTCGCTTTTTCTTAGCTACATGGTAGCGAGCATTGTACTTGATCGTAAAGCATGTTGTATGTTTGTGTGGCAGGCCGCCGATCATCCGCGTGCACGACAAGGTGATGATCCCACAGGAGGAGCACCCCGACATTAACTTCGTGGGGCTGCTCATCGGGCCGCGCGGGAACACACTCAAAGGTGACACGTATACTTGATACTTTGTGACAGTACGCATGTGTGTACAGTATGTTCTTGAGCTGTTGAACACATTTTTAAATTTGTCAGATTAAGTAAAAAAAATACTCAATTTAACAAAATTTATAAATTATTATTTAAAGATAAATTGTAAAGTGTAAAGTGACTAAAAATATTTAGAAATATTGATATGGATTAAAAACAAATTGCATGCAAAACTCAAGAAAATGTACAACTCGAAGTTAGTTAATAATTAGTTACATGATCATTACTCTCTGTGCTGGCTCGTGTACGGTCGTACGGTGGGAGGTGGTCGAGTCGTGACACCCGGTGTATGTCTGCAGCGATGGAGAAGGAGACGGGCGCGAAGATCATAATCCGCGGCAAGGGCTCGGTGAAGGAGGGCAAGGTGGGGCGCAAGGACGGCCAGCCGCTGCCCGGCGAGGACGAGCCGCTGCACGCCTACATCACCGCCACCAACGCCGACTGCGTCAAGAAGGCCGTCGAGAAGGTACGCTCTCTCTTCCGTTCTCGACGGGGTCGCTCCGCTCCGCTGCGTGCGGCCGGAACTAATCTTTTCGCTCGTCGAGCAGATCAAGGAGGTGATCCGGCAGGGCGTGGAGGTGCCGGAGGGGCAGAACGACCTGCGGCGCATGCAACTGCGGGAGCTGGCGCAGCTGAACGGCACGCTGCGGGAGAACGACGCCGTGCGCTGCGCCAACTGCTCCGCCACCGACCACAAGACTTGGCTGGTACGTATCCGAGCGGGGTGCGGCGCTAGGTGAGCGGTGAGTGGAGAGTGGCGAGCGGAGAGTGACGATGGTCGTGTTGCAGTGCCCGGACAAGCCCAACGTGACCAACAGCATCGTGTGCTCGTCGTGCGGCGGCGCGGGCCACATCGCGCGCGACTGCCGCGCCAAGCGCCCCGGCCAGGCGGCGCTCCCGCACAACCTCAACAAGGTACCAGTCTGCGCGCTGCGTGCTGCATACCCTCATGTTTACATTCTCTAACACACGCGCACTATAAGGGCAACGATAATATTTATTGCACGAAAACAAAAAAAAAAAAAAAACTGTTCAACTTAAGACTAGTTTTAAGTTATAAATCGAACAGGCGATAGCCTACGTCATAATTATATTGGTTATTTCATCAGGATATTACATATTTCTAAAAATAATAAAAGTATAATAATAAATAAATAAATATTACGGACATCTAACACACAACGCCATCTAGTCCCAAGCTAAGCAGAGCTTGTGTTATGGGTACTACTAGACAACTGATGTGAATACATAAATACTTTTTTTTTGTAAATACATACATATTGTACATAGAAAACACCCAAACTCCGAAACAAATATTTGTAGATCACACAAACACTTGGTCCGACCCAGGATTTTGAACCCGGGACCTCATGCACAGCAATCGCATTCGCTACCACTGCGCCACCGAGGCAGTCAATAGATCGACTTTTGTCGCTTTTCGGAAAATTTATCTTATAGATCGCACGAAAGTGAGAAGAAATATAAACAATTGAAATAATGCAGAAACCGGTGGTAGGCTCGCCGGTCGGATGTGTACTAATACGTGTTGTCGCGTTTCAGGCGAAGATCGACGAGGAGTACATGTCGCTGATGGCGGAGCTGGGTGAAGCGCCGCCGGGTTCCGGTGGCGGTGGGGGAGGGGGGGGCGGTCCCTCGCGGCGCTTCGCCCCCAACGCGCTCTTCGCATCGCACGCGCCCGCGCGGGCCATCCTCGCACCACCCGGTACTTAAACATAATACGTTCCTTATATTCTACCGCTTCCGATGGGCAAATTTTAAAGCTTACGAATTAATTTAAGTATAAATCACAATATATTAATAAAATTGGTACACGAGTATAATTGCAAAATTTGTTAGTGGAAAAATAATATTTGTTTAAAATTTCAAATATTTCATGTTGAAACTGGTCCAAGTCGACACGTTTATGACTCTTTGCTAACTTTGTAGTAGATTTATATAACTTTAGTTGTCATTAGAGAGTATTAAGTGATAGGTTTTATATATAAACATGACCCATCGAGTAGTGGTGGAAGCAGGTCGCAGGTCCGCCAGTCTGACCCGTGCCGCCCCGTCCGCAGGAGACATGGCGCCGCTGGGGGCTCCGCCCGGCGCCTTCCCGCCGCCGCCGCCCCCGCCCAGCGCGCAGCCCGCGCAGCCCGCGCCCTGGCTCGGTGAGCTGCACCTTCCTCCTTCCTCCTTCCTCCTTCCTCCGCCTCCTTGCACTTCTGCTGCTAGCTGACTACTCGTATTTCAACTAGCACTTAACCTCAAATATATATAATCTTAAATTTGCAATGGAGGTGCTCAATGGCGAATGAAATTTAATTAAACCAACGCTAGACTTTATATACTTATACCCAGTCTCGTAATCATTACCAAATTACGATGGTTGCGGCTCAAATTATATTTATTTTTTTATTTATTAACTGATAAAATATTTTTTTGATTGTAACAAAAATGTCTGGATTATTTTACAAAAATGTCTGGACTTTATAAGAAAAGATGATCCCTGAGTTCGTCACGTCTTTTCTTCTCAATTTTAGTCTAATTGAGAGGCCGAATTCATCTGCTCAAAAGGAGTTTAACATGCAAAAGTGTCAATTTAAGCAAATTTTAGAATAAATGATTTAATAGAATTTTGACGTTCATATACGTGTGGTAGCAGAGGTAGGTATGTTATGATGTGTGTCGTGTTGCAGGAGGGCCGGGCCCGCAGCCTCCGCCGCCGGGCGCCTTCCCGCCGCCGCCGCCCCCCTCGCACCCGCACCCGCACCCCCGCCACCAGGTCACACGCACACACACACACACACACACACACATACACGTACGCGGGTCTCCTGCCACACTGTTTTGTGTTTTCTAACACCTGACAACAAACATGTAACAAAATATGGGCGTGGCCTAACAGTTCTGTAGGAACAGAGTGTGGAACGACGTAGCGATCACTAAACCACTAAGCCCAACGTGTAGTCTAACTTTGTCGAGTACATGATTGATGTTAGTGTTTACAAGTCGCAGGAGACTGCGATGTTTTGCTAACAAGTTTAGTTATTTGTAGGAGCAGGAGCCACGCCTTCAATCGCCTTACGCCCATTAATCTTTCGGATGCGCGAACGGGTACTTCCGGTTCCATGCACCGTGCGGCGAAATTGCAAAATTTTGCAGCACGGTGCATGGTGTACGAAAATGATCAAATCTTTTCAAAAACAATGCTCGGTGGTTATAAAAGTGATTATTTTTCAAAAGATGGATAACAAGCGTACATGGTTATGCCATATTTTATTACTAAACTAATGTTATCGCATTATTATTTACTCATAATTGAGCCAAGTATTAATTTACGCACCTATTGTGTTAATAAACATGATTTTAATATTTTATGTGGTTTATTATTCATTTTACTTATTATCCTCATAAAGTTCGATAACTAAGCTATCTACTGATATAAAAAACACTATAACTGCAGTAAAAATTCATTGAGAAACATATTTGTAAAAATCACATTTCGCTGTCGAGATATTCGCCATTTTGTCACTTTACAATCAAACTATTATTTGCGCCGAACACCAAATTACGTAGTATTTATATGAAGAAATAGTGTTTTTTAGTTAAATAATTTATTTTTTTAGTTAACTAGTCCAAAAGACAGGAACAATACATAAAAAAAACAACCTATTTATCAAGTTATTTAAAAAAAGGACTCGTTTGCTAGACCAGTTTTCATTTATTATTTTTAAGTTCTGAGAATTCTCTAAACTCTATGAAAATGACTGAATGCTAAAGAGAACAAACTGATCGTTCCATTATGTGACACACAAAGTCTATGGTCAATACAAAATAATTTAGTAAAACATAAACAAAGATCAGTTTACGTCTTGTTCATTGTCCGTCACTACTGTGTATGTGTGGGTGTTAATAGTTCCGGGACTTCCCGCTAGGCTGCGTGCAAACACGAATCAACGGCGATATACAATTTTAAGTGGCGTGCTATTGGAGAGGCCTATGTCCAGCAGTGGACTACGATACGCTGATGATGATGTAGAACAGTAATGGCGTGGGAGCCCTGTGTATGTGTGCGTCTAATTTCGCTCGTCAGGCAAAAAATGAGTGTTTATTTAAATATTTAGCTTTTCTAACACATTTTTGTTGCTATTCTATATTCTATATAAGATTCTCATCGCAATTATATCATTTTATCAATAAAAACATAAGAATAAATGCGTAAAAACCTTCAAATGAGTAAGCCCTTTTCAATAGGTAATAGACTCGGTAACTTTTTGAGTAACACTATTCAAAATTACGCATGATTTATGCCTCAATTCGTATTGATAGTGGTTCCTAAAATAAGTATAATAAGTAAAATATAACAACAAACTACCTTCAAAACCACCTTATCGGCAAAAAATCAGTTTTAAGAGGCACTTGACAGATCGCGTTGCGTCATCGTCAACTTTGAAATTGGAACTCGTTTTTTTTACGGCTCTTGAAGCGCACTTGACAAACGAATGTTTTAAAATGTTGTTCGTATAAAGCAAATGCATAACAAACCTTTCTAGACTTCGTTATAATAACTTTAATACCCAAAATTAATTAAAATGCAAGTTAACTGCGAAAAACATGGATCCGTGTGTGCCGCACCGACGGGACAAACATGGATCCGTGTTGCCGCACCCGAGAGGTTAACCGATACTGATGATTGTTAATGTTTATACTGCATGGATGAAAGCAATTACGTCCCACTATTGTGTTGTGGGTTCGATCCCCACGAGGGACTACAATTAGTCATCTAAATGAAACTCAGTATTCTTCATGTATGTTCGTAAAATTCTTTGCAATACGTAATGTATTCCTAACGCAAGAGTTGGCATTTTTTTATAAAACCTACTATTCACAACATACGAAGGCTATTCAATAAGTTTTGCGGTTCCATAATAAAAACGCAATTTTATGTTTCAAAATATAATTTATTATTCAGTAAAGTCTCCCAGAACATCAATACACTTGTTCCAATAAAATTCCAATTTATGAATTCCATCCCTGAAGTTAGAATATCTGGAAGGGCTTCAAAAAACGCTTTCCGCGCATCATTTTTTTTAGGTCTGGAAAGAGATGGAAGTCGCTAGGGGCCATTTCTGAAGAATATGGTGGATGCTACATTTCGAACTTTAATTCATGGATTTTAGCTATTGTCAAAACGCTCTTGTGACACAGTGCATTTGTCCTGATATTTTTTCCTTCAGCTTGAGGTAACAACCATGGGTTGGACTCAGAATTTATTGTTTACCAGTTTGCAAGTAAACATACAAAATTTCTTTCGCATCCCCAAAAAATTGATGCCGTCACCTTGGCCGATTTCTAGACACAAACTCGTTTCGGAGTCGAAGAACCAGGTTCACACCACTCTTTAGCCTCTTGTTTCGATTCAGGATCATGACGATAGTCCCAAATCTTATTCGTAGTGATAAATTGATGCACAAAATCAACTAGATTTTTTCGAAAACGATCTAAATGTTGCTGAGAAAGCCATATTCTAATGCGTTTTTGTTCCATTATTAGCGAATGCGGCAGCCATTTTGCACACAGCTTTCTGAAACTCAATACTTCAATCAAAATATTGCTTACATTGCCCAATGAGACGCCTAGGGCTTCTACTAAATCTCTTTCAGTCATTCGACGATTTTCCAATACAATATCCTGTATTTTTGGTACGATTTCTGGTGTAGTTGCTTTGAACTCAGCAACCCATCTTTGTACGGTACTAATTGAAGGTGAAGAGTCCTTATACATTTTCAACATTCATTCATAAATTTTCTTTGGTTTTAAAACTTTCAAAAAATAATAATTCAATCACTGCACACATCGATACTAAATGACGAGTAAACAAAGATTGAAATCAAACTTCACGCACGTTCATATGAAGAGTGTACCAACATAACAAAATAATATTTTAGCTAGTAACAACGCCCTCTCTTTCGACCCGCAAAACTTATTGAACAACTTAGTACCTAAATTGTTATCTTTAGAAGACAGTGGCAATGGTAAGATTATTAAAGCGCCTTCTAACCGACTTTGATTTTACCATCTCAAGAAAGAAAAAACAAGAAAGCTCTAAAAACCTTCAATTTATAATTTGTTACTTGTATCGCAACACTACACAGAAAATTATATTGTCAAGTCAAGTCAGAAAATACTAAAGTACAAATAATAATTAACAGGACGGCAAGATGGGCCCGCCTTCCAACGTGGGCGGCCCGCACATGCCTCCGCCTCCTCCCGGTAAGTGGCGCCACCCTCACGCATAATATACAAACTATATAATAGGACGTTCATTTCATTTATACTACTAAATATACCCGCATAGGACAAATATTTGTGTGGTGTATAAATTGTTCACCTGAGTCTGGGTGGGTATTCCTCGTGTCAGTTTCGTGTACTTTTTTAAAGTCCCCTGCGACACAGAGCACAGATCTATTGGTGTCTTAATGCTCGGTTAAGGGAGCAAACAGTCAAAGGCTCTAAGGGTGTTGATGATGTTAGATCCATTCCGATGGATCACTCGACGATGTATATCTAACCGGCGTGAGTCAGTAAATGTTTGCATGTATAATAGCGAGTGTTGCTCTGTCGGCAGGTATGATGGGCATGGCGTGGCGCGGCGGCTTCAACCCGCCGCCTTGGGGCGCTCCCCCCCCGCCATCCTTCCTCGCGCCGCCGCCCCCTCCACCGCCCGTCTCGCAGGACTAGCGCCCAAGCACACGCGCACACGCACGCACACGCGACTACCACCACTACGCTCATCGTGAACTTTTATTAAAATATCTAGTGTTTCCTTGACTGATAAATGTCAACACTACCATTCAGCTCTATATGGAATCTTTCAAAAACTGGTACGTAGTTGGTGTAAGCCGTGGTTTATACTATGGAAGCAAACACGAGATGTAAGGAGTTGGGAAACGTTTTCGAAACAGAACACCGACCACAGTCGGTGCGACTTATTCGTAAACCAACAATTTTAATAACTTAATTACAAAGTCACAAAATTGACTTGAAAGTATCTCCTAATTCGTTTATAGTTTCATTCTCAACTAGCTGACGCGGCGAACTTCGTAGCGTCGCATTTTTCCTCACTAACATTTTTTATTTATTTTTTTAAATGTTTTAATAACTATACCCGCCTCTGCTTAAACAGTCGCGAACAAAAAAAAATATTTGGTTTTTTTATACAACCTTGTCCTAACAATAACGAATATATTGAAAAAGTAATGATCCAATTTGGTTGATGCACGCGATCGGAAGTTATGCTCGTACGTACATACGTTTCGACAATTAATTATTATTTATATAGATTAAAACGAGTTGATTGAGAATCGGGTCAATAACCCGAATAGCCTTCTTTGTTTTCGTGAACGTTTCCCTGTACTTCTGTATAGTGAACTGACCGCTCTTAGTGCATACGACCGTACACAGACGCCAGTGGCTCAGCTCGACATCCACTAACTTGTCGATTAGAGAAATTGTGATGTACAATTTGCACAGCGGCAATATGTCTACACTGTGATAAGGACATTAACTTTGTGACTGCTTGTTAGCATCTGCCTTTGTTTTAATATTGTACACTTTTGTTTGAGTCTCTGAAGACATGACACGTCGACTCAGCTTCTAGCATTGTATTCATTTGTGTGTCAAACAATCAACCCAGTTATTGTATTATAAATTTTCATTAACACGCAACGCATTTTTTACAAACAATAATTTAATATTAACACATTGAACGCCGCTATAAATTTATTGGTTGTTCCGTTCGGGCCATGGGGCCCACCGGTGAGTGATAGCAATACTACTTGTTCAGGCCGTGGGGGTCACGGGTGACCGCACGATGGGCCTATAGTTAAACTACATTTTCTCGCTGGAGGACACAATGCCGGCACAAAACTATATTGAGGATGACCGGCACGGCCCAGGAGAACAGCTTGCGCGTACTAGCTCGTTTCGACACTTAGTATAATTTTTTTTTTGTTGATTTTCGTCCAACTGTACAAAATGGTTTCATAAAATAAAAGAAGGTTTACATATTACACGTTTTATTAAAATAATGTTTTATTATACGTTAAGTAATCACTTTTTTAGGAACTTGGTAAGAAAATAAACTAAACAAACTTCAAAAATATCATAAAATTACTCAAAAAAAAACATTGTAATGTACTTTACCAAACTAAACGAAACAATATAAAAAATCTGACTTTCTCTATGTCGACTTTGAGCCGATTAAAACAATATCAATGATGAAGCGCATTGAAGCAAGAAATGCAAAGAAAAGGCTCATTTGGGCACTGTGGACAAAAAGTTATCACCTTTTTAGTCTTGTTTTTAGCCAATTTTCTGCCGTAAGACGCTACATTCTTTTTGTAGCAATGTACACATGTACGCCTGCTTATTCTGGCTTGCCCTTCTTTTTGTTGCAGTTTGTGTGCCATTTTTTTAGGTTTAGCAACTGGAACATCTAGATGGCTGCAAAAGGACTTTAGCAATTCTAGTCGGAAGTCTGCCATTTGTACTTTTTGCCTAGTAACGCTTTGATACAAGACCAGTGCATTGACCACAGCAGTATTCAGGAGAAGATTGATCGCATACTTCTTGTACCATTTTATGTATTTCCGCAGTGGAGTAGAGTAAGTAGCCATTTGATCGGACAGATCTACAGCCCCTTTAGCGCCGTTATAATCAATCACTATTTTTGGTTTTAAAATAACTTTGTTACTGAGTGTTTTGTGGACAGCAATAGGACATCTCTCTTATCCTTCCACTTCATTACTGTTATGCCTTCACTGCTCTCTTTTGCCACGAATTAGCCTCGTTTCAGTTTAGTATTTACTACATCCTTTGGCAGATGTTTCCGGTTCTTCCGACTACGAGATGAGTTTCTGCATCAAGAAGTTTCTTGGCAAGATCTATACTGGTATACCAGTTGTCTGTAACTAGTGTATGGCCCTTATATAGGAGATCGCTGCATAGAGACATAACAACATTCGATGGCGTAGTATTGATTTCATTGTTATTCTTGCCTGCGTATACATTTATTTTGTATGTATAGCCAGGAATAGTACAGAGCTTGAACTCTTTAATGCCATACTTATGCCTCTTTTGTTTGACGTTTGACGATTCGTCCACGAAAAGGCACTACGCTTTCGTCTATGCAGATCTCTTCGGAAGGAGTGTAGTTTTTCTGAAAGTTCCTGTTCACTACTTCGAGTAATTTCTCAATCCTGTGTAGTCTATTAGATTTATTGGTTTCGTCTTCATTAGAAAAGTGTAACGTTTGTAGTAGTAGTTCAAATCGGTTTCGACTCATTATTGTTCGAGGAAAATTTTGCCCAAGAATTGGATCTTTTGACCAGTAGTCTGATATTTTAGGTAGTTTTACGATCCCCATGTAAATAATTAATCCGAAAAATTGTTTCATCTCTCCTGCCGATGTAGGTTTCCACTGGCGAATACGTGCAGATTTAGATGCTACGTTAGACTCTGTAATTTATTTTATAGCAAAGCTGTTCGTACAGTCGGCGACCATTTGAAATACTTCGTCTGGTACTAAAAGATAGTAGAAATCTGCCGGAGTCTTAGCGACCATTTCTCTGGCAACTCGTGAATTGAAAAATTCAGTGTACGGGATAATACGACGCTGATTACCTTTTGGTTGATGCCACACTGTTGATGATACAGAAAGCGATGTGGTGTGACCAGAAGTACTTGGCACGGCATTTTCAGTTTCAACGTCACTTGTATCACTACTGGACAAAATTCGTCGATGTCGCTTTCGCAAAGGTGGCTGTAAGTCATAGTCTTCCTCAGACTCTGAACTTATTTGAAAGCTACTATTGAGCAAGGAAATTTCAATATTTTCAATCTGGGTCAAATCGTCATTCTTTATTTCAAAGTCCGAAAAACCATCCATTATTCACACCACACTTTTATTTACAGTCAAACAGGATACAGTTTATTCGCTTTAGAAGTAAAAAGGGTAAAACTATAACAATAACAGAAAAAAAAATATAATAACACTATAACAACCCGTAATATGTAATTATTCAAAACTAGCTGACCCACGCAACCTCGTTTGCGTCTTCAATTGCCCGTAGCGTGAAAATTTTCCCCGTTTTTGAAACATTCTTCATTGGTGCTCCGCTCCTATTAGTATTACCGTGATGATATATAGCCTATAGCCTTCCTCGATAAATGGACTATCCAACACTGAAAGAATTTTTAAAATCGGTTTAGTAGATCCCGAGATTACCCCCTACAATTTAACAAACACACAAACTTTACTTCTTTATAATATTAGTATAGATAAACAATGCACGTGACCTTGCTCTAATTAGTAGTTCGATGCGACTAGCGCGTGTCAAGTGCATCGTCTCAGGTAACCTGGAGAGGCGCGGGGTGTGACCGGCACCGGGGCCCCCGCGGCCCCGCGCGAAAGAAATTCAAATTTTTAACGGCGTGCGCCACGGTGGTCACCGGTTAGTGACGGTCATTATTTGGTCATTTCTTTGGATAATAATACGAAATAATTATTTAGAGTGCGGTTTTTACCTACTTTGAACCTCTGGAGCCCATAAAATAAAACATGCAATATTAGTGAAAATCGTAAATTGACCTCAGCCCACATGGGAAGTGGGCACCAGTGACCACCACGGCGTTCAATGTGTTAAGTTATACAATACAAGCTGATCCGACGAACTTTGTACCGTCATTTGTTTTCGTTATTATTTAATAAATTCTAATATATTCTTATAAAAATAAGAATCACTTATCTATAAGTAAAAACCGCATATAAATCCATGCAGTAAGTAGCTTACGAGTTTATCACGAACAGACAGACAGTCGCCGTGGAGAACTTTGACTTTATAATATACTGCCATAATGATGCAACTTCCCCGCAGCAACTTCCCACGGGTAAGTGTATAGTCACAGACTCATTAAATATAACACTTCTGGTTTTTCTTTCACTCCACACACCACCACACAAGTCCGTTCAGGCGCGACGAGCTCATACCGCGCGGGCATGCCGCCGTCACGGTGTGCAAGGGGATTTAAGAGTGAACGTGTGTTAAAATCTAGTTTCTTAATTATATGTATTATAAATAAACGTAATTTACTGTCATTATTGTCTTTTATTTGCGCTCGTTTAACGGTCGAAATACGGCCGTTTTGATCTTTTTTTATTTCCTTCCAGCCAGCCGGATCACTCGGATCAGCTATTTTTGCCAATGTCAAGTATTTATAGTTATTAGTTTAAATTTTTTTTTTCTTTCAATTAAAATAGCCTATATTAATCAGTGATAATGTAGCATTAAAATGGTGAAAGAATTTTTAAAATCCATCCAGTACTTTTTGAGCCAATTCGTTACAAACATACTTACATACAAACCTTTCCTCTTTATAATATTATAGTATAGATGTGGACAACTTAAAATGAGGACCGTCTTTCGAAAAAACAAAAAACGATCCTCTTTTTTCCTTGACCAGTTAATTTGAACTGTCAGTATACACTTTGTATGACGGCAGATCTAATAAAAAATATACTCGGCTTCCTTTATGTGCCTGCTGTTTTTCAAATGAGCGACACTGCATGCAGCTACAATGTGCTTTTTTTTTTATTGAATAGGTGGCAGACGAGCAGACGCATCACCTGATGATAAGCGATTACCGCCGCCCATGGACACCCGCAACACCAAAAGCGTCACAAGTGCGTTGCCAACCTTTGGGGGATGGGAAGAGGGAATGGGGGTATGGGCCTCCGGTATCCTCATTCACTCGGTGAAACACAGCGCAAGCGCTATTTCACACCGGTTTTCTGTGAGGCCGTGGTATCACTCCGGTCGAGCCGACCCATTCATGCCGAAGCGAAGCTCTCCCACGGTTTGCTTTCAGCACTTCTAAGTATTTGGTATTCCAAATGTAACATGGTCGATAGAATATATTAAGCTAAAAATCGTCAAACCCAGACAAACAAGATACGTTGTATTAAACTTAAAGGAAGGTGGCTAGATTATTTACCTATAAATTATTTTAGGATTCTGGTGTCAACTCGTGACCAGCTTGTTGTCATAGGCGCTATTAATGCCACAGGCCCATAAGTCACAAACTAAAAAATAATGTCATTGCATGCTTAAAACATTTTTGATAACTCTTTATAGACTGAGATCCCAGACTTACGTAATTTTAGGAAAGATAAAATTTTTAGGATCGGCTGTCTAACATAAACTCGCTAAGCTGGAAGCGGGCCGTTTTACAGTTGGCAGTTATCAAAGGTGGAAAAAAACAAGCTAACTTACTTCCTTTTAGGAAGCCTGAATTTTATGTATATCGTTTAGTATTACATTTTAAAATATTTTCTAATGAGCCAGACAAATTTGATGGGGCAAACGCCGTCTCAGACTCGTTTAAAATTTATAGGAACTAACGCCTCTGCTATATTTACGGCAGACTTACGCGACATGTGTATTGATTGACTGTTTAAGTAAGGGTAGGTGATCATACTTCATGACAACATAGAAAAATAACAACACACTAACTCAGAGTAGCCAGGAGTTATAAGAGATAGAAACTCGCGCGTAAGTCTGGGCTGACTAGGATCTTGGACTATGGCATAACTATTATATGCTTAATGATCAGAACAGAATAAACTTTATTGTATACCTACCAGTTTACTCCATCATAGATACAAAAGTAGATAAAATGAATGACCATGTGAGTACAAATAACGGTCTCATTGGTAACAATCAATATCAAATTCAAAAGCCCTTGTATAGCTGTAAAAAGCCGAATTCAGAATCATGCAATATTTGTGAAGCATCGCATCGCATTTAATTTCAATAAAAATAAAATTACTCTTAAAAACGTATTTTCACATACGTTAAAATTAGTTGTGCCAGTAATAGTCTTTTCTGGTCACTTTATATGCGACCGGTTACAGGCTTACAGCAGAAACTAAACTCGATGTGATGCTCGCTTCCCTTCATATTTTGGTTCTTCACGAAAACAGTTCTTTCTTTCTTTTTCTTAGAAATGGCAAACTGTGCCGATGTCAAGTAGAATGGAAATACGTGGGTTTGTGTAATAAATTTTTCAACCATGCAGAATTTTTCAAAATTTGCAGTAGGCTAAATGTGGGACTTTTTGTTGTGGTTAGTAGTTTGCACGAAAACAGTTAATTCTAGTCTTATTGGAAACGTCAAAATAAAATATATTCTGATGGCAACATATTAAAGCGAAACGTCAAAAGATTGACTAAACATTTTGAAATATTGAAATGGGCATAGGTGTGTGAAACTGAAAGTCTTGTAAATGGTAGGAAGAGGCGACTGGAAACGCAATTTGTTATATATTTTTTAAATGAAAATGTTTACAATATATTACACTGTTAATGATTGAATTTATAAGTTAAATCTATATGCTAAGGTATGTATCGGACATATCAATTTAGTGTTATAAATATAAATAGGTTCTGTACTGCAGTAAAATGATAAATTTGTTTTAGAAATTTATTCGACCTATTTATTTGATTCCAAAAGATCATAACATGTTTTATTTAAAATATTATTCCTCGTATTGAATTTAAATGTCCTATGCATAGGTTACGAAAGCTGATTATCGAAAACTGGAAGATGTGTTTTATTTATTGCTAGTAAATAATTTTCCAGTTATTGAAATACGTCCCCTGTATTCCAAGTCAATGCTACAGCAGAAATCTGATGTCCGAGTTCTCTTATTTGAGGTTATTGCAAACTGTTTATGTATTAGTTTTACAGCTACTGTAGAGTTTATCTCAGGGACCAAGGATCACTGTTTAACTTATCACGATATCTAACAGTCGTTTGATCGTCACGTTCTAACATTATGGGGCATACAGGTCACAAAGGCACCACAATGGAGCTTATCATAGAAAACATTGGAGCTCGGTGACGGGTGCTTTGGTGGCATGGCGGAGCCCGAAGGTGTGGGCCAGCCCGACGCGGTGCTGTTGGCGCCGCTCACAGAGGACACGTTCCTTCACAATTTACATGTGCGCTACAAACATGACATAATATATGTGAGTATCTTACTGCACCCAGCATTGCATGGAAGAGGCTGTTACTGGCAGAGGCTCAGTGCTCCTGTTACACTCTGGACTCTCTAAATGCTTATTCCCATCGTATTGTAGAGACCATGTACTAACTAATTAATGTCCCTAATAGGGATAGACACCAATTTGTAAGTACATCTATTTCCTTGCTTTTTGGACAACTTCTGTAAATATTAAGTGCTTTTCTTTTTTCCTAATTCTTTTAGAATTTATGCAATGTTTACCTACTTGAGTGTGTACTTAGATTAAGAGTTTGATTGTGTTTTGTTTTGTATTTACGAATGTTTCAGTGTAATAACTACTGGTAAACCATTAAATAAATGAATAATATTACAAGATTATCAGTGACTTTAAAATGCACAGCATTCAGTAATGATTAGATCATATCGGGCAAAGTACTTGTGAAACAGTTTCATGTGTTTATTATAATATAACATTCAGTGTTATAATATATTTTGTACTAAAACAACCAAGAACAGTCCGATGCACAAATCTCCCCACATAATGGACATTGAACAGGACCGCACACATGCTGTTACCTTGCTCCAATAGACTCATGATGAGGCATTACTTTTGCTAGTTTGGCTCCTATTCTTCTCCATAAAAGAAAACCTGTTTAAAGTGAAAAGTGTGTTTAGAGTGATTGTGAGTTTAGAGTGATTGTGAAAACTTAGGGATCCAATTTACTAGCACAGATGAAGGTATAAACAGGATGGGGTGTGGTTCTGTTTGCAGACCTATGTGGGCAATGCCTTGGTGTCGGTCAACCCGTGCCGCACGCTCCCGCTGTACTCGGCGGAGCTGGTCCGCGCGTACCTGGCGCGCCCGCCTTACCAGCTACCGCCTCATTTGTAAGTACACCAACTGTCCCACTTTACTCAAATGATATTGGGAAAAATATTAACCATTTTATTCAGACTCCTTTATGTAGTGGGTATAAAGTTGTTTTAAATTATTCACTGTCTTTCAACATTGGCTTCTTCCAACATTTACAAGTGTAGTATCGTATATGCAAGTCTGATACATGTTTAGATTAGAGAGATAGATATTTAAACACACACAAGTTCTATGGAGACTTGTGGTCGTAGTTGACCGTCTTTCTTTATTATGTACTAGCTGAACCCTGCGGTACGACAATAACCGCGGGCAACGCCGCGAGGCGAATCTAGTATCCTTATAAGTTGTAGGCTACGTGATATTCTGATGTATAAGCTATATTATTGTAAAGTTTAATCAAAATTCATTCTGTAGTTTTTGCGTGAGAGAGCAACAAACATACTCACAAACTTTCACGTTTATAATATTTGTAGGATACTAGGACATGTATGTGTATGTATATTCATGATTGTTTATTATGTCGTATTAATATGAAAATAAATTATTTATTCAACATGATTAAGGTATACACAGAAATAGACAGTTCTTAATCACTCGTATATCAAGTCGAAGGAAATGGCCTACGACATTTCGTGCACCTTATCCATTCTTTCGTGATGATGGCAGGTACGCGATTACGGCCACGGCGTACCGGTGGGTGCGCGATCGGAACGAGAGCCAGTGCATCGTCATAACCGGTGAGTGAACAAGCTCGCGTTGCGCACTTGTTTTACACGTCTAGTACAATACTAGAGCTAGTATTTACAAAATAATACCTGTTTCAACTTAATAATATACAGGGCTTTTTTTTCGCATTCGCTTGTTTATACTGCTATGGTATGGATTACAATGTTTTGTCAACAAGTAATCGCGAAATGCCTGTATTATATTTTGTTCATTCAAGTGGAACTTGTACATACGATTCTTTTTTCTCTAAACGTTATGTTTGATTCAACTTCACTTTATTTTCTATTAAAGTATTTTATTGTTTTTTTTATGTAATTTTATCGTTATTTAATTTTTTTCGGCCATCTGATACATTGCGCCATCTAGTGTTTAAACTTCCTATCACCTTTTTTTTGAAAAAAAATCTCTGAATATGTGTATTTATATAAATTCAATGTATGTTTGTTTGTAAAAGCTGGTGCCTTTCGTATAGTTCGAATGAATTGGAAATATAGGTTTCACCTATGCGAGCGAAACGTTAATTTGATAGTTACGAAGAAAGATCATTCCAGAACAAGTCTCAAAACGGCTAAATATCGCGAAAGTTCTCGTTGTTTCTTGAGGCACAGAACAATGAACCTTACGTCAATATGAATAGCATCGAAAATAGATCGATTGTCGCGTGGTTAGTTCGATTACTCGCGGGCCGCAGTTCATTTTAGTAAATCAGTGATTAACCAGGCGACCTCGGCGACAATTTAGGGCTATTATTCTGCTGTTTCACTCGTCAGGTCTATTTCTCAAATTCATCGAACCCTAGCACGTGACAACATAAATGAAATATTACAAACAAACATATTTAGTACAATAGGATTGTTTAGTCGAACAAGACACGGTTAGTGCACAAGTGTGATGTGTGGGCCAGGCGAGAGCGGCGCGGGCAAGACGGAGGCTGCGCGCGTGTGCCTGCAGTGCGCGGTGGTGGCGGGCGAGCGCGGCGCCGAGCTCACGGCCGCGGGCACGCTGCTCGAGGCCTTCGGGAACGCGGCCACCGCGCGCAACCACAACGCCAGCAGATTCGTGAGTGTCGCCTCGCCGCGCCTCCTACCCTCCGCCCCCCTCCTTACTCACCGTATCATGCCATTGTGCTCCTGTGCAGGGGAAGCTGCTCGAGATCGAGTTCGACTTCAAGGGCGAGCCGGTCGGAGGACACATCACGCACTGTGAGTACTTCGACCGACGGTGACCGCCCACCGTTCACCACCGTCTGCCCTGACTCTTATGCTACTCGGTACACCTAGTTCGATAAAAACTAGATACTGACCATGCTACTCGCAAATTGATCGTCGTCCCACGTTGAATGAAAATATAGTCTACGAGCGACATATGTAACAACATATATTTAAAAATTGGGAACTTATATTACCTTTTTTATACATAGTAAAATAATAACGTACGTACATGAAAAAAATAAATCTGCTTCAGTAACACATAAAGTTTCTTGCCGGTTCTCCTTCATAAGAATCACATTTTGAAAGCAAGTTACTGAAGTTATTTAAGATGCCTAAAAAAAGCCTATTTAAAATAAAACCCATTTGATTTTGATGTCGTAAAGCAGAATAAATATAATTTCTCAAATGATTGACCGCACTCAGCACCGGCACGAGCCCAGCTGGTAGCCGAGCGTGGTGCTATAATACACTTTACTTATATACTTATCATTCTTAGAAATTAAATAAATATATTTTCTTTTCTCTTACGCTGCAATAAACAGATCTGCTGGAAAAGGTGAGGATACAACGATTTGTAAAGTTAATAACTACATTATTGTACAGTTATTGGGAGGGAGGAGTGAAATAAAGCTGTAATAATATTTGTCTATCAAAACAAGAGGAACAACATAAAACCTCCACCTTAGACCTTGCACCTGAATATGTTTATTTGCTTCGTCATGTGACTTTGTCGATGTCGCGGCTAAGACAAACTTAAGGAAACGAGTGCTTATCATTGAAGATGATTATTGCACATACATAGTTTTGTAGGTATATTACATAAGGTGGTAATCAAACCAGACCTCAGTGTACGCAGGGCGCACTATGACACAACTGTCGCGTCACTTGGGGTGATTTCAATAAAACCACCGTATCACACTATATTGTAACACAGTTATAGAACCAATACATGTGTCTTGAACGCATTAACAAAATAAAGTTTGATATATTTAAGCCGCCATGTGAACCAAAAGATATCGCGATTCAGAATTTGTGCGATAAGCCATCTATCGATCGATCGACAAACTAATTGAATGTTGCTTCCAAACACTCAGGTTTAGCATTCATTAGATCGACAACTCAGTCATAACGTGCATGAAGTGAACGTACGTGACATTGCAATACTTATTTATTTCTTTAAACATTCCTCAGTTCTTACTAAAAATGTTTTGTTTGCAAGTTTGTTGAATTTGGATGGAATAAAATATTGAGGTGCTTGTGAGGGTCTGGTCGTAGACACAGTGTATAGAGCCGAGTGGCGTGTTGCAGGAGCGCGTGTGCGGGGGCGTCCTGGAGGGCGAGCGGAACTTCCACGTGCTGTACCAGCTGCTGGCCGGCGCCGACCTACACCTGCTCAGTGAGTCCTGCTCGACACTCACCGAACACTTTTTAATGGCATTTCATTTTTCTTACACAATTATCAGTTAGAATTTGATTTAATCACTATATACAATGGGCAAAGTCGGTGCTGTGGCCTAGCAAGAGGTCAAACAGGTCTCAAAAAATAGAGAGCCGCGGTGATCGCTCCAACGATGAGGGCTCGGCTCTCAAGTCGCGAGAGAGAGGAAGAAACTGTCACTATGATGATTTAGGAGTATCGGTTCGTTGAGTCTCATGAGCATGTTTGGTGCAGAGCGGCTGCGGCTGAAGCGCTCGTGGGAGAGCTACCGCATGCTGCGCGGCGGGGCGGCGGAGGGGGGCGCCTCCCCGCGCCGCGCGCCGGCCCCGCCCCCCGCCCCTCCCTCCGCGTCCGCGCCCCGCGCCGCGCAGCAGGACCGCGACCACTTCGCCTTCACCACGGTAAGCGGTCCTCCCTCTACTCGGCTGTATACTGCTCGATACCCTTGTACGCTGTCCATCCATCTTCTCTGCTTGGTTTGTAGAGCCACAACTTGTTCCTGTTGCTTGCCGACGTTTCCTTCCTTCCACACAGACTGACCTATCAGCCACTCTGTAAGAACGAGCCCAGATTCATCGTCAGCCCGTTACTGTTTACTACTGAAAATAGGCGTCACCCAAGAACACAAAAAAGCTAGGCTAAACGCAAAGCAAAAGATCCGGTCTTTTGCTTTGCGTTTAGGCCAGATTGGTGTCACTATTTGTTTCAGGTAAACGGTTCGAAGGCCAGAGAGATCGCTCATTTCATAGAACACGTTCTACTAATTTAAAATCACCATTTTCCAGTCATATTAAAAAATCTTTCTATTTGTAAAAGCGAGCATAATAATACACGGCACTTTTATATCGAAATGAAATAGAACGTGTTTGATGTTTTTTATAACGGATTGAACGAACGCTAGTCTGTGTTCTCAGGCGGCGATGCGTGCGCTGGGCTTTAGCGGGAGCGAGTGCGACGCGGTGCTGCGCCTGCTCGCCTTCATGCTGAAGCTGGGCAACGTGGAGTTCGAGCCGCAGCACAACATCGACGGCTCCATCGGCACGCGCGTGCAGCACCAGTACGGTCAGTCGCCGGGCCCCGCGCCGCCCGGGCCCCAGCGCCCAGCCCCCAGGGCCCCGGACCGCGCGGGGCCCGTGCTCACCGAGCGCTCTTGTGTGTGCAGAGCTGGTGGAGGCGTGCGCGCTGGTGGGCGTGGACGCGGACGAGCTGACCGCCGCGCTCGGCGCTCCCGACCTCGACGCGCCGCTCGACGCCGGTAACCGCCGCACCTACCTATAGCGCTCACACGATACCGTACATAGTATATCGATGCACCGTGTTAATAGTGTCGGATACACCCTTTTCCTATTCATTTTTGTACATTGATTATATCACCGTTATTTAGATCTATAATAAGTATTTTTAATGAAGTAAATTATTATGTTATATCGTAAACGGTGATGTTGCTGTTCAATTGTACCCAATTCGAGTCGAGTAACGATCCGAACCGTTCACGTTCACGCCTCATATTTCAGAGAGCTCCGAGGGCTCGGAGGAGACGGGCGCGTGTAGCTCGCCGGAGAGCAGCACGGAGTCGTGGGCGGGGGCGCTGCGCGACCAGCTGGTGAGCGTGCTGTACTCGCGCCTCTTCACTTGGCTCATCAACAACGTGAACGCGGCCCTGCACCCGCGCACGCCGGGCAAGCGCTGCGCCATCGGCATCCTCGACGTGTACGGGTTCGAGTCTCTGGCGCACAACGGGCTGGAGCGTCTGCTGATCAACTACGCGGCGGAGCGCGTGCAGGGCGCGGTGACGGGCGCCACGCTGCGGCGCGAGCAGGACGAGTACGTGCGCGAGGGGCTGGCCTGGCGCCCGCTGTACTACACGGAGCACGAGCTGCACGCGGAGCTGCTGGACGCGGTGAGTGCGCGCGGGCACGCGCTAGCCGCCCTCCCCCCGCCCCCCCCCCCCCTACTGACCGTGCGTGTTGCGCAGGGCCCGGACAGCGTGCTGGGCGTGCTGCGCGACTGCTCGGCGCGCGGGCTGAGCGACGGCGCCTTCCTGCAGCGCCTGCAGCGCCGCCGCCACCCGCGCCTGCTCGTGCTGCCGCCCGACCACTTCCAGTTAGTCTCCTACCTCTGTTTCCTATCGATTTCGCAGTATATATCGATATTTCTGCTAGAATTATTTAGTAGATTAAGAATACAACATAGCCTACTTTCCTTTCATATGCAATTTAATTTTAGATAATAGTTTAAGTGTACACAAAAAGCCCCGGGAGAGACTTCCAGGTCATCAACAAAAGCAAGTCAAAGATGATGATAATATTCTGACTAGCACTCTCTTCATAGCAGAAGACGAAATTCTCGCACCTCACTATGGAATCGCCTGCTACTCGACAGACGACCGGGTCTTTTGCAAAGTTCATCGCGACTCGAAGCTTTGATGCTTACATATGCAGAATAGCCTCGAGAGGTTTTCCACACTTCAATAAATAGAGTAGGATCGCTCGATAGTCGTGAGCTGATCGGTCGGTGTGCAGGGTGGTGCACTTCGGCGGCGGCGTGGTGTACAGCGCGCGCGGCATCGTGGCCAAGAACCGCGACCAGGTGTGCCGGCGCTGCTGCGGCGTGCTGGGCGCGGCCCGCGAGCCTCTGCTGGCGGCGCTGTTCTCGGGCGGGCCGGGGGCGGCGGGCGGGCCGGGGGGCGCCGGCGGCTCCCCGCGCCGGCCCGCCGCGCTGTCGTGCCGCCAGCGCGCGCTGGTGGGCGCGCTGGTGCGGCGCCTGCCGCCCGCCCCGCGCCTGGTGCGCTGCCTGCGCGCCGACCACGCGCTGCGCCCGCACCGCTTCGACGCCGCGCTGCTGCGCCACCAGATCCGCTCGCAAGGGTCAGTCTTATCATGCATACGGGTCAGTCTTATCTTGCATACACAATGTATTTCACAAAATCCTGTTTGCGAATATTTACACGACATTAAGGGGCTAGTTCCACGTGGAAAACGAGGAAGCCATGCGGTTAACAATTTTAACTCAATGTCGTAACCTGTCTAGGCTTACAAATCGACAACAAACCGAGTTATTCCAAATTTGATATCACTCTGATATTTATAGCACTGTAGCTCAAACTGAACTGTACTGCGGCCCGCGAATCTTTTATCAATGTCGAATTTCGACGGTGAACGTGATTTTTAATTCATATTCGAACGGTGTGGTGCGGCGCAGGATCATGGACATGGCGCTGCTGCGGCGCAGCGGCTGGTGCGAGTCCATGTGCGCGCGCGCAGCCCTCGCGCGCTACGGGCTGCTGCGCCCCGCCCCCCGGCCCGCGCCGCGCGGCTCGCCCGCCCCCTCCCCCGCCGCGCGCGACGACCCAGTGCGCGCCGCCCGCGCGCTGCTGCGCTCGCTGCCCATCCCCAGCGCCGAGTTCGCCTACGGCCGCACCAGGGTGTTCGTCCGCAGCCCGCGCACCGTGTGGGAGCTGGAAGCGCTGCGTGCCGCGCGAGTGGAGTCGATGGTGGTGCGCGCGCAGCGGGCGTGGCGCGACCACCTGGCGCGACGGAGGGCCCGCGCGCAGGCCGTCATAGCGCGCGCCTGGCGCCGGCACAGGCGGCGCGCCAGGCCCGCGGCGGCCGGTGCGGCGGAGGTGGCGGCGGTGGCGAGCGACTCGGACGCGCGCTCGGCGGCGGCGCGGCTGATCTGGCGCGCGTGGTGCTGGGGCGCGCGGCGGCGCTACCTGGCGCGGCTGTGGCGGCGGCTGCCGGCGCGCCACCTGTCGCCGGCGTGCGGCGCGTGGCCGGCGTGCGGAGCGCCCGCGCTGCTGGGCCGCGCCGACGCCGCGCTGCGCCGCCTGCACCACGCCTGGCGCTGCCGCCTCTACCGCGCCGCCTTCGACCAGACCGCGAGGAACCGCATGCGCGAAAAGGTACCGACACCGTGTCGCTCAAAAGTTTAGCGTTCTTTTTTACTCGTTTGTGTCTATTCCGCTCTCAATCTATTAAACTGTTTCAATGAAATGCGGGTGTTTTCGAATAAAACGCTTCGTGCTCATTAGCGTATATCGCTTCGTATTGTAATTTTGTAATTTATCAACGTACTAAATTGGCAACCTACAGGCGAACACACGCGTGTCTGTTAAAATATGTCCATCGTTGAGAGGACCCGCGACAAGGATAAGCGGATGAGTCGTTAAGATCGTGTAAGATGTGTTGTGGCACCTGTACCTGTCCAGGTGACGGCGAGCGTGCTGTTCAAGGAGCGCAAGCTGAACTACGCGCGCAGCGTGGCGCACCCGTTTGTGGGCGACTACGTGCGCCTGCGCGCCTCGGCCGCCTGGCGCCGCGGGCTCGGCGCCGCCGGCGACCGCTACGTCGTGTTCGCCGACGTCGTGGGCAAGGTGCGTGTGCGTGCGTGCGTGCGTGTGCGTGCGGCGTGCGGCGCGCGCGGGCGGTCAGTGAGCGGTGCGTGTGTGTGCAGGTGGCGCGCTCGACGGGGCACGTGGCGCGCTGCCTGTGCGTGGTGTCGACGGGCGCGCTGCTGCTGCTGGAGGCGCGCTCGCTGCGCCTGAAGCGCCGCGTGCCCGCGCACGCCGTGTGGCGCCTCTCGCTCTCGCCCTTCGCCGACGACCTGCTCGTCGTGCACGTGCGCGCGGTCAGTCAACCGAGTGTCCATCTGTCACCGTACACTTATAGCGTTCTCGTAAATATAATTAAGCATATAACTGTGTACAGCAGTGCGGGGGCCTGGAGAGTTCCACGGAGGAGCTGTCGCAGTGCTCCTCGCGGGACGCCGCCGACGCGCCGGGCTGTCTCTTTGGGGTAAGGTTACAAAGTTCGATTGGAATTTAACACGCCGACATATATTCTTCTGATCGATTTCACCACGCTACGAGATGTGGCAATGTACTAACGATCGCAAACTGCACCTCACGCGTGCGTTACAAACGTGTTCTGCATAAATAGAGTAGCACGAACCGTGTCGGTAGGGTGAAACAATAAGACGCCAACACGAAACTTGACAAAGATTGGTTTATAAGAAGACTCAAAGTCATACAAAGAACAATAGAGAGATCGATGCTAGAAGTTTCTCTGCGCGGTCGAATCGGCAACGATAAACCAAGGCCACCGATACTGCCCGGAGAATCGCCAGACTGAAGTGGCAATGGGCGGGGCGTGTTGCTCACCAACAAGATGGCCGATTGGGCCGAAGAGTTCAAGAGTGTCGATCACGTAATAGAAGACGGAGCGTAGGTAGGCCTACAAGGTGGTTCGAATGACCTGCCGAAGGTAGCAGGAAACCGCTGGATGCGAGCAGCACAGAACTGGTTATTGGGTACATCTTTCGCCTGAGATGATGATCGTGACTGGACGTTTATTTTCGTTAAAGTAGAATTATAATTTGCATGTTAGATAATACTTTTACCGTCATTTTGCTTTATTCTCTATTGACATTCAACTATTTTGATGTGTCCGTCAGTTTCCGACACTTATGCGTCTTTAAGGGAGTACGATGTGAGCTAATGTGCACACATCGAGTATGTGTAGAGTTAGTGAACGTAGGTTGTGAGATATAAGGGTGTGTGCAAGTGTGTGCGTGTACACAGGGTGAGGGCGCGTGGCGACGGCGTGGCGACGTGGTGGTGCGCACGTGCCACGTGTTGGAGCTCGCCACCAAGCTGTTCCTCGTGGTGCAGAACGCCGTGGGGCTGCCGCCGCACGTCAACATCGCCACTGAGTGAGTTCACCTCTTCTCCACTCTCTCTTCGGAGCGACTCACCGATCCTCTCAATGATGTAATAATGACAACGTCACATTGTTTGTTACGTTATTTTACCTCGTATCTGCTTCACCGATCTCTAATAGGGGTCAAGAAAAGGTGTTACCGGCGGTTATTGTTGTACCTTTACAACTGTGGGTAAACACCGCGAAAGCTTGAGCTAAATAAGCTTAAGTTACTCCTTAATACATCAGATATCTGCTAGTGAAAGTCCCATCATCATCAAGGAAATGTGTTTTTATTATGTGAATGAATTATTTAATAGAAGCTAATTGATTACGATTTTAATGTAACTTCTATTTCTATTTTATTGACATGTTTAATTATTTTTAATTTATTGTCAATTTGGAATTTTAATTTATCTTCACTTATAGTGACTTTAATGATTGATTTGACTTTTAATAAAATGTTAATACCTAATAAACACCAACAAACTTTTGCATGACAGTATGAGTAAATGTTAGAACTAAATGTTATTTTTTGTCTAACAACTTATGTACAACATTTAATGACAAATAAAATTATTCTATACTATTCATCAAAATTGGTCTAGTCGTTCCAGAACTTAGCCGAAACAAACAAACAGACAGACAGACGGACGGACGGACAGATAAAATTGAAATAAATGTTAATTTGGTAGATGTACCATGTAGTACAAATACATTCATAGCATTTAGTTAAAGCGTTTATTTAAATAGTACTAACAGCACTTCAATTTATTTATTTGTATAGATAATTTTGTTAACGCCAAGGAAAATGTAATCTGATCGTCAGAGCGTACATCGAGTCAAGGGAAGTCGTAGTGACGCCGAGCGGTGATCGATTAGAGTAAAAGGACGTGTCGTTTGCGCAGGTTCGAGGCCAACTTCGGGCAGCAGCTGGTGACGCTGTCGTTCCACGCCGTGGGCGGCGCCGAGGGCGGAGGCACGCGCCTGTTGCGCCGGGGCAGTCGCATGGACGTGCTCGTGTGAGCCACCACCAGCGCCACCAGCGCTCAGCAGCATGGACGTGCTCGTGTGAGCCACCACCAGCGCCACCAGCGCTCAGCAGCATGGACGTGCTCGTGTGAGCCACCACCAGCGCCACCAGCGCTCAGCAGCATGGACGTGCTCGTGTGAGCCACCACCAGCGCCACCAGCGCTCAGCAGCATGGACGTGCTCGTGTGAGCCACCACCAGCGCCACCAGCGCTCAGCAGCATGGACGTGCTCGTGTGAGCCACCACCAGCGCTCAGCAGCATGGACGTGCTCGTGTGAGCCACCACCAGCGCCACCAGCGCTCAGCAGCATGGACGTGCTCGTGTGAGCCACCACCAGCGCCACCAGCGCTCAGCAGCATGGACGTGCTCGTGTGAGCCACCACCAGCGCCACCAGCGCTCAGCAGCATGGACGTGCTCGTGTGAGCCACCACCAGCGCCACCAGCGCTCAGCAGCATGGACGTGCTCGTGTGAGCCACCACCAGCGCCACCAGCGCTCAGCAGCATGGACGTGCTCGTGTGAGCCACCACCAGCGCTCAGCAGCATGGACGTGCTCGTGTGAGCCACCACCAGCGCTCAGCAGCATGGACGTGCTCGTGTGAGCCCGGCCGCCAGCGTCACCACCAGCGCCACCAGCGTTCAGCAGCATGGACGTGCTCGTGTGAGCCCGGCCGCCAAATAGCCTCACGGTGTACCGAACCAGCCCGATCACCATGTGCCAAAACTAATCACTTTAAAACGTTGCTATTAATTGTATGTTAAGTTTAGGAAGACAAACGGCGCAAACGATACGATACGAGATAAATGTTAAGGATGAAGTTGTGCACGGCGTTGGTTATGTGTGAGTTAGCGGGACGACGCGCCCGCCCCGCACTCCATTAGTTCACTATTTAGTACAAAGCCAAACTATAAAATACCGTAATCCGGTCGAGATTATATAATTATAGTGTTATTGTGTAAATACAATTAGTATAATATAGACACAATACTGCATATGGCACGGAATGTGCTCACAGTTAGTTAATGTTTTGTGGGGGATGATCTGAGAAATCGTCCCTACAGGGTCGAACTTCATTCAGCCGCACGTTTTGACAAGTTATTCCGTTGTTACTTGAATTAAAAAAAAAAGGATAGGTTAATTTCATGCGCTTAACTGACATCGCTGTTCGCTGTGTGGAGTTCATCCCTGGCTCTCACAAATACATAATACGTATGAAGTACACACACCGAGGTGTTCTTAACTGTACGACATGACCCCGAGACTAGGATCTTATGATGTTTAGGTGGTAAGGCGATCTCGTCGGTAGTTAGCAGTCCGTCGTCTCCTGCTGTGGCCGCTCCACGATCATATTTTAATTTCGTATAATGTCGCTACCTCGTCCCTCGAGGTCGTGAGCGTGGAACTGACACGCGATGTTTAACCTAGCAATACCGTACACTGAGAATAGTACCTACGGTTTATAAACATGTTTTGCCATTTAACCTTGCCGTGTCTCTGTTTCCTTTTAATAATTTTCAGCACTAAATGAAAATTTTCGCATCTAATTGTTCTTCGTCCATCCGTCACAATTGTCTTTTTTTTGGTTGTTCCAACCGTTGTGTGGGAAGGACATGACATAAGAGAGCGCTGTGTGGGCCACACGCCATCCCTCCACATTTGAAACAAAAAATGTCGTTCTACACGCACACACATATTACTAATAAAAGTTTTTTTTAGTGGCCTGTTTCCCAATCAAATCCTTAACGCCAGTGGCTGTCGCGTCAATACGCGTTGACCTCTCCCTTTTAAACAATAATTCTGCGTAAAACGATAGTCAATTTTTTGAGCAAAATATTCTACACATTCAGTTTTTTTAGATATAGAAATAATAGCTTAGAAAGTTTCGTCGCTTATGGTCGTCGAGGAGTGATGAGTCTGAGGAGACCTGCGGTGAGGGACAGAGGGCGAGGGGTGCGCGGGGGAGGGAGGCCGCTGGTTAGATATAATGATGATGGATACTTAGAGATTTATCTAGTGCCTTAGTACATCTAGTCGCTTCTTGTTAGGCTCGACTCCGCGTAGTTGTGCCCCTCCACCGGCCGGCGAGTGCCTCCCCTCTCCCCCCACCTCTCCCCCTCCCCCCGCGACACGCGCCCTTTGTGAACGTACCTTCACTACTGGTAAGGTAGGAACCTTCTTAATCCACTTATGGCACAAAGTTGACGATGTCGAGACGTGTTGACTTATGGTCACTTTGGTTTAGTATAATAGAGGTGTGAAAACTTTGTACCGTTTTAATTAAATGAGTGGTTTGATACGTCGGTTGTTTGAGAGCGTCGTATCGATACGAGTAAGTTAATAGTAAAAGTAAAGTTAAGTAGAGTGTAAGCGTGCCACAAGTTGACGTGACGCGTGGCGACGCTCGCCCCCGTGGAGTGGGGGCGGGGAGGGGAGGAGTGGTGGGAGCGCCACAGACGTCGGCAACTGCAGACTGTTGCGAAGTATATTGCTGTTGAAAGGTCCGCGACTGGGCCCGGCCCCGCGCTCGCCCTCGGGGCGGTGCCAACTCGCGAACTAACAATTTCTGTTGAATAATGTAATGTTACGTTTTTCAACAAATTAATTATGCAAAGGTTTTATCGTTTGTAATAAAATGTGCGAAAACATTTGTGATTTTTCTTTAAAACTCCTACGTCCGGAACAAGCGCACACACACACACACACACCTACACGACTAACATCATGCGTATCTGTGGTACCTACCTATACAATAAATAGGCATTCAATTATGTAGGGCAAGAATGAACAGACATCGCTGTCTTCACTAAATGCAGTGAGTGTTGTGTGTGTGATATGCACTAAACGTGAGCGTGTGAATAGAGGGACCATAGAGATATATTATTTTGAAATATTGTAAGATATAGTAACAAACCATTGTAGAACGAATATGTAAAAAGATATAATAAAAACTACAGCCCTTAAAGTGTGGTCCCTCAATCCTCACAGAGTCACAGACCATCATTATTCATTTGTACACAAAGTTTAGCGACGTTCATGATATCAACACTAGAAATAAAGATATACTCGTGTGGCCAACCACTAGATTGCAAAGAGTAAGCAAGTCTCCGATGTCAGGGTGTACGGTTGTACAATAAAATCCAAGCAAATATCAAGAATAAAGTATCACTAAATTTAAGACATCAATAAAACAAAAACTAGGTGAAAAGGCTTATAACACAGGTTTGGAATATTTAGATGAAAAATAATAATCAGATCAGGATCATAAGAGGATCATCATCTGCTTAGTGACCAGCAGTACGGTTTCCGTAAGGGTCGATCAGTTGGAAGCCGTTAGTTTAGACATTGCGAAAGCCTTGATCGGGTCTGGCACAGAGCGCTTCTTTTGGAAGCTCCCTTCCTATGGGCTTCTCGAGAAATTATGCGATTGGGTCACTAGCATATAGAAGCATAAAGGTCGTAGTCGACGGTGAATACTCACTCCTTGCCTATGAATGCTGGTGTCCCGCAAGGCTTTGTGTTATCCCCGACTTTGTTCCTCATTCATATCAATGACATGCTGCCAATTAGCGGCATTCATTATATATATTATATTATATTCATATACGAGCCCAAGCCATCGTGTTACCTAACCGGTATGTCGCTGGTGGCAAATTACTACTTATATTATTTTATAGACAACGAAGGTTTTATGTTTTTCTGGTGTTTCTTTTTTTTTTTTTTTTTGTTTGGTAATTACCAACTTGAACCCCCATAAGTAATCTGTGGAAAACGTAGTGGGTAGTATATTTGTTATGTTTAGTTTACTTAATAACAACCCTATGTATATTTTATATGCTACTGTTTGTGTTCCCTAATTGAATAAATAAATAAATAAATAAATAGATACAATATAAGCCGTGATTCCCAAACTAGCATGAGCTGTATGTTGGGAGCCAGTATCTTTTCAAGTATTAATTACACAGATACATTTGTTTGTTGCAAAGTGGTCTAAATAGCATTAACAACATAATACCCCTGAGTGATATGTATACCTTCTGTTATTTTTTTTTTCAGAGGTATGGACGAAAATACTCTTACGTACGGGTATGTCGGACTCGATGTTATGATTACCCCATACCGACTAAAAAAACCATCTCATCTGGCGTCAACCTCTTCTTCCCTCACGGAACTGCCGCTAGGCATTACTTCGTGGAGGGAGGCTCTAGCTACTGCTCTTCCGTCGTGCTTATGTCACGGGTTTTGGTTTCCGACCGCTTTCTTTCTAACCGACGGAGTTCCTGAAGAACTTCCATCGCAAAAGCGCTTGTAGCCTGCCATGCTGCCTCCGATGATAGCATAGCTTCTATCAAGGATTCTGACTGAATTTTCTTCGTAAGAGCCTCAGCCCAGGTACTGTGTAACAGGTCGAAACCAGGACACGCAAAGAACACGTGCTCTGCATCTTATGATGGCAATATTATGATAATGTTGTTGGGCACTAAATAACATCGTACGCTATTATAAAAATCAATCCTCTCAAAGGAGAGACCTGTGTTCAGCCAGTGGACTTACTTGAAGACTGTTCTTGAAAAACTAGAAAGGAAAAAGCCAGGAGGGAAAAAGTTTAATATAAAGGCGAAATGAGTTGAAAAAATCACAATTTCATTTTTAATAATTTAATTTTATATTTCCATACAAACAGACATAGGTATATAATATAATTCAAGTATAGTACAATAATATCCATGGACAACACGTAGTGTGCCTAAGTACGGCGAGACGACATAGGCCTAAAGGATAGTCGATATTCTCTACTACTCGCTAGTCGACACTTCATTCAGTCTTCTCGTTACACTCAGCTCATACAGAACGACACGCCGCGATTGCATCCCCGACTCGCGTCAGCCGAACGACTGTACCTGTGGGACTATACGGGAGTAAGCGTTAGGCCGTCGATTCAGAGAGGAGGCCGGCACCTAACATTTCTATTATTACGGTTGGATTTATTCAGTTACAGGTAAGTTTGCATTCGTACACACATGTAGTCGGTCGCCACGCAAGGCCGTCCCGCCGGTACAAGGGCGCGGACGGCGAGCGGTAGATCGAGCACTTTCACACTTTCACACCGTTCGTTCATCGAAAGACGCGACGGGATTAAATCAAAGGGGAAGATTACAATATAACAACGAGATACAAGAGAGAGAGCGACGGCGGCTCCCTCCACACGACACAGGGTTGACACGACACATACTAGCTGCTACGGATATGATCGGCGTTGGTCCCGGCGCGGGCCTTGCGCCTCACTTGATGGAGCACGTGAACTGCGCGCGCAGGCGCTGCAGCGCGGTCAGCTCGGCCTGCAACAAGGTGAGCGAGCTGGGGTGAGCGGCGGGGAGCGGGGCGGCCCTCTCCCCCTCGGCGCTACCTACTGTGTGGGGCTCTGCGGCGGGCGCGTTGTCGTTGCGCAGGTCGGCGGCGGCGGGCGCGGCGGGCGTGGAGCCCGTGGCGTTCCCGTTGTCGTCCGTGTCGGAGCGCGAGGCGCTGCCCGCGCTGTCCCACACGCCGGCGGACGCGCTGTCCGTGTGCTCGGTGCGGCGCGACAGCGACAGCGACGGCGACGAGTGGCCCAGCGCCTCCGACGAGTCGAGGTCCAGCGACGACTGCGAGCGACACGAGTCGCCCGAGCGCGACAACGAGCGGGAGGCGCCTCCCTCGCCCTCGGAGCCCTCGGACTCCTCCGACGAATCGCCGCCCTGCTCCATCATCTCCTGCCGACACGCGAACGTGACAACGAACCGGTCGGCTCCGACCGTGCCGGGACGCGCCCGAGAAGCTACGTATCCATTTATACCACCTCCGCCTAGGTGCGTAGGTAGATATTAATCTTTTTTTTCTGTAATTTACGGTGGTTTTGTCGAGGCTCGGCGGGTCCCTATCGGGTCGAGTCGAGTACAACTACAGTGAATGGATGCGTAGCGTCCGATACGTACGTGTTTTTTTTGAGGCGATGTAAAATTGAGTAAATCTGCAGCGGGAGCGCTGGCCTCCTCGCTGGAGCTACCGCGTGGGCACTCCGCGTCTGCAACGAGAGTTAATAAACGCTTATATCTCTGTCGTTCAAATCAAATCATAGTTAAGAAAATGCCTCTCACGAGGACAATAAATAAATAAATATTTCAGACATCTAACACACAACGCCATCTAGTCCCAAGCTAAGCAGAGCTTGTATGTATGTGTACTTACTATATATACTTTTTGTGTAAATACATATATATATAGAAAACACCCAAAGTCAGAAACAAATATGCAAATATTTGTTTCTGAGTTTGGGTGTGTGTTCAGATCACACAAACACTTGGTCCTTCCACACTCCCACACACCAAGGATTTGAACACGAGACCTCCTGCTACTGCGCCACCGAGGCTGTTGATGATGATGAGACAATGAGAAACTCACTTTAGAGAAACGGTTAAATTTAACTTCACAAATAACTTATAACCAGAACCTCCCGTGTGAGTTCACACTCTTCAATGTCATTACGGCCTTAGCAAGCACTCTGAACCACGTGTTTCCAGAAATGTCGCTTCCTTGCTAAGTAATTAAGTGGTTCCTAGTGCCACGAAATAGCTCACCTGGTCTTTTTTGCGCTTGTACCTTCTGCTGCAATAGTGGGTAGAAACCGCGCGCCGTAGCGTTGTGGGGCTCGTACTGCAAGATGAGGCGGCAGTACTTGAGTGCCTCTGCATACTGGCGTCGCATTATAGCCGACAGGAACTGAAAATAATCCCATCGAATATGTTGAAATATATTTTGCCCCTGTGTCCAGCGTCGAGACTGACGCCCGTATTATAAAAGGCGTCTCAAGTATCGTTTGTACTCTGATCAGTTGAAACTATTTTTAAGTTCACATGAAATCTCAAGCGCCGCTTGTTAAGCGCCGTAATAGCACTCAACGTGTTGTGAACACTAGGGGATTACTATGTATAATAAAACCACTGTGAACTGATCTGCTGATCTGACAAGCTATTTATTCGGCCTCTATGTATACATTCGAGGTTTTTACAATGAGCCCGGTAACGTTACTATATCGCGATTCAGAAAAGTGGTGCAACGCCATCTAGTTTGGTGAAGGACAACATTACTACCAATTTATTCCACTTTCATCGTGATATAGTTATACGTTTGTTTTCGTCATGAACACCGCTCTTATTATAGAACGCATTTTAAGTTCTACTCAGCTGAAACTAGTCTCAGTAACTATTAATATATAAACTGTGTACTAAAATATATAATACACTATTAAACATCACTTCTATACCTACGTATTTATGTCAATTGTGTAGTACCCATTGGTAACGCCACCTATCCCATGCAGAGAGATTCTGGGCTAGCCAGTTTGGCGCTAACACCCATAACACAAGCTCTGCTTACCTTGGGACTAGATGGCGTTTTGTGGTAGATGTCTGAAATTTTTATTTTATTGGCTAGTGTATCAATGTAAATATAATAATAAGAATCAATTCGCCCTAAATTAAATAATTTAAATATAAAAATGACTAGAAATGACCAATAATGGAACGTTTAAATTGTTATCAATACTTGTCATGTCGAATTGTCAAACTATGCTTTTGTTTATAAACAAAAAAATAATGTTAGTTGTCTCTACATGCGAGATATGAGTTCATAAATAGTAAACCAAAAGGTTGTGGGAGATATTAATTGAAACAAGTGGTTTAATGTGTATTTCAAGTGAATTAAGTATTATAGTCGTTCCAATACTTTATTTAACTTTTGACAGATCACGCACATAAAGTTTTGTAATAATTTTTGATACAATGTACTACAGATAATACTGTACTTTATGGGCGGGCTCCGCCTACTTAGGGATGTGTCATTCGTAATTAATGACCACAGACTATAAAAACGGTTTTGAAATGAATCGATTATCGATTATATTAATAAAACATACAATAAAATTATTGTGATTATATTTTATATCAAATCACGTAAAAAGCTTTATTATTTTGCATTAAAATGCCCTAAATGTCTCTGTTTCAATGCATAAATAATTTGCGTAATGAAAACAGTTCCATCGTACTCGTACCTAGTAATGGGATCGAATGTATTCGCCGCAAATTAATGAATCTAAAATAATTGTTTAGACTTACTATAGTTGGTTCAAAAAAAACTACCTGCGGTACCTACTTGTAATGAACAGGTACAAAATGTTGAAATTCGTAGTAATTTACGGATTAAAAATAAAACAACCAAAAGAGGTACTGTAATACTAATTTTAATTATAAAGAATCGTCTTCTTCGTATGACCAGGAATCATCATCACTTGAGTTCTCAGTAATATTGATTATCATTTCTTGGATAGATAAATTGTCGAATGCAACATCCCGATCCCAATCCGACATTATTACCTTCTTTGTTTTTTCTACAACATTCGCCCAGTTTTCTGGAGTTACTTTTTCACACGCATTTTTCAGTAAATTCAGCATTTTTCTTGCGGTGAAAGGAGGAGTTGTATTGTTCCTCGCAGCATATCCTTTAACTTGTGCCCAGATCATTTCAATTGCATTATATTGGCAGTGATATGGGGGAATTCTGAGGACGGTATGCCCAGGCTCTGCTGCCATTTCATCTATGACGTATCGTTTTGGCAGCTTCTTTGTTTTTAATATCTTTACTAACTCTACTTTTAGTAGGGACTCATTCACCTCTTCGCCATTGTCACGGAGCCAGTTTATAATTTCATGTTTTTTGTTGGCCTGTGTTGGTATTTTATTAATTTCACGAGAGTGATAAGGTGCATTATCAATAAATATTATTGATGGCTCTTCGAGTGATGTAAGCATTTCTCTGAACCACTTTTCATACACGTTCGAATTCATCTCCTCATGATAATCTCCTGTTTTCTGGGATTTAAAAGCTAATAGAGCGCCTGGCACAAATCCTTTTACTGTTCCTGCATGACAAATAATCAATCGTTCGCCTTTTCCCATTGGTACTGTAGAAGTGGAGCCAACGGTGTTGTCAGTCCAAGTTTTTGACAGCGTATGATTCGCATTGAGCCAAGTTTCATCTGTGAAAACAACATTCGACCAATCTTCTATTTTTTTTGCTTGTCTTAAAAAATCGCATCTATACAAAGCAATATCATTGCGTTCCATTAAAATTTTTCGTTTGTCACATTTTTGGAATAACATTCCAATGTCTTTCAATACCTTTGTCAGAGAAGATTTTTGACCACGGAACAAACCACTATTTCGAAGAGATTGTGTTAGTTTTTTTAATGTTGGAATCTCTTTTCTTTGGTAATAGTCGTATATATGACGACGAATAGCATCAGCGTCAAAATTGTCAACGGCTGTAACTTTACTAGGCGGACGTTTTTTCTTAGGTGTAGATAGCTTATTCTGTTCCATGCCACTGCTGCCGTAGCCTTCTTTTGTTATTATTGCCACTGTTGGAGCACTAATACCTAATGCTGCTGCAACACGGTCTCTAACTTGAGTCACTGGTATAAGAGGCCCACCATTACGGCTTTCCTTTTCAAAGTATTCACGAAGTCGCAAGACAAACTCTCTTGTTTGTCCTTTGAGTACTTTCTTTTTTGGCATTTTGACAGTAACGAAGGCAGGAACGATACGCTCAACTCAACCAAACGTGAGAATTCACAAATAAATCAATACGGAGGAATATAAATACTCAACTATATTGAAGGTTACTCATTGAAATACTGTAGATTATTTTAAAATAGACATAGAGAGATTTAATAAAGATCATCAATAGTTTAACAAATACAATATTAACCACTGAATTACAACACAATACAATAATACATTTTGAAAATTCAGTTCCTTTTATATATTTTTTCATGACATAGAACCGTCATATTTGAACAACATTCTTTTAATCCATTTCTTCTTTATTTTGACAAAGGAGGTCGCACATTGAAACACATAGAAATATGAAGTACGAAATTATCTATAAAATAATGAGTTTGTTAAATCGATTAAAACTTCTTAATGCATAAAATCGATCGATGAAAGAAATCGAATAGGTAACGGGTCAGGGTATCACTATTTGATTAAGTATTAGAGCTGTCAAAAGTTAAATAAACTATTGGAACGACTATAATTAGTGTTAATCAATGTGAATTTGAAATGTGTATGATATGTAATTCTTTCGTAAATAAAGTAAGGTAGAGTAAATCTTTCATTGTAATTCAGAAACATCATCATAAAATATATTCATTTCCCCTAAAAGGCATTAGAAATTACCACTTGAGACTAGACTGAGTTTTTCTCACATGAACAGAGATCACATCTGTCAAAATCTATACTTGAGAGTAGATTTTGACATAAACATCGTTCTAAAACAAGCTAAACACAGATTCACAGATCTTTACTCACTTGATTAATAATAATAAATTAATTTGGTTAAAGATCAATGAATCCGGCTCGAAGGACCAATTATGTACGGGTCTCGTACACAGTTTGTAGAATGATAGACGTGCCTGATTAGATGTTATTTATTGTTGCACACAAATTACTTATGAACTAATTATATAATGTGTAATGATTTATGCTAGTGAGTACACCCTGTGACTGCTGAAAGTGCACTGATTTTATAATGTGTTTTAAATTGACGTTGTGGACGTAAAATGCTGACCGCGGTAAATGTACGGTCATTGGCCCGTACAAGACGTTCAATAATAAAATCTTTTCTTAAAACTAGATTCACGACTGAGACGTTTTTTAAAATAAGGGCCTGAGACGTGGCATCAGCGCAGGCTTAACTCACCTCCGCCAGAAACTCGCTGGGTGCGGATAATGTGTCGTTTCCGTCGGAGCAGTCCTCCGGACTGGTGGACTTCCTGTTTCCCGCTTCCATTATTGAAACGAAGCCCGACGGGCCCAGTCGGCCGACCACCGGTGTCGAGTCTCCGGAGTCGTCCGTGTCCAGCGAGCGCAGCTGGAAGTGAGCGCTTGCCGGTACGTATCGGTGCGCTGCGGCGGCGGCCACCGGCGGCAGCGTCACCACGAGCGGCGGCGCGGGCTTGGCCGGCGGCGGGCCCGCTCGGCCGCGGCGCTGCTCGCTCAGGCGCAGCGCCACGCGCGACGCGGTGTCGAGGCGGGCCGACGGCACGGGCGGCGACCACGTGGCGTTGGGCGAGGCGGGCGGGGGCACGCGCCGGGCCGCGGGCGGCGCGGGCTGGTACAGGCGCGGGTTGGGCACGCAGCGCCGGCACACGCGCTTGCGCCGCCGCCCGCGCCCCTCTCCGCCGCCGCGACTGTCCGCCTGCCTCAGTTGCGCTCTCGGCCTGGCGGGCGCGGGCCCGGGGTACCTGTTCGTATACAACGTCACTTCGACACCATCTCATCATCAACTTCCTGACAGAACTGTTTTAATGAAAAACAGATAGAACAAAAAATTGTTCGCTCCTTCGCTGCATCGGCCATAAGAGCTATAGCTGTTTTACATAAATAAATGTATCTTGGTCGTGGAACAAAATATATCAATGCACCTCTCTAATTGATTGCACTGACGTGATTTTTATTAGAACGCTGAATAACTGAGTTTATGTTTACTCTACAGAAGCCTAGAAAACTTCTTTCTATGTGTATAACGTTTGTGTTTTATTTGAAACAAAGAACTTACAGTCGCGGGTTGGGTATGTACGAGGTGCGGTAGAGGTTCGGACGCGCGGCGCGCTGGCCCGCGCTCGCCGGCCCCGGCCGCAACAGCCGCGGCGCGCCCAGGTCGATCACGTCGGTGGGCTCCGGGACTAGTGCTTGTGCCAATCTATATACCACACACTCATCTTTAAATATACAAGTCGTAGCCAACTCTGAATCTGAATCTAAACGCTGTTGAATCGCTCAACGTCAGGAGCTACGACTTGGATAAAGGATCGACTCAAATTTATATTGTTGCAGTGCCGCTTACGTCTAGCTAAACGAGTGGTTGACTCAAGACTCGGTTTGTGGTGGATTACTATGTTAGTCTGTGACTTACGGCTGTACACCTGAGTCGCAGTAGACGTAACATAATAACAATGGAACATACCGTGTTAGTTTGGACGAAGACGCGGGGGCTGTCGTGGGCCGCACCACAATCACGTCGGCGAGGCGCTCCTGCGGCGGCTCGGCCGGCGCGCGTCCGCCCTTTCTGTAACAACACACCGCCGTCAGCGGCCTTTCCCTATCCCGCCCTTACCCTCCTAGCATTCCTAGTATTAGTTCTTTGCTATTACGGCTATACCTATTGCTATAGATGCTGCTAGTACCTATCCCAAAACCAATTTAGCGAGTTTGCAACGTAGATTACAAATAATCAACATATAGATTTCGACTAATAAATAATACAGTGAAAAACACAGTGCAAAAAGGAGCTTGACGAAGGCCCATGACGCCAGACGCCAGGTTTTCTAGGAATTCTCTGCGTCGCACAACAAAACTGTGAAATAAACTGTCGCGTGCGGTATTCCCGGACCAATACGACTCTTTTTTTAAAAAGCCGGTATTGCACTTGTGACGCCTCTAGTGTTGCGTGGTGGGTGTCCATGGGCGGCGGGAATTGTTTGATATCAGGCGAACCGTCTGCTCGTTTGCCTATATAATATATGCAATAATAAATAAAAAGATATTGGCGAAGTAACTTTTCACATGCTCTACATCTCTGTTCTAACTGGTAATCAAATATTTTTTTCAACTGCATACTTACTCATATATAAAAAATATAAATTTCCTTCTTAGCCTTTATTATGATCAAGATTATTTAGGGTCGGCTCCTAGTTTAACGAGTTTTACATGAATATCAATATTTCCACTACGCAACGGGCGTCGGACTTTCGAATTAGAAGATTGAACTAGTTGACAGTGTATTTGAAGGCAGCAAGTTCCATATAACGATTGCTATAGATATCACGGCCGTGAAACATGATGATGTTATTGAAAAATCCAACAACACTTTAGACCTGACCCGGGAATATAACCCGTATATATAATAATACTTCTTAATAGGCAGTGCATACGCCAACCGCAAGACCAACGAGGTGAGACTATATTCCTAAATCTAATATTAAAACAAAATTGGGTATAAAGCACACACTCATACAAATAAGTAAATTGTATTATATTGTGTTTGCAATTAATATGTAATATTGTAATGCACACGGGCGCAGCAGTGTTGGGGGTACTGCTACGGCACTTAATACAAAAGGGCGCAACAGTTTTGGGGGCACTGCTACGGCACTTAATACACAAGGGCGCAACAGTTTTGGGGGCACTGCTACGGCACTTAATACAAAAGGGCGCAGCAGTGTTGGGGGCACTGCTACGGCACTTAATACACACGGGCGCTGCAGTGTTAGGGGCACTGCTACGGCCCTTAATACACAAGGGCGCAACAGTTTTGGGGGCACTGCTACGGCACTTAATACACAAGGGCGCAACAGTTTTGGGGGCACTGCTACGGCACTTAATACACAAGGGCGCAGCAGTGTTGGGGGCACTGCTACGGCACTTAATACACACGGGCGCTGCAGTGTTAGGGGCACTGCTACGGCCCTTAATACACAAGGGTGCAACAGTTTTGGAGGCACTGCTACGGCACTTAATACACAAGGGCGCAACAGTTTTGGGGGCACTTTTTTTCACTTTTTTTCACTTTTTTTGCCATGTCACATTTTGTACCTACATACGGCATACCTACCAACCACGGGTATAGCCAGGTTTTAGTTTTACGGGGGTTTCAAGATAATAAAATGTCTAGCAATGTCCTTTTAACAGTAATATTATTATAAAAATAATTAGACGTGTGAAAAAATCAATAGTGTAGAAACATTTCGCTACACAACTATTCCCATGCTACCAACTAATAATAACAGTCTCTAACCAAAATCGCAGACGACCAGCCGGACATACCGTCGCACATGGCGAAACTGTAAGAATTCGTTTTATATAAGTATTATTTATTTTTTCTAAAGAGAGTCTAATGTCCAGCAATACGTTATTAAAGGCTGTTGATGTGATGTTTTAAACAAAGCAGCCAGCGTGACTTCAACTGATGAATGTGTAGACCTACGCAATTTACAGGAGTACATTTACATCGCTCCCTAATGCCATTATCATCGAGCGACGCGACACCGATACAGATAAGCTTGACAAAACCTGCTAACGAGCTTTTTCGAGGCTTCGTTGCGTATCATCATATCGCCCTGCTATTTGTTTAACATTTTACTGAAAGTGTGCATAACAGTAAAATTTAGTGTGTGAGCTAAAACCAGCCACTGCAAAACTATAGGAATGTTCATACAGTCGTTTTGGCTTCGCTATTACGAGAGAGATAACAGGAACTTATAAACATTGGACATACATATATATAAAGATATGTATATGTATGTGTATGGAAGATGTCCTGCGTAGTTTACTACCTCACTCGGCTTGCGTTATTCAATAGTCGAAGTGTTGTGGTAAATCAATTAAGACAGTCCATGTAAGTACTGCGGTGCCATGAAGTGTAGCCCTAACAAGGAGAATAAATGTTCGATATCATCACCTGCCGAACTACTCGGTATGTCCTTTCTATACAATTAACGCGATTTCTTTAAAACAAAATAAGCAATTTGTATTATTATTTAGGGGCAAATGAACAGACGTATCGCAACACCAGAGGCGTTACAAGTGCGTTTCTTCGGCCTTTTAGGAAGGAGTAGGTACGCTTCCGTTTACTGACTACTTTACAGCGGTTGGACGCATTATTTGTTTTATTTGTAATTTAATTTTTCTTAGGTAAATATGGGTCTGTTTGCTGACTTGTCTTCATTAATATTTTATATTTGTTAGTCGTATCGTCTATTTTGACTGCCAGGGCTGCTACTTCATAATGCACTATATTACCTATACTTACTGTTCAGGTCAATCATTTAATAAGTTTATTTATATATTTTCTATTACTCTGTTTACCCCTGTTGTGAAGGCATGATGTTACATATACTCGTATGTATATTTATACTTTATTGTATAATGGATAAGTTAATTTAAATGTACTTTATCAATATTATTCGCGTTTAAGTTACCAAACTATAGATGGCGCTGTTAGGGTTGGCTGAATCGTGCTAGTGTTTGGTTATCGGAGTGATTGTAAATACCTCCAAGAAATATTTTTGTGTGAGAATTATAAATTATTATATATATTCTCGATATACAACTTTCATCATTTTACATGTATTATTTCTCGCTCACGGGTCCCTGATTTCGTTCACCTACACATCAACATGCACTTAAACACCTATGCTATTGATACTTAAACATCTTTAGAGACATAATTTAAAGGAATACCTATTCTTCTAAACATCTGAGGGATATATCTATACTAATATTATAAAGAGGAAAACTTTGTTTGTATGTTTGTTTGTAATGAATAGGCTCAAAAACTACTGGACCAATTTTAATAAAAATTCTTTCACCATTCGAAGGCTACATTATCCACAAGTAACATAGGCTATATTTTATTTTGGAAAAAAATAGGGTTCCGTAAGATATTAGGGTTTTTCGGACACAAGGTGTAAAAAATTAACCAGAAAAGTTACTTATTTTGCGTAGGTACACTGCGTAAACTATAAAAGATAGAACCATAAAATGTTCTAATTAATCGTAGATCTTATAAATATCTACAAAATGTCTGCGACATACTATACGGGGGAAAATTTTTCGGTACGGACAATAAAAGACGCAAACAAGGTTGCGTCGGTCAGCTAGTCTGAAATAAAACTGAGGATTTTGCCTACTATCATGAAATATTTATCACTACTCCGCTGCCCCGTACAGACACAGAGCACGAAAAATTTCTGCTCAAAAGCAGCTAACAACTGCCTGCCAGCTAACAGGCGGGAGGCAGCGACGTAGTAAGTTCCCGTTGACATTGAAAAAATATATAAATGGACAAAATACATTGACGTTCCCGTTGTTATAAATGTTGCTTATTTAGCTACATTTATATGTTATACGTTCGCAGTTATATACGAGTATTATTAGAAAATAGTAATATTTTTTAAGATACACCATTTTATTTCCATAAATAAATTACCTACTTAACAATTTATCAATTGTCGTTAAACATCATCAAATGAATAGATTAAATGTTCTGTTGTTGTGGGCCTCTGTCTCTCAAGAGCCACAAATATAGCTCACGTCCCGTATGTGCGCGGCAAGCGTACGGCCCACAACTACCTAACACCAATAAGGGGACAGGGACACTAGGAAGTAGCGGGCTAGAAGTGATTATCGATCAAGCACAGCGAACGCAGGTTGCAAGGAGCACCTCGCCTGCAGTCGGTCACATCATTATAACCTTGGCAACCGACCCACAACTAACTGCCGCGCCTCGGAACGGTACCATCATTTATGCATCGCAATTACTCCATATTATGGCCTATCAACGTCTCACACACCTACTATCGATAAATTGTATCTACAGTTGTTTTCGTTACATTTTTAATGACATCAAATGCTTGCGCCATTCTTAGGCACGTCTATCTAGGACACTTTTGTTTTTAAAACTAATTTCAAACATTTATGTGACGACTTGAGTATCAGGAAATAAAATATAAGCGGCGTAGGTACCTCAGGACTAAAAGCAACAGTAATGATGTGCACTCACTGCGATGTACGACGGGAGCCACGCTAGATTGTTCTCGTCAAAACAAAAGCACACTACTCAGTGTATTGATTGTGGGAGCAACAGATAGTGTGGAGCAGTGTGGAGGAGCCGGTGAGGGAAGCGGCGCCCTGTCAGCGGAGCGGCGCGGAGGCGGTCGGAGGCCGGCACCGAGCCGAGGCTGGGGCGGCGGTGAGCGGTCACTTACTTGTGCGGCGAGGTCGCTGGGAGCGCGCGGCGGCAGGTCGCGGGCGGCGACACGGGCTGCCTGCGCGGCCTCTCCGGGCTGACTCGTTCGTCGTTCGTTCTCGCGCGAGTCGTCGTCGACTGCGAACGTGCACCGCGCATGACCAACCTTCTTTGTTCCGATTGGATTCTCACTACACGCCGATTCTTAATTAATGTGATTTTGTCACACGATACTTGCAAAAGTTACTTCCCGTTTTTGATTTCAAACGATTGATTATCTAGCTACTGACGAATTTAATGTTACTCAATTTTTAGGCTCCCATAATTTTTGACTTTGTCAAAATTTTCATATTGAGTGCTTGCTTATCCAAAAGTTCAGCGATAAAAATAAGTAGGTATACTAAATAGCCGCAATATGAAAAATGTAAACACTTACACGGTTGGTGCGGCCTTGTTTTTAATAACCATTTTATTATCTTAAAATTACTAAACTACAAACAATTTAACATATTTTTGTTAATTTTCCAAACGAAATAAACTAGCAAGACACTAAATCAATTGACAAACATTTAAAAATAAACAATAGAATTCATCATAGGTTTATCTATGATAGCGTTCAAAGCACGTACTGAAATATACCTTTATAGTCATAAATATGTATAAATGTTACAAATTCAAAACACAAGCACATATTGGACCCACATTATAAGATACAATATTCATATTGCTTACTTTAAAGATTCTGAAACTCACTACTTTACAAGTTAGCAGAGATCGAGGAGACTTAAGTGAAACATAAGTTCCCTAGTAAATAGATGTAATGCAATTCAAGATTTATATAAAATATTCATTGCACATGATAATATTCGTCTAAGAGGCAATACAATCTAAAGCTTAAAATCTAAAATAGAATAAAATTAACTATTTAAATCTTAGGTAGAGAGCACTGTAGTATGTCTATGTTTGTACTATTATGTCCCTATGTGTAAATAGCAAAGCTGCTAAAGATAGCGGCTTATTTTTAATTTTGGCGCCCATTCTACAATAGAAAAAATGTGTAATAAAACTTGATTTGAGAAACACATCATACAAACTAAAATGCAATTTTCCAAACACAGTACAAAAAAAACATACAAGGGCGTAAACTGACAAATCATACATACTAGTGGGTGTACGCCGCAGGCGGGCCCTTTTGGGCATTGTGCACCTTGGCCGGTGCTACCCCGTGGGATTTGGAGGCAGAAGTGCTTGCCGATGTTTATCAGCGGACGACGACATCCGGGCGTAGAACGGCTTTCGCCCTCCACCTGAAGAGATACTCGACTCGCATAAAGCCGCTTGTCAAGCCTCCGTGGCTCACTGCCGCCGTGGAGGCTATCCAGCCGGGCATCCTTTTCAACTGACGCAGGTTCTTTTCGGCAGGTTCTTTGCTTCGGGAAGGACCTACACACAGTCGCTAGGAGAACTGAGTCCCGCCTGTCACCACTACGATTGCAGTGAGTAATCGGACCAATACACGCTGGCGGTTTGCCCCGCCTGGGCCTCACTGCAGTCATCGGAAAAGATCTCTATTGAGAGATTTCCTCCGATGACTGGTTGCAACCTTCTGCGAAGACGTAATTTCACAGAAGTTGGGCAGAAGCCCCCTTATTTAAGATACCAAGTAAACTCATCAAATAAAGTGAAAAATATTACATTCTTGAAATAATAATAATAATAATAATAATGCCGGACATCTAACACACAACGCCATCTAGTCCCAAGCTAAGCAGAGCTTGTGTTATGGGTACTAAACAACTGATATAAATACTTATATACTTTTTTTTTGTAAATACATACATATTATACATAGAAAACACCCAAACTCCGAAACAAATATTCGCAGATCATACAAACATTTGGTCCGACCCGGGAATCGAACCCGAGACCTCAAGCTTAGCAGTCGCACACGCTACCACTACGCCACCGAGGCAGTCATGAAATAAAACTCACTTGTAAGAGTTGTAAGTATACACTTTTATTCCACTATGACCTGGCCGGTTTTCGGGTGAGAAAGTCATAGGTAAGGTAACTTTTGATTAACGTAAGTAAAAGTACAAGTGAATTTTATTTCAAGAAAGTATTCTAACAAGTTTCTCCAAGTGCCGACTACAAAGAGTTTAAATTATAAAAGAAATATTAGAAAAAACATAATCAGAACAAGCAGAATATACCTATATATGAGAAGTGCCTAATAAGTATTCCAATTCTAATTGTATTTCTTTCTTATTTGATTAGCTTGTTATTTGTCACGCACGAGTGGTGAAATGCAAAGGTATACTTTGGAGGAGCCCCTGACATTATCTCTATGTCACTAGAATAAACCTCCACCACATATGTTGCACTGACAGATGACTCAGAATGTCACAAATGTCATCAGTGTCAGCAAACCAGCACAAGACTTGAGTCAAGTAGGTACTACAAAATCTCGATGAGTCGCAGAAATGGCTGAATTATTATTTGTACCGTTAAAAAAATCTTCGGACGTAGATATAGTGAAGCCATTAAGAAATCTCATCCATTCTACTTATAATACTGGAGAAAGCAATGAAGATTACACCGACGCCCTCAACGAATTGAGCCGCCTCAGAGCTAACGCTGTTTGGAAAGTATTCGAGAAGACGTCGCTGGACGTTATCTACAGGTAAATACATTGTTTTGCGGTATGAGTCACCGACGAATATCAAATGATTGTATTGCGGAAGATAATTGTACTTAATATGAAACAGTCTTACTGGTTTCGCTTTAATGATGAATTTAAAATAAAAAAACAATGATGTCACCGAATCACTCACACAAAGAAAGAAGTGAAACTTGTTTAATGATAATCGTTGCGTCTTTAAAGTTGTGTATTGTGTGTAGGGCGTAATAGCTAAGTGTGTCTGTATTGTTTGCAGCTACTATGACCAGTTGGTGTCGCTGGAATCCAAGATCCCACCCCAGGAGGTACAGATTCCATTTAAGTGGAAGGATGCCTTCGACAAGGGTTCCATCTTTGGAGGACGGATGAGTCTCAGTGAGTAAACCATAGGAATGTTACATTTACACTGTATTCAATATGAGTAACTTTGTCCTTTACAATTTACTCATCAGCATTGGTTCAGTGAACCCAAAAACTTTTAATTGCTGTCACATTAATCTGCATCTTAACAATACCACAGTAAAAGTCTTAAAGCAATAAACTTGGAAAAGATTTAAACATAAAACTTATCACAAACTTTCCCCTTTGTATCAACTACAGCCTAAGGGCTAATATTGTTTACTAATCTTTTGTAGTATATTGGTCGATCATTGCCAAGCAAGCCAACATGTCTACTTTGATTGGTCTTGTTAACACTTAAGTGACAAATGAATCATCCGACATGGCTGATGGGTACACCTCACTACACACTCACACGCACAAATAGTTATTGTGGTGTTGGTATTGAATGATTTATTCACTTGTACCTAATTTAGACAATTTGTCTGATTTCTTCAGTGTCACCATTCTAGAATGAACCTCAATTAAGTAATTACTTACTATCAATGAAGAAAGTAGTATATATTCAGTATGTAAATAACTGTTGAGATCAAATTGAATTAATCACTATTTGTGACTTCCCTAAGCAACCACATCAATTAATTTAAGTAATAACTACACCCACCGCTTGTATTTACATTTGTTTCTAGTTTGAATACACTCCTCTGCTCTCACACTTCATAGAGATGTACTTACACAAAAACTTACACTTTTAAAACAGTGCAATTTCATATTTATTTTTAATCACTTTCATTTTCTAAAGCTAAATGTATGAGGTTTTATGAAAGAATCTTATAAGAACATAAAACTATCATACAAGTAATTTAAGACAAATGATTACTTATTCTATTAGGTAATAAATATTCTTTACTGTTCAAAATTGTAACAGGAAAGTTGTTATGCAACGAATGAGTCTTAAAATGTATTTATACCATAGAGAATCGCTCACAGTCCACTTGTACTCGGTGATTAGAAACAATCATCGAGGGTAAGCAATAACGTCATGGTCAGTGCCTGGATGTGTGACCGCTGGTGGCATGATACCATGAGAGACGCCATGATTCGGCGGTCACGTTAAGCAGTCGATCCCAGTTGTTGTCATAGGATAACAGAAGATTACGCAACCACACCTGTGTCTTGCCAGTCCCCAACCCGAACTCGGATAGCGTGGGGACGTATGACCTTAACCCTCCCCTGAGAGGAGACCCGAGCTCAGCAGTGGAACATTATGGGTTCTTAATGATGATGATGAATTGTAACAGTGAGCTCAGACTTGTTTACCTCTACATATGATATGTAAAGACACACCAGTCACTATGAGTGTGTAAAACGTTTCAGCTATTAGCTCCCTGGCCTACGAGCGCATGTGTATCCTGTTCAACATGGCAGCGATGCAGAGCACGTTGGCCTCGCAGCAGCAGCTCGACACCGAAGAGTCGCTCAAGCTTGCGGCCAAGCTCTACCAGGTACAAATGACTAATTGTTCTTCAATGGTCTAATAATGGTTCATTCTCAAAGAATCCATTGGCCATATCCATGACGAATCGAATGTCGTTTTTTTCGTAAGATCCTGATTGCTAGATATGGAGAAGTGCTAATTAAATTATCAAAACACCCATTTTTACTTTTTCGCCTCTCGGGTGCGGCAACACGGATCCATGTTTGTCCCGTCGGTGCGGCACACACGGATCCATGTTTTCCGCAGTTAACTTGCATTTTAATTAATTTTGGGTATTAAAGTTATAATGAAGTCTAGAAAGGTTTGTTATGCATTTGCTTTATACGAACAACATTTTAAAACATTCGTTTGTCAAGTGCGCTTCAAGAGCCGTAAAAAAAACGAGTTCCAATTTCAAAGTTGACGATGACGCAACGCGATCTTTCAAGTGCCTCTTAAAATTGATTTTTTGCCGATAAGGTGGTTTTGAAGGTAGTTTGTTGTTATATTTTACTTATTATACTTATTTTAGGAACCACTATCAATACGAATTGAGGCATAAATCATGCGTAATTTTGAATAGTGTTACTCAAAAAGTTACCGAGTCTATTACCTATTGAAAAGGGCTTACTCATTTGAAGGTTTTTACGCATTTATTCTTATGTTTTTATTGATAAAATGATATAATTGCGATGAGAATCTTATATAGAATATAGAATAGCAACAAAAATGTGTTAGAAAAGCTAAATATTTAAATAAACACTCATTTTTTGCCTGACGAGCGAAATTAGACAACACATACACAGGGCTCCCACGCCATTACTGTTCTACATCATCATCAGCCTATCGCAGTCCACTGCTGGACATAGGCCTCTCCAATAGCACGCCACTTAAAATTGTTTATCGCCGTTGATTCGTGTTTGCACGCAGCCTAGCGGGAAGTCCCGGAACTATTAACACCCACACATACACAGTAGTGACGGACAATGAACAATGTGTTATGTTATGTTTTACTAAATTATTTTGTATTGACCATAGACTTTGTGTGTCACATAATGGAACGATCAGTTTGTTCTCTTTAGCATTCAGTCATTTTCATAGATTTTAGAGAATTCTCAGAACTTAAAAATAATAAATGAAAACTGGTCTAGCAAACGAGTCCTTTTTTAAATAACTTGATAAATAGGTTGTTTTTTTTATGTATTGTTCCTGTCTTTTGCACTAGTTAACTAAAAAAATAAATTATTTAACTAAAAAACACTATTTCTTCATATAAATACTACGTAATTTGGTGTTCGGCGCAAATAATAGTTTGATTGTAAAGTGACAAAATGGCGAATATCTCGACAGCGAAATGTGATTTTTACAAATATGTTTCTCAATGAATTTTTACTGCAGTTATAGTGTTTTTTATATCAGTAGATAGCTTAGTTATCGAACTTTATGAGGATAATAAGTAAAATGAATAATAAACCACATAAAATATTAAAATCATGTTTATTAACACAATAGGTGCGTAAATTAATACTTGGCTCAATTGTGAGTAAATAATAAAGCGATAACATTAGTTTAGTAATAAAATATGACATGGTTATGTACGCTTGTTATCCATCTTTTGAAAAATAATCACTTTTATAACCACCGAGCATTGTTTCTGAAAAGATTTGATCATTTTCGTACACCATGCACCGTGCTGCAAAATTTTGCAATTTCGCCGCACGGTGCATGTAACCGGAAGTACCCGTTCGCGCATCCGAAAGATTAATCTTTCGGATTCGCGATTCGGATTCGGATTCTGCGTCTAATTTCGCTCGTCAGGCAAAAAATGAGTGTTTATTTAAATATTTAGCTTTTCTAACACATTTTTGTTGCTATTCTATATTCTATATAAGATTCTCATCGCAATTATATCATTTTATCAATAAAAACATAAGAATAAATGCGTAAAAACCTTCAAATGAGTAAGCCCTTTTCAATAGGTAATAGACTCGGTAACTTTTTGAGTAACACTATTCAAAATTACGCATGATTTATGCCTCAATTCGTATTGATAGTGGTTCCTAAAATAAGTATAATAAGTAAAATATAACAACAAACTACCTTCAAAACCACCTTACCGGCAAAAAATCAATTTTAAGAGGCACTTGAAAGATCGCGTTGCGTCATCGTCAACTTTGAAATTGGAACTCGTTTTTTTTACGGCTCTTGAAGCGCACTTGACAAACGAATGTTTTAAAATGTTGTTCGTATAAAGCAAATGCATAACAAACCTTTCTAGACTTCATTATAATAACTTTAATACCCAAAATTAATTAAAATGCAAGTTAACTGCGGAAAACATGGATCCGTGTGTGCCGCACCGACGGGACAAACATGGATCCGTGTTGCCGCACCCGAGAGGTTAAATGTTTTGAGTTTTGCGTCTCTTCATCTTCTTGTTTTTTGCAAAACATTTTTTTCACCAAGACGAGTGTCAGGAACTCGAAATTCCCTTTGTTAACGAAATATTTGTTTTTACGCCTTTAGGCTGTTAGTCCACCTACGCGTACGTATGCGGCAGCGAAACAACGAAAAAACTGTCAGTAGTATGGCAGAATTTCGCATACGCTACATCTCACTCTAGCACTAGGCTACATAAAATAGTTGCGTCCTTGTCGGTAGGTATTGTTTTGCAATGAACTGCGAAATCGTCGTTACACAGACGCAGACGTTTCGCTAGTAGTGTTTCGCATCGAATGACTGGGACGACCCGGACGAAATTCTGAAATATCGTCTGCACCTGCAGTCCACGTAAATTACAATGACATTTCTTTGCGAAAAAACTGCTATGTACTAACGTTCCGCAGATATTTCGCTACCGCAGTAGTTCCGCAGTGATTCGCTGCCGCATACGTACGCGTAGGTGTACTAACAGCCTAATAGCAATAATTATTTTATAAAAATGACATTAATGAGAAAAAATATTGTTATTACATCTATCATGCATCTGACCACAGGATCTTTTGAGAATGAACCATAACAATTTATATCACCTTGTGATAGTGCCTTGTTAACACACTTGTTACTTGTAATAGCTGTCTAAGTATGTGTCAGTGGAACTAAAGTGAACTAAACTTTGTACACACATTCTTGGAGGTGTTAGAAGTAACATAGTTTTTATTACATGCGAATGAAGCCGCGGGTGAAAGCTGGTTGATAATAAAACAAACATTTATGATTTGGAACTTAATCCAACAATTTTGTTTTCATACTCTTCTATATACAAGTGTTCTTCTTCGTTTTATAATTAACTAGCTGACGCAACGTCGTTTGCGTCTTTTATTGCCCGTAGCGAAAAATTTTCCCCCGTATAGTATGTCGCAGACTTTTTGTAGATATTTATAAGATCTACGATTAATTAGAACATTTTATGGTTCTATCTTTTATAGTTTACGCAGCGTAGGCAAAATAAGTAACTTTTCTGGTTGATTTTCTACACCTTGTGTCCGAAAAACCCCAATATCTTACGGAACCCTATTTTTTTCCAAAATAAAATATAGCTTATGTTACTCGTGGATAATGTAGCCTTCGAATGGTGAAAGAATTTTTAAAATCGTTCGTGTAGTTTTTGAGCCTATTCATTACAAACAAACATACAAACAAAGTTTTCTTAATTGTCTTGCATTTTGTTACACTCAAATAATTTCAATTTTATTAAAGATTATATGATGGTAAAGATGAACCTCCTGTAGTCATGTTGACAACACAATCTAGATGTTCTTTAGAGATATAGTCCCTGGACTGGAAACATCAATAAATGTTTAAATACATCGCTAATACTTTGACAAGTAGCCGCTCTACGAGCACGAGGTGTCGCCGATGCTTATCTTATGTGTTGTGTGTATAGCAAGCCGCCGGAATCTTCCAATACCTGAAGGCGAATATAATGATGGCCGTGCACCAGGAGACCACGCCCGACCTCAACCCGGAGACGCTGGACGCGCTCGCCAAGCTGATGCTGGCGCAGGCGCAAGAGGTCATCGCCTACAAGTGCATCAAAGGTACCACCCAACATGATTGTGTATCTCTTAGTTAACCTGAGCAATCAGGTCTCTTTATCATCATTATAAACGAGAACCAGTGTGTCGTCGAAACGTTATCACTTAACGCTAAAATATACTTACTTTATCAATTAATGTAAAGTATAACTTTTGTGTACACTTGGAAATATTATCTGTTAAACATTGTACAGCGACACTTGTTGGTCGGTTAGTACATGCGCCAGCGCCGGCGGAAAATCGTTTTATTTGTTGTATTTCGTTCGATGCAAACATAGTAAGTATACGGAAATGGCTATTTGCATTGGTATGGGTGTTACTTTGTAACATATGAGTTTAAATAAAACAATCAAAATAAATGTAATATTTGTTTATCCGATCTCTAGAACCCATAACATAAGCTCAGCTCAGGTTTGGTCTAAGTAGCGATGTGTGACATGTTCCAGGAAGATAGTAACATGTAATTACGTACATTATATATATACATGTTGCACAGAGCACTCATTGAGCCGGGCCAGCTGACCAGAATAAATGAATGATTAAATAAATACGTTGATCAGCACAACACATTCGTAGCGAACTAGCGACAGTTTGAACGCGTCCTAATGCACTGAATGGATTTTAATGAAACTTTACAATAATATAGCTTATACATCAGGATAACTCATAGGCTACAATTTATTGAAGATACTAGCTTCGCCTTGCTGTGTTGCCCGCGATTATTGTCGTACCGCGGGTAACACTGCGGAGTTCAGCTATTGTATAATATAGTAGAGAAACACTGATAATTTTAGAGGTTTCTAATGTGATGTAGTAAATAAACCTTTTCTTTGCGCTAACATTGCACACGCTGGATGAAATGTACGAGATAGATGAAAATAATATACTACAGTATTGTACACCATTTTTGTTTCTTTCTTTTTACGAGAAATAATTTACGAAGCGAATTTAAGCAATACAGCATTAGTCCTTATTTATTTAAGGACCTTAAATACACTGTGCATTTAATATGGATCAATATGGCCCTATATCTTCAAATATATTCGTTTAAATTACAGTATATATAAGTGTATATAATAAATAAAATGAATATATTTGAAGATATTACAGATTTAAAATGCACGAATCGTGTTATCGGTGGGTGCATCTGAAATCCACCCGCGCGAAGTCGGGACGGGTCGCTAGAATAGAATAAATTAATAATTATCATGTGTTATATTATTTACTGTGAGGACGTGATGGTTCAGTTTGAACCGGCCGGTCGGTGCTGAGAGCACTAGATGCTATTATATTCATATAATTAATGTCTTGATCACATTGAGACTTTCAATTCGTTATAAATCCGAAATTTCTAAAGTGACCAACATTAGAAATTTGAAATTTACGTCGGTCATGCGTGCGTGAGTGACGTGGGGTGGTGGGTGGTGGGTGGTGTTTCAGACGAGATGAAGGAGAGCATGGTGGCGAAGGTGTGCGCGCAGTGCGAGGAGCTGTACACGGACGCGTGGCGCGCGCTCAACAAGGAGCAGCTCAAGGGGCTGTGGGACCGCGACTGGATCTCCATCGTGAGCGCCAAGCAGAGCGCGTTCCGCGGGCTGGCGCAGCTGTACCAGGCGCTGGTGTGCCGCGCCAACAAGGCGGTGGGCGAGGAGATCGCGCGCCTGACGCTGGCGGAGGAGCAGCTGCGGCACGCGCAGGCGCGCGTGGGCGTGGCCGGCTACCTGCAGGAGCACGTGACGCGCGCCGCGCGCAACCTCGCCTCGGCCACCAAGGACAACGACTTCATCTACCACGAGCGCGTGCCCGAGCCCGCGCAGCTGGAGCCCGTGGCGCGCGCGCCCATCGCCAAGCCGCTGCCGCCGCAGGACAAGTGGGCCAGCGCCGGCCGAGGTCAGTCAGTGCTCCTTCACCCTTCACTTACTCCTTAATGCGTTATGCGTCACCTTGGGTGCAGCGACGATAATCATATTTCTGATAAACGACCTTTTGACATATTGCACTTATATATTTCTAAATAAATATTTTCAATCCCTTTGTGATTTATCACCGTGTTTGTCATTCTGTAGAAGCGTTTGTCAAAACGATAACTTTGTTTGAAAAATGTACTAAATACAAAGTCGTGACGGTTTTAGACTACTTAATTGAGCAATATATTTTAATGTTTGTTTGATAAAAATTTGTAATAGAAATGATAAGCTGTGTTTTCCGAGATGTTTTATAATATTCGTTTTAAGGAAAAGAGACATCAGTATTTATTTACGATACATTCAACTATCCTATTGGTCGCGTTAACGCGGGGCTAAATTTAGGTTCGGTCTATGGCACTGTACGGAGCACTGAAAAGTTCATTTACAATAAATTTAATCAATTTAATAGTTTTTAAGCGATAAGACGGAGATTTCGTTTGGAAAATTCAACATGGCCGCGCTCGGTTCTCAATACAAGTTTTCAATCAAGTCTGTAGTGTCACAATAAATGCACTCGCGTTGAAGCGAAAATGTTCGACAACAAAACGAGGCACTCCAAATTTTATGAGAAAGCGATCAACGTACCGCTACAAAACTCAAGGTGTATTTCCAGCAAGTTTTACAAGCAAATTGACATATCAAAATTTGACATGAAGTGAATGACAGCTCAACTTCATGCCATAGACAAAAAAGAATAAAGCGACGTATTACACGAAATCGGGACGTAATACGTATGGGCACGCCGTTATTGCGGCGGGAAGACCCGTTATGGAGGGATGGCTTGAGAGGCGTCATGAAACCCTCTCATACCGGCTGCCGCAGGTGATCACCTGTGTCTGATCCGCAAAGAGCCAACGCCTGAGTGCCACCACTGCGATGGCCAGACCGTGGACATGGCGCTCCTCACGCTGGCAGAATGTCTGGCGTTGGGGAAGCCGAGGTGGTCATCGTTTTCTTTCGCTCGACAACATGTTCGCTGCCATGTTTCGGAGTGAGAGCGCGTGGAACTCCGCTGTTTCTTCTGCAGGCAAGTTATGCTTGCCAAGGAGACGGCGGAGCGGGACCGCGAGAGTCTTAGAACTCTACCGGCCCGCCAGATCCGGGAACGGGCCAGGTACCGCAGGTGATCCGTGCGCCGGAGATCTCAGAACTATCTTCGTCCGCCATAAGCGCAAGCTTGGTCTGGGAGAAACGGGTTCGGGGGAAATCGCATATTATCTTAGTTCGCTTAGTTCTATACACTGCAGCGCTGCGGGTAGTTATTATAATTAAGAATATATTTACAAAAATAAATAATGCGGTGGTACAAAGTTCGTCGGGTCAGCCATTTATATATAAGTTACACCCACACTTGGAACAAATGATCTCTGGGCAGGCGTAATAACTAGAGCGTGTGCGCGGTCAGATCTGTTCGGCGGGCTGGTGCCGATGGCGGTGCACCAGGCGCTGCAGGCGAGCGGCGCGCGCCGGGCCGAGCTGGTGTCGGGCGAGATCAACAAGCTGCGCGAGGCCACGCAGGTGCTCAACAGCGTGCTGGCCTCGCTCAACCTGCCGGCCTGTCTCGAGGTGGCGGGCCCCGCGTTGCCCGACGCCATCCGCAGCAAGGCGGCCGCCGTGCGAGACGCGGGCGGGCTCACCGAGCTGGCGCGCCTCATGGCCGAGCTGCCCGACCTGCTGCAGCGCAACAAGGACATCCTCGATGAGGTATGTCGGGAGGAGGAGGTTTTCAACGCGTTATCTGAATTGCTCGTTTTTTTTATGTATAAATGTCTCGTGTGGTGTCGTGCAGGCTGAGCGCATGCTGCGCGAGGAGGCGGAGGCCGACGCGACGCTGCGCCAGCAGTTCGGCACGCGCTGGTCGCGCACCGACTCCGCCAAGCTCACCGAGGCCTTCCGCGCCAACGCCGACAAGTACCGCCAGATCATCGACAACGCCGTGCGCGCCGACAACATCGTGCAGCAGAAGTTCCAGCAACACAAGGAGGTATGCCCCTACCGCCCCCCACATCCCTCCCTCCCCTTTCCCCCGCACCGTTCACCCGCCTTCCGGCGACTGACCTTAGTGACCGCCGCGTCTTTGGCAGAACATCGCGCTATTGTCGGGTTCGGAGGGCGAGATCTCGGCGGGCGTGCCGGACGCTCCCGACGGTCCGACGCCGAGCTCGGACGCGGACTCCGTGCGGCAGCTGCGCGGGCTCATGGAGGAGGTGGAGACGCTGAAGGCGGAGCGCGACACCATCGAGGCGGAGCTGAAGGACGCCACGGTGGACCTCAAGGACAAGTTCCTGGAGGCGCTGGCAGCCGACGGCGCGCTCGACGAGCCCGTGATCTCCGCCGCCGCGCTCGGTACTCATATCTTTCATATATTATTTTAAACTATCTTTGCCGATGATTTCAGTAGAAATAAACATATTCTTAGTGTTCACTCGTCTCTTTGCTTTCTCAGGCATGAAAGGGTCTTAATTTCTTTAATATAATCACTCGTTCATAACTGATTTAGCTAGGAATGATTAATTTTGCAAAAGATTCTCAAAATTTTAGAAATTCTATACTAATAAAATGAATAGGTAAAGTTTGCGAAGTCATAATTTTCGAATCTACTGAATTCATTATGCAATTATTTGCTATAAGCCCTATAACGATGAGCTCTCTAACACAGGCGCGGCGCTGGCCCCGCTGCAGCGCGCCACGGGCGCGTCGCTGGCCCGCCAGGAGGCGCTAGTGGCGCGCGTGCAGGGCGCTGCGGGGGCGCTGGCGGCGGCGCGCGGGGGCGCTAGCGGGCGCGACGTGGCGCTCGGCCGCCTCTGCGCCGCCGCCGACGCCTTCCAGGAGCTCACCGCCAACCTCAACGAGGGCATCAAGTTCTACAACGACCTCACGCAGGTACCGCTTGCACTCGCTCAGTAGAGAGGGTCACCATCCACCAGCCACCAGCCACCGAGTGAGCGATAACAGGCGATCGCCGGTAGCATGACACCGTGTACGTCTCCGTGATTCCGAGCTCACGTTGAGCAGTGCCTGGCCACAACATTGTTGCGAGTCCCTGACCCGCACTCGGCTAGCATGGGAACGTATAGTCTTAACCTTTTCCTGAGAGGAGACCCGAGCCCGACCCGGCAGCAGAAGGTTATGGGTTTTAATGATGATGATGATGTTTAATAAAGGTTTTATAGAGAATTTAAATAAAGTATATAATATTTTGACGTCGTTTATCTCGTGAGTAATATGGCTAACCGAAGATGTTTTGCGGCGGCAGCTCCTGGTGGCGTTCCAGAACAAGGTGTCGGACTTCTGCTTCGCTCGCAAGACGGAGAAGGACGAGCTGCTCAAGGACCTGACGCAGGAGGCGGCGCGCGGCTCCGTGCGGCCCGCGCCCGCGCCCCCCCAGCACCACAGCGAGGTACGTGCCGCCCCACTCGCCCCTCGACCACCCCCCTCGCCCCACGCCCCACTAATGGTCCGTGCGCCCCACAGCCGGCCGCGACGGCGCGCAAGGAGCCGCCAGCGCGCCCCCCGCCGCCCGCCGTGGCCCCCGCCCCCGCCGCCTCCAGCGCTCTGCCCTACCCCGCGCAACCGCAAGGTGAGTGTCCGTGACACAAGCGCCCGCTGCTCGATTGCACGCTCGTGGGTCATTGTAAAAAGTAAGGAACAGACCTTGGTGGTTCCTTAAAGGTGGTTTTCTCGCTAAGACCGCGAGTAGCATCAGTTGGAGTAACAGGAATAAACAGTCTGCGTCGTGCGACCACTCACACCGAAAAATAACGTAATCCGATCAGTTGGTCCAGTAGGAGTAGTAGAGTTCATTACTCGAGGAAAAAATGTAGATGTGCGTGTGACTCCGACGCACATGACTGCCTCGGTAGCGTAGTGGTAGCGTATGCGACTGCTAAGCTTGAGGTCTCGGGTTCGATTCCCGGGTCGGACCAAATGTTTGTATGATCTGCAAATATTTGTTTCGGAGTTTGGGTGTTTTCTATGTATAATATGTATGTATTTACAAAAAAAAAGATACACAAGTATTTATATCAGTTGTCTAGTACCCATACCACAAGCTTTGCTTAGTTTGGGACTAGATGGCGTTGTGTGTTAGATGTCCGTAATATTTACTATTATTATTATATACATCGTCGTATTTTGCCGAACTATCGACATTATTTATTTAGCACACATTGGGTCTCGCAACTCCTTGATTGTCTTCATGCTAATAAAATTGTTTTTCAATAAACAACTGCAACAAATTTTGGGTAAGGCAATATTTTTGTGATTTACCCGTGAGACAATTTTAGAAATATCATTTATCATTCGGTGCTGACGCTGTGTGTGTGTGTGTGTGTGTACGGCAGGTATGCCGCTGCCGTACGGCGCGGTGGGTGCTGCGCCGTACCCGTACTACGCGGCGCCGATGCCGACGCTGTACAACCCGTACGCCACGCTGCCCTACCCGCACCACCAGCGCATGCCGCCCCCGCAGCCCTACCAGCCCTACCAGTACCCCGCGCCGCAGCCCGGCCAGCCCTACCAGCAGCCGCCGCCCGCCGGGTACAACCCCTACCAGCAGTAGCGCCCCCGCCCCCCTGCCCACGCATATGCATTCCTAACTTAGTGTCGACTCCGCCGACCGTTCTCCTCTCCCACTTTCCTTTCGTGAATCACTAGATTCGTTCGACTCGTGCTTCGAGGCAGACATGAATTCAGCCCGAAATCGTCTCACCGCTAGAAGAGTCCCCCACTCGCACGTTGTAAAGTAGTCTGTCAGAAGGAAACGCTCGACGGAACCGTCGCCATCCTGTTCCATCGATGCGATGCGGAGGCGAATGCATGCAAATAATGTTGAAATGAAATATATCGTTTTTAAGATATTAAAAATATTTATAATCTCTGTGGATCTTCGAGACGTAAGTGATCAACGACGCGACGCCCGCGGTATGTAACATGTATTGTTAACGAACCCACGGCATACATAATAATAATAATAATAGGAATACATAATAATGATACGTTCGGCCATGTTTGAGCTCAAAGTGTATTAGTGTTTAAATGGAAGCGAATCACGCTACCTCCGTTGCGGGGACGCATTGTTACACTCGACCGACCGGCAAGTGCTCGATCAGGTGCTTTTATACGAATGTCTCACAACCTCACATAATATAATATAATAATTATATATAGGCTATTTAAAAAAAATATTGTTATTTTTCATCAAATAAAGGTAGAATGATTGATTTTTATAGAAACTATATTCCGTTGTTTTATTTATTTAAAAATCTCAAAATTGCAGTAACGGATAAACATGAAGGTCATAATATATAAAGTGTTTTCTTAGTACATGTTCCAAGTTGTGAAATACCTTCCCGGTGGCAGTATTTAATTAGGCGGTAAGTATCTTAATAAATCGTGGCTCCCTCTAGCGGCGTCACCAGCAACCTTCTGAAGCGATGTAGAGTTGCTCAGCATTTCCTAATTGGAGCGCGACGCATAGCGCTGAAGTCAAATGACCGATTGAGACCTTGAGGATTGCCAACTGTTGTGGAATGGAATCTCCCATACATTGAAAACGTACGCCAATTGATTGAGGAGTCTTTTCGTATCTTAATGAAAGTAATGTTCTTACTGAGTAAGTAGTTTAATTTTATGGGATCGTTCCTCTATTTTTGTAGTACAATATCTACTATATATATAACTAATGGTCGATAGATTCGATGTCAATGTGTTAACTATGAAGCCACGTCAGAACAAGGAAAATAATAAATGAATATTATCATAATTTGGCACAATGTTATAGCGCTTGAGGGTAGATAGTAAACAAGATCTGAGCTTGGCAGTGTTCAAACTAAAATAGTTTGCGTACGATATATTGTACCTACTCTAGTGTAATATGTAGCATTCTCTTGCAAAACACATCAACATTTTGATATACCGGTAGTCGATTTGGCACCGCAGTAAAGACTTGATTTGGCGCAACCCCAGTTTCGATCGAATCAACAGCTTTATCGTAGTCCTGTATGCCAAGCTTAGTGAAGGTTGATGTGATCTACGGTCCTAATGTTTTTAAACTTCCGTGGGTCGTATACCCTTGTTTTGAAGACACTCCCCTATCTGCCTCTGCCAATATTAGAGTACTTGGTGTCGACGTATCGAGCGAAGTCCAGTTTCGTGGCCATTTGGAGGGCAAGGCCAAATTGGCCTCAAAAAAGCTTGGTGTGCTCAACAGATCGAGGCGGTATTTCACTCCGGCCCACCGCCTTCGCCTTTATAAGGCGCAAGTTCGGCCTCACATGGAATACTGTCCTCATCTTTGGGCAGGGGCACGCCAATACCAGCTCCTCCCTCTGGACCGCATTCAGCGGAGGGCGACTCGTATCGTTGATTGCCAGGATCTTCCGATTCGGCTAGACTCTCTGGCGCTGCGTAGAGATGTTGCTTCGCTGTGCATCTTCTACCGCATTTACCATGGGGAGTGCTCCGAGGAATTGTTCGGATTGATCCCTGCCGCATCTTTCCGCCATCGTCCTACGCGACAGAAATTTCATCCCCATCATCTAGATGGTTGGCAGTCCACAACTGTGCGATTTTCCCGAAACTTTCTGCCGCGCACAGCAAAACTGTGGAATGAGCTGTCGCCTGCGGTGTTCCCGGACCAATACGACCTTCAAACCTTCAAGAAAAGAGCGTACTCCTTCCTAAAAGGCAGGCAACGCATTTGTAACGCCTCCGGTGTTGCGGGTGTCCATGGGCGGCGGTAATCGCTTACCACCAGGCGATACGTCTGCTCGTTTGCCACCTATATAATAAAAAAAGAAACCAGGTTGTTTGGGTGGCTAGAAGTCGTCCAAGTATCGTAATACTCTAAAGAATGCTTCAGGCGGCTCCCATTTAGAATGACGGAATATAAACGTTATAGATGGTAGTCTTCTGGAGGACTTTTAAGACATTTTTTTAACTGTCTTCAGCAACTTTAGCGTGATTCCGTCTTCACCCGGTGTTTAATTCTTGAGTTATTTGAGAGCCATACTAATCTCGTATAATCTTCGGTACAGTGTCGGGTTAACTTGGACCTTGGATCTTTTAGCAAGTTAGTGTCAGGGTCCAGTTTTGTTGTATTTATCTGTTTATTGAACTTTTAAATTTCAAATGGCTAGCTCAGTTGAGTTGCTCTCCAATCGTCGCCTAAGGGTCGCTGCGGACACATTTTGGGGAAATGTGACGGCTGCAAACGACCCGTCTGTGTTCCGCCTCTTACTGTGACGAACGATGTGAGGCGTGACAGTGTCCTACCCTAGTAGGTCCCGACCGTATAAAGTTTAAGTCAGTGACGATGTCTTCGTGTCGTGTTAATAAATAAAACCAAACGCTTGTTATCACATATTTTTTGCTATTTATTAAACAATAAACATCTAAAGTTTCGTTAATTACTCTTGATTAGCGGTGATTAATATTAAACAATTAAAATTTGGGCGCGGGCGAGGGCGTCTTCGAGTAATCTATATTCGGAGAGTAGAACTGAAAACAAAAACAATTCGTTAATGCTACGTCGACATCGCAGTGGCCAACGGCGCTACATGTGGTCACGTGATGCGTGTGTTCTAATTATATTACTTCGGAAATGATCGGGTACAAGTTATTTATTGAGAATTTAATTATTGGCATAAGTTATGAAGTGATGAGGAGTCTTTGTGTAAATGGGGGAATGCATGCCCAGTTGGCTAGGCTCTGCTTAGCAACACTACACCTTCAGCTTAAAAAGAAGAGCAAGGCGATTGAGCAGGTTGAGTGAGTTGACTGGAGCCCACACTAAGTTCTGAGAGGGCCCCGCAAACCCACTTGACCCTTGTGCTGCAGGTATCGTTAGTCACCTAACATCAAGCCCCACCCCTTCCCCCTTACACAGGGGCATCTACAAGATTTCAATGAAATTGGCATAGAGGTGATTTGATTCTTATGGAAGGAAAAGGAATGCCTTCCAGGGATAACTGACAAAATAGTCAAATAAATGTGTGGTGATGAATTAAGAATATGAAATGTTCATCTATTCATAGTGTGAGGTTGTAAGAGGCAACTGAAAGGAAAATTGAAACAGACCCCATACCAATGCATCTGGATGATGGCCAGTGTGAGACTGATCTATATCCAGCAATGGACTGTCAAAAGCTTGACAGTGAGATAATAAACATTTATGAGTAATTTAATAATGTACATGATTGAGTTTACCTTGTATTGCTTGTCTCTGTACTCTTGCCAAGGCTCAGGGTTGTTCTTCTTGTTCCATGACACGTCTGGGTTGCGAGTGGCCAGCCTGCCCAAGTAGAACACTGCTCCAGCACACCCGATCCCCACACACACATACAGTGGGATCAACTGCACAAACAAAACACTTTTATAAGCAATGTCAAACTAAACAGTCTTCAAATTAACAAGTAAAAACTGAAGATAAAAAAGAAATCAGATATTTATGTATTGTGTGTTGCGGGTGTCCATGGGAGGCGGTAATCGCTTACCATCAGGCAATACGTCTGCTCGTTTGCCCTCTACATAGTAAAATAAAAACAGAACTGTTGCTAAAAGTAAATAATAAGGGAGTTAGTAAGGATACAAAGCTCTGAGTCTCGAGGACATCTAATCTACCAATGTAATAAATATATATTGACCTAAATGATTTAGAAGTAGATTTAGATTGTTTAATTATTAGTTATTTAACTTTGTTCGATAGTAATATACATTATTAAACAAATTTTTATTGTCAATCCTAACACTACACTTTAAATCATTTATATAACAATAGAACTAGGTATTGCTCGAGACTCCAGACACACGTTTGTATTTGTCAGTTATCACCGCAAATAGTAGTCTGTGTCCTTCCAACAATCAAAAGTTTGCATTAAATTCATTCAAATTGAAAGTAAAGCACATTCATAATTGTATATTACATGTTTATTATTAGATTTACATGGTGCCACCTAGTAAATCTAATAATCACCTAGACACAAGATAATTGTAGCTTATGTCATGGGAGTCAAACAAACATATACCAATGTTTTTAAAGGCTGTGTTGAGACACCAATAATATATTTTCTAATTGCTACTCATTAAAGTTCTGCAGTTTGCTGTTGTGTGACAACACTACAGTTCTGTTATCTTTACACTAACATTGCTGTATTTTAGGGACACTTGAAGCAATGATATATTTCGATTTGCATTATGAAAAAAATCATAAAATCAGTCCATTGCTTTTTCTAATCCAAAATAATCAAACTCAGGCTATTTTTAAATTGATATATTGCACAGGTATGTGTAATCAATCAGGTTATTGGATTAAATGTAAAGGGCTTATCCTAGTATTCATATCATATGACCAAGCACTACGCAGCGTTCTAATCATAAATATAAATAACTTAGAAATGAGAAAATCGTAATTAACTTAAATTACAAAAGTAGTATTTAATATGAATATTCAGACATATAGTTTGCAACACAAGAAACGCTCGGGACAGGTAAGTAAACCTACGATAACAAATAAGTGGAGGTTAATTATGTAAGCACTGCAGCTAAGGCGTAGACGTTTGTAATGAAAACATACAAGGAGTTACTTACAGCCTTGTGTTTTTTCAAACTTTGAATGGATAAACCCTGCATGATGAAGCTTTTAAAATATTTTAATATGTGTCCACTGTAAAATAACTCCGCTAATGCACCAACCGATCGACCATAAAGCACTGCCAAATGTTACGGATTTTATTTTATGTAATGACACTATGACATTTCCTTGCTTGGCACTACCAGCGCAAAATAATATTTCATGCTAAATAATAAAAAGGTGAAATAGGTTGAACTTGAAAGTACTAAAAATGCAAAACTCCAAGATTAAAATGTTTATATATTTTACATAAAATAAATAAAAAATTATCAGTTAATGTTTGTCTGGTAAGAATTATAAATTTTAGAATGTCACCCTCCCATTTCATGACATGGGTGTCCTAAAAGATTTCTGTATGTTCGATCGAATGTACTCTGTGGTAAAAGACGACTAAGGGAGTAAATTATGCAGGACATTATTGCATAGAAAATGAAAACTTTAAATAATCCCTGGCCCGAAACCAACCTGTCTGGCCAGTTTGGCCAAAGACCTACTAAGGAAGTAAAACCAAGTTTTTTAAATTGGTAGCACTTGAACATCTGTGTGCCCTCACATTCACTATGTCAGTCAGAGTGCATAAAAGAGAATAGCAAAAAAGAGGTTCAGAAAACTTGTACGCTCTCATAGAAGATTTATTATAATCCTATATCATATTACAACCACGTAATAGTAATCTACTTAAAAAAATGTAATTAAATGTGATTGAAAAAATAATTTATGGCAATACTTATATTGTCAAATCAAAAAAAAAGCAATAAACTTTTGACAATTGCATAAAAAATATTTTATTGTATTGATATAACCTATTTTTAATGACTTGGTGCTATCCCTGTGGAAAGGGTTTAAGAAATTAACACAGGAGAGCAATATAATTTCAAAATGAGTTTTTTATTGTAAGTATTATGCGTCGAGTTGAGGCAGTCATATTGTGTATCTATTTTTAACTAATCGTCTTCCGTTCTACTACGCTGACGTCTTGTTTACATCTGCGGCAAAAGTTTTTGCATCCAGTATCTACATTTTAATTGTGGATACCTGGTAACTGCCTCGTCTAAGCTAGGAGATAAACTCGGCCGTTTTGAGAAACATTTCCTAACGGTACGTGCTCCATTTATGGTGAAATATCGAGATTTAATTATAAGGGAAATTGTATTCCAGTGGAAGTCGTTCCAATAAAACGTTCAAGCCGAAGAAGAATATTCCCGAGGGTACACACCAATACGACCTGATGCGGCACGCCGCTGCCACGCTTGGCTCCGGTAACCTGCGCCTCGCTGTCATGCTGCCAGAGGGGGAGGACCTGAACGAGTGGGTGGCCGTGAACAGTTAGTATTCATTCACTTTACCTCAGCTATGAACATGTTAACTATTCAATACTTTACAACTGTTCAATGTATTTGCCAGAACTTTTCGAACAATGTTTTCCTTATGCCATTCAGTAATGTCATAAGGAAAACACAGATATACTGATATCTTAAATATTTTTTTAGTCAAAAAGTTATATGCATAATAAATTTGCAACTTGTAGTGTTTATTAATAAATATGATGAAGGAATCATTGCTGAAGTTGATTAAATCTTTTTATAAAGCTGTAAGTTCTGTGCTGACTGAAATTGATGATAACATTGATAACTAAAGATCAGTATTGCATAATTATAATAGAATATTTTGTTATAGTATGAATGTTTAGAAATGTGATGCATGTGATAGTGTTTGGAAGAGACAGTGTGTGTGTGAGCTACCATTGTTTCCTGAACACAGCCATTGTTTTCTGTATTGTATTATCACATAATGCATGTTGAGTGCGGGTCGGTGGCCAGTGTTGAGTCACTATCTGTAATCTGGCGGTATTTCCTCTAATGGGGCACTACACTTATTGGAATAACATAAAGTACATTTACCTATTGTCCTCATAAATATTGTATTGTTCCTTGAAATTAAATGAGATCAAAAAGGTATCCGGAAGGAGCTGGATAATACAGGTAGGGAGGGACAAAAAAATGTGTGAGACTGGCAAAGGTGTCCAAATAATATTAGTTATTACTAATAGAACTTACATACTGTTACATGTTACGTTTATATATTTGGGAAATAAACCTTCTGATATGTAAAAGAGAGTTTATTAACATAGCTCTTACAATCACAATATCACTTCGAATAACGATCCATAATGATCACCGAGGTCGTTAGGTTGTTCACTGATATCACTTCGATGTTTATTGCACTGTAGCTCAAACTGAACTGACTGCGGCCCTTGAGAGTTCGTGTTTTTTTATGGTATATGGGGCTGATGGTAATGCCCGCCCATAGACATCCTCAACACCAGAGGCGTCACTATTTAAACAAGTGCGTTACCGGCCTTGTTTAAATAGATTTTTATATTTACTAACGCTTTCGAGAAACGCTCGAGCATACGAGGGCGTTCCCCGTATCAAGGACACGCCCGCCGGCGAACTCGTTATAAACAATCGCGCAACAACCAATCTATATTCGACGCTTTGACAACTGATATAAGGTTCGTTATTCCGTACCTCGAAAATCAACTTTCTCGATCGTTATTCGCGAATAATCTTTCTTCGTAACAATACTTAAAAAGAATTGAAACAAACACTACTAAAATCATTTTGTTGTTAATAATTTGGACACTAAAACCTTTACAATTATTATGTAATTTACTGAAGAAGCACTCGTATGTTAGGGAACTGCCTTGACTGTATGTATATTAATTGTGTTTTCCTCTCTTATTATGTAGTCACTACATTATAAGAGAGGAAAGCAAAATTTCTAGTTGATATTTTAATATCACTTTCAACGTTTTATGAAAGGCCTTGTGGTGGATTGTGACAATTTGTATTTGGTAGTAGTAAATAGTATAGATGATAGTACTGTTATTTATTTATTTTTATTTATTTATTTAGGTAAACCAACAGCACACATACAATACACTTTTAAAAAACTTATACAATAATATTTTCTAGTATGCATGCCTATTACAGGTACACACAACATTCACAATGATATTTGACATCCTCAACTATTTACAAAGGAAAGTAGGAATTTGGGCAATAACATTTAAATATTTCATTGAACTGTGGAGACTTCCCCATGCGGACCAGCAGAAACATACCACAGCGCCATCTACCGAATACGCACCGAACTACGGAGTAACTACTAAGCCTGTATCGCGATATCAAATTTCTCGCGCCAAAATAACAACATCAACCGTTGGGCAGTGGTATGATGTGGCAGTATGATGATACCTCGGTTTGTCGGAGGATCCTCCCTTTGTGTTGGAGGAACATGGAGCAACATCATCACATGTGTCTTGTGTATCCAAAATTCCACAACACGAAAATATTCTCGCTGTAGATTTTCTAGCAATCTATTAGGTTCTGAGAATACGCATGCACTAAGTATTATAAGTAGAGATGTGCCTATCATGCCCACTAGCTCGAACAAACCACACACGGTCTCGGAGGTATTCAGCCTTCAGCATATCCGGACATGTTTTGTTGCCTTCTTTATATCTTGAGTTGTAGTCAGAGCGGTGCATTTGTGTTAAACATATACTGCGATCAATTCAAATTTACTTATGTCAAAAACAAAACCCTTGTCAAGGTGTGATTTTTCATGGTTCATGGGTGGTGGTACTCACTTTCCATCGCGGTATGTCTGATCCTTTACCTCCTATATCGTAGAAAAGTGAGTGGTCATTGATTAAACAGTATGTTAACATGATAATCGTATTTTGTCCCCAGCCGTGGACTTTTTCAACCAGATCAACATGCTGTACGGTACGATCACAGAGTTCTGCACGGAGGAGTCGTGCGCAGTGATGTCGGCGGGGCCCAAGTACGAGTACCACTGGGCGGACGGACACACCGTCAAGAAACCCATCAAGTGTTCTGCGCCTAAGTATATCGACTACCTGATGACTTGGGCACAGGACCAACTCGACGATGAAATGCTTTTCCCCTCGAAAATAGGTAAGTAATGTTTCATCCAAAATTATAGAGTTAACAATACCGACAATTGGGTGACTATCTGCCACACTGTACTATACCTAGCTATCGGCACGGACGGACGACGTTCTGCTATTGTCACTACGTAATATTATGTGTAATAAAAATATAATTGTTAAAATAATAAGTGGTACAAATGAGAATGTTGTGGTCGGCGCAGGCGTCCCCTTCCCAAAGAACTTCTTGGTGATGGCGAAGACGATCCTGAAGAGGCTGTTCCGCGTGTACGCGCACATCTACCACCAGCACTTCCCCGAGGTGGTGCAGCTCGGGGAGGAAGCGCACCTTAACACTTCCTTTAAGCACTTCATCTTCTTCGTACAGGTTAGTTCACTCATTTGCTAAAGACATCGTACAAGTCCCAGAGCTATTTACCCGGTGGGTGGCCCAAATTCCCATATCACTTCCTTTGTGTCTTTCTTTTACACTACTGAACTAAACTTTAGGTTTTATTGATATCTACAAACTTCTAAAAATCTAAAATATGTTATGAAAGCTAGTATCAGTACACAAAAAACGAATAATCTAAATCGAGTAAACCAACAAAGGAAAATAATACAGAATGGGTTATGAAAAGAAAACACTTCTAATGTGTAGGGAATCCCTTGTAGCTTAATTTAAGTTGGGGTCATCTTTTACTACGGTACGTTATAACTTAGATTATTTGCCAAAAGACCTCCATAACCCAAGCACTAGAACATATCTAAGTTCAAAACAAGATAGTATTGTCCTAAGCAACTTACAAAAGGATGTGAAATCGTACTAAAAACATCCTACTTAAATGTAGTCAAGTCTCGCCATGTGTCGCCTGTCTGTCTGTCGAAAGTTAACTGATCTCTCATTGTAGAGCCAAGCTTCTACATCTACAAGTGTTAACTTTACAAACAGTACACGTTAGTCAATCAATATAATACGTGGTTTGGCCCTTTCGTTAACATATACACATTACATACATTCTTCACGTGTGTACTGTTCGTTACCTTTCTGTTATACCATAGTATTTGATGTAAAGCGGGACTTATTCGGGGATGTAACTACCAGCACTTGGTCACGTTAAATGTTTTGTACTGTCGGTACTTTTACACACTGCACTTACGACGTCTGCACATCCGTGAAAGGTGAACTTTGCACGCGCTAATGACAGGATCCCAAAATGTTGATAGCCGGTATCCGTCAATAATTTTGACCATGCAGAAACGTAACTGAGAACAGACTTGTGAGTTGAGATTACTTACTGAAACTAGTTTCAACTGAGTAGAATTTAAAACGCATTCTATGATAAGAGCGACGCTTGAGATTTGATGAAAACTTGAAACTAGTTTCAGCTGATCAGAGTTCAAACGATACTTGAAGACGCCTTCTATAATAAGGGCCTACGTGTAAAAGTCGCGAAAGTTAAAACAATTATACCATAGTTGTTGTGGCAAGGAAACGGCCAAGACAAGTTTTTCACTAAGGTGTAGAGTTTGTGAAGTCCAAACTTCGTCCAAACGTACTGAGTTCCAAGTTTGACTCTATGTGAGATCTGATAACTTTTGGACAGTGCGAGTTATACGACCTCGTCTTGAACGTTTTACTAGAACATATTTATGGTGGAATACGTTTTGTAAAATAGACTATACCTGTGTATAGACTGTGTACGACCTCTTACTAGTGGAATCTGAACTTGATAATATGGTTTGCAGGAATTCAATCTAATCGAGCGACGAGAGCTGGCGCCTCTGCAGGAACTCATCGAGAAGCTTACAGCCAAAGAGGCGCGATGAGCCTACACCACCTCTGCCCTCCCCTCTCCCCCTTCACTCCGCACCGTCCTGTCGCATCCACTGCACTGTGTGATTTTCCCCCGCTCCTTGTATAATACATGCTCTTAATCTGTTGGACGACGTCTGCTTTGCAAGACTATTAGATAAACGTGGGACAGTAATTCGAGTTTCAGAGCATAAGGTCAAATCAGAGTTATAAACGTATAGCTAATTGACAAAAGAGCAGTTTAATGTTCAGTTTGCAGAATGGCCAAATTGCAACCAACAGCAAACCGAACTGCTTAAATAGAACGTATGTGATAGAAAGTATGTAGTTAAAATCGATGCTCGAATAGTTAACTCGTATAACTAACTTAATTTACATCGTGAGCTTCTGACATTGTGCTCTTTTGATGATGTGCAATCCATTTGTTCTTTTGACGTTTGCTCCGAAACGGTGACTAGGTGTACGCTTCTCAATAACACCTTCCTCTCCACGACTAATATTTGATATACGCTAGGTTTAGTATTTAAGTAAGAGTTTGTGATATTTGCTTTGTACTGTGGCGTACACTCGGTGAGTGTGACGTCACTCGCGACGACCACGCCTCGCGCCCCCTCCTCCCTCCCCCCGGACGTAGCTGTGGGAGACGAACAAGGAACCAGTAGGCTATAGACACGAAGGCCTTCCTACAATAACTTTATACAATATAGATGCAATTTATCTTTTGAAAATATTTAGATTTGATACATGAAGTATAATGGTATATGTAAGAGATAGGCAGTGTCGCGAGTCGCGACGAGCCCGCGTGGGCAGGTTTGTATCTAAGCTATTTATTGATTTGGCGATAAGATTTTTCTTATAGCTATCTAGATTTGTTTTTATTAGAATAAATGTTGTTTTCGTGTACGAATCATTTATATTTATGGTTTATTGCAATAATCTCTTCTAGCGATTTAAGGAATGTAGATATATTTGGTGCATTTAATATATTTGATTTCGTGTTTAATCAATTTGATTTATATTGCGACTGACAACTGATGTATTTAATTTAAAATTAGACAATTTCGTAATAAAAGTGTAAGTTTTCATAGATCCCGCTTTTTATTTATTTCATAACGACTTGACGAGCGTTTTACGTCTGGGTTTATGCACAATACAATGGCGGACTATATCGCTGTCACGTACCTATTTACCATACGTTTCAACTTATTAACGTGTAGGGATAACACTGTTTACTAAGACGATTCCCAGGTCCATACCCTATAGATAAGATAGCTAAATAGAGAAAGAAGATTTTCGAAGTGAAAACTTCTTTAGCGGCGCTGTGTACTTTTTTTGGAATGGGTAAAATGTATAAACTAGCGTCAGGACACGTGACATGATCGAAAATTCGTAAGACGGATGGAGAGAGGACAGGCGGCGCAGGGCGCTTGCGCGAATGTTCGTGTTTGTATGTAATATAAATTGTCATGTTTGTGTACGATAGCGCAATAAATGAATATTGTATTCCACCACATAAATAATAGTACTTTTATACTGATAATGAAAGCAATTCGTACAAAATTAGTCTCTAACCATTCCAAAATATCAAAAATGCACAACGTTAATATTCAAGTTTTCACTTCTGCCGGCACTCCCGGAGTGCAACCCGTCGATTTTTTTTCTTAATTAACAAGTCAATAACCTCCGTAGGTAATTATCAGAGAAAATAAGTACTTGAATAAAACCTTTTCATTAATATTTAAAACTATTAGTCTTTTGACATTTTTGAAAAAAAAAATACCATACCACCGTACCATAGATGTGAAATACGTAATTCTGTAAGATTTCACCAAACTTTAGTTTGCTTTATAGTTAAATTATGTAACTTTATGAATTGTTCATAAATTTACGTGTTTTAAGATTGTTTTATCCTTTTAAGAGTCGGTACTTATGGAATCGATGTCAAGTGGCGCGAAACGTAAAAAACGGAAAACTCGTAAATGCTTGGACGAAATACGAAAAAGATCACGACGCACGGGCCAAGTGTTATTTGAGAAAGACGATGGCAGATTAGATGATATGTTCCATAACAAAAATGTGCAAAAATGTATGCTAACTTCTAATCGTTTGACTTTAAAAATGTTTCCCAAAGCTATTCAATCCAAGACAATTACGCGGCCTGTATTATTAGACTTGGAACATAAACCTAACTTGAACTTGGATGAACTTGTGAGAGACACTAACGTTTATAAAGCATATAACGTAAGGAATGTTAGATCGCCTATTATCAGCAATATTGATAAAAATGGGGAGTCTTTTCAAAATAAGAGTCACAGTTCAAATTATTGCTTAATCGAAAATTCTTTGATAGAAAATGAACAAATTGTGCAAAACGGCGAACATAAGGCAGATTTTGACGTGTTCAGTTCTATGGATGAACTAAATAATAAATCTCCAATCAGTATAGGAACGCCACTAGCGTCTAGTATGACATCGTCGTCCACGCCAAGTCTGCGAGGAGATAACGGCTATAATTTGTATGAAGAGTTTATGTCGGAAACACCTGCATGCTTGCAACAGAACACAAGACTCATCCAAGAAGATGTTATGAAAAAAACAAAAATGATGTTACAAAACCTTTTTATAGAAAGGTGTTATGAAGAATGTGAAGATAATATATTAAGGTGTATTAGAAATGATAAGCCTAAGAATATGTATTATACAAGCGCAGAGGTGGTGCATGATCCCATGTACTACATAAGACAAGGCCATGCACAGCACCAGACTCGCTTCCACAATGAGAGTGAATCTATTTCTGGCAGCGACAGTGCCTCTCAGTCCCCCCTGAGGCCTCCCTCATGTCTGACATCAGCATCAGACACACCCTTGAGTATTGTTATACAAGACACTCCTGACTACACATATTATCCACATAGATTAAATTGAGTATGCCAACACTAAGTGTTTACTAATAAAACTACAGATGAAGATTTTGATTGTATTTTTAATGAAACCGATATAATTTTATGTTAAAGTAATGTTTTCTAATTGAGTTATCAGGTCCATGTGTTTAAAGGTGTCAGGGCTTGTTGTGAAACTTTTCAGTAGCTGTGTCTTAGTAGCATCTTTACCACTGTAGTACATCTGAAACTGGTTCGCCAAGCACTGTGCTTCTTGGCCCGTCAAAACATTCTGCAATAAAATATTCATAAGGTTAATTGTCAATACAAATACTGGAAAGGCATACTAGTTAATCAACTGACCTTGTCATACTCTCCACGCATTAGGACAATTCCTTTATCTAGCAGCTCAGTGTAGTGCACCATGGTGAGGCATTCTGGAGCATTTTCCTTGTGCACCTAGAAATTGAATTATTGTTAGAGTACCTCTAGCTATAGATGGCACATAAGTGCTAAGATCAACCATTATCATACTTTAACTTATTCTATATGGTAGTCTTCAGGACTATAAATGCTGTTATATTGGTCTGGCGACCAAACACCAACTACTGAAGGTTTGCCTCCTAATGATCTTCATTTGTTCTGTGTCTGAGCATAATTTATCTGTAATATGTATGTTTTTAAATATAGTTGAGTATGATTATCTGCAGGCTGATTTTAGCTCTGAGAACCATGTATTATGTCAAGAGCTCTTTTTTTCTTCATTTATTTCATGATGGCTTAAAGAACTTAGTTTTAGGAATAAATTTTCAATAATAATAATCAAAACATAATGTAAAGCTACAGACCTGGTATGCAAGAAGAGGTGTGAAATGTACCGTGTGTCCATAGCACTGACACATAATGAACTCATAGCCCTGGTCTCGAGGTAGAGGGAACAAGAAGCAGGGCCACTGCTTCATACTGTTCTGCAGTTCTATGTATGATTCGCGAGGAATGGTTGCCGATATTACTTCCTTGTGCTTATGATATTCCTCCCAGATAGATTTGATGTCTGCAGGTTCTTTATCTTGAACCAGCTCAATTTTTAAAATATCATTCAGTTTTTTCTCCTGGACTTCAGAGCCTCCCTTTAAAGCTTCTTTAGGATTTAAAACTGAAGAGAATTGTCTGAAAGTATTAGTTAAATTGTGACATGGGAAACTTTCATGGTATGATGCTAGTTCATGCTAGTCACTATGTACAGGGTATGATGCTAGCCACTATGTACAGGTACGAACCTTGTATCCACTGATGCAAATTTCTTTTTCTTTTCTTCTTCCTTAGTTTTCTGCTGTTGGTCTATTCTTTGAAGAAACTCTTCGGGAGATGTTTTTTGTAAATCAGCTATACGTGTCGCATACTTCTCATAATACGGATTACTTTTTAAATTTTCTATTGCCTTTTCCATATTAGTTGTGGTTACACTAAACGTGCGTAAACTAAATGTTATATAATTTACACGCTTCAAATCTCTGAGCAGATATCGAATTCCTACTGCCATTACCTAAAGAAATGACTTATTTTTATATTCTACAGCAGGAGAAACGAGGCGAAATCAATAACGGAACCAAACATTGATTATTTCTATACTATAAAATAATAATACCCAATTGTTATGTTGACCACTGCCTTCTTTCGTCCCTTGTTTTCAGTTTTCATTCAATTCAATTGGTTTTCAAATGTCAGACAGGATTGACAGTCGACAGAGAGACACAGAACCACAGAACACATATACACAGAACTTCAGACGCACAGAATACGAATACCCTAAGCTCAAATCCAAGAGGAAGTAGATTAATAGCTAAAATAGATTATTTAAACTGAAATCAACCAAAAAAGTTTGTCGTTACGCGAAATACGCGAGAATGACTCTACAAAGTGGCGTGCACCCACAGAGGGTGACAAGTGACAATAAACAAATTTTTCTTTTTAAATGGAGCCAATTGTTTATATGGACTTCTTAAACATAACTTGATCTCTGTACATGAACTTAACACTATCTTACTATCAGAACTTAACAAAACATTAAAATAATACTTTGGTATATTCCTAACCTAACTTTTTTTTTTTTTTTTTTTTTTTTTTTTTTTTTTTTTTTTTTTTTTTACGTGTGGAAACCCCCTCGGGCCGTCACCCCGCCGGGGTTTGCGGCGGGGTGGTGTGTCAGAATCGAACCGACTAAAACCACACGGTGTGCCAACTCTGCGCCTGAGAAGGGAGGGGTCCGGGAATTGCAGATATTACACTACCGGACCCCTCCCGGCGCCTGCCCGCACTGAAGCGGGCACCTTCTTCCAATTAGAATCTCAATTTAGGCGACGCACGGCACACGCGTACGTCGCCCCCTCGCGGTTGGCCTGTAATGCGGATGGAGGGGAAAACCCATCCCGTCCATCCGCGGCCACACTCAGGGCGGCATGAGGCGCTGATAGGCGCGCCTCCGCTGCCCCGTGCGCCGGCGGCGGATCGGGTCCGAGTGGAGATCGTCCTCTCGGGCCTTCTCCGCCGCCTCCTTCCGCGAGATTACTTCCTCGCAGAAGGTCGCGACCGCGGTAAAACTGCTGTCGCTACCGGCCATGGATAGTACGAGGGCCGGTAGCGACAGATCTCCTCCGATGACTGCAGTGAGGGCCCGGCGCTGCTCCGCCCAAGCGGGGCAGAACTCCAGCGTGTGCTGGGCCGAGTCCTCACTGCAGTCGCAGTGGTGGCAGGCGGGACTCAATTCCCTCCTAGCGACCGAGTGCAGGTACTTTCCGAAGCAACCATGCCCGGAAAGCACCTGCGTCAGCCGGAAGGAAAGGGTCCCGTGCTGCCGCCCTGCCCACTCGAGGATGACCGGCTGGAGCGCCTCCACGGTGGCAAAGCCAGCACGTGGAGCCTCCAGCCGGGACGACCAACGAGCCATCGTGGCTCGGCGAGCGGCTTCACGCCAATCGCGTACCTCTTCGGGCGGAGGACGATACCCATTCTCCGCCCGATATTCAGCCGCTCGCCGATAAACTTCGGCGAGCACTTCCGCCTCCAAATCCCACGGGGTTGTTCCGGCCAAGGCGCATGCCGCCTCCGTCGAAACGGTGCGGTATCCGCGTATGGCTCTGACTGCCAATACCCTCTGAGGGCGCCAGAGGCGCGCCTTATTCTGGGCAGTCAGAGCCGGGACCCACACCGGTGACCCATAAAGGGCCATCGACCGGACCACCCCCGTGTAGAGGTTCCTAGTAGCGACGCTGGCTCCACCCAAGTTGGGCAAAAGACGCCCAAAGGCGGAGGTAGCGCCGACCAGCTTAGGGCCAAGCTGTCGGAAGTGCTCGTCGAAGAGCCACCTACCGTCGAGGATCAGGCCCAGATACTTCATCTGGGCCCGAACCGGTACGAGGACCGAGTTGACTTCGATAGAGGCGCCGGGGGGTGGACCACGACGGGGCCCATGGAAGAGCAGGGCCTCCGTCTTGTCAAGGGCCACCCGTAAGCCCAGCGCCTCGATGCGCCCAACCACCAGAGAAACACCCCTGGTGGCCAGGCGCGCCGCCTCTTGGAAATTCGCCCCCCGGGCTGTGACAAGAGTGTCATCGGCGTAACAAATTACGCCCAGCCCGGGAGGCAGACGACTTCGAAGGACCCAGTCGTACCCCACGTTCCACAGGAGTGGTCCGAGGACAGACCCCTGTGGAACGCCGCACGACATGGGTCGCCGTCTCAAGACGCCCTCTCGGTCCTCGTACACGACGGTACGCTCCTCTAAATAGTCTGCCACCAGCCGCCTCAGGTACTCTGGCACCCCGTGGTAGTGGAGTGCTTCCCTGATGCAGCTGAATGGCAGACTATTGAAGGCGTTGGCGATGTCCAAGGACACCGCCAACACCACGCCGCCACAGCCAACCGCCTCTTCGGTCACGGCCCTAAGGCGCATCACGGCATCGACCGTCGAACGCCCCTCTCGGAACATTCCTAACCTAACTACGCTAACCGCTAGACCAAGAAGTCTGGTCTGCCTGCTTGCTTGGTTGGTCAATTATACTGTGTAAGCGCAATAAGTAGCGTAAGTGTCCACTACCGATCAAGAAATCTCGGGTTCGATTCCCGGGTCGGACTGCTGTTGGGTTTTTCATACAAGAAATTCAAAACATTCTGAATAGTAGCCCGGAGTATGGAAGATTGCGGTGTTTCCCACCCGTGCCACGGAGAGCACGTTAAGGCGTCAGTCCCAGTTGTCATGAACAACCTGTAACGATCTTGATTGGGCAGTCAGTGCCCTCAAATATGCTGACAACCAGATCAACTTTCGAAATAATAAGGTTAAGGATATGAAGATGAGATGAGACTGTACATCCGCTTTGAAATGACTGGAGTATCCTTTGTGCTAAGTACAGTTTCTTAAAGCACCTGCTGTTCGAGAACGCCTGCGATTATATGAAGAGCAAATCCTGCGTTTCTAAAATCACGGTAGTGTTTAGAAATAGTATGGAGGGTAGAGGTACTCCATAGAAATAGGAGTTATCTGTTCTATGTACTTTTTCTATCGTGGCACTATTAAAATTGCATCGTATATTTTTATTGAACTTTTAAAATCCAAAACCCACCCTTAGCCCTGAACACCTGCCGACATGGGATATCCAAGGAATATCACATGCCACCTTTTGAGTTAGTTGTTGTTTTAAATAACATTATTTAGACACTTGTTTTTACATTAACAGACGCGGTTTTGAGCTACACAATTTGATAATAACAAAATCCAAAAGTAGAATGCTATAAATTTAAATTTAGTAATATTTGAAATTTAAAGATGGTTTCACTAATGACATTTAAGTAAACGAATTGACAGTTAGTTGACAGTACTGAGATTATGAGAGAGCACCTGCTGCCAGATTATTAAAAATAAAAACATTTGTGAAAACTTAGAACAGATGGAGAATTTTTCAAGAGTTGAAAAAATAGGAGAAGGAACTTATGGCGTGGTATACAAAGCTAAAGACAGGATAACTGGAAAAGAAATCGCTCTAAAGAAAATAAAACTTGAAAAGTAAGGTTTGGCGCCAATATTGACATTTATCAAGTATTTGATATTTAGCAGTAGATAATCAAAACAAAATTATGTTGTACATATTTATATCGTTTCTGTTCGGATACAGAGAACCCAAATTGATTTTATACTATTCATCATCACAACAGTTTCACTCATAACAAAATAGTAATTTATTACTCAATCTGTAACATAAAACTTTCAATTTCTGATGATAACAGACATATTTCATTATTTATTCAATAAACACATTAGCAAACAACTAAGTCTATGTTCTAAAAGTGTAGAAAAACATTTTTTTTATATGTTAATAACTGTATTGTCTATTTAGACATATTAATTGAGAAAACCATGTGCAGTGAACCAGAGGGCGTGCCTTCAACTGCACTGCGCGAGATCTCAGTACTGCGAGAGTTGCAGCACCCTGCCGTTGTGCAACTGCTGGATGTTCTGCTCACAGACAGCAAGTTGTTCCTGGTGTTTGAATACCTTCACATGGACCTCAAGCGCCTCATGGACATAACAAAAGGACCTCTGCGCCATGATCTTGTCAAGGTATTAAATATTTTTTTAAATGTGCTTGCCTAAGTGTCTACTTTGATTGATGGAAAGCTTGAATAGAGTCCAAGAGTTGTGGTCATCATACTCATTGCAAATATAGATAATACAAATGTAGATAATACAAACGCAGTATGAGGACCCTAATTACAGCATACCCCATTTAAAGGCTTTGGGATCATTGTGAAAAGTGTTAAATACAGTACAGTATATTTGTGTTTGAAACAATTTAATTGCCTATCGTTACGAATAAATTTAAGAAATCTATACTAATATTATAAAGAGGATTACCGTGGGAGAGCTATGCTTCGGCATGAATGGGTCGGCCCGACCGAAGTGATACCACAGCCTCACAGAAAACCGGTGTGAAATAGCGTTTGCGCTGTGTTTCACCGAGTGAGTGAGGATACCGGAGGCCCATACCCCAACCCCTTCCCTATCCCCTTCCCTATCCCCTTTCCCATCCCCCTAAGGTCGGCAACGCACTTGTAACGCCTTTGGTGTTGCGGGTGTCCATGGGCGGCGGTAATTGCTTACCATCAGGTGATACGTCTGCTCGTTTGCCTACTATTCAATAAAAAAAAAAAAAAAAATGCAAAGATTTGTACCTATTTTTGTATGTTTGTAATGAATAGGCTCAAAAACTACTAGACCGATTCTAAAAATTCTTTCACCATTCGAAAGCTACATTATCCACGAGTAACATAGGCTATATTTTATTTTGGAAAAAAATAGGGTTCCGTAAGATATTTGGGTTATTTGGACACAAGGTGTAAAAATCAACCAGAAAAGTTACTTATTTTGCGAAAATTTTCATGCTACGGGCTATATAAGACGCAAACGAGGTTGCGTGGGTCAGCTATGTTTTATATACAACATGTATTTAGTATCAGCATTGCACCCGTGCGAAGCCGGGGCGGGTCGCTAGTTATCTATAAAATTCATTGTTTTTCACTGTTCCTTACAAATCCAACAAAAAATTGTTTATAATGAATAAAATCATTCAGATTGGTTAGGGTTGACTTTCAGTCCACTGTGATAGCCTAATGGAGTGACTACCATTGGGCCTCCACAACGTAGCACTAGAGGACATTTAAGTTCTGTAGTGTTGAAGGTATTAAAAATATCATAAAATTGTACATATAATTGTTCTCGGCAACAATTTAAGTATTGGTAGCAGACATACCAAAGTTTTCAATCAAGAACAATATGCATTCAAGACTTAAGCTGTGGTTCTAACCAGCACAAAAGGAACCACATGTTCTCGTTGCAGTAGCCTCTTGCCTACCTATATAGTTCCCCCTGAATGACTAGCCTTTACCATAACATCAGTCATTAACATTACTCACAACTAACATCTGCTATTTACACTCAGAACAATCTTAAAACCTTAAAGGTTCCTGTGACAAACCATAATAATAATAATAATAATAAGCCTCTTATCCTGAACTGCTTTCTTCTTTCTTTGAATTGTGGTTGTTTCTTAAGTTACAAAATATCTCTGAGTTCAGTGTGCCTCTTGGCAAAGGCCTCCTCTAACAATTTCCACTGTACCCTGTCTCTAGCAACCCTTCTCCATTTTGGGCCTGCCGTCAGATTTAGTTCATCTTCCCATCTCTTGCCCTGTCTTCCTCTGTTCCTTCTCCCATCTCTAGGGTACCAGTCTGTTATGATGTTGCTCCACTTCTCTTGTGTACCGCGCAGCATGTGCCCAGTCCATCTCCACTTCAAACTGTCTATTGTATTAAGCACATCTGTGACCTTTGTCCTACTTCTTATGATAGTGTTTCGTATCCTATCCTGTTTCTTAATACCTATCATACTTCGTTCCATAGCTCTTTGACAGTGTTCCAACATGTTTCTGTGATGTTTCGTGAGCGCCCAGGTTTCACACCCATATGTAATACATGGGAGAACGCAGGTATTGAAGACCTTCTTTTTGATACCAGTACTAAGATCTGTGGATTTCATGATCTCTTTCAGCGACCAATATCTTTTCCATCCGTTGGCTATGCGTCTCTTGATTTCTTTTGTAGTTGTGTCTGTATGTGAGATGATTTGCCCTAAATATATATATTCGTCTACATATTCAACAGGTTGGTTGTTGATTTCTATATCATATTTGTTTGTATTAGTTAGTAGCTTCGTTTTGTTTATATTCATAGCTAAACCCACTTTTTCGCTTTCCCTATTTAGATCCTGTATCATTTTTTCTAGAATGCTTGGTTGTTCTTCAAACAAAACAATATCGTCGGCGAATCTAAGATGGTTTAATTTTTGACCATTTATATTTAATCCATGTTGGTCCCAGATTAGCTTTCGAAATATGTTTTCCAGCACCGCCGAGAACAGCTTTGGGGACATCGGGTCGCCCTGTCTGACGCCTCGTTTTACATGGAAAGTCTCACCCAAGGTTTCCAGTTGTACTCTTGCCTTGCTGTTGGAGTAGATGTTTTTAATGGTGTTTATGTACACTGTAGGGATTCCCTGGCTTCGTAAGCTTTCCCATATGGCTGTGTGGCTAATGCTGTCAAATGCCTTAGAGTAATCGATAAAAGCCATATATAGCGGTTTGTTGTACTCATTGTATTTTTCCATAATTTGTTTGACTGTGTGAATATGATCTATCGTGGAGAAGTTTTTCCTAAAACCAGCTTGTTCCTTCGGTTGGTTTTCATCAAGTGTGTTGCTTATTCGGTTTAAAATAATTTTGGAGAAAATTTTATAAACGTTAGACATCAGACTTATTGGTCTGTAGTTCCCTATGTCGTCTTTTTGTCCTTTCTTATGTATGAGAATAATGTGGGATGTCTCCCATTGTTCCGGAACCTGTCCCGATCTCAGGATGCCGTTGAAGATTTTAGTTAAGATGGGGACCAGTTCTTCCACGGTTCCTCTCAGTAGCTCGTTTGTGATTTTATCAGGACCTGATGCCTTGTCTAACTTTTGGCTCAGTATGGCTTTCCTAGTTTCACCAGGTAATAAGTCAGGTTCCGGGTTCAGTAAGGGCAGATTGTAATTTAGGGTTTCTCGACTTGCATGTGTAGTGGTGTCTTGATTGGAATATAGGTTGCGGTAGAATTCCGTAGCTATTCTATTTATGTTCTTTCGGCGTGTTACATCTCTCTGGTTGTTTTTCAGTTTCGGGATCCATTTGTTGGATTCTCGGAGTTCTTTCAGAGCCTTTCTAGTTCCTCCTGTCCTTACTATATGTTTTTCTAGGGTTTGCAACCTTTTGACTTTCCTGTCCTTTTTTATGCCTTCTTTAATTTTTTTGCTTAGGTCAGTTATTTTTTGGATGTTCTGTTTCCTTATTTTGCAGTCAAGTAAACTTTCTCTATCTTTTATAAGTTGTAGTGTAGAGTTACTTAAATTGTATTTATGTTGTGTTCTTTTTTGGTCTCTTTGACATGTAATTTCATTTTGTAGTTTGTTGTAGCTTGTTTTTACATCCATTGCATCGATTTCTAACATTTCTCTGTTGAGTAGTGACAGGGAATTCTCCATTGTTTTTTTGAGTTCTGTGCTGCATGTCGGGAGTGTGTCATGTATGGCAAACTTTCTGGATCTTTTGGGTGGTTTAGTCTTGATTGACGCCCTTACCATGCGGTGGTCGGTATTAAAGTTTAATTTCGATATGACTGTTGTATTTGTAAATAGATTTGGGTGGCTGCTTATAATATAATCAATTTCGTTTCTATGATTCCCGCCTGGAGAGATCCAGGTCCACTTGTTGTTTTTGTTTTTCTTAAAAATACTATTTAGTAGGGTTAGATTGTGTTCTAATAATAATTCAACCAGTCTTTGCCCATTTATGCTTCTTTTGCCGTAGCCAAAGTTTCCCAACACATATTCCTCTTTACACTGTTTTATTCCCACTTGCGCATTAAAATCTCCCATCAGTATAATTATATTTTTTGTGTAATTACTTATAATAGCTTGAGATAGGTCATTGTAAAAAGATTCATGTTTAAGTTCATTTGCTTGCTCCGTAGGAGCATAGGCTTGGATAATTGTCCATGTTTTTTTGAAGCTAGGTAATTTGATGTTGAGTATGGCAGTTCGGTCATTAATTCCAATGAATTCTATTATGTGTTCTTTTAGGTGCTTTTTAACTATAAATCCGACCCCTCCTTGTCCTTCGATGACTCCCTTATTGAATAATACGAAGTCCTGGTGCTCTTCGATACATTCTCCTGATCTTCTCATTTCACTAATTCCTAAAATGTCCCATTTTAGGTCCTTCAATGCTTCTTCAAGTTCTGATAAAGATTCTGGTGTTCGTAAAGTTCTGGTATTTAGAGTTGCTATGTATAACCTGTTCTCGCTCCTTTTGTTTTTTATCCTTGTTAGAGGGTGATGGTCTAAGTCTTCCGCGGGGACCAGCCGTGGTGGAAGACAATTTGTTGGTTGTTTGTGTAAATAATTATTTGTTTGTGAATTCATAATTTGATTCCGGTGGTCCGGGGGCATATTTAGTTTTTTGAAAGATTTATTTGTGAATCAGAGCTTGCTCTTTCTATATAGTTGAGTATGTTAGGTTTTAAAATTTCTCTAGTATATGTTTTGGGTATTGTTGGGGATGGGTTGTTACGTGTTGCATTCTTGTTTGTTTTCTTTCCTAATGGTGCATTTGGTGAGTCGGAAGTTCCTCTCTTTCTCTTCTCTCTATTTTCTTTTGGTTTCTTTACTATGAGCTTGTCGTATTTTATATAGGCAATATTTCCTTTTTTTATTTCTTCTTCTACTTGCGGCTGCAATTGTTTGCGTTTGTCTAGGATTTCTTTGGGGTAGTCCTCTTTTATGTTGACGCCTTGTGGAAGGTTAGGCTTATTTTTCAATATAAGATGTTTTTTCCATTGAGTTGTGATGGTGACTACCACAGGACGGTGTTTATTGTTTTCGTTTTGCCCGATTCTGTAGACGTTTTTTATTTCGTTGCTCTCCATATTTACCCCCATATCTATTATCATTTCCTTAATGTAGTCTATAAGTTCCAGTTCAGGTTTGCCCTTTTCCTGTACTCCAAAGAAGACCAAGTTATTTTTTCGCTTCTCTTTTTCCACCAATTTGAGTTTTTGTTCCAGATCATATACTTTCTTTTTCAAGTTATTGTTTTCCTCAATAATATTTTTCATTTTTTCGTCTATCACTGCCATTACATTTTTAGTTACTGAAAGTGTTATAATTTTTGTTTGTTTTTCTAGTTTCTCATCTATTTTTGATAGAAGTAATTCCATACTTTTGTCCATGGTGATATGGTATGACTGTAATTTTTTTTTATTTTTTTTTGTTAAGAATTTTAATTTGTGTGTGGTATACCTAATGTAGTAATTTTCTATTTTCTTAAGTGGCAACCTTGTTGTTATCAATGTCAGTATCAAAGTGAGGTTGACTTTTTTTTTAGGTTGGTACCAAGTATCTATTTTCTATGGTAGTGATTTCAAACTTTTTCGGTTATAAAATATAGTTTGTTGCAGTTTTTTGGTGGAATTTAGCACTTTCACTGTAACTTTTTTGCTGGTTGTGGTTGTTGAAAGTTTATTTAGTGATTAGCCTTCTCACAGCACTGGATTTACACTGTTTGACACTTAAAACAATTTTATTTCGATATGATCGGTGACGTACGTGTGTTCTATTTGACCGCCGGAAACGGAACCTCAAACCCCGACAACAAAACCCGTGACAAACCATATGGTCTTTTTAATATGTGGATAAGCTATCTTCCTGGGAGATACTGTAGCCAGATTATTTCTGATTGTTCTTGAAGAATGGTTGGGTTACATTGTGTTAGAATGGAACTATTTTTACAGACAGAGGCCAATAAGCCTGATATTGAGGTGATAGATTGATTGATTGGTGATAGAGCGCAGCGCAATGATTGTTAATGTTGCTGTTCTTCATGGCATGCTAACAACTCAAATATTTTGATTTATTTCACGAGATTCTTGATATATGAAATTTGATTTTGGTAATCGTGATTCTGATAGTACAATAGGCAGTAGCAACACCTTAACAGGGTCTGTTATGTTGTTAACCAAATAATATATACTTTTTACTCCAGAGAAATTAAACACCTGTTCAATGAGAGTTCATAATGTAATTTAATGTATATACTAGTATTTGTAAACAGAAACAGTAAAAGAGTATAACACTATTTTCAGAGTTATCTTCGGCAACTGCTGGAGGGCGTGGCGTACTGCCACGCTCATCGCGTTCTGCATCGGGACCTGAAGCCGCAGAACCTGCTCGTGGACACGGAGGGCAACATCAAGCTGGCCGACTTCGGTCTGGCGCGCGCCTTCGGCATCCCGGTGCGGGCGTACACGCACGAGGTGGTCACGCTGTGGTACCGCGCGCCCGAGATCCTGCTCGGCGCCAAGTTCTACTCCACCGCCGTGGACGTGTGGAGCCTCGCGTGCATCTACGCCGAGATGGCGAGCGGTCGCACGCTGTTCCCGGGCGACAGCGAGATCGACCAGCTGTTCCGCGTGTTCCGCGCGCTGGGCACGCCGGGGGAGCGGGGCGCGGCGGGCGCGGGCGTGTGGGCGGGCGCGCGCCGCCTGCCCGAGTACCGCGCCGCCTTCCCGCGCTGGCCGGCGCGGCCCGCGCGCGCGCTGCTGCCCTCGCGCCTGCGCGCCGACGCGCACGCCGCGCCGCTGTTCGAGGCCATGCTGCGCTACGAGCCCAGCGAGCGCGTGGCGGCGCGCGCCGCGCTGCAGCACCCCTACCTGGCCGACGCGCGCCGCACGCCGCCCGACCTGCCCGCGCCCCGCGCGCCCCTCACGCCCGCCTCGCCCGCCTCGCCCGCCTCGCCCGCCACCCCAGCCACGCCCGCCACGCCCACGTGAACCGCTACCCGGTGTGTTCTCGTTAGTGTCTCCTCGACGCGCTTCCTTTCTAAACTGAAGGACGAGCGTCGGGCGATCGAATAAATAACGGTTCGAGTGGGCTGACAGACCGGCTTCATAATTACGTCAGGATTTAGCGAGAATATACCGATGATGAAAGATAGTTTCGTGTTTCATTTTTGCCTCCTTTCGACTCGTTTCGATAATATTGAACTCTGTCCTCGTATTGAGACGATAGATTTGTATTCGACTCCGAGGTTCACGCTTTCGATCGCTCGCTTTCTACGAATAAAGATTGCATTTTTTCCTGCTATTTTGGAAGGCCAAAGTTGAGCGAAGCCAACAAATGTTAAGTTGCTCTCTGCGCCGCGACCACCGGCGAGCTCTGGCCAAAGCACGGTAGAAGGCGTTGTTCCTATTGCCTGCATCGCGTTGAAAAGATTCTCTGATAGAGTATAACCACTGGTGTGTGGCGGCCTTCCAGTGTCTAATTGACACATCTGTGTCATCACTTCTAGGTGGTCTCGCGAAATTTTATTTCATGTGATTAAAATGACGATATCTCTAAACTTTTGTATAGTAGCTTTATATGATACTTATGTCTCTGGAATCGTTATGAAACAAGCTAATTTATAAATTATGAATTAGGCCAGTATTGCCTAGTCATATATTATTAATTCTTATTTGAAATCAGGATTTGAGATTATTATCCTGTGTTTTGTACAAAAGTTGTTAAAATAAAAAAATTACATCGATATTTCAAAAAGTTTTTATTTTATCTACTAAAATATCTCTTATTTTCCATTTATTAATTGAAAAAACACATCTCGTCATACATTTTTTTTACCCCACATGTATTACAAAACAGCCCCTTTGACGCGACCCGAACGCTTAGTGAAAATAAATAGGTTATGTTCATACTTGAATTCCAAAAATACTGCAAATGAAATGGCTTGTATTATTATTTCATACTTAAGTATGGTCTATATACTTATCGTATACAGAATTTCAGCTGCTACAAGGGTTTAGTTGATAAAAAAATGGACAATAAACTAAGCACTTGAAAATAGGCTTAAAAAAGGTACTCTCAAACTTTGAGTCACCAGGTAAATTCAATTGCATTTATTTTAAATACAAATTATTATTATAAAATTAGATGAATTCCATAAATCGATAAATACAAGAAAAGGCACGTAGCCGTACAAAAATATTTTATAAATCAACGAAGAATGTCACCAATTTGTAGGAAAAAATACGATAGGCACAAGAGTAAACGTATAACATAGTATGGATACGACCAATACTGTTACACCTGAACAAATGGAATTAGAAATTTCGTAATGAAATAAAACCGTGGGAGAGCTGCGCTTCGGCATGAATGGGTCGGCTCGACCGGAGTGATACCACGGCCTCACAGAAAACCGGTGTGAAACAGCGCTTTAGCTGTGTTTCACCGGAGGCTCATCCCCCTATTCCCCCTATGATGGCGCAGTTGAAACTTATATTACCCCAGGAAGGTACCAACTGCGCTAGCGTTGGAGAATCCCTCTCTGGACGTCCACACTTAGAACACAACGCGCCTGAGCGTGGATGCCCAGGCTGCCCCTCGTATTCTGGGGGGGGCAAAACTACGCTCTGTCATGCTCGGGGTAAGAGCAGTACCACCATGGCACCCCCTGCCACGCTAGTCGTGGACTTGTGCAACATCAGGGGATTACATAGTAATCTAGATGCTGTCCATCACCATCTCGAGACAGCAAAGCCAGCCTTGCTCTTTTTGACAGAGACGCAGATATCGTCTCCAGCGGACACTTCCTACCTCACTTATCCTGGGTACGGTCTGGAACACTCCTTCATCTCCAAGGCCGGAGTGTGCGTGTACGTCAGAGACGATATCAGCTCTCGTCGCCTTAGCAATCTTGAAGGTAGGGACCTCTCCATCTTATGGCTCCGTGTAGACAGCGACGACCATCCTCGCGTCTATGCATGCCTCTATAGGTCCCATAGCGGTGATGCCGAAACTGACCGACTCTTCGAGCACATCCAGATGGCTACAGACCTCGTGCAGCAGCAGATCCCCTCCGCAGAGATCGTCGTACTTGGCGATTTTAACGCCCACCACGCCGACTGGCTCAGTTCCAGTAAAACGGATCATGCGGGGAGATCTGTTCACGATTTCGCCCTAGCATACGGCCTGACACAACTGGTTACCACGCCCACGCGAGTCCCAGATGTGGAGGGCCAGAATCCTTCACTGCTGGACCTTCTGCTGACCTCTCATCCGGACGGTTACCGCGTAACCGTTAACGCTCCACTTGGCACTTCAGACCATTGCCTTGTCCGGAGTTCAGTGTTTATCACACTCTCGCCGCGATCGCAAGTTGTGCGCGGCCGTCGTGTGTGGCACTACAGGTCAGCAGATTGGGATGGGATGCGGACGTTCTTTGCGTCCTACCCTTGGAGACGGTTGTGCTTCACGCCGGATAATCCCAGCACTGCTGCTGATTCTGTTGCTGATGTTGTGCTGCAGGGTATGGAGCTTTTCATCCCATCCTCTGTGGTCCCCATTGGTGGCAAGTGTCGGCCCTGGTTTGGTTCATCTTCCAGAAAAGCTTCTCGCATGAAGCAGGAGGCTTACCAAGCCTGGGCTGGCGCGGTGGCGGTGCGGGATCAAAATACCAGCGCTCTGAAAAAGCAGTACAACTTTGCCTCCAGGTCCCTCAAAAGAGACATTGCAAGGGCGAAATCGGAGCACATCGCTAGGGTTGGCGAGAGGCTTGAGCGTCTTCCCTCGGGAACTCGGGCATTTTGGTCTCTTGCCAAGGCTATCGAAGGGAATTTTTGTAAGCCATCCTTTCCACCTCTTCACATGGGAGATAATCCGTTGGCCTATGACGCAAAGGAGAAAGCCGATCTTCTGGCAAAACACTTTGCGTCCAACTCGACCTTGGATGACGGGGGGCAGGAGCCGCCTACAATACCGCGGTGCGAGAGCTGTATGCTGGATATCCAGTTCCACCAACGCTCAGTGCGCCTAGCACTTTCGTCCCTTGATGTCCATAAGTCGAGTGGCCCGGATGGAATCCCTCCTATTGTGTTGAAGATGTGCGCTCCAGAGTTGGCACCGGTCTTAACGCGTCTTTTTCGACTCTCCTACTCCACTGGCGTAGTACCGTCATCATGGAGGGCAGCATTGGTCCACCCGATCCCTAAAAAGGGCGATCGCTCAAATCCGACTAACTACAGGCCGATAGCCATAACTTCTCTCTTCTCGAAAATAATGGAGTCCATCATTAACCATCAACTCCTGCGGTACCTAGACGATCATCATCTGCTTAGTGACCGGCAGTACGGTTTCCGTAAGGGTCGATCAGCTGGTGATCTTCTGGCATACCTGACACATCGCTGGGCTCAGGCGATTGAGACTAAGGGGGAAGCATTGGCAGTTAGTTTGGACATCGCGAAAGCGTTCGATCGGGTCTGGCACAAAGCGCTTCTTTCGAAGCTCCCTTCCTATGGGCTTCCCGAGAAACTATGCGATTGGGTCACTAGCTTTCTGGCATGTAGAAGCATAAAGGTCGTAGTCGATGGCGAATGCTCTGACTCCATGTCTGTGAATGCTGGTGTCCCACAAGGCTGTGTGCTATCGCCTACTCTGTTCCTCCTCAATATCAATGACATGCTGCCAATCAGCGGCATTCATTGTTATGCGGATGACAGTACGGGCGATGCTCTCTACACCGGCCGCGCCAATATTTCTCGGGAAAACGTCATTGAGAGTCGAAACAAACCTGTGTCTGAAGTTGAGACCGCTTTGAAAAGGGTCTCAAATTGGGGTAGACTTAATTTGGTCCAATTCAACCCGACAAAGACACAAATTTGCGCGTTCACCGCAAAAAAACTCCCGTGGGTCGTATGTCCTCGTTTTGAAGACACTCCCCTATCTGCCTCAGCCAATATTGGGATACTCGGTCTCGACGTATCGAGCGAAGTCCAGTTTCGTGGCCATTTGGAGGGTAAGGCCAAATTGGCCTCAAAAAAGCTAGGTGTGCTCAACAGATCGAGGCGGTATTTCACTCCGGCCCACCGCCTTCGGCTTTACAAAGCGCAGGTTCGGCCTCACATGGAATACTGTCCTCATCTTTGGGCAGGGGCACCCCAATACCAGCTCCTCCCTCTGGACCGCATTCAGCGGAGGGCGACTCGTATCGTCGATTGCCGGGATCTTTCAATTCGGCTAGATTCTCTGGCGCTGCGTAGAGATGTGGCTTCACTGTGCATCTTCTACCGCATGTACCATGGGGAGTGTTCCGAGGAATTGTTCGGATTGATCCCTGCCGCATCTTTCCGCCATCGTCCTACGCGACAGAAATTTCATCCCCATCATCTAGATGGTTGGCAGTCCACAACTGTGCGATTTTCCCGAAATTTTCTGCCACGCACAGCAAAACTGTGGAATGAGCTGTCGCCTGCGGTGTTCCCGGACCGATACGACCTTCAAACCTTCAAGAAAAGAGCGTACTCCTTCCTAAAAGGCCGGCAACGCACTTGTGACGCCTCTGGTGTTGCGGGTGTCCATGGGCGGCGGTAATCGCTTACCATCAGGTGATACGTCTGCTCGTTTGCCCCCTATACAATAAAAAAAAAAAAAAAAAAAATCTTACTGTAATAAAAAAAAGAAGAATTTTTACCGTGAGAGAGCCACGCTTCGACATGAATGCGCCGGCTCGACCGGAGTGATACCACGGCCTCACAGAATACCGGTGTAAAATAGCGCTTGCACTGTGTTTCACTCAGAGAGTGAGGATACCGGAGGCCCATATCCCAACCCCTTCCCCCCTCCACATCCCTCAAAGCCCGGCAACGCACTCGTGACGCCTCTGGTGTTGCGATATTCCATGATAAAAAAAATATTTTTTATACTAATAAGGTGGCAAACAAGTATGTACTATTTAAAAATCATTCTTGACTGCCTCGTTAGCGCAGTAGCGGCGTACGCGACTGCTGTGTTTGAGGTCTCGGCTCTGAATCCTGAGTCGTACCAAATATTTGTATGATCGCCTCGCTTCAGGCGGAATCGGAGGGTTTGGAAACGTTCTCCAATCAAAGTCTAAATTCAAAGAGAGCTGCTCCGTCATCATCAGGGGGACTGGGTTCGACGGGCTCAAGTTCACCGGCAGGAGTTGTATCAGTGTAGTCTCCTTCAGCATCCTCATCAACAATATCTTGGTACGAGGGTGTTTCCATCATGCTCCTAAACACTCTTGTTTTCAAAGATATGTTTTCAACATCCTCCTCATCGTTGCTCTCATTCGATTCAGGCTCACTGCCTGTAACAAATGATAAATTGCTTTCGAATGTAGTAGGAACCAGATATTTGGCTATGGTCCTAAGACCCAAATAAAATCAGCGGGTACTTACCATAATTGAGGATAAGCTGTATATCACCATCGTCGAGAGAACGACTAGGTAGAGATGGAAACTGCAGTGGAGATTCCTGATATGCCACAAACCTGGAGACGAAGGCAGAGTAAAAAAATAATAATAAAAATCGTTTATTAATTCTCTCTCACACAGAATAGTTAACAAAATCAGATCATAAATTCAGTATTATAAAATAAGAGTGGGTGAAAACTGTGTGGGAGACTGGTATCTGCACTAGGAGAACCTGTATGACAGATTACCAGCCTCTCCTATGTCTAGATAATCCAGAGCTTGAAGCAAGTGTAACCACGTTGATTTACAACAAGAAGCGAAACAATTTGAGTAAGAGACATAAAAGTGTTACAATGCCATAATGTGTAGGAGCAAATTATTTAAGTACATAAGTATGCTTGTGTGTGAGCGTGTGTGATGTGAGTTAGTGTACCTACATATGTATGTCTTGTATAAATGTATGTGTGCGTGTGTGTTTGCGTGTGTATGTGCGCGTGTGTGTGTGTGTGTGTGTGTGTGTGTGTGTGTGTGTGTGTGTGTGTATGTGCTAAACCCACGACAACGCAATCTGACAGATGGTGATTCAATAAGTCTGTTACTAGTGTGAAATTTTTAGGATGGAACAAGTATTAAACTTTCCGTTTCTTCGTAGCTAAGAGATTTTAGCCAAACTGTTGTGTTCTTTTTACAGAGATGCTTGGTTAGTGAATAAATGTATAATTTTTTGTTAACCTTATTGTATAAGTATCTGCCCAGGAATCCATAAAATCTGTGAGAAAATGCAGTTGACCATTGTCTATAAGCCACTAAGCCAACCCTATGTTGCAACCGTTTTTTAGGGCACAAAGGGTCATATGAGAGAAGGGAATGATGTCTTAAAATGATACTAAGAACAAAAAGTTGCCGCACCGTCAGGACATCGGATGCCTGATACAGATCCTTAGTAGGGTACAGGAAAGGCAAGGAATAGCTCACCTTGAGAACCGCTCTCTGCGCTCTTTCAATCTTGATCAGTCTAGTTTTACAGGCACCACCCCATACTGAGATACAGTATGATAATATGGGTTGACATAGCGACGTATATACCATTTTAATCACCTTTGTATCCGCTATGTTACGTAGTCTTTTAAAGATGGATATTAATTTTCGTGTTCTGGATGCAAGAAGATCGATATGGTAATTAAAAGTCAAAGAGTTGTAGTATCTTACCCATATCTTTACCGATAAATAGAAAAATCCGTAAGCGATTTACATTGCTGGTGAAGATACCGAACATGATGATGCCGGTGATGGTGGTGGTACACCCGCTGTTATGAGTGATGGTGACGAAGGTGGTGAAGGCGGTGCTTCTGACGTCAATGCTGGTGCAGGATTTGATCTAGATAGACATTTTGAAATAAAAGTTACAGAATCTTTACAAAGGACACACTCCAGCAGACCTACTTACGGTTGCCATATGCGTTTCCACTAAGGACGCAGAGCGGTCTAGAGACCCCGGCCGATGGGCATCTCGTGGAGATCGCATATTACTAATCTAAAATACAAAACGAATTTAAATAGTAAAAAAACAAATAAGTCAATTGCAAAGTAGAAAGCGGTAAACAAAAAGACTAACTTGTCAATAATGGAAGGTTCTGGTCTTTCAGACCCTTGGGGCATTTCCGCGGCCTTCATGACCTCTGCCACGCCTGCTGGCAGGACCACCACGAGTGGTAACTACTACCACATACCTGAAACCCTTCCGTGTCGCATATCGCGCATGCCAGGGTGTCTGATCTTACTTAAAACGCACAAAAATAAAATGCAGATAAAATACGCAAATTTTAGAAAATAGTAATAAATACGCAAATAAATACAAAATAAACAATAAATAATTTAATTTCAAAAAAATGAAAAAAAAACTACCACCAAAACAGAAAAGTGACTAGTCTCATCCATACTAATTCGATCACTGCCCCAAAACGTCAAAAAATTTACTGTCTGTATTTTTTCATATATATATTACACAAAAACTTTGCACTATTTTTTATATTTAATACTCCGTAACATTAAAAAGATAAATAACAATATACAAAATAACAACAGTTAGTCTTGATAAGGGTTTTTATTATTCGTAATATGTAGAAACGTACAAGCTTTCCGCCGCCATTGCGCGCTAAATGGCGATGAATGTTTGTTGAAATAATTATTTCAACAAACAATCTTTATCAAATATATAATCTATGTATCAAAAAGTGTTTATTACTTACCCACTCATGTTTCAATGCAGTTGAAGATACCAATTAGAGTCAATATCACACACAAAATATAAAAAAAAATACAACACAAACGAGAGCTTGGGCACGCAATGTCAATTTTTTTTAAACGTTAATTATTTGGCGCCAATATGTTTTAAACACTTGGAATGTGACTAAATTCCTTTCTTCGTTCTTCCTCTTCCATAATTTGTGCAACTTAGAGTAGGAAAAACATAGTACACGTCATATAATTATCGAAATAAGCTTCGATGGAATGCGATCTCTAGGAGCGGGGTACACAGATGCGTGTATTTTGACGCCGCGCTCTAGGAGCGCGATCCACAGCCAAGGGGTTAACCTTACAAATAAATACATTATTTTTGAACTCGCGTCAAACGGGTGTTTTATTTCTCTGGAGTAAAATGTACATAATTGTTTGGTTAACAACATGACAGATCTGATTGTAGCTAAGTCATCGCAAGCGCAAACGGCAGAGGACAGCCAACCGCGGGCTTATGAGTCAATATTCGACGTTATGTATATCCACGTAAGGTTCTTTGTTCTATGGGTCAAGAAACCAACTAGAACTTTCACGCCTTTGTCGAATCTTTTTCTGGAACATTCTTTCTTCTTAACAATATTGTGTTTGTGATTAGTCTAAATTCATTCTGACAATGGTGGACGGGATGTTTAATCAAATATTAATGTATATCAATTACTCAATTAACATACATAAATATTCGATTGAACAACACTCGATAAATGGCGTTGTTCCAATCGGCTGAATCGCGTTGTGAAGATTCTCCGGTAGTGATAGATATAGTACCTAATATATATAAAGTATAAAGATATAAAATAAAAAGAGATAAAATTTACCGTGGGAGAACCCCGTTTCGGCATGAAAGGGCCGGCTCGACCAGAGTGATACCACGGCCTCACAGGAAACCGGTGTGAAATAGTGCTTAAGCTGTGTTTCAACGAGTAAGTGAGAATACCGGAGGCTCATACCCGATCCCCCAAAGGCCGGAAACGTACTTGTGAAGCCTTTGGTGATGCGGGTGTCCATGGGCGGCGGTAATCGCTTACCATCAGGTGATGCGTCTGTCCGTTTGCCCACTATTCCATAAAAAAATAAAGATATAAAAAGTAAATAGGTAGAATACCTAAATAATGTCGCTGTTCGTAGTGCCTTGAAGCTAATTTCGTTAATATAATCTTTGTATTTGTCGCTGGTACCATATCATTTATCATTTGTTACTTGTATCTATATCCGACTGCCTCGGTGGCCTAGTGGTAGCGTATGCGACTGCTAAACTTGAGGTCTCGGGTTCGATTCCCGGGTCGGATCAAATATTTGTGTGATCTGCAAATATTTGTTTCGGAGTTTGGGTGTTTTCTATGTATAATATGTATGTATTTACCAAAAAAAAGATACACAAGTATTAATATCAGTTGTCTACTACCCATAACACAAGCTCTGCTTAGCTTGGGACTAGATGGCGTTGCGTGTTAGATGTCCGCAATATTTATTATTATATTACAGCTACATCGGTTTCATAAATTGTTTTATAAATAAGTGAACATATTAACCAAAGTTATCATCAAACCATACAGTAGATGCAACAGTAACAGTTGCTGAGAGGAATTAGTTGGGCGACTTGAACAAGAGATTAAACATTCTTCAAAGGCATTTTGTGCAGACAGGCAGGTATCGAATTTTTGTCCCGCCAAGAAGTCATTTAATTGTGGAAATAGAAGTCTGTAGGCGCAAGATCTGATGAATACCTTCCGCTGTTCAGTACGAGCAAGCTTGTCGTCGTATAGGAACAGCGAAGACGAGCGATTGATCAAAGTTGGTTGGAGAAGTGCTAGCTTCTACATCATTGTTCCTACCGTGGGAGAGCTATGCTTCGGCATGAATGGGTCAGCTCGACCGGAGTGATACCACGGCCTCACAGAAAACCGGTGTGAAATAGCGTTTGCGCTGTGTTTCACCGAGTGCGTGAGTATACCGGAGGCCCATACCCCATCCCCCAAAGGTCGAAAACGCACTTGTGACGCCTTTGGTGTTGCGAGTGTCCATGGGCGGCGGTAATCGCTTACCATCAGGTGATAACACTCTCACATCGGACAACTACACAATAATAAAGCTCCGGGTGAAGACGGAATTACAACAGAACTCCTAAAGGCTAGTGGAACACCTATGTTAGTAGAGCTCTCAAAACTCTTCAATTCCGTCATTCATACTGGCATTACACCGGAGGCATGGAGTAGGAGCACAGTAGTGCTTTTCTTCAAGAAAGGAGATAAAACCCTGCTGAAGAACTACCGCCCAATTTCACTCCTGACCCATGTGTACAAATTGTTTTCGAGGGTCATTACGAATCGTCTTGCCCAAAAACTCGATGACTTTCAACCAGTGGAGCAGGCTGGGTTTCGAAAAGGCTTCAGTACTGTGGACCACATACACACTCTAAGGCAAATTATTGAGAAGACAGAGGAATATAATCAGCCTCTCTGTATAGCGTATGTGGACTACGAAAAAGCCTTCGAGACCATTGAGACCTGGGCTGTTTTGGAATCTATGCAGAGGTGCCTGGTCGACTGCCGATATATCCAGGTGTTGAGATGCCTCTATGAAGCTGCAACGATGACCGTCCAAGTACAAGAAAAGAGCACAAGACCAATCCAAGTGCATCGAGGAGTAAGACAGGGAGACGTTATATCTCCGACACTGTTTACTAATGCCTTGGAAGACGTCTTCAAAACGCTCAATTGGAACGGACGGGGAATCAATATCAATGTTCAATTCCTCTCACACCTGCGGTTTGCAGACGACATAGTCATCCTGGCGGAGTCTCTGCAGGACATGGAAGCAATGCTCAACAGTCTGGACGATTCTTCAAAACGAGTGGGACTGAGGAGGAATATAGAAAAGAGGAAAATCATGCATAATCGGCATGTGTCCCCGAGTCCCGTGACCGTAAACGGCGTTATTATCGAGGTTGTGCAAGAATACATCTACCTTGGCCAAACTATCCAACTTGGTCGGCACAACTTCGATCGGGAGGCCGACAGAAGAATTCGTTGTGGGCTGGGCGGCGTACGGGAAGCTACGTCACATCTTTGAGCCGCAAATACCACAATCATTGAAGACCAAGGTATTTAACCAGTGCGTCATACCCGTAATGACATACGGAGCCGAGACGTGGACACTCACCATTGGACTGGTCCACAAATTTAAAGTGGCTCAGCGTGCGATGTTGGGTGTTTCTCTGTCTGATAGAATTCGGAATGAGGTTATTCGACAGAGAACTAGAGTAACCGACATTGCACGGAGAATCAGTACGTTGAAGTGGAAATGGGCCGGTCATGTCTCTAGCTAGACGTACCGATGGTCGATGGAGCCGAAATGTGCTTGAGTGGAGACCGCGATTAGGCAAACGTAGTGTAGGGCGCCCTGCGGCACGATGGATTGACGACTTAAAGAGAGTGGCTGGCAGCGGATGGATCCGGACTGCCCAAGACCGGGATGGTTGGCGCTACTTGGGGGAGACCAACGTTCAGCAGTGGACGGCAAATGGTTGTTGAAATGTTAGGTGATACGTCTGCTCGTTTGCCAATTATTCAATAAAAAAAAATTGTATTCAGTTCTCTGCAGTACACAAATGCAGTAATGCTCATTCCGTTTGGAAGAGCTTGTGATGAATCACACACCACCAACCACCAACCACCAAACGCAGGCCATCACTCTCTTAAGGTTAAGTGCTCGTTTAGTGTATGGCTTAGATTTTGAACCAGTATTTAACCAAGTTGCTGAGCGCTTGCGATTTAATCTTTCTTTCGTCACATGTAACAATGCGGATCAATATTCCTAGTGCCTGTTGAGCAGTAGATGCGAGCTTCGCTCTGATGGTCGATGACTTTAATTTTATATTTAACTACCTACTTGTTTTAAAATATCAAGTTTACTTAGTCTTTGATTAAATCTGGCAAGTTAAATGTTACTCTCTTCGTAAAATGAGAGTCGTATGTATAATGCCTAGGTAAGCATTTTATAATTCCTTCCATCATCAGCCTTAAAGGTACTCAGAACGGTTGAGCCGGATTGCTATAGTTTTATTTTAAGTTTCCTTTCCCATTGTTATGATGTCGCCCTGCACGCCTGCATACCTAGTTCCTCCTTTAGTCACCTATTACGGCACTCATGGTACGAACAGGAGTGACTCTGCTCTTGAACCATCACCACACGGATATGAAATTCCCGGGACTTTTCATTAGATTTTAGGGACAATACTCTGTAGAGATTATTTCGTGTTATTAAAAATTATTGTTGCGTGTAAAGGTTGTCTCAGATTTGAACAAAAAAAAGAAGCTAAAGTTTTATGTATTTTTACTTATTTTAAAAATTTACAATAAAAAATCTATACTAGGTGTCAGGTTTACGGCTTCCATAGCTTGAGCAGGCCGTCTTCTCCGTACGTAGCCAGCAGGTTTTGATGCGGGTGATGCGTGAGACCGATGACTGCCTTCTCGTGTATCTGTGGAGCAGAGGCAGAGAGAGCGGTGAGGCCGTGTGGGGCGGGGCGGGGCAAGTTGGGTCGGGGCGCTACTCACGGTGATGGTGCGCTCGAGCTTGCCGGTGGCGGTGCAGAAGGCGTAGAGCACGAGGTCCTCGGCGGCGCAGTAGACGAGGCGGCCGCGCGCGCTCAGCGCCGCCGCCACGAGCGCGCCGCCCTCCTGCTCGCGCCGCCCGCTGGAGAAGGAGCGCACGATCTGGCCCTGCATGTTCATGATCACCACGGTGTTGGTGCGGTTGCACACCACGAAGTGGTCCGGGTTCTTGGGCGTGAGCAGTAGCGAGTTGACGGGCGGCTCGCCGCTGCCGAGCGGCTTGAGCGTGGCCGTGCACTCGCCCGAGCGCACCGCCCACACCTTCACGCTGCCGTCCGACGAGCCGCTCAGCACCGAGTGTCCGTCGGGGGTGAACACCGCCTCGTTCACGAACGACCCGTGGCCCCTGAACTCCTTCAGCATCTTGCCCGACTTGAGCCCGTGGATCCTGTGGCGCGCAAACTTGTTAGCGATTCGACAGACGAGAGACGCACGATCGATAGAACCGTTCGGAGACTACCTGATGGTGCGGTCGAAGGAGGCGGACAGTATCTGCGTGTTGTCGCGCGTGAACTGGAGACACGTGACGCCCTTTGAGTGCGCGCGGTCCAGTTTGCGCAGCACCTGCCCACTGGACACCTTCCACACCTGGAACGAGACACGCTCGTGAGTGATGTACGATGACAGTATCTACTGTGAGTATATGTCACATTTAACCGACTGTAGCTCGACTGACCTCGAGATCGAGTCGATGTGAAATAAACTCAGACTAGGCGCTCAGAGCCAGTACCTTAATTTTGCCGTCGTTGGATCCGGCGGCGAGCGTGTCGGAGTCGCGGCCGAACGCGAGGCTGAGGACGGCCTCCTCCATGCTCATGTACTCCTCGTGCGCCTGGTAGCGGAGATCCTTGCGGATTTTGCCCGTCGTGAAGTTCCACACCTCCACAAGACCGTCCACAGATCCCGTCACGAGATATTGACCGTCCGGTGAAAACCTAGAATGTGCCATCCAGTAATGAATCTAATACTCATTATACTCGAATTGATGTCCAATAGGAGGGCCACCGGCCACGGAGCAGCCAGCGAAGTGACCTTGCTAAGGAGAGGCACATGTACAGCAATGGACTGCGAGATGTTAATGTGTGATGTGGGTAGTCGTTAAGGCAATAAATGTCCCATAATTAACTTCTTCACTTTCAAGAGAAATAGATGTTTCCAATTGACACCTGTCCTACAATAAGAGCCTACTGATAACAATGCAGTTTAATATTGAATAAATCATGTCACTTAAAAAACTTAGCTCACCTGGCGCATTCGACGTGTGATTTCTGTCCAAATTTGATGATTTTAGAGAGTTGTGTGGGACACTGGTCATCCTCCTCGTCGCGGATAGCGGCTTTGCCACGGAACAAGTCGATGGTGGTACCTGTCAGGAAACAAAATGATTGTTATTACAAAACGGGTTCTGATATATTTCAGCTTAGCTTTTATACAACAGAAGGATTATGAGACCATAACGCGTCATTCTCATTGTGAAGGCTCCAGTTGCAAGTACCTGGCGGCAGGAGCCCCTGGTGCTGCTGCCACTTGAGCGCCTGCCCCAGCAGCGCGAGCAGGCGCGAGCTGGGCACGACGGACACCTCGCCCGCCAGCGCCGCCGCCAGCGCCGCGCGCCGCCGCTCCTTGCCGCCGCCGCTGCCGTACGCCTCGCGCGGGTCGAAGTACGAGCGCGCCAGCAGGTTCTCGAGGTGGATGTAGCGGTCCGTCTCCTGCTGCTTCATGAGCAGGCAGGGGTGCGTCTGGCGCAGCAGCGAGCGCGCGGCGCCGAGCTCGCGCAGCTCGATGAGCTCCAGCACCACCTGCTCGTACAGCTCCATCAGCTTCTTGTCGGGCAGCTTCAGGGACGCCGTAGCCTTCAGCACCGTGTCCCAGTGGCCGTTGTTGATGTCGGCGCAGAAACCGTCCACGCTGTCCACGGTGTTCAGGGACACGCCTGTCTCCTCCTGTCATCACGTACAAATAAACATGTTTACAGTTTTGTTTTTTTTTTTTTTAAAAAGACAACTCCCGCATTAGGAATATAAATCCTGTGTCGCGGGGACTTTACAAACATACATGTAACGGACACAAATAACACCCAGACTCAGGACAACATTTTGTGGATCACACAAAGTGATGTCCCACGTGGGATTTGAACCCACGGCACTTGGCGCAGTAGTCAACGTTTAAACCACTAGGCCAACCGTGCAGTCAGTGAATACATGCAGACATCTAGACTAATATAACAAATTTGAAAGAAACTCAGTCTGCCTCTTTCTGTCTCTCTGTTGTTACGCTCTCACGGCTTAACCTCAGAACTGATTTTTATCAATTTCGATATAAATATAGATGGAATGTTGGAGGAGGAAACAGACCCGAGTAGGTGGACAGGACAGTGATACATAAACAAAAGTAGATAACGCATATGGAATTGCTAACTGCTTTGCTATTGCCAGAGCTAAATTAATAAACACAAGTCAAGATTGAAATAGAATAAATTTAAAAACTATCATGCTTACTTAAAGTATATACTTTAGATATGTGGCATTCGTCTCTCCTCATACATAGTCACGAGAACAATACTGTTGCTTTTGCTTTTTTTATTGAAGCCTGCCACAGTGACTCTACTCTGCCTGATGGCAAGCATGAGTAGAAGAATCCAGGAGTGGGGGCCATTATACTCATTGCAAATGCAGACAGTGACCAATGTCAATTATATCCAAATAAAACGTCATTTTATTTGGATATAATCGACAATCACTTTACTGTTTGTAAGGGCTTTAATCGACGCCATGACACCACCAAGTGTTTTGTCTTGAATTTTAAACTTAAAATTTTAACACAAATTTTTTTCCTACTAAAACTTTTTGTATTGAAGAAATATGATTGTTTTTGACAATAGGAGATGCCTCCAAACATCATTAAACAATTTTTCTAAATTAGTTATCACGCTTATTAAAGTTAAAATTTCATATTTTATACTAGTTGTTTCCCGTAGTGTAATCTGCGGCTGTTATTGTATCTATACAACAATAAACATGAGCTGTTGCCTAACACAGAGATACCACTAGTTTAAAATAAAGGTTTTTTTTAATTTTTTTATTGAATAGGGCAAACGAGCAGACGCATCACCTGATGGTAAGCGATTACCGCCGCCCATGGACACCCGCAACATCAAAAACGTCACAAGTGTGTTGCCGACCTTTGGGGATGGGTAGAGGGAATTGGGGAGGGGTTGGGGCCTTGGGTATCCTCACTCACTCGGTGAAACACAGCGCAAGCGCTATTTCACACTGGTTTTCTGTGAGGTAGCCTTAATAACTGAATAGTGCCAGTGAAAATCATGTCAACATCAGTCTAGCCATTACAGGCTATCTATTACAGATTATTTTTTAAAAGCTCTTAATTGGCAATTATGAACAGACACTTTGCATAGATTTAGATCTAGGCTACAATTCTGGGCATGAAAAGTTATTAAACAGTTCTGTAACTTTACACTTAAATGAACCACTACATCAGAGTGTGAATTATTTAGGCTAAGTTAATTTGTGATTTAACAAGAGCTTCTGGTTTTGGATAAAACTGGAGCTTATCGAGCTTGACTAGTTTTAAAGCTAAGCTAAGCTAAAATCGTCGTAAATCGCAAGGTGCAGTGCTATTTTGTGAAACTCAACATAACGTACCTGCAGCGTTTGTAGAGTCTTTGTGAGGTTAGATTCTTTCAAATACTGCTGGATCAGACGGATTACACTATAACAAAATATCGACTCGTTAGTTTGGCATTATTAATATATTAATATTAATATAAATATGGGATATTTACTTACTCTGCAGATTCAATTTCTATTGACATTGTTGAATATTTTGAATGTCTATTATCACAGAACTACGATCAATTATAGGTCACTTATCAACTTGATAGAGTCGATATTATAGTAGTATAAGTTTATAGAATCTTTAATCAAAAACAGTCCAATACAATACACAGTCCAAGTGAAGATTTAAGTATTTAATAGTATTTATAAACAAACACCACGCATTTGTCACTGACACTGAAAACTACTATAGTAGTGACTACAGTACCACAGAATACTTAGGTACAATACTGACATTGACATATCAATACAATAACGTCAATAGAGAAGACAAGATAGAGCAAGAGCCCCTGAACCCCAGACCATCGTTATTTTATAAAAGCTTAAAATTTAAAGTTGTCAGCGCATGCTCCTAACACAGGTAAGAACGATGGAGGAGATCATTTTTTGTTTTTTCGAAAGACGGTCCCCATTTCATGTCATCCACATTTTATATATTTTTTATCATTAATTTCATCACGACGACGACTTGAAGACTAGAAGACTTGATAATTATTTTGATAATTATTGAAGACGATAAATATCAAATATTTATCGTCTTCAATTGAAGACGATAAATATTTGATATTGGCAGAAATAGCTGATCCGAGTGATCAGGCTGGTTGCCATTTCATCAAAAAAATAAATAAAATAAAAATCACAAAGCAGTCATAAGCACTGCCGACAGAAGTGAAAACTCATAACTATAAACAAACGGTTGTTTTAAGTTACCTGAAATGAACACCTATGTATTTTTTATCATTAATTTCATCACGACGACGACTTGAAGACTAGAAGACTTGATAATTGAAGACGATAAATATTTAACATTGGCAGAAATAGCTGATCCGAGTGATCAGGCTGGTTGCCATTTCATCAAAAAAATAAATAAAATAAAAATCACAAAGCAGTCATAAGCACTGCCGACAGAAGTGAAAACTCATAACTATAAACAAACGGTTGTTTTAAGTTACCTGAAATGAACACCTATGCTTTTTTTAATAGTGTGCAATAAAAAGAACTAAAAGAAGTTTTCACTTCAATAAAGTACCAATTATAATGATTGTAAGTAGTAAATGGAAGTAAAGCTTTGATACTCCAATAGATGTCGCTGTTTTCAAAAAAATTGTAAACAATCTTTTTGATTTACAAAAGGTTTTGTGTAAGTAGAAAATCGTTATTCTAATTTATTGTAAATCACTTTAAGGCCCGTATTATAGAAGGCGACTCAGTCGTGAATCGAGTTTTAAAACTAGTTTCAAGAAGAGATTGTATTATAGAACGTCTCTTGAGTCAAGATTCACTGATCTTTGATCAAGTGAGTAAAGATCAATGCTTAGCTTATTTTAGAACGACGCTTATGTCAAAATCGTCTCTCAAGAAGAGATTTTTGACAGATGTGAGACAAGGTTATGGTAATTTCTAATGCCTTGTAAAGGAAATTAACGTATTTTATGATGATTTTTCTGAATAAAAACGAAAGATTAATTGCACCTTACTTTATTTACGAAAGTAATGCTTATTATACACATTTCAATACATTTGTATGTTATTTTAGAACGATGTTTATGTCAAAATCGTCTCTCAAGAAGAGATTTTGACAGATGTGATCTCCGTTCAACTGAGACAAGCTCAACTCAAATCTCCTCTCAGGTAGTTATTAACGAAAAGTAAAGAAACATTTTAGTGGAAAATGAACGTGTTTTACGATGATTTGTTCTTGGACAATTACGAAAGATTATTTAACTTGGAAATTCCTTATATTCTACGCAGATATTTACGCGATGCACAAGATCCATACGCAATGAATGAACATCATTTTAAAATTAGATACAGATTTCGACAAGACACTGTGAAAAATTATATCTTGCCACTAATTGCTAGTGATCTTAGGAAATTAAATAAAAGAGGACTGCCGCTAGCCCCAGAACTGCAGATTTTAATATGTCTGAGGTTCTATGCCACAGCCTCATTCCAGGTAAACTATTTCTTTGCTATTCATTAAGAAAATTTATGGTTTAAGATCTATATATTAACTCACAATAGATTTATTTAATTTTAATAAAATAATTTACTTTCAGATAGTTTGTGGTGATCTACTACATGTGTCACAGCCAGCAGTCTCAAATGCAATAGCCAAAATTTCTTTGCTACTAGCACAAATACACCCTAGATTTATTAAATACCCCACGACAAGAACAGAAAAAACTGCCCAAAGACAATCTTTCACTTGTCTTGGGCAATATAATCAACACTCTGGTCTGCGAAACATTGATGGTGCAATTGACTGCACACATATTAAAATAGTAGACACTCCAGGAGTACAACATCATGAAGTATTCAGAAATCGAAAATCTTATTTTTCTGTGAATGTCCAAGTGAGTATATTTGTATATATAGTGAACTAATTCAATAATTTTTATGACCAGTCCTTTTTATATATAATAATAATTGTGTGATTTTTAGGCAGTTGTTGGACCATCAGGGGATTTTCTTGACATAGTTGCACGATGGGCTGGAAGCACTCATGACAGCCGTATATTTCAAATGAGTTCATTAAATATGAAATACATAGAAAGGGTCCATGATGGGGTTCTGGTAGGTGATCGTGGTTATCCTTGTTTGCCATACCTCTTAACACCTGTGAACTCACCAACTACTTCTGCTGAACAAGCATACAACAAAGTGCATACCAAAACACGTAATGTTGTAGAACGGACATTTGGTATGTGGAAGAGAAGATTTCCCTGTCTGCGTAGAGGTCTAGGTAACAAGCTATCTACAGTATCAAATATTATAGTGGCATGTGCCATACTGTTTAACATTGGTCTTCGAGTAAATGATGAGACATCATCCACACAAGAGAGTATCAATGATGAAGTTGACGTACCAGAGCCACCAATAGAACAAGCAGCCAATGTAGGCTCGGTCGATGGATTTGCCACACGTCAAAGTATTATTGATGGTTATAATTAAATTATATTAACCCAAAAGATATTGTACTTGTTTCATTTTCTACTAGCTGTGCCCTATGGTTGTTGTTGCAAAGGTAGAACAACAAGCGCAGGTATCAGCTTTTCGTAATTTTAATGTTATCATACTGCAATACTAAAAAGTAATCTTGGGCAAAACAATAATAAAAGGTTGCATTTGAAAGAAATCACATTATTTATTTACTTTAATGTATATGTACTACAATTTACTATTGATATCATTTATTATAAATCAACAAACTTAAATTGTCAATATAATTATAACAATCAATGCATAAACATAGAAAATAATTAACAACACATATAATCAGGTAAATACAACAAAAAATAAAATAGTCTTAAACATAGAATATAATTAAAAACATATATAATCAAGTAAACACAACAAAATACTAACAAAAAATAAAACAGTCTGGACTAAAATTACAGACTTTCCTAATAAAGAAACCCAATATCAATTATTAGCACAGATTTTTTGTGCCAACTCTGCTTTAGCTTCTGCTTCCTTCAATTTTGCTTTTAAAATTTCTATTTCTAACAAATGCTTTTCTTCTTTCAATTTTTTATCCATTATGTGAAGCTCTTCTGCCCTTTTCTCCCTACTAGTATGCTCTTGTTTTAATATCTGCACTCTTAATTTTCTTTCATTTAATGAATAATTGAAAGAATGGTTAGAGGCATATTCTATTGTTGGAGGTGTCTGTGATGTCATCATAGGAGTTGTTGGTACCGGGGAAGATGTGGATGCTTCATTAGAAATATTGGTGGGTGCAGATAACTTGTCGGGGCTGAATATGGTGACGGGTGTAGATACACTACTGGCTGGGTTCTGCTGTGATTTTTCGTAGCATACTTCTGAAATATTATAATTATATACATTACATTGTAACTTTAAAAGTTAACCTCTCCATCACATTAAATTTACCTGCTAGGTGATGTAAGATATAAAGAAAATATGTAAGAAATAAAAATGTACTCATATATCTGTTGTTAAATATGGAAGAAATTATGAAAGGTTAATCGGTGTATCCTAAATGGTTATATGTTATTCTCCCATATTATTATATGAAATGCAAAACAACACAATAATTCCTTGGTTACTAATTCTTTGAGACAAAAGTTGGCATCCTCTTTTATATACATGCCCCGGAAAGTGATTGATAGCAATTACATATATATTTGTCACTTATTACTCACCTACAAAATCGGAGTGGAGAGTGTTTGGTATCTCTACGAGGAGAGCTGGTGCAATTTCTGAAATATTTGCATCTATAACAGCATCAGGACACGGACCTCCTCCGCCTGTGGCCAATCTATGCTGTCGTTCTTTAGTTAAAATCTCCCTATGACGTGTTTTAAGATTGGACCAAAGGCGGCGTAACTGATCTCCTGTCGCCTGCAACATAAGCACAAAAGATATAAGGAGGAACATTTATGACAAGCTACATAAAAAACACTAAATATACTTACTGATTCTGTTACAATAGCTGACGTATTAAACCTGTCTGCAATTTCACTCTAGGCATTCCTTTTTAAGTTAGCATTTACGTTGTCAGTTTGCTTATTTTCTATTATATGTTTGTACAATTTTAAAATTTCCAGAAGAAGATTTTTCTCCTGAAACACAAAAACAAAATATAAAGTACCAGGTTACAATATTAAACTAAAGAAATTGCTGTAGATATTGTACAAAACAAAAACTTAAAAGGTACTGAAATTAATGTTAAAAAAATACAATAACTATTGTAAATCTTGTTACTTAACACACTCCTTAAGTATTAGTCCATTGCATTTAATAACACAATAAGTTCATTCGATTCTATTGCAATAAAAGTAACATCGTTGGCTGGCATAGTTGTTTTAACTGGGGACTTTTAATTCATACATATTTTATACATACCTGTAGTGTAAAGTGCTTTTTTTTTCCACACAACATATTCCACTATCACTTTCAATTAAAATCAACTTAATTTGATTTAACAATTTTATTATTTTGATTATAATACAGCACAAATCAAGTGTAACTCATTTCAACATGACAGTATTGACAGATTGTCTTGATGAAAGTAATTTGAACGTTCCGTTTCAACTTATGTTTATTTCATAAAGTTTTATTTGATTTTTATTTTAATATTTCTTGTTTAATTTTAAGTGAACAATAATTTTATAAGTAAATTTATATTTCTACACTATCCAATAATATATTGCTTTCAAATTTAAAAAAAATACTTTTATAAAAGTTTTTTTGTTAAGTCATTTTCTGCGTAACACAGAATAACAGACTTGTGAGTTGAGATTAGATATTGAATCTAGTTTCAACTGAGTAGACCTTGAGACGCCTTCTATAATAAGAGCGACACTTGAGATTCGATCATAACTTGAAACTCGATTCAGCTGATCGGAGATCAAACGATACTTGAGTCGCCTTCTATAATACGGGCCTAAGATACTGAAATATTAACTTTAAGTATATAAAATCATATTGAGAACGGACCACTATCTAGAAAAACGAATGCTACCAAAGTATATCGGTAGATGGCGCTGTTAACAATAAACATCCTTACGAATTTTCGATCAGGACACGTGACCTGACGCGAGTTTATGGTCACGTGACCTGACGCGAGTTTATACATTTTTACCCATTCCAAAAAAGTACACAGCGCCGCTAAAGAAGTTTTCACTTCAAAAAGAACGATGGACCATTATAAAGTTTGGGTTACCCTGGCTTTGGCAGGTAAACGGTACTACGGTGCCAGACACCCTTAATGTTCATGAAATTATAATTCTACTTGCGTTATAGTATAAAAGCTTATTTTTATATATAATACTTGGGTAATAATTACATATGTTTCCTCATTAGCCAGACATTTTTGATAGTTCCAACCCCTTGCCAGACAAGCATGTAGGGTAGCTGTAGGAGCGAGCGCGAGACAGCATATATGGGTGCGTGCGAGTGAGATAGCGCGCTAGGTCTGCCGCGATCCCTCCTTGCGCAGTTGTTATTTCTACTGCGCATGTATTGTTTAGTACTTAGTACGAGTACATGTTAACATACACACAACAGTAAATCATTACAAATATTTTTACATGTCGGACTTTATGGCTAGAAGAGGCCGGCATTTCCTAAGACTCACTCTGGGAAGAAATGCAGAAACAAACCACAAAGGTGTCTTTTTTTTAAGTCCATGAATATTGATTAATAAAAATATAAAAAATAATCTATGCGAGTACAATATAGGCTCTGGGTTGGCCTTTTGCAGAAAGGAACATAGTATTGAGTCGGCCTGTCCATACAGACGGCATACGAGCCCAAGCCATTGTGTTACCTAACCGGTATAAGTCAAGATTAACGACCATAAGCGCGACACTACCGCCAGCAGGACACACGCAGCCCGCAGGCAAACATTCAAAACCACCAGAAAGATACTAAATATTAACTAGAACTTCTATTACAAGCTAAACTATACCCACATTTAGATAGATAGATAGATAAACGCTTTATTGTACACCTTAATATAAAGAAATAATATTACAATAGTACAAAAACAGTGGTACAATGGGCGGCATATCGCAGGCTGCGATCTCTTCCAGGTAACCTTAAGATGGACCATAATAAGTAACGTGTAGTTTGTTGTGCACATTTGCAAATAGCGTATAAAATTAATACTTCCTACATATATATATTCACACTAACATACATATATAAATATGAATACATACATACATACATAAATATGAATACATACACATATACACATACATGCCATAAAGAATATAGATATTACATAGATAGATAGTGATCCTTGACGAGTTTCTTAAAGGTATTTACTGACTGTGCCTGCCTTACGGCTTCCGGTAAGGAGTTCCACAGGCGTGCAGCTTGCACTGCGAACGATTTATCAGCAAAAGTTGTGGAGTGTGTTGGTATTTCTAAGGTTCAATTTTCCGATGACCTTAAGCATCGTATATGTGTGTCATGAACAAAGGTAAAACGTTTCTTTAAGTAGGCTGGTGTAGTAGGGTTAAATAAGATGTTATATAGGAGTGACAGGATATGTGTATTCCGGCGAAGTCGAATTGGGAGCCACTTGAGTTTTGTACGAAATTCGGCAACATGACCATATTTGCGTAAACCAAAAATTAATCTAATACAGAAATTCTGGAGCCTCTCAAGTTTATAAAATTGGTCCTCGTTTAGGTCAAGATAGCTAACATCGGCATAGTCGAGAATGGGTAGAAGAATTGATTGGGCAAGTTCAACTTTAGTGGCAGTTGGAAGAAAATTACGTAATCTTCTAAGACAAGCTGCAGATGCAAATAATTTACGGCTAACATGTTGTATTTGAGGATTCCAAAAGAGTTTTGTCGATGTATATCCCAAGATTTTTAACTTTATCGCTAATTGGAATCATAACTCTTTCAAAAGACACTTGTGGCTTTCTACTGTACTCAGCAGTGATTAAATTTTTGATGATGATAGTGAACACAAGAGGAAAGATGAGTGGACTTTTGCACACTGGCAGGTAGTGACTTGTGACTAGTTTTATTGCATAAATACAATTATATTAAACACTATTATTATTTTTTCAATTAAATTCACTGGGAGCAAAATTATATTTGTGTGGCACTCACAACCACCCACAGTAGATTAATTTACATTGTAATTTACATTAATTGACATTTACATACACAAAAGAATTCAGTTGGTATTAACAAATTAAAAAACAACATATAATTATACTAATAAAAAATTAAAATGTCTATCACTTTCGCACAAAATACGTAGGTAATTTTTTTTTTTTTTTTAATAGTTGGCAAACGAGCAGACGTATCACCTGATGGTATGCGATTACCGCCGCCCATGGACACCCGCCACATTAAAGCGTCACAAGTGCGTTGCCGACCTTTGGGGGATGGGAAAGGGGATGGAGGGAGGGGTTGGGGTATGGGCCTCCGGTATCCTCACTCACTCGGTGAAACACAGCGCAAACGCTATTTCACACCGGTTTTCTGTGAGGCCGTGGTATCACTCCGGTCGAACCGACCCATTCATGCCGAAGCATAGCTCTCCATATTGGAGTAAGCTGTAAATAAGCAGGTTGCACAGGTGTCAGGCGTGTGCCCATAAAAACAAAGACAGAGGTCTTCAACAACTTCCTTTAAACCTCAAGATTACAGGTCGATTTGAGATTATATTTATAAGGAATTATATGCAGTTTAACACTAACATTAAATATAATTAACGATGGTAGATACATTCTATGCGCACAGAAAGATGGCCGGCGAGCAAGAGGCCAAAGACAACAACAGAGTTGACATAGACAAGACATCACAGATAACACACATGTAGAACATAATACCATCTCAACACTTCCCCTTATTATGTTCCATACATAGTCATTCATCAAAATATATAATCACTAGCGACCCGCCCCGGCTTCGCACGGGTGCAATGCTGATACTAAATACACGTTGTATATAAAACATAGCTGACCCACGCAACCTCGTTTGCGTCTTATATAGCCCGTAGCATGAAAATTTTCGCAAAATAAGTAACTTTTCTGGTGGCCCAGTGGTAGTAAATGCGACTGCTGTGCTTGAGGTCTCGGGTTCAAATCCTGGGTCGGACCAAGTGTTTGTGTAATCTACAAATATTTGTTTCGGAGTTTGGGTGTTTTCTATGTATAATATGTATGTATTTACAAAAAAAAAGTATAAATGTATTCATATCAGTTGTCTAGTACCCATAACATAAGCTCTGCTTAGCTTGGGACTAGATGGCGTTGTGTGTTAGATGTCCGAAATATTTATTTAAATATTTATTATAAATCATGATCAGCAACTACAATGTTGTACAAAGATAGTTATAGCAATAATAACCTACACTCATACTCCACTACACATAAATCAACAGGCGCTTTTACTATAAACTATAAACATACACAAAAACTGTGCGCTCGTAATTAAATTTTACAATAGTATCCACCATTGATTCAGAAATTGAAAATAATTCGAAAGTAGTCTACATTCTTTCGAAACGCAGAATAACGAAACCTTGTAACGAAATGTTTAATTGATTCTAAAATTTACAAGATAATGTTTTAATAGTATGACATCGTTTACATAACTATATTAATGTAGGTACTAGAACTGATTCCCAAACTAGGCCCTAGCCTGTATCTTGGGAAACAGTGTTCAGTTGCGCTAAGGATGACAAAATAGCCTGTTCACAATTTTTCCATGAAGATTAAATATACTCAAACTCAAACTCAAATCATTTATTTCCATAGGCCCCAAAAGGCACTTGAACACGTCAAAAATACAAACATAAAAACATAAAACAAAACTCCTAATACTAAATGCACTGAGATGATTTGAATTACCGGAGCTTAGATTGATTTCGATTCAACTCAAAGGTTTAAATTGAAATCAATCCAAGTACCAGCTCCGATGGGTATTGCATTCATGAGAAGAGCTGGTGAGAAACTCATGTGCACCATCTTTTCAGATAATTCATACAAAGCTTGTTTGTTTTTGACAACAGTATTTCTATGTGCAGGTTAAGGCAACCAAAACACAAAGGCTAGAAAGCGGTCTAATAAGATATTAAAGCTAGGAAAAAAAATTTTTTGTCTAATAAAATAATAAAAATTAGTCCATAGCATATAAGGTTGCATATTATATATATATTATACTAGCTGACCCACGCAACCTCGTTTACGTCTCCTATTGCCCGTAGCGTAACATTCTTCACTGATGCACCACTTGAAAAACAATTTTTTTTTTTTATATTTATTCAACTTTTAAACCTTCCCTTGAATACTACAAATATTTTAAAACCAAAGTCAGCAAAATCGGCCAAGCCATTCTCGAGTTTTAGCGAGACTAACGAACAGCAATTCATTTTTATATACAGGGTCTGTCGTAAATAATGGATAAGTCGTAAACTGGAGTTGGTCCGGCTATGAGACTATTAGAAAATCGTATCTTTTTGCCAGGGTTTCTAACCGTATGGAAATGGCGTAGACTTTTATGTTTTTTTATAAATTTCGCTACTCTTTGCATTCATTCCGTTGCCATTTCGTTAAATTTAGGTATTTCTGTGTCATTTTTTTTGTATTATAGTCTTGAAGATGTGTATTATTTAGTTTTAGTACTGTTTTAGGCGTTTTTAACTTTGGTCATTTTCAAAATTGACATTTTAAGATTTTTTATGTTTTTGTTTTACTTAGGGTCAACTTTTGATCATTTACTGTGTAAAAAAAAAGTACGGCGCTATAGCTGCCCATGATCTTAATAAATTATCTAGTATGTGTAGATTCTAAAAAGGTATAACAATGCATACTTCACAAGTAATATTAAGCTACATGAGCGAGATCAATATCAAGGTGAGAAAATATTTTTTTCATGTAATGTTGTAAATGGTTATAAAACTTCGTCATAATGATTTATTTCTGCCAAGATTCTTTACACAAACACTATGGGGTCACTATTAAGGATATTCAAAAGAAAACTAGGTTGTTTTAGTACGTAAAAATATTTATTCAACAACTTAAACTAAATGTTCGAAGTGTCCTCCGCCGGCAGCTATGCACGCTCTACATCGCCTAATAAACGATCGCTTAATCCGGCGCACATAACCGGCTTCTTCAATTTTTCTCGCTGCTACTTGAATGCGCGCACGCAACTCTTCTACAGAACTTATTGTTTCACTGTATACTTTTTCTTTTATACAGCCCCAGTAAAAGAAGTCCAAGGGGTTCAGGTCTGGCGAACGTGGAGGCCATAAAATTGGCCCCAATCGCCCTATCCATCTATCTGGATAAGTATTATTTAAATGTTCCCTGACACGAACAGCGTAATGTGCTGGACACCCATCATTTTGTAGCCACATCTCATTTCTTATCTCTTGTGGGACGTCTTGCAGTAAACTAGGTAAAGTATTTGCTAAAAAATTCAAATACATATCCGCATTTAATATTGCCGGCAATTCGAATGGACCAATGATTTTGCCATTAATAATGCCAGTCCATAAATTAATTTTAAATTGATATTGCGATCGGTCTTCTCGGATAAGTCTTGGGTTTTCGAGTTGCCAGCTGTGTATGTTGTGAAGATTCAAAAAACCATCTTTTCGACACGTTGACTCGTCACTCCATAAAATTTTATTAAAAAAACTTTGGTCTTCCCTCATCTTTCGCAGCATTATGCGACAAAATGTTATTCTCGCAGCAGCGTCCCTTGGCATTAATGTTTGGACCCTTTGATAATGATAGGGATATAATTCATGCCTTTTTAAAATCCTGTGTACAGATTTTTGAGGTATACCGGTGCGCCTTGAAATTACACTTATGGACGTACCAGGGTCTTCTGCAACTATTTCCAGTACTTCGGCTGCACTGTGGCGTTGTGGTCGTCCTTCACTCGCCCCGCCTACGCCGGTCCCAGGAAATCGTCCTTCCAAAAATGTGTTGTGCACTCTTATGAAGACACGATAGTCAGGATGCCGGGCATTTGGATATTTTTCCCGATAAACTCTAGCAGCTCTATTGGCGTTGCCATCACATAAACCATAAATGTAATGCATGTTTACGTATTCGGCCGGCGTGTATTGTTGAGGCATGATATACAAAATTTTCCAAAATAACACGTGCAATCGATAGCACAACACGATGCCCATAAATGAGAGCTGAGTTGTCAATATCACCAGGTTAACAAGTCCAAATCACAAAGAAAATCTAAGTCCGATATTAGAAAGCAGTAACAAATTGACGACAGTAATGAAAACGAGAGCACATGCGATGGTCAAAATCACACTGAGAGATGTATCAGGAGTGCGCCCTAGCTAAACGCATGCTAACCTTTTCACACATCGTGAGTGTGAAAGGGACGGTGCATCATGCAGTGTGCCTAGTAACAATGTCCTTTTCACGCGGGGAGACCCTTTGTATTGCTGTCTTTGTTCATTTTTTTACCTGATGATCCTTTTTACGAATAAACTTGTAACATGTTTGTCGCATGTAACTATTAGAGCACATCAATTTTAAAATTAAACACCTTTATGAAATGAGGAGGCATGAAATTTTTTTGACAAAAAACTACCTAGTTTTCTTTGAATATCCTTAATAGTGGCCCCATAGTGTTTGTGTAAAGAATCTTGGCAGAAATAAATCATTCTGACGAAGTTTTATAACCATTTACAACATTACATGAAAAAAATATTTTCTCACCTTGATATTGATCTCGCTCATGTAGCTTAATATTACTTGTGAACTATGCATTGTTATACCTTTTTAGAATCTACACATACTAGATAATTTATTAAGATCATGGGCAGCTATAGCGCCGTACTTTTTTTTTACACAGTAAATGATCAAAAGTTGACCCTAAGTAAAACAAAAACATAAAAAATCTTAAAATGACAATTTTGAAAATGACCAACGTTAAAAACGCCTAAAACAGTACTAAAACTAAATAATACACATCTTCAAGACTATAATACAAAAAAAATGACACAGAAATACCTAAATTTAACGAAATGGCAACGGAATGAATGCAAAGAGTAGCGAAATTTTAAAAAAACATAAAAGTCTACGCCATTTCCATACGGTTAGAAACCCTGGCAAAAAGATACGATTTTCTAATAGTCTCATAGCCGGACCAACTCCAGTTTACGACTTATCCATTATTTACGACAGACCCTGTATACATATTAATTACATTTTTAAATACATAAAAAAGATAAAAAATAACATATATTTAAAAATATAAAAAATAGTAGACCACCGACTTCGGGTACAGGGACCAAGAAACCGGTGGTTAGGGCTCTAAAGACAGGAACCTCCTCACTATACGTGCCGTGTCAAGAAGAACTGTCTTCTGTATCAGACGCTTGATCCATCCTTCTAACGTGAGCCTCTTAAGGTGTTGGTCGAGGCTCTTGGCTCGATGGCTATCAATCCGTGAGCAGATACGACTATCGGAATAATGATTACCGAATCCACATTCCACATTTCGATAATCTCGTGAGATAAATCCAAAATTTTTATTGGTTTTTCTTTTTCGACTTTTTTTTTTTTTTTTTTTTCACTATATTATCGTCATGAGGAACGGCGATATCGATAATCATTGCGCGGCGCTCTAATCGATCTATCACCACAATATCAGACTTATTGGCGACAATAGTCCTGTCTGTAATAATAGATCGATCCCAATATAATGTAGCATGACCATTCTCGAGAATTGGGTCGGGCAGGCAGGAGTTTTGTTTTATATTTTTATATTTGTATTTTTGACGTGTTCAGGTGCCTTTTGGGGCCTATGGAAATAAATGATTTGAGTTTGAGTTTGAGTTTGGCACATACCTGTAGTATGGCACCTCTGAGTTCACAAGATGATATTTAAGGGCAAGTTGCTGACGTACGATCCTGGCTACTTGGTTGTGCCTGTGCAAATACTCGCCGTTAGCAAGACGAGAACAACCAGAAATAATATGCCTCATAGATTCTCCAGGACGGTGACATGCCCGACAGATGTCGACCGTACCATCTTTCAGGATATACTTCCGATAGTCATTCGTCATGATAACTTCGTCCATAATCGCACAAACAAAACCTTCGGTTTCTCCGAAGAGATCACAATAAAAAAAACAAACCAATCTGTTTCATTTATTATTATTATCATTACTCGCCACACGCAATACCTTACTAAAAAACTCGTAATAAAATGGAAGGACTAATTAATGTTTTAAAGGATTAAAATATTATATCTAAAGCACTCATAAATCACTAAAATGAGGCAGACAGTTAATTGTTATTAATCTTTCGGATGCGCGAACGGGTACTTCCGGTTCCATGCACCGTGCGGCGAAATTGCAAAATTTTGCAGCACGGTGCATGGTGTACGAAAATGATCAAATCTTTTCAAAAACAATGCTCGGTGGTTATAAAAGTGATTATTTTTCAAAAGATGGATAACAAGCGTACATGGTTATGCCATATTTTATTACTAAACTAATGTTATCGCTTTATTATTTACTCACAATTGAGCCAAGTATTAATTTACGCACCTATTGTGTTAATAAACATGATTTTAATATTTTATGTGGTTTATTATTCATTTTACTTATTATCCTCATAAAGTTCGATAACTAAGCTATCTACTGATATAAAAAACACTATAACTGCAGTAAAAATTCATTGAGAAACATATTTGTAAAAATCACATTTCGCTGTCGAGATATTCGCCATTTTGTCACTTTACAATCAAACTATTATTTGCGCCGAACACCAAATTACGTAGTATTTATATGAAGAAATAGTGTTTTTTAGTTAAATAATTTATTTTTTTAGTTAACTAGTGCAAAAGACAGGAACAATACATAAAAAAACAACCTATTTATCAAGTTATTTAAAAAAAGGACTCGTTTGCTAGACCAGTTTTCATTTATTATTTTTAAGTTCTGAGAATTCTCTAAACTCTATGAAAATGACTGAATGCTAAAGAGAACAAACTGATCGTTCCATTATGACACACAAAGTCTATGGTCAATACAAAATAATTTAGTAAAACATAAACAAAGATCAGTTTACGTCTTGTTCATTGTCCGTCACTACTGTGTATGTGTGGGTGTTAATAGTTCCGGGACTTCCCGCTAGGCTGCGTGCAAACACGAATCAACGGCGATATACAATTTTAAGTGGCGTGCTATTGGAGAGGCCTATGTCCAGCAGTGGACTACGATACGCTGATGATGATGTAGAACAGTAATGGCGTGGGAGCCCTGTGTATGTGTGCGTCTAATTTCGCTCGTCAGGCAAAAAATGAGTGTTTATTTAAATATTTAGCTTTTCTAGCACATTTTTGTTGCTATTCTATATTCTATATAAGATTCTCATCGCAATTATATCATTTTATCAATAAAAACATAAGAATAAATGCGTAAAAACCTTCAAATGAGTAAGCCCTTTTCAATAGGTAATAGACTCGGTAACTTTTTGAGTAACACTATTCAAAATTACGCATGATTTATGCCTCAATTCGTATTGATAGTGGTTCCTAAAATAAGTATAATAAGTAAAATATAACAACAAACTACCTTCAAAACCACCTTATCGGCAAAAAAGCAATTTTAAGAGGCACTTGAAAGATCGCGTTGCGTCATCGTCAACTTTGAAATTGGAACTCGTTTTTTTAATGGCTCTTGAAGCGCACTTGACAAACGAATGTTTTAAAATGTTGTTCGTATAAAGCAAATGCATAACAAACCTTTCTAGACTTTATTATAATAACTTTAATACCCAAAATTAATTAAAATGCAAGTTAACTGCGGAAAACATGGATCCGTGTGTGCCGCACCGACGGCACAAACATGGATTGGTTGCCGCACCCGAGAGGTTAATAATTATTAATTAAATTTATTGTTTGTTTTTGGTTGAATTTTCTTAAAAGGCCGTTTTTATTTTATTAAACTATTATTACGTAGTAACGCCGCAAGGCAAGGCTATTCTAAAAAAAGTTATCTTAGTTATTCCTTACATCATCAGCTATTTGACATTGAAAGTGTCGTCAAAATCGGTTCAGTCGTTCCAGAACCGAACAAACACTAGCCGTAACAAACAGACAGATTTTTTGTTGTATATATTATGAACCCCGCTGTGCTATCCGCGGTTATTGTCGTAACGCGGATAACGCCGCTGGGCGAAACTAGTCTAAAAAAGTTACCTAAGTTACTTCCTGTACCACCAGCTATCTACCAGTGAAAGTTCTGTCAAAATCTGTCCAGCCGTTTTATAGATTAGCCGGAAACAGACAGACAAAATTTAAAATAAATGGTATTTTGATATATATACCGTGTATACATACATAAGCATTTAGTAAATAGTTTTTTTTTTAATTGAATTGGGGGCAAACGAGCAGACGTATCGCCTGATGGTAAGTGATTACCGCCGTCTATAGACACCCGCAACACCAGAGGCGTCACAAATGGCGTTGCCGGCGTTTAGGGGAAGGGGAGGGGGATAAGGTAGGGGTTAGGGTGTGGGCCTCCGGTATCCTCACTCACTCGGTGTAACACAGCGCAAGCGCTATTTCACACAGGTTTTCTGTGATCCCCCCCCGGACCAGCCGTGATGCCGTCGTTATATGATTCACAGACGGCATCCTTACGGGTGGCGTCTGGCCTCTCCCATTAATGGTATACTAAATGTGTGCTAGCTTCTTCCACATGCCTTCCAGCTTGGGTGTCCGCTTTGCCGGTGACGCCCTTAGCAGTACGCCACCCTAGATCTGGCCAGCATCTCCCATTTGCCGCGCACTGGGAACTCGGCACTGAATGCGTTGTGCTCAACGCGATCCAGGCCTGCGTGCACACAGTTGCAGCACCTGGGAGCCGTCCCGGGCAGCCCATCGGCGCACTTTGCCTTTAAGTGGGGTCCCCCACAGTGGCTACATCTTTCCACATTTTCCCTGCAGAGGCGTCGCCCGTGCCCGTAACCCAGGCACAGGGAGCACTAAACCAGGGGAGACTGGTCCTCAACCCTGCTCCTTTGCAGGTCTATGTGTACCGCCTCCCTTGCCAGTAGTTTGTTGTGCTGTGTACCAACATCTTGCGTCGCGGCTGGTGTTTTTGCCTTGGACGCTTCTGCCTCCTTAATAAGTTGGTAGAGGTGATCGATCGCATTTAGTATCCCGGTTTTGAGGTCCGTCTTTAGGTTTTGGGACTCGTTGACGCAGGACTTCCCTCTCTGCAGCCAGACCCTGGCCTGGGCGGTTTTGCTGCTCTGTTAGTCCTACCTCGACACTGGCGATGTCCCAGCCGCTTCCGTGGATGTTCTGCGCGGAACGGGAACCTTTTGTTGTTTAGGCGGGTGTGGGTGCGTTTTGGTGGTGCAGGGTTTGGAGTCGACTCTCCCTGCCTCCCACTCGCCTACATTCGCCTGTTACGTCACGGCGCGGCGGTGGATGGTCCTGCCTCTTCGTTCATGTTCGAGGGGCTCATACCGGGTCCGCTCCCTCGCTTCTTCACAGGGGTCCTTATTCCGATCATTTTGTTGGTTTCGTCTGTCTGTCGGTAAGTCTGATCGTCAATTGTATACATTGTGAAAATTAATGTAAATGTGAGTCAAAATGGGGTATAAAAAACAAATATAAAAATATAGATGGAGTGCAGCAGTCAAACTAAAAACTAATATATGTGAGGTGTAAAGGTCCTCTGTCAACTTAATATTAACTAAATCTAACGAAATCTCTTCAAAACGATTTAAAGGAAGAAAAAACAACAAAAAAAAATGTGAAAAAAATAAAAATAAAAATTTCCTAAAATATGACCAATGGTTAAGGACCCCTGGCTAGCTAGTCTATATACCCAAGTAAAAAGTGCGAGGGTCGGAGGTCGATTTTTTGCTGTTCCACTCGTCCGATCTAGACGAATGGGGTGTCGTTCGACGGGTCTCGGTGAAACCTTTCCAAAAATGCAAAAATTCTAATTTTAGGACTTCGGATTGTCGAGTTATTCGACCAAAACCTCAAAAAATACCAAAATTTAAGTTAAAATGTCAAAATTTTCAAACTTCTGTTGACCGGACTTGTGTAAAATGCTATATACTAGGTAGATCTAGATGAGATCTAACTAGTCATGTATAATAAGATACTACCAAAATAAGGGTTGACGAAATATTCGACAAAAACCTTAAAAAATTTCAAAAATTTAGAAAAAATTGACCTAAATGTCAAAAATCTATGTTGTTATTTGCCGGAATTTAAAAATAGAAATGCTATTAGACGGGACTAGATAAAAGCCGTCTAAATCTGTAAGAAAGGAGACGTTGAGACGAGGGGTTGACGAGTAATTCGACAAAAACTTCTAACAATTTACAAAAATTCAGGATTAAAAATCCTAAGTCCAAAAAAAAAAAAAAAATGTTTTACAGGTTTAAATTCTCCCACAGAACGCAGGAGTGCTCACAGGGTCAATATGAAATAACAGCGGTAAATATAGTAGCTACAATTAAGAAAAAAATTCGTGGTTTAAGTCGGTTGGATTCCGACACACCGCCCCGCCGCAAACCCCGGCGGGGTGAAGGACGAAGGGAACTTCCACACGTAAAAAAAAATAAGTTCAGAGTTAGGTTAGGTTAGGTTATGTTTGCTCGGGGACTTCAACGCAAAGTCCATTGCGTCCTAACCTAACTCGGACCTAACCTAACTCGGACCTAAACTAACTCCAAGCTAACCTAACTCGAAGCTAACCTAACTCAGAGCTAACCTAACTCGGACCTAACCTAACTCGGACCTAACCTAACTCGGACCTAACCTAACTCGGACCTAACCTAACTCGGACCTGAACTAACTCCAAGCTAACCTAACTCGAAGCTAACCTAACTCAGAGCTAACCTAACTCGGACCTAACCTAACTCGGACCTAACCTAACTCAATTTTTTTCCTCCCTTCTCAGGCGCAGAGTGTGGTTTAAGTCGGTTGGATTCCGACACACCGCCCCGCCGCAAACCCCGGCGGGGTGAAGGACCGAGGGAACTTCCACACGTAAAAAAAATAAGTTCAGAGTTAGGTTAGGTTAGGTTATGTTTGCTGGGGGACTTCAACGCAAAGTCCATTGCGTCCTAACCTAACTCGGACCTAACCTAACTCGGACCTAAACTAACTCCAAGCTAATCTAACTCGAAGCTAACCTAACTCAGAGCTAACCTAAATCGGACCTAACCTAACTCGGACCTAATCTAACTCGGACCTGAACTAACTCCAAGCTAATCTAACTCGAAGCTAACCTAACTCAGAGCTAACCTAACTCGGACCTAACCTAACTCGGACCTAACCTAACTCGGACCTAACCTAACTCGGACCTAACCTAACTCGGACCTAACCTAACTCGGACCTAACCTAACTCGGACCTAACCTAACTCGGACCTGAACTAACTCCAAGCTAACCTAACTCGAAGCTAACCTAACTCAGAGCTAACCTAACTCGGACCTAACCTAACTCGGCCTAACCTAACTCAATTTTTTTCCTCCCTTCTCAGGCGCAGAGTGTGGTTTAAGTCGGTTGGATTCCAATACACCGCCCCGCCGCAAACCCCGGCGGGGTGAAGGACCGAGGGAACTTCCACACGTAAAAAAAAATAAGTTCAGAGTTAGGTTAGGTTAGGTTATGTTTGCTGGGGGACTTCAACGCAAAGTTCATTGCGTCCTAACCTAACTCGGACCTAACCTAACTCGGACCTAAACTAACTCCAAGCTAACCTAACTCGAAGCTAACCTAACTCAGAGCTAACCTAACTCGGACCTAACCTAACTCGAAGCTAACTTAACTCAGAGCTAACCTAACTCGGACCTAACCTAACTCGGACCTAACCTAACTCAATTTTTTTCTTCCCTTCTCAGGCGCAGAGTGTGGTTTAAGTCGGTTGGATTCCGACACACCGCCCCGCCGCAAACCCCGGCGGGGTGAAGGACGAAGGGAACTTCCACACGTAAAAAAAAATAAGTTCAGAGTTAGGTTAGGTTAGGTTATGTTTGCTGGGGGACTTCAACGCAAAGTCCATTGCGTCCTAACCTAACTCGGACCTAACCTAACTCGGACCTAAACTAACTCGGACCTAACCTAACTCGGACCTAACCTAACTCGGACCTAACCTAACTCGGACCTGAACTAACTCCAAGCTAACCTAACTCGAAGCTAACCTAACTCAGAGCTAACCTAACTCGGACCTAACCTAACTCGGCCTAACCTAACTCAATTTTTTTCCTCCCTTCTCAGGCGCAGAGTGTGGTTTAAGTCGGTTGGATTCCGACACACCGCCCCGCCGCAAACCCCGGCGGGGTGAAGGACCGAGGGAACTTCCACACGTAAAAAAAATAAGTTCAGAGTTAGGTTAGGTTAGGTTATGTTTGCTGGGGGACTTCAACGCAAAGTCCATTGCGTCCTAACCTAACTCGGACCTAACCTAACAAGGACCTAACCTAACTCGGACCTAACCTAACTCGGACCTAACCTAACTCGGACCTAACCTAACTCAATTTTTTTCCTCCCTTCTCAGGCGCAGAGTGTGGTTTAAGTCGGTTGGATTCCGACACACCGCCCCGCCGCAAACCCCGGCGGGGTGAAGGACCGAGGGAACTTCCACAAGTAAAAAAAATAAGTTCAGAGTTAGGTTAGGTTAGGTTATGTTTGCTGGGGGACTTCAACGCAAAGTCCATTGCGTCCTAACCTAACTCGGACCTAACCTAACTCGGACCTAAACTAACTCCAAGCTAATCTAACTCGAAGCTAACCTAACTCAGAGCTAACCTAAATCGGACCTAACCTAACTCGGACCTAATCTAACTCGGACCTGAACTAACTCCAAGCTAACCTAACTCGAAGCTAAGGAAGTTCCCTCGGTCCTTCACCCCGCCGGGGTTTGCGGCGGGGCGGTGTGTCGGAATCCAACCGACTTAAACCACACTCTGCGCCTGAGAAGGGAGGAAAAAAATTGAGTTAGGTTAGGCCGAGTTAGGTTAGGTCCGAGTTAGGTTAGCTCTGAGTTAGGTTAGCTTCGAGTTAGGTTAGCTTGGAGTTAGTTCAGGTCCGAGTTAGGTTAGGTCCGAGTTAGGTTAGGACGCAATGGACTTTGCGTTGAAGTCCCCCAGCAAACATAACCTAACCTAACCTAACTCTGAACTTATTTTTTTTACTTGTGGAAGTTCCCTCGGTCCTTCACCCCGCCGGGGTTTGCGGCGGGGCGGTGTGTCGGAATCCAACCGACTTAAACCACACTCTGCGCCTGAGAAGGGAGGAAAAAAATTGAGTTAGGTTAGGTCCGAGTTAGGTTAGGTCCGAGTTAGGTTAGGTCCGAGTTAGGTTAGGTCCTTGTTAGGTTAGGTCCGAGTTAGGTTAGGACGCAATGGACTTTGCGTTGAAGTCCCCCAGCAAACATAACCTAACCTAACCTAACTCTGAACTTATTTTTTTTACGTGTGGAAGTTCCCTCGGTCCTTCACCCCGCCGGGGTTTAAGGCGGGGCGGTGTGTCGGAATCCAACCGACTTAAACCACACTCTGCGCCTGAGAAGGGAGGAAAAAAATTGAGTTAGGTTAGGCCGAGTTAGGTTAGGTCCGAGTTAGGTTAGCTCTGAGTTAGGTTAGCTTCGAGTTAGGTTAGCTTGGAGTTAGTTCAGGTCCGAGTTAGGTTAGGTCCGAGTTAGGTTAGGTCCGAGTTAGGTTAGGTCCGAGTTAGGTTAGGTCCGAGTTAGGTTAGGTCCGAGTTAGGTTAGGTCCGAGTTAGGTTAGGTCCGAGTTAGGTTAGCTCTGAGTTAGGTTAGCTTCGAGTTAGGTTAGCTTGGAGTTAGTTTAGGTCCGAGTTAGGTTAGGACGCAATGGACTTTGCGTTGAAGTCCCCCAGCAAACATAACCTAACCTAACCTAACTCTGAACTTATTTTTTTTTACGTGTGGAAGTTCCCTTCGTCCTTCACCCCGCCGGGGTTTGCGGCGGGGCGGTGTGTCGGAATCCAACCGACTTAAACCACACTCTGCGCCTGAGAAGGGAAGAAAAAAATTGAGTTAGGTTAGGTCCGAGTTAGGTTAGGTCCGAGTTAGGTTAGCTCTGAGTTAAGTTAGCTTCGAGTTAGGTTAGGTCCGAGTTAGGTTAGCTCTGAGTTAGGTTAGCTTCGAGTTAGGTTAGCTTGGAGTTAGTTTAGGTCCGAGTTAGGTTAGGTCCGAGTTAGGTTAGGACGCAATGGACTTTGCGTTGAAGTCCCCCAGCAAACATAACCTAACCTAACCTAACTCTGAACTTATTTTTTTTTACGTGTGGAAGTTCCCTCGGTCCTTCACCCCGCCGGGGTTTGCGGCGGGGCGGTGTGTTGGAATCCAACCGACTTAAACCACACTCTGCGCCTGAGAAGGGAGGAAAAAAATTGAGTTAGGTTAGGCCGAGTTAGGTTAGGTCCGAGTTAGGTTAGCTCTGAGTTAGGTTAGCTTCGAGTTAGGTTAGCTTGGAGTTAGTTCAGGTCCGAGTTAGGTTAGGTCCGAGTTAGGTTAGGTCCGAGTTAGGTTAGGTCCGAGTTAGGTTAGGTCCGAGTTAGGTTAGGTCCGAGTTAGGTTAGGTCCGAGTTAGGTTAGGTCCGAGTTAGGTTAGCTCTGAGTTAGGTTAGCTTCGAGTTAGATTAGCTTGGAGTTAGTTCAGGTCCGAGTTAGATTAGGTCCGAGTTAGGTTAGGTCCGATTTAGGTTAGCTCTGAGTTAGGTTAGCTTCGAGTTAGATTAGCTTGGAGTTAGTTTAGGTCCGAGTTAGGTTAGGTCCGAGTTAGGTTAGGACGCAATGGACTTTGCGTTGAAGTCCCCCAGCAAACATAACCTAACCTAACCTAACTCTGAACTTATTTTTTTTACGTGTGGAAGTTCCCTCGGTCCTTCACCCCGCCGGGGTTTGCGGCGGGGCGGTGTGTCGGAATCCAACCGACTTAAACCACACTCTGCGCCTGAGAAGGGAGGAAAAAAATTGAGTTAGGTTAGGTCCGAGTTAGGTTAGGTCCGAGTTAGGTTAGCTCTGAGTTAGGTTAGCTTCGAGTTAGGTTAGCTTGGAGTTAGTTCAGGTCCGAGTTAGGTTAGGTCCGAGTTAGGTTAGGTCCGAGTTAGGTTAGGTTAGGTTTTTTTTTTTTTTTTTTTTTTTTTTTTTTTTTTTTTTTTTTTTTTTTTTTTATACTCTATTTCCTCCAACGTAATTGGAGACTGTATCCTCTACGTGACTCTTGCATACAAGTTCTCGCTTTAATGCTTCTCGCACTTTTATGCTTCATACTGTGATCTTTCTATTATACGCTCTTTCATTCAGTATGGGTGGGACTCCCATCTATTTATCCCTACTTCTATCTATCACTAACTAACCAGTTTCTTTTATTTTATTTATATTTACTTGGGGTGAAGTTCAGTAAACTATGTACATTGTTTATTGCAACAAATTAGGTCTAACTTACATGCTATTACATTAGGTCTTACTTATTATAGTTCTTAGTTATCTTAATTTATTTTACATATACTATTCTTAAGTGTAGGTACAATTGAACCCAGACTACTGCTTATTCTAATTATCTTATTCATTTTGGTTGTACAATTTTTTAAAAAGGCTATGCTAAATTATAATATACACATAATATTATATCAGCATAATTTATCTTACTTTGTTTTGTTTCTTTTAACAACAACACTAGCAATTTTAGTACAGTAGTTAAGCAACTCGTCCCTATCCTTGCTCAACATGATTGTTGCCATATTAGTGGCCTCCATTCTGAAGCCCAATCGTTGTTCAACTTCGAAACGCTCCCTTAAATGGATGGGGCATTCGAACAAAATGTGTTGCAGCGTTTCGCGTACCTGAGGGTCGCAGGCACATCCTGGGTTCTCTTTACACCCAAAGCGGTTTAGGTAATCCGAGAATCCGCCGTGCCCTGTCATGACTTGAGTCCTGATGTTTGTGACTCCGATCTTCCTGATTATGTGGTACGCGGTTCTCGCGTCCGGCAAGAACATTTTGGTCGTCGATGCTGTTGCCCCATTCACGTACCGCTGGTTCCACTCGTCAATCGCCGCATCTCGTATGCAGCGCTTGACGTGTGATATCGGGCACAGGTCGTAATCGGGCTTGCGTTTTAAGCCCACAGCCGCATCCTTCGCCAGCTCATCCGCCCTTTCGTTCCCTTCCAGTCCCACGTGTGCTCTGATCCAGAATAGAGACACAGTAGTATTCTGAAGAGAAGCCTTGGTTAAGTTGGCTCTCGCTGCTATCGCTAATGGATGGGGGGAACGATGGTTCTGGATCGTTTGGAGAGCCGCCATTGAATCGCTGTAGATGGCTATTGTAGTTCCTTTACGTTTGGCTGCTTCTTTTGTTGCTCTGCAGAGAGCCAAGAGCTCAGCTTGGTACACTGTGCAGTACTCAGCCAGGGCTAGTTTGGCAGTAGCGTTTTCGGTTCCGTCGGTCCAAATGGTCAAAGCGGCACCAACCTTACCTCCGATCTTACTGCCGTCTGTAAAAATTTGGATTGCCCTGCTGGCACTTTGAGCGAACTGGTCTTGGTCTTCGATCGTTCCGACCTTTATAGTTTTTTGTTCAGCCGGGTGTGGTAAATTCGTTAGACATGCCATTGTTTCTATGTCTCGGTCCTTCAGCGCCTCACAGGGGAATCCTCTCCTTGCTTCATATAGTGAAGCCACCTCGCGGACTCGGAGATCGAGAGGGAGAATCCCCGCTAGAATTAGCGCCGAATTTAGCGACACAGTGCGGTACGCTTTACACATCTTCTGTGCTATTCCACGCTGAACGATGTCCAATTGTTTCCGTACCCCAAGTTTGTTCACAGCCGGCGACCAGGTACTAGCTCCATAAAGTATTATGGGCTCGATGGCCGCTGTGTATATTGATCGGATGATCTCCGGATGCAAACCCCAGCTGACTCTAGCAGCTCTGGACAACTGCTTATAAATACCTATGGCCTTTCCGCAGACGTTTGTGACGTGGCTGTTAAATGTCAATTTCTCGTCGATGGTCACACCTAACATCTTGATTTCCTTGGAAGCGCCAATAACGACCCCTCCCATGTTGAGCCTCGGGGTGTCGTACTTCAGTTTTCTGGTTATTGTCATTGCCTTGGTTTTATGAGGCGCGAATTTTAGCTTATTTGCGACTCCCCAATTGAAGACATGTTCTAGAGCCGCATTGGCGCGTCCTTGGATGTCTGTCGCTGTTTTGCCGCTAAATACCAGCAAGATGTCATCAGCGAATGCTTGTACGTGTTCACCTTTGGCTTCTAGGCCTCTAAGGAGCGGGTCTAACAAGAGGTTCCATAAAATGGGCCCTCCTATCGAACCTTGCACACAACCCTTGCTAGTTGGTTTTTGATATTCTTCTCCGGCGTATCTTACACTAACACTTCTCTCATGTAGGTAATCGTCGACCAATAGCCGGAGATTTACTGGACACTTCGCCTCAGCCAGTCGTATTCTGATGGCAGGCCACCACGCGCTATCAAAAGCTCCCTCTATATCCAGGGATATCACTGTCACCATCAGCTTCTCACTTAATTTTTTGCGGATGTATTGCATTAAAGTATAGAGGGAGTCTTCTGTGCTCTTTTGGGGCATAAAACCGTACTGGTGAGGACTCATTCTTGGCAACAGATGGTATTTAAGTCGCCCAACTAGCATTTTTTCCAGTATCTTTCCCAATACTGGCAGTAAGCCAATAGGTCTCAAGGATTTTGGGGTTGTGTACTGCTCCTTCCCTGGCTTTCTTAGTACCACTACTGTAGCCAGTTTCCAAGGCCTAGGGAAGTGATGCAAAGCCAGACATTTGTTGATCATCTGTAGGAAAAGACCAGGGTCATCCTCGACGGCGTATCGGCATATGTCCGCCGTAAAACCGTCTCCTCCAGGGGCTTTGCGTGGGTTGAATGATTCGACCGACTCCTGTAGTTCATGCATTGTGAACTCTGGATCACAGAGCCCACTTTGTACGCCAGAGTTCACTACATTGGCTAATCTCCTAATATCTTGGTGTTCTTTGTTGTCCTCGGCTTCCGAGTCCTCCGGGTAAAAAGATTCTGCTATAAACTTTACGGACTCTATTGCATTTAGTACACTACCGTTTTTCATCATTGGTAGGTCCTCTTCTCTTCTGGTAGTTCGGCCAATCACCCTATATATGCCTTCCCAGATGCTCTCTCTATCTTGCTTCCCACAGAAATCTTTCCAGCTGTCTATTTGTGCTTTTGTTGCTGCCATTTCATATTCTTCCTTTTGTTTCAGGTATTCCTCGACTACCTTCTGTCTACGCACCGGAGCTGCACATCGGATCCTGTTTTTAAGCGTTGCAACCTTCCTCTTCATCTCACCGAGTTCTCGCGACCACCACGGCATGGTAAGTACATTTTTATTTTTTATTTTAGGTATTGTTTTATCGCAAACTTCTGTTATAATACTGCTAAATTTATTAATGAATATTTCTAATTGTTCTATTGTATCTATCCTATTTATTTCTGTTGTGGTTAATTTATGTTTTAATTTTAATTGTTTCAATTTATCATTAAATTGAGACCAATTAGCTTTCTTTGTATTGTATTTCCTAGTTGTCCTATTTATTTGAATTTCTTTAGGTTTTTGTAATCCAATAGTGAAAGTCACACAGTTGTGGTCAGAACTCGTGAGTCCTACTTCTACTTTCCAGTTCTCTATGATATCAAGGATGTCAGCAGTGCAGGCTGTCACATCTACAAAGCTTGTCAGGTGCTGCCCTCCTCGTACGGTGTCGAAGGTAGGAGTTTCCCCTCTATTTAGGATATGAAGGCCTAGCTCGTGCAGTGTTCCGCAGAGCTGTTCACCTCTTTTATCTGTTTTGGGACTTCCCCACCAAGAGCTCTTCGAGTTTGCGTCACCTCCAACGATCAGTCTGTTACTAATTATATGGTTTGTATTTTTAAGGTGCTCCAAGTAGGGTTCCATAGCTTGGTCTGGCTCAAAGTAGAGGGAGATGAGTGTCACCTCCCAATTGCCCGCTTGCACACCCAACACCACGATGTTGTTTGTGGTTAGGTTGGGGTACTGTCTAATTTTCAGTTGCTGATCAAAAACTGCAATCGCTGCTTTGACAGTGCCTTCTCCGATGTTGGTATTTTGGAACACGCGGACTGCTGGTCGACCTCTCATTTCTTTTGCTCCACCTACATAAGGTTCTTGTAACAGGGCTATCGCCACACCTCTCTCTGCCGACTCGAGTAGCACCTCACTCGTGGCCAGCTTTTTACGTTGGAGGTTCGCTTGAATGATCTTATATGAATTTTTGACAACGACGGCGACGTCAACAATACGCCACCGCCGACCGCGCCAGTCTGTCCCACTTCTTTCTTATAGGGCAGTCCTGGTGGAAGGCACTGTGGTCCGCCCTACCATTCTGCGCCTTGCTGCAGTTCCTGCAGCTAGGAGCCACCCCCGCAAGCCGATCCGCACATTCCTTGTTCAAATGATGGCCTCCACAGTGGCTGCACAGGTCTATGGTGTCTCTGCAAAAACGTTTACCGTGTCCGAACCCCAGGCAGCGGGTGCATTGCACCAGTGGGGATTGATCTTCTACTCGGACACGTTGCAGACCGATGCGCAGTGTTCCTGTCTTCAGGGTTCTCCCCCAGACTGCGGGTGATACCTCCACTACCACGTGTGATGTATGCGGGTTTCTTGCTCTACGTTTATACTTAATAGTCAGTCTGTCCTCCCCCTGTCCGAGGCCCTGGAAAATCTCTTGGTTTTGCTTGCGGAAGGCTCTGATTATGTCCTCATCGGTGTTAATTGTGAACAAATCCTTAAGAATCAGCAAGGGATCCTTGTTCTTCATGTCTTCTACGGTGAGTTGGGTACCGTCTCTCTCCAACCTTTCCCTCGCCTTCCTTCTTTCCTCCATGGAGCTGAAGCCCAGGATGACCTTTCTATCCTTGGCCTTTCTGACCTTTTCCACCCTGATCCAGCCCTCTGTAGCATCCACCTCCTTCCGAATTCTACCCAAGATCTCCTCCCCAGATTCGGTTTCCTCTTTTGACGTTATCACTATAGAGTGCATTGTATCTCTTTTAGGTGTTTTCGGTACAGTCCTTTCGTTTTTTGCAGAAGCTTCTGCGTAGGAGAGGGACGTTAGTTTCTCCAGGTTTTCTTTCCTCTGCTCTTCTAGAGCTTTTTGTAACTCACTCATTTTCTTAGTGTGCTCTTGTATAGATTTAAGATGTTCACCTAATATGTCCTGTAGTATCCCTTCAGTTCCGGTGTCATTGGAAGGCTCCTTAGTTGGTGCTGTCTCTTGTCCTTTTTTCTTGTTGTCCCCCTCCCTCACCAAGGCGTAGAACTTTTCAACGTTATCAGCTAAGCCTGCTTTTATGTCAGTCCTGATGTTTCTGGACATATCAAGCAGTTTTTTACAGCTCAAAAGAAGGGCCTTTGCCTCTGCAGTTCTAGTGGCATATTTGGACTTATGCACTGGCGGTGACCGGGCTTGTGCTTCCGTTGAGGGTCTGCGCGTGGGTGCCTTGGCTTCAGCCTGGGGTCCCACAGGTGGTTTATTCGGCGGCGACTTCGCAGGTGGCGGTTTGGATTTGGGCGCCGCCACATTAGAGGTTGGTACCGGCGACTTGGAGGGTCCCGCTCTGGTGGTCTCCATCTTTTTAATTTCAGGAGAAGCATCCATTGTTTTTTTTTTTTTTTTTTTTTTTTTTCCTTAGTAGGTGTCCTGTATGCGGTCTCTGTGTTGTCGTTGGGCGTGTTGTATAAGGACACGCTTTACGTTCGATATGATACAGATAAATTAGTCCAATAAATTAGCACTGTCCTATTTGTGTTTACGCTACAATCAATACACTAATGTGTCGTTGCCACGGTTTTTTTTTTTTTTTTTTTTTTTTTTTTTTCTGCTTTTCCCCGTCCATAGATATCGACAGGACCTTTTATATCTGTGTAGTGTATAGTGCTATGTGTTGTGGTGTCGATATATTTTAATATATATGTATACATAATATGTTTAGGATGTTCGGATATATGTATTCGGCACTCACAGTTGTCGAACCCATACATTCGCCCACCCTTTACATCTGTCTATTTGTGTTCTGTCTTATTTGTTACATTTTGTTTCATGTCTATCTACCATCTACAATTTACATACATGTGTTATTTTTGTTTCGTTCTTTTATAAATATTTTTCAGAAAAAGAACAAAAAATTTTTTCAACAAATTATTTTTAGGCGGTCACCCATCCTAATACCGACCGCGCCCAATGTTGCTAGTTTAATGACAATAAAAAGTAGAAAAACAATTTTCGGGCGGTCACCCATCCAAATTCCGATCTCACCCAATGTTGCTTAACCTTAGGTGAGGTCGGAATTCGCCATTTCAACTGTTTTAATTATTTTATTATATATTCCTTTATTTATACTTCTGATTTTTTGTTTACACTACTTGTCATTTATACATATTTCAATTTTTTACAATATTTATTTATTTACATATACTTCTAGTCTTTATATTTAAATTTACTATTTTATTTATTTCTATTCTTTGCCATATATAAAATTTCTTAATAAAAAACAACAAAAATATTTTTTTCGGGCGGTCACCCATCTAATTTCCGACCTCACCTAATGTTGCTTAACTTGGAGGTCGTTAATTTGCCATTTCAACTATTTCAATTATTTTAATATACATTCCTTTATTTATACTTCTGATTTTTTGTTTACATTACTTGTCACTTATACATATTTCAATTTTTTACAATATTTATTTATTTATATATACTTCTAGTCTTTATATTTAAATTTACTATTTTATTTATTTCTATTCTTTACTATATATAAAATTTCTTAATACAAAACAACAAAAATAATTTTTTCGGGCGGTCACCCATCCAAGTTCCGACCTCACCCAATGTCGCTTAACCTGGTGGTCGTTAATTGTCATTCATACATTTTAAATTTTTATAACAAATATATATTTATTCATTTATATTTCCAATTTTTTTTTTTTTTTTTACTTAAATTACTTGCTACTTATACATATTTCAATTATTTACAATATTTATTTACTTATATATACTTCTAGTTTTTATATTTAAATTCACTATTTTATTAATTTCTATTCCTTACAATGTATAATTTTCCTTAATAAAAACATCAAAAACAAATATGACAAACAATAACAAAAACAGTACACAGGCGGTCACCCATCCATGTAGTGACCTCACCCAATGTTGCTTATCTTTAATATTTATTTTATAAAATTCCATCTAGGCGGTCACCCATCCAATTGTTGGCCTCGCCCAATGTTGCTTAACTTTAGTTATTATTTTATACAATTCTAGTTTATTTATCATTTACAATTACTATTTATATTTCTATTTTTAAGGTATATATTTATATATAATATATTTAATATGTTCAAATGTGTGTACACAGCGTATACTTAATTTCTTTGTGCACACATTTGTCCATCCACATGATTCTATGTTTTTACCTAAGCACTATTATTTGTTTACTTTATTTTTTATATTGTCTATATGTTTATTAATATATTTATCTCACTTTTATTATTTTTAGTTACTATCTATGAATATTTCTATTTTCTATGCAACGGGGCTTGAGGCAAACAGTTGCGCCGCCATCTTGCGCTGACAATGATCAGCGTGTTGTTTTATGTATACAGGGTCTGTCGTAAATAATGGATAAGTCGTAAACTGGAGTTGGTCCGGCTATGAGACTATTAGAAAATCGTATCTTTTTGCCAGGGTTTCTAACCGTATGGAAATGGCGTAGACTTTTATGTTTTTTTATAAATTTCGCTACTCTTTGCATTCATTCCGTTGCCATTTCGTTAAATTTAGGTATTTCTGTGTCATTTTTTTTGTATTATAGTCTTGAAGATGTGTATTATTTAGTTTTAGTACTGTTTTAGGCGTTTTTAACGTTGGTCATTTTCAAAATTGTCATTTTAAGATTTTTTATGTTTTTGTTTTACTTAGGGTCAACTTTTGATCATTTACTGTGTAAAAAAAAAGTACGGCGCTATAGCTGCCCATGATCTTAATAAATTATCTAGTATGTGTAGATTCTAAAAAGGTATAACAATGCATACTTCACAAGTAATATTAAGCTACATGAGCGAGATCAATATCAAGGTGAGAAAATATTTTTTTCATGTAATGTTGTAAATGGTTATAAAACTTCGTCATAATGATTTATTTCTGCCAAGATTCTTTACACAAACACTATGGGGCCACTATTAAGGATATTCAAAGAAAACTAGGTAGTTTTTTGTCAAAAAAATTTCATGCCTCCTCATTTCATAAAGGTGTTTAATTTTAAAATTGATGTGCTCTAATAGTTACATGCGACAAACATGTTACAAGTTTATTCGTAAAAAGGATCATCAGGTAAAAAAATGAACAGAGACAGCAATACAAAGGGTCTCCCCGCGTGAAAAGGACATTGTTACTAGGCACACTGCATGATGCACCGTCCCTTTCACACTCACGATGTGTGAAAAGGTTAGCATGCGTTTAGCTAGGGCGCACTCCTGATACATCTCTCAGTGTGATTTTGACCATCGCATGTGCTCTCGTTTTCATTACTGTCGTCAATTTGTTACTGCTTTCTAATATCGGAATTAGATTTTCTTTGTGATTTGGACTTGTTAACCTGGTGATATTGACAACTCAGCTCTCATTTATGCGCATCGTGTTGTGCTATCGATTGCACGTGTTATTTTGGAAAATTTTGTATATCATGCCTCAACAATACACGCCGGCCGAATACGTAAACATGCATTACATTTATGGTTTATGTGATGGCAACGCCAATAGAGCTGCTAGAGTTTATCGGGAAAAATATCCAAATGCCCGGCATCCTGACTATCGTGTCTTCATAAGAGTGCACAACACATTTTTGGAAGGACGATTTCCTGGGACCGGCGTAGGCGGGGCGAGTGAAGGACGACCACAACGCCACAGTGCAGCCGAAGTACTGGAAATAGTTGCAGAAGACCCTGGTACGTCCATAAGTGTAATTTCAAGGCGCACCGGTATACCTCAAAAATCTGTACACAGGATTTTAAAAAGACATGAATTATATCCCTATCATTATCAAAGGGTCCAAACATTAATGCCAAGGGACGCTGCTGCGAGAATAACATTTTGTCGCATAATGCTGCGAAAGATGAGGGAAGACCAAAGTTTTTTTAATAAAATTTTATGGAGTGACGAGTCAACGTGTCGAAAAGATGGTTTTTTGAATCTTCACAACATACACAGCTGGCAACTCGAAAACCCAAGACTTATCCGAGAAGACCGATCGCAATATCAATTTAAAATTAATTTATGGACTGGCATTATTAATGGCAAAATCATTGGTCCATTCGAATTGCCGGCAATATTAAATGCGGATATGTATTTGAATTTTTTAGCAAATACTTTACCTAGTTTACTGCAAGACGTCCCACAAGAGATAAGAAATGAGATGTGGCTACAAAATGATGGGTGTCCAGCACATTACGCTGTTCGTGTCAGGGAACATTTAAATAATACTTATCCAGATAGATGGATAGGGCGATTGGGGCCAATTTTATGGCCTCCACGTTCGCCAGACCTGAACCCCTTGGACTTCTTTTACTGGGGCTGTATAAAAGAAAAAGTATACAGTGAAACAATAAGTTCTGTAGAAGAGTTGCGTGCGCGCATTCAAGTAGCAGCGAGAAAAATTGAAGAAGCCGGTTATGTGCGCCGGATTAAGCGATCGTTTATTAGGTGATGTAGAGCGTGCATAGCTGCCGGCGGAGGACACTTCGAACATTTAGTTTAAGTTGTTGAATAAATATTTTTACGTACTAAAACAACCTAGTTTTCTTTTGAATATCCTTAATAGTGACCCCATAGTGTTTGTGTAAAGAATCTTGGCAGAAATAAATCATTATGACGAAGTTTTATAACCATTTACAACATTACATGAAAAAAATATTTTCTCACCTTGATATTGATCTCGCTCATGTAGCTTAATATTACTTGTGAAGTATGCATTGTTATACCTTTTTAGAATCTACACATACTAGATAATTTATTAAGATCATGGGCAGCTATAGCGCCGTACTTTTTTTTTACACAGTAAATGATCAAAAGTTGACCCTAAGTAAAACAAAAACATAAAAAATCTTAAAATGACAATTTTGAAAATGACCAACGTTAAAAACGCCTAAAACAGTACTAAAACTAAATAATACACATCTTCAAGACTATAATACAAAAAAAATGACACAGAAATACCTAAATTTAACGAAATGGCAACGGAATGAATGCAAAGAGTAGCGAAATTTATAAAAAAACATAAAAGTCTACGCCATTTCCATACGGTTAGAAACCCTGGCAAAAAGATACGATTTTCTAATAGTCTCATAGCCGGACCAACTCCAGTTTACGACTTATCCATTATTTACGACAGACCCTGTATTTCAATCTGTCTATATCTCATGAATCCTATCAATATGCACTATCCTTATATGTCTATTGTTATCTATTTATCCCTACTATTATTTATTTACACTTATTACACAAATATATTCACTATTTACGTCACAATACATGTTTACATTTTTCATATAATATTTTTGCTATTTGCAGCCTGTCAGTTTCGTCTTAGCTATTTTATCTTTTCGTTTAATTAAACGCCTATTATTTTTGCTTTAACATCACATGTTGCTGTGGGACACTCTGTTTTGTCAATCAGAGGCCTCACACATCGTCCCCATTATAGTCGGGGTGACCAGCTTTCCACGACACGTTTTTATGTGTAGTTTCTTCGTTGCCACGGTTAGGTTAGGTTAGAGGTTTTTTTTTTTTTTTTTTTTTTTTTTTTTTTTTTTTTTACGTGGGGACTGCATTTACGCACTTCGCTCGCCCACCGCGGGGGCGATGGGTCCGCTTCGTGTGGGACTCCTGGCCTCCGGAAGGGGGGCCAGACTACCCACTAAACCCCACGTGTTCCTCTTCGCCTAGTGCCGAGCCGCGAGATACTCAATTAGGTTAGGTTAGAGGTTAGGTTAGGTTAGGTTAGGTTAGGTTAGGTTAGGTTAGGTTAGGTTAGGTTAGGTTAGGTTTTTTTTTTTTTTTTTTTTTTTTTTTTTTTTTTTTTTTTTTTTTTTTAATATCTACACCTCCAACATTATCGGAGCCTTTATTAATCTATTCCGCTTGCATGCCAGTTCTCACTGTTGTTCCTCTCGCACTTTTATGCCGCATCCGTTTTCTTATCTTTCATTCATACTTTCATTCCATACGGGTGGGACTCCCGTTCATTAATCTATTCTATTCTATCCATTATATCTGGTCTGTTTATTCTATGCCTTCTATCTATCTATTTTATGTCTGTTCTGTCTATTCCATCTATTCTATCCTTTATTTGTATATCTGTTTTATCCATTTAACTAGGTTCTTTGTTTATAATATATATTGTCTTTATGCAACGGGGAAATGAGGTAACTCGACAATGATTTTTTATTTTTACAGTGTTCTTATAGCTACTTATAGTCTTAATTTACATGGTATTTATTACAGTTTCAATCTTACATTTTTTAGTTACATAGTGTTATTAGTATTATTTTTCTTCTTATATCTATTACATGTATTTCTTAATCTATTGTATTACTTACATATAGTTTCTTAATTTCTATTATATTAATTGTTACCTTATGGCTATGTTTTTTAACTTCTATTAACATTGTTTTGTTTATGCTTAACACTAATATATTATACAATATTATGTAAACATAATTTCTTAAACTCTACTTTTGTTCCTACTTATTACTTTTTCGGCCATTTTGATGCAATATTCTAGAAATTCGTCCCTATACAGGGTCTGTCGTAAATAATGGATAAGTCGTAAACTGGAGTTGGTCCGGCTATGAGACTATTAGAAAATCGTATCTTTTTGCCAGGGTTTCTAACCGTATGGAAATGGCGTAGACTTTTATGTTTTTTTATAAATTTCGCTACTCTTTGCATTCATTCCGTTGCCATTTCGTTAAATTTAGGTATTTCTGTGTCATTTTTTTTGTATTATAGTCTTGAAGATGTGTATTATTTAGTTTTAGTACTGTTTTAGGCGTTTTTAACGTTGGTCATTTTCAAAATTGTCATTTTAAGATTTTTTATGTTTTTGTTTTACTTAGGGTCAACTTTTGATCATTTACTGTGTAAAAAAAAAGTACGGCGCTATAGCTGCCCATGATCTTAATAAATTATCTAGTATGTGTAGATTCTAAAAAGGTATAACAATGCATACTTCACAAGTAATATTAAGCTACATGAGCGAGATCAATATCAAGGTGAGAAAATATTTTTTTCATGTAATGTTGTAAATGGTTATAAAACTTCGTCATAATGATTTATTTCTGCCAAGATTCTTTACACAAACACTATGGGGTCACTATTAAGGATATTCAAAAGAAAACTAGGTTGTTTTAGTACGTAAAAATATTTATTCAACAACTTAAACTAAATGTTCGAAGTGTCCTCCGCCGGCAGCTATGCACGCTCTACATCACCTAATAAACGATCGCTTAATCCGGCGCACATAACCGGCTTCTTCAATTTTTCTCGCTGCTACTTGAATGCGCGCACGCAACTCTTCTACAGAACTTATTGTTTCACTGTATACTTTTTCTTTTATACAGCCCCAGTAAAAGAAGTCCAAGGGGTTCAGGTCTGGCGAACGTGGAGGCCATAAAATTGGCCCCAATCGCCCTATCCATCTATCTGGATAAGTATTATTTAAATGTTCCCTGACACGAACAGCGTAATGTGCTGGACACCCATCATTTTGTAGCCACATCTCATTTCTTATCTCTTGTGGGACGTCTTGCAGTAAACTAGGTAAAGTATTTGCTAAAAAATTCAAATACATATCCGCATTTAATATTGCCGGCAATTCGAATGGACCAATGATTTTGCCATTAATAATGCCAGTCCATAAATTAATTTTAAATTGATATTGCGATCGGTCTTCTCGGATAAGTCTTGGGTTTTCGAGTTGCCAGCTGTGTATGTTGTGAAGATTCAAAAAACCATCTTTTCGACACGTTGACTCGTCACTCCATAAAATTTTATTAAAAAAACTTTGGTCTTCCCTCATCTTTCGCAGCATTATGCGACAAAATGTTATTCTCGCAGCAGCGTCCCTTGGCATTAATGTTTGGACCCTTTGATAATGATAGGGATATAATTCATGTCTTTTTAAAATCCTGTGTACAGATTTTTGAGGTATACCGGTGCGCCTTGAAATTACACTTATGGACGTACCAGGGTCTTCTGCAACTATTTCCAGTACTTCGGCTGCACTGTGGCGTTGTGGTCGTCCTTCACTCGCCCCGCCTACGCCGGTCCCAGGAAATCGTCCTTCCAAAAATGTGTTGTGCACTCTTATGAAGACACGATAGTCAGGATGCCGGGCATTTGGATATTTTTCCCGATAAACTCTAGCAGCTCTATTGGCGTTGCCATCACATAAACCATAAATGTAATGCATGTTTACGTATTCGGCCGGCGTGTATTGTTGAGGCATGATATACAAAATTTTCCAAAATAACACGTGCAATCGATAGCACAACACGATGCGCATAAATGAGAGCTGAGTTGTCAATATCACCAGGTTAACAAGTCCAAATCACAAAGAAAATCTAATTCCGATATTAGAAAGCAGTAACAAATTGACGACAGTAATGAAAACGAGAGCACATGCGATGGTCAAAATCACACTGAGAGATGTATCAGGAGTGCGCCCTAGCTAAACGCATGCTAACCTTTTCACACATCGTGAGTGTGAAAGGGACGGTGCATCATGCAGTGTGCCTAGTAACAATGTCCTTTTCACGCGGGGAGACCCTTTGTATTGCTGTCTCTGTTCATTTTTTTACCTGATGATCCTTTTTACGAATAAACTTGTAACATGTTTGTCGCATGTAACTATTAGAGCACATCAATTTTAAAATTAAACACCTTTATGAAATGAGGAGGCATGAAATTTTTTTGACAAAAAACTACCTAGTTTTCTTTGAATATCCTTAATAGTGGCCCCATAGTGTTTGTGTAAAGAATCTTGGCAGAAATAAATCATTATGACGAAGTTTTATAACCATTTACAACATTACATGAAAAAAATATTTTCTCACCTTGATATTGATCTCGCTCATGTAGCTTAATATTACTTGTGAAGTATGCATTGTTATACCTTTTTAGAATCTACACATACTAGATAATTTATTAAGATCATGGGCAGCTATAGCGCCGTACTTTTTTTTTACACAGTAAATGATCAAAAGTTGACCCTAAGTAAAACAAAAACATAAAAAATCTTAAAATGACAATTTTGAAAATGACCAACGTTAAAAACGCCTAAAACAGTACTAAAACTAAATAATACACATCTTCAAGACTATAATACAAAAAAAATGACACAGAAATACCTAAATTTAACGAAATGGCAACGGAATGAATGCAAAGAGTAGCGAAATTTATAAAAAAACATAAAAGTCTACGCCATTTCCATACGGTTAGAAACCCTGGCAAAAAGATACGATTTTCTAATAGTCTCATAGCCGGACCAACTCCAGTTTACGACTTATCCATTATTTACGACAGACCCTGTATTTACTGTTCATAATTTTGCTAAAATTTAATACTGATATTTTTGTCTCTATTTTGCTTTCGCAGTTATGCCGCTCCAGGGCAAAAATGGGGCAATCACACAGGATGTGTGGCACTGTTTCTTTCTCTCCTGGGTCGCAGGAGCACGATGGGCTCCCCTTACACTTGAACCGTTCCAAGTATTCAGAGAACCCACCGTGCCCCGTCAACACTTGTGTTAACGTAAATGAGATTTTAATTTTCCTAACAATTCTGTACGCCGCCACCGCGTCCGGGAAGAACAACTTGGTTATGCCCGCAGTTTCACCCATGCCGTATCTCGTGTTCCATTCTTCCAGTGTCTGCATACGCAGATTTCGCTTTATAAAGGAAGCTGGGCACCGGTCATAATTCGGTTTCCTCTTTGATTTTTCTGCGGCCTCCTTTGCTAGGTAGTCCGCTCGCTCATTACCCTCCACCCCTGCGTGTGCCTTAACCCAGAGCAGGGTTGTGGCTTTGCCCTGGAGAGATTGAGCTCTTAGGTTCTCTCTGGTTTCCACTGCTAGGGGGTGGAGGCATCTATGGTTTATAACTGACATCAGTGCTGCCATAGAGTCGCTGAGAATACCGACTGTTGTTGATCTCATTTTCCCTATCTCTCTCGTCGCGACACATATAGCCAGGAGTTCGGCCTGGTAAACCGTGCAGTACGCTGATAGTGTTAATTTGATGTTTTTTATTTCTTTTGTGTCGTCCCAGATCGACAGCGCTGCCCCAACCTTACCCGCAATTTTGCTACCATCTGTAAAGATGGTAGAATCAAAATTTTCCAGCGCAGAGGGTTGGTCTTGGTTCGCCAGGTTTCCGAACCCCAGGTCAACCCGCTCCGAAGGATGTGGCAAGAGCAAAGCGGAGTGCATTTGCTCCACCTCCCTGTCCCCAAGAACCTGCTGAGGCGCCCCCCTCCTGGCCTCATAAAACGAGGCCGCCTCGCGGACGCGGAGGTCTAGAGGGAGCACTCCAGCCAGCACAAGTGCAGAGTTCAAGGAGACAGTTCGGTAAGCCCTGCACAATTTCTGTGCCACTCCCCTCTGCACCGCTCCTAGCTGCTTAATTATTCCTATCTTTTTGGCTGCCGGAGCCCATACGCTGGCGGCGTACAGAATGACGGGTTCTAATGCTGCTGTGTAGATAACCCTGATTACCTCAGGGTTCAACCCCCATGTCGCCCTCGCAGCCCTGCACAGTTGTTTATAAATAGTCACTGCTTTACCACAGACCTTCGCCACATGCGCGTTGAAGGTGAGTTTTTCGTCAAATATGACGCCCAACAACTTAATCTCCTTTACCATGGTGATGTCGACTCCGTCCATGCTCAGGCGCGGGATGTCAAATTTTAATCTTTTTGTTATGAGCATGGCGCTGGTTTTGCTAGGCGCGAACTTTAGTTTATTGTTAGCTCCCCATGCCAGAACCCGTGCGAGTGCAGCGCTGGCTTGTGACTCTATGTCGCGCGCCGATTCTCCGTCAAAAACCAACACGACGTCATCGGCAAACGCCTGACAATATATCCCCTGGTTTTCAAGTTCCTTAAGGAGAGGGTCTAGGAGGAGGTTCCACAGTATTGGCCCTCCGATCGAGCCTTGAATGCAGCCTTTGTTTGTATCTCTTTGATATTCTGTACCAGCATATCTTATCCCGACTCTCCTATCCCGAAGATAGCTGTCGATGACACGCCTTAAATTTAGCGGACATTTTTCCTCAGCCAACCGGACTCTTATAGCTGGCCACCAGGCGCTGTCGAAGGCCCCCTCTATATCCAGGGACACAATTGTGACGAGCCTCTTTTTATCAAGTCCGCCACGAATGCGCCCCATGAGGGTATAGAGGGCGTCTTCGGTGCTCCTTTGTGGCATGAACCCGAATTGGCGAGTACTCATCCTAGGGAGCAAATGATGTTTGAGACGCGCCACCAACATCTTTTCGTAGATTTTCCCCATGACCGGGAGAAGTCCAATTGGTCTGTAGGATTTAGGTGTTGTGTATGTGTCTTTGCCCGGTTTCTTCAGTGCTACCACAGTAGCCTCCTTCCATTTCGTGGGGAAATGATGGAGCTCCAGACATTTATTTAGGAGAGCCAGGAAAAGATCGGGATCATTATTTATGACATGGCTACATATATCCGCGGTGAAACCGTCGGCCCCTGGTGCCTTTTTCGGGTTGAAGGACTCGTGGGACAGTTTGAGTTCTAACATTGTAAAAGGGGGATCATTTTGTTCGCTTATTTCTTCCCTATTAACCCTGTCCGCTTTCGCTCTGGTGAGGATGTGGTATTCGGTGTCATTATTGGTTTTGTCTTCGGGGTAGAATGTTTCAGCAAGTAGCTTGGCTGATTCTTGTGGATTCAGTACCATTCCATCCTTCTCCAAAGGCGAGTCCTCCTCCCTTTCCGTTGTTCTGTTTAACACCCTGTAAATCCCCTCCCAAACCCCCTCCCTATCCTGTTTGATACAAAACTTCTTCCAACTTTCAGTCTTGGCTCTTGATGCCTCCATTTCGTACTCCTGCTTTTTCTCCAGATAGTCATCCACCACCAACTGCCTACGCACCGGACAGGCACATCTTATTCGCCTCTTCCTAGTAGCGACCTCCTTCTTTAATTTATCCAGTCTCTCAGACCACCACGGCGCGGTGAGTTCATTCCTTGGCCTCTTTTTTGGTATATTCTTATTGCAAATTTCTGTGGTTAAATCTATTAATGAATTTATTGTATTTTCTAAGTCTTTTATGTTTTGTATTTTATCTATTACACTTCTATTTATATTTTTATCTATTTTTCTTTGGTTAAGTTCCTTATGAAATTCAGACCAGTTTGCTTTTTTCGTGTTGTATGTCCTAGTCGTTCTTTCTATTTTTAATCCTTTTGATTTTTCTAATTTCAGGTTGAACATCACGCCGCCGTGGTCCGAGCTGGTGAGGTTTCCGTCCACTCTCCACTGCTCCACTCTGTGCAAGATGTCCATGGAACAGGCCGTGACGTCTATGTAGCTTCGGTAACGCTGGCTTCCCCTGATGGTGTCGAAGGTAGGTGTCTTTCCTATATTTAAAATATGAAGATCGAGCTCCCCCAACATTCCCGCCATTTCATTTCCCCGGTCGTCAGTAGAGGGGCTACCCCACCACAAGCTTTTAGCGTTGGCATCGCCACCGACAATTAGATTTTTCGTGCCTACTCTTGCGACTATCGTCCTCAGGTGGTCGAGGTATGGTTCGATCGGTTGGTCAGGTTCAAAATAGTAGGAGACGAGGGTGATCTCCCAGGCACTGGTCAGGAGGCCCACCACAACGATGTTGTTAGTAGTGAGCTTAGGATACTGCTTGATGTTAAGATCCTTATCGAAGACAGCGATAGCTGCCTTTATTGTCCCATCCCCTCTATTAGTGTTCTGGAAGACTCTCATGCTGCCACCACCCCTCATCGTCTTTGTCGAACCCACGTATGGCTCCTGTATAAGGGCCGCAGTGAACTTACGTTGGCCAGCTTCAATGATAAGCTCGTCGGCGGCTAGCCTTTTACGTTGCAGGTTTGCCTGCACTAGCTTGTAATACGCCTGGCTGCCCTTAGCAGTAAGCTATTGAGGAGCGGGCCAGGTCATCCCATTTTCGACGCACAGGACAGTCTGGACTGAACGCATTGTGGTCGTTCTGTTCAAGTCCGGCCTTTGCGCAATTTCGACATTTAGCCGGCCCGCCCGCACGCCACTCCTCACAAACCGATCTCAGGTGCGGCTCTGCGCAATGGCTACACATATCCGTGGTGTCCCTACAGAACCGTTTACTATGGCCGTAGCCTAGGCATCGCGTACACTGTATAAGCGGTGAATGATCTTCCACCTTAACCCTCTGTAAATCTATGTGCGCGACGCCCGCATCTGTTAGGCGGCGCCATACACCCGGCGGAACCGTCAGCACAACATGGCACGCGTGCTTGTTCTTAGTGCGTCTTCTGTACTTGACCTTTATGGCCGCTATACTCTGTTCCGGTTCGTCCTTGAGTAAGTTCTTATTCTGTTTTATTAGGGCTCCCAGTATTTCCTCGTCAGTAAGGTAGTCCATGACATACCTGAGGATTATCAATGGATTTTTATTTTTTTATTTCCTCTACTAAGAGGTGCCCCCCCGACTTTTTCAATTTCTCCTTTACTCTTTCTATCTCCTGCTTTGACTGACAACCCAGAATAATTTTATGGTCTTTGGCTTTTCTTATTTTGTCTACCTTGAGACCTTCCTCTCTCGCATTCACCGCTTTCCGAACTCTGTCCAAAACCTGTTCACCATTTTCCGTTTCTGTAGTGGATGTTATTGCAATGGAATGCATTGCTGCCTCCTCTCGAACTGGGCGTTTCGGTGGTCCGGCGACTGTATCCGCGTAAGAGGCCTGTCTCTGACTTTCCTGCATCATAGCTCCTATTTTTAAAATTTCTTCCTTATTTTCCTTTAGTAACTTCTCCTGTTCTTCCATTCTTTTCAAAATTTTTTCTTCCATGTCCAGACAACACTTTTTCTCCTTTTCCTCAGTCTGAGTTTTTGGTTCGGTGTCAGTGGAGGGCCTGGGTGCTCCTTCTGCTTCTTTCACTAGACTGAAGAATCGATCCATAACCTCAATAATTTCTCTCTTTATCTCAGTCTTCAGGTTTTTGCTGAGGGCCATGGCTCGATTAGCTTTACCAATTAGCGCCTTAGCCTCAGAGACTCTGCTTTGGTATCTAGTCGTCCCCTGCTTAGTTGGTGGTTTGGCTTTAGGGGAAGTAGGTCCGGGGAGGCGGGTTTTTGCCTCTATACTATCGACACTACGACGCACCCGTACTGGTGCTGGATGTTGCACTGAAGGGCCCGACCTTTCCATCTCTAGTCTGTTCTCGTCAGTAGGAGATCTGTCTCCCGCTTTTAAAGGGGAGGTGTCCTTTTGCGGTGTTCGATTTGCTACATACATTGTGAGAGAGTTCTCTGATGGAGGTGGTCGTCAGTAATTAAAAGTAAAAGTGTAAATAGATATACTGCCACACGTAGAACGACACTATAACGTTATCTTAGGTACTGTTAAATATAGAGTCAGGTGATGTGAACTCTTTCAAGTTCTAGTCCCAGGCAATATACACTATAATTAAGAAAATTAAAATATTTTTCTGGATAATCAGAATCGCTCTACTTTTAAGTCAGTATTATAAGTCTAAATCTAAATTAAATGTATCCTATGACCTGTAAAAAGGGTCAAGGATGTCTCTTAGTCTAAAAAGTCGCAACTACTGCAAAAAATGTAATTTTTGAAGTCGAAAAATTTTTTGACTCTACCTAGAGCCGGTCTGTCCACGGATTCCAATAGGTCTCTGTTAGCCTTCTTCAATGACCCCAAACTCGAGCCACCCAGCTATAAGGGTTACGGAGATATAAGCGTTCGAAAATGACGGTTCTGAAACAAGATGGCCGCCGCGCTACGTTTGATCTAGGATATCTCACGAACCCCCGGTGCGAATACGGTCGTGTCCGGTATCACTGAGTTGGTCTCGGTGAGCCGCTCCCGAATATTCGGGTTTCAGCCCAAAAAATATCTAGGTGCTGAAATTTCCTGAAACCTATCCAGAAGGGTAGTCTTGGTTAGGCCAATCACCCACAAACAAACCGCAGCTCTCTACGACCTCCGGTTCAGCAATTACAAGCAGCCAAAGTCCTGTTTTGACAGTTGAGAACTGTCAAAGTGAAAGTTTAACAGGCTGCAGGATTGCCCCCCGAAGTCGCAGACGCCTCGTGTTAGGGCTTTTCTGAATCGCCCCGATCTGCTCTTTCGACCTATGGGGTTTTTGGCACAACGAAAACGTAGGGCCTGAAAGTGCCTGAAATTCAGGAGACGGGTTCAGAGGGCCCCTTCAAGCACCCCAAAGAAAACCGCGTCTTTCCCCGACCCACCAGTCCAAAGATACGGGCGTCCAAACACAGCTTCTGACAGTACGGAACTGTCAAACCGCAAGTTCAAACGCCGATAACACGGCAACCAGAGGTCGCAGAAAGACCGGGTTTCGAACGTACCACTTGGCCCGGTCCCCCACAACTCTTGCGATAACTTTCAGGTCGAAATATTTTTTTCGCCTGAAACCTCCTGAAACTAATTTTTCAGGCTGAACAACTTTATGTAGCAGCTTTCTGCGCAAACCCGAGATTCCTACCTAAATTAGTTAGGGAGATATAATAATTTAAAATTTTATATCTAAAAAACAAAATGGCTGAAAAAGTACAAATCTTTTGTTTCTAGAGCTATTTGGCCCTAGTTTGGACTTAATTATACCTAAATATGTAAGAAAAACACAATAATAACATAAAAATCTAATTAAATCTATTTATTTAGTATTTATTACCAAAAAACATAAAAAATTCGGTATCTCCGTCAAAAATACACCTAAAATTCTGGAAAAAATTGCAAAATTCGTGTCTTAACTAAAGCTACTAAAGTAAAAAATAAGAAATTAAATTTTTCAGATTTTTCAGTCAAAATTTTTTAATTTTCCAAAATTTTTGGTTTTTCTATTTTAATTTTTAATCTACTAGTCCGAAAAATCTGGAATCTTGTAGGCGTCTTTTCCAAGCTAGCGCGCAACGACGAGCAGTTGTAGAATTTTAAAATATATTTCAGCCCTTGAGATATTAAGGGTCAAAATTTGAAACTTTAAAAGTCAATAAAAATCCAACCTTATGCTTAAAAATTTTTCTTTTTTCAGATTCCTGTTCTGTCTGCAAAGGTCCTGGTCCGTGTCGAATTTCAGCCGGCTGGGACGCTCCGTTCAGATTTTCAGCACCACGTGGTTTCTGGTTTTTTCAGAATAATTCTGAAGACCACGATGTATTCGAAAAACCGGCGACGTGGCGACGTGGAGAACACGGAGGGGCACCCGACTGCAAAAATTCCAGGTGGGGGCAACCACCCGGGACAAAGTTCTACTTGGTTTTAGGTAAGACCACGTGCACTATAACCTCCAAAAACACTGTTTTTCAGGATAAAAAGGTTCAGGCGATGTTTTATCACTGTATCCAACACTGTACACAGATAGGTCTCACTTTCCTCTATCTTCCGACACTTTCACCATGTAAATCGCGTCACAATTACCCACTTTTTCGGATTTTTTAACCGGGAGCTCACAAAAATTCGTGGCGTTCGTCTTCAGGTGCGAATTGCGACTCGGGTTAGGTTAGGTTAGGTTAGGTTAGGTTTTTTTTTTTTTTTTTTTTAACGTGGGGACTGCATTTACGCACTTCGCTCGCCCACCGCGGGGGCGATGGGTCCGCTTCGTGTGGGACTCCTGGCCTCCGGAGAGGGGGCCAGACTACCCACTAAACCCCACGTGTTCCTCTTCGCCTAGTGCCGAGCCGCGAGATACTCAATTTTGAGAGCTCACCGCGACTCGGCTAGGAGCGCCCTTGCAGGCTCGCCTCGGGGGGCCAGATCGTTGGGGCCCCCCTCACCTTAGAGTTGGTATGCGCCCCCGGAACAGCAAGGGCGCATCCGCCACGTGGCTGGGGGCGGCAGGTCCCCCGACCCACCGCCCATGGCAACTCTCAGTCGGGGCCGCGGGCGAACACTTGACGCCGGCGACCCCTCGCTGGGGGCCTGCGGGGCGGGAGAGTGAGCCCAGCTCGCTCCCGCTCCCGCAGGGCCTCTCTCTTGGCCGTCATCACCTCGCTGGCAAACGAGGCGATGGCGGCCCAGCACCGGTCGCTGCCGGCCATGGCTTCCACGATGGCCGGCAGCGAGAGATCAGCGCCGATGACGCTCGTCAGGGCCGCTCTTTGCCCGTCCCATGCTTCGCACACGGCCCGGGTGTGATGGGCCGTGTCGGGGTCGCCGCTGGTGCAGTTGCGGCACCGGGGCTCCGATTCTACCCCCACAACTTCCCACAGGTACTTGGCGAAGCAGCCGTGACCCGTGAGAAGCTGGGTGAGGTGATACGTGGGAGCCCCATGACCCCCCTCCACAAACTGTCGCAGGACGGGCCGAGCGGCCCTGACGAACGCCGTCGGACTCCCTTCCATTCTGGCAGCCCACGTCCGGAAGAGATCGTCGCGAGCCTCCTGCCTCCAGCGCTCGATCTCCTCCGGAGGCGGGCATCCACCAGCTCGCCGAATCAGGGCGCCCTCCTCGTACACCCTTTTGAGGACGCCGGCCTCGAGATCCCAGGGGATACTGCCCGCCAGGACGCACGCCGTCTCGTAGGAGACGGTGCGGTACGCCCGTGCGGCCCTCTGCGCGATGGCCCGCTGCGGACGACGCAGCAGGGCAACGTTAGCCGGGCAGAGTGCCTCCGCCCAGATAGGCGCTCCGTAGAGCGCCTTAGAGCGCACCACACCGTCGTAGAGACGGCGGCAGGCAGACCCCGGTCCTCCTACGTTGGGGAGCAGCTGCGAGAGCATTCCGGCAAACGCTAGCACCTTCGGCGCCAGCTGCCGGAAATGTTCCGCAAACCCCCACCGACCGTCGAGAACCAGCCCCAGATACTTGAGGCTGCGGCCGACGGCGATGGAGGTGCCCCCCACCACGATCGTGGTGTCTCGAGGCGGCGTCTGCCGAGGCCCATGGAAGAAGAGGGCCTCGGACTTCTCGAGGGCGACATGGAGGCCCAGCGCACTGATTCGGCGCACCACTTGAGCGACGCCTGCCGTCGCTAGGACGGCGGCGTCGCGGAACGTGGGGCCCCGCGCGGTCACTAGGGTATCGTCGGCGTAACAAAGTACGCCGACTCCCCGAAGAGTAGCACCGCGCAGGACCCAGTCGTACCCGATGTTCCACAGGAGCGGCCCAAGTACCGACCCCTGTGGAACACCACACCTCATAGCCTTGCGGACCACTCCGTCTCGGCCCGAGTACGTGATGACCCGGTCCACGAAGTAGTCCGCAAGGATTCGCCTGAGGTACCACGGTACGTTGTGGTACCTCAGGGCCTCGGCGATTGTCTGCCAGGGGAGGGTGTTGAAGGCGTTGGCGATGTCGAGCGACACGGCCAACAACACCCCGCCCCCGGCGATCGCCTCGTCGACGCTGCCCCGCAGTCGGGAAACGGCGTCAAGAGTCGACTTCCCGCGACGGAAGCCGAACTGACCGTCGCTGAGATCGGGCCCCGCCCCCTCCAGGTGCTTGACGAGACGCACAGCGAGCACTCGCTCGAACATTTTGCACGTCTCGTCGAGCAGTACGATGGGGCGGTAGGCCGACGGTGCCTCGGCTGGGCGCCCGTGCTTCCTGATCAGCACGAGCCGTCCGGTCTTCCATCGTCGCGGGAATCTCCCCGACGCCACACACTCCGACATGAGGGACAGCGTCTCCTCCTCGAGTGCCGGCATCGCTAAGGCGACGACCTTCCCAGGGATGCCGTCCGGGCCCGGGGCGCGTTTCCTGACTTTGAGAGCCAGGATCGCCGCCCCTAGCTCGGCCTCGGACACGGGAGGTATCGCCTCTGCGTCGCCTTCTGCCGGCACTCGGTGACGGCTTGGTGCTGCCATCCGCGGTGGGACCCACTCTTCCCGCTCAGGGAAGAGGGAACTGACCACTCGGCCCAGAAGCTGTGGCTCGAGAGTTCTGGTGAGGGGAGGCGCCCAGGGCCGGAGCTTCTGGCTCACGGTTTTGTACGGGCGCCCCCACGGATCTCGATCCAGGCTCTCGAGCCACTCCCTCCAGGCCTCCTCTTTGGCGGCTCTGATCGCCGAGTTGAGGGCCGCACGAGCGGCCCTATGTGCGGCGAGCAGTTCCTCTTCACGGGCGAGGTCCCTGACGGCCCTCCTGCGGCTGCGAGTGTACTGCCTATGGGCCGCGTGACTTGCGGCACGCAGCCCGGCAAGGTGGGGACGCCACCAGTACACTTGCCTCCGAGGGAGGGCTGGCCTCGCCCTCTGCATCGCCGCATCGCAGACGCGAGTCAGCTTCCCAGCGAGACTATCGCACCTCGCGTCCGCGTCTGGGCCGCTTTCCGCTCCACCAGCAACCCAGCGCTCGACGATAGCCGCCTCTAGGGCCAGTTCCCGGTTCAGAGAACCGAGGCGCCACCGCGGACCTTCTCCAGCAAGGGGACGGTTGCCATCTCCTCCTCGGATGGCCGCTGAGCGAGAGACCACGTCGAACCGTATGTAACGATGGTCCGACGCGGTCTCCACATTCTTGACGACCCGCCAATTGCGAGTGCGGCCAGCCAGGGCAGGACTAGCAAACGACAGGTCTACTATCGAGCTGCCCTGGGGCCGCACAAGCGTGGGTACCGTCCCCCTGTTAAGCAGCACCAAGCCGTGAGACACCGCCCACTCCTCCAATATCTCCCCCCGGCCGTCGGTCCTCGGAGATCCCCACGCCCGTGAGTGGGCGTTGAAATCCCCGGCTACCACGACCGGAGTGGGGTGCGCGTCCGCCAACAGAGCCCCGACCTCCGTGAGCCACTGCTCGAACTCGGCGAGGCTTCTGTTGGGCGAGAAGTACACCCCAATCACTGCAGTGTCGCCCAGCGTGGCGAGGACGCACCCTCGGCCCCTCACTACTCTGTCGAGTTGGTGGGGGCCGGTTCGCTGGGCGACGATAGCCACCAAGCCGTCGCTGTCGCTGGCCCAGTTGGGGCCAGTGCGCACGTAATACGGCTCGGCGACTACCGCCACTGTCGTCTGCCACTGCGTCACGGTCTGGGCCAGTAGGTCCTGGGCCGTGGCGCAGTGGTTGACATTGGCCTGCAGCACGGAGATTTGGGGAGCCATTAAGTTTGGGCGGTGTCCATCTCCTCCTCATTGGACGGTGGCGACAGGGTCGTTGGGGTGGTCTTGGGTTCCACCCCCCCTGTCGCCTTGCGTTTCGCCTGACCCCCCCTCTTACGGGAGGCTGCCTGGCACTTCGCGGAGCCGAGTCTGTGGCCGGACGCCACACCTTCCGCCGCACAGACGGGACACTTGGGGTCCGCGGAGCAGGCGGCCGCCTTGTGGCCCTCCTGTCCGCATTGGAAGCAGAGTGCGCTGCGGTCGATCTTCGCAGCGCACTTTGCCCCCACGTGTCCCGGCTCCAGGCAGCGGAAGCACCGCGCCGGCCTTGGCTCCAGGGTGGTCAGCTTGACCGCTGACCACCCGACGACGATGCGGCGGCCGTCCGTTAACTTTTTGGCCGCCGCAACCGGACACCGCAGCCAGGCAGTGCCCTGTCGACCGGGTGGGCGATTGATGTCGCCCACCTTGATGGAGGCGACAGGGCAGCCTCCCTCTTCTGCCAGGATTTTGGCCACCGCCTCCTTAGTTGCCGCATCGCCCAGGCCTGAGATGCGCAACTCTACGCACCTCTCCGGCCTGGCAGGTTAGGTTAGGTTAGGTTAGGTTTCGAGATGGCGTCCTTAGACGGCGACCCATGTCGTGCGGCGTTCCACAGGGGTCTGTCCTCGGACCACTCCTGTGGAACGTGGGGTACGACTGGGTCCTGCGGAGTCGTCTGCCTCCCGGGCTGGGCGTAATTTGTTACGCCGATGACACGCTTGTCACAGCCCGGGGGGCCAATTTCCAAGAGGCGGCGCGCCTGGCCACCAGGGGTGTATCTCTGGTGGTTGGGCGCATAGAGGCGCTGGGCTTACGGGTGGCCCTTGACAAGACGGAGGCCCTGTTATTTCATGGGCCCCGTCGTGGTCCACCCCCCGGCGCCTCCATCGAAGTCAACTCGGTCCTCGTACCGGTTCGGGCCCAGATGAGGTATCTGGGCCTGATCCTCGACGGTAGGTGGCTCTTCGACGAGCACTTCCGACAGCTTGGTCCAAAGCTGGTCGACGCTGCCTCCGCCCTTGGGCGACTCTTGCCCAATCTGGGTGGAGCCAGCGTCGAAACAAGACACCTCTACACGGGGGTGGTCCGGTCGATGGCCCTTTACGGGTCACCGGTGTGGGTCCCGGCTCTGACCGCCCAGAATAAGGCACGCCTCTGGCGGCCTCAGAGGGTATTGGCGGTCAGAGCCATACGCGGATACCGCACCGTGTCGACGGAGGCGGCATGCGCCTTGGCCGGAACACCCCCGTGGGATTTGGAGGCGGAAGTGCTCGCCGAAGTTTATCGGCGAGCGGCTGACTATCGGGCGGAGAACGGGTATCGTCCTCCGCCCGAAGAGGTACGCGATTGGCGTGAAGCCGCTCGCCGAGCCACGATGGCTCGTTGGTCGTCCCGGCTGGAGGCTCCACGCGCTGGCTTTGCCACCGTGGAGGCGCTCCAGCCGGTCATCCTCGAGTGGGCAGGGCGGCAGCACGGGACTCTTTCCTTCCGACTGACGCAGGTGCTTTCCGGGCACGGTTGCTTCGGGAAGTACCTGCACTCGGTCGCTAGGAGGGAACTGAGTCCCGCCTGCCACCACTGCGACTGCAGTGAGGACTCGGCCCAGCATACGCTGGAGTTCTGCCCCGCTTGGGCGGAGCAGCGCCGGGCCCTCACTGCAGTCATCGGAGGAGATCTGTCGCTACCGGCCATCATACGCTCCATGGCCGGTAGCGACAGCAGTTTTACCGCGGTCGCATCCTTCTGCGAAGACGTAATTTCGCAGAAGGAGGCGGCGGAGAAGGCCCGGGAGGATGATCTCCACTCGGACCCGATCCGCCGCCGGCGAACCGGGCGGCGGAGGCGCGCCCATCTGCGCCTCATGCCGCCCTGAGTGTGGCCGCGGATGGTGGGGACGGGTTTTCCCCTCCATCCGCTTTAGTGGCCAGCCGCGAAGGGGCGACGTACGCGTGTGCCGTGCGTCGCCTAATTTGAGAGTTTTAACAGCAGAGGGTGCCCGCTTCAGTGCGGGCAGGCGCTGGGAGGGGTCCGGTTTGCGTTAGTAACAGCGATCCCGGACCCCTCCCTTCTCAGGCGCAGAGTTGGCACACCGTGTGGTTTTAGTCGGTTCGATTCCGACACACCGCCCCGCCGCAAACCCCGGCGGGGTGACGGCCCGAGGGGGTTTCCACACGTAAAAAAAAAAAAAAAAAAAAAAAAAAAAAAAAAAAAAAAAAAAAGGTTAGGTTAGGTTAGGTTAGGTTAGGTTAGGTTCCCCCCAATGTCCCCCCAATGTATCCCTACGTTGTCGTCGTGGTGGGGCTTGCGTGGGTCAATGATCTCTGGGGCTGTGCCGGGTAGAGCTACTCATGCCGGATTGGCCCAGGGTGAGACTCCAGACTAAATGGGATCAAAGACGGAGTCCGTTTTAGGACTGCCGGGATGGGCGTGGCCCGTCGTGCCGCACTCCAAACGTCCCTCTGCTTTAGCAGAAGGCGTGTTGGAGTGCGAGTAGGTCAGAGAGGCTGGCACTTGAGTGTTAGCTTCGTCTGAGGGAGAGGGCTAGCCACCCTCTCGCATTCCGTAACCATTAGGGGCTCAACAACGACCTGACTGGTGGCTCCACGAGGGTACGCTGAGAACCTGATGGCCGGAGGGCTTGCCTTGATTGGCCGGCCCGTGACAAGGATAGTCTATAACACCCGACAGCTAAGTCGTAAAAACCTGTGGATACCGGCCGACCTCCACAGTACATAGGCTTATCCGGGTGCAGGGGGCACCGCCCGGATGGACTTCATTTCCCCCATACTCGTGGGATTAGCTATGGAATTAAACTTAAAGAAATTTTTGAAAACGGACCGATTAAACACAATGACTACTGGCAAGGAAACTGGACTCGAAAAGAAGAAAGACAAGAAGGAAAGCAAGATGGAAAGGAGGAACGCCAAGGGGCAGTTCCGGAAGGCAGACGAGCAATCGTCTGCCGAGGAGGACGTTGGGTCCGGAACGCCCATTTCGGTGGGGCTCCCAGAAGTCGGACATCTGACTTCTGGGAGCCGAAGATCGGAGCGCGTGCGCTCCAAGTCCGCAACGGATGGCGCGGTTGCCAGCTCCAGTGCGATTGTGGACGCACTGGAGCTGATGGAGACGGAGGCCTCCGACACCCGCAAACGCGTACTCTCCAGGGACGGCGGCGAAAGCGATACGTCCCTGGAGATGCTGCCACCTAAGATCGCGAGTGGCGGAAGAGGGAGGTCTCGTACTCCAGGCTCGTCAGGCTCCGCCTTCTCTAAGGCGGAGGCGTACAAGCGAGCCAGGGCTGACGGTGAGCTGCAGGCGGAAGACGAGTTGGCCGGTCTCATGTTGAAGATCAGGAGGCCGGCCGATGGGGATTTGGAGCCCCAAACACCGTCCTCCTTGCAGGAGAGGGCACAAGCGGCGGTGGCCATTATCCACAAGGTGGCCACCAAGTCCAACAACCTAAAGGGCTCTTTTGTAAGGGCCCTAAAGGAGTCCTCTTCTGCCATTGCGGGGGTCGTCGAGAGCCTAACCGACGACGTGGCCCGCCTCCAGTCGGCCAACGACAGGTTGACGGGGCAGGTGGCCGAGCTCAGTGCTCAATTCGCCCAATTTCGGGCGGAGCGCCCGGAGCGAGAGGCCCCAGCCCCGTCCACATCGTCATCGCGTCGTGCCCCTACCGAGCCCGAGGTCCCAGACGCGTATCTGGGACAAATTCTCGTGGCGGTGGGGCACCTGATCGACGGTCGGCTGGCTGGGCTGCTGTCGAGGCTGCCCCCGGCCCCATCAGTTCGGCCGCCGCTTGCGGCACCGAAGCCGAAGGTCGCACCGGCGACGACCCCTCTTCCTGTGGTGGGGGGTCGTGTGTCGTTTTCGGCGGCGGTGTCGAGGCCGGCACCTGCGGCTGCCCAAGGGGCGCGTCAGGCCAAGGCTCCGGCCAAGGCTCCGACCAAGGCGCCGGCCAAGGCGGCTGCGCCGAGACCGGTGACGAAGGCGGCGACAAGGGCTGGAGCGGAGGTTCCTCCGCTCCCCACACCAACGCCTGAGCCTCTGCCTGGGCCCTCCACGCCTGCCCCCTCCAATGAGGGTTGGCAGGTAGTCGGGGGGTCCAAGAAGGCCCGAAAGCGGGCCAGAAAGGCTGCCCGCAAGGCGGCCTCTGTCCCGCAGTCGCCATCGGTGGCAAGGGCCACCCAAAAGAAGCCGCGGAAACTGCAGCCGCCAAAGACCGCGGCTGTAGTGGTGACCTTGTCGCCGGAGGCGGCTGCCGGCGGGCTGTCCTACGCGGCCTTCTTTAAGAAGGCCCGGGACAGCCTCGCCGGTGATGTGGGGATGGCAGGGGCAAGACTGCGCCTCGCCCAGACGGGAGCTCGGGTGCTGGAGTTCCCTGGGGCCGAAGGTGCCAAGACGGCAGACTCGTTTGCTGAGAAGATGCGGGGAATTTTTGAAGCCACGGATGGTGTAAAGATCGCCAGGCCTACCAAGTGCGCAGAAATGCGCATCTCGGGCCTGGACGACTCGATAACGACCGAGGACATCCGCGCTGCGGTCTGTGAGAAGGCCAGCTGCAGCGCGGAAAACCTCAGAGTCGGCACCATCCGCCCCGGTCCAGGAGGGCTTGGCGCCGTTTGGGTGAGCTGTCCCGTAGCGTCGGCCAAAATTTTGGCTGATGCCGGCGGGCTCCTCGTCGGCTTCGTGAGTGCCAGGATCACGGTCCTGGCCCCGAGGCCGATGAGGTGCTACAAGTGCCTTGCCGCGGGACACACTCGCTCGAAGTGCGCCAGCTGCTTCGACTGCAGCGGACTCTGTTTCCGCTGCGGTCGACCGGGGCACAAGGCGGCAGAGTGCTCTGCGGCCCCTCACTGCCCTGTGTGTGCGGCAGGCAAAAAGCCCGCCAATCACCAGATGGGGCAAGGGGGCTGCAAGCCTCCCCGTGCTTCTCAGCAAGCGTCGGAGGCTAGCCAGACGACCCTGGCTGCCCCCGACGTTGATCGTGCGACAACGTCGTCGCCCATGGAGGGGGTTGGAGAAACGATCCAGTAATGGATCAAGTCTCCAACCTCCTGGTCCAGACGAACCTGAACCACTGCGCCGCGGCGCAGGATCTCTTCCTGCAAACCATGGCGCAGTGGTCGATAGGTGTTGCCGTAGTCGCGGAGCCCTACTACGTCCCTCCCCGTCCAAACTGGATGGGTGACCGGGACGGCTCCGTGGCAGTCGTCGGCTCCTCGGTGGCTCGTTCCCCGCCCTTGTCGTTAAGAGACAAGGGCTCTGGATATGTGGCTGCCGAGTGGGGGGGAATCACCGTTTACGGTGTGTATTTCTCCCCCAACCGGAGTTTGAGCGACTTCGAGGTCTTCCTTAACAACTTGGAGACCTCGATGCGGCGACTAGCGTCTGGGCACGTCCTCGTGCTGGGGGACTTCAACGCAAAGTCCATTGCGTGGGGTTCCCCGGCGACGGACGCCAGGGGCGACGCCGTTATGGAGTGGGCGGCTTCGGTGGGCCTCTGTTTGCTGAACAGAGGCGCCACCAACACGTGCGTGCGACAGCAGGGGGGGTCGATAGTGGACCTTTCGTTCGCTACCCCTGCTGTTGCCGCACGAGTAAGGAACTGGTGTGTCCTGGATGAGGTTGAGACGCTCTCGGATCACCTGTATATCCGATTTGAGCTCTCCCGGTCCCAGGGCCCCAGTAGGGGTCACGTGGCGCGGCATACCTCCCGCTTTCCGCGGTGGGCAGTTGCCAAGCTCAACAGGGACCTGCTAGAGGAGGCGGCCATTATTCAGTCTTGGCTGTCTCCGCGGGCCCCGGCCGAGGAGGTCGACATGGGGGCTGGCCGCTTTCGCACTGCGATTACGCAGATCTGCGATGCGGCCATGCCCCGCGTTCGGGGTTGTCGACCTTCACGGAACGGGGTCTACTGGTGGTCCCAGGAGTTGGCGGACCTCCGTGCGGCCTGCACTCGTGCCCGGAGGTCCTACACCCGCTGCCGGCGGCGACGCCACCGCGTAGACGGGGAGGAGGGCCGGCTTCACGAGGAGTACCGCGTAGCGCGGAAAACTCTGAAGCTGGCCATTTGCCGCGCCAAAGAGGAGAAGAGAAAGGAGATGCTGGAGAGTCTCGATCGTGACCCCTGGGGTCGCCCATATCGTGCGGTGCGTCAGAAGCTCCGCACGGCGGGCCCCCCCCTTACCGAGACTCTCCAGCCCAGCTTCCTGCAGCAAGTGGTCGAGGGCCTTTTCCCGCAGCGGGCGGAGCACACGCCCCCGTCGATGGCCTATCAGGTCAGAGGCGACGGGGATGGAGGGAGTGAGGTGCCGCCCGTTAGGGAATCGGAGGTTGGGGCGGCTGTTCTTCGGATTCGTTCCAAGAACACCGCCCCCGGGCCGGACGGGGTACCACCCCGAGTGATGGCCCGAGCCCTCGACCATATGTCGGACCGCCTCAGGGAGGTTTTGGACGCCAGCCTGGCGTCCGGACGCTTCCCTGAGTGCTGGAAATGTGGGAAGCTGGTCCTGTTGCCGAAGCCGGGACGGCCGGCCGATTCGGTCACGGCCTATAGGCCCATCGTGTTGCTGGACGAGGCGGGCAAATTGTTTGAGAGGATTATCTCTGCCCGCATCGTCCAGCATCTCAGCGAGGTGGGGCCCGACCTGTCGGACGCCCAATTCGGGTTCCGAGAGGGGCGTTCGACGGTCGATGCCGTGATGCGCCTTAGGGCCGTGACCGAAGAGGCGGTTGGCTGTGGCGGCGTGGTGTTGGCGGTGTCCTTGGACATCGCCAACGCCTTTAATAGTCTGCCATTCAGCTGCATCAGGGAAGCACTCCTGTATCATGGGGTGCCAGAGTACCTGAGGCGGCTGGTGGCAGACTATTTGGAGGAGCGTACCGTCGTGTACGAGGATCGAGATGGCGTCTTGAGACGGCGACCCATGTCGTGCGGCGTTCCACAGGGGTCTGTCCTCGGACCACTCCTGTGGAACGTGGGGTACGACTGGGTCCTTCGAAGTCGTCTGCCCCCCGGGCTGGGCGTAATTTGTTACGCCGATGACACATTGGTCACAGCTCGGGGGGCCAATTTCCAAGAGGCGGCGCGCCTGGCCACCAGGGGTGTCTCTCTGGTGGTTGGGCGCATCGAGGCGCTGGGCTTGCGGGTGGCCCTGGATAAGACGGAGGCCCTGTTATTCCATGGGCCCCGTCGTGGTCCACCCCCCGGCGCCTCCATCGAAGTCAACTCGGTCCTCGTACCGGTTCGGGCCCAGATGAAGTATCTGGGCCTGATCCTCGACGGTAGGTGGCTCTTCGACGAGCACTTCCGACAGCTTTCCCCAAAGCTGGTCGACGCTGCCTCCGCCCTTGGGCGTCTTTTGCCCAACTTGGGTGGAGCCAGCGTCGCAACAAGGAACCTCTTCACGGGGGTGGTCCGGTCGATGGCCCTATATGGGTCACCGGTGTGGGTCCCGGCTCTGACCGCCCAGAATAAGGCACGCCTTTGGCGGCCTCAGAGGGTATTGGCGGTCAGAGCCATACGCGGATACCGCACCGTGTCGACGGAGGCGGCGTGCGCCTTGGCCGGAGCACCCCCGTGGGATTTGGAGGCGGAAGTGCTCGCCGAAGTTTATCGGCGAGCGGCTGAATATCGGGCGGAGTACGGGTATCGTGCTCCGCCCGAAGAGGTACGCGAATGGCGTGAAGCCGCTCGCCGAGCCACGATGGCTCGTTGGTCTCTCCGGCTGGAGGCTCCACGCGCTGGCTTTGCCACCGTGGAGGCGCTCCAGCCGGTCATCCTCGAGTGGGCAGGGCGGCAGCACGGGACCCTTTCCTTCCGGCTGACGCAGGTGCTTTCCGGGCATGGTTGCTTCGGAAAGTACCTGCACTCGGTCGCTAGGAGGGAATTGAGTCCCGCCTGCCACCACTGCGACTGCAGTGAGGACTCGGCCCAGCATACGCTGGAGTTCTGCCCCGCCTGGGCGGAGCAGCGCCGGGCCCTCACTGCAGTCATCGGAGGAGATCTGTCGCTACCGGCCATCATACGCTCCATGGCCGGTGGCGACAGCAGTTTTACCGCGGTCGCATCCTTCTGCGAAGACGTAATTTCGCAGAAGGAGGCGGCGGAGAAGGCCCGGGAGGATGATATCCACTCGGACCCGATCCGCCGCCGGCGAACCGGGCGGCGGAGGCGCGCCCATCTGCGCCTCATGCCGCCCTGAGTGTGGCCGCGGATGGACGGGATGGGTTTTCCCGTCCATCCGCTCTAGTGGCCAGCCGCGAAGGGGCGACGTACGCGTGTGCCGTGCGTCGCCTAAATTGAGAGTTCTTACCATCAGAGGGTGCCCGCTTCTGTGCGGGCAGGCGCTGGGAGGGGTCCGGTTTGCGTTAGTAACAGCGATCCCGGACCCCTCCCTTTTCAGGCGCAGAGTTGGCACACCGTGTGGTTTTAGTCGGTTCGATTCCGACACACCGCCCCGCCGCAAACCCCGGCGGGGTGACGGCCCGAGGGGGTTTCCACACGTAAAAAAAAAAAAAAAAAAAAAAAAAAGGTTCCCCCCAATGTCCGCGCTGCAGTTCAGGAGAAGACGAGCTGTAGCGCGGACAACGTCAGGGTCGGCACCATCCGCCCCGGTCCAGGAGGGCTTGGCGCCGTTTGGGTGAGTTGTCCCGTAGCGTCGGCCAAAATTTTGGCTGATGCCGGCAGGCTCCTCGTCGGCTTCGTGAGTGCCAGGATCACAGTCCTGGCCCCGAGGCCGATGAGGTGCTACAAGTGCCTTGCCGCGGGACACACTCGCTCGAAGTGCGCCAGCTGCTTCGACTGCGGCGGACTCTGTTTCCGCTGCGGTCGACCGGGGCACAAGGCGGCAGAGTGCTCTGCGGCCCCTCACTGCCCCGTGTGTGCGGCGGGCAACAAGCCCGCCAATCACCAGATGGGGCAGGGGGGCTGCAAGCCTCCCCGTGCTTCCCAGCAAGCGTCGGAGGCTAGCCAGACGACCCTGGCTGCCTCCGACGTGAATCGTGCGACAACGCCGTCGCCCATGGAGGGGGTTGGGGAAACGATCCAGTAATGGATCGAATCTCCAACCTCCTTGTCCAGACGAACCTCAACCACTGCGCCGCGGCGCAGGATCTCTTCCTGCAAACCATGGCGCAGTGGTCGATAGGTGTTGCCGTAGTCGCGGAGCCCTACTACGTCCCTCCCCGTCGAAACTGGATGGGTGACCGGGACGGCTCCGTGGCAGTCGTCGGCTCCTCGGCGGCCCGTTTCCCGCCCTTGTCGTTAAGAGACAAGGGCTCTGGATATGTGGCTGCCGAGTGGGGGGGAATCACCGTTTACGGTGTGTATTTCTCCCCCAACCGGAGTTTGAGCGACTTCGAGGTCTTCCTTAACAACTTGGAGACCTCGATGCGGCGACTAGCGTCTGGGCACGTCCTCGTGCTGGGGGACTTCAACGCAAAGTCCATTGCGTGGGGTTCCCCGGCGACGGACGCCAGGGGCGATGCCGTTGTGGAGTGGGCGGCTTCGGTGGGCCTCTGTTTGCTGAACAGAGGCGCCACCAACACGTGCGTGCGACAGCAGGGGGGGTCGATAGTGGACCTTTCGTTCGCTACCCCTGCTGTTGCCGCACGAGTAAGGAACTGGTGTGTCCTGGATGAGGTTGAGACGCTCTCGGATCACCTGTATATCCGATTTGAGCTCTCCCGGTCCCAGGGCCCCAGTAGGGGTCACGTGGCGCGGCATTCCTCCCACTTTCCGCGGTGGGCAGTCGCCAAGCTCGATAGGGACCTGCTAGAGGAGGCGGCCATCGTTCAGTCATGGCTGTCTCCGCGGGCCCCGGCCGAGGAGGTCGACATGGGGGCTGGCCGCTTTCGCACTGCGATAACGCAGATCTGCGATGCGGCCATGCCCCGCTTTCGGGGTTGTCGACCTCCACGGAACGGGGTCTACTGGTGGTCCCAGGAGTTGGCGGACCTCCGTGCGGCCTGCACTCGTGCCCGGAGGTCCTACACCCGATGCCGGCGGCGACGCCACCGCGTAGACGGGGAGGAGGGCCGGCTTCATGAGGAATACCGCGAAGCGCGGAAAACTCTGAAGCTGGCCATTTGCCGCGCCAAAGAGGAGAGTAGAAAGGAGATGCTGGAGGGTCTCGACCGTGACCCCTGGGGTCGCCCATATCGTGCGGTGCGTCAGAAGCTCCGCGCGGCGGGCCCCCCCCTTACCGAGACTCTCCAGCCCAGCTTCCTGCAGCAAGTGGTCGAGGGCCTTTTCCCGCAGCGGGCGGAGCACACGCCCCCGTCGATGGCCTATCCGGTCAGAGGCGACGGGGACGGAGGGAGTGAGGTGCCGCCCGTTAGGGAATCGGAGGTTGGGGCGGCTGTTCTAAGGATTCGTTCCAAGAACACCGCCCCCGGGCCGGACGGGGTACCCCCCCGAGTGATGGCCCGAGCCCTCGACCATATGTCGGACCGCCTCAGGGAGGTTTTGGACGCCAGCCTGGCGTCCGGACGCTTCCCTGAGTGCTGGAAATGCGGGAAGCTGGTCCTATTGCAGAAGCCGGGACGGCCTGCCGATTCGGTCACGGCCTATAGGCCCATCGTGTTGCTGGACGAGGCGGGCAAATTATTCGAGAGAATAATCTCTGCCCGCATCGTCCGGCACCTAAGCGAGGTGGGGCCCGACCTGTCGGACGCCCAATTCGGGTTCCGAGAGGGGCGTTCGACGGTCGATGCCGTGGTGCGCCTTAGGGCCGTGACCGAAGAGGCAGTGAGCTGTGGCGGCGTGGTGTTGGCGGTGTCCCTGGACATCGCCAACGCCTTTAATAGTCTGCCATTCAGCTGCATCAGGGAAGCACTCCAGTTTCATGGGGTGCCAGAGTACCTGAGGCGGCTAGTGGCAGACTATTTGGAGGAGCGTACCGTCGTGTACGAGGATCGAGATGGCGTCCTTAGACGGCGACCCATGTCGTGCGGCGTTCCACAGGGGTCTGTCCTCGGACCACTCCTGTGGAACGTGGGGTACGACTGGGTCCTGCGGAGTCGTTTGCCTCCCGGGCTGGGCGTAATTTGTTACGCCGATGACACGCTTGTCACAGCCCGGGGGGCCAATTTCCAAGAGGCGGCGCGCCTGGCCACCAGGGGTGTATCTCTGGTGGTTGGGCGCATAGAGGCGCTGGGCTTACGGGTGGCCCTTGACAAGACGGAGGCCCTGTTATTTCATGGGCCCCGTCGTGGTCCACCCCCCGGCGCCTCCATCGAAGTCAACTCGGTCCTCGTACCGGTTCGGGCCCAGATGAGGTATCTGGGCCTGATCCTCGACGGTAGGTGGCTCTTCGACGAGCACTTCCGACAGCTTGGTCCAAAGCTGGTCGACGCTGCCTCCGCCCTTGGGCGACTCTTGCCCAATCTGGGTGGAGCCAGCGTCGAAACAAGACACCTCTACACGGGGGTGGTCCGGTCGATGGCCCTTTACGGGTCACCGGTGTGGGTCCCGGCTCTGACCGCCCAGAATAAGGCACGCCTCTGGCGGCCTCAGAGGGTATTGGCGGTCAGAGCCATACGCGGATACCGCACCGTGTCGACGGAGGCGGCATGCGCCTTGGCCGGAACACCCCCGTGGGATTTGGAGGCGGAAGTGCTCGCCGAAGTTTATCGGCGAGCGGCTGAATATCGGGCGGAGTACGGGTATCGTGCTCCGCCCGAAGAGGTACGCGAATGGCGTGAAGCCGCTCGCCGAGCCACGATGGCTCGTTGGTCTTTCCGGCTGGAGGCTCCACGCGCTGGCTTTGCCACCGTGGAGGCGCTCCAGCCGGTCATCCTCGAGTGGGCAGGGCGGCAGCACGGGACCCTTTCCTTCCGGCTGACGCAGGTGCTTTCCGGGCATGGTTGCTTCGGAAAGTACCTGCACTCGGTCGCTAGGAGGGAATTGAGTCCCGCCTGCCACCACTGCGACTGCAGTGAGGACTCGGCCCAGCACACGCTGGAGATCTGCCCCGCTTGGGCGGATCAGCGCCGGGCCCTCACTGCAGTCATCGGAGGAGATCTGTCGCTACCGGCCATCATACGCTCCATGGCCGGTAGCGACAGCAGTTTTACCGCGGTCGCGACCTTCTGCGAGGAAGTAATCTCGCGGAAGGAGGCGGCGGAGAAGGCCCGAGAGGACGATATCCACTCGGACCCGATCCGCCGCCGGCGAACCGGGCGGCGGAGGCGCGCCCATCTGCGCCTCATGCCGCCCTGAGTGTGGCCGCGGATGGTGGGGACGGGTTTTCCCCTCCATCCGCTCTAATGGCCAGCCGCGAAGGGGCGACGTACGCGTGTGCCGTGCGTCGCCTAATTTGAGAATTTTAACCGAAGAGGGTGCCCGCTTCTGTGCGGGCAGGCGCTGGGAGGGGTCCGGTTTGCGTTAATAACAGCGATCCCGGACCCCTCCCTTCTCAGGCGCAGAGTTGGCACACCGTGTGGTTTTAGTCGGTTCGATTCCGACACACCGCCCCGCCGCAAACCCCGGCGGGGTGACGGCCCGAGGGGGTTTCCACACGTAAAAAAAAAAAAAAAAAAAAAAAAAAAAAAAAAAAAAAAAAAAAAAAAAAAAAAAAAAAAGGTTCCCCCCAATGTATCCCTACGTTGTCGTCGTGGTGGGGCTTGCGTGGGTCAATGATCTCTGGGGCTGTGCCGGGTAGAGCTACTCATGCCGGATTGGCCCAGGGTGAGACTCCAGACTAAATGGGATACTAGACGGAGTCTGGCTGCAGACTGCCGCGGCACTCCAAACGTCCCTCTGCTTTAGCAGAGGGCGTGTTGGAGTGCGAGTAGATCAGAGGGGCTGGCACGCGAGTGTTAGTCCCATCTGTGAGAGAGGGCTAGCCACCCTCTCGCGTTCCGTAACCATTAGGGGCTCAGCAACGACCTGACTGGTGGCTCCAAGAGGGTACGCTGAGAACCTGATGGCCGGAGGGCTTGCCTTGATTGGCCGGCCCATGACAAGGATAGTCTATAACACCCGACAGCTAAGTCGTAAAAACCTGTGGATACCGGCCGACCTCCACAGTACATAGGCTTATCCGGGTGCAGGGGGCACCGCCCGGATGGACTTTCTTTCCCCCATACTCGTGGGATATGATATGGCAAATGATAAATTTAATACAAATGAAACCGGAACGGAACAAAATACAACGACAACTGGCACGCACACAGGACTTGAGAAAGGGAAGGAGACGAAACGAAAGGAAAGACGGAACGCAAAGGGGCAGTTCCGAAAGGCAGACGAGCAATCGTCTGCCGAGGAGGAGGTTGGGCCCGGAACGCCCATTTCGATGAGGCTCCCAGAAGTCAGTCTGACTGCTGGGAGCCGAAGAACGTCGGAACGCACGCGTTCCAGGTCCAGCCACTCGTCGGATGGCACAGGTGGTACCTCTTCGGAGGCAATGGACCTCGAAACGTGCGCCCACCGCAAGCGCGAACTCTCGAAGGATGGAGGCAGTGATACCTCCTTAGAGATGTTGCCGCCGAAAGTCGGGAGTGCCCTGAGGGGCAAGTTCCGAACCCCAGCCCCGGCATCGTCAGGTTCCGCCTTTTGCAGGGCGGAAACCTATAAGCGGGCCAGGGTTGACGGTGAACTTCGAGCGGAGGAGGAGATGGAGGGTCTCCTACTCAAGATCAGGACGGTCGATGGGGACGTAGAGCCCCAAACACCGTCCTGTTTGCAGGAGAGGGCACAGGCGGCGGTGGCTATCATACACAAGGTGGCCACCAAGTCCGTCAATCTTAAGGGCTCGTTTGTGAGGGCCCTTAAGGAGTCCTCTTCTGCAATTGCAGGAGTGGTAGAGACCCTGGCCGGGGACGTGGCCCGCCTCCAGACGGCCAACGACCGTTTGGCGGGGCAGGTGGCCGAGCTGAGCGCTCAGTTCGCCCAATTCCGGGCGGAGCGCCCGGAGAGAAAGGCCCCTGCCCCGTCTTCATCGCGTGGTGCCCCCGCCGAAACCGAAGCCGAGGTCCCAGACGCGTATCTGGGACAGATTCTCGTGGCGGTGGGGCACCTGATCGACGGTCGGCTGGCGGGGCTGCTGTCGAGGCTGCCTCCGGCCCCATCGGTTCGGCCGCCACTTGCGGCACCGAGGCCGAAGGTCGCATCGGCACCGGACGCTTCCCTGAGTGCTGGAAATGCGGGAAGCTGGTCCTGTTGGCGAAGCCGGGACGGCCTGCCGATTCGGTCGCGGCCTATAGGCCCATCGTGTTGCTGGACGAGGCGGGCAAATTGTTTGAGAGGATTATCTCTGCCCGCATCGTCCAGCATCTCAGCGAGGTGGGGCCCGACCTGTCGGACGCCCAATTCGGGTTCCGAGAGGGGCGTTCGACGGTCGATGCCGTGATGCGCCTTAGGGCCGTGACCGAAGAGGCAGTGAGCTGTGGCGGCGTGGTGTTGGCGGTGTCCTTGGACATCGCCAACGCCTTTAATAGTCTGCCATTCAGCTGCATCAGGGAAGCACTCCAGTATCATGGGGTGCCAGAGTACCTGAGGCGGCTGGTGGCAGACTATTTGGAGGAGCGTACCGTCGTGTACGAGGATCGAGATGGCATCTTGAGACGGCGACCCATGTCGTGCGGCGTTCCACAGGGGTCTGTCCTCGGACCACTCCTGTGGAACGTGGGGTACGACTGGGTCCTTCGAAGTCGTCTGCCTCCCGGGCTGGGCGTAATTTGTTACGCCGATGACACTTTGGTCACAGCTCGGGGGGCCAACTTCCAAGAGGCGGCGCGCCTGGCCACCAGGGGTGTTTCTCTGGTGGTTGGGCGCATCGAGGCGCTGGGCTTGCGGGTGGCCCTTGATAAGACGGAGGCCCTACTTTTCCATGGGCCCCGTCGTGGTCCACCCCCCGGCGCCTCCATCGAAGTCAACTCGGTCCTCGTACCGGTTCGGGCCCAGATGAGGTATCTGGGCCTGATCCTCGACGGTAGGTGGCTCTTCGACGAGCACTTCCGACAGCTTTGTCCAAAGCTGGTCGACGCTGCCTCCGCCCTTGGGCGTCTTTTGCCCAACTTGGGTGGAGCCAGCGTCGCAACTAGACACCTCTACACGGGGGTGGTCCGGTCGATGGCCCTGTACGGGTCACCGGTGTGGGTCCCGGCTCTGACCGCCCAGAATAAGGCACGCCTCTGGCGGCCTCAGAGGGTATTGGCGGTCAGAGCCATACGCGGATACCGCACCGTGTCGACGGAGGCGGCGTGCGCCTTGGCCGGAACACCCCCGTGGGATTTGGAGGCGGAAGTGCTCGCCGAAGTTTATCGGCGAGCGGCTGAATATCGGGCGGAGAACGGGTATCGTCCTCCGCCCGAAGAGGTACGCGAATGGCGTGAAGCCGCTCGCCGAGCCACGATGGCTCGTTGGTCTTCCCGGCTGGAGGCTCCACGCGCTGGCTTTGCCACCGTGGAGGCGCTCCAGCCGGTCATCCTCGAGTGGGCAGGGCGGCAGCACGGGACCCTTTCCTTCCGGCTGACGCAGGTGCTTTCCGGGCATGGTTGCTTCGGAAAGTACCTGCACTCGGTCGCTAGGAGGGAATTGAGTCCCGCCTGCCACCACTGCGACTGCAGTGAGGACTCGGCCCAGCATACGCTGGAGTTCTGCCCCGCCTGGGCGGAGCAGCGCCGGGCCCTCACTGCAGTCATCGGAGGAGATCTGTCGCTACCGGCCATCATACGCTCCATGGCCGGTAGCGACAGCAGTTTTACCGCGGTCGCATCCTTCTGCGAAGACGTAATTTCGCAGAAGGAGGCGGCGGAGAAGGCCCGGGAGGATGATCTCCACTCGGACCCGATCCGCCGCCGGCGAACCGGGCGGCGGAGGCGCGCCCATCTGCGCCTCATGCCGCCCTGAGTGTGGCCGCGGATGGACGGGATGGGTTTTCCCGTCCATCCGCTTTAGTGGCCAGCCGCGAAGGGGCGACGTACGCGTGTGCCGTGCGTCGCCTAATTTGAGATTTTTACTAGCAGACGGTGCCCGCTTCAGTGCGGGCAGGCGCTGGGAGGGGTCCGGTCGTTTTAATATCAGCGATTCCCGGACCCCTCCCTTCTCAGGCGCAGAGTTGGCACACCGTGTGGTTTTAGTCGGTTCGATTCCGACACACCGCCCCGCCGCAAACCCTGGCGGGGTGACGGCCCGAGGGGGTTTCCACACGTAAAAAAAAAAAAAAAAAAAAAAAAAAAAAAAAAAAAAAAAAAAAAAAAAAAAAAAAAAAAAGGTTAGGTTAGGTTAGGTTAGGTTAGGTTCCCCCCAATGTATCCCTACGTTGTCGTCGTGGTGGGGCTTGCGTGGGTCAATGATCTCTGGGGCTGTGCCGGGTAGAGCTACTCATGCCGGATTGGCCCAGGGTGAGACTCCAGACCAAATGGGATACTAGACGGAGTCTGGTTGCAGACTGCCGCGGCACTCCAAACGTCCCTCTGCTTTAGCAGAGGGCGTGTTGGAGTGCGAGTAGATCAGAGGGGCTGGCACGCGAGTGTTAGTCCCATCTGTGAGAGAGGGCTAGCCACCCTCTCGCGTTCCGTAACCATTAGGGGCTCAGCAACGACCTGACTGGTGGCTCCAAGAGGGTACGCTGAGAACCTGATGGCCGGAGGGCTTGCCTTGATTGGCCGGCCCATGACAAGGATAGTCTATAACACCCGACAGCAAAGTCGTAAAAAACCTGTGGATACCGGCCGACCTCCACAGTACATAGGCTTGCCCGGGTATTGGGGATCTCTGCCCGGGTGGACCTTTAGTTCTCCCCAATTCGTGGGATTTATTATGAGCATTGAAAATTTATATACAAAAATAGACATGAAAACCAAAACAACGACGACCAAAGGCAAGCCAACCGGAACCGAAACGAAGAGTGTGAAGAAGGAAGAAAGAAAGGAGAGGAGGAACGCCAAGGGGCGATTCCAAAAGGCAGATGACCCATCATCTGCCGAGGAAGACGTTGCGACTGGAACGCCCATCTCCTTGAGGCTCCCAGAAGTCAATCGGACTGCTGGGAGCCGAAGAACATCGGAGCGCGTGCGCTCCAAGTCCGCAACGAACAGCGCGGTTGCCAGCTCCAGTGCGACTGTGGACGCACTGGAGCTGATGGAAACGGAGTCAATCGACAGCCGCAAACGCGCAAACTCCGGGCACATTGGCGGCGAGAGCGACACGTCGCAAGACATGTTGCCGCCGAAAATTGGGAGCGGCCAGAGGGGTAGGTCCCGTACCCCAGGCTCGGCCTCGTCAGGTTCCGCCTTTAGCAAGGCGGAATCCTATAAGAGGGCGAGGACTGATGGCGAGCTGCAGGCGGAGGAGGAAATGGCGGGTCTCCTGCATATCATCAGGGGGCCGGCGGATGGGGTTTTAGAGTCCCAATCGCCGGCCTCTCTGCAGGAGAGGGCGCAGGCGGCGGTGGCCATCATCCACAAGGTGGCCACCAAGTCCGTTAACCTGAAGGGCTCCTTTGTGAGAGCCCTGAAGGACTCCTCCTCCACCATTGCGGGGGTCGTGGAGACCCTAGCCGGAGACGTGGCCCGCCTCCAGACGGCCAACGACCGTTTGACGGGGCAGGTGGCTGAACTGAGCGCTCAGTTCGCCCAATTTCGGGCGGAGCGCCCGGAGCGAAGGGCCCCTGCCCCGTCGTCTTCATCGCGTAGTGCCCCCACCGAGCCCGAGGTCCCAGACGCATATCTGGGACAAATACTCGTGGCGGTGGGGCACCTGATCGACGGTCGGCTGGCTGGGCTGCTGTCGAGGCTGCCTCCGGCCCCTTCTGTTCGGCCGCCGCTTGCGGTACCGAAGCCGAAGGTCGCACCGGCGACGACCCCTCTTCCAGTGGTGGGGGGTCGGGTATCGTTCTCGGCGGCGGTATCGAGGCCGGCTCCTGCGGCTGCCCTAGGAGCACGTCAGGGCAAGGCTCCGGCCAAGTCTCAGGCCAAGGCTCCGGCCAAGGCTGCTGCGCTGAGGCCGGGGCCGAAAGCGGCGGTAAGGGCTGGAGCGGAGACTACTCCGCTCCCCACTCCAACGCCTGTGCCTCTGCCTGGACCCTCCACGTCTGCCCCCTCCAATGAGGGTTGGCAGGTAGTTGGAGGGTCCAAGAAGTCCCGCAAGCGGGCCAGAAAGGCTGCCCGTCAGGCAGCCTCTGGCCCGCAGGCGCCACCGGTGGCAGGGGCCACCCGCAAGAAGCCGCGGAAACTACAGATGCCGAAATCCGCGGCTGTGGTGGTGACCCTGTCACCGGAGGCGACAACCGGCGGGCTGTCTTACGCGGCCTTCTTCAAGAAGGCCCGGGACAGTCTCGCCGGAGAGTTTGAGACGGCAGGAGTCCGCCTGCGCCTCTCCCAGACGGGAGCTCGTATACTCGAGTTCCCTGGGGCTGATGGCGTAAAATCGGCGGACTCCGCTGCCGAGAAGCTGAGGGCTGCGTTTGCAGATACGGATGGTGTCAGGATCGCCAGGCCCACGAAATGCGCTGAGTTGCGCATCTCGGGCCTGGACGATTCGGTGACGGCCGAGGATGTCCGCGCTGTAGTTGCAGAGAAGACTGCATGCAGCGCGGACAAAGTCAGGGTCGGCACCATCCGCCCCGGTCCTGGGGGGCTTGGCGCTGTGTGGGTCAGTTGTCCCGTGGCGTCGGCCAGAGTACTGGGCGACGCCGGCCGGCTCCTCATCGGTTTCGTGAGCGCCAGGGTTACAGTCCTGGCGGCGAGACCGATGAGGTGCTTCAAGTGCCTGGCCGCGGGACACACACGCGCCAAGTGCGCCAGTTGCTTTGACTGCAGCGGACTGTGTTTCCGTTGCGGTCGACCGGGGCACAAGGCGGCAGAATGCTCTGCCGCCCCTCACTGCCCCGTGTGTGCGGCGGGCAACAAGCCCGCCAATCACCAGATGGGGCAGGGGGGCTGCAAGCCTCCCCGAGCTTCTCGGCAGACGTCGGGGGCTAGCCTGTCGACCCAGGCTGCCTCCGACGACGTTCGTGCGACCACGTCGTCGCCCATGGAGGAGGTTGTAGAGACGATCCAATAAATGGATCAAGTCTCCAACCTCCTTGTCCAGACGAACCTCAACCACTGCGCCGCGGCGCAGGATCTCTTCCTGCAAACCATGGCGCAGTGGTCGATAGGTGTTGCCGTAGTCGCGGAGCCCTATTACGTCCCTCCCCGTCCAAACTGGATGGGTGACCGGGATGGCTCCGTGGCAGTCGTCGGCTCCTCGGCGGCTCGTTCCCCGCCCTTGTCGCTTAGAGACAAGGGCTCTGGATATGTGGCCGCCGAGTGGGGGGGAATAACCGTTTACGGTGTTTACTTCTCCCCCAATCGGAGTTTGAGCGACTTCGAGGTCTTCCTTAACAACTTGGAGACCTCGATGCGGCGACTAGCGTCTGGGCACGTCCTCGTGCTGGGGGACTTCAACGCAAAATCCATTGCGTGGGGTTCCCCAGCGACGGACGCCAGGGGCGATGCCGTTGTGGAGTGGGCGGCTTCGGTGGGCCTCTGTTTGCTGAACAGAGGCGCCACCAACACGTGCGTGCGACAGCAGGGGGGGTCGATAGTGGACCTTTCGTTCGCTACCCCTGCTGTTGCCGCACGAGTAAGGAACTGGTGTGTCCTGGATGAGGTTGAGACGCTCTCGGATCATCTTTATATCCGATTCGAGCTCTCCCGGTCCCAGGGCCCCAGTAGGGGTCACGTGGCGCGGCATACCTCCCGCTTTCCGCGGTGGGCTGTTGCCAAGCTCGATAGGGACCTGCTAGAGGAGGCGGCCATCGTTCAGTCATGGCTGTCTCCGCGGGCCCCGGCCGAGGAGGTTGACATGGGGGCTGGCCGCTTTCGCACTGCGATAACGCAGATCTGCGATGCGGCCATGCCCCGCGTTCGGGGTTGTCGACTTCCACGGAACGGGGTCTACTGGTGGTCCCAGGAGTTGGCGGACCTCCGTGCGGCCTGCACTCGTGCCCGGAGGTCCTACACCCGATGCCGGCGGCGACGCCACCGCGTAGACGGGGAGGAGGGCCGGCTTCATGAGGAGTACCGCGAAGCGCGGAAAACTCTGAAGCTGGCCATTTGCCGCGCCAAAGAGGAGAGGAGAAAGGAGATGCTGGAGAGTCTCGATCGTGACCCCTGGGGTCGCCCATATCGTGCGGTGCGACAAAAGCTCCGCACGGCGGGCCCCCCCCTTACCGAGACTCTCCAGCCCAGCTTCCTGCAGCAGGTGGTCGAGGGCCTTTTCCCGCAGCGGGCGGAGCACACGCCCCCGTCGATGGCCGGTCGGGCCAGAGACGACGGGGACGGAGGGAGTGAGGTGCCGCCCGTTAGGGAATCGGAGGTTGGGGCGGCTGTTCTTCGGATCCGTTCCAAGAACACCGCCCCCGGGCCAGACGGGGTACCACCCCGAGTGATGGCCCGAGCCCTCGACCATATGTCTGACCGCCTCAGGGAGGTTTTGGACGCCAGCCTGGCGTCCGGACGCTTCCCTGAGTGCTGGAAATGCGGGAAGCTGGTCCTACTGCAGAAGCCGGGACGGCCAGCCGATTCGGTCGCGGCCTATAGGCCCATCGTGTTGCTGGACGAGGCGGGCAAATTGTTCGAGAGGATTCTCTCTGCCCGCATCGTCCAGCATCTCAGCGAGGTGGGGCCCGACCTGTCGGACGCCCAATTCGGGTTCCGAGAGGGGCGTTCGACGGTCGATGCCGTGATGCGCCTTAGGGCCGTGACCGAAGAGGCGGTTGGCTGTGGCGGCGTGGTGTTGGCGGTGTCCTTGGACATCGCCAACGCCTTTAATAGTCTGCCATTCAGCTGCATCAGGGAAGCACTCCTGTATCATGGGGTGCCAGAGTACCTGAGGCGGCTGGTGGCAGACTATTTGGAGGAGCGTACCGTCGTGTACGAGGATCGAGATGGCGCCTTGAGACGGCGACCCATGTCGTGCGGCGTTCCACAGGGGTCTGTCCTCGGACCACTCCTGTGGAACGTGGGGTACGACTGGGTCCTACGTAGTCGTCTACCCCCCGGGCTCGGCGTAATTTGTTACGCCGATGACACCCTAGTCACAGCCCGGGGGGCAAATTTCCAAGAGGCGGCGCGCCTGGCCACCAGGGGTGTCTCTCTGGTGGTTGGGCGCATCGAGGCGCTGGGCTTACGGGTGGCCCTTGACAAGACGGAGGCCCTGCTATTTCATGGGCCCCGTCGTGGTCCACCCCCCGGCGCCTCTATCGTAGTCAACTCGGTCCTCGTACCGGTTCGGGCCCAGATGAGGTATCTGGGCCTGATCCTCGACGGTAGGTGGCTCTTCGACGAGCACTTCCGACAGCTTGCTCCTAAGCTGGTCGACGCTGCCTCCGCCCTTGGGCGTCTTTTGCCCAACTTGGGTGGAGCCAGCGTCGTTACAAGGAACCTCTTCACGGGGGTGGTCCGGTCGATGGCCCTGTATGGGTCACCGGTGTGGGTGGAGGCTCTGACTGCCCAGAACAAGGCGCGCCTTTGGCGCCCTCAGAGGGTATTGGCAGTCAGAGCCATACGCGGATACCGCACGGTGTCCACCGAGGCGGCCTGCGCCTTGGCCGGAACACCCCCGTGGGATTTGGAGGCGGAAGTGCTCGCCGAAGTTTATCGGCGAGCGGCTGAATATCGGGCGGAGTACGGGTATCGTGCTCCGCCCGAAGAGGTACGCGAATGGCGTGAAGCCGCTCGCCGAGCCACGATGGCTCGTTGGTCTTTCCGGCTGGAGGCTCCACGCGCTGGCTTTGCCACCGTGGAGGCGCTCCAGCCGGTCATCCTCGAGTGGGCAGGGCGGCAGCACGGGACTCTTTCCTTCCGACTGACGCAGGTGCTTTCCGGGCACGGTTGCTTCGGGAAGTACCTGCACTCGGTCGCTAGGAGGGAACTGAGTCCCGCCTGCCACCACTGCGACTGCAGTGAGGACTCGGCCCAGCATACGCTGGAGTTCTGCCCCGCTTGGGCGGCGCAGCGCCGGGCCCTCACTGCAGTCATAGGAGGAGATCTGTCGCTACCGGCTGTCGTACGCTCTATGGCCGGTAGCGACAGCAGTTTTACCGCGGTCGCGACCTTCTGCGAAGACATAATTTCGCAGAAGGAGGCGGCGGAGAAGGCCCGGGAGGACGATATCCACTCGGACCCGATCCGCCGCCGGCGCACGGGGCGGCGGAGGCGCGCCCATCTGCGCCTCATGCCGCCCTGAGTGTGGCCGCGGATGGACGGGATGGGTTTTCCCGTCCATCCGCTTTAGTGGCCAGCCGCGAAGGGGCGACGTACGCGTGTGCCGTGCGTCGCCTAAATTGAGAATTTTTACCAGCAGACGGTGCCCGCTTCAGTGCGGGCAGGCGCTGGGAGGGGTCCGGTTTGCGTTAGTAACAGCGATCCCGGACCCCTCCCTTCTCAGGCGCAGAGTTGGCACACCGTGTGGTTTTAGTCGGTTCGATTCCGACACACCGCCCCGCCGCAAACCCCGGCGGGGTGACGGCCCGAGGGGGTTTCCACACGTAAAAAAAAAAAAAAAAAAAAAAAAAAAAAAAAAAAAAAAAAAAAAAAAAAAAAAAAGGTTAGGTTAGGTTTTTTTTTTTTTTTTTTTTTTTTTTTTTTTTTTTTTTTTTTTTTTTTTTTTTTTTTTTTATTCTGCTTTTCCCCGTCCATTATAACGACAGGACCTTTTATATCTATGGTAGTAGTACAGTGCTATGTGTAGTGGTGTCGATATATAATGTGATACATATGTATATATAATATATTAAATATGTGCAGATATATGTGTTCGGTACATGTCAGTTGTCGAACACATACATCTGCCCATCCATTTGTGTTCTGTCTTTTCTGTTACACTTTGTTCTATTTGCTATCTATAATTTTCATACATGTGTTTTCTTTATCTGGTCTTCTACAATAAGCATCTTTCAAAAAGAATCAAAATTAAAAAATTTCACAAAAATAATTTTTTGGGCGGTCACCCATCCAATCTCCGACCATGCCCAATTTTGCCATTTTAATACCAGGAAAAGTACAAAAAATAATTTCCGGGCGATCGCCCATCCAAATTTCGACCTCCCCTAAAGTTGCTTAACTTTGGTGGTCGTTGGTTTGCCATTTATACATTTAATTCTTTTTATATATTTTCCTTTAGGTTAGGTTTTTTTTTTTTTTTTTTTTTTTTTTTTTTTTTTTTTTTTTTTTACGTGGGGACTGCATTTACGCACTTCGCTCGCCCACCGCGGGGGCGATGGGTCCGCTTCGTGTGGGACTCCTGGCCTCCGGAAGGGGGGCCAGACTACCCACTAAACCCCACGTGTTCCTCTTCGCCTAGTGCCGAGCCGCGAGATACTCAATTTGGAGTGCTCACCGCGACCCGGCTAGGAGCGCCCTTGCAGGCTCGCCTCGGGGGGGGGCCAGATCGTTGGGGCCCCCCTGACCTTAGAGTTGGTATGCGCCCCCGGAACAACAAGGGCGCATCCGCCACGTGGCTGGGGGCGGCAGGTCCCCCGACCCACCGCCCATGGCAACTCTCAGTCGGGGCCGCGGGCGAACACTTGACGCCGGCGACCCCTCGCTGGGGGCCTGCGGGGCGGGAGAGTGAGCCCAGCTCGCTCCCGCTCCCGCAGGGCCTCTCTCTTGGCCGTCATCACCTCGCTGGCAAACGAGGCGATGGCGGCCCAGCACCGGTCGCTGCCGGCCATGGCTTCCACGATGGCCGGCAGCGAGAGATCAGCGCCGATGACGCTCGTCAGGGCCGATCTTTGCCCGTCCCATGCTTCGCACACGGCCCGGGTGTGATGGGCCGTGTCGGGGTCGCCGCTGGTGCAGTTGCGGCACCGGGGCTCCGATTCTACCCCCACAACTTCCCACAGGTACTTGGCGAAGCAGCCGTGACCCGTGAGAAGTTGGGTGAGGTGATACGTGGGAGCCCCATGACCCCCCTCCACAAACTGTCGCAGGACGGGCCGAGCGGCCCTAACGAACGCCGTCGGACTCCCTTCCATTCTGGCAGCCCACGTCCGGAAGAGATCGTCGCGAGCCTCCTGCCTCCAGCGCTCGATCTCCTCCGGAGGCGGGCATCCACCAGCTCGCCGCCTTTAGGTTAGGTTAGGTTTTTTTTTTTTTTTTTTTTTTTTTTATTTTTTTTTTTTTTACGTGGGGACTGCATTTACGCACTTCGCTCGCCCACCGCGGGGGCGATGGGTCCGCTTCGTGTGGGACTCCTGGCCTCCGGAAGGGGGGCCAGACTACCCACTAAACCCCACGTGTTCCTCTTCGCCTAGTGCCGAGCCGCGAGATACTCAATTTGGAGTGCTCACCGCGACCCGGCTAGGAGCGCCCTTGCAGGCTCGCCTCGGGGGGGGCCAGATCGTTGGGGCCCCCCTGACCTTAGAGTTGGTATGCGCCCCCGGAACAACAAGGGCGCATCCGCCACGTGGCTGGGGGCGGCAGGTCCCCCGACCCACCGCCCATGGCAACTCTCAGTCGGGGCCGCGGGCGAACACTTGACGCCGGCGACCCCTCGCTGGGGGCCTGCGGGGCGGGAGAGTGAGCCCAGCTCGCTCCCGCTCCCGCAGGGCCTCTCTCTTGGCCGTCATCACCTCGCTGGCAAACGAGGCGATGGCGGCCCAGCACCGGTCGCTGCCGGCCATGGCTTCCACGATGGCCGGCAGCGAGAGATCAGCGCCGATGACGCTCGTCAGGGCCGATCTTTGCCCGTCCCATGCTTCGCACACGGCCCGGGTGTGATGGGCCGTGTCGGGGTCGCCGCTGGTGCAGTTGCGGCACCGGGGCTCCGATTCTACCCCCACAACTTCCCACAGGTACTTGGCGAAGCAGCCGTGACCCGTGAGAAGCTGGGTGAGGTGATACGTGGGAGCCCCATGACCCCCCTCCACAAACTGTCGCAGGACGGGCCGAGCGGCCCTAACGAACGCCGTCGGACTCCCTTCCATTCTGGCAGCCCACGTCCGGAAGAGATCGTCGCGAGCCTCCTGCCTCCAGCGCTCGATCTCCTCCGGAGGCGGGCATCCACCAGCTCGCCGAATCAGGGCGCCCTCCTCGTACACCCTTTTGAGGACGCCGGCCTCGAGATCCCAGGGGATACTGCCCGCCAGGACGCACGCCGTCTCGTAGGAGACGGTGCGGTACGCCCGTGCGGCCCTCTGCGCGATGGCCCGCTGCGGACGACGCAGCAGGGCAACGTTAGCCGGGCAGAGTGCCTCCGCCCAGATAGGCGCTCCGTAGAGCGCCTTAGAGCGCACCACACCGTCGTAGAGACGGCGGCAGGCAGACCCCGGTCCTCCTATGTTGGGGAGCAGCTGCGAGAGCATTCCGGCAAACGCTAGCACCTTCGGCGCCAGCTGCCGGAAATGTTCCGCAAACCCCCACCGACCGTCGAGTACCAGCCCCAGATACTTGAGGCTGCGGCCGACGGCGATGGAGGTGCCCCCCACCACGATCGTGGTGTCTCGAGGCGGCGTCTGCCGAGGCCCATGGAAGAAGAGGGCCTCGGACTTCTCGAGGGCGACATGGAGGCCCAGCGCACTGATTCGGCGCACCACTTGAGCGACGCCTGCCGTCGCTAGGACGGCGGCGTCGCGGAACGTGGGGCCCCGCGCGGTCACTAGGGTATCGTCGGCGTAACAAAGTACGCCGACTCCCCGGAGAGTAGCACCGCGCAGGACCCAGTCGTACCCGATGTTCCACAGGAGTGGCCCAAGTACCGACCCCTGTGGAACACCACACCTCATAGCCTTGCGGACCACTCCGTCTCGGCCCGAGTACGTGATGACCCGGTCCACGAAGTAGTCCGCAAGGATTCGCCTGAGGTACCACGGTACGTTGTGGTACCTCAGGGCCTCGGCGATTGTCTGCCAGGGGAGGGTGTTGAAGGCGTTGGCGATGTCGAGCGACACGGCCAACAACACCCCGCCCCCGGCGATCGCCTCATCGACGCTGCCCCGCAGTCGGGAAACGGCGTCAAGAGTCGACTTCCCGCGACGGAAGCCGAACTGACCGTCGCTGAGATCGGGCCCCGCCCCCTCCAGGTGCTTGACGAGACGCGCAGCGAGCACTCGCTCAAACATTTTGCACGTCTCGTCGAGCAGTACGATGGGGCGGTAGGCCGACGGTGCCTCAGCTGGACGCCCGTGCTTTCTAATCAGCACGAGCCGTCCGGTCTTCCATCGCCGCGGGAATCTCCCCGACGCCACACACTCCGACATGAGGGACAGCGTCTCCTCCTCGAGTGCCGGCATCGCTAAGGCGACGATCTTCCCAGGGATGCCGTCCGGGCCCGGGGCGCGTTTCCTGACTTTGAGGGCCAGGATCGCCGCCCCTAGCTCGGCCTCGGACACGGGAGGTATCGCCTCTGCGTCGCCTTCTGCCGGCACTCGGTGACGGCTTGGCGCTGTCATCCGCGGTGGGACCCACTCTTCCCGCTCAGGGAAGAGGGAACTGACCACTCGGCCCAGAAGCTGTGGCTCGAGAGTTCTGGTGAGGGGAGGCGCCCAGGGCCGGAGCTTCTGGCTCACGGTTTTGTACGGGCGCCCCCACGGATCTCGATCCAGGCTCTCGAGCCACTCCCTCCAGGCCTCCTCTTTGGCGGCTCTGATCGCCGAGTTGAGGGCCGCACGAGCGGCCCTATGTGCGGCGAGCAGTTCCTCTTCACGGGCGAGGTCCCTGACGGCCCTCCTGCGGCTGCGAGTGTACTGCCTATGGGCCGCGTGACTTGCGGCACGCAGCCCGGCAAGGTGGGGACGCCACCAGTACACTTGCCTCCGAGGGAGGGCTGGCCTCGCCCTCTGCATCGCCGCATCGCAGACGCGAGTCAGCTTCCCAGCGAGACTATCGCACCTCGCGTCCGCGTCTGGGCCGCTTTCCGCTCCACCAGCAACCCAGCGCTCGACGATAGCCGCCTCTAGGGCCAGTTCCCGGTTCAGAGAACCGAGGCGCCACCGCGGACCTTCTCCAGCAAGGGGACGGTTGCCATCTCCTCCTCGGATGGCCGCTGAGCGAGAGACCACGTCGAACCGTATGTAACGATGGTCCGACGCGGTCTCCACATTCTTGACGACCCGCCAATTGCGAGTGCGGCCAGCCAGGGCAGGACTAGCAAACGACAGGTCTACTATCGAGCTGCCCTGGGGCCGCACAAGCGTGGGTACCGTCCCCCTGTTGAGCAGCACCAAGCCGTGAGACACCGCCCACTCCTCCAATATCTCCCCCCGGCCGTCGGTCCTCGGAGATCCCCACGCCCGTGAGTGGGCGTTGAAATCCCCGGCTACCACGACCGGAGTGGGGTGCGCGTCCGCCAACAGAGCCCCGACCTCCGTGAGCCACTGCTCGAACTCGGCGAGGCTTCTGTTGGGCGAGAAGTACACCCCAATCACTGCAGTGTCGCCCAGCGTGGCGAGGACGCACCCTCGGCCCCTCACTACTCTGCCGAGTTGGTGGGGGCCGGTTCGCTGGGCGACGATAGCCACCAAGCCGTCGCTGTCGCTGGCCCAGTTGGGGCCGGTGCGCACGTAATACGGCTCGGCGACTACCGCCACTGTCGTCTGCCACTGCGTCACGGTCTGGGCCAGTAGGTCCTGGGCCGCGGCGCAGTGGTTGACGTTGGCCTGCAGCACGGAGATTTGGAGAGCCATTAAATTTGGGCGGTGTCCATCTCCTCCTCATTGGACGGTGGCGACAGGGTCGTTGGGGTGGTCTTGGGTTCCACCCCCCCTGTCGCCTTGCGTTTCGCCTGACCCCCCCTCTTACGGGAGGCTGCCCGGCACTTCGCGGAGCCGAGTCTGTGGCCGGACGCCACACCTTCCGCTGCACAGACGGGACACTTGGGGTCCGCAGAGCAGGCGGCCGCCTTGTGGCCCTCCTGTCCGCATTGGAAGCAGAGTGCGCTGCGGTCGATCTTCGCAGCGCACTTTGCCCTCACGTGTCCCGGCTCCAGGCAGCGGAAGCACCGCGCCGGCCTTGGCTCCAGGGTGGTCAGCTTGACCGCTGACCACCCGACGACGATGCGGCGGCCGTCCGTTAACTTTTTGGCCGCCGCAACCGGACACCGCAGCCAGGCAGTGCCCTGTCGACCGGGTGGGCGATTGATGTCGCCCACCTTGATGGAGGCGACAGGGCAGCCTCCCTCTTCTGCCAGGATTTTGGCTACCGCCTCCTTAGTTGCCGCATCGCCCAGGCCTGAGATGCGCAACTCTACGCACCTCTCCGGCCTGGCGATACGGACCTCCTCTCCCAGCACCTCTTCAAGCTTGGCCGCCAATTTATCGGCCTTGGTGGCCCTTTCAGCGCCACCTATCTCCAGGATCCTTCCCCCGGTCACGGCAGTGCGGAACCGGAGGCCGTCAATGCCGAGAGTCTTTATATCGATGGACCTCTCGGCATTGGCGATCACCTGGGAATAGGTGACCCCCTTCTCTACAGCGCCCGGCTGCAGTGTGAGGCACACTGCAGCGGTTGTCGGGGCGCGGAGTTTGCGACTCGCCTTCGCCTTCTTCGGAGGCTTGGCGGGTGCCTTGACGCTCGGCGGTGCTGGGGTGGCCTTTTTCTTAGGCCGCGCCGCCACGGCGCTCCACGCCTCCTTCACAGGTGGCGGGGCGGCGGCAGGAGCCTGCGGGCGCGGCTGACGGGCAGCTTCGGCCTCCTTCGCCGCTGCACTCCGTTTCTTTGCCTTCTGCTTTTTCTTTTTCCCCTTGGGTTCCCCGTCCGACGGGACCGTCCCAGAGGGGCAGGGATCCGAATCCTTCTGCCCGTCTGCCGCGACGGGCGAGAGGGGCGGAGCCTGAGGAGGCGCGGAAGGAGTGGGAAGAACGGCAGAAGACTCGGGCCTCCGGCTGGACTTGGAGGCCCTTTGTTCCGCAGCACGGGCAGCACCAGCGGCTCTGGCGGCGTTCCTCTCGTCCGCCTGGAGAGGCGGACGGATGCGCACCTCAGGCAGCAGGCGGTCCTGGAAGCCCGCGAGTCGCGCATCGATCATGAAGATCATCTCCTCGCGACTCATCTTCAGGGCCTTCATTTCCGCCCGTACGGCAGCAAGCTCTACCTGAAGGTTGGCGACCTCCTCGTTCGCAGTGCGGGCCTTGAGTTGGTGGGCGAGCTCCAAAATGGAGCTACAGGCCACCCTCAGGTCCCGCACATATTGCCCCTTGAGCTTGGAGCTCTTTGTGGCGATGGTTTGCACCACCGCCACTGCCGCCTCGATGGACACCGTCAGCTGATCTGCGCTGACGGGCTCGGAAGATTGTGTTTGGTCCGACGTCTGTATGGGAGTTTTACGGAGGTAAGACTCCCTTTGCTGTCGGACCTCTTCCGCCAGTTCCTTCTCGGCGCGGAGCTCCAGCTCCCGCTCCTTTGCCCTGTTCAAGTCGGCCTTGGCTTGCGCCAGGCCGACGTATTCCCCAGTTGTAGGTGGGCGACCTCTCTTCTTCACCTCCACCGGGCCGGAGCTGTCGGAGTTGAGGCGTTTCCGCCACAACCGACCCGGCGATGATGGACGCGAGTCCGCGTCCACCATTGAGGCGTCGCTTGACGCCGACGAGTCCCTACTGTATCGCGTTAGGGTGACGCGTGCCTCCTTCGTCACCAACGGATGTGGTGACGGGGTTCGCAACTCCCCCTTGCCGTTCTCCTCCTTCTCCTTCTCTTCTGCATCATTTGGTTTTTTTGTTTTTAAATTTAATACTTCCATAATAAAACCCACGAGTGGGGGAGAAATAACGGTCCACCCGGGCAGAGATCCCCCAATACCCGGGTAAGCGTAAGTTTGTAACCCAACCGAGGGGTCCGCAGGTGCCCCGGCTGGGGGTGAGCTTGCAACTGAACTTCCCGTCAGCCATGCATCCCTGGCCACACACCATAGCACAAGATTCGGGGTGATTTTTTAAAGAGGTTTTCTTCCTCGCGGCCCGGGCGGTTAAGCCAAGGCCCTCGTCCCCGATATAATCGGGATTACGATGTGTCGACGGTGGCAGGAACACAAGTCCCATGCCTGCTCGACGGTAGTGTTAGTACACGCCGAGCCCGTCCCTACATGGCGCGACGTCTAGCGTCGACGCCACCGCCTCGGCAGCCTGTAATTCGGCTCCGATTTTCCCTTAGTCGCCTTTTACGACACCCACGGGATGAGAGGGGGTGGAGCTATTCGGCGCCGGCTCCACACGGCAAAGGTTAGGTTTTTTTTTTTTTTTTTTTTTTTTTTTTTTTTACGTGGGGACTGCATTTACGCACTTCGCTCGCCCACCGCGGGGGCGATGGGTCCGCTTCGTGTGGGACTCCTGGCCTCCGGAAGGGGGGCCAGACTACCCACTAAACCCCACGTGTTCCTCTTCGCCTAGTGCCGAGCCGCGAGATACTCAATTTGGAGTGCTCACCGCGACCCGGCTAGGAGCGCCCTTGCAGGCTCGCCTCGGGGGGGGCCAGATCGTTGGGGCCCCCCTGACCTTAGAGTTGGTATGCGCCCCCGGAACAACAAGGGCGCATCCGCCACGTGGCTGGGGGCGGCAGGTCCCCCGACCCACCGCCCATGGCAACTCTCAGTCGGGGCCGCGGGCGAACACTTGACGCCGGCGACCCCTCGCTGGGGGCCTGCGGGGCGGGAGAGTGAGCCCAGCTCGCTCCCGCTCCCGCAGGGCCTCTCTCTTGGCCGTCATCACCTCGCTGGCAAACGAGGCGATGGCGGCCCAGCACCGGTCGCTGCCGGCCATGGCTTCCACGATGGCCGGCAGCGAGAGATCAGCGCCGATGACGCTCGTCAGGGCCGCTCTTTGCCCGTCCCATGCTTCGCACACGGCCCGGGTGTGATGGGCCGTGTCGGGGTCGCCGCTGGTGCAGTTGCGGCACCGGGGCTCCGATTCTACCCCCACAACTTCCCACAGGTACTTGGCGAAGCAGCCGTGACCCGTGAGAAGCTGGGTGAGGTGATACGTGGGAGCCCCATGACCCCCCTCCACAAACTGTCGCAGGACGGGCCGAGCGGCCCTAACGAACGCCGTCGGACTTCCTTCCATTCTGGCAGCCCACGTCCGGAAGAGATCGTCACGAGCCTCCTGCCTCCAGCGCTCGATCTCCTCCGGAGGCGGGCATCCACCAGCTCGCCGAATCAGGGCGCCCTCCTCGTACACCCTTTTGAGGACGCCGGCCTCGAGATCCCAGGGGATACTGCCCGCCAGGACGCACGCCGTCTCGTAGGAGACGGTGCGGTACGCCCGTGCGGCCCTCTGCGCGATGGCCCGCTGCGGACGACGCAGCAGGGCAACGTTAGCCGGGCAGAGTGCCTCCGCCCAGATAGGCGCTCCGTAGAGCGCCTTAGAGCGCACCACACCGTCGTAGAGACGGCGGCAGGCAGACCCCGGTCCTCCTACGTTGGGGAGCAGCTGCGAGAGCATTCCGGCAAACGCTAGCACCTTCGGCGCCAGCTGCCGGAAATGTTCCGCAAACCCCCACCGACCGTCGAGAACCAGCCCCAGATACTTGAGGCTGCGGCCGACGGCGATGGAGGTGCCCCCTACCACGATCGTGGTGTCTCGAGGCGGCGTCTGCCGAGGCCCATGGAAGAAGAGGGCCTCGGACTTCTCGAGGGCGACATGGAGGCCCAGCGCACTGATTCGGCGCACCACTTGAGCGACTCCTGCCGTCGCTAGGACGGCGGCGTCGCGGAACGTGGGGCCCCGCGCGGTCACTAGGGTATCGTCGGCGTAACAAAGTACGCCGACTCCCCGAAGAGTAGCACCGCGCAGGACCCAGTCGTACCCGATGTTCCACAGGAGCGGCCCAAGTACCGACCCCTGTGGAACACCACACCTCATAGCCTTGCGGACCACTCCGTCTCGGCCCGAGTACGTGATGACCCGGTCCACGAAGTAGTCCGCAAGGATTCGCCTGAGGTACCACGGTACGTTGTGGTACCTCAGGGCCTCGGCGATTGTCTGCCAGGGGAGGGTGTTGAAGGCGTTGGCGATGTCGAGCGACACGGCCAACAACACCCCGCCCCCGGCGATCGCCTCATCGACGCTGCCCCGCAGTCGGGAAACGGCGTCAAGAGTCGACTTCCCGCGACGGAAGCCGAACTGACCGTCGCTGAGATCGGGCCCCGCCCCCTCCAGGTGCTTGACGAGACGCGCAGCGAGCACTCGCTCAAACATTTTGCACGTCTCGTCGAGCAGTACGATGGGGCGGTAGGCCGACGGTGCCTCAGCTGGGCGCCCGTGCTTTCTAATCAGCACGAGCCGTCCGGTCTTCCATCGCCGCTGGAATCTCCCCGACGCCACACACTCCGACATGAGGGACAGCGTCTCCGCCTCGAGTGCCGGCATCGTTAAGGCGACGACCTTCCCAGGGATGCCGTCCGGGCCCGGGGCGCGTTTCCTGACTTTGAGGGCCAGGATCGCCGCCCCTAGCTCGGCCTCGGACACGGGAGGTATCGCCTCTGCGTCGCCTTCTGCCGGCACTCGGTGACGGCTTGGTGCTGCCATCCGCGGTGGGACCCACTCTTCCCGCTCAGGGAAGAGGGAGCTGACCACTCGGCCCAGAAGTTGTGGCTCGAGAGTTCTGGTGAGGGGAGGCGCCCAGGGCCGGAGCTTCTGGCTCACGGTTTTGTACGGGCGCCCCCACGGATCTCGATCCAAGCTCTCGAGCCACTCCCTCCAGGCCTCCTCTTTGGCGGCTCTGATCGCCGAGTTGAGGGCCGCACGAGCGGCCCTATGTGCGGCGAGCAGTTCCTCTTCACGGGCGAGGTCCCTGACGGCCCTCCTGCGGCTGCGAGTGTACTGCCTATGGGCCGCGTGACTTGCGGCACGCAGCTCGGCAAGGTGGGGACGCCACCAGTACACTTGCCTCCGAGGGAGGGCTGGCCTCGCCCTCTGCATCGCCGCATCGCAGACGCGAGTCAGCTTCCCAGCGAGACTATCGCACCTCGCGTCCGCGTCTGGGCCGCTTTCCGCTCCACCAGCAACCCAGCGCTCGACGATAGCCGCCTCTAGGGCCAGTTCCCGGTTCAGAGAACCGAGGCGCCACCGCGGACCTTCTCCAGCAAGGGGACGGTTGCCATCTCCTCCTCGGATGGCCGCTGAGCGAGAGACCACGTCGAACCGTATGTAACGATGGTCCGACGCGGTCTCCACATTCTTGACGACCCGCCAATTGCGAGTGCGGCCAGCCAGGGCAGGACTAGCAAACGACAGGTCTACTATCGAGCTGCCCTGGGGCCGCACAAGCGTGGGTACCGTCCCCCTGTTGAGCAGCACCAAGCCGTGAGACACCGCCCACTCCTCCAATATCTCCCCCCGGCCGTCGGTCCTCGGAGATCCCCACGCCCGTGAGTGGGCGTTGAAATCCCCGGCTACCACGACCGGAGTGGGGTGCGCGTCCGCCAACAGAGCCCCGACCTCCGTGAGCCACTGCTCGAACTCGGCGAGGCTTCTGTTGGGCGAGAAGTACACCCCAATCACTGCAGTGTCGCCCAGCGTGGCGAGGACGCACCCTCGGCCCCTCACTACTCTGCCGAGTTGGTGGGGGCCGGTTCGCTGGGCGACGATAGCCACCAAGCCGTCGCTGTCGCTGGCCCAGTTGGGGCCGGTGCGCACGTAATACGGCTCGGCGACTACCGCCACTGTCGTCTGCCACTGCGTCACGGTCTGGGCCAGTAGGTCCTGGGCCGCGGCGCAGTGGTTGACGTTGGCCTGCAGCACGGAGATTTGGAGAGCCATTAAATTTGGGCGGTGTCCATCTCCTCCTCATTGGACGGTGGCGACAGGGTCGTTGGGGTGGTCTTGGGTTCCACCCCCCCTGTCGCCTTGCGTTTCGCCTGACCCCCCCTCTTACGGGAGGCTGCCCGGCACTTCGCGGAGCCGAGTCTGTGGCCGGACGCCACACCTTCCGCTGCACAGACGGGACACTTGGGGTCCGCGGAGCAGGCGGCCGCCTTGTGGCCCTCCTGTCCGCATTGGAAGCAGAGTGCGCTGCGGTCGATCTTCGCAGCGCACTTTGCCCCCACGTGTCCCGGCTCCAGGCAGCGGAAGCACCGCGCCGGCCTTGGCTCCAGGGTGGTCAGCTTGACCGCTGACCACCCGACGACGATGCGGCGGCCGTCCGTTAACTTTTTGGCCGCCGCAACCGGACACCGCAGCCAGGCAGTGCCCTGTCGACCGGGTGGGCGATTGATGTCGCCCACCTTGATGGAGGCGACAGGGCAGCCTCCCTCTTCTGCCAGGATTTTGGCCACCGCCTCTTTAGTTGCCGCATCGCCCAGGCCTGAGATGCGCAACTCTACGCACCTCTCCGGCCTGGCGATACGGACCTCCTCTCCCAGCACCTCTTCAAGCTTGGCCGCCAATTTATCGGCCTTGGTGGCCCTGTCAGAGCCACCTATCTCCAGGATCCTTCGCGAGATACTCAATTAGGTTTTTTTTTTTTTTTTTTTTTTTTTTTTTTTACGTGGGGACTGCATTTACGCACTTCGCTCGCCCACCGCGGGGGCGATGGGTCCGCTTCGTGTGGGACTCCTGGCCTCCGGAAGGGGGGCCAGACTACCCACTAAACCCCACGTGTTCCTCTTCGCCTAGTGCCGAGCCGCGAGATACTCAATTTGGAGTGCTCACCGCGACCCGGCTAGGAGCGCCCTTGCAGGCTCGCCTCGGGGGGGGCCAGATCGTTGGGGCCCCCCTGACCTTAGAGTTGGTATGCGCCCCCGGAACAACAAGGGCGCATCCGCCACGTGGCTGGGGGCGGCAGGTCCCCCCGACCCACCGCCCATGGCAACTCTCAGTCGGGGCCGCGGGCGAACACTTGACGCCGGCGACCCCTCGCTGGGGGCCTGCGGGGCGGGAGAGTGAGCCCAGCTCGCTCCCGCTCCCGCAGGGCCTCTCTCTTGGCCGTCATCACCTCGCTGGCAAACGAGGCGATGGCGGCATACTATTAGGTTATTAACGTGGGGACTGCATTTACGCACTTCGCTCGCCCACCGCGGGGGCGATGGGTCCGCTTCGTGTGGGACTCCTGGCCTCCGGAGAGGGGGCCAGACTACCCACTAAACCCCACGTGTTCCTCTTCGCCTAGAGCCGAGCCGCGAGATACTCAATTTTGAGAGCTCACCGCGACTCGGCTAGGAGCGCCCTTGCAGGCTCGCCTCGGGGGGCCAGATCGTTGGGGCCCCCCTCACCTTAGAGTTGGTATGCGCCCCCGGAACAACAAGGGCGCATCCGCCACGTGGCTAGGGGCGGCAGGTCCCCCGACCCACCGCCCGTGGCAACTCTCAGATGGGGCCGCGGGCGAAAGCGTTTCGCCGGCGACCCCTCGCTGGGGGCCTGCGGGGCGGGAGAGTGAGCCCAGCTCGCTCCCGCTCCCGCAGGGCCTCTCTCTTGGCCGTCATCACCTCGCTGGCAAACGAGGCGATGGCGGCCCAGCACCGGTCGCTGCCGGCCATGGCCTCCACGATGGCCGGCAGCGAGAGATCAGCGCCGATGACGCTCGTCAGGGCCGCTCTTTGCCCGTCCCATGCTTCGCACACGGCCCGGGTGTGATGGGCCGTGTCGGGGTCGCCGCTGGTGCAGTTGCGGCACCGGGGCTCCGGTTCTACCCCCACAACTTCCCACAGGTACTTGGCGAAGCAGCCGTGACCCGTGAGAAGCTGGGTGAGGTGATACGTGGGAGCCCCATGACCCCCCTCCACAAACTGTCGCAGGACGGGCCGAGCGGCCCTAACGAACGCCGTCGGACTCCCTTCCATTCTGGCAGCCCACGTCCGGAAGAGATCGTCGCGAGCCTCCTGCCTCCAGCGCTCGATCTCCTCCGGAGGCGGGCATCCACCAGCTCGCCGAATCAGGGCGCCCTCCTCGTACACCCTTTTGAGGACGCCGGCCTCGAGATCCCAGGGGATACTGCCCGCCAGGACGCACGCCGTCTCGTAGGAGACGGTGCGGTACGCCCGTGCGGCCCTCTGCGCGATGGCCCGCTGCGGACGACGCAGCAGGGCAACGTTAGCCGGGCAGAGTGCCTCCGCCCAGATAGGCGCTCCGTAGAGCGCCTTAGAGCGCACCACACCGTCGTAGAGACCGCGGCAGGCAGACCCCGGTCCTCCTACGTTGGGGAGCAGCTGCGAGAGCATTCCGGCAAACGCTAGCACCTTCGGCGCCAGCTGCCGGAAATGTTCCGCAAACCCCCACCGACCGTCGAGAACCAGCCCCAGATACTTGAGGCTGCGGCCGACGGCGATGGAGGTGCCCCCCACCACGATCGTGGTATCTCGAGGCGGCGTCTGCCGAGGCCCATGGAAGAAGAGGGCCTCGGACTTCTCGAGGGCGACCTGGAGGCCCAGCGCCCTGATTCGGCGCACCACTTGAGCGACGCCTGCCGTCGCTAGGACGGCGGCGTCGCGGAACGTGGGGCCCCGCGCGGTCACTAGGGTATCGTCGGCGTAACAAAGTACGCCGACTCCCCGAAGAGTAGCACCGCGCAGGACCCAGTCGTATCCGATGTTCCACAGGAGCGGCCCAAGTACCGACCCCTGTGGAACACCACACCTCATAGCCTTGCGGACCACTCCGTCTCGGCCCGAGTACGTGATGACCCGGTCCACGAAGTAGTCCGCAAGGATTCGCCTGAGGTACCACGGTACGTTGTGGTACCTCAGGGCCTCGGCGATTGTCTGCCAGGGGAGGGTGTTGAAGGCGTTGGCGATGTCGAGCGACACGGCCAACAACACCCCGCCCCCGGCGATCGCCTCATCGACGCTGCCCCGCAGTCGGGAAACGGCGTCAAGAGTCGACTTCCCGCGACGGAAGCCGAACTGACCGTCGCTGAGATCGGGCCCCGCCCCCTCCAGGTGCTTGACGAGACGCGCAGCGAGCACTCGCTCAAACATTTTGCACGTCTCGTCGAGCAGTACGATGGGGCGGTAGGCCGACGGTGCCTCAGCTGGGCGCCCGTGCTTTCTAATCAGCACGAGCCGCCCGGTCTTCCATCGCCGCGGGAATCTCCCCGACGCCACACACTCCGACATGAGGGACAGCGTCTCCTCCTCGAGTGCCGGCATCGCTAAGGCGACGACCTTCCCAGGGATGCCGTCCGGGCCCGGGGCGCGTTTCCTGACTTTGAGGGCCAGGATCGCCGCCCCTAGCTCGGCCTCGGATACGGGAGGTATCGCCTCTGCGTCGCCTTCTGCCGGCACTCGGTGACGGCTTGGTGCTGCCATCCGCGGTGGGACCCACTCTTCCCGCTCAGGGAAGAGGGAACTGACCACTCGGCCCAGAAGCTGTGGCTCGAGAGTTCTGGTGAGGGGAGGCGCCCAGGGCCGGAGCTTCTGGCTCACGGTTTTGTACGGGCGCCCCCACGGATCTCGATCCAGGCTCTCGAGCCACTCCCTCCAGGCCTCCTCTTTGGCGGCTCTGATCGCCGAGTTGAGGGCCGCACGAGCGGCCCTATGTGCGGCGAGCAGTTCCTCTTCACGGGCGAGGTCCCTGACGGCCCTCCTGCGGCTGCGAGTGTACTGCCTATGGGCCGCGTGACTTGCGGCACGCAGCCCGGCAAGGTGGGGACGCCACCAGTACACTTGCCTCCGAGGGAGGGCTGGCCTCGCCCTCTGCATCGCCGCATCGCAGACGCGAGTCAGCTTCCCAGCGAGACTATCGCACCTCGCGTCCGCGTCTGGGCCGCTTTCCGCTCCACCAGCAACCCAGCGCTCGACGATAGCCGCCTCTAGGGCCAGTTCCCGGTTCAGAGAACCGAGGCGCCACCGCGGACCTTCTCCAGCAAGGGGACGGTTGCCATCTCCTCCTCGGATGGCCGCTGAGCGAGAGACCACGTCGAACCGTATGTAACGATGGTCCGACGCGGTCTCCACATTCTTGACGACCCGCCAATTGCGAGTGCGGCCAGCCAGGGCAGGACTAGCAAACGACAGGTCTACTATCGAGCTGCCCTGGGGCCGCACAAGCGTGGGTACCGTCCCCCTGTTAAGCAGCACCAAGCCGTGAGACACCGCCCACTCCTCCAATATCTCCCCCCGGCCGTCGGTCCTCGGAGATCCCCACGCCCGTGAGTGGGCGTTGAAATCCCCGGCTACCACGACCGGAGTGGGGTGCGCGTCCGCCAACAGAGCCCCGACCTCCGTGAGCCACTGCTCGAACTCGGCGAGGCTTCTGTTGGGCGAGAAGTACACCCCAATCACTGCAGTGTCGCCCAGCGTGGCGAGGACGCACCCTCGGCCCCTCACTACTCTGTCGAGTTGGTGGGGGCCGGTTCGCTGGGCGACGATAGCCACCAAGCCGTCGCTGTCGCTGGCCCAGTTGGGGCCGGTGCGCACGTAATACGGCTCGGCGACTACCGCCACTGTCGTCTGCCACTGCGTCACGGTCTGGGCCAGTAGGTCCTGGGCCGCGGCGCAGTGGTTGACGTTGGCCTGCAGCACGGAGATTTGGAGAGCCATTAAATTTGGGCGGTGTCCATCTCCTCCTCATTGGACGGTGGCGACAGGGTCGTTGGGGTGGTCTTGGGTTCCACCCCCCCTGTCGCCTTGCGTTTCGCCTGACCCCCCCTCTTGCGGGAGGCTGCCCGGCACTTCGCGGAGCCGAGTCTGTGGCCGGACGCCACACCTTCCGCTGCACAGGCGGGACACTCGGGGTCCGCGGAGCAGGCGGCCGCCTTGTGGCCCTCCTGTCCGCATTGGAAGCAGAGCGCGCTGCGGTCGATCTTCGCAGCGCACTTTGCCCCCACGTGTCCCGGCTCCAGGCAGCGGAAGCACCGCGCCGGCCTTGGCTCCAGGGTGGTCAGCTTGACCGCTGACCACCCGACGACGATGCGGCGGCCGTCCGTTAACTTTTTGGCCGCCGCAACCGGGCACCGCAGCCAGGCAGTGCCCTGTCGACCGGGTGGGCGATTGATGTCGCCCACCTTGATGGAGGCGACAGGGCAGCCTCCCTCGGTCGCCAGCAGCTGAGCCACCGACTCCTTTGTTGCCGCATCGCCCAGGCCAGAGATGCGCAGCTCCACGCACCTCTCCGGCCTGGCGACACGGACCTCCTCTCCGAACGTCTGCCGAAGTTTCTCCGCCAGGGCGTCCGCCTTCTGCGCCCTTTCGGCGCCACCCACCTCCAGAATCCGTCCTCCGGTCACGGCAGTGCGAATCCGGAGGCCGTCAATGCCGAGAGTCTTGAGATCTATCGATCTCTCGGCATTGGTCATCACCTGGTTGTAGGTGACGCCTTTTTCTACCGCGCCCGGCTGCAGTGTAACACACACTGCAGCGGTTGTCGGGGCGCGGATTCTGCGCCTCGCCTTCGCCTGCTTTGCAGGCTTGGCAGGCGCCTTGGCGCTCGGCGGTGCTGGGGTTGCCTTCGTCTTCTTTGACCGCGCCGCCACCGCGCTCCACGCCTCCTTCACAGGTGGCGGGGCGGCGGCGGGAGCCTGCGGGCGCGGCTGACGGGCAGCTTCGGCCTCCTTCGCCGCGGCACTCCGTTTCTTTGCCTTCTGCTTTTTCTTTTTCCCCTTGGGTTCCCCGTCCGACGGGACCGTCCCAGAGGGGCAGGGATCCGAATCCTTCTGCCCGTCTGCCGCGACGGGCGAGAGGGGCGGAGCCTGAGGAGGCGCGGAAGGAGTGGGAAGAACGGCAGAAGACTTGGGCCTCCGGCTGGACTTGGAGGCCCTTTGTTCCGCATCACGGGCAGCACCAGCGGCTCTGGCGGCGTTCCTCTCGTCCGCCTGGAGAGGCGGACGGATGCGCACCTCAGGCAGCAGGCGGTCCTGGAAGCCCGCGAGTCGCGCATCGATCATGAAGATCATCTCCTCGCGACTCATCTTCAGAGCCTTCATTTCCGCCCGTACGGCAGCAAGCTCTACCTGAAGGTTGGCGACCTCCTCGTTCGCAGTGCGGGCCTTGAGTTGGTGGGCGAGCTCCAAAATGGAGCTACAGGCCACCCTCAGGTCCCGCACATATTGCCCCTTGAGCTTGGAGCTCTTTGTGGCGATGGTTTGCACCACCGCCACTGCCGCCTCGATGGACACCGTCAGCTGATCTGCGCTGACGGGCTCGGAAGATTGTGTTTGGTCCGACGTCTGTATGGGAGTTTTACGGAGGTAAGACTCCCTTTGCTGTCGGACCTCTTCCGCCAGTTCCTTCTCGGCGCGGAGCTCCAGCTCCCGCTCCTTTGCCCTGTTCAAGTCGGCCTTGGCTTGCGCCAGGCCGACGTATTCCCCAGTTGTAGGTGGGCGACCTCTCTTCTTCACCTCCACCGGGCCGGAGCTGTCGGAGTTGAGGCGTTTTCGCCACAACCGACCCGGCGATGATGGACGCGAGTCCGCGTCCACCATTGAGGCGTCGCTTGACGCCGACGAGTCCCTACTGTATCGCGTTAGGGTGACGCGTGCCTCCTTCGTCACCAACGGATGTGGTGACGGGGTTCGCAACTCCCCCTTGCCGTTCTCCTCCTTCTCCTTCTCTTCTGCATCATTTGGTTTTTTTGTTTTTAAATTTAATACTTCCATAATAAAACCCACGAGTGGGGGAGAAATAACGGTCCACCCGGGCAGAGATCCCCCAATACCCGGGTAAGCGTAAGTTTGTAACCCAACCGAGGGGTCCGCAGGTGCCCCGGCTGGGGGTGAGCTTGCAACTGAACTTCCCGTCAGCCATGCATCCCTGGCCACACACCATAGCACAAGATTCGGGGTGATTTTTTAAAGAGGTTTTCTTCCTCGCGGCCCGGGCGGTTAAGCCAAGGCCCTCGTCCCCGATATAATCGGGATTACGATGTGTCGACGGTGGCAGGAACACAAGTCCCATGCCTGCTCGACGGTAGTGTTAGTACACGCCGAGCCCGTCCCTACATGGCGCGACGTCTAGCGTCAACGCCACCGCCTCGGCAGCCTGTAATTCGGCTCCGATTTTCCCTTAGTCGCCTTTTACGACACCCACGGGATGAGATGGGGTGGAGCTATTCGGCGCCGGCTGGCATACTATTTTTTTTTTTTTTTTTTTTTTACGTGGGGACTGCATTTACGCACTTCGCTCGCCCACCGCGGGGGCGATGGGTCCGCTTCGTGTGGGACTCCTGGCCTCCGGAAGGGGGGCCAGACTACCCACTAAACCCCACGTGTTCCTCTTCGCCTAGTGCCGAGCCGCGAGATACTCAATTTGGAGTGCTCACCGCGACCCGGCTAGGAGCGCCCTTGCAGGCTCGCCTCGGGGGGGGCCAGATCGTTGGGGCCCCCCTGACCTTAGAGTTGGTATGCGCCCCCGGAACAACAAGGGCGCATCCGCCACGTGGCTGGGGGCGGCAGGTCCCCCGACCCACCGCCCATGGCAACTCTCAGTCGGGGCCGCGGGCGAACACTTGACGCCGGCGACCCCTCGCTGGGGGCCTGCGGGGCGGGAGAGTGAGCCCAGCTCGCTCCCGCTCCCGCAGGGCCTCTCTCTTGGCCGTCATCACCTCGCTGGCAAACGAGGCGATGGCGGCCCAGCACCGGTCGCTGCCGGCCATGGCTTCCACGATGGCCGGCAGCGAGAGATCAGCGCCGATGACGCTCGTCAGGGCCGCTCTTTGCCCGTCCCATGCTTCGCACACGGCCCGGGTGTGATGGGCCGTGTCGGGGTCGCCGCTGGTGCAGTTGCGGCACCGGGGCTCCGATTCTACCCCCACAACTTCCCACAGGTACTTGGCGAAGCAGCCGTGACCCGTGAGAAGCTGGGTGAGGTGATACGTGGGAGCCCCATGACCCCCCTCCACAAACTGTCGCAGGACGGGCCGAGCGGCCCTAACGAACGCCGTCGGACTTCCTTCCATTCTGGCAGCCCACGTCCGGAAGAGATCGTCACGAGCCTCCTGCCTCCAGCGCTCGATCTCCTCCGGAGGCGGGCATCCACCAGCTCGCCGAATCAGGGCGCCCTCCTCGTACACCCTTTTGAGGACGCCGGCCTCGAGATCCCAGGGGATACTGCCCGCCAGGACGCACGCCGTCTCGTAGGAGACGGTGCGGTACGCCCGTGCGGCCCTCTGCGCGATGGCCCGCTGCGGACGACGCAGCAGGGCAACGTTAGCCGGGCAGAGTGCCTCCGCCCAGATAGGCGCTCCGTAGAGCGCCTTAGAGCGCACCACACCGTCGTAGAGACGGCGGCAGGCAGACCCCGGTCCTCCTACGTTGGGGAGCAGCTGCGAGAGCATTCCGGCAAACGCTAGCACCTTCGGCGCCAGCTGCCGGAAATGTTCCGCAAACCCCCACCGACCGTCGAGAACCAGCCCCAGATACTTGAGGCTGCGGCCGACGGCGATGGAGGTGCCCCCTACCACGATCGTGGTGTCTCGAGGCGGCGTCTGCCGAGGCCCATGGAAGAAGAGGGCCTCGGACTTCTCGAGGGCGACATGGAGGCCCAGCGCACTGATTCGGCGCACCACTTGAGCGACTCCTGCCGTCGCTAGGACGGCGGCGTCGCGGAACGTGGGGCCCCGCGCGGTCACTAGGGTATCGTCGGCGTAACAAAGTACGCCGACTCCCCGAAGAGTAGCACCGCGCAGGACCCAGTCGTACCCGATGTTCCACAGGAGCGGCCCAAGTACCGACCCCTGTGGAACACCACACCTCATAGCCTTGCGGACCACTCCGTCTCGGCCCGAGTACGTGATGACCCGGTCCACGAAGTAGTCCGCAAGGATTCGCCTGAGGTACCACGGTACGTTGTGGTACCTCAGGGCCTCGGCGATTGTCTGCCAGGGGAGGGTGTTGAAGGCGTTGGCGATGTCGAGCGACACGGCCAACAACACCCCGCCCCCGGCGATCGCCTCATCGACGCTGCCCCGCAGTCGGGAAACGGCGTCAAGAGTCGACTTCCCGCGACGGAAGCCGAACTGACCGTCGCTGAGATCGGGCCCCGCCCCCTCCAGGTGCTTGACGAGACGCGCAGCGAGCACTCGCTCAAACATTTTGCACGTCTCGTCGAGCAGTACGATGGGGCGGTAGGCCGACGGTGCCTCAGCTGGGCGCCCGTGCTTTCTAATCAGCACGAGCCGTCCGGTCTTCCATCGCCGCGGGAATCTCCCCGACGCCACACACTCCGACATGAGGGACAGCGTCTCCGCCTCGAGTGCCGGCATCGTTAAGGCGACGACCTTCCCAGGGATGCCGTCCGGGCCCGGGGCGCGTTTCCTGACTTTGAGGGCCAGGATCGCCGCCCCTAGCTCGGCCTCGGACACGGGAGGTATCGCCTCTGCGTCGCCTTCTGCCGGCACTCGGTGACGGCTTGGTGCTGCCATCCGCGGTGGGACCCACTCTTCCCGCTCAGGGAAGAGGGAGCTGACCACTCGGCCCAGAAGTTGTGGCTCGAGAGTTCTGGTGAGGGGAGGCGCCCAGGGCCGGAGCTTCTGGCTCACGGTTTTGTACGGGCGCCCCCACGGATCTCGATCCAAGCTCTCGAGCCACTCCCTCCAGGCCTCCTCTTTGGCGGCTCTGATCGCCGAGTTGAGGGCCGCACGAGCGGCCCTATGTGCGGCGAGCAGTTCCTCTTCACGGGCGAGGTCCCTGACGGCCCTCCTGCGGCTGCGAGTGTACTGCCTATGGGCCGCGTGACTTGCGGCACGCAGCTCGGCAAGGTGGGGACGCCACCAGTACACTTGCCTCCGAGGGAGGGCTGGCCTCGCCCTCTGCATCGCCGCATCGCAGACGCGAGTCAGCTTCCCAGCGAGACTATCGCACCTCGCGTCCGCGTCTGGGCCGCTTTCCGCTCCACCAGCAACCCAGCGCTCGACGATAGCCGCCTCTAGGGCCAGTTCCCGGTTCAGAGAACCGAGGCGCCACCGCGGACCTTCTCCAGCAAGGGGACGGTTGCCATCTCCTCCTCGGATGGCCGCTGAGCGAGAGACCACGTCGAACCGTATGTAACGATGGTCCGACGCGGTCTCCACATTCTTGACGACCCGCCAATTGCGAGTGCGGCCAGCCAGGGCAGGACTAGCAAACGACAGGTCTACTATCGAGCTGCCCTGGGGCCGCACAAGCGTGGGTACCGTCCCCCTGTTGAGCAGCACCAAGCCGTGAGACACCGCCCACTCCTCCAATATCTCCCCCCGGCCGTCGGTCCTCGGAGATCCCCACGCCCGTGAGTGGGCGTTGAAATCCCCGGCTACCACGACCGGAGTGGGGTGCGCGTCCGCCAACAGAGCCCCGACCTCCGTGAGCCACTGCTCGAACTCGGCGAGGCTTCTGTTGGGCGAGAAGTACACCCCAATCACTGCAGTGTCGCCCAGCGTGGCGAGGACGCACCCTCGGCCCCTCACTACTCTGCCGAGTTGGTGGGGGCCGGTTCGCTGGGCGACGATAGCCACCAAGCCGTCGCTGTCGCTGGCCCAGTTGGGGCCGGTGCGCACGTAATACGGCTCGGCGACTACCGCCACTGTCGTCTGCCACTGCGTCACGGTCTGGGCCAGTAGGTCCTGGGCCGCGGCGCAGTGGTTGACGTTGGCCTGCAGCACGGAGATTTGGAGAGCCATTAAATTTGGGCGGTGTCCATCTCCTCCTCATTGGACGGTGGCGACAGGGTCGTTGGGGTGGTCTTGGGTTCCACCCCCCCTGTCGCCTTGCGTTTCGCCTGACCCCCCCTCTTACGGGAGGCTGCCCGGCACTTCGCGGAGCCGAGTCTGTGGCCGGACGCCACACCTTCCGCTGCACAGACGGGACACTTGGGGTCCGCGGAGCAGGCGGCCGCCTTGTGGCCCTCCTGTCCGCATTGGAAGCAGAGTGCGCTGCGGTCGATCTTCGCAGCGCACTTTGCCCCCACGTGTCCCGGCTCCAGGCAGCGGAAGCACCGCGCCGGCCTTGGCTCCAGGGTGGTCAGCTTGACCGCTGACCACCCGACGACGATGCGGCGGCCGTCCGTTAACTTTTTGGCCGCCGCAACCGGACACCGCAGCCAGGCAGTGCCCTGTCGACCGGGTGGGCGATTGATGTCGCCCACCTTGATGGAGGCGACAGGGCAGCCTCCCTCTTCTGCCAGGATTTTGGCCACCGCCTCTTTAGTTGCCGCATCGCCCAGGCCTGAGATGCGCAACTCTACGCACCTCTCCGGCCTGGCGATACGGACCTCCTCTCCCAGCACCTCTTCAAGCTTGGCCGCCAATTTATCGGCCTTGGTGGCCCTGTCAGAGCCACCTATCTCCAGGATCCTTCCCCCGGTCACGGCAGTGCGGAACCGGAGGCCGTCAATGCCGAGAGTCTTTATATCGATGGACCTCTCGGCATTGGTGATCACCTGGGAATAGGTGACCCCCTTCTCTACAGCGCCCGGCTGCAGTGTGAGGCACACTGCAGCGGTTGTCGGGGCGCGGAGTTTGCGACTCGCCTTCGCCTTCTTCGGAGGCTTGGCGGGTGCCTTGACGCTCGGCGGTGCTGGGGTGGCCTTTTTCTTAGGCCGCGCCGCCACGGCGCTCCACGCCTCCTTCACAGGTGGCGGGGCGGCGGCGGGAGCCTGCGGGCGCGGCTGACGGGCAGCTTCGGCCTCCTTCGCCGCTGCACTCCGTTTCTTTGCCTTCTGCTTTTTCTTTTTCCCCTTGGGTTCCCCGTCCGACGGGACCGTCCCAGAGGGGCAGGGATCCGAATCCTTCTGCCCGTCTGCCGCGACGGGCGAGAGGGGCGGAGCCTGAGGAGGCGCGGAAGGAGTGGGAAGAACGGCAGAAGACTCGGGCCTCCGGCTGGACTTGGAGGCCCTTTGTTCCGCAGCACGGGCAGCACCAGCGGCTCTGGCGGCGTTCCTCTCGTCCGCCTGGAGAGGCGGACGGATGCGCACCTCAGGCAGCAGGCGGTCCTGGAAGCCCGCGAGTCGCGCATCGATCATGAAGATCATCTCCTCGCGACTCATCTTCAGGGCCTTCATTTCCGCCCGTACGGCAGCAAGCTCTACCTGAAGGTTGGCGACCTCCTCGTTCGCAGTGCGGGCCTTGAGTTGGTGGGCGAGCTCCAAAATGGAGCTACAGGCCACCCTCAGGTCCCGCACATATTGCCCCTTGAGCTTGGAGCTCTTTGTGGCGATGGTTTGCACCACCGCCACTGCCGCCTCGATGGACACCGTCAGCTGATCTGCGCTGACGGGCTCGGAAGATTGTGTTTGGTCCGACGTCTGTATGGGAGTTTTACGGAGGTAAGACTCCCTTTGCTGTCGGACCTCTTCCGCCAGTTCCTTCTCGGCGCGGAGCTCCAGCTCCCGCTCCTTTGCCCTGTTCAAGTCGGCCTTGGCTTGCGCCAGGCCGACGTATTCCCCAGTTGTAGGTGGGCGACCTCTCTTCTTCACCTCCACTGGGCCGGAGCTGTCGGAGTTGAGGCGTTTCCGCCACAACCGACCCGGCGATGATGGGCGCGAGTCCGCGTCCACCATTGAGGCGTCACTTGACGCCGACGAGTCCCTGCTATATCGCGTCAGGGTGACGCGTGCCTCCTTCGTCACCAACGGGTGTGGTGACGGGGTTCGCAACTCCCCCTTGCAATCAGATGATCCGGTTGGCTTGCCAGTAGTCGTTTTTTTATTGGTATCAATTTCGTTTTCAATATTAGTTTTAGTTTCAGTATCCATAACTTAACCCACGAGTATGGGGGAAATGAAGTCCATCCGGGCGGTGCCCCCTGCACCCGGATAAGCCTATGTACTGTGGAGGTCGGCCGGTATCCACAGGTTTTATCGACTTAGCTGTCGGGTGTTATAGACTGTCCTTGTCATGGGCCGGCCAATTAAGGCAAGCCCTCCGGCCAACAGGTTCTCAGCATACCCTCTTGTAGCCACCAATCGGGTCGTTGCTGAGCCCCTGTTGGTTACGGAATGCGAGAGGGTGGCTAGCCCTCTCTCACAGACGGAGCTAGCACTCAAGTGCCAGCCCCTCTGACCTACTCGCTTTCCAATACGCCCTCTGCTAAAGCAGAGGGACGTTTGGAGTGCGGCACGACGGGTCACGCCCATCTCGGCAGCCTGTAATTCGGCTCCGAGTTTCCCTTAGTCGCCTTTTACGACACCCACGGGATGAGATGGGGTGGAGCTATTCTTAGCCGGCACCACACGGCAATGGGGAGATAACTCCACCACAGGAGCCTGAGATTCGGCTCCGTCTATCCCTTAGTCGCCTTTTACGACACCCACGGGAGGAGATGGGGTGGAGCTATTCTCAGCCGGCTCCACACGGCAAGGCTGGCATACTATTAGGTTAGGTTAGGTTAGGTTAGGTTAGGTTAGGTTAGGTTAGGTTAGGTTAGGTTAGGTTAGGTTAGGTTAGGTTAGGTTTTTTTTTTTTTTTTTTTTTTTTTTATAGCCTGCTTGTGCAGACTTCTTACACCTCCAACATAATTGGAGTCCTTGTTAGTCCTGGTCCTTTCACTCTGGTTTGTTCTCCTGTTATTCAGCTAATCTATTCTTTCGTTCTTTCTTTCATACCTTAATATTTTTATATATGTTGTCTTATGTTATTCTTTCATTCATCCTATTACATTCTGATATTTGTGTACATGCTATCCGTTGTTTTGCTGTTCCATTCTTTCATTCATTTTTCCATACTCTTATCCTTATTTTCTTCGTTTTGTTATATGCTATTTTAAAACTAATTCATTATTGCAACTCTTAAATTTATACTAAAATATATGTGCCGAAACTACTGTTGTACAATACACTTATTTAATTTATTCCACTAATTTTGCATATGATTAACTAAAATAACTATTATTTTGGTTTCATATCGCGTTTTTTTTTGCCTTGTTTTACTTTAGCTTTATTTTCTTCCGTACGATGAGCATTTTCTTCACTAATAATTTTTTCTAAATTTAAGTTTACAATCCTAGTTCTGTTTATTCCTTGTTTGTGTTTTTGTTCCCCGTTTTCTGTAGGACGTTCGATGGTGGGTTTGGTCATTGTGCTCATGAAGTTTTGATCGCGAGGTGGAAAGGGGACTTCGCTGGCCGAGGGGCCCTCAGCACCGGTATTGTACCGTTGCCCTAGCAATTTTATCCCACTTTGCTCTTATTGGGCATAAGTCGCTAAAGGCATTGTGCCCTGTGCTGCCCAGTTTCTCCCCTTGGCAGTTGCAACAGTTAGGCTCTGCACCACTGGCGAAATCCAGGCATTTGGCCCTCAAGTGGGGCCCGCCACAATGGCTGCACCTTGGTTCGGTAGTGGTGCAGAGCTTCCTAACGTGCCCGTACCCCAGACAGAGGGAGCATTGCACCAGAGGGGACTGATCCGCTACCCTGATTGGTTGCAGGTCGAGATGCAGTCTCCTTATGTCTAGGGCGCGGGTCCAAACCGCCGGGGAGACCCTGAGCACCACATGGCACGTGTGTGGGTTTCTGGCTGTCCTTCTGTACAGGATTGTTAGTCGGTCCTGGTCGGGTGTTAGGTCTTTGAACACCTCCCGGTTCCTGGTTCTTAAGGCTTTCACTATTTCCTCGTCCTTTTGGGTCTTTAGGACGCTGTACATTACCAGAAGAGGATCTCTGTTCTTTATCTCCTCTACCACTAGATCTTTTCCCCTTTCCGTCAATCTTTCTTGAGCCTTTTTTCTATCCTCTTGAGTTTTGTATCCTATTATTACTTTTCGGTCCTTAGCTTTTCTTATTTTTTCGACCTTCACCCAACCCTCATCCTCGCTCGCAGTCTTTCTTAATCTCTCAATGATGTTCTCCCCTGTATCCTGATCGTCCTTGGACGTGACTACAACCGAGTGCAGGGTGGTATGCACCGGGAGCGGGGCATTGGAGTAGCCCTTCACCGCGTCGACATATGTTGTAGTTAGTCCTTTCCTTTCCTTTTCCTTATCTCTTTCATCTTGCAGGTCTAACCTTACTTTCAGCTCCCCTATAATTCTCCCATTTTCCCTCAACAATCTCTCATTATCCTCAATTTTCTTCAGTATTATTGAATTGTGTTCGGTGGTATCATTTTGAGTTGGCTTTGTGTTTTGCCCTTTACTAGTTTTCCTTCTTTCCTCTTCATAAGCTCTTAATATTTTTTCCAACATTTCAACCCTGTTCTCTATCTCCTTTTTTATGTCTCTTTTTATGTTTCTAGAGATAGAAAGTTGCTCCCTGATGGCCTCGCAACATCGACTAGCGACGGAGCTGCGGTTTGGAGGTTGGGGGGCTAAATTTAGAGGCCAGAGGGTCCGCCTGACTGGTATTATCGGGGTCTCCTCATCCTTTGCAGGGCTGAAGGTTGGAATTGGACGTGGTATTGAGGAGGTTGTGGGGCTTCCCCTTTTTATGGGAGTAATGGGGCTTGACATCTTGGAGGTGCGCGTCAATATATAATTTGGCTGGTGGTATGTAGAGGTACCAACAGGGAAGGATAAAATATATTGGAAAACAATACAAATTGCAAGTATAGGTAATGTAGATGATATTAAATTTAGTCAATAAAATCGTGTAAAGTCAATACAATACAAATGCAATTCAGTCAAAGAAGGAAAAAGAGAAAACAAAATAAAATAAAATTTAAATAAAATTTTGTCAATCTAAACTAATTTATCAGAGGTGTAGGGTCCTCTGTCTACTTAATTAACTAACTTAAATCTAACGAAATTTCTTCAGGCGAAACAATCTAAATATGTAGGAAAAGCAAATAAATTAAGAAATTAAAATGTTATATTTTTACAAAAATAACCGCCGGTTGGTGACCCCTGGCTACTAAAGTCGATATACCCAGTAAAAACAGGGAGGGTGGGTGTTCGATTTTCTGCAGTTCTGCTCGTCCGATCTGGACAAATGGGGTGTCGTTCGACGGGTCTCGGTGAGACCTTTCCAAAACTGCAAAAATAATAATTTTAGGCCTAAGGGTGGTCGACTTATTCGACAAAAACCTCAAAAAGTGCCAAAAAATGAGTTTAAATGTCAAAAATTTCGAAATCTATTTACCGGACTTGTGTAAAACGCTATATATTAGGTAGATCTAGATGAGATCTAACTAAATATGTATAATAAGTTACTTCGAAAATAAGGGTTGACGAAAAATTCGACAAGAACCTTAAATATTGTCAAAAAATTTAAAAAATTCAAACTAAATGGAGGATATATATGTTATTATTTGCCGGAATTCAAAAAAGGAGGTGTTATTAGACGGGTCTAGATGAGAGCCGTCTAAATCTGTAAGAAAGGGAATTTTAGGATGAGGGGTTGAAGAGTAATTCGACAGAAACCTCTAAAAATTTTCGAAAATTCAGGATTAAAAAATCCTAAGTACAAAATAAAAAATTTTTCTTTATTTTTCAGGTTTAAATTCTCCCACGGGACGCAGGAGAGCTCACAGGGTCAATATAAAATATTAGGGGTAAGTATAGTAGCAACAATTAAGAAAAAATTTCGTGAATTTACTTCAAATATGTACCCCTAAGGTAGACTTTTTGTACTGAAAATTTAAAAAGTGAAAATTTTTGCAGTGCCACTCGCCCGATCTGGACAAATGGGGTGTCGTTCGACGGGTCTCGGTGAGACCTTTCCAAAACTGCAAAAATAATAATTTTAGGCCTAAGGGTGGTCGACTTATTCGACAAAAACCTCAAAAAGTGCCAAAAAATGAGTTTAAATGTCAAAAATTTCGAAATCTATTTACCGGACTTGTGTAAAACGCTATATATTAGGTAGATCTAGATGAGATCTAACTAAATATGTATAATAAGTTACTTCGAAAATAAGGGTTGACGAAAAATTCGACAAGAACCTTAAATATTGTCAAAAAATTTAAAAAATTCAAACTAAATGGAGGATATATATGTTATTATTTGCCGGAATTCAAAAAAGGAGGTGTTATTAGACGGGTCTAGATGAGAGCCGTCTAAATCTGTAAGAAAGGGAATTTTAGGATGAGGGGTTGAAGAGTAATTCGACAGAAACCTCTAAAAATTTACGAAAATTCAGGATTAAAAAATCCTAAGTACAAAATAAAAAATTTATCTTTATTTTTCAGGTTTAAATTCTCCCACGGGACGCAGGAGAGCTCACAGGGTCAATATAAAATATTAGGGGTAAGTATAGTAGCAACAATTAAGAAAAAATTTCGTGAATTTACTTCAAATATGTACCCCTAAGGTAGACTTTTTGTACTGAAAATTTAAAAAGTGAAAATTTTTGCAGTGCCACTCGCCCGATCTGGACAAATGGGGTGTCGTTCGACGGGTCTCGGTGAGACCTTTCCAAAACTGCAAAAATAATAATTTTAGGCCTAAGGGTGGTCGACTTATTCGACAAAAACCTCAAAAAGTGCCAAAAAATGAGTTTAAATGTCAAAAATTTCGAAATCTATTTACCGGACTTGTGTAAAACGCTATATATTAGGTAGATCTAGATGAGATCTAACTAAATATGTATAATAAGTTACTTCGAAAATAAGGGTTGACGAAAAATTCGACAAGAACCTTAAATATTGTCAAAAAATTTAAAAAATTCAAACTAAATGGAGGATATATATGTTATTATTTGCCGGAATTCAAAAAAGGAGGTGTTATTAGACGGGTCTAGATGAGAGCCGTCTAAATCTGTAAGAAAGGGAATTTTAGGATGAGGGGTTGAAGAGTAATTCGACAGAAACCTCTAAAAATTTACGAAAATTCAGGATTAAAAAATCCTAAGTACAAAATAAAAAATTTATCTTTATTTTTCAGGTTTAAATTCTCCCACGGGACGCAGGAGAGCTCACAGGGTCAATATAAAATATTAGGGGTAAGTATAGTAGCAACAATTAAGAAAAAATTTCGTGAATTTACTTCAAATATGTACCCCTAAGGTAGACTTTTTGTACTGAAAATTTAAAAAGTGAAAATTTTTGCAGTGCCACTCGCCCGATCTGGACAAATGGGGTGTCGTTCGACGGGTCTCGGTGAGACCTTTCCAAAACTGCAAAAATAATAATTTTAGGCCTAAGGGTGGTCGACTTATTCGACAAAAACCTCAAAAAGTGCCAAAAAATGAGTTTAAATGTCAAAAATTTCGAAATCTATTTACCGGACTTGTGTAAAACGCTATATATTAGGTAGATCTAGATGAGATCTAACTAAATATGTATAATAAGTTACTTCGAAAATAAGGGTTGACGAAAAATTCGACAAGAACCTTAAATATTGTCAAAAAATTTAAAAAATTCAAACTAAATGGAGGATATATATGTTATTATTTGCCGGAATTCAAAAAAGGAGGTGTTATTAGACGGGTCTAGATGAGAGCCGTCTAAATCTGTAAGAAAGGGAATTTTAGGATGAGGGGTTGAAGAGTAATTCGACAGAAACCTCTAAAAATTTTCGAAAATTCAGGATTAAAAAATCCTAAGTACAAAATAAAAAATTTTTCTTTATTTTTCAGGTTTAAATTCTCCCACGGGACGCAGGAGAGCTCACAGGGTCAATATAAAATATTAGGGGTAAGTATAGTAGCAACAATTAAGAAAAAATTTCGTGGGTTAGGTTAGGTTAGGTTAGGTTTTTTTTTTTTTTTTTTTTTTTTTTTTTACGTGGGGACTGCATTTACGCACTTCGCTCGCCCACCGCGGGGGCGATGGGTCCGCTTCGTGTGGGACTCCTGGCCTCCGGAAGGGGGGCCAGACTACCCACTAAACCCCACGTGTTCCTCTTCGCCTAGTGCCGAGCCGCGAGATACTCAATTTGGAGTGCTCACCGCGACCCGGCTAGGAGCGCCCTTGCAGGCTCGCCTCGGGGGGGGCCAGATCGTTGGGGCCCCCCTGACCTTAGAGTTGGTATGCGCCCCCGGAACAACAAGGGCGCATCCGCCACGTGGCTGGGGGCGGCAGGTCCCCCGACCCACCGCCCATGGCAACTCTCAGTCGGGGCCGCGGGCGAACACTTGACGCCGGCGACCCCTCGCTGGGGGCCTGCGGGGCGGGAGAGTGAGCCCAGCTCGCTCCCGCTCCCGCAGGGCCTCTCTCTTGGCCGTCATCACCTCGCTGGCAAACGAGGCGATGGCGGCCCAGCACCGGTCGCTGCCGGCCATGGCTTCCACGATGGCCGGCAGCGAGAGATCAGCGCCGATGACGCTCGTCAGGGCCGCTCTTTGCCCGTCCCATGCTTCGCACACGGCCCGGGTGTGATGGGCCGTGTCGGGGTCGCCGCTGGTGCAGTTGCGGCACCGGGGCTCCGATTCTACCCCCACAACTTCCCACAGGTACTTGGCGAAGCAGCCGTGACCCGTGAGAAGCTGGGTGAGGTGATACGTGGGAGCCCCATGACCCCCCTCCACAAACTGTCGCAGGACGGGCCGAGCGGCCCTAACGAACGCCGTCGGACTCCCTTCCATTCTGGCAGCCCACGTCCGGAAGAGATCGTCGCGAGCCTCCTGCCTCCAGCGCTCGATCTCCTCCGGAGGCGGGCATCCACCAGCTCGCCGAATCAGGGCGCCCTCCTCGTACACCCTTTTGAGGACGCCGGCCTCGAGATCCCAGGGGATACTGCCCGCCAGGACGCACGCCGTCTCGTAGGAGACGGTGCGGTACGCCCGTGCGGCCCTCTGCGCGATGGCCCGCTGCGGACGACGCAGCAGGGCAACGTTAGCCGGGCAGAGTGCCTCCGCCCAGATAGGCGCTCCGTAGAGCGCCTTAGAGCGCACCACACCGTCGTAGAGACGGCGGCAGGCAGACCCCGGTCCTCCTACGTTGGGGAGCAGCTGCGAGAGCATTCCGGCAAACGCTAGCACCTTCGGCGCCAGCTGCCGGAAATGTTCCGCAAACCCCCACCGACCGTCGAGAACCAGCCCCAGATACTTGAGGCTGCGGCCGACGGCGATGGAGGTGCCCCCCACCACGATCGTGGTGTCTCGAGGCGGCGTCTGCCGAGGCCCATGGAAGAAGAGGGCCTCGGACTTCTCGAGGGCGACATGGAGGCCCAGCGCACTGATTCGGCGCACCACTTGAGCGACGCCTGCCGTCGCTAGGACGGCGGCGTCGCGGAACGTGGGGCCCCGCGCGGTCACTAGAGTATCGTCGGCGTAACAAAGTACGCCGACTCCCCGAAGAGTAGCACCGCGCAGGACCCAGTCGTACCCGATGTTCCACAGGAGCGGCCCAAGTACCGACCCCTGTGGAACACCACACCTCATAGCCTTGCGGACCACTCCGTCTTGGCCCGAGTACGTGATGACCCGGTCCACGAAGTAGTCCGCAAGGATTCGCCTGAGGTACCACGGTACGTTGTGGTACCTCAGGGCCTCGGCGATTGTCTGCCAGGGGAGGGTGTTGAAGGCGTTGGCGATGTCGAGCGACACGGCCAACAACACCCCGCCCCCGGCGATCGCCTCATCGACGCTGCCCCGCAGTCGGGAAACGGCGTCAAGAGTCGACTTCCCGCGACGGAAGCCGAACTGACCGTCGCTGAGATCGGGCCCCGCCCCCTCCAGGTGCTTGACGAGACGCGCAGCGAGCACTCGCTCAAACATTTTGCACGTCTCGTCGAGCAGTACGATGGGGCGGTAGGCCGACGGTGCCTCGGCTGGGCGCCCGTGCTTCCTGATCAGCACGAGCCGTCCGATCTTCCATCGTCGCGGGAATCTCCCCGACGCCACACACTCCGACATGAGGGACAGCGTCTCCTCCTCGAGTGCCGGCATCGCTAAGGCGACGACCTTCCCAGGGATGCCGTCCGGGCCCGGGGCGCGTTTCCTGACTTTGAGAGCCAGGATCGCCGCCCCTAGCTCGGCCTCGGACACGGGAGGTATCGCCTCTGCGTCGCCTTCTGCCGGCACTCGGTGACGGCTTGGTGCTGCCATCCGCGGTGGGACCCACTCTTCCCGCTCAGGGAAGAGGGAACTGACCACTCGGCCCAGAAGCTGTGGCTCGAGAGTTCTGGTGAGGGGAGGCGCCCAGGGCCGGAGCTTCTGGCTCACGGTTTTGTACGGGCGCCCCCACGGATCTCGATCCAGGCTCTCGAGCCACTCCCTCCAGGCCTCCTCTTTGGCGGCTCTGATCGCCGAGTTGAGGGCCGCACGAGCGGCCCTATGTGCGGCGAGCAGTTCCTCTTCACGGGCGAGGTCCCTGACGGCCCTCCTGCGGCTGCGAGTGTACTGCCTATGGGCCGCGTGACTTGCGGCACGCAGCCCGGCAAGGTGGGGACGCCACCAGTACACTTGCCTCCGAGGGAGGGCTGGCCTCGCCCTCTGCATCGCCGCATCGCAGACGCGAGTCAGCTTCCCAGCGAGACTATCGCACCTCGCGTCCGCGTCTGGGCCGCTTTCCGCTCCACCAGCAACCCAGCGCTCGACGATAGCCGCCTCTAGGGCCAGTTCCCGGTTCAGAGAACCGAGGCGCCACCGCGGACCTTCTCCAGCAAGGGGACGGTTGCCATCTCCTCCTCGGATGGCCGCTGAGCGAGAGACCACGTCGAACCGTATGTAACGATGGTCCGACGCGGTCTCCACATTCTTGACGACCCGCCAATTGCGAGTGCGGCCAGCCAGGGCAGGACTAGCAAACGACAGGTCTACTATCGAGCTGCCCTGGGGCCGCACAAGCGTGGGTACCGTCCCCCTGTTAAGCAGCACCAAGCCGTGAGACACCGCCCACTCCTCCAATATCTCCCCCCGGCCGTCGGTCCTCGGAGATCCCCACGCCCGTGAGTGGGCGTTGAAATCCCCGGCTACCACGACCGGAGTGGGGTGCGCGTCCGCCAACAGAGCCCCGACCTCCGTGAGCCACTGCTCGAACTCGGCGAGGCTTCTGTTGGGCGAGAAGTACACCCCAATCACTGCAGTGTCGCCCAGCGTGGCGAGGACGCACCCTCGGCCCCTCACTACTCTGTCGAGTTGGTGGGGGCCGGTTCGCTGGGCGACGATAGCCACCAAGCCGTCGCTGTCGCTGGCCCAGTTGGGGCCAGTGCGCACGTAATACGGCTCGGCGACTACCGCCACTGTCGTCTGCCACTGCGTCACGGTCTGGGCCAGTAGGTCCTGGGCCGTGGCGCAGTGGTTGACATTGGCCTGCAGCACGGAGATTTGGGGAGCCATTAAGTTTGGGCGGTGTCCATCTCCTCCTCATTGGACGGTGGCGACAGGGTCGTTGGGGTGGTCTTGGGTTCCACCCCCCCTGTCGCCTTGCGTTTCGCCTGACCCCCCCTCTTACGGGAGGCTGCCTGGCACTTCGCGGAGCCGAGTCTGTGGCCGGACGCCACACCTTCCGCCGCACAGACGGGACACTTGGGGTCCGCGGAGCAGGCGGCCGCCTTGTGGCCCTCCTGTCCGCATTGGAAGCAGAGTGCGCTGCGTTCGATCTTCGCAGCGCACTTTGCCCCCACGTGTCCCGGCTCCAGGCAGCGGAAGCACCGCGCCGGCCTTGGCTCCAGGGTGGTCAGCTTGACCGCTGACCACCCGACGACGATGCGGCGGCCGTCCGTTAACTTTTTGGCCGCCGCAACCGGACACCGCAGCCAGGCAGTGCCCTGTCGACCGGGTGGGCGATTGATGTCGCCCACCTTGATGGAGGCGACAGGGCAGCCTCCCTCTTCTGCCAGGATTTTGGCCACCGCCTCCTTAGTTGCCGCATCGCCCAGGCCTGAGATGCGCAACTCTACGCACCTCTCCGGCCTGGCAATACGGACCTCCTCTCCCAGCACCTCTTCAAGCTTGGCCGCCAATTTATCGGCCTTGGTGGCCCTGTCAGCGCCACCTATCTCCAGGATCCTTCCCCCGGTCACGGCAGTGCGGAACCGGAGGCCGTCAATGCCGAGAGTCTTTATATCGATGGACCTCTCGGCATTGGCGATCACCTGGGAATAGGTGACCCCCTTCTCTACAGCGCCCGGCTGCAGTGTGAGGCACACTGCAGCGGTTGTCGGGGCGCGGAGTTTGCGACTCGCCTTCGCCTTCTTCGGAGGCTTGGCGGGTGCCTTGACGCTCGGCGGTGCTGGGGTGGCCTTTTTCTTAGGCCGCGCCGCCACGGCGCTCCACGCCTCCTTCACAGGTGGCGGGGCGGCGGCGGGAGCCTGCGGGCGCGGCTGACGGGCAGCTTCGGCCTCCTTCGCCGCTGCACTCCGTTTCTTTGCCTTCTGCTTTTTCTTTTTCCCCTTGGGTTCCCCGTCCGACGGGACCGTCCCAGAGGGGCAGGGATCCGAATCCTTCTGCCCGTCTGCCGCGACGGGCGAGAGGGGCGGAGCCTGAGGAGGCGCGGAAGGAGTGGGAAGAACGGCAGAAGACTCGGGCCTCCGGCTGGACTTGGAGGCCCTTTGTTCCGCAGCACGGGCAGCACCAGCGGCTCTGGCGGCGTTCCTCTCGTCCGCCTGGAGAGGCGGACGGATGCGCACCTCAGGCAGCAGGCGGTCCTGGAAGCCCGCGAGTCGCGCATCGATCATGAAGATCATCTCCTCGCGACTCATCTTCAGGGCTTTCATTTCCGCCCGTACGGCAGCAAGCTCTACCTGAAGGTTGGCGACCTCCTCGTTAGCAGTGCGGGCCTTGAGTTGGTGGGCGAGCTCCAAAATGGAGCTACAGGCCACCCTCAGGTCCCGCACATATTGCCCCTTGAGCTTGGAGCTCTTTGTGGCGATGGTTTGCACCACCGCCACTGCCGCCTCGATGGACACCGTCAGCTGATCTGCGCTGACGGGCTCGGAAGATTGTGTTTGGTCCGACGTCTGTATGGGAGTTTTACGGAGGTAAGACTCCCTTTGCTGTCGGACCTCTTCCGCCAGTTCCTTCTCGGCGCGGAGCTCCAGCTCCCGCTCCTTTGCCCTGTTCAAGTCGGCCTTGGCTTGCGCCAGGCCGACGTATTCCCCAGTTGTAGGTGGGCGACCTCTCTTCTTCACCTCCACTGGGCCGGAGCTGTCGGAGTTGAGGCGTTTCCGCCACAACCGACCCGGCGATGATGGGCGCGAGTCCGCGTCCACCATTGAGGCGTCACTTGACGCCGACGAGTCCCTGCTATATCGCGTCAGGGTGACGCGTGCCTCCTTCGTCACCAACGGGTGTGGTGACGGGGTTCGCAACTCCCCCTTGCAATCAGATGATCCGGTTGGCTTGCCAGTAGTCGTTTTTTTATTGGTATCAATTTCGTTTTCAATATTAGTTTTAGTTTCAGTATCCATAACTTAACCCACGAGTATGGGGGAAATGAAGTCCATCCGGGCGGTGCCCCCTGCACCCGGATAAGCCTATGTACTGTGGAGGTCGGCCGGTATCCACAGGTTTTATCGACTTAGCTGTCGGGTGTTATAGACTGTCCTTGTCATGGGCCGGCCAATTAAGGCAAGCCCTCCGGCCAACAGGTTCTCAGCATACCCTCTTGTAGCCACCAATCGGGTCGTTGCTGAGCCCCTGTTGGTTACGGAATGCGAGAGGGTGGCTAGCCCTCTCTCACAGACGGAGCTAGCACTCAAGTGCCAGCCCCTCTGACCTACTCGCTTTCCAATACGCCCTCTGCTAAAGCAGAGGGACGTTTGGAGTGCGGCACGACGGGTCACGCCCATCTCGGCAGCCTGAAATTCGGCTCCGATTTTCCCTTAGTCGCCTTTTACGACACCCACGGGAGGAGATGGGGTGGAGCTATTCTATGCCGGCTCCACACGGCGGAGGTTAGGTTAGGTTTTTTTTTTTTTTTTTTTTACGTGGGGACTGCATTTACGCACTTCGCTCGCCCACCGCGGGGGCGATGGGTCCGCTTCGTGTGGGACTCCTGGCCTCCGGAAGGGGGGCCAGACTACCCACTAAACCCCACGTGTTCCTCTTCGCCTAGTGCCGAGCCGCGAGATACTCAATTTGGAGTGCTCACCGCGACCCGGCTAGGAGCGCCCTTGCAGGCTCGCCTCGGGGGGGGCCAGATCGTTGGGGCCCCCCTGACCTTAGAGTTGGTATGCGCCCCCGGAACAACAAGGGCGCATCCGCCACGTGGCTGGGGGCGGCAGGTCCCCCGACCCACCGCCCATGGCAACTCTCAGTCGGGGCCGCGGGCGAACACTTGACGCCGGCGACCCCTCGCTGGGGGCCTGCGGGGCGGGAGAGTGAGCCCAGCTCGCTCCCGCTCCCGCAGGGCCTCTCTCTTGGCCGTCATCACCTCGCTGGCAAACGAGGCGATGGCGGCCCAGCACCGGTCGCTGCCGGCCATGGCTTCCACGATGGCCGGCAGCGAGAGATCAGCGCCGATGACGCTCGTCAGGGCCGCTCTTTGCCCGTCCCATGCTTCGCACACGGCCCGGGTGTGATGGGCCGTGTCGGGGTCGCCGAGGTTTTTTTTTTTTTTTTTTTTTTTTACGTGGGGACTGCATTTACGCACTTCGCTCGCCCACCGCGGGGGCGATGGGTCCGCTTCGTGTGGGACTCCTGGCCTCCGGAAGGGGGGCCAGACTACCCACTAAACCCCACGTGTTCCTCTTCGCCTAGTGCCGAGCCGCGAGATACTCAATTTGGAGTGCTCACCGCGACCCGGCTAGGAGCGCCCTTGCAGGCTCGCCTCGGGGGGGGCCAGATCGTTGGGGCCCCCCTGACCTTAGAGTTGGTATGCGCCCCCGGAACAACAAGGGCGCATCCGCCACGTGGCTGGGGGCGGCAGGTCCCCCGACCCACCGCCCATGGCAACTCTCAGTCGGGGCCGCGGGCGAACACTTGACGCCGGCGACCCCTCGCTGGGGGCCTGCGGGGCGGGAGAGTGAGCCCAGCTCGCTCCCGCTCCCGCAGGGCCTCTCTCTTGGCCGTCATCACCTCGCTGGCAAACGAGGCGATGGCGGCCCAGCACCGGTCGCTGCCGGCCATGGCTTCCACGATGGCCGGCAGCGAGAGATCAGCGCCGATGACGCTCGTCAGGGCCGCTCTTTGCCCGTCCCATGCTTCGCACACGGCCCGGGTGTGATGGGCCGTGTCGGGGTCGCCGCTGGTGCAGTTGCGGCACCGGGGCTCCGATTCTACCCCCACAACTTCCCACAGGTACTTGGCGAAGCAGCCGTGACCCGTGAGAAGCTGGGTGAGGTGATACGTGGGAGCCCCATGACCCCCCTCCACAAACTGTCGCAGGACGGGCCGAGCGGCCCTAACGAACGCCGTCGGACTTCCTTCCATTCTGGCAGCCCACGTCCGGAAGAGATCGTCACGAGCCTCCTGCCTCCAGCGCTCGATCTCCTCCGGAGGCGGGCATCCACCAGCTCGCCGAATCAGGGCGCCCTCCTCGTACACCCTTTTGAGGACGCCGGCCTCGAGATCCCAGGGGATACTGCCCGCCAGGACGCACGCCGTCTCGTAGGAGACGGTGCGGTACGCCCGTGCGGCCCTCTGCGCGATGGCCCGCTGCGGACGACGCAGCAGGGCAACGTTAGCCGGGCAGAGTGCCTCCGCCCAGATAGGCGCTCCGTAGAGCGCCTTAGAGCGCACCACACCGTCGTAGAGACGGCGGCAGGCAGACCCCGGTCCTCCTACGTTGGGGAGCAGCTGCGAGAGCATTCCGGCAAACGCTAGCACCTTCGGCGCCAGCTGCCGGAAATGTTCCGCAAACCCCCACCGACCGTCGAGAACCAGCCCCAGATACTTGAGGCTGCGGCCGACGGCGATGGAGGTGCCCCCTACCACGATCGTGGTGTCTCGAGGCGGCGTCTGCCGAGGCCCATGGAAGAAGAGGGCCTCGGACTTCTCGAGGGCGACATGGAGGCCCAGCGCACTGATTCGGCGCACCACTTGAGCGACTCCTGCCGTCGCTAGGACGGCGGCGTCGCGGAACGTGGGGCCCCGCGCGGTCACTAGGGTATCGTCGGCGTAACAAAGTACGCCGACTCCCCGAAGAGTAGCACCGCGCAGGACCCAGTCGTACCCGATGTTCCACAGGAGCGGCCCAAGTACCGACCCCTGTGGAACACCACACCTCATAGCCTTGCGGACCACTCCGTCTCGGCCCGAGTACGTGATGACCCGGTCCACGAAGTAGTCCGCAAGGATTCGCCTGAGGTACCACGGTACGTTGTGGTACCTCAGGGCCTCGGCGATTGTCTGCCAGGGGAGGGTGTTGAAGGCGTTGGCGATGTCGAGCGACACGGCCAACAACACCCCGCCCCCGGCGATCGCCTCATCGACGCTGCCCCGCAGTCGGGAAACGGCGTCAAGAGTCGACTTCCCGCGACGGAAGCCGAACTGACCGTCGCTGAGATCGGGCCCCGCCCCCTCCAGGTGCTTGACGAGACGCGCAGCGAGCACTCGCTCAAACATTTTGCACGTCTCGTCGAGCAGTACGATGGGGCGGTAGGCCGACGGTGCCTCAGCTGGGCGCCCGTGCTTTCTAATCAGCACGAGCCGTCCGGTCTTCCATCGCCGCGGGAATCTCCCCGACGCCACACACTCCGACATGAGGGACAGCGTCTCCGCCTCGAGTGCCGGCATCGTTAAGGCGACGACCTTCCCAGGGATGCCGTCCGGGCCCGGGGCGCGTTTCCTGACTTTGAGGGCCAGGATCGCCGCCCCTAGCTCGGCCTCGGACACGGGAGGTATCGCCTCTGCGTCGCCTTCTGCCGGCACTCGGTGACGGCTTGGTGCTGCCATCCGCGGTGGGACCCACTCTTCCCGCTCAGGGAAGAGGGAGCTGACCACTCGGCCCAGAAGTTGTGGCTCGAGAGTTCTGGTGAGGGGAGGCGCCCAGGGCCGGAGCTTCTGGCTCACGGTTTTGTACGGGCGCCCCCACGGATCTCGATCCAAGCTCTCGAGCCACTCCCTCCAGGCCTCCTCTTTGGCGGCTCTGATCGCCGAGTTGAGGGCCGCACGAGCGGCCCTATGTGCGGCGAGCAGTTCCTCTTCACGGGCGAGGTCCCTGACGGCCCTCCTGCGGCTGCGAGTGTACTGCCTATGGGCCGCGTGACTTGCGGCACGCAGCTCGGCAAGGTGGGGACGCCACCAGTACACTTGCCTCCGAGGGAGGGCTGGCCTCGCCCTCTGCATCGCCGCATCGCAGACGCGAGTCAGCTTCCCAGCGAGACTATCGCACCTCGCGTCCGCGTCTGGGCCGCTTTCCGCTCCACCAGCAACCCAGCGCTCGACGATAGCCGCCTCTAGGGCCAGTTCCCGGTTCAGAGAACCGAGGCGCCACCGCGGACCTTCTCCAGCAAGGGGACGGTTGCCATCTCCTCCTCGGATGGCCGCTGAGCGAGAGACCACGTCGAACCGTATGTAACGATGGTCCGACGCGGTCTCCACATTCTTGACGACCCGCCAATTGCGAGTGCGGCCAGCCAGGGCAGGACTAGCAAACGACAGGTCTACTATCGAGCTGCCCTGGGGCCGCACAAGCGTGGGTACCGTCCCCCTGTTGAGCAGCACCAAGCCGTGAGACACCGCCCACTCCTCCAATATCTCCCCCCGGCCGTCGGTCCTCGGAGATCCCCACGCCCGTGAGTGGGCGTTGAAATCCCCGGCTACCACGACCGGAGTGGGGTGCGCGTCCGCCAACAGAGCCCCGACCTCCGTGAGCCACTGCTCGAACTCGGCGAGGCTTCTGTTGGGCGAGAAGTACACCCCAATCACTGCAGTGTCGCCCAGCGTGGCGAGGACGCACCCTCGGCCCCTCACTACTCTGCCGAGTTGGTGGGGGCCGGTTCGCTGGGCGACGATAGCCACCAAGCCGTCGCTGTCGCTGGCCCAGTTGGGGCCGGTGCGCACGTAATACGGCTCGGCGACTACCGCCACTGTCGTCTGCCACTGCGTCACGGTCTGGGCCAGTAGGTCCTGGGCCGCGGCGCAGTGGTTGACGTTGGCCTGCAGCACGGAGATTTGGAGAGCCATTAAATTTGGGCGGTGTCCATCTCCTCCTCATTGGACGGTGGCGACAGGGTCGTTGGGGTGGTCTTGGGTTCCACCCCCCCTGTCGCCTTGCGTTTCGCCTGACCCCCCCTCTTACGGGAGGCTGCCCGGCACTTCGCGGAGCCGAGTCTGTGGCCGGACGCCACACCTTCCGCTGCACAGACGGGACACTTGGGGTCCGCGGAGCAGGCGGCCGCCTTGTGGCCCTCCTGTCCGCATTGGAAGCAGAGTGCGCTGCGGTCGATCTTCGCAGCGCACTTTGCCCCCACGTGTCCCGGCTCCAGGCAGCGGAAGCACCGCGCCGGCCTTGGCTCCAGGGTGGTCAGCTTGACCGCTGACCACCCGACGACGATGCGGCGGCCGTCCGTTAACTTTTTGGCCGCCGCAACCGGACACCGCAGCCAGGCAGTGCCCTGTCGACCGGGTGGGCGATTGATGTCGCCCACCTTGATGGAGGCGACAGGGCAGCCTCCCTCTTCTGCCAGGATTTTGGCCACCGCCTCTTTAGTTGCCGCATCGCCCAGGCCTGAGATGCGCAACTCTACGCACCTCTCCGGCCTGGCGATACGGACCTCCTCTCCCAGCACCTCTTCAAGCTTGGCCGCCAATTTATCGGCCTTGGTGGCCCTGTCAGAGCCACCTATCTCCAGGATCCTTCCCCCGGTCACGGCAGTGCGGAACCGGAGGCCGTCAATGCCGAGAGTCTTTATATCGATGGACCTCTCGGCATTGGTGATCACCTGGGAATAGGTGACCCCCTTCTCTACAGCGCCCGGCTGCAGTGTGAGGCACACTGCAGCGGTTGTCGGGGCGCGGAGTTTGCGACTCGCCTTCGCCTTCTTCGGAGGCTTGGCGGGTGCCTTGACGCTCGGCGGTGCTGGGGTGGCCTTTTTCTTAGGCCGCGCCGCCACGGCGCTCCACGCCTCCTTCACAGGTGGCGGGGCGGCGGCGGGAGCCTGCGGGCGCGGCTGACGGGCAGCTTCGGCCTCCTTCGCCGCTGCACTCCGTTTCTTTGCCTTCTGCTTTTTCTTTTTCCCCTTGGGTTCCCCGTCCGACGGGACCGTCCCAGAGGGGCAGGGATCCGAATCCTTCTGCCCGTCTGCCGCGACGGGCGAGAGGGGCGGAGCCTGAGGAGGCGCGGAAGGAGTGGGAAGAACGGCAGAAGACTCGGGCCTCCGGCTGGACTTGGAGGCCCTTTGTTCCGCAGCACGGGCAGCACCAGCGGCTCTGGCGGCGTTCCTCTCGTCCGCCTGGAGAGGCGGACGGATGCGCACCTCAGGCAGCAGGCGGTCCTGGAAGCCCGCGAGTCGCGCATCGATCATGAAGATCATCTCCTCGCGACTCATCTTCAGGGCCTTCATTTCCGCCCGTACGGCAGCAAGCTCTACCTGAAGGTTGGCGACCTCCTCGTTCGCAGTGCGGGCCTTGAGTTGGTGGGCGAGCTCCAAAATGGAGCTACAGGCCACCCTCAGGTCCCGCACATATTGCCCCTTGAGCTTGGAGCTCTTTGTGGCGATGGTTTGCACCACCGCCACTGCCGCCTCGATGGACACCGTCAGCTGATCTGCGCTGACGGGCTCGGAAGATTGTGTTTGGTCCGACGTCTGTATGGGAGTTTTACGGAGGTAAGACTCCCTTTGCTGTCGGACCTCTTCCGCCAGTTCCTTCTCGGCGCGGAGCTCCAGCTCCCGCTCCTTTGCCCTGTTCAAGTCGGCCTTGGCTTGCGCCAGGCCGACGTATTCCCCAGTTGTAGGTGGGCGACCTCTCTTCTTCACCTCCACTGGGCCGGAGCTGTCGGAGTTGAGGCGTTTCCGCCACAACCGACCCGGCGATGATGGGCGCGAGTCCGCGTCCACCATTGAGGCGTCACTTGACGCCGACGAGTCCCTGCTATATCGCGTCAGGGTGACGCGTGCCTCCTTCGTCACCAACGGGTGTGGTGACGGGGTTCGCAACTCCCCCTTGCAATCAGATGATCCGGTTGGCTTGCCAGTAGTCGTTTTTTTATTGGTATCAATTTCGTTTTCAATATTAGTTTTAGTTTCAGTATCCATAACTTAACCCACGAGTATGGGGGAAATGAAGTCCATCCGGGCGGTGCCCCCTGCACCCGGATAAGCCTATGTACTGTGGAGGTCGGCCGGTATCCACAGGTTTTATCGACTTAGCTGTCGGGTGTTATAGACTGTCCTTGTCATGGGCCGGCCAATTAAGGCAAGCCCTCCGGCCAACAGGTTCTCAGCATACCCTCTTGTAGCCACCAATCGGGTCGTTGCTGAGCCCCTGTTGGTTACGGAATGCGAGAGGGTGGCTAGCCCTCTCTCACAGACGGAGCTAGCACTCAAGTGCCAGCCCCTCTGACCTACTCGCTTTCCAATACGCCCTCTGCTAAAGCAGAGGGACGTTTGGAGTGCGGCACGACGGGTCACGCCCATCTCGGCAGCCTGTAATTCGGCTCCGAGTTTCCCTTAGTCGCCTTTTACGACACCCACGGGATGAGATGGGGTGGAGCTATTCTTAGCCGGCACCACACGGCAATGGGGAGATAACTCCACCACAGGAGCCTGAGATTCGGCTCCGTCTATCCCTTAGTCGCCTTTTACGACACCCACGGGAGGAGATGGGGTGGAGCTATTCTCAGCCGGCTCCACACGGCAAGGGGTCGCCGAGGTTAGGTTAGGTTTTTTTTTTTTTTTTTTTTTTTTACGTGGGGACTGCATTTACGCACTTCGCTCGCCCACCGCGGGGGCGATGGGTCCGCTTCGTGTGGGACTCCTGGCCTCCGGAAGGGGGGCCAGACTACCCACTAAACCCCACGTGTTCCTCTTCGCCTAGTGCCGAGCCGCGAGATACTCAATTTGGAGTGCTCACCGCGACCCGGCTAGGAGCGCCCTTGCAGGCTCGCCTCGGGGGGGGCCAGATCGTTGGGGCCCCCCTGACCTTAGAGTTGGTATGCGCCCCCGGAACAACAAGGGCGCATCCGCCACGTGGCTGGGGGCGGCAGGTCCCCCGACCCACCGCCCATGGCAACTCTCAGTCGGGGCCGCGGGCGAACACTTGACGCCGGCGACCCCTCGCTGGGGGCCTGCGGGGCGGGAGAGTGAGCCCAGCTCGCTCCCGCTCCCGCAGGGCCTCTCTCTTGGCCGTCATCACCTCGCTGGCAAACGAGGCGATGGCGGCCCAGCACCGGTCGCTGCCGGCCATGGCTTCCACGATGGCCGGCAGCGAGAGATCAGCGCCGATGACGCTCGTCAGGGCCGCTCTTTGCCCGTCCCATGCTTCGCACACGGCCCGGGTGTGATGGGCCGTGTCGGGGTCGCCGCTGGTGCAGTTGCGGCACCGGGGCTCCGATTCTACCCCCACAACTTCCCACAGGTACTTGGCGAAGCAGCCGTGACCCGTGAGAAGCTGGGTGAGGTGATACGTGGGAGCCCCATGACCCCCCTCCACAAACTGTCGCAGGACGGGCCGAGCGGCCCTAACGAACGCCGTCGGACTTCCTTCCATTCTGGCAGCCCACGTCCGGAAGAGATCGTCACGAGCCTCCTGCCTCCAGCGCTCGATCTCCTCCGGAGGCGGGCATCCACCAGCTCGCCGAATCAGGGCGCCCTCCTCGTACACCCTTTTGAGGACGCCGGCCTCGAGATCCCAGGGGATACTGCCCGCCAGGACGCACGCCGTCTCGTAGGAGACGGTGCGGTACGCCCGTGCGGCCCTCTGCGCGATGGCCCGCTGCGGACGACGCAGCAGGGCAACGTTAGCCGGGCAGAGTGCCTCCGCCCAGATAGGCGCTCCGTAGAGCGCCTTAGAGCGCACCACACCGTCGTAGAGACGGCGGCAGGCAGACCCCGGTCCTCCTACGTTGGGGAGCAGCTGCGAGAGCATTCCGGCAAACGCTAGCACCTTCGGCGCCAGCTGCCGGAAATGTTCCGCAAACCCCCACCGACCGTCGAGAACCAGCCCCAGATACTTGAGGCTGCGGCCGACGGCGATGGAGGTGCCCCCTACCACGATCGTGGTGTCTCGAGGCGGCGTCTGCCGAGGCCCATGGAAGAAGAGGGCCTCGGACTTCTCGAGGGCGACATGGAGGCCCAGCGCACTGATTCGGCGCACCACTTGAGCGACTCCTGCCGTCGCTAGGACGGCGGCGTCGCGGAACGTGGGGCCCCGCGCGGTCACTAGGGTATCGTCGGCGTAACAAAGTACGCCGACTCCCCGAAGAGTAGCACCGCGCAGGACCCAGTCGTACCCGATGTTCCACAGGAGCGGCCCAAGTACCGACCCCTGTGGAACACCACACCTCATAGCCTTGCGGACCACTCCGTCTCGGCCCGAGTACGTGATGACCCGGTCCACGAAGTAGTCCGCAAGGATTCGCCTGAGGTACCACGGTACGTTGTGGTACCTCAGGGCCTCGGCGATTGTCTGCCAGGGGAGGGTGTTGAAGGCGTTGGCGATGTCGAGCGACACGGCCAACAACACCCCGCCCCCGGCGATCGCCTCATCGACGCTGCCCCGCAGTCGGGAAACGGCGTCAAGAGTCGACTTCCCGCGACGGAAGCCGAACTGACCGTCGCTGAGATCGGGCCCCGCCCCCTCCAGGTGCTTGACGAGACGCGCAGCGAGCACTCGCTCAAACATTTTGCACGTCTCGTCGAGCAGTACGATGGGGCGGTAGGCCGACGGTGCCTCAGCTGGGCGCCCGTGCTTTCTAATCAGCACGAGCCGTCCGGTCTTCCATCGCCGCGGGAATCTCCCCGACGCCACACACTCCGACATGAGGGACAGCGTCTCCGCCTCGAGTGCCGGCATCGTTAAGGCGACGACCTTCCCAGGGATGCCGTCCGGGCCCGGGGCGCGTTTCCTGACTTTGAGGGCCAGGATCGCCGCCCCTAGCTCGGCCTCGGACACGGGAGGTATCGCCTCTGCGTCGCCTTCTGCCGGCACTCGGTGACGGCTTGGTGCTGCCATCCGCGGTGGGACCCACTCTTCCCGCTCAGGGAAGAGGGAGCTGACCACTCGGCCCAGAAGTTGTGGCTCGAGAGTTCTGGTGAGGGGAGGCGCCCAGGGCCGGAGCTTCTGGCTCACGGTTTTGTACGGGCGCCCCCACGGATCTCGATCCAAGCTCTCGAGCCACTCCCTCCAGGCCTCCTCTTTGGCGGCTCTGATCGCCGAGTTGAGGGCCGCACGAGCGGCCCTATGTGCGGCGAGCAGTTCCTCTTCACGGGCGAGGTCCCTGACGGCCCTCCTGCGGCTGCGAGTGTACTGCCTATGGGCCGCGTGACTTGCGGCACGCAGCTCGGCAAGGTGGGGACGCCACCAGTACACTTGCCTCCGAGGGAGGGCTGGCCTCGCCCTCTGCATCGCCGCATCGCAGACGCGAGTCAGCTTCCCAGCGAGACTATCGCACCTCGCGTCCGCGTCTGGGCCGCTTTCCGCTCCACCAGCAACCCAGCGCTCGACGATAGCCGCCTCTAGGGCCAGTTCCCGGTTCAGAGAACCGAGGCGCCACCGCGGACCTTCTCCAGCAAGGGGACGGTTGCCATCTCCTCCTCGGATGGCCGCTGAGCGAGAGACCACGTCGAACCGTATGTAACGATGGTCCGACGCGGTCTCCACATTCTTGACGACCCGCCAATTGCGAGTGCGGCCAGCCAGGGCAGGACTAGCAAACGACAGGTCTACTATCGAGCTGCCCTGGGGCCGCACAAGCGTGGGTACCGTCCCCCTGTTGAGCAGCACCAAGCCGTGAGACACCGCCCACTCCTCCAATATCTCCCCCCGGCCGTCGGTCCTCGGAGATCCCCACGCCCGTGAGTGGGCGTTGAAATCCCCGGCTACCACGACCGGAGTGGGGTGCGCGTCCGCCAACAGAGCCCCGACCTCCGTGAGCCACTGCTCGAACTCGGCGAGGCTTCTGTTGGGCGAGAAGTACACCCCAATCACTGCAGTGTCGCCCAGCGTGGCGAGGACGCACCCTCGGCCCCTCACTACTCTGCCGAGTTGGTGGGGGCCGGTTCGCTGGGCGACGATAGCCACCAAGCCGTCGCTGTCGCTGGCCCAGTTGGGGCCGGTGCGCACGTAATACGGCTCGGCGACTACCGCCACTGTCGTCTGCCACTGCGTCACGGTCTGGGCCAGTAGGTCCTGGGCCGCGGCGCAGTGGTTGACGTTGGCCTGCAGCACGGAGATTTGGAGAGCCATTAAATTTGGGCGGTGTCCATCTCCTCCTCATTGGACGGTGGCGACAGGGTCGTTGGGGTGGTCTTGGGTTCCACCCCCCCTGTCGCCTTGCGTTTCGCCTGACCCCCCCTCTTACGGGAGGCTGCCCGGCACTTCGCGGAGCCGAGTCTGTGGCCGGACGCCACACCTTCCGCTGCACAGACGGGACACTTGGGGTCCGCGGAGCAGGCGGCCGCCTTGTGGCCCTCCTGTCCGCATTGGAAGCAGAGTGCGCTGCGGTCGATCTTCGCAGCGCACTTTGCCCCCACGTGTCCCGGCTCCAGGCAGCGGAAGCACCGCGCCGGCCTTGGCTCCAGGGTGGTCAGCTTGACCGCTGACCACCCGACGACGATGCGGCGGCCGTCCGTTAACTTTTTGGCCGCCGCAACCGGACACCGCAGCCAGGCAGTGCCCTGTCGACCGGGTGGGCGATTGATGTCGCCCACCTTGATGGAGGCGACAGGGCAGCCTCCCTCTTCTGCCAGGATTTTGGCCACCGCCTCTTTAGTTGCCGCATCGCCCAGGCCTGAGATGCGCAACTCTACGCACCTCTCCGGCCTGGCGATACGGACCTCCTCTCCCAGCACCTCTTCAAGCTTGGCCGCCAATTTATCGGCCTTGGTGGCCCTGTCAGAGCCACCTATCTCCAGGATCCTTCCCCCGGTCACGGCAGTGCGGAACCGGAGGCCGTCAATGCCGAGAGTCTTTATATCGATGGACCTCTCGGCATTGGTGATCACCTGGGAATAGGTGACCCCCTTCTCTACAGCGCCCGGCTGCAGTGTGAGGCACACTGCAGCGGTTGTCGGGGCGCGGAGTTTGCGACTCGCCTTCGCCTTCTTCGGAGGCTTGGCGGGTGCCTTGACGCTCGGCGGTGCTGGGGTGGCCTTTTTCTTAGGCCGCGCCGCCACGGCGCTCCACGCCTCCTTCACAGGTGGCGGGGCGGCGGCGGGAGCCTGCGGGCGCGGCTGACGGGCAGCTTCGGCCTCCTTCGCCGCTGCACTCCGTTTCTTTGCCTTCTGCTTTTTCTTTTTCCCCTTGGGTTCCCCGTCCGACGGGACCGTCCCAGAGGGGCAGGGATCCGAATCCTTCTGCCCGTCTGCCGCGACGGGCGAGAGGGGCGGAGCCTGAGGAGGCGCGGAAGGAGTGGGAAGAACGGCAGAAGACTCGGGCCTCCGGCTGGACTTGGAGGCCCTTTGTTCCGCAGCACGGGCAGCACCAGCGGCTCTGGCGGCGTTCCTCTCGTCCGCCTGGAGAGGCGGACGGATGCGCACCTCAGGCAGCAGGCGGTCCTGGAAGCCCGCGAGTCGCGCATCGATCATGAAGATCATCTCCTCGCGACTCATCTTCAGGGCCTTCATTTCCGCCCGTACGGCAGCAAGCTCTACCTGAAGGTTGGCGACCTCCTCGTTCGCAGTGCGGGCCTTGAGTTGGTGGGCGAGCTCCAAAATGGAGCTACAGGCCACCCTCAGGTCCCGCACATATTGCCCCTTGAGCTTGGAGCTCTTTGTGGCGATGGTTTGCACCACCGCCACTGCCGCCTCGATGGACACCGTCAGCTGATCTGCGCTGACGGGCTCGGAAGATTGTGTTTGGTCCGACGTCTGTATGGGAGTTTTACGGAGGTAAGACTCCCTTTGCTGTCGGACCTCTTCCGCCAGTTCCTTCTCGGCGCGGAGCTCCAGCTCCCGCTCCTTTGCCCTGTTCAAGTCGGCCTTGGCTTGCGCCAGGCCGACGTATTCCCCAGTTGTAGGTGGGCGACCTCTCTTCTTCACCTCCACTGGGCCGGAGCTGTCGGAGTTGAGGCGTTTCCGCCACAACCGACCCGGCGATGATGGGCGCGAGTCCGCGTCCACCATTGAGGCGTCACTTGACGCCGACGAGTCCCTGCTATATCGCGTCAGGGTGACGCGTGCCTCCTTCGTCACCAACGGGTGTGGTGACGGGGTTCGCAACTCCCCCTTGCAATCAGATGATCCGGTTGGCTTGCCAGTAGTCGTTTTTTTATTGGTATCAATTTCGTTTTCAATATTAGTTTTAGTTTCAGTATCCATAACTTAACCCACGAGTATGGGGGAAATGAAGTCCATCCGGGCGGTGCCCCCTGCACCCGGATAAGCCTATGTACTGTGGAGGTCGGCCGGTATCCACAGGTTTTATCGACTTAGCTGTCGGGTGTTATAGACTGTCCTTGTCATGGGCCGGCCAATTAAGGCAAGCCCTCCGGCCAACAGGTTCTCAGCATACCCTCTTGTAGCCACCAATCGGGTCGTTGCTGAGCCCCTGTTGGTTACGGAATGCGAGAGGGTGGCTAGCCCTCTCTCACAGACGGAGCTAGCACTCAAGTGCCAGCCCCTCTGACCTACTCGCTTTCCAATACGCCCTCTGCTAAAGCAGAGGGACGTTTGGAGTGCGGCACGACGGGTCACGCCCATCTCGGCAGCCTGTAATTCGGCTCCGAGTTTCCCTTAGTCGCCTTTTACGACACCCACGGGATGAGATGGGGTGGAGCTATTCTTAGCCGGCACCACACGGCAATGGGGAGATAACTCCACCACAGGAGCCTGAGATTCGGCTCCGTCTATCCCTTAGTCGCCTTTTACGACACCCACGGGAGGAGATGGGGTGGAGCTATTCTCAGCCGGCTCCACACGGCAAGAGGTTTTTTTTTTTTTTTTTTTTTTTTTTTTTTTACGTGGGGACTGCATTTACGCACTTCGCTCGCCCACCGCGGGGGCGATGGGTCCGCTTCGTGTGGGACTCCTGGCCTCCGGAAGGGGGGCCAGACTACCCACTAAACCCCACGTGTTCCTCTTCGCCTAGTGCCGAGCCGCGAGATACTCAATTTGGAGTGCTCACCGCGACCCGGCTAGGAGCGCCCTTGCAGGCTCGCCTCGGGGGGGGCCAGATCGTTGGGGCCCCCCTGACCTTAGAGTTGGTATGCGCCCCCGGAACAACAAGGGCGCATCCGCCACGTGGCTGGGGGCGGCAGGTCCCCCGACCCACCGCCCATGGCAACTCTCAGTCGGGGCCGCGGGCGAACACTTGACGCCGGCGACCCCTCGCTGGGGGCCTGCGGGGCGGGAGAGTGAGCCCAGCTCGCTCCCGCTCCCGCAGGGCCTCTCTCTTGGCCGTCATCACCTCGCTGGCAAACGAGGCGATGGCGGCCCAGCACCGGTCGCTGCCGGCCATGGCTTCCACGATGGCCGGCAGCGAGAGATCAGCGCCGATGACGCTCGTCAGGGCCGCTCTTTGCCCGTCCCATGCTTCGCACACGGCCCGGGTGTGATGGGCCGTGTCGGGGTCGCCGCTGGTGCAGTTGCGGCACCGGGGCTCCGATTCTACCCCCACAACTTCCCACAGGTACTTGGCGAAGCAGCCGTGACCCGTGAGAAGCTGGGTGAGGTGATACGTGGGAGCCCCATGACCCCCCTCCACAAACTGTCGCAGGACGGGCCGAGCGGCCCTAACGAACGCCGTCGGACTTCCTTCCATTCTGGCAGCCCACGTCCGGAAGAGATCGTCACGAGCCTCCTGCCTCCAGCGCTCGATCTCCTCCGGAGGCGGGCATCCACCAGCTCGCCGAATCAGGGCGCCCTCCTCGTACACCCTTTTGAGGACGCCGGCCTCGAGATCCCAGGGGATACTGCCCGCCAGGACGCACGCCGTCTCGTAGGAGACGGTGCGGTACGCCCGTGCGGCCCTCTGCGCGATGGCCCGCTGCGGACGACGCAGCAGGGCAACGTTAGCCGGGCAGAGTGCCTCCGCCCAGATAGGCGCTCCGTAGAGCGCCTTAGAGCGCACCACACCGTCGTAGAGACGGCGGCAGGCAGACCCCGGTCCTCCTACGTTGGGGAGCAGCTGCGAGAGCATTCCGGCAAACGCTAGCACCTTCGGCGCCAGCTGCCGGAAATGTTCCGCAAACCCCCACCGACCGTCGAGAACCAGCCCCAGATACTTGAGGCTGCGGCCGACGGCGATGGAGGTGCCCCCTACCACGATCGTGGTGTCTCGAGGCGGCGTCTGCCGAGGCCCATGGAAGAAGAGGGCCTCGGACTTCTCGAGGGCGACATGGAGGCCCAGCGCACTGATTCGGCGCACCACTTGAGCGACTCCTGCCGTCGCTAGGACGGCGGCGTCGCGGAACGTGGGGCCCCGCGCGGTCACTAGGGTATCGTCGGCGTAACAAAGTACGCCGACTCCCCGAAGAGTAGCACCGCGCAGGACCCAGTCGTACCCGATGTTCCACAGGAGCGGCCCAAGTACCGACCCCTGTGGAACACCACACCTCATAGCCTTGCGGACCACTCCGTCTCGGCCCGAGTACGTGATGACCCGGTCCACGAAGTAGTCCGCAAGGATTCGCCTGAGGTACCACGGTACGTTGTGGTACCTCAGGGCCTCGGCGATTGTCTGCCAGGGGAGGGTGTTGAAGGCGTTGGCGATGTCGAGCGACACGGCCAACAACACCCCGCCCCCGGCGATCGCCTCATCGACGCTGCCCCGCAGTCGGGAAACGGCGTCAAGAGTCGACTTCCCGCGACGGAAGCCGAACTGACCGTCGCTGAGATCGGGCCCCGCCCCCTCCAGGTGCTTGACGAGACGCGCAGCGAGCACTCGCTCAAACATTTTGCACGTCTCGTCGAGCAGTACGATGGGGCGGTAGGCCGACGGTGCCTCAGCTGGGCGCCCGTGCTTTCTAATCAGCACGAGCCGTCCGGTCTTCCATCGCCGCGGGAATCTCCCCGACGCCACACACTCCGACATGAGGGACAGCGTCTCCGCCTCGAGTGCCGGCATCGTTAAGGCGACGACCTTCCCAGGGATGCCGTCCGGGCCCGGGGCGCGTTTCCTGACTTTGAGGGCCAGGATCGCCGCCCCTAGCTCGGCCTCGGACACGGGAGGTATCGCCTCTGCGTCGCCTTCTGCCGGCACTCGGTGACGGCTTGGTGCTGCCATCCGCGGTGGGACCCACTCTTCCCGCTCAGGGAAGAGGGAGCTGACCACTCGGCCCAGAAGTTGTGGCTCGAGAGTTCTGGTGAGGGGAGGCGCCCAGGGCCGGAGCTTCTGGCTCACGGTTTTGTACGGGCGCCCCCACGGATCTCGATCCAAGCTCTCGAGCCACTCCCTCCAGGCCTCCTCTTTGGCGGCTCTGATCGCCGAGTTGAGGGCCGCACGAGCGGCCCTATGTGCGGCGAGCAGTTCCTCTTCACGGGCGAGGTCCCTGACGGCCCTCCTGCGGCTGCGAGTGTACTGCCTATGGGCCGCGTGACTTGCGGCACGCAGCTCGGCAAGGTGGGGACGCCACCAGTACACTTGCCTCCGAGGGAGGGCTGGCCTCGCCCTCTGCATCGCCGCATCGCAGACGCGAGTCAGCTTCCCAGCGAGACTATCGCACCTCGCGTCCGCGTCTGGGCCGCTTTCCGCTCCACCAGCAACCCAGCGCTCGACGATAGCCGCCTCTAGGGCCAGTTCCCGGTTCAGAGAACCGAGGCGCCACCGCGGACCTTCTCCAGCAAGGGGACGGTTGCCATCTCCTCCTCGGATGGCCGCTGAGCGAGAGACCACGTCGAACCGTATGTAACGATGGTCCGACGCGGTCTCCACATTCTTGACGACCCGCCAATTGCGAGTGCGGCCAGCCAGGGCAGGACTAGCAAACGACAGGTCTACTATCGAGCTGCCCTGGGGCCGCACAAGCGTGGGTACCGTCCCCCTGTTGAGCAGCACCAAGCCGTGAGACACCGCCCACTCCTCCAATATCTCCCCCCGGCCGTCGGTCCTCGGAGATCCCCACGCCCGTGAGTGGGCGTTGAAATCCCCGGCTACCACGACCGGAGTGGGGTGCGCGTCCGCCAACAGAGCCCCGACCTCCGTGAGCCACTGCTCGAACTCGGCGAGGCTTCTGTTGGGCGAGAAGTACACCCCAATCACTGCAGTGTCGCCCAGCGTGGCGAGGACGCACCCTCGGCCCCTCACTACTCTGCCGAGTTGGTGGGGGCCGGTTCGCTGGGCGACACGGCAAGAGGTTAGGTTAGGTTAGGTTAGGTTAGGTTAGGTTAGGTTAGGTTAGGTTAGGTTAGGTTAGGTTTTTTTTTTTTTTTTTTTATTTTTTTTTTTTTTTTTTTTTTTTTTTTTTTTTTTTTTTTTTTTTTTTTTTTTTTTTTTTTTTTTTTTTTTTTTTTTTTTTTTTTTTTTTTTTTTTACTGCTTTTCCCCGTCCATTATAACGACAGGACCTTGTGTATCTGTGTATAATATAGTGCTATGTGTAGTGGTGTCGATATATTTTTAATATATATGTATACATAATATGTTTAGGATGTTCGGATATATGTATTCGGCACTTACAGTTGCCGAACCCATACATTCGCCCACCCTTTACATCTGTCTTTTTGTGTTCTGCTTTACTTGTTACATTCTGTTTCGTGTCTATCTACCATTTACAATTTTTATACATGTATTATTTATTGTTTCGTTCCTTTGTACATATTTTTCAAAGAATAAAGAACAAAATTTTTTCAACTAATTATTTTTAGGCGGTCACCCATCCTAATACCGACCGCGCCCGATGTTACTAATTTAATGGCAATAAAAAAAAAAAAAAAAAAAAAAAAAAAAAAAAAAAAAAAAAAACAATTTCCGGGCGGTCACCCATCCAAATTCCGACCCCACCCAATGTTGCTTAACCTTAGGTGAGGTCGGAATCCGCCACTTCAACTGTTTCAATTACTCCATTATATATTCCTTTATTTATACTTCTGATTTTTTGTTTACATTACTTGTCATTTATACATATTTCAATTTTTTACAATATTTATTTATTTATATAAACTTCTAGTCTTTATATTTAAATTTACTATTTTTATTTATTTCTATTCTTTACCATACATAGAATTTCTTAATAAAAAACAGCAAAAATAATTTTTTCGGGCGGTCACCCATCCAAATTGTGACCTCGCCCAATGTTGCTTAACCTTTAATATGTTCAACTGTGTGTACACAGCGTATACACAATTTCTCTGTACACACATTTGCCCATTCACCATGTTCTATGTATTTATCCATTTACCATTTGTTTGTTTACATCATGTTTCATTTCTTAAAAGAAATAAAAACAAATTTTCAACAAAACATTCATTTCGATAAAACAAAACATTTTTACATACAGGGTCTGTCGTAAATAATGGATAAGTCGTAAACTGGAGTTGGTCCGGCTATGAGACTATTAGAAAATCGTATCTTTTTGCCAGGGTTTCTAACCGTATGGAAATGGCGTAGACTTTTATGTTTTTTTATAAATTTCGCTACTCTTTGCATTCATTCCGTTGCCATTTCGTTAAATTTAGGTATTTCTGTGTCATTTTTTTTGTATTATAGTCTTGAAGATGTGTATTATTTAGTTTTAGTACTGTTTTAGGCGTTTTTAACGTTGGTCATTTTCAAAATTGTCATTTTAAGATTTTTTATGTTTTTGTTTTACTTAGGGTCAACTTTTGATCATTTACTGTGTAAAAAAAAAGTACGGCGCTATAGCTGCCCATGATCTTAATAAATTATCTAGTATGTGTAGATTCTAAAAAGGTATAACAATGCATACTTCACAAGTAATATTAAGCTACATGAGCGAGATCAATATCAAGGTGAGAAAATATTTTTTTCATGTAATGTTGTAAATGGTTATGAAACTTCGTCATAATGATTTATTTCTGCCAAGATTCTTTACACAAACACTATGGGGTCACTATTAAGGATATTCAAAAGAAAACTAGGTTGTTTTAGTACGTAAAAATATTTATTCAACAACTTAAACTAAATGTTCGAAGTGTCCTCCGCCGGCAGCTATGCACGCTCTACATCGCCTAATAAACGATCGCTTAATCCGGCGCACATAACCGGCTTCTTCAATTTTTCTCGCTGCTACTTGAATGCGCGCACGCAACTCTTCTACAGAACTTATTGTTTCACTGTATACTTTTTCTTTTATACAGCCCCAGTAAAAGAAGTCCAAGGGGTTCAGGTCTGGCGAACGTGGAGGCCATAAAATTGGCCCCAATCGCCCTATCCATCTATCTGGATAAGTATTATTTAAATGTTCCCTGACACGAACAGCGTAATGTGCTGGACACCCATCATTTTGTAGCCACATCTCATTTCTTATCTCTTGTGGGACGTCTTGCAGTAAACTAGGTAAAGTATTTGCTAAAAAATTCAAATACATATCCGCATTTAATATTGCCGGCAATTCGAATGGACCAATGATTTTGCCATTAATAATGCCAGTCCATAAATTAATTTTAAATTGATATTGCGATCGGTCTTCTCGGATAAGTCTTGGGTTTTCGAGTTGCCAGCTGTGTATGTTGTGAAGATTCAAAAAACCATCTTTTCGACACGTTGACTCGTCACTCCATAAAATTTTATTAAAAAAACTTTGGTCTTCCCTCATCTTTCGCAGCATTATGCGACAAAATGTTATTCTCGCAGCAGCGTCCCTTGGCATTAATGTTTGGACCCTTTGATAATGATAGGGATATAATTCATGCCTTTTTAAAATCCTGTGTACAGATTTTTGAGGTATACCGGTGCGCCTTGAAATTACACTTATGGACGTACCAGGGTCTTCTGCAACTATTTCCAGTACTTCGGCTGCACTGTGGCGTTGTGGTCGTCCTTCACTCGCCCCGCCTACGCCGGTCCCAGGAAATCGTCCTTCCAAAAATGTGTTGTGCACTCTTATGAAGACACGATAGTCAGGATGCCGGGCATTTGGATATTTTTCCCGATAAACTCTAGCAGCTCTATTGGCGTTGCCATCACATAAACCATAAATGTAATGCATGTTTACGTATTCGGCCGGCGTGTATTGTTGAGGCATGATATACAAAATTTTCCAAAATAACACGTGCAATCGATAGCACAACACGATGCCCATAAATGAGAGCTGAGTTGTCAATATCACCAGGTTAACAAGTCCAAATCACAAAGAAAATCTAAGTCCGATATTAGAAAGCAGTAACAAATTGACGACAGTAATGAAAACGAGAGCACATGCGATGGTCAAAATCACACTGAGAGATGTATCAGGAGTGCGCCCTAGCTAAACGCATGCTAACCTTTTCACACATCGTGAGTGTGAAAGGGACGGTGCATCATGCAGTGTGCCTAGTAACAATGTCCTTTTCACGCGGGGAGACCCTTTGTATTGCTGTCTTTGTTCATTTTTTTACCTGATGATCCTTTTTACGAATAAACTTGTAACATGTTTGTCGCATGTAACTATTAGAGCACATCAATTTTAAAATTAAACACCTTTATGAAATGAGGAGGCATGAAATTTTTTTGACAAAAAACTACCTAGTTTTCTTTGAATATCCTTAATAGTGGCCCCATAGTGTTTGTGTAAAGAATCTTGGCAGAAATAAATCATTCTGACGAAGTTTTATAACCATTTACAACATTACATGAAAAAAATATTTTCTCACCTTGATATTGATCTCGCTCATGTAGCTTAATATTACTTGTGAAGTATGCATTGTTATACCTTTTTAGAATCTACACATACTAGATAATTTATTAAGATCATGGGCAGCTATAGCGCCGTACTTTTTTTTTACACAGTAAATGATCAAAAGTTGACCCTAAGTAAAACAAAAACATAAAAAATCTTAAAATGACAATTTTGAAAATGACCAACGTTAAAAACGCCTAAAACAGTACTAAAACTAAATAATACACATCTTCAAGACTATAATACAAAAAAAATGACACAGAAATACCTAAATTTAACGAAATGGCAACGGAATGAATGCAAAGAGTAGCGAAATTTATAAAAAAACATAAAAGTCTACGCCATTTCCATACGGTTAGAAACCCTGGCAAAAAGATACGATTTTCTAATAGTCTCATAGCCGGACCAACTCCAGTTTACGACTTATCCATTATTTACGACAGACCCTGTATACAATATATAATAACATAATTCCTAACAATTTAAATATTCTAAAAATTTGACAAAAAGTAGTTCTCAGGCGGTCACCCATCCAAATCGTGACCTCGCCCAATGTTGCTTAACCTTTAATATGTTCAACTGTGTGTACACAGCGTATACACAATTTCTCTGTACACACATTTGCCCATTCACCATGTTCTATGTATTTATCCATTTACCATTTGTTTGTTTACATCATGTTTCACTTCTTAAAAGAAACAAAAACAATTTTTCAACAAAACATTCATTTCGATAAAACAAAACATTTTTACATATACAATATATAATAACATAATTCCTAACAATTTAAATATTCTAAAAATTTGACAAAAAGTAGTTCTCAGGCGGTCACCCATCCAAATTGTGACCTCGCCCAATGTTGCTTAACCTTAATATGTTCAACTGTGTGTACACAGCGTATACACAATTTCTCTGTACACACATTTGCCCATCCACCATGTTCTATGTATTTCCTTGTTTACCATTTGTTTGTTTACATCATGTTTTATTTTATCTGTATGTATTCTAACATATTTCTTGTACATTAGTATTTACAATTCTCTGTCATTATTCATTTCATTCCTCTATAATATATTTCTAAAAATTTTTACAAAAAGCAACATACAGGCGGTCACCCATCCAAGCACCGACCTCGCCCAATGTTGCTTAACCTCGGTGATTAATATGTTCAGATGTGTGTCTGCAGCGTACACACAGTTTCTACAGACACACATTTGTCCATCTGTTGTGTTTTATATATTTATATTCTATTTACTCACATGATTTTTCATGTCATCTATATATATCCCACTATATCTCCCATACATGTATTATTCTTAATTTACTATCTATTTCTAATCTTTATGACACATATGTACACATGGTACATGTTAATGTTTATCTATATATGTACATACCAAACTATTCATTTTCATTTCCAAACACATGTTACTCCAACTATTTGTTGTTGTTTACCTTTTGCCTCATTCTTCGTTGCTAGGCAACGGAGCATGAGGCAAAAGTTGCGCCGCCATCTTTGCGCTTACATGGATCCACGTGTTATTTATTCTATTTTTAATTTGTCTATAATATACAATTCTCTTAGGTTAGCACTATATTTACATGTCTATTATCCCTTATTAATCCTTATTATCACTTATTTATGCATTCCAAGTATATGTATCTACTATTTTCATTGTATTTTATACTTTTATTTTCCATACTATTATTTCTCTATTTACAGCCTGTAGTTTCTGTCTTAGCAATTTTATTTTTGTATTTAATAAACGTCTGTCACTTTTATCGTAGCATTTCTGTAGTGTGGGAAGCTATGTGTTTTGTTCCAGGTACCCCACACAGGCACCTTCCACATCGTCCCAGGTATACCCAGGAAGACCAGGCCTCCACGACACGTTTTTATGTTTAGTATTCTTGTTTTTGTGTGCGTGTTTTGTGTTCTGTACATGTGTGTTTCCTTCCACAGTTCACTCTTTCCTTTATAGCATTCTTTTAACAAATAATACATATTCTATAATATATATTTTTATTACATTCTTTTTTGTGAACTGCTTCAGTCTGTGTATGTATGTTAATTTAATGTAATCTAATGTTTATTGTTGTGTGCATGTTTAGATATCTTCCTATATTTTTAAAATATAATCTTTATATCTGTGTTTGTTTATGTGTGTCTTTGTGTAGTGTGTATCTGTGTGTTGGTGTGTCAGGGATACGCCGTGGTCTCCCTTGCTAAGTAATCCCACTTAGCACGGGTATGACATTCGGCGCTGAAGGCGTTATGGCCGACGTTCTGCGACCCAGAGTGCGAGCAGTTGCAGCACCGCGGTACCGAACCCGCACTATATTCTGCGCAATCCTTGCGCAAGTGCGAGCCCCCGCAGTGACTACACCTGTCCGCACCCTCAGTGCAGTACTTACGGCCGTGTCCGAATGCCAGGCGGTTAGGTTAGGTTAGGTTAGGTTAGGTTAGGTTAGGTTAGGTTAGGTTAGGTTAGGTTAGGTTAGGTTAGGTTTTTTTTTTTTTTTTTTTTTTTTTTTTTTTTACGTGGGGACTGCATTTACGCACTTCGCTCGCCCACCGCGGGGGCGATGGGTCCGCTTCGTGTGGGACTCCTGGCCTCCGGAAGGGGGGCCAGACTACCCACTAAACCCCACGTGTTCCTCTTCGCCTAGTGCCGAGCCGCGAGATACTCAATTTGGAGTGCTCACCGCGACCCGGCTAGGAGCGCCCTTGCAGGCTCGCCTCGGGGGGGGCCAGATCGTTGGGGCCCCCCTGACCTTAGAGTTGGTATGCGCCCCCGGAACAACAAGGGCGCATCCGCCACGTGGCTGGGGGCGGCAGGTCCCCCGACCCACCGCCCATGGCAACTCTCAGTCGGGGCCGCGGGCGAACACTTGACGCCGGCGACCCCTCGCTGGGGGCCTGCGGGGCGGGAGAGTGAGCCCAGCTCGCTCCCGCTCCCGCAGGGCCTCTCTCTTGGCCGTCATCACCTCGCTGGCAAACGAGGCGATGGCGGCCCAGCACCGGTCGCTGCCGGCCATGGCTTCCACGATGGCCGGCAGCGAGAGATCAGCGCCGATGACGCTCGTCAGGGCCGCTCTTTGCCCGTCCCATGCTTCGCACACGGCCCGGGTGTGATGGGCCGTGTCGGGGTCGCCGCTGGTGCAGTTGCGGCACCGGGGCTCCGATTCTACCCCCACAACTTCCCACAGGTACTTGGCGAAGCAGCCGTGACCCGTGAGAAGCTGGGTGAGGTGATACGTGGGAGCCCCATGACCCCCCTCCACAAACTGTCGCAGGACGGGCCGAGCGGCCCTAACGAACGCCGTCGGACTTCCTTCCATTCTGGCAGCCCACGTCCGGAAGAGATCGTCACGAGCCTCCTGCCTCCAGCGCTCGATCTCCTCCGGAGGCGGGCATCCACCAGCTCGCCGAATCAGGGCGCCCTCCTCGTACACCCTTTTGAGGACGCCGGCCTCGAGATCCCAGGGGATACTGCCCGCCAGGACGCACGCCGTCTCGTAGGAGACGGTGCGGTACGCCCGTGCGGCCCTCTGCGCGATGGCCCGCTGCGGACGACGCAGCAGGGCAACGTTAGCCGGGCAGAGTGCCTCCGCCCAGATAGGCGCTCCGTAGAGCGCCTTAGAGCGCACCACACCGTCGTAGAGACGGCGGCAGGCAGACCCCGGTCCTCCTACGTTGGGGAGCAGCTGCGAGAGCATTCCGGCAAACGCTAGCACCTTCGGCGCCAGCTGCCGGAAATGTTCCGCAAACCCCCACCGACCGTCGAGAACCAGCCCCAGATACTTGAGGCTGCGGCCGACGGCGATGGAGGTGCCCCCTACCACGATCGTGGTGTCTCGAGGCGGCGTCTGCCGAGGCCCATGGAAGAAGAGGGCCTCGGACTTCTCGAGGGCGACATGGAGGCCCAGCGCACTGATTCGGCGCACCACTTGAGCGACTCCTGCCGTCGCTAGGACGGCGGCGTCGCGGAACGTGGGGCCCCGCGCGGTCACTAGGGTATCGTCGGCGTAACAAAGTACGCCGACTCCCCGAAGAGTAGCACCGCGCAGGACCCAGTCGTACCCGATGTTCCACAGGAGCGGCCCAAGTACCGACCCCTGTGGAACACCACACCTCATAGCCTTGCGGACCACTCCGTCTCGGCCCGAGTACGTGATGACCCGGTCCACGAAGTAGTCCGCAAGGATTCGCCTGAGGTACCACGGTACGTTGTGGTACCTCAGGGCCTCGGCGATTGTCTGCCAGGGGAGGGTGTTGAAGGCGTTGGCGATGTCGAGCGACACGGCCAACAACACCCCGCCCCCGGCGATCGCCTCATCGACGCTGCCCCGCAGTCGGGAAACGGCGTCAAGAGTCGACTTCCCGCGACGGAAGCCGAACTGACCGTCGCTGAGATCGGGCCCCGCCCCCTCCAGGTGCTTGACGAGACGCGCAGCGAGCACTCGCTCAAACATTTTGCACGTCTCGTCGAGCAGTACGATGGGGCGGTAGGCCGACGGTGCCTCAGCTGGGCGCCCGTGCTTTCTAATCAGCACGAGCCGTCCGGTCTTCCATCGCCGCGGGAATCTCCCCGACGCCACACACTCCGACATGAGGGACAGCGTCTCCGCCTCGAGTGCCGGCATCGTTAAGGCGACGACCTTCCCAGGGATGCCGTCCGGGCCCGGGGCGCGTTTCCTGACTTTGAGGGCCAGGATCGCCGCCCCTAGCTCGGCCTCGGACACGGGAGGTATCGCCTCTGCGTCGCCTTCTGCCGGCACTCGGTGACGGCTTGGTGCTGCCATCCGCGGTGGGACCCACTCTTCCCGCTCAGGGAAGAGGGAGCTGACCACTCGGCCCAGAAGTTGTGGCTCGAGAGTTCTGGTGAGGGGAGGCGCCCAGGGCCGGAGCTTCTGGCTCACGGTTTTGTACGGGCGCCCCCACGGATCTCGATCCAAGCTCTCGAGCCACTCCCTCCAGGCCTCCTCTTTGGCGGCTCTGATCGCCGAGTTGAGGGCCGCACGAGCGGCCCTATGTGCGGCGAGCAGTTCCTCTTCACGGGCGAGGTCCCTGACGGCCCTCCTGCGGCTGCGAGTATACTGCCTATGGGCCGCGTGACTTGCGGCACGCAGCTCGGCAAGGTGGGGACGCCACCAGTACACTTGCCTCCGAGGGAGGGCTGGCCTCGCCCTCTGCATCGCCGCATCGCAGACGCGAGTCAGCTTCCCAGCGAGACTATCGCACCTCGCGTCCGCGTCTGGGCCGCTTTCCGCTCCACCAGCAACCCAGCGCTCGACGATAGCCGCCTCTAGGGCCAGTTCCCGGTTCAGAGAACCGAGGCGCCACCGCGGACCTTCTCCAGCAAGGGGACGGTTGCCATCTCCTCCTCGGATGGCCGCTGAGCGAGAGACCACGTCGAACCGTATGTAACGATGGTCCGACGCGGTCTCCACATTCTTGACGACCCGCCAATTGCGAGTGCGGCCAGCCAGGGCAGGACTAGCAAACGACAGGTCTACTATCGAGCTGCCCTGGGGCCGCACAAGCGTGGGTACCGTCCCCCTGTTGAGCAGCACCAAGCCGTGAGACACCGCCCACTCCTCCAATATCTCCCCCCGGCCGTCGGTCCTCGGAGATCCCCACGCCCGTGAGTGGGCGTTGAAATCCCCGGCTACCACGACCGGAGTGGGGTGCGCGTCCGCCAACAGAGCCCCGACCTCCGTGAGCCACTGCTCGAACTCGGCGAGGCTTCTGTTGGGCGAGAAGTACACCCCAATCACTGCAGTGTCGCCCAGCGTGGCGAGGACGCACCCTCGGCCCCTCACTACTCTGCCGAGTTGGTGGGGGCCGGTTCGCTGGGCGACGATAGCCACCAAGCCGTCGCTGTCGCTGGCCCAGTTGGGGCCGGTGCGCACGTAATACGGCTCGGCGACTACCGCCACTGTCGTCTGCCACTGCGTCACGGTCTGGGCCAGTAGGTCCTGGGCCGCGGCGCAGTGGTTGACGTTGGCCTGCAGCACGGAGATTTGGAGAGCCATTAAATTTGGGCGGTGTCCATCTCCTCCTCATTGGACGGTGGCGACAGGGTCGTTGGGGTGGTCTTGGGTTCCACCCCCCCTGTCGCCTTGCGTTTCGCCTGACCCCCCCTCTTACGGGAGGCTGCCCGGCACTTCGCGGAGCCGAGTCTGTGGCCGGACGCCACACCTTCCGCTGCACAGACGGGACACTTGGGGTCCGCGGAGCAGGCGGCCGCCTTGTGGCCCTCCTGTCCGCATTGGAAGCAGAGTGCGCTGCGGTCGATCTTCGCAGCGCACTTTGCCCCCACGTGTCCCGGCTCCAGGCAGCGGAAGCACCGCGCCGGCCTTGGCTCCAGGGTGGTCAGCTTGACCGCTGACCACCCGACGACGATGCGGCGGCCGTCCGTTAACTTTTTGGCCGCCGCAACCGGACACCGCAGCCAGGCAGTGCCCTGTCGACCGGGTGGGCGATTGATGTCGCCCACCTTGATGGAGGCGACAGGGCAGCCTCCCTCTTCTGCCAGGATTTTGGCCACCGCCTCTTTAGTTGCCGCATCGCCCAGGCCTGAGATGCGCAACTCTACGCACCTCTCCGGCCTGGCGATACGGACCTCCTCTCCCAGCACCTCTTCAAGCTTGGCCGCCAATTTATCGGCCTTGGTGGCCCTGTCAGAGCCACCTATCTCCAGGATCCTTCCCCCGGTCACGGCAGTGCGGAACCGGAGGCCGTCAATGCCGAGAGTCTTTATATCGATGGACCTCTCGGCATTGGTGATCACCTGGGAATAGGTGACCCCCTTCTCTACAGCGCCCGGCTGCAGTGTGAGGCACACTGCAGCGGTTGTCGGGGCGCGGAGTTTGCGACTCGCCTTCGCCTTCTTCGGAGGCTTGGCGGGTGCCTTGACGCTCGGCGGTGCTGGGGTGGCCTTTTTCTTAGGCCGCGCCGCCACGGCGCTCCACGCCTCCTTCACAGGTGGCGGGGCGGCGGCGGGAGCCTGCGGGCGCGGCTGACGGGCAGCTTCGGCCTCCTTCGCCGCTGCACTCCGTTTCTTTGCCTTCTGCTTTTTCTTTTTCCCCTTGGGTTCCCCGTCCGACGGGACCGTCCCAGAGGGGCAGGGATCCGAATCCTTCTGCCCGTCTGCCGCGACGGGCGAGAGGGGCGGAGCCTGAGGAGGCGCGGAAGGAGTGGGAAGAACGGCAGAAGACTCGGGCCTCCGGCTGGACTTGGAGGCCCTTTGTTCCGCAGCACGGGCAGCACCAGCGGCTCTGGCGGCGTTCCTCTCGTCCGCCTGGAGAGGCGGACGGATGCGCACCTCAGGCAGCAGGCGGTCCTGGAAGCCCGCGAGTCGCGCATCGATCATGAAGATCATCTCCTCGCGACTCATCTTCAGGGCCTTCATTTCCGCCCGTACGGCAGCAAGCTCTACCTGAAGGTTGGCGACCTCCTCGTTCGCAGTGCGGGCCTTGAGTTGGTGGGCGAGCTCCAAAATGGAGCTACAGGCCACCCTCAGGTCCCGCACATATTGCCCCTTGAGCTTGGAGCTCTTTGTGGCGATGGTTTGCACCACCGCCACTGCCGCCTCGATGGACACCGTCAGCTGATCTGCGCTGACGGGCTCGGAAGATTGTGTTTGGTCCGACGTCTGTATGGGAGTTTTACGGAGGTAAGACTCCCTTTGCTGTCGGACCTCTTCCGCCAGTTCCTTCTCGGCGCGGAGCTCCAGCTCCCGCTCCTTTGCCCTGTTCAAGTCGGCCTTGGCTTGCGCCAGGCCGACGTATTCCCCAGTTGTAGGTGGGCGACCTCTCTTCTTCACCTCCACTGGGCCGGAGCTGTCGGAGTTGAGGCGTTTCCGCCACAACCGACCCGGCGATGATGGGCGCGAGTCCGCGTCCACCATTGAGGCGTCACTTGACGCCGACGAGTCCCTGCTATATCGCGTCAGGGTGACGCGTGCCTCCTTCGTCACCAACGGGTGTGGTGACGGGGTTCGCAACTCCCCCTTGCAATCAGATGATCCGGTTGGCTTGCCAGTAGTCGTTTTTTTATTGGTATCAATTTCGTTTTCAATATTAGTTTTAGTTTCAGTATCCATAACTTAACCCACGAGTATGGGGGAAATGAAGTCCATCCGGGCGGTGCCCCCTGCACCCGGATAAGCCTATGTACTGTGGAGGTCGGCCGGTATCCACAGGTTTTATCGACTTAGCTGTCGGGTGTTATAGACTGTCCTTGTCATGGGCCGGCCAATTAAGGCAAGCCCTCCGGCCAACAGGTTCTCAGCATACCCTCTTGTAGCCACCAATCGGGTCGTTGCTGAGCCCCTGTTGGTTACGGAATGCGAGAGGGTGGCTAGCCCTCTCTCACAGACGGAGCTAGCACTCAAGTGCCAGCCCCTCTGACCTACTCGCTTTCCAATACGCCCTCTGCTAAAGCAGAGGGACGTTTGGAGTGCGGCACGACGGGTCACGCCCATCTCGGCAGCCTGTAATTCGGCTCCGAGTTTCCCTTAGTCGCCTTTTACGACACCCACGGGATGAGATGGGGTGGAGCTATTCTTAGCCGGCACCACACGGCAATGGGGAGATAACTCCACCACAGGAGCCTGAGATTCGGCTCCGTCTATCCCTTAGTCGCCTTTTACGACACCCACGGGAGGAGATGGGGTGGAGCTATTCTCAGCCGGCTCCACACGGCAAAGGTTAGGTTAGGTTTTTTTTTTTTTTTTTTTTTAACGTGAGGACTGCGTTTAAGCACTTCGCTCGCCCACCGCGGGGACGATGGGTCCGCTTCGTGTGGGACTCCTGACCCCGGTTAGGTTAGGTTAGGTTAGGTTAGGTTAGGTTAGGTTAGGTTAGGTTAGGTTAGGTTAGGTTAGGTTTTTTTTTTTTTTTTTTTTTTTTTCTCTGCTTTTCCCCGTCCATAGATATCGACAGGACCTTGTGTATCTATTTGTGTATAATATAGTGCTATGTGTAGTGGTGTCGATATATTTTTAATATATATGTATATATAATAATATGTTAAAGTGTTCAATTGTGTGTCCACAGCGTACACACAGTTTCTGTGAACACACACTTGTGCATTTGTTGTGTTCTAATTGTTTATTTTCTAACTATTTATGTCCAACTATTTTCTATCTATGTGTTTCTACATTATTTTTTATACATGTGTTATTTATTGTTTCATTCCCTTATAACATTTTCAAAAAAAGAAAAGAACAAAATTTTCCAACTAATTATTTTTGGGCGGTCACCCATCCTAATACCGACCGCGCCCGATGTTACTAATTTAATGACAGTAAAAAGTACAAAAAGCAATTTTTGGGCGGTCACCCATCCAAATTCCGACCTCACCCAATGCTGCTTAACCTTAGGTGAGGTCGGGATCCGCCATTTCAACTGTTTCAACTTTATTATATATTCCTTTATTTATACTTCTGATTTTTTGTTTACATTACTTGTCATTTATACATATTTCAATTTTTTACACTATTTATTTATTTATATATACTTCTTGTCTTTATATTTAAATTTACTATTTTTATTTATTTCTATTCTTTACCTTATATAAATTTCTTAATAAAAAAAAACCACAAAAATAATTTTTTCGGGCGGTCACCCATCCAAGTTCCGACCTCACCCAATGTTGCTTAACCTTAGGTGAGGTCGGAATTTGCCATTCCAAGTTTCAATTATTCCAATATATATTCCTTTACTTATACTTTTGATTTTTTATTTACATTTCTTGTTATTTATACATATTTCAATTTTTTACAATATTTATTTATTTATATGTATTTCTAGTCTTTATATTTAATTTACTATTTTTTATTCATTTCTATTCTTTATCATACATAAAATTTCCTAATAAAAAACAACAAAAATAATTTTTTCGGGCGGTCACCCATCCAAGTTCCGACCTCACCCAATGTTGCTTAACCTTAGGTGAGGCCGGAACCCGCCACTTCAATTGCTTCAGTTATTTCATTATATATTCCTTTATTTATACATCTGATTTTGTTTACATTACTTGTTATTTATACATATTTCAATTTTTTACAATATTTATTTATTTATATGTATTTCTAGTCTTATTATCTAAATTTACTATTTTTATTTGTTTCTATTATTTATCATATATAAATTTCTTAATAATAAAACAACAAAAACAACTCCTTCGGGCGGTCACCCATCTAATTTCCGACCTCACCCAGTGTCGCTTAACCTGGTGGTCGTTAATTGCCATTCATACATTTTAAATTTTTATAACACATATATATTATTTATTTATATTTCCAATTTCTTACTTACATTACTTGCCACTTACACATATTTCAATTTTTTGCAACATTTATTTGCTTATATATACTTCTAGTTTTTATATTTAAATTCACTATTTTATTCATTTCTATTCTTTACAATGTATAATTTTCTTTAATAAAAACATCAAAAATAAATACAACAAACAATAACAAAAACAGCACACAGGCGGTCACCCATCCAAACAGTGGTCCCGTCCAACGCTGCTTAACTTTGGTAATGATTTTATCACTTACAATTACTATTTATTTTTCTAATTTCCAAGATATATATTTATATGTATATATATATATTTAGTATGTTCAAATGTGTGTACACAGCGTATATTCAATTTCTTTGTACACACATTTGTCCATCTACATGATTCTATAATTTATCTAAGTACTATTGCTTGTTTACTCATTCTTCACGTTGTTGCGCCGCCATCTTTGCACTAGCAAGGATCGGCGTGTTTTTCCATCTTTATTTAATCTGTCTGTATCTTATTAATCCTATCAATATGCACTATACTTATATGTCTATTGTTTTCTATTTATCCTTACTATTACTTATTTACACTTATTACACAAATATATTCATTATTTACGTCACAATACATACTTATATTTTCCATACAATTTTTATGCCGTTTGCAGCCTGTCTGTTTTGTCTTAGCTATTTTTTCCATGTCTATTTAGTCGCCTGTTAATTTAATTTAGCACCGTATTCTTGCGGAATATTATCTTTTTAGAGGCTTTTTGCACACTGTTATCAGGTATGAGAAGTCGGTCAGTATGTCTGTTTATGTCCGGTGGCTTCCCACCCACTCCCCCAGGATAAGGGAGACTCGTTACTCATGACTGGTGTATCTGTATTGTTTGCATGTTTTTGTTTACTTGTTTAGTATTTTGCATGTGTGTACCCTTCCACAACTCACTCTTTTCTACATGTCCCACTATTTGGCAATATGTATATATAATGTAATATATACAATTGCCACGTACCTTTTTGTGAGCTGTGTCCTTCTTATGTATGTCTAGCAAATATATGTTATCTTAGTGTCTGTGATAGTGTCCATGTTCTGATATATTTTTATATAATCATAATATAATAATTAAATCAGTGTTTAGTATTTATGTCTGTTTTGTATAGTGTGTAGTTGTGTGTTGGTGGGTCACAAGTACGCTGTTGTCTCCCTCGCCAGATAATCCCATTTGCTACGGGTAGGACATTCGGCGCTGAAGGCGTTATGGTCCGCATTCCGCTGCCCAGAGCGCGAGCAGTTGCAGCACTGAGGTCCGGAGCCCGCACTATAGTCGGCGCAGTCCTTGCGCAAGTGCGGGCCTCCACAGTGACTACATTTGTCCGCGCCCTCGGTGCAGAATTTGCGGCCATGGCCGAATGCCAGGCATTTGGTACATTGGACGAGCGGAGACTGGTCCTCCACCCTAACCCTCTGAAGGTTAAGGTAGAGGGTTCCGGCCTCCGTCATCCTCCGCCAAACCCTTGGCTTTACCTGGAGGACTATGTGGGCAGTCCCCGGACTTCTTGTCTTCTTTCTATATTTAATACAGGCCTCTCTCTCCCCTTGTGGTAGGCCCATGAAAATATCCGAGTTTTGTGTATAGAGAGTTTTTAACATTTCCTCATTGTCGCTCTCCCTGTGGACGTCTTTAAGAACGACCAGGGGGTCTTTATTTTTCATGGGCACCACCACAAGCCCGCCGTTACTACTTTCAATTTGTTTTTTCAATCTTGCTGCCTCCACCTCAGTATCGCAGCCCAATATAATAGTGCTATTTTTGGCCTTCCTGGCCTTTGATATTTTGAGGCCGGTACGCCTGGCGTCGACCGCCTTCTCCACCTTGGCGAGCACCTCTCCGGCCGTCTCCTGCTCATCCTTTGAGGTGACCGCCATCGAGTGAAGAGCCGGTCGGCGCCCGGGTCCGGCCGCTGCGACACTAGCGTAAGACGCAGGGCTAGGACAGGGTTCCGCGACGCGGAGCGCCCCGACGGCGTCGCTGATGTGCGTTTTGGTGTCTACTATTATGTCTCTGGCGACAGTCCCGATTAGGTCCTCAACCTGGGTCTGCGCACGCACAACAAGGCCCTCGGTCGCCATGTCGATTTCGACTTGTGTCTCCTCCATTTTTTCCGAGACCCTGTCTACTACTTTATGGCAACGCTCGTCGTTGGCCTTCTCCATGTCCCGGAACCCCTCCCTTAATGCCTGATGGGCTTTGTTTATTTGCTCAAGGATCGAGCCCTGAACCTCCTCCAACTTTGCCAGGACTCGACCCTCAAGCTGCGAGGGCGAGGCCGCCGCAGGCGCCTTCGTGTCAGTCGCGCCCACGGCCTCGGATGCCGCCTCCTCCAGACTTCTAATTCTATCCCTGAGCGCATAGATGATGTACATGCCATCGCAGGATGTGTCCTCCAGGTAGTTTCTTACGTCTCTCCTCATCTGAGAGTATTGTTGGACCTTTTGTGTTATTTTTTCAAAGGTCCGCATAGCATCCTGGAGGAGCTGGTCAGTGGGAGTAGAGTCGAGGACTTTCTTCCTGGCGGCACCCGCATCCAGCGAGGGCGAGGTATTGGAGCCAGAAGAGGCCCGTTTCCCTACGGCCGCAGTTGCATGTGACGTATGAGACATGTTTTTTGTACGGGGAAAATTGTCAATCTTAAAATTAAATTGTACACCCTGTATAATGGGGTGCAGTTAGAATTAATTGACCCTGTAGAAGGGGGTACTGTCTATATACTAAAAATTACACAAATTGGACAAACAACAAAAATTCAAATAAATTATTATAAAATTTTCAATTTAAAACTTAATATTAATTTTATCCCCTATGAGGAGATGTAAATATTCCCAATTGGGACTGTCGCTTTATTTAGGGGATGTATACAGTCCCGTATCAGTTCCAATAATTTGGAAATTAAATAAAAACAAAAAATTCCTTTGTGTCAAACAAATTAATTTAAATAAATTAAAATTTCAAAAACTTAATATCTATTGTTTTGAGGGACTGTGACCCTCTACAGATCCCTCTTTTTGGTGACAGTTTATGTGGCCTATCCCGGGCCACTAGCAAAAAGAATTTTTCACTTTGGACCACCCAGGCCAAAGTTGGGTTTCTTCCTGTTTTCTCCCAGATCTCCTTCCCGACGGCCCGATCTAGGGCGCCAGGCAGTTGGCCCCTGCTGAGGGGATCCCAACCCAAAGAAAATTTTCGGATTTGGCCTAAACAAGGCCAAGAAATTTTAAGTTTTCCTGGTTTATCCCCTCTATTTGAGGGAATCCTCCAGGAAATGGTCCGAGTAGTTTTATCAAAAGGTGGGCCCCCACAAGGAGCTCCCAATCGCTAATTTTTAAGAGAAACGGACAAGCCAGTCCGGAGTTATTTTTAAGTTTATTTGTCCAAGTTCTACTGTCTTAACCCTTTCACTAGACACATTCCTAAGTGTGACGTCACTAGAATTTATAGGTTATAAAGAGTTGTTTAACACTACAAATACCCTGTTTCTCAACTGATTTGAGCCAGGAAGGTCTCTAAAGTTCCGTCACGTCGTGCACTATTTAGTTATATGTTTTTCGAGGGGGTGAAAACACAACCCCTAAAGTTAGGGTGGTAAATGTCTGTCAAGCTAAATGTCACTATAAAAACTAAATTAGTACACTAAATTAAAATCTAAAAACTGTCTCTGGTGCAGTTCACCGTCACTCACGTATTAGTGTCTCAGTAGCTCACCCAGGGGACCAGGATCTTGGATTTCACCACCACACCCTTTTTAAAGAAAAAGGGGTGTCACTCCTGCAAATGTGGTCCAAATCTCTTGAGAGGGGTCTCAGAAGAATGGTATCCCCGAGACACACCCTCGCAGAGCTGAACACACAGGGGTCACTAATGAAAATCCAAGTTTTTTCACAAATTTAAGTGTCACTTTCACAGTTTATTGTTAAAACATATATTGTCCTATAAGTCTCTGAGTTCTGGTCCGATTTAACTGGGGTTTTCACCGTTAAGTTCGTCTCCTTCGTGTGAAGGTTTTAAGCTATCGCCAGTGGGGATTGGTGGTGATGAAAAAATTTTTCCACCGGCCACACCCTTTTGGAAAAATCCTTATAACTCCACTAATATACAATTAAAAATTCTGAAAAAGGTCTCAATAGACGCGGGCGCCTGAGACACGTACTCTCGCAGTTGAAAAACCGGAGGTTGTTCAGTATTTTTGGAGTTACAAGCACTTTTGTGTTTCCGTGTGACGTTTTGGTCGAAAAAATTTTCGAAAAAACGCCACAACTTTGGCAATAGTCAATCAAAAAATCCGTAAAATGTCTTAAATTGTTCGTACACTAAACACACGCACTTCTGCAGATCCAAAACACGGTGTTGCAGATCGAAATCCGAAGTTATAGGGAAGATAAAGTTTACAGTCACTTTTTGTCACAAAGTTTTTAGTTTTTGCACTATAACTTTCACAGTTTTGGTCGGATTTTCACGCGGTTTTCTATACCAAATTCGTCTTGCGACGGCGCAAATTTTGGTATATCACTCGATAAGATTCGTAAGAATTTTATCACTTGTACGATTTTACACTGCGGAGCTAGGTAAAAACGATGCGTTCTCGGCCATCTAAGCTACGAGACTGGGTTTTTTTTTTTTTTTTTTTAATAAATTATTACTCTTCTATTTATCCCCTGCCATGAGAAAAGGCAGAGACTTCCATTTCTAAATTTTGGTAATACGTCATTTTTTATTTTGATTCTAAATATTTGGCCGAATGGTTTTTTAAGTTTTGAATTTATTTAATCATTTCATTTTAATTTGGTACCGTAACTGGTTGCCTATCTTCAATAGGCAGCAGTGTTCGGTCTTCAGTTTCCTAATTTTTATTTCTTAATATAGTTTTATTCCCTATTGCTTCTAAATATTTTATAAAATGCCCCCTGGTTTTCTTATTTTCGATTAGTAATTTAAATTCTCCCTTCCTAATTTTGATTTCTAAATTTTCTTCCAGGTTGAATCTCTCCATACAAAAGACCGGGCAGTCTGCAACTACGTGCTCCACTGTTTCTTCCTGTGCCGGATCGCAGATGCACGCTGGGCTCTCCTTACACCTAAAACGATATAGGTATGCGGAGAATCCACCGTGCCCCGTAAACATTTGGACCAGCACAGGAGTGAGCGCAATTTTCTTAATGAGTGCGTGGGCCTCCAACGCATCCGGAAAAAACAATTTTGTTGTCCCCGCCGTTGTCTCAGACTTGTATCTCCTGTTCCATTCGTCAAGCGTCTCCAAACGGATTTGACGCTTGACGAATGAAACAGGGCATAGATCGTAATCTGGTTTCCTCTTTACGCCCACCGCGGCCTCCTTCGCGAGAACGTCCGCCCTCTCGTTCCCCTCCAACCCCACATGCGCCTTGATCCAAAAAATGTTTATGATTTTTTGTGAATTTTTTGCTGTTGTTAAATTCTTTTTAATTTTTATCGCCAGGGGATGGAGGGAACCGGGGCCCGCGACCGTCTCCAACGCCGCTCTGGAGTCGCAGTAGACATTTACGTGTCCTTTTAGTTGCAGGGACAACTCCACCGCTCGATGCAGAGCCAGCAGCTCCGCCTGGTAAACCGTGCAGAAGGACTCCAGCTTCAACTTCTGCGTTTTGCGCTCTACGCCTCTCTCCCACAGAGACAACGCTGCACCCACTTTACCCTCGATTTTACTGCCGTCAGTAAATATTTCACTGACGGCCGGGTCCGGCTGGGGTAGTTCTGCACGGTTCACCACCAAGCCATACACGAATCTTATTTGCTCAGCGGGGTGCGGTACGGTGAGTATGCTTACAGGTGCCTCGATCTGCCGGTCTCCCAACACCCGCCGGGAGTGGCCCCGCTTTACTTCGTAAAGCGAGGCCGCCTCCTTGATTCTCAGATCCAGGGGTAAGAGCCCAGAGAGTATTAGGGACGAATTTAGAGAGACGGTCCTGTAAGCCTTCACCAACTTTTGCACAAAACCGCGCTGAACAACGTCAAGCTGTTTGCGGACCCCTACCTTATCAGCTGTCGGTGCCCACACACTGGCCACATACATTATTGTGGGCTCCACTACCGCGCTGTAAATGGATCTGATCACCGCCGGCGACAGCCCCCACCGCACCTTTGCTGCTCTCGACAATCGACGATAGAGACTGAGGGCTTTGTGGCACACGTTTTTAACGTGGGTGTTAAAAGTTAATCCATCGTCGATTGTCAGGCCCAGCACTTTTACTTCCTTCGATAGGCCCACGGGGACCCCGCCCATGACCAGCCTTGGGGGGTCGAACTTCAGTTTTTTAGTGACCACCATTGCATTCGTTTTGTGGGGTGCAAACCTAAGCTTATTTTCCACCCCCCAAGCCCGGACAAGTTCGAGGACCCCGTTGGCTCTCTCCTGTACTTGGCTGCCGCTGTCACCGGCGACGACCAGCACCACGTCGTCCGCAAAGGCTTGGCAGTGGATGCCCTCGCCCTCAATCTGCTTCAAGAGGGGGTCCAACAGAATGTTCCAAAAAGTTGGGCCCCCTATCGAACCTTGCACGCAACCTTTTGTGGTCGCCCTGACGCTCTCTGCTCCGGCGTACCTGAGGACTACCTTCCGGTCTTGCAGGTAACTGTCCACAACTCGCCGCAGGTTGATTGGGCATCCTGTTTCCGCCAGTCTGCACCTGACAGCGGGCCACCAGGCCCCGTCGAAGGCTCCCTCTATGTCCAAGGATATTAATACTGATAGTTTTTTGTTTATTATGTTATTCCTGAGGTGATTTATTAGGACATAGAGGGAGTCCTCGGTGCTACGCTGGGGCACAAACCCAAACTGGCGGGGGCTCATTGTGGGCAGAATATGCCATCTAATTCGCCTGATCAGCATTTTTTCATAGATCTTCCCAAGGACAGACAAAAGCCCAATCGGTCTGTACGACTTGGGAAGAGTGTAGTCCGTTTTACCGGGCTTGCGCAGGACAACCACTACTGCCTCCTTCCATCTCGTGGGGAAGTAGGACAAACTGAGACAGCGGTTTAGCAGGGCGAGAGTCAGATCTGGGAGGGCGGCTACGGCCGCACAACAGATATCCGCCGTGAGTCCGTCTCCACCCGGAGCCTTCCTGGGGTTAAAACTGGACGCAGACCATTTCAGCTCCTCCGCCGTGAATGGCGGGTCGCACATACCACTATGTTCACCAACATTCACCCTGTTCACACTGTTGGCCATCTCTCTGATGGCCTTGTGGCCCGCGTTATCCTCTTCTGGGTTATCCTCCGGGTAGAACGTCTCCGCTAAAAATTTGGCGGAGTCTTCGCCTTCTAAGGCCTTCCCATTTTTTATTAACGGCAGGTCTTCCTGTCTATCCGTTGTGCGGCCTATAACCCTATAAATGCTGTCCCACATTGACTCCCTGTCCTGCCTCCCACAAAACTCTATCCAACTGGCGGTCTGGGCCTTCTGCACCTCCTTTAAGTACTGCTCTTTATACGTCACATATTGCTCCACCACCCATTTTCGCCTCACTGGTGCTGCACACTTTATCCTTCTTTTCCTCCTCACCACTTCCCTCTTCATTTCGTAGAGCTTCTGGTTCCACCAGGACAATCCCGCTCTTTTGTTGTTTTTAATAATTGGTATGTTTTCTTTGCAGGTTTTCAAAATTATGTTAGTGTAGTTATCTATTGTTTCTTCTAGTTTTTGTGTGTTTTCTAAATTGTTTATTTGTAATTCAGTTAAATTTTGTTCAATGCACAGTTGGGTCAGTTTCTCATGAAACTGACCCCAATTTGCCTTTTTTGTATTAAATATTCTAGTTGTCCTTTTAATTTCTACGTTTTCTGATTTTTGTCTATTTATTTCGAACCGGATTGTCCTGTGGTCAGAGCTTGTGAGGTCATCTAATCGCCAATTCTCCAATTTTCCCAATAGGTGTGTGGAGCAAGACGTGACGTCAACAACACTAGTGAGCCGCCTACCACCTCTGACGGTGTCAAAGGTAGGCTCCGACCCTTGGTTCACCACATGAAGCCCAAGATCCTCAAGTGCTTCCGCAATTGCCTCTCCCCTCCGGTCCGTGTCTCCACTTCCCCACCAGATGTTTCTTGCATTAAAGTCTCCTCCGAGTATCACGTCTCTCAAGCCAATCCCCTCAACTGCTTTCCGCACGACTTCTAGCTGCGGTTCAATGGGCTGATCCCCTTCGATGTATACCGATACCACCCCCATTTCCCACGTCTGGGTTTTGAGCTTTACTGAAATCACGTTCTCGCTTGTGACAGTGGGGATCTGGGTGGCACCGATAGTATCATCGAGGAGAAGTATCGCTGCCTTGTTTACTCTGTCCGTCTTTCGACTACATTGCAGGACCCTTACTCCGGCGTACTGCTTCATTTCGCCTATGCTGCCAATGTAGGGCTCCTGGACTAGAGCAAAAGCGATACGTCTCCTCGACATTTCGACGATAAGCTCGTCCGTCGCAGTCCGACAACGCTGCAGATTGGCCTGAACGACGTGATACCTCCTATGACTAGCACGCTGTACTGGATCCGGTGTGTTGCCCGCGACCACCTTAGCAATACTGAACCGCCGAACGTGCCAGAGCCTCCCATCGACGCTTTATGGGGCATACATCGCTAAAAGCGTCATGATCTGTATGCGGCATTCTGGCACCCCGGCAGTTACAGCACGTCGGCGGTTTTCCGCCTGCCCGATCTTCGCACTGTGATCTTAAGTGCGGTCCCCCACAGTGGCTACAGACGTCCACGGCCTCAGTTTCTTGACAGAACCTCTTGCCGTGTCCGTAGCCAAGGCATCTGGTGCATTGCACAAGGGGGGACTGATCAGCTACACGGATCCTTTGCAGGTCCACATGCACCACACCTGCTCCAGTAAGCCTGTTCCAGACGAGAGGGGAGACTTTCAGGACTATGTGGCAGGTGAGCGGGTTTTTGGTCTTTCGTCTGTAGCGAACCTCCATCCGGTCGCTATCCCCACTCACCCCACTAAAAAGTTGCTTGTTTTGGGCCCTGAGTGCACCAAGGACATCCGGGTCACTGTTGTAGGCGAGTACGTCCCGCAGTATGACCAATGGGTCTTTGTTTTTAATCTCCTCGACCACCAGAGCCTCATCTGTTTCTTTAATCTTGTTTTTTATTCTGTCTATTTCCTCCCTCGTCCGGCATCCCAAAATTATCCTCCTGTCCCTGGCCTTTCTGATCTTGTCAACCTTCATTCCCTCCTCCTTCGCATTCACTGCGCTCCGCACCCTTTCGTATACCTGGTCACCAGTCTCCTTCTCATCTTTAGAGGCAATCATGACAGAGTGCATGGCTGCCTTTCTCGGCACAACACCGGCCGGAGGCCCAGCCACCACTTCGGCGTATGACATCTGTACATCCTTCTGTTCTTCCATCATTTTTCTTATCTTCCGCATCTCAATTTGACTATCCTCTAAAGCCTTCTGGTGCTCCTTCATTCTCTCGAGTATTTCACTCCTTTCCCTCTCCCCTATCTCTTCACTACCATTGGGCTGACCTTTTTGTTGTGTTTCTCCAACTTCTTTCTCTCTGTCCTCATTATTTTCCACTTTTCCTAACCTTTTCCTTTCTGCGGTTTCCTCCTTCATTAACTGGTAAAGTCTGTCCACCGCTGCTATAACTCCTTCTTTAATGTCAGTTTTTAGGTTCCGGGAGTTCTTTAGGTGCAGTTTGGCCTTTATGAGGCAGCCCTTCGCTTCGGCTAGCCTATCTGTATACCTCTCCGGGTGTTGTGGAGAGGTTCCTGCACTCTCTACCGAATCCCTGCGCGAAGTCGATGGCTGTGACGCTGGTTTTTTCGAGCGTAGCGGTTTCGAGGAGGTTTTGGCGTTTGATGGTTGGGTTTTCGCCGCTTTTAGGTAAGTTAAATTTGCCTGCGACTCACCCTTTTCTTCCATCTTCCCCGTTTCACATTCGCCCATGCTGCGTCTGACCGACGGCTGGGTCACTTTCGGTGGGGACGTATTCTTCATTGCGCCGAGAGGAGATTTTAGTGGCTCTCCGGCCTTCATTACGGGTGTGTGGAAGCCGAAACTCATGGCGAGGGTGCAAGAGTATGTAGTCAATCAAAACTGATAATTAATTTTTATAGCAGGTGTATATGGCCTGTCTGAGTCAACTTTAACTATATAAAATGTAAAAGTATGTCAAATTTGAGTTAAGTTACAGCCAAAAGAGCCGAGTATCAATTACTTATGGTCAATAGACCTCGTACGAATATGTAGTCAATTATAATATATGTATATAAAATATAAAGTATACAATGTCAATATGTCGAGACCAAAACAAATGTAAACTAGTTATGAGATTCCTCTGTCAACTTAAATTCTAACTTAAAAACTAACGAAATTTTTCCTATAAAACAAATACAAAAGCTAAAATTCGAAAGTAAATGCAAAAATAAAAATTTAAATTTTTCGAATACCACCAACGGTTAGTGACCCCTGGTAGGCTAGTCGATATACCAAGTAAAAACAGGGAGGGTGGGTGGGCGATTTTTTGCAGTTCTGCTAGCCCGATCTGGACAAATGGGGTGTCGTTCGACGGGTCTCGGTGAGACCTTTCCAAAACTGCAAAAATAATAATTTTAGGCCTAAGGGTGGTCGACTTATTCGACAAAAACCTCAAAAAGTGCCAAAAAATGAGTTTAAATGTCAAAAATTTCGAAATCTATTTACCGGACTTGTGTAAAACGCTATATATTAGGTAGATCCAGATGAGATCTAACTAAATATGTATAATAAGTTACTTCGAAAATAAGGGTTGACGAAAAATTCGACAAAAACCTTAAATATTGTTAAAAATTTTAAAAAATTCAAACTAAATGGAGGATATATATGTTATTGTTTGCCGGAATTCAAAAAAGGAGGTGTTATTAGACGGGTCTAGATGAGAGCCGTCTAAATCTGTAAGAAAGGGGATTTTAAGATGAGGGGTTGAAGAGTAATTCGACAAAAACCTCTAAAAATTTACGAAAATTCAGGATTGAAAAATCCTAAGTACAAAATAAAAAATTTTTCTTTATTTTTCAGGTTCAAATTCTCCCACGGGACGCAGGAGAGCTCACAAGGTCAATATAAAATATCAGGGGTAAGTATAGTAGCAACAATTAAGAAAAAATTTCGTGAATTTACTTCAAATATGTACCCCTAAGGTAGACTTTTTGTACTGAAAATTTAAAAAGTGAAAATTTTTGCAGTGCCACTCGCCCGATCTGGACAAATGGGGTGTCGTTCGACGGGTCTCGGTGAGACCTTTCCAAAACTGCAAAAATAATAATTTTAGGCCTAAGGGTGGTCGACTTATTCGACAAAAACCTCAAAAAGTGCCAAAAAATGAGTTTAAATGTCAAAAATTTCGAAATCTATTTACCGGACTTGTGTAAAACGCTATATATTAGGTAGATCCAGATGAGATCTAACTAAATATGTATAATAAGTTACTTCGAAAATAAAGGTTGACGAAAAATTCGACAAAAACCTTAAATATTGTTAAAAATTTTAAAAAATTCAAACTAAATGGAGGATATATATGTTATTGTTTGCCGGAATTCAAAAAAGGAGGTGTTATTAGACGGGTCTAGATGAGAGCCGTCTAAATCTGTAAGAAAGGGGATTTTAAGATGAGGGGTTGAAGAGTAATTCGACAAAAACCTCTAAAAATTTACGAAAATTCAGGATTGAAAAATCCTAAGTACAAAATAAAAAATTTTTCTTTATTTTTCAGGTTCAAATTCTCCCACGGGACGCAGGAGAGCTCACAAGGTCAATATAAAATATCAGGGGTAAGTATAGTAGCAACAATTAAGAAAAAATTTCGTGAATTTACTTCAAATATGTACCCCTAAGGTAGACTTTTTGTACTGAAAATTTAAAAAGTGAAAATTTTTGCAGTGCCACTCGCCCGATCTGGACAAATGGGGTGTCGTTCGACGGGTCTCGGTGAGACCTTTCCAAAACTGCAAAAATAATAATTTTAGGCCTAAGGGTGGTCGACTTATTCGACAAAAACCTCAAAAAGTGCCAAAAAATGAGTTTAAATGTCAAAAATTTCGAAATCTATTTACCGGACTTGTGTAAAACGCTATATATTAGGTAGATCCAGATGAGATCTAACTAAATATGTATAATAAGTTACTTCGAAAATAAGGGTTGACGAAAAATTCGACAAAAACCTTAAATATTGTTAAAAATTTTAAAAAATTCAAACTAAATGGAGGATATATATGTTATTGTTTGCCGGAATTCAAAAAAGGAGGTGTTATTAGACGGGTCTAGATGAGAGCCGTCTAAATCTGTAAGAAAGGGGATTTTAAGATGAGGGGTTGAAGAGTAATTCGACAAAAACCTCTAAAAATTTACGAAAATTCAGGATTGAAAAATCCTAAGTACAAAATAAAAAATTTTTCTTTATTTTTCAGGTTCAAATTCTCCCACGGGACGCAGGAGAGCTCACAAGGTCAATATAAAATATCAGGGGTAAGTATAGTAGCAACAATTAAGAAAAAATTTCGTGAATTTACTTCAAATATGTACCCCTAAGGTAGACTTTTTGTACTGAAAATTTAAAAAGTGAAAATTTTTGCAGTGCCACTCGCCCGATCTGGACAAATGGGGTGTCGTTCGACGGGTCTCGGTGAGACCTTTCCAAAACTGCAAAAATAATAATTTTAGGCCTAAGGGTGGTCGACTTATTCGACAAAAACCTCAAAAAGTGCCAAAAAATGAGTTTAAATGTCAAAAATTTCGAAATCTATTTACCGGACTTGTGTAAAACGCTATATATTAGGTAGATCCAGATGAGATCTAACTAAATATGTATAATAAGTTACTTCGAAAATAAAGGTTGACGAAAAATTCGACAAAAACCTTAAATATTGTTAAAAATTTTAAAAAATTCAAACTAAATGGAGGATATATATGTTATTGTTTGCCGGAATTCAAAAAAGGAGGTGTTATTAGACGGGTCTAGATGAGAGCCGTCTAAATCTGTAAGAAAGGGGATTTTAAGATGAGGGGTTGAAGAGTAATTCGACAAAAACCTCTAAAAATTTACGAAAATTCAGGATTGAAAAATCCTAAGTACAAAATAAAAAATTTTTCTTTATTTTTCAGGTTCAAATTCTCCCACGGGACGCAGGAGAGCTCACAAGGTCAATATAAAATATCAGGGGTAAGTATAGTAGCAACAATTAAGAAAAAATTTCGTTTACGAGACTGGGTTAGGTTAGGTTAGGTTAGGTTTTTTTTTTTTTTTTTTTTTTTTTTTTTTTTTTTTTTACGTGGGGACTGCATTTACGCACTTCGCTCGCCCACCGCGGGGGCGATGGGTCCGCTTCGTGTGGGACTCCTGGCCTCCGGAAGGGGGGCCAGACTACCCACTAAACCCCACGTGTTCCTCTTCGCCTAGTGCCGAGCCGCGAGATACTCAATTTGGAGTGCTCACCGCGACCCGGCTAGGAGCGCCCTTGCAGGCTCGCCTCGGGGGGGGCCAGATCGTTGGGGCCCCCCTGACCTTAGAGTTGGTATGCGCCCCCGGAACAACAAGGGCGCATCCGCCACGTGGCTGGGGGCGGCAGGTCCCCCGACCCACCGCCCATGGCAACTCTCAGTCGGGGCCGCGGGCGAACACTTGACGCCGGCGACCCCTCGCTGGGGGCCTGCGGGGCGGGAGAGTGAGCCCAGCTCGCTCCCGCTCCCGCAGGGCCTCTCTCTTGGCCGTCATCACCTCGCTGGCAAACGAGGCGATGGCGGCCCAGCACCGGTCGCTGCCGGCCATGGCTTCCACGATGGCCGGCAGCGAGAGATCAGCGCCGATGACGCTCGTCAGGGCCGCTCTTTGCCCGTCCCATGCTTCGCACACGGCCCGGGTGTGATGGGCCGTGTCGGGGTCGCCGCTGGTGCAGTTGCGGCACCGGGGCTCCGATTCTACCCCCACAACTTCCCACAGGTACTTGGCGAAGCAGCCGTGACCCGTGAGAAGCTGGGTGAGGTGATACGTGGGAGCCCCATGACCCCCCTCCACAAACTGTCGCAGGACGGGCCGAGCGGCCCTAACGAACGCCGTCGGACTTCCTTCCATTCTGGCAGCCCACGTCCGGAAGAGATCGTCACGAGCCTCCTGCCTCCAGCGCTCGATCTCCTCCGGAGGCGGGCATCCACCAGCTCGCCGAATCAGGGCGCCCTCCTCGTACACCCTTTTGAGGACGCCGGCCTCGAGATCCCAGGGGATACTGCCCGCCAGGACGCACGCCGTCTCGTAGGAGACGGTGCGGTACGCCCGTGCGGCCCTCTGCGCGATGGCCCGCTGCGGACGACGCAGCAGGGCAACGTTAGCCGGGCAGAGTGCCTCCGCCCAGATAGGCGCTCCGTAGAGCGCCTTAGAGCGCACCACACCGTCGTAGAGACGGCGGCAGGCAGACCCCGGTCCTCCTACGTTGGGGAGCAGCTGCGAGAGCATTCCGGCAAACGCTAGCACCTTCGGCGCCAGCTGCCGGAAATGTTCCGCAAACCCCCACCGACCGTCGAGAACCAGCCCCAGATACTTGAGGCTGCGGCCGACGGCGATGGAGGTGCCCCCTACCACGATCGTGGTGTCTCGAGGCGGCGTCTGCCGAGGCCCATGGAAGAAGAGGGCCTCGGACTTCTCGAGGGCGACATGGAGGCCCAGCGCACTGATTCGGCGCACCACTTGAGCGACTCCTGCCGTCGCTAGGACGGCGGCGTCGCGGAACGTGGGGCCCCGCGCGGTCACTAGGGTATCGTCGGCGTAACAAAGTACGCCGACTCCCCGAAGAGTAGCACCGCGCAGGACCCAGTCGTACCCGATGTTCCACAGGAGCGGCCCAAGTACCGACCCCTGTGGAACACCACACCTCATAGCCTTGCGGACCACTCCGTCTCGGCCCGAGTACGTGATGACCCGGTCCACGAAGTAGTCCGCAAGGATTCGCCTGAGGTACCACGGTACGTTGTGGTACCTCAGGGCCTCGGCGATTGTCTGCCAGGGGAGGGTGTTGAAGGCGTTGGCGATGTCGAGCGACACGGCCAACAACACCCCGCCCCCGGCGATCGCCTCATCGACGCTGCCCCGCAGTCGGGAAACGGCGTCAAGAGTCGACTTCCCGCGACGGAAGCCGAACTGACCGTCGCTGAGATCGGGCCCCGCCCCCTCCAGGTGCTTGACGAGACGCGCAGCGAGCACTCGCTCAAACATTTTGCACGTCTCGTCGAGCAGTACGATGGGGCGGTAGGCCGACGGTGCCTCAGCTGGGCGCCCGTGCTTTCTAATCAGCACGAGCCGTCCGGTCTTCCATCGCCGCGGGAATCTCCCCGACGCCACACACTCCGACATGAGGGACAGCGTCTCCGCCTCGAGTGCCGGCATCGTTAAGGCGACGACCTTCCCAGGGATGCCGTCCGGGCCCGGGGCGCGTTTCCTGACTTTGAGGGCCAGGATCGCCGCCCCTAGCTCGGCCTCGGACACGGGAGGTATCGCCTCTGCGTCGCCTTCTGCCGGCACTCGGTGACGGCTTGGTGCTGCCATCCGCGGTGGGACCCACTCTTCCCGCTCAGGGAAGAGGGAGCTGACCACTCGGCCCAGAAGTTGTGGCTCGAGAGTTCTGGTGAGGGGAGGCGCCCAGGGCCGGAGCTTCTGGCTCACGGTTTTGTACGGGCGCCCCCACGGATCTCGATCCAAGCTCTCGAGCCACTCCCTCCAGGCCTCCTCTTTGGCGGCTCTGATCGCCGAGTTGAGGGCCGCACGAGCGGCCCTATGTGCGGCGAGCAGTTCCTCTTCACGGGCGAGGTCCCTGACGGCCCTCCTGCGGCTGCGAGTGTACTGCCTATGGGCCGCGTGACTTGCGGCACGCAGCTCGGCAAGGTGGGGACGCCACCAGTACACTTGCCTCCGAGGGAGGGCTGGCCTCGCCCTCTGCATCGCCGCATCGCAGACGCGAGTCAGCTTCCCAGCGAGACTATCGCACCTCGCGTCCGCGTCTGGGCCGCTTTCCGCTCCACCAGCAACCCAGCGCTCGACGATAGCCGCCTCTAGGGCCAGTTCCCGGTTCAGAGAACCGAGGCGCCACCGCGGACCTTCTCCAGCAAGGGGACGGTTGCCATCTCCTCCTCGGATGGCCGCTGAGCGAGAGACCACGTCGAACCGTATGTAACGATGGTCCGACGCGGTCTCCACATTCTTGACGACCCGCCAATTGCGAGTGCGGCCAGCCAGGGCAGGACTAGCAAACGACAGGTCTACTATCGAGCTGCCCTGGGGCCGCACAAGCGTGGGTACCGTCCCCCTGTTGAGCAGCACCAAGCCGTGAGACACCGCCCACTCCTCCAATATCTCCCCCCGGCCGTCGGTCCTCGGAGATCCCCACGCCCGTGAGTGGGCGTTGAAATCCCCGGCTACCACGACCGGAGTGGGGTGCGCGTCCGCCAACAGAGCCCCGACCTCCGTGAGCCACTGCTCGAACTCGGCGAGGCTTCTGTTGGGCGAGAAGTACACCCCAATCACTGCAGTGTCGCCCAGCGTGGCGAGGACGCACCCTCGGCCCCTCACTACTCTGCCGAGTTGGTGGGGGCCGGTTCGCTGGGCGACGATAGCCACCAAGCCGTCGCTGTCGCTGGCCCAGTTGGGAGGTTAGGTTAGGTTTTTTTTTTTTTTTTTTTTTTTTTTTTTACGTGGGGACTGCATTTACGCACTTCGCTCGCCCACCGCGGGGGCGATGGGTCCGCTTCGTGTGGGACTCCTGGCCTCCGGAAGGGGGGCCAGACTACCCACTAAACCCCACGTGTTCCTCTTCGCCTAGTGCCGAGCCGCGAGATACTCAATTTGGAGTGCTCACCGCGACCCGGCTAGGAGCGCCCTTGCAGGCTCGCCTCGGGGGGGGCCAGATCGTTGGGGCCCCCCTGACCTTAGAGTTGGTATGCGCCCCCGGAACAACAAGGGCGCATCCGCCACGTGGCTGGGGGCGGCAGGTCCCCCGACCCACCGCCCATGGCAACTCTCAGTCGGGGCCGCGGGCGAACACTTGACGCCGGCGACCCCTCGCTGGGGGCCTGCGGGGCGGGAGAGTGAGCCCAGCTCGCTCCCGCTCCCGCAGGGCCTCTCTCTTGGCCGTCATCACCTCGCTGGCAAACGAGGCGATGGCGGCCCAGCACCGGTCGCTGCCGGCCATGGCTTCCACGATGGCCGGCAGCGAGAGATCAGCGCCGATGACGCTCGTCAGGGCCGCTCTTTGCCCGTCCCATGCTTCGCACACGGCCCGGGTGTGATGGGCCGTGTCGGGGTCGCCGCTGGTGCAGTTGCGGCACCGGGGCTCCGATTCTACCCCCACAACTTCCCACAGGTACTTGGCGAAGCAGCCGTGACCCGTGAGAAGCTGGGTGAGGTGATACGTGGGAGCCCCATGACCCCCCTCCACAAACTGTCGCAGGACGGGCCGAGCGGCCCTAACGAACGCCGTCGGACTCCCTTCCATTCTGGCAGCCCACGTCCGGAAGAGATCGTCGCGAGCCTCCTGCCTCCAGCGCTCGATCTCCTCCGGAGGCGGGCATCCACCAGCTCGCCGAATCAGGGCGCCCTCCTCGTACACCCTTTTGAGGACGCCGGCCTCGAGATCCCAGGGGATACTGCCCGCCAGGACGCACGCCGTCTCGTAGGAGACGGTGCGGTACGCCCGTGCGGCCCTCTGCGCGATGGCCCGCTGCGGACGACGCAGCAGGGCAACGTTAGCCGGGCAGAGTGCCTCCGCCCAGATAGGCGCTCCGTAGAGCGCCTTTGAGCGCACCACACCGTCGTAGAGACGGCGGCAGGCAGACCCCGGTCCTCCTACGTTGGGGAGCAGCTGCGAGAGCATTCCGGCAAACGCTAGCACCTTCGGCGCCAGCTGCCGGAAATGTTCCGCAAACCCCCACCGACCGTCGAGAACCAGCCCCAGATACTTGAGGCTGCGGCCGACGGCGATGGAGGTGCCCCCCACCACGATCGTGGTGTCTCGAGGCGGCGTCTGCCGAGGCCCATGGAAGAAGAGGGCCTCGGACTTCTCGAGGGCGACATGGAGGCCCAGCGCACTGATTCGGCGCACCACTTGAGCGACGCCTGCCGTCGCTAGGACGGCGGCGTCGCGGAACGTGGGGCCCCGCGCGGTCACTAGGGTATCGTCGGCGTAACAAAGTACGCCGACTCCCCGAAGAGTAGCACCGCGCAGGACCCAGTCGTACCCGATGTTCCACAGGAGCGGCCCAAGTACCGACCCCTGTGGAACACCACACCTCATAGCCTTGCGGACCACTCCGTCTCGGCCCGAGTACGTGATGACCCGGTCCACGAAGTAGTCCGCAAGGATTCGCCTGAGGTACCACGGTACGTTGTGGTACCTCAGGGCCTCGGCGATTGTCTGCCAGGGGAGGGTGTTGAAGGCGTTGGCGATGTCGAGCGACACGGCCAACAACACCCCGCCCCCGGCGATCGCCTCATCGACGCTGCCCCGCAGTCGGGAAACGGCGTCAAGAGTCGACTTCCCGCGACGGAAGCCGAACTGACCGTCGCTGAGATCGGGCCCCGCCCCCTCCAGGTGCTTGACGAGACGCGCAGCGAGCACTCGCTCAAACATTTTGCACGTCTCGTCGAGCAGTACAATGGGGCGGTAGGCCGACGGTGCCTCAGCTGGGCGCCCGTGCTTTCTAATCAGCACGAGCCGTCCGGTCTTCCATCGCCGCGGGAATCTCCCCGACGCCACACACTCCGACATGAGGGACAGCGTCTCCTCCTCGAGTGCCGGCATCGCTAAGGCGACGACCTTCCCAGGGATGCCGTCCGGGCCCGGGGCGCGTTTCCTGACTTTGAGAGCCAGGATCGCCGCCCCTAGCTCGGCCTCGGACACGGGAGGTATCGCCTCTGCGTCGCCTTCTGCCGGCACTCGGTGACGGCTTGGTGCTGCCATCCGCGGTGGGACCCACTCTTCCCGCTCAGGGAAGAGGGAACTGACCACTCGGCCCAGAAGCTGTGGCTCGAGAGTTCTGGTGAGGGGAGGCGCCCAGGGCCGGAGCTTCTGGCTCACGGTTTTGTACGGGCGCCCCCACGGATCTCGATCCAGGCTCTCGAGCCACTCCCTCCAGGCCTTCTCTTTGGCGGCTCTGATCGCCGAGTTGAGGGCCGCACGAGCGGCCCTATGTGCGGCGAGCAGTTCCTCTTCACGGGCGAGGTCCCTGACGGCCCTCCTGCGGCTGCGAGTGTACTGCCTATGGGCCGCGTGACTTGCGGCACGCAGCCCGGCAAGGTGGGGACGCCACCAGTACACTTGCCTCCGAGGGAGGGCTGGCCTCGCCCTCTGCATCGCCGCATCGCAGACGCGAGTCAGCTTCCCAGCGAGACTATCGCACCTCGCGTCCGCGTCTGGGCCGCTTTCCGCTCCACCAGCAACCCAGCGCTCGACGATAGCCGCCTCTAGGGCCAGTTCCCGGTTCAGAGAACCGAGGCGCCACCGCGGACCTTCTCCAGCAAGGGGACGGTTGCCATCTCCTCCTCGGATGGCCGCTGAGCGAGAGACCACGTCGAACCGTATGTAACGATGGTCCGACGCGGTCTCCACATTCTTAACGACCCGCCAATTGCGAGTGCGGCCAGCCAGGGCAGGACTAGCAAACGACAGGTCTACTATCGAGCTGCCCTGGGGCCGCACAAGCGTGGGTACCGTCCCCCTGTTGAGCAGCACCAAGCCGTGAGACACCGCCCACTCCTCCAATATCTCCCCCCGGCCGTCGGTCCTCGGAGATCCCCACGCCCGTGAGTGGGCGTTGAAATCCCCGGCTACCACGACCGGAGTGGGGTGCGCGTCCGCCAACAGAGCCCCGACCTCCGTGAGCCACTGCTCGAACTCGGCGAGGCTTCTGTTGGGCGAGAAGTACACCCCAATCACTGCAGTGTCGCCCAGCGTGGCGAGGACGCACCCTCGGCCCCTCACTACTCTGTCGAGTTGGTGGGGGCCGGTTCGCTGGGCGACGATAGCCACCAAGCCGTCGCTGTCGCTGGCCCAGTTGGGGCCGGTGCGCACGTAATACGGCTCGGCGACTACCGCCACTGTCGTCTGCCACTGCGTCACGGTCTGGGCCAGTAGGTCCTGGGCCGCGGCGCAGTGGTTGACGTTGGCCTGCAGCACGGAGATTTGGAGAGCCATTAAATTTGGGCGGTGTCCATCTCCTCCTCATTGGACGGTGGCGACAGGGTCGTTGGGGTGGTCTTGGGTTCCACCCCCCCCTGTCGCCTTGCGTTTCGCCTGACCCCCCCTCTTACGGGAGGCTGCCCGGCACTTCGCGGAGCCGAGTCTGTGGCCGGACGCCACACCTTCCGCTGCACAGACGGGACACTTGGGGTCCGCGGAGCAGGCGGCCGCCTTGTGGCCCTCCTGTCCGCATTGGAAGCAGAGTGCGCTGCGGTCGATCTTCGCAGCGCACTTTGCCCCCACGTGTCCCGGCTCCAGGCAGCGGAAGCACCGCGCCGGCCTTGGCTCCAGGGTGGTCAGCTTGACCGCTGACCACCCGACGACGATGCGGCGGCCGTCCGTTAACTTTTTGGCCGCCGCAACCGGACACCGCAGCCAGGCAGTGCCCTGTCGACCGGGTGGGCGATTGATGTCGCCCACCTTGATGGAGGCGACAGGGCAGCCTCCCTCTTCTGCCAGGATTTTGGCTACCGCCTCCTTAGTTGCCGCATCGCCCAGGCCTGAGATGCGCAACTCTACGCACCTCTCCGGCCTGGCGATACGGACCTCCTCTCCCAGCACCTCTTCAAGCTTGGCCGCCAATTTATCGGCCTTGGTGGCCCTGTCAGCGCCACCTATCTCCAGGATCCTTCCCCCGGTCACGGCAGTGCGGAACCGGAGGCCGTCAATGCCGAGAGTCTTTATATCGATGGACCTCTCGGCATTGGCGATCACCTGGGAATAGGTGACCCCCTTCTCTACAGCGCCCGGCTGCAGTGTGAGGCACACTGCAGCGGTTGTCGGGGCGCGGAGTTTGCGACTCGCCTTCGCCTTCTTCGGAGGCTTGGCGGGTGCCTTGACGCTCGGCGGTGCTGGGGTGGCCTTTTTCTTAGGCCGCGCCGCCACGGCGCTCCACGCCTCCTTCACAGGTGGCGGGGCGGCGGCGGGAGCCTGCGGGCGCGGCTGACGGGCAGCTTCGGCCTCCTTCGCCGCTGCACTCCGTTTCTTTGCCTTCTGCTTTTTCTTTTTCCCCTTGGGTTCCCCGTCCGACGGGACCGTCCCAGAGGGGCAGGGATCCGAATCCTTCTGCCCGTCTGCCGCGACGGGCGAGAGGGGCGGAGCCTGAGGAGGCGCGGAAGGAGTGGGAAGAACGGCAGAAGACTCGGGCCTCCGGCTGGACTTGGAGGCCTTTTGTTCCGCAGCACGGGCAGCACCAGCGGCTCTGGCGGCGTTCCTCTCGTCCGCCTGGAGAGGCGGACGGATGCGCACCTCAGGCAGCAGGCGGTCCTGGAAGCCCGCGAGTCGCGCATCGATCATGAAGATCATCTCCTCGCGACTCATCTTCAGGGCCTTCATTTCCGCCCGTACGGCAGCAAGCTCTACCTGAAGGTTGGCGACCTCCTCGTTCGCAGTGCGGGCCTTGAGTTGGTGGGCGAGCTCCAAAATGGAGCTACAGGCCACCCTCAGGTCCCGCACATATTGCCCCTTGAGCTTGGAGCTCTTTGTGGCGATGGTTTGCACCACCGCCACTGCCGCCTCGATGGACACCGTCAGCTGATCTGCGCTGACGGGCTCGGAAGATTGTGTTTGGTCCGACGTCTGTATGGGAGTTTTACGGAGGTAAGACTCCCTTTGCTGTCGGACCTCTTCCGCCAGTTCCTTCTCGGCGCGGAGCTCCAGCTCCCGCTCCTTTGCCCTGTTCAAGTCGGCCTTGGCTTGCGCCAGGCCGACGTATTCCCCAGTTGTAGGTGGGCGACCTCTCTTCTTCACCTCCACTGGGCCGGAGCTGTCGGAGTTGAGGCGTTTCCGCCACAACCGACCCGGCGATGATGGGCGCGAGTCCGCGTCCACCATTGAGGCGTCACTTGACGCCGACGAGTCCCTGCTATATCGCGTCAGGGTGACGCGTGCCTCCTTCGTCACCAACGGGTGTGGTGACGGGGTTCGCAACTCCCCCTTGCAATCAGATGATCCGGTTGGCTTGCCAGTAGTCGTTTTTTTATTGGTATCAATTTCGTTTTCAATATTAGTTTTAGTTTCAGTATCCATAACTTAACCCACGAGTATGGGGGAAATGAAGTCCATCCGGGCGGTGCCCCCTGCACCCGGATAAGCCTATGTACTGTGGAGGTCGGCCGGTATCCACAGGTTTTATCGACTTAGCTGTCGGGTGTTATAGACTGTCCTTGTCATGGGCCGGCCAATTAAGGCAAGCCCTCCGGCCAACAGGTTCTCAGCATACCCTCTTGTAGCCACCAATCGGGTCGTTGCTGAGCCCCTGTTGGTTACGGAATGCGAGAGGGTGGCTAGCCCTCTCTCACAGACGGAGCTAGCACTCAAGTGCCAGCCCCTCTGACCTACTCGCTTTCCAATACGCCCTCTGCTAAAGCAGAGGGACGTTTGGAGTGCGGCACGACGGGTCACGCCCATCTCGGCAGCCTGAAATTCGGCTCCGATTTTCCCTTAGTCGCCTTTTACGACACCCACGGGAGGAGATGGGGTGGAGCTATTCTATGCCGGCTCCACACGGCGGAGGTTAGGTTTTTTTTTTTTTTTTTTTTTTTTAACGTGAGGACTGCGTTTAGGCACTTCGCTCGCCCACCGCGGGGACGATGGGTCCGCTTCGTGTGGGACTCCTGACCCCCAGGAGAGGGGGCCAGACTACCCACTAAACCTCACGTGTTCCTCTTCGTCCATTGCCGAGCCGCGGGATACTCAATTTGGAGAGCTCACCGCGACTCGGCTAGGAGCGCCCTTGCAGGCTCGCCTCGGGGGGCCGATCTTAGGGCCCCCCTCACTTTCGAGTTGGTCTGCGCCCCCGGAACAACAGACAGGCGCATTCCGCCACGTGGCCGGGGACGGCGGGTCCCCCACCCACCGCCCGTGGCAACTCTCAGTCGGGGCCGCGGGCGACTCCCTGTCGCCTACGACCCCTCGAGGGGGGGCCAGATCGCTCCAGCCCCCCACTCCATCGTGCGCCCCCCATACCAACATGGGGGCACACTGCCGCTCCGCCAAGGGCAGCAGGTCCCCCGACCCGCCGCCTGTGGCCACTCACGATCGGGGCCGCGGGCGTTCGTTGTCCGCCGACGGCCCCCCGCCGGGGGGCCCGCAGGGCGGGAGAGCGAGCGAGGCAAGGTCGATCCTGTTGTTCCGGCAGGAGACCGAGCCAGGCATGGTCGATCCGGCCCCGCAGGCCTCTCTCTTGTCCGCCATCACCTCAGCCTCGCCACACCCAGCAAGAGAGGCGACGGCGGCCCAGCTACTATCCCTTAGTCGCCTCTTACGACACCCACGGGAGGAGATGGGGTGGAGCTATTCTATGCCGGCTCCACACGGCCAGGCGGAGGTTAGGTTAGGTTTTTTTTTTTTTTTTTTACGTGGGGACTGCATTTACGCACTTCGCTCGCCCACCGCGGGGGCGATGGGTCCGCTTCGTGTGGGACTCCTGGCCTCCGGAAGGGGGGCCAGACTACCCACTAAACCCCACGTGTTCCTCTTCGCCTAGTGCCGAGCCGCGAGATACTCAATTTGGAGTGCTCACCGCGACCCGGCTAGGAGCGCCCTTGCAGGCTCGCCTCGGGGGGGGGCCAGATCGTTGGGGCCCCCCTGACCTTAGAGTTGGTATGCGCCCCCGGAACAACAAGGGCGCATCCGCCACGTGGCTGGGGGCGGCAGGTCCCCCGACCCACCGCCCATGGCAACTCTCAGTCGGGGCCGCGGGCGAACACTTGACGCCGGCGACCCCTCGCTGGGGGCCTGCGGGGCGGGAGAGTGAGCCCAGCTCGCTCCCGCTCCCGCAGGGCCTCTCTCTTGGCCGTCATCACCTCGCTGGCAAACGAGGCGATGGCGGCCCAGCACCGGTCGCTGCCGGCCATGGCTTCCACGATGGCCGGCAGCGAGAGATCAGCGCCGATGACGCTCGTCAGGGCCGCTCTTTGCCCGTCCCATGCTTCGCACACGGCCCGGGTGTGATGGGCCGTGTCGGGGTCGCCGCTGGTGCAGTTGCGGCACCGGGGCTCCGATTCTACCCCCACAACTTCCCACAGGTACTTGGCGAAGCAGCCGTGACCCGTGAGAAGCTGGGTGAGGTGATACGTGGGAGCCCCATGACCCCCCTCCACAAACTGTCGCAGGACGGGCCGAGCGGCCCTAACGAACGCCGTCGGACTTCCTTCCATTCTGGCAGCCCACGTCCGGAAGAGATCGTCACGAGCCTCCTGCCTCCAGCGCTCGATCTCCTCCGGAGGCGGGCATCCACCAGCTCGCCGAATCAGGGCGCCCTCCTCGTACACCCTTTTGAGGACGCCGGCCTCGAGATCCCAGGGGATACTGCCCGCCAGGACGCACGCCGTCTCGTAGGAGACGGTGCGGTACGCCCGTGCGGCCCTCTGCGCGATGGCCCGCTGCGGACGACGCAGCAGGGCAACGTTAGCCGGGCAGAGTGCCTCCGCCCAGATAGGCGCTCCGTAGAGCGCCTTAGAGCGCACCACACCGTCGTAGAGACGGCGGCAGGCAGACCCCGGTCCTCCTACGTTGGGGAGCAGCTGCGAGAGCATTCCGGCAAACGCTAGCACCTTCGGCGCCAGCTGCCGGAAATGTTCCGCAAACCCCCACCGACCGTCGAGAACCAGCCCCAGATACTTGAGGCTGCGGCCGACGGCGATGGAGGTGCCCCCTACCACGATCGTGGTGTCTCGAGGCGGCGTCTGCCGAGGCCCATGGAAGAAGAGGGCCTCGGACTTCTCGAGGGCGACATGGAGGCCCAGCGCACTGATTCGGCGCACCACTTGAGCGACTCCTGCCGTCGCTAGGACGGCGGCGTCGCGGAACGTGGGGCCCCGCGCGGTCACTAGGGTATCGTCGGCGTAACAAAGTACGCCGACTCCCCGAAGAGTAGCACCGCGCAGGACCCAGTCGTACCCGATGTTCCACAGGAGCGGCCCAAGTACCGACCCCTGTGGAACACCACACCTCATAGCCTTGCGGACCACTCCGTCTCGGCCCGAGTACGTGATGACCCGGTCCACGAAGTAGTCCGCAAGGATTCGCCTGAGGTACCACGGTACGTTGTGGTACCTCAGGGCCTCGGCGATTGTCTGCCAGGGGAGGGTGTTGAAGGCGTTGGCGATGTCGAGCGACACGGCCAACAACACCCCGCCCCCGGCGATCGCCTCATCGACGCTGCCCCGCAGTCGGGAAACGGCGTCAAGAGTCGACTTCCCGCGACGGAAGCCGAACTGACCGTCGCTGAGATCGGGCCCCGCCCCCTCCAGGTGCTTGACGAGACGCGCAGCGAGCACTCGCTCAAACATTTTGCACGTCTCGTCGAGCAGTACGATGGGGCGGTAGGCCGACGGTGCCTCAGCTGGGCGCCCGTGCTTTCTAATCAGCACGAGCCGTCCGGTCTTCCATCGCCGCGGGAATCTCCCCGACGCCACACACTCCGACATGAGGGACAGCGTCTCCGCCTCGAGTGCCGGCATCGTTAAGGCGACGACCTTCCCAGGGATGCCGTCCGGGCCCGGGGCGCGTTTCCTGACTTTGAGGGCCAGGATCGCCGCCCCTAGCTCGGCCTCGGACACGGGAGGTATCGCCTCTGCGTCGCCTTCTGCCGGCACTCGGTGACGGCTTGGTGCTGCCATCCGCGGTGGGACCCACTCTTCCCGCTCAGGGAAGAGGGAGCTGACCACTCGGCCCAGAAGTTGTGGCTCGAGAGTTCTGGTGAGGGGAGGCGCCCAGGGCCGGAGCTTCTGGCTCACGGTTTTGTACGGGCGCCCCCACGGATCTCGATCCAAGCTCTCGAGCCACTCCCTCCAGGCCTCCTCTTTGGCGGCTCTGATCGCCGAGTTGAGGGCCGCACGAGCGGCCCTATGTGCGGCGAGCAGTTCCTCTTCACGGGCGAGGTCCCTGACGGCCCTCCTGCGGCTGCGAGTGTACTGCCTATGGGCCGCGTGACTTGCGGCACGCAGCTCGGCAAGGTGGGGACGCCACCAGTACACTTGCCTCCGAGGGAGGGCTGGCCTCGCCCTCTGCATCGCCGCATCGCAGACGCGAGTCAGCTTCCCAGCGAGACTATCGCACCTCGCGTCCGCGTCTGGGCCGCTTTCCGCTCCACCAGCAACCCAGCGCTCGACGATAGCCGCCTCTAGGGCCAGTTCCCGGTTCAGAGAACCGAGGCGCCACCGCGGACCTTCTCCAGCAAGGGGACGGTTGCCATCTCCTCCTCGGATGGCCGCTGAGCGAGAGACCACGTCGAACCGTATGTAACGATGGTCCGACGCGGTCTCCACATTCTTGACGACCCGCCAATTGCGAGTGCGGCCAGCCAGGGCAGGACTAGCAAACGACAGGTCTACTATCGAGCTGCCCTGGGGCCGCACAAGCGTGGGTACCGTCCCCCTGTTGAGCAGCACCAAGCCGTGAGACACCGCCCACTCCTCCAATATCTCCCCCCGGCCGTCGGTCCTCGGAGATCCCCACGCCCGTGAGTGGGCGTTGAAATCCCCGGCTACCACGACCGGAGTGGGGTGCGCGTCCGCCAACAGAGCCCCGACCTCCGTGAGCCACTGCTCGAACTCGGCGAGGCTTCTGTTGGGCGAGAAGTACACCCCAATCACTGCAGTGTCGCCCAGCGTGGCGAGGACGCACCCTCGGCCCCTCACTACTCTGCCGAGTTGGTGGGGGCCGGTTCGCTGGGCGACGATAGCCACCAAGCCGTCGCTGTCGCTGGCCCAGTTGGGGCCGGTGCGCACGTAATACGGCTCGGCGACTACCGCCACTGTCGTCTGCCACTGCGTCACGGTCTGGGCCAGTAGGTCCTGGGCCGCGGCGCAGTGGTTGACGTTGGCCTGCAGCACGGAGATTTGGAGAGCCATTAAATTTGGGCGGTGTCCATCTCCTCCTCATTGGACGGTGGCGACAGGGTCGTTGGGGTGGTCTTGGGTTCCACCCCCCCTGTCGCCTTGCGTTTCGCCTGACCCCCCCTCTTACGGGAGGCTGCCCGGCACTTCGCGGAGCCGAGTCTGTGGCCGGACGCCACACCTTCCGCTGCACAGACGGGACACTTGGGGTCCGCGGAGCAGGCGGCCGCCTTGTGGCCCTCCTGTCCGCATTGGAAGCAGAGTGCGCTGCGGTCGATCTTCGCAGCGCACTTTGCCCCCACGTGTCCCGGCTCCAGGCAGCGGAAGCACCGCGCCGGCCTTGGCTCCAGGGTGGTCAGCTTGACCGCTGACCACCCGACGACGATGCGGCGGCCGTCCGTTAACTTTTTGGCCGCCGCAACCGGACACCGCAGCCAGGCAGTGCCCTGTCGACCGGGTGGGCGATTGATGTCGCCCACCTTGATGGAGGCGACAGGGCAGCCTCCCTCTTCTGCCAGGATTTTGGCCACCGCCTCTTTAGTTGCCGCATCGCCCAGGCCTGAGATGCGCAACTCTACGCACCTCTCCGGCCTGGCGATACGGACCTCCTCTCCCAGCACCTCTTCAAGCTTGGCCGCCAATTTATCGGCCTTGGTGGCCCTGTCAGAGCCACCTATCTCCAGGATCCTTCCCCCGGTCACGGCAGTGCGGAACCGGAGGCCGTCAATGCCGAGAGTCTTTATATCGATGGACCTCTCGGCATTGGTGATCACCTAGGTTAGGTTAGGTTTTTTTTTTTTTTTTTTTTTTTTTTTTTTTTACGTGGGGACTGCATTTACGCACTTCGCTCGCCCACCGCGGGGGCGATGGGTCCGCTTCGTGTGGGACTCCTGGCCTCCGGAAGGGGGGCCAGACTACCCACTAAACCCCACGTGTTCCTCTTCGCCTAGTGCCGAGCCGCGAGATACTCAATTTGGAGTGCTCACCGCGACCCGGCTAGGAGCGCCCTTGCAGGCTCGCCTCGGGGGGGGCCAGATCGTTGGGGCCCCCCTGACCTTAGAGTTGGTATGCGCCCCCGGAACAACAAGGGCGCATCCGCCACGTGGCTGGGGGCGGCAGGTCCCCCGACCCACCGCCCATGGCAACTCTCAGTCGGGGCCGCGGGCGAACACTTGACGCCGGCGACCCCTCGCTGGGGGCCTGCGGGGCGGGAGAGTGAGCCCAGCTCGCTCCCGCTCCCGCAGGGCCTCTCTCTTGGCCGTCATCACCTCGCTGGCAAACGAGGCGATGGCGGCCCAGCACCGGTCGCTGCCGGCCATGGCTTCCACGATGGCCGGCAGCGAGAGATCAGCGCCGATGACGCTCGTCAGGGCCGCTCTTTGCCCGTCCCATGCTTCGCACACGGCCCGGGTGTGATGGGCCGTGTCGGGGTCGCCGCTGGTGCAGTTGCGGCACCGGGGCTCCGATTCGACCCCCACAACTTCCCACAGGTACTTGGCGAAGCAGCCGTGACCCGTGAGAAGCTGGGTGAGGTGATACGTGGGAGCCCCATGACCCCCCTCCACAAACTGTCGCAGGACGGGCCGAGCGGCCCTAACGAACGCCGTCGGACTTCCTTCCATTCTGGCAGCCCACGTCCGGAAGAGATCGTCACGAGCCTCCTGCCTCCAGCGCTCGATCTCCTCCGGAGGCGGGCATCCACCAGCTCGCCGAATCAGGGCGCCCTCCTCGTACACCCTTTTGAGGACGCCGGCCTCGAGATCCCAGGGGATACTGCCCGCCAGGACGCACGCCGTCTCGTAGGAGACGGTGCGGTACGCCCGTGCGGCCCTCTGCGCGATGGCCCGCTGCGGACGACGCAGCAGGGCAACGTTAGCCGGGCAGAGTGCCTCCGCCCAGATAGGCGCTCCGTAGAGCGCCTTAGAGCGCACCACACCGTCGTAGAGACGGCGGCAGGCAGACCCCGGTCCTCCTACGTTGGGGAGCAGCTGCGAGAGCATTCCGGCAAACGCTAGCACCTTCGGCGCCAGCTGCCGGAAATGTTCCGCAAACCCCCACCGACCGTCGAGAACCAGCCCCAGATACTTGAGGCTGCGGCCGACGGCGATGGAGGTGCCCCCTACCACGATCGTGGTGTCTCGAGGCGGCGTCTGCCGAGGCCCATGGAAGAAGAGGGCCTCGGACTTCTCGAGGGCGACATGGAGGCCCAGCGCACTGATTCGGCGCACCACTTGAGCGACTCCTGCCGTCGCTAGGACGGCGGCGTCGCGGAACGTGGGGCCCCGCGCGGTCACTAGGGTATCGTCGGCGTAACAAAGTACGCCGACTCCCCGAAGAGTAGCACCGCGCAGGACCCAGTCGTACCCGATGTTCCACAGGAGCGGCCCAAGTACCGACCCCTGTGGAACACCACACCTCATAGCCTTGCGGACCACTCCGTCTCGGCCCGAGTACGTGATGACCCGGTCCACGAAGTAGTCCGCAAGGATTCGCCTGAGGTACCACGGTACGTTGTGGTACCTCAGGGCCTCGGCGATTGTCTGCCAGGGGAGGGTGTTGAAGGCGTTGGCGATGTCGAGCGACACGGCCAACAACACCCCGCCCCCGGCGATCGCCTCATCGACGCTGCCCCGCAGTCGGGAAACGGCGTCAAGAGTCGACTTCCCGCGACGGAAGCCGAACTGACCGTCGCTGAGATCGGGCCCCGCCCCCTCCAGGTGCTTGACGAGACGCGCAGCGAGCACTCGCTCAAACATTTTGCACGTCTCGTCGAGCAGTACGATGGGGCGGTAGGCCGACGGTGCCTCAGCTGGGCGCCCGTGCTTTCTAATCAGCACGAGCCGTCCGGTCTTCCATCGCCGCGGGAATCTCCCCGACGCCACACACTCCGACATGAGGGACAGCGTCTCCGCCTCGAGTGCCGGCATCGTTAAGGCGACGACCTTCCCAGGGATGCCGTCCGGGCCCGGGGCGCGTTTCCTGACTTTGAGGGCCAGGATCGCCGCCCCTAGCTCGGCCTCGGACACGGGAGGTATCGCCTCTGCGTCGCCTTCTGCCGGCACTCGGTGACGGCTTGGTGCTGCCATCCGCGGTGGGACCCACTCTTCCCGCTCAGGGAAGAGGGAGCTGACCACTCGGCCCAGAAGTTGTGGCTCGAGAGTTCTGGTGAGGGGAGGCGCCCAGGGCCGGAGCTTCTGGCTCACGGTTTTGTACGGGCGCCCCCACGGATCTCGATCCAAGCTCTCGAGCCACTCCCTCCAGGCCTCCTCTTTGGCGGCTCTGATCGCCGAGTTGAGGGCCGCACGAGCGGCCCTATGTGCGGCGAGCAGTTCCTCTTCACGGGCGAGGTCCCTGACGGCCCTCCTGCGGCTGCGAGTGTACTGCCTATGGGCCGCGTGACTTGCGGCACGCAGCTCGGCAAGGTGGGGACGCCACCAGTACACTTGCCTCCGAGGGAGGGCTGGCCTCGCCCTCTGCATCGCCGCATCGCAGACGCGAGTCAGCTTCCCAGCGAGACTATCGCACCTCGCGTCCGCGTCTGGGCCGCTTTCCGCTCCACCAGCAACCCAGCGCTCGACGATAGCCGCCTCTAGGGCCAGTTCCCGGTTCAGAGAACCGAGGCGCCACCGCGGACCTTCTCCAGCAAGGGGACGGTTGCCATCTCCTCCTCGGATGGCCGCTGAGCGAGAGACCACGTCGAACCGTATGTAACGATGGTCCGACGCGGTCTCCACATTCTTGACGACCCGCCAATTGCGAGTGCGGCCAGCCAGGGCAGGACTAGCAAACGACAGGTCTACTATCGAGCTGCCCTGGGGCCGCACAAGCGTGGGTACCGTCCCCCTGTTGAGCAGCACCAAGCCGTGAGACACCGCCCACTCCTCCAATATCTCCCCCCGGCCGTCGGTCCTCGGAGATCCCCACGCCCGTGAGTGGGCGTTGAAATCCCCGGCTACCACGACCGGAGTGGGGTGCGCGTCCGCCAACAGAGCCCCGACCTCCGTGAGCCACTGCTCGAACTCGGCGAGGCTTCTGTTGGGCGAGAAGTACACCCCAATCACTGCAGTGTCGCCCAGCGTGGCGAGGACGCACCCTCGGCCCCTCACTACTCTGCCGAGTTGGTGGGGGCCGGTTCGCTGGGCGACGATAGCCACCAAGCCGTCGCTGTCGCTGGCCCAGTTGGGGCCGGTGCGCACGTAATACGGCTCGGCGACTACCGCCACTGTCGTCTGCCACTGCGTCACGGTCTGGGCCAGTAGGTCCTGGGCCGCGGCGCAGTGGTTGACGTTGGCCTGCAGCACGGAGATTTGGAGAGCCATTAAATTTGGGCGGTGTCCATCTCCTCCTCATTGGACGGTGGCGACAGGGTCGTTGGGGTGGTCTTGGGTTCCACCCCCCCTGTCGCCTTGCGTTTCGCCTGACCCCCCCTCTTACGGGAGGCTGCCCGGCACTTCGCGGAGCCGAGTCTGTGGCCGGACGCCACACCTTCCGCTGCACAGACGGGACACTTGGGGTCCGCGGAGCAGGCGGCCGCCTTGTGGCCCTCCTGTCCGCATTGGAAGCAGAGTGCGCTGCGGTCGATCTTCGCAGCGCACTTTGCCCCCACGTGTCCCGGCTCCAGGCAGCGGAAGCACCGCGCCGGCCTTGGCTCCAGGGTGGTCAGCTTGACCGCTGACCACCCGACGACGATGCGGCGGCCGTCCGTTAACTTTTTGGCCGCCGCAACCGGACACCGCAGCCAGGCAGTGCCCTGTCGACCGGGTGGGCGATTGATGTCGCCCACCTTGATGGAGGCGACAGGGCAGCCTCCCTCTTCTGCCAGGATTTTGGCCACCGCCTCTTTAGTTGCCGCATCGCCCAGGCCTGAGATGCGCAACTCTACGCACCTCTCCGGCCTGGCGATACGGACCTCCTCTCCCAGCACCTCTTCAAGCTTGGCCGCCAATTTATCGGCCTTGGTGGCCCTGTCAGAGCCACCTATCTCCAGGATCCTTCCCCCGGTCACGGCAGTGCGGAACCGGAGGCCGTCAATGCCGAGAGTCTTTATATCGATGGACCTCTCGGCATTGGTGATCACCTGGGAATAGGTGACCCCCTTCTCTACAGCGCCCGGCTGCAGTGTGAGGCACACTGCAGCGGTTGTCGGGGCGCGGAGTTTGCGACTCGCCTTCGCCTTCTTCGGAGGCTTGGCGGGTGCCTTGACGCTCGGCGGTGCTGGGGTGGCCTTTTTCTTAGGCCGCGCCGCCACGGCGCTCCACGCCTCCTTCACAGGTGGCGGGGCGGCGGCGGGAGCCTGCGGGCGCGGCTGACGGGCAGCTTCGGCCTCCTTCGCCGCTGCACTCCGTTTCTTTGCCTTCTGCTTTTTCTTTTTCCCCTTGGGTTCCCCGTCCGACGGGACCGTCCCAGAGGGGCAGGGATCCGAATCCTTCTGCCCGTCTGCCGCGACGGGCGAGAGGGGCGGAGCCTGAGGAGGCGCGGAAGGAGTGGGAAGAACGGCAGAAGACTCGGGCCTCCGGCTGGACTTGGAGGCCCTTTGTTCCGCAGCACGGGCAGCACCAGCGGCTCTGGCGGCGTTCCTCTCGTCCGCCTGGAGAGGCGGACGGATGCGCACCTCAGGCAGCAGGCGGTCCTGGAAGCCCGCGAGTCGCGCATCGATCATGAAGATCATCTCCTCGCGACTCATCTTCAGGGCCTTCATTTCCGCCCGTACGGCAGCAAGCTCTACCTGAAGGTTGGCGACCTCCTCGTTCGCAGTGCGGGCCTTGAGTTGGTGGGCGAGCTCCAAAATGGAGCTACAGGCCACCCTCAGGTCCCGCACATATTGCCCCTTGAGCTTGGAGCTCTTTGTGGCGATGGTTTGCACCACCGCCACTGCCGCCTCGATGGACACCGTCAGCTGATCTGCGCTGACGGGCTCGGAAGATTGTGTTTGGTCCGACGTCTGTATGGGAGTTTTACGGAGGTAAGACTCCCTTTGCTGTCGGACCTCTTCCGCCAGTTCCTTCTCGGCGCGGAGCTCCAGCTCCCGCTCCTTTGCCCTGTTCAAGTCGGCCTTGGCTTGCGCCAGGCCGACGTATTCCCCAGTTGTAGGTGGGCGACCTCTCTTCTTCACCTCCACTGGGCCGGAGCTGTCGGAGTTGAGGCGTTTCCGCCACAACCGACCCGGCGATGATGGGCGCGAGTCCGCGTCCACCATTGAGGCGTCACTTGACGCCGACGAGTCCCTGCTATATCGCGTCAGGGTGACGCGTGCCTCCTTCGTCACCAACGGGTGTGGTGACGGGGTTCGCAACTCCCCCTTGCAATCAGATGATCCGGTTGGCTTGCCAGTAGTCGTTTTTTTATTGGTATCAATTTCGTTTTCAATATTAGTTTTAGTTTCAGTATCCATAACTTAACCCACGAGTATGGGGGAAATGAAGTCCATCCGGGCGGTGCCCCCTGCACCCGGATAAGCCTATGTACTGTGGAGGTCGGCCGGTATCCACAGGTTTTATCGACTTAGCTGTCGGGTGTTATAGACTGTCCTTGTCATGGGCCGGCCAATTAAGGCAAGCCCTCCGGCCAACAGGTTCTCAGCATACCCTCTTGTAGCCACCAATCGGGTCGTTGCTGAGCCCCTGTTGGTTACGGAATGCGAGAGGGTGGCTAGCCCTCTCTCACAGACGGAGCTAGCACTCAAGTGCCAGCCCCTCTGACCTACTCGCTTTCCAATACGCCCTCTGCTAAAGCAGAGGGACGTTTGGAGTGCGGCACGACGGGTCACGCCCATCTCGGCAGCCTGTAATTCGGCTCCGAGTTTCCCTTAGTCGCCTTTTACGACACCCACGGGATGAGATGGGGTGGAGCTATTCTTAGCCGGCACCACACGGCAATGGGGAGATAACTCCACCACAGGAGCCTGAGATTCGGCTCCGTCTATCCCTTAGTCGCCTTTTACGACACCCACGGGAGGAGATGGGGTGGAGCTATTCTCAGCCGGCTCCACACGGCAAAGGTTAGGTTAGGTTAGGTTAGGTTTTTTTTTTTTTTTTTTTTTACGTGGGGACTGCATTTACGCACTTCGCTCGCCCACCGCGGGGGCGATGGGTCCGCTTCGTGTGGGACTCCTGGCCTCCGGAAGGGGGGCCAGACTACCCACTAAACCCCACGTGTTCCTCTTCGCCTAGTGCCGAGCCGCGAGATACTCAATTTGGAGTGCTCACCGCGACCCGGCTAGGAGCGCCCTTGCAGGCTCGCCTCGGGGGGGGCCAGATCGTTGGGGCCCCCCTGACCTTAGAGTTGGTATGCGCCCCCGGAACAACAAGGGCGCATCCGCCACGTGGCTGGGGGCGGCAGGTCCCCCGACCCACCGCCCATGGCAACTCTCAGTCGGGGCCGCGGGCGAACACTTGACGCCGGCGACCCCTCGCTGGGGGCCTGCGGGGCGGGAGAGTGAGCCCAGCTCGCTCCCGCTCCCGCAGGGCCTCTCTCTTGGCCGTCATCACCTCGCTGGCAAACGAGGCGATGGCGGCCCAGCACCGGTCGCTGCCGGCCATGGCTTCCACGATGGCCGGCAGCGAGAGATCAGCGCCGATGACGCTCGTCAGGGCCGCTCTTTGCCCGTCCCATGCTTCGCACACGGCCCGGGTGTGATGGGCCGTGTCGGGGTCGCCGCTGGTGCAGTTGCGGCACCGGGGCTCCGATTCTACCCCCACAACTTCCCACAGGTACTTGGCGAAGCAGCCGTGACCCGTGAGAAGCTGGGTGAGGTGATACGTGGGAGCCCCATGACCCCCCTCCACAAACTGTCGCAGGACGGGCCGAGCGGCCCTAACGAACGCCGTCGGACTTCCTTCCATTCTGGCAGCCCACGTCCGGAAGAGATCGTCACGAGCCTCCTGCCTCCAGCGCTCGATCTCCTCCGGAGGCGGGCATCCACCAGCTCGCCGAATCAGGGCGCCCTCCTCGTACACCCTTTTGAGGACGCCGGCCTCGAGATCCCAGGGGATACTGCCCGCCAGGACGCACGCCGTCTCGTAGGAGACGGTGCGGTACGCCCGTGCGGCCCTCTGCGCGATGGCCCGCTGCGGACGACGCAGCAGGGCAACGTTAGCCGGGCAGAGTGCCTCCGCCCAGATAGGCGCTCCGTAGAGCGCCTTAGAGCGCACCACACCGTCGTAGAGACGGCGGCAGGCAGACCCCGGTCCTCCTACGTTGGGGAGCAGCTGCGAGAGCATTCCGGCAAACGCTAGCACCTTCGGCGCCAGCTGCCGGAAATGTTCCGCAAACCCCCACCGACCGTCGAGAACCAGCCCCAGATACTTGAGGCTGCGGCCGACGGCGATGGAGGTGCCCCCTACCACGATCGTGGTGTCTCGAGGCGGCGTCTGCCGAGGCCCATGGAAGAAGAGGGCCTCGGACTTCTCGAGGGCGACATGGAGGCCCAGCGCACTGATTCGGCGCACCACTTGAGCGACTCCTGCCGTCGCTAGGACGGCGGCGTCGCGGAACGTGGGGCCCCGCGCGGTCACTAGGGTATCGTCGGCGTAACAAAGTACGCCGACTCCCCGAAGAGTAGCACCGCGCAGGACCCAGTCGTACCCGATGTTCCACAGGAGCGGCCCAAGTACCGACCCCTGTGGAACACCACACCTCATAGCCTTGCGGACCACTCCGTCTCGGCCCGAGTACGTGATGACCCGGTCCACGAAGTAGTCCGCAAGGATTCGCCTGAGGTACCACGGTACGTTGTGGTACCTCAGGGCCTCGGCGATTGTCTGCCAGGGGAGGGTGTTGAAGGCGTTGGCGATGTCGAGCGACACGGCCAACAACACCCCGCCCCCGGCGATCGCCTCATCGACGCTGCCCCGCAGTCGGGAAACGGCGTCAAGAGTCGACTTCCCGCGACGGAAGCCGAACTGACCGTCGCTGAGATCGGGCCCCGCCCCCTCCAGGTGCTTGACGAGACGCGCAGCGAGCACTCGCTCAAACATTTTGCACGTCTCGTCGAGCAGTACGATGGGGCGGTAGGCCGACGGTGCCTCAGCTGGGCGCCCGTGCTTTCTAATCAGCACGAGCCGTCCGGTCTTCCATCGCCGCGGGAATCTCCCCGACGCCACACACTCCGACATGAGGGACAGCGTCTCCGCCTCGAGTGCCGGCATCGTTAAGGCGACGACCTTCCCAGGGATGCCGTCCGGGCCCGGGGCGCGTTTCCTGACTTTGAGGGCCAGGATCGCCGCCCCTAGCTCGGCCTCGGACACGGGAGGTATCGCCTCTGCGTCGCCTTCTGCCGGCACTCGGTGACGGCTTGGTGCTGCCATCCGCGGTGGGACCCACTCTTCCCGCTCAGGGAAGAGGGAGCTGACCACTCGGCCCAGAAGTTGTGGCTCGAGAGTTCTGGTGAGGGGAGGCGCCCAGGGCCGGAGCTTCTGGCTCACGGTTTTGTACGGGCGCCCCCACGGATCTCGATCCAAGCTCTCGAGCCACTCCCTCCAGGCCTCCTCTTTGGCGGCTCTGATCGCCGAGTTGAGGGCCGCACGAGCGGCCCTATGTGCGGCGAGCAGTTCCTCTTCACGGGCGAGGTCCCTGACGGCCCTCCTGCGGCTGCGAGTGTACTGCCTATGGGCCGCGTGACTTGCGGCACGCAGCTCGGCAAGGTGGGGACGCCACCAGTACACTTGCCTCCGAGGGAGGGCTGGCCTCGCCCTCTGCATCGCCGCATCGCAGACGCGAGTCAGCTTCCCAGCGAGACTATCGCACCTCGCGTCCGCGTCTGGGCCGCTTTCCGCTCCACCAGCAACCCAGCGCTCGACGATAGCCGCCTCTAGGGCCAGTTCCCGGTTCAGAGAACCGAGGCGCCACCGCGGACCTTCTCCAGCAAGGGGACGGTTGCCATCTCCTCCTCGGATGGCCGCTGAGCGAGAGACCACGTCGAACCGTATGTAACGATGGTCCGACGCGGTCTCCACATTCTTGACGACCCGCCAATTGCGAGTGCGGCCAGCCAGGGCAGGACTAGCAAACGACAGGTCTACTATCGAGCTGCCCTGGGGCCGCACAAGCGTGGGTACCGTCCCCCTGTTGAGCAGCACCAAGCCGTGAGACACCGCCCACTCCTCCAATATCTCCCCCCGGCCGTCGGTCCTCGGAGATCCCCACGCCCGTGAGTGGGCGTTGAAATCCCCGGCTACCACGACCGGAGTGGGGTGCGCGTCCGCCAACAGAGCCCCGACCTCCGTGAGCCACTGCTCGAACTCGGCGAGGCTTCTGTTGGGCGAGAAGTACACCCCAATCACTGCAGTGTCGCCCAGCGTGGCGAGGACGCACCCTCGGCCCCTCACTACTCTGCCGAGTTGGTGGGGGCCGGTTCGCTGGGCGACGATAGCCACCAAGCCGTCGCTGTCGCTGGCCCAGTTGGGGCCGGTGCGCACGTAATACGGCTCGGCGACTACCGCCACTGTCGTCTGCCACTGCGTCACGGTCTGGGCCAGTAGGTCCTGGGCCGCGGCGCAGTGGTTGACGTTGGCCTGCAGCACGGAGATTTGGAGAGCCATTAAATTTGGGCGGTGTCCATCTCCTCCTCATTGGACGGTGGCGACAGGGTCGTTGGGGTGGTCTTGGGTTCCACCCCCCCTGTCGCCTTGCGTTTCGCCTGACCCCCCCTCTTACGGGAGGCTGCCCGGCACTTCGCGGAGCCGAGTCTGTGGCCGGACGCCACACCTTCCGCTGCACAGACGGGACACTTGGGGTCCGCGGAGCAGGCGGCCGCCTTGTGGCCCTCCTGTCCGCATTGGAAGCAGAGTGCGCTGCGGTCGATCTTCGCAGCGCACTTTGCCCCCACGTGTCCCGGCTCCAGGCAGCGGAAGCACCGCGCCGGCCTTGGCTCCAGGGTGGTCAGCTTGACCGCTGACCACCCGACGACGATGCGGCGGCCGTCCGTTAACTTTTTGGCCGCCGCAACCGGACACCGCAGCCAGGCAGTGCCCTGTCGACCGGGTGGGCGATTGATGTCGCCCACCTTGATGGAGGCGACAGGGCAGCCTCCCTCTTCTGCCAGGATTTTGGCCACCGCCTCTTTAGTTGCCGCATCGCCCAGGCCTGAGATGCGCAACTCTACGCACCTCTCCGGCCTGGCGATACGGACCTCCTCTCCCAGCACCTCTTCAAGCTTGGCCGCCAATTTATCGGCCTTGGTGGCCCTGTCAGAGCCACCTATCTCCAGGATCCTTCCCCCGGTCACGGCAGTGCGGAACCGGAGGCCGTCAATGCCGAGAGTCTTTATATCGATGGACCTCTCGGCATTGGTGATCACCTGGGAATAGGTGACCCCCTTCTCTACAGCGCCCGGCTGCAGTGTGAGGCACACTGCAGCGGTTGTCGGGGCGCGGAGTTTGCGACTCGCCTTCGCCTTCTTCGGAGGCTTGGCGGGTGCCTTGACGCTCGGCGGTGCTGGGGTGGCCTTTTTCTTAGGCCGCGCCGCCACGGCGCTCCACGCCTCCTTCACAGGTGGCGGGGCGGCGGCGGGAGCCTGCGGGCGCGGCTGACGGGCAGCTTCGGCCTCCTTCGCCGCTGCACTCCGTTTCTTTGCCTTCTGCTTTTTCTTTTTCCCCTTGGGTTCCCCGTCCGACGGGACCGTCCCAGAGGGGCAGGGATCCGAATCCTTCTGCCCGTCTGCCGCGACGGGCGAGAGGGGCGGAGCCTGAGGAGGCGCGGAAGGAGTGGGAAGAACGGCAGAAGACTCGGGCCTCCGGCTGGACTTGGAGGCCCTTTGTTCCGCAGCACGGGCAGCACCAGCGGCTCTGGCGGCGTTCCTCTCGTCCGCCTGGAGAGGCGGACGGATGCGCACCTCAGGCAGCAGGCGGTCCTGGAAGCCCGCGAGTCGCGCATCGATCATGAAGATCATCTCCTCGCGACTCATCTTCAGGGCCTTCATTTCCGCCCGTACGGCAGCAAGCTCTACCTGAAGGTTGGCGACCTCCTCGTTCGCAGTGCGGGCCTTGAGTTGGTGGGCGAGCTCCAAAATGGAGCTACAGGCCACCCTCAGGTCCCGCACATATTGCCCCTTGAGCTTGGAGCTCTTTGTGGCGATGGTTTGCACCACCGCCACTGCCGCCTCGAGGTTAGGTTAGGTTAGGTTAGGTTAGGTTAGGTTAGGTTAGGTTAGGTTGGCGATGCGGTTGTGGAGTGGGCGGCTTCGGTGGGCCTCTGTTTGCTAAACAGAGGCGCCACCAACACGTGCGTGCGACAGCAGGGGGGGTCGATAGTGGACCTTTCGTTCGCTACCCCTGCTGTTGCCGCACGAGTAAGGAACTGGTGTGTCCTGGATGAGGTTGAGACGCTCTCGGATCATCTTTATATCCGATTCGAGCTCTCCCGGTCCCAGGGCCCCAGTAGGGGTCACGTGGCGCGGCATACCTCCCGCTTTCCGCGGTGGGCAGTTGCCAAACTCGATAGGGACCTGCTAGAGGAGGCGGCCATTGTTCAGTCTTGGCTGTCTCCGCGGGCCCCGGCCGAGGAGGTCGACATGGGGGCTGGCCGCTTTCGCACTGCGATTACGCAGATCTGCGATGCGGCCATGCCCCGCGTTCGGGGTTGTCGACCTCCACGGAACGGGGTCTACTGGTGGTCCCAGGAGTTGGCGGACCTCCGTGCGGCCTGCACTCGTGCCCGGAGGTCCTACACCCGATGCCGGCGGCGACGCCACCGCGTAGACGGGGAGGAGGGCCGGCTTCATGAGGAGTACCGCGAAGCGCGGAAAACTCTGAAGCTGGCCATTTGCCGCGCCAAAGAGGCAAAAAGAAAGGAGATGCTGGAGAGTCTCGATCGTGACCCCTGGGGTCGCCCATATCGTGCGGTGCGACAAAAGCTCCGCACGGCGGGCCCCCCCCTTACCGAGACTCTCCAGCCCAGCTTCCTGCAGCAGGTGGTCGAGGGCCTTTTCCCGCAGCGGGCGGAGCACACGCCCCCGTCGATGGCCGTTCCGGCCAGTGACGACGGGGACGGAGGGAGTGAGGTGCCGCCCGTTAGGGAATCGGAGGTTGGGGCGGCTGTTCTTCGGATCCGTTCCAAGAACACCGCCCCCGGGCCGGACGGGGTACCACCCCGAGTGATGGCCCGAGCCCTCGACCATATGTCGGACCGCCTCAGGGAGGTTTTGGACGCCAGCCTGGCGTCCGGACGCTTCCCTGAGTGCTGGAAATGCGGGAAGCTGGTCCTACTGCAGAAGCCGGGACGGCCAGCCGATTCGGTCGCGGCCTATAGGCCCATCGTGTTGCTGGACGAGGCGGGCAAATTGTTCGAGAGGATTCTCTCTGCCCGCATCGTCCAGCATCTCAGCGAGGTGGGGCCCGACCTGTCGGACGCCCAATTCGGGTTCCGAGAAGGGCGTTCGACGGTCGATGCCGTGATGCGCCTTAGGGCCGTGACCGAAGAGGCGGTTGGCTGTGGCGGCGTGGTGTTGGCGGTGTCCTTGGACATCGCCAACGCCTTTAATAGTCTGCCATTCAGCTGCATCAGGGAAGCACTCCAGTATCATGGGGTGCCAGAGTACCTGAGGCGGCTGGTGGCAGACTATTTGGAGGAGCGTACCGTCGTGTACGAGGATCGAGATGGCGTCTTGAGACGGCGACCCATGTCGTGCGGCGTTCCACAGGGGTCTGTCCTCGGACCACTCCTGTGGAACGTGGGGTACGACTGGGTCCTTCGAAGTCGTCTGCCCCCCGGGCTGGGCGTAATTTGTTACGCCGATGACACATTGGTCACAGCTCGGGGGGCCAATTTCCAAGAGGCGGCGCGCCTGGCCACCAGGGGTGTCTCTCTGGTGGTTGGGCGCATCGAGGCGCTGGGCTTGCGGGTGGCCCTGGATAAGACGGAGGCCCTGTTATTTCATGGGCCCCGTCGTGGTCCACCCCCCGGCGCCTCCATCGAAGTCAACTCGGTCCTCGTACCGGTTCGGGCCCAGATGAAGTATCTGGGCCTGATCCTCGACGGTAGGTGGCTCTTCGACGAGCACTTCCGACAGCTTTCCCCAAAGCTGGTCGACGCTGCCTCCGCCCTTGGGCGTCTTTTGCCCAACTTGGGTGGAGCCAGCGTCGCAACAAGGAACCTCTTCACGGGGGTGGTCCGGTCGATGGCCCTATATGGGTCACCGGTGTGGGTCCCGGCTCTGACCGCCCAGAATAAGGCACGCCTTTGGCGGCCTCAGAGGGTATTGGCGGTCAGAGCCATACGCGGATACCGCACCGTGTCGACGGAGGCGGCGTGCGCCTTGGCCGGAACACCCCCGTGGGATTTGGAGGCGGAAGTGCTCGCCGAAGTTTATCGGCGAGCGGCTGAATATCGGGCGGAGTACGGGTATCGTGCTCCGCCCGAAGAGGTACGCGAATGGCGTGAAGCCGCTCGCCGAGCCACGATGGCTCGTTGGTCTTTCCGGCTGGAGGCTCCACGCGCTGGCTTTGCCACCGTGGAGGCGCTCCAGCCGGTCATCCTCGAGTGGGCAGGGCGGCAGCACGGGACCCTTTCCTTCCGGCTGACGCAGGTGCTTTCCGGGCATGGTTGCTTCGGAAAGTACCTGCACTCGGTCGCTAGGAGGGAATTGAGTCCCGCCTGCCACCACTGCGACTGCAGTGAGGACTCGGCCCAGCATACGCTGGAGTTCTGCCCCGCCTGGGCGGAGCAGCGCCGGGCCCTCACTGCAGTCATCGGAGGAGATCTGTCGCTACCGGCCATCATACGCTCCATGGCCGGTAGCGACAGCAGTTTTACCGCGGTCGCATCCTTCTGCGAAGACGTAATCTCGCAGAAGGAGGCGGCGGAGAAGGCCCGGGAGGATGATCTCCACTCGGACCCGATCCGCCGCCGGCGAACCGGGCGGCGGAGGCGCGCCCATCTGCGCCTCATGCCGCCCTGAGTGTGGCCGCGGATGGACGGGATGGGTTTTCCCGTCCATCCGCTTTAGTGGCCAGCCGCGAAGGGGCGACGTACGCGTGTGCCGTGCGTCGCCTAATTTGAGAATTTAACAGCAGACGGTGCCCGCTTCAGTGCGGGCAGGCGCTGGGAGGGGTCCGGTTTGCGTTAGTAACAGCGATCCCGGACCCCTCCCTTCTCAGGCGCAGAGTTGGCACACCGTGTGGTTTTAGTCGGTTCGATTCCGACACACCGCCCCGCCGCAAACCCCGGCGGGGTGACGGCCCGAGGGGGTTTCCACACGTAATAAAAAAAAAAAAAAAAAAAAAAAAAGGTTAGGTTAGGTTAGGTTAGGTTAGGTTAGGTTTTTTTTTTTTTTTTTTTTTTTTTTTTTTTTTTTTTTTTTTTTTTTTTTTTTTTTTTTTTTTTTTTTTTTTTTTTCGAACTAACCTCCAACATTATCGGAGTCCTTATGTATCTATTTCTCTTTATCATTCGTCGTCTTTGATGCTTCTCGCACTGTTATTCCTCATACTATTTCTTTCTTTTATGCATGTCTTCCATTCATTCCATATGTGGATGGGATTTCCACTTTACGAAAACTATTTAAATCTAACTATTTTGTATTCTTTATTTATTACTATTTCTACTATATTACTTTTAACTCAAGGGAAATAAATTTTTACACATTGTTTTTAATTTTTACATATTTATGGGGAGCACGGATCCGCGCCTCAGCACCAACGGGACCCACACGTATTCGCGCTTTAGCGCCGACGGGTCCTACACGGATCCGCGCTTAAGGAACTGAGAGGTTTCTTAGCCTAGTACATATCTTATTAAATTATTACTAATGCTACTTTACTAATTCTACACATTTTTATTATACTGTTTACTTATATCTATTTATTATTACTATTTATTTTTATGCTTATATCTATATATATGCAATATATATTTAAGACATAATTGTATCATCCCTTTTTTTTTTTTTTTTTTTTTTTTTTTTTTTTTTTTTATTATTTACTTTATCCAGTTTTTAATTATACAGTATACTAAACTATTATTTACATTTACATTTGTTACATTTTACAGGTTTTTTACTGCTACCTTTATTTGACACTCCCGCTGGATACGAGAGGCAACAGTGTTGGTGTTTAGTTAACAGGTGCCGGAGGGGCCCTCCCTACATCCGAATCAATTCGGGTGTTTGGAGAGCCCCCCCTGTCCTGCAAGGTTCTGTACAGTCACAGCCGTCGGTCTCACCTGTCCATTCGTGCGGCATGTTGAGTCGGTGAGTGAGGCGAGACGCCACCCCGGACCAGCCGTGATGCCGTCCTGGAATCGTAATATAATTCATAGCCGGCATCCACGGGCGGCGTCTGGCCCCTCCCGTGTCTGGTGTGCTGTGAGTGTGCTATTGTCCTCTTTATGTATTCCAGCTTTAGTGTTGCCCAGTCGGAGTCCTCAGCTGTACGCTACTCTGGACCTGGCCAGCATCTCCCATTTGCCGCGTACTGGGCACTCGGCACTGAATGCGTTGTGCTCAACGCGATCCAGGCCTTCGTGCACACAGTTGCAGCATCTGGGAGCAGTTCCGGCCAGCCAGTCGGCGCACTTGGTCTTAAGGTGGGGTCCCCCACAGTGACTGCATTTTTCGACAGTCTCCCTACAGAGCCGTCTCCCGTGCCCATAGCCCAGGCACAGGGAACATTGGACCAGTGGAGACTGATCTTCAACCCTGATCCTCTGTAGGTCAATGTATACAGCCTCTCTCTGTATCAGTCTTGACCAGATTTTGGGGGAGACCCTGAGGACTATATGGTGAGTGTGGAGGTTTCGTGCTCTCTTTTTGAAGAGTATTTCAGATCTTGTGTCTTCCTGGCTGAGGCCCTCAAAAATGTCCCTGTTCTGGTTCTTGAGGGCTTTATAAATATCGTCGTCGGTGTTACATTTAAGGGTATCTTTGAGTACGACGAGAGGGTCTTTATTTTTGACGTCCTCCACACTCAATTGCTCCTTTGCACTGGCTAATCTCTCTTTCAACCTCTCTCTTCCTTCCTCTGTGCGACATCCTAAGACAATCTTTCTGTCCTTAGCCTTTCTGATCCTATCGACCGTGACCCAGCCATCTTTGGCGTTTACGGCCTTTTTTATATGGTCAATTACTTCCTCCCCTGTGTCTTCCTCGTTTGTCGAGGTGACCACAATCGAGTGGAGTGCAGTTTGGATCTGTTTGGGAGCCTTTTTTACTGGAAGGTTAGTTACTGAGTCGGCGAGTGAAACTTTTTCAGTTTTTTCCGACTGCAGTGCCTCTTTTAGGCCATCCAGTTTCTGGGTGTGAATAGCCAGAAGGCGACTATGCTCCTCTATCGCCTTCTTTAACGAGTCCACCTCGATTGTCGTCGCCCCCACCACTTCCGGTTCCTTATTTGGTAGAGTGTTGGTACCAATGTCCTTCGTCGCGGTTTGTGTGATTGTCTTACCCACTTCGGCCTCCTTGACAAGTTGGTATAAATGATCGATAGCGTTTAGGATCCCAGTCTTAAGGTCCGTCTTCAGATTGCGTGACTCACTCACGCAAGTCTTCGCTCTCTGAAGCCAGACCCTAGCCTGGGCCGTTTTGCTGCTTGTCTTAGATTGATCTTGCCTTAGCACCGGCGATGTTCCCGCCGCCTCCGTGGATGTTCTTCGGGGGGGGAGTATTTTTGTTTGTTTTGGTGGGTGTGGGTGTGTTTTGGTGGTACAGGGTTTGGAGTCAACCTTCCCTGCTTCCCACTCGCCCACGCTTCGTCTAACGCTAGTCACGGTGGAGGACCCCGCCTCTTCATTTGCGTTCAAGGGGCTCTTGCTGGACCCGCTTTCTGGTTTCTTTCCCATCATAATGTTGGTTATAAGTCTGTCTGTTAGTTCGATCGTCAAAGTGTAAAAGTGTATTGTATAAGTGCAAAATATTGGTCGTACAATAAATAAACAGGACCTTATGGATATATGTGTATATATCAAGAGCTATTTTAATTTCAGTTTTGTAATAGTGTCAAAATTTTTTGTTTCAGTGTACGCGACGGTGAGACCAACGAGCACGCCGCGATGAGAATTTCCAGAGGTATATATGTCACTGTTTATTTTATTGGGATTCAATCCCGGTCCTTAACTATTAATTGTTAAACTAATTGTACTGGTCAATAGAACCTAGTACAACGCGTTGTTTAAAGAAGAAGGTAATTTTAAAACAGGTCAAAACATATATAGAAACAACAAGATGAAAACAAGCTTCTTAAAGTATAACAATTTAAATAAATTTTCTCTCTATGGAGTCGTTAAACTCTACGCAGTAGAGTTGTCCTACTTTTGGGGGATGTAAAAAGTCCCCGTCACAGGGGGACACAGAAATAGTCAAATTCTAAGTTTACACTTAAGTTTAAGCTCTTATAGTTAACAATTGTTAATTTATGCCCCACAGTTCATTTGTACAAGGACACAAACTGTGTATCTTATAATAATAACTGCTATGCAGAGTCGTTTGCACCTCGGATCTCATAAGACGAAGGTGTCCCCTTTAAGAAGAGCCCAAACTCGGGTATCCTGAGGTCAAATTTATGAAAAGAATGGTTGAGGGGGGGGTGATGACAGTGCTGGAAAATGAGGATTTCCTTTGAGCCAGAAAATCAGGCTGACTCTCCTGATTCCAACAAGCCCAAACACGGGGGGGTTAGGGTATACGGTTACGAAGTTAAGTTGAGGGGGGGTGAAATATTTTTGAAATGGGGGGAGGGGTAATGCGAAATGAAATGGTTACTAATTCCTGACAAGTTCAGGGCGTACTATGGGGGGATTGAAAAGTGTCTCCGAGCTGTAATTTCGGAGATGGGGGGGGGGTCTTCCTTAAGGGATGATCTTAGGGGGTGGGGGTGCGGTTGGGTAATTCGCTAGGTGGAAGTAGTATTCAATTGGCGGGTTTAAATTTTTATATGGTTTGATATGGAGGGGGGTGAGGTAAAATTACAGTTGGTGGGGGAGGGGAAAGGTCAAAAGGACCAGTCTAGTGGGGCGAAATTATTGGGAGTGTTGTGCTGATTTGAATGAGCCCAAACACCAAGGTGTTGGGGCAGTTAGTTCAAAGGTTAGGCCGAGGGGGGGTGAAGTATTTTTGAAATGGGGGGAGGGGTAGTGCAAATGATATGGTTACTGATTCCTGACAAGTTCAGGGGGTACTATGGGGGGATTGAAAAGTGTCTCCGGGCAGTAGTTTCTGAGATAGGGGGGGGGTCCTCCTTAAGGGATGATCTTAGGGGGTGGGGGTAAAATAGGTAATTCACTAAGTAGATATAGTATTCAGTCGACGGGTTTAAAAATATATATGGTTTGATATGGAGGGGGGGTGAGGTAGAATTGCAATTGGTAGGAGGGGGGAAAGGTCAAAAGTACTAGTCTAGTGGGGGGAAATGGTTGGGAGTGTTATGCTGATTTGAATGAGCCCAAACACCGAGGTGTAGGGGCAGTTAGTTCGAAAGTTAGGCCGAGGGAGGGTGAAGTATTTTTGAAATGGGGGGAGGGGTAGTGCAAATGATATGGTTACTGATTCCTGACAAGTTCAGGGGGTACTATGGGGGGATTGAAAAGTGTCTCCGAGCAGTAATTTCGGAGATAGGGGGGGGGTCTTCCTTAAGGGATGATCTTAGGGGGTGGGGGTGCGGTCGGGTAGTTCGCTAGGTGGACGTATTATTCAATTGACGGGTTTAAATTTTTAATATGGTTTGATATGGAGGGGGGTGAGGTAAAATTGCAATTGGTGGGAGGGGGAAAGGTCAAAAAGGACCAGTCTAGTGGGGGGAAATGGTTGGCAGTGTTATGCTGATTTGAATGAGCCCAAGCACCGAGGTGTTGGGGCAGTTAGTTCAAAAGTTAGGCCGAGGGGGGGTGAAGTATTTTTAAAATGGGGGGAGGGGTAGTGCAAATGATATGGTTACTGATTCCTGACAAGTTCAGGGGGTACTATGGGGGGATTAAAAAGTGTCTCCGGGCAGCAGTTCCGGAGATAGGGGGGGGGTCTTCCTTAAGGGATGATCTTAGAGGGAGGGGGTGGTGGGGGTAGTGGGGTAAATAGATTAGGGATGCTGTGACAAGTAAATAAATCCCAGAAAAGGGGTTGAAGATATGAGTATTAGGGGGGAACAAGTGTTGGGGGGGGGCACCTTGACCGAGAAATGTGGCGGTGTTAAAAAATTTTCTTCACGGCGTGTCGATATCCGGCGGTTCAGGAGCAAGTGGGGAGAATTTAATTCTCCCTGTGGTAATACTAGATTTCTTAGGTAAACACACAATATGGTAGAATAAAATCGAATCGTCAGCTATTTGTTGTGTCAGCAACACCGGAAGTTTCATTCGCGGCGACCGGTCAGCAAATTGTGCCGTGCGAACCCCGTAGAACGTGTAGACCCCACAGCCTGTGTGGTCCCCGTAGTTCTCGGCACGTGGTTTTCAGCACGTGTTTGCTGATAGTCTGCGACGCTTATAACTCTTCAGAGGGTCAACGGATCCTAAAGATTCCGGTGTCCAAAGATAGGTCTTGGTGCGCTCGATGTTTTGTTGATGCAGGATATTAAGCTTTTACTGACCTTCGTGGAGATTTCTGGTCGAGACTTTGAGGGTCTATATCTCCGGAGCCCGGTGATATATGATGTCTCCTCCAATTGACCAGCTGCGTGTCACACTTATAAGTCACTTTAAACAGTTTCCACGTTTCTAGGTCACTTTTAGCCACTTTTATTGATTTTTATTCGGGAGCTCGATGTGTGTTCTGCCGTAGTACACACGGGAAGGGTTGGTTAGGTTTTTTTTTTTTTTTTTTTTTACGTGGGGACTGCATTTACGCACTTCGCTCGCCCACCGCGGGGGCGATGGGTCCGCTTCGTGTGGGACTCCTGGCCTCCGGAAGGGGGGCCAGACTACCCACTAAACCCCACGTGTTCCTCTTCGCCTAGTGCCGAGCCGCGAGATACTCAATTTGGAGTGCTCACCGCGACCCGGCTAGGAGCGCCCTTGCAGGCTCGCCTCGGGGGGGGCCAGATCGTTGGGGCCCCCCTGACCTTAGAGTTGGTATGCGCCCCCGGAACAACAAGGGCGCATCCGCCACGTGGCTGGGGGCGGCAGGTCCCCCGACCCACCGCCCATGGCAACTCTCAGTCGGGGCCGCGGGCGAACACTTGACGCCGGCGACCCCTCGCTGGGGGCCTGCGGGGCGGGAGAGTGAGCCCAGCTCGCTCCCGCTCCCGCAGGGCCTCTCTCTTGGCCGTCATCACCTCGCTGGCAAACGAGGCGATGGCGGCCCAGCACCGGTCGCTGCCGGCCATGGCTTCCACGATGGCCGGCAGCGAGAGATCAGCGCCGATGACGCTCGTCAGGGCCGATCTTTGCCCGTCCCATGCTTCGCACACGGCCCGGGTGTGATGGGCCGTGTCGGGGTCGCCGCTGGTGCAGTTGCGGCACCGGGGCTCCGATTCTACCCCCACAACTTCCCACAGGTACTTGGCGAAGCAGCCGTGACCCGTGAGAAGCTGGGTGAGGTGATACGTGGGAGCCCCATGACCCCCCTCCACAAACTGTCGCAGGACGGGCCGAGCGGCCCTAACGAACGCCGTCGGACTCCCTTCCATTCTGGCAGCCCACGTCCGGAAGAGATCGTCGCGAGCCTCCTGCCTCCAGCGCTCGATCTCCTCCGGAGGCGGGCATCCACCAGCTCGCCGAATCAGGGCGCCCTCCTCGTACACCCTTTTGAGGACGCCGGCCTCGAGATCCCAGGGGATACTGCCCGCCAGGACGCACGCCGTCTCGTAGGAGACGGTGCGGTACGCCCGTGCGGCCCTCTGCGCGATGGCCCGCTGCGGACGACGCAGCAGGGCAACGTTAGCCGGGCAGAGTGCCTCCGCCCAGATAGGCGCTCCGTAGAGCGCCTTAGAGCGCACCACACCGTCGTAGAGACGGCGGCAGGCAGACCCCGGTCCTCCTATGTTGGGGAGCAGCTGCGAGAGCATTCCGGCAAACGCTAGCACCTTCGGCGCCAGCTGCCGGAAATGTTCCGCAAACCCCCACCGACCGTCGAGTACCAGCCCCAGATACTTGAGGCTGCGGCCGACGGCGATGGAGGTGCCCCCCACCACGATCGTGGTGTCTCGAGGCGGCGTCTGCCGAGGCCCATGGAAGAAGAGGGCCTCGGACTTCTCGAGGGCGACATGGAGGCCCAGCGCACTGATTCGGCGCACCACTTGAGCGACGCCTGCCGTCGCTAGGACGGCGGCGTCGCGGAACGTGGGGCCCCGCGCGGTCACTAGGGTATCGTCGGCGTAACAAAGTACGCCGACTCCCCGGAGAGTAGCACCGCGCAGGACCCAGTCGTACCCGATGTTCCACAGGAGTGGCCCAAGTACCGACCCCTGTGGAACACCACACCTCATAGCCTTGCGGACCACTCCGTCTCGGCCCGAGTACGTGATGACCCGGTCCACGAAGTAGTCCGCAAGGATTCGCCTGAGGTACCACGGTACGTTGTGGTACCTCAGGGCCTCGGCGATTGTCTGCCAGGGGAGGGTGTTGAAGGCGTTGGCGATGTCGAGCGACACGGCCAACAACACCCCGCCCCCGGCGATCGCCTCATCGACGCTGCCCCGCAGTCGGGAAACGGCGTCAAGAGTCGACTTCCCGCGACGGAAGCCGAACTGACCGTCGCTGAGATCGGGCCCCGCCCCCTCCAGGTGCTTGACGAGACGCGCAGCGAGCACTCGCTCAAACATTTTGCACGTCTCGTCGAGCAGTACGATGGGGCGGTAGGCCGACGGTGCCTCAGCTGGACGCCCGTGCTTTCTAATCAGCACGAGCCGTCCGGTCTTCCATCGCCGCGGGAATCTCCCCGACGCCACACACTCCGACATGAGGGACAGCGTCTCCTCCTCGAGTGCCGGCATCGCTAAGGCGACGATCTTCCCAGGGATGCCGTCCGGGCCCGGGGCGCGTTTCCTGACTTTGAGGGCCAGGATCGCCGCCCCTAGCTCGGCCTCGGACACGGGAGGTATCGCCTCTGCGTCGCCTTCTGCCGGCACTCGGTGACGGCTTGGCGCTGTCATCCGCGGTGGGACCCACTCTTCCCGCTCAGGGAAGAGGGAACTGACCACTCGGCCCAGAAGCTGTGGCTCGAGAGTTCTGGTGAGGGGAGGCGCCCAGGGCCGGAGCTTCTGGCTCACGGTTTTGTACGGGCGCCCCCACGGATCTCGATCCAGGCTCTCGAGCCACTCCCTCCAGGCCTCCTCTTTGGCGGCTCTGATCGCCGAGTTGAGGGCCGCACGAGCGGCCCTATGTGCGGCGAGCAGTTCCTCTTCACGGGCGAGGTCCCTGACGGCCCTCCTGCGGCTGCGAGTGTACTGCCTATGGGCCGCGTGACTTGCGGCACGCAGCCCGGCAAGGTGGGGACGCCACCAGTACACTTGCCTCCGAGGGAGGGCTGGCCTCGCCCTCTGCATCGCCGCATCGCAGACGCGAGTCAGCTTCCCAGCGAGACTATCGCACCTCGCGTCCGCGTCTGGGCCGCTTTCCGCTCCACCAGCAACCCAGCGCTCGACGATAGCCGCCTCTAGGGCCAGTTCCCGGTTCAGAGAACCGAGGCGCCACCGCGGACCTTCTCCAGCAAGGGGACGGTTGCCATCTCCTCCTCGGATGGCCGCTGAGCGAGAGACCACGTCGAACCGTATGTAACGATGGTCCGACGCGGTCTCCACATTCTTGACGACCCGCCAATTGCGAGTGCGGCCAGCCAGGGCAGGACTAGCAAACGACAGGTCTACTATCGAGCTGCCCTGGGGCCGCACAAGCGTGGGTACCGTCCCCCTGTTGAGCAGCACCAAGCCGTGAGACACCGCCCACTCCTCCAATATCTCCCCCCGGCCGTCGGTCCTCGGAGATCCCCACGCCCGTGAGTGGGCGTTGAAATCCCCGGCTACCACGACCGGAGTGGGGTGCGCGTCCGCCAACAGAGCCCCGACCTCCGTGAGCCACTGCTCGAACTCGGCGAGGCTTCTGTTGGGCGAGAAGTACACCCCAATCACTGCAGTGTCGCCCAGCGTGGCGAGGACGCACCCTCGGCCCCTCACTACTCTGCCGAGTTGGTGGGGGCCGGTTCGCTGGGCGACGATAGCCACCAAGCCGTCGCTGTCGCTGGCCCAGTTGGGGCCGGTGCGCACGTAATACGGCTCGGCGACTACCGCCACTGTCGTCTGCCACTGCGTCACGGTCTGGGCCAGTAGGTCCTGGGCCGCGGCGCAGTGGTTGACGTTGGCCTGCAGCACGGAGATTTGGAGAGCCATTAAATTTGGGCGGTGTCCATCTCCTCCTCATTGGACGGTGGCGACAGGGTCGTTGGGGTGGTCTTGGGTTCCACCCCCCCTGTCGCCTTGCGTTTCGCCTGACCCCCCCTCTTACGGGAGGCTGCCCGGCACTTCGCGGAGCCGAGTCTGTGGCCGGACGCCACACCTTCCGCTGCACAGACGGGACACTTGGGGTCCGCGGAGCAGGCGGCCGCCTTGTGGCCCTCCTGTCCGCATTGGAAGCAGAGTGCGCTGCGGTCGATCTTCGCAGCGCACTTTGCCCCCACGTGTCCCGGCTCCAGGCAGCGGAAGCACCGCGCCGGCCTTGGCTCCAGGGTGGTCAGCTTGACCGCTGACCACCCGACGACGATGCGGCGGCCGTCCGTTAACTTTTTGGCCGCCGCAACCGGACACCGCAGCCAGGCAGTGCCCTGTCGACCGGGTGGGCGATTGATGTCGCCCACCTTGATGGAGGCGACAGGGCAGCCTCCCTCTTCTGCCAGGATTTTGGCTACCGCCTCCTTAGTTGCCGCATCGCCCAGGCCTGAGATGCGCAACTCTACGCACCTCTCCGGCCTGGCGATACGGACCTCCTCTCCCAGCACCTCTTCAAGCTTGGCCGCCAATTTATCGGCCTTGGTGGCCCTGTCAGCGCCACCTATCTCCAGGATCCTTCCCCCGGTCACGGCAGTGCGGAACCGGAGGCCGTCAATGCCGAGAGTCTTTATATCGATGGACCTCTCGGCATTGGCGATCACCTGGGAATAGGTGACCCCCTTCTCTACAGCGCCCGGCTGCAGTGTGAGGCACACTGCAGCGGTTGTCGGGGCGCGGAGTTTGCGACTCGCCTTCGCCTTCTTCGGAGGCTTGGCGGGTGCCTTGACGCTCGGCGGTGCTGGGGTGGCCTTTTTCTTAGGCCGCGCCGCCACGGCGCTCCACGCCTCCTTCACAGGTGGCGGGGCGGCGGCGGGAGCCTGCGGGCGCGGCTGACGGGCAGCTTCGGCCTCCTTCGCCGCTGCACTCCGTTTCTTTGTCTTCTGCTTTTTCTTTTTCCCCTTGGGTTCCCCGTCCGACGGGACCGTCCCAGAGGGGCAGGGATCCGAATCCTTCTGCCCGTCTGCCGCGACGGGCGAGAGGGGCGGAGCCTGAGGAGGCGCGGAAGGAGTGGGAAGAACGGCAGAAGACTCGGGCCTCCGGCTGGACTTGGAGGCCCTTTGTTCCGCAGCACGGGCAGCACCAGCGGCTCTGGCGGCGTTCCTCTCGTCCGCCTGGAGAGGCGGACGGATGCGCACCTCAGGCAGCAGGCGGTCCTGGAAGCCCGCGAGTCGCGCATCGATCATGAAGATCATCTCCTCGCGACTCATCTTCAGGGCCTTCATTTCCGCCCGTACGGCAGCAAGCTCTACCTGAAGGTTGGCGACCTCCTCGTTCGCAGTGCGGGCCTTGAGTTGGTGGGCGAGCTCCAAAATGGAGCTACAGGCCACCCTCAGGTCCCGCACATATTGCCCCTTGAGCTTGGAGCTCTTTGTGGCGATGGTTTGCACCACCGCCACTGCCGCCTCGATGGACACCGTCAGCTGATCTGCGCTGACGGGCTCGGAAGATTGTGTTTGGTCCGACGTCTGTATGGGAGTTTTACGGAGGTAAGACTCCCTTTGCTGTCGGACCTCTTCCGCCAGTTCCTTCTCGGCGCGGAGCTCCAGCTCCCGCTCCTTTGCCCTGTTCAAGTCGGCCTTGGCTTGCGCCAGGCCGACGTATTCCCCAGTTGTAGGTGGGCGACCTCTCTTCTTCACCTCCACTGGGCCGGAGCTGTCGGAGTTGAGGCGTTTCCGCCACAACCGACCCGGCGATGATGGGCGCGAGTCCGCGTCCACCATTGAGGCGTCACTTGACGCCGACGAGTCCCTGCTATATCGCGTCAGGGTGACGCGTGCCTCCTTCGTCACCAACGGGTGTGGTGACGGGGTTCGCAACTCCCCCTTGCAATCAGATGATCCGGTTGGCTTGCCAGTAGTCGTTTTTTTATTGGTATCAATTTCGTTTTCAATATTAGTTTTAGTTTCAGTATCCATAACTTAACCCACGAGTATGGGGGAAATGAAGTCCATCCGGGCGGTGCCCCCTGCACCCGGATAAGCCTATGTACTGTGGAGGTCGGCCGGTATCCACAGGTTTTATCGACTTAGCTGTCGGGTGTTATAGACTGTCCTTGTCATGGGCCGGCCAATTAAGGCAAGCCCTCCGGCCAACAGGTTCTCAGCATACCCTCTTGTAGCCACCAATCGGGTCGTTGCTGAGCCCCTGTTGGTTACGGAATGCGAGAGGGTGGCTAGCCCTCTCTCACAGACGGAGCTAGCACTCAAGTGCCAGCCCCTCTGACCTACTCGCTTTCCAATACGCCCTCTGCTAAAGCAGAGGGACGTTTGGAGTGCGGCACGACGGGTCACGCCCATCTCGGCAGCCTGAAATTCGGCTCCGATTTTCCCTTAGTCGCCTTTTACGACACCCACGGGATGAGATGGGGTGGAGCTATTCGGCGCCGGCTCCACACGGCAAAGGGTTGGTTAGGTTAGGTTAGGTTTTTTTTTTTTTTTTTTTTTTTTTTTTTTACGTGGGGACTGCATTTACGCACTTCGCTCGCCCACCGCGGGGGCGATGGGTCCGCTTCGTGTGGGACTCCTGGCCTCCGGAAGGGGGGCCAGACTACCCACTAAACCCCACGTGTTCCTCTTCGCCTAGTGCCGAGCCGCGAGATACTCAATTTGGAGTGCTCACCGCGACCCGGCTAGGAGCGCCCTTGCAGGCTCGCCTCGGGGGGGGCCAGATCGTTGGGGCCCCCCTGACCTTAGAGTTGGTATGCGCCCCCGGAACAACAAGGGCGCATCCGCCACGTGGCTGGGGGCGGCAGGTCCCCCGACCCACCGCCCATGGCAACTCTCAGTCGGGGCCGCGGGCGAACACTTGACGCCGGCGACCCCTCGCTGGGGGCCTGCGGGGCGGGAGAGTGAGCCCAGCTCGCTCCCGCTCCCGCAGGGCCTCTCTCTTGGCCGTCATCACCTCGCTGGCAAACGAGGCGATGGCGGCCCAGCACCGGTCGCTGCCGGCCATGGCTTCCACGATGGCCGGCAGCGAGAGATCAGCGCCGATGACGCTCGTCAGGGCCGCTCTTTGCCCGTCCCATGCTTCGCACACGGCCCGGGTGTGATGGGCCGTGTCGGGGTCGCCGCTGGTGCAGTTGCGGCACCGGGGCTCCGATTCTACCCCCACAACTTCCCACAGGTACTTGGCGAAGCAGCCGTGACCCGTGAGAAGTTGGGTGAGGTGATACGTGGGAGCCCCATGACCCCCCTCCACAAACTGTCGCAGGACGGGCCGAGCGGCCCTAACGAACGCCGTCGGACTCCCTTCCATTCTGGCAGCCCACGTCCGGAAGAGATCGTCGCGAGCCTCCTGCCTCCAGCGCTCGATCTCCTCCGGAGGCGGGCATCCACCAGCTCGCCGAATCAGGGCGCCCTCCTCGTACACCCTTTTGAGGACGCCGGCCTCGAGATCCCAGGGGATACTGCCCGCCAGGACGCACGCCGTCTCGTAGGAGACGGTGCGGTACGCCCGTGCGGCCCTCTGCGCGATGGCCCGCTGCGGACGACGCAGCAGGGCAACGTTAGCCGGGCAGAGAGCCTCCGCCCAGATAGGCGCTCCGTAGAGCGCCTTAGAGCGCACCACACCGTCGTAGAGACGGCGGCAGGCAGACCCCGGTCCTCCTACGTTGGGGAGCAGCTGCGAGAGCATTCCGGCAAACGCTAGCACCTTCGGCGCCAGCTGCCGGAAATGTTCCGCAAACCCCCACCGACCGTCGAGAACCAGCCCCAGATACTTGAGGCTGCGGCCGACGGCGATGGAGGTGCCCCCCACCACGATCGTGGTGTCTCGAGGCGGCGTCTGCCGAGGCCCATGGAAGAAGAGGGCCTCGGACTTCTCGAGGGCGACATGGAGGCCCAGCGCACTGATTCGGCGCACCACTTGAGCGACGCCTGCCGTCGCTAGGACGGCGGCGTCGCGGAACGTGGGGCCCCGCGCGGTCACTAGGGTATCGTCGGCGTAACAAAGTACGCCGACTCCCCGAAGAGTAGCACCGCGCAGGACCCAGTCGTACCCGATGTTCCACAGGAGCGGCCCAAGTACCGACCCCTGTGGAACACCACACCTCATAGCCTTGCGGACCACTCCGTCTCGGCCCGAGTACGTGATGACCCGGTCCACGAAGTAGTCCGCAAGGATTCGCCTGAGGTACCACGGTACGTTGTGGTACCTCAGGGCCTCGGCGATTGTCTGCCAGGGGAGGGTGTTGAAGGCGTTGGCGATGTCGAGCGACACGGCCAGCAACACCCCGCCCCCGGCGATCGCCTCATCGACGCTGCCCCGCAGTCGGGAAACGGCGTCAAGAGTCGACTTCCCGCGACGGAAGCCGAACTGACCGTCGCTGAGATCGGGCCCCGCCCCCTCCAGGTGCTTGACGAGACGCGCAGCGAGCACTCGCTCAAACATTTTGCACGTCTCGTCGAGCAGTACGATGGGGCGGTAGGCCGACGGTGCCTCGGCTGGGCGCCCGTGCTTCCTGATCAGCACGAGCCGTCCGGTCTTCCATCGTCGCGGGAATCTCCCCGACGCCACACACTCCGACATGAGGGACAGCGTCTCCTCCTCGAGTGCCGGCATCGCTAAGGCGACGACCTTCCCAGGGATGCCGTCCGGGCCCGGGGCGCGTTTCCTGACTTTGAGAGCCAGGATCGCCGCCCCTAGCTCGGCCTCGGACACGGGAGGTATCGCCTCTGCGTCGCCTTCTGCCGGCACTCGGTGACGGCTTGGTGCTGCCATCCGCGGTGGGACCCACTCTTCCCGCTCAGGGAAGAGGGAACCGACCACTCGGCCCAGAAGCTGTGGCTCGAGAGTTCTGGTGAGGGGAGGCGCCCAGGGCCGGAGCTTCTGGCTCACGGTTTTGTACGGGCGCCCCCACGGATCTCGATCCAGGCTCTCGAGCCACTCCCTCCAGGCCTCCTCTTTGGCGGCTCTGATCGCCGAGTTGAGGGCCGCACGAGCGGCCCTATGTGCGGCGAGCAGTTCCTCTTCACGGGCGAGGTCCCTGACGGCCCTCCTGCGGCTGCGAGTGTACTGCCTATGGGCCGCGTGACTTGCGGCACGCAGCCCGGCAAGGTGGGGACGCCACCAGTACACTTGCCTCCGAGGGAGGGCTGGCCTCGCCCTCTGCATCGCCGCATCGCAGACGCGAGTCAGCTTCCCAGCGAGACTATCGCACCTCGCGTCCGCGTCTGGGCCGCTTTCCGCTCCACCAGCAACCCAGCGCTCGACGATAGCCGCCTCTAGGGCCAGTTCCCGGTTCAGAGAACCGAGGCGCCACCGCGGACCTTCTCCAGCAAGGGGACGGTTGCCATCTCCTCCTCGGATGGCCGCTGAGCGAGAGACCACGTCGAACCGTATGTAACGATGGTCCGACGCGGTCTCCACATTCTTGACGACCCGCCAATTGCGAGTGCGGCCAGCCAGGGCAGGACTAGCAAACGACAGGTCTACTATCGAGCTGCCCTGGGGCCGCACAAGCGTGGGTACCGTCCCCCTGTTGAGCAGCACCAAGCCGTGAGACACCGCCCACTCCTCCAATATCTCCCCCCGGCCGTCGGTCCTCGGAGATCCCCACGCCCGTGAGTGGGCGTTGAAATCCCCGGCTACCACGACCGGAGTGGGGTGCGCGTCCGCCAACAGAGCCCCGACCTCCGTGAGCCACTGCTCGAACTCGGCGAGGCTTCTGTTGGGCGAGAAGTACACCCCAATCACTGCAGTGTCGCCCAGCGTGGCGAGGACGCACCCTCGGCCCCTCACTACTCTGTCGAGTTGGTGGGGGCCGGTTCGCTGGGCGACGATAGCCACCAAGCCGTCGCTGTCGCTGGCCCAGTTGGGGCCGGTGCGCACGTAATACGGCTCGGCGACTACCGCCACTGTCGTCTGCCACTGCGTCACGGTCTGGGCCAGTAGGTCCTGGGCCGCGGCGCAGTGGTTGACGTTGGCCTGCAGCACGGAGATTTGGAGAGCCATTAAATTTGGGCGGTGTCCATCTCCTCCTCATTGGACGGTGGCGACAGGGTCGTTGGGGTGGTCTTGGGTTCCACCCCCCCTGTCGCCTTGCGTTTCGCCTGACCCCCCCTCTTGCGGGAGGCTGCCCGGCACTTCGCGGAGCCGAGTCTGTGGCCGGACGCCACACCTTCCGCTGCACAGACGGGACACTCGGGGTCCGCGGAGCAGGCGGCCGCCTTGTGGCCCTCCTGTCCGCATTGGAAGCAGAGCGCGCTGCGGTCGATCTTCGCAGCGCACTTTGCCCCCACGTGTCCCGGCTCCAGGCAGCGGAAGCACCGCGCCGGCCTTGGCTCCAGGATGGACAGCTTGACCGCTGACCACCCGACGACGATGCGGCGGCCGTCCGTTAACTTTTTGGCCGCCGCAACCGGACACCGCAGCCAGGCAGTGCCCTGTCGACCGGGTGGGCGATTGATGTCGCCCACCTTGATGGAGGCGACAGGGCAGCCTCCCTCGGTCGCCAGCAGCTGAGCCACCGACTCCTTTGTTGCCGCATCGCCCAGGCCAGAGATGCGCAGCTCCACGCACCTCTCCGGCCTGGCGACACGGACCTCCTCTCCGAACGTCTGCCGAATTTTCTCCGCCAGGGCGTCCGCCTTCTGCGCCCTTTCGGCGCCACCCACCTCCAGAATCCGTCCTCCGGTCACGGCAGTGCGAATCCGGAGGCCGTCAATGCCGAGAGTCTTGAGATCTATCGATCTCTCGGCATTGGTCATCACCTGGTTGTAGGTGACGCCTTTTTCTACCGCGCCTGGCTGCAGTGTAACACACACTGCAGCGGTTGTCGGGGCGCGGATTCTGCGCCTCGCCTTCGCCTGCTTTGCAGGCTTGGCAGGCGCCTTGGCGCTCGGCGGTGCTGGGGTTGCCTTCGTCTTCTTTGGCCGCGCCGCCACCGCGCTCCACGCCTCCTTCACAGGTGGCGGGGCGGCGGCGGGAGCCTGCGGGCGCGGCTGACGGGCAGCTTCGGCCTCCTTCGCCGCGGCACTCCGTTTCTTTGCCTTCTGCTTTTTCTTTTTCCCCTTGGGTTCCCCGTCCGACGGGACCGTCCCAGAGGGGCAGGGATCCGAATCCTTCTGCCCGTCTGCCGCGACGGGCGAGAGGGGCGGAGCCTGAGGAGGCGCGGAAGGAGTGGGAAGAACGGCAGAAGACTTAGGCCTCCGGCTGGACTTGGAGGCCCTTTGTTCCGCATCACGGGCAGCACCAGCGGCTCTGGCGGCGTTCCTCTCGTCCGCCTGGAGAGGCGGACGGATGCGCACCTCAGGCAGCAGGCGGTCCTGGAAGCCCGCGAGTCGCGCATCGATCATGAAGATCATCTCCTCGCGACTCATCTTCAGAGCCTTCATTTCCGCCCGTACGGCAGCAAGCTCTACCTGAAGGTTGGCGACCTCCTCGTTCGCAGTGCGGGCCTTGAGTTGGTGGGCGAGCTCCAAAATGGAGCTACAGGCCACCCTCAGGTCCCGCACATATTGCCCCTTGAGCTTGGAGCTCTTTGTGGCGATGGTTTGCACCACCGCCACCGCCGCCTCGATGGACACCGTCAGCTGATCTGCGCTGACGGGCTCGGAAGATTGTGTTTGGTCCGACGTCTGTATGGGAGTTTTACGGAGGTAAGACTCCCTTTGCTGTCGGACCTCTTCCGCCAGTTCCTTCTCGGCGCGGAGCTCCAGCTCCCGCTCCTTTGCCCTGTTCAAGTCGGCCTTGGCTTGCGCCAGGCCGACGTATTCCCCAGTTGTAGGTGGGCGACCTCTCTTCTTCACCTCCACCGGGCCGGAGCTGTCAGAGTTGAGGCGTTTCCGCCACAACCGACCCGGCGATGATGGACGCGAGTCCGCGTCCACCATTGAGGCGTCGCTTGACGCCGACGAGTCCCTGCTGTATCGCGTTAGGGTGACGCGTGCCTCCTTCGTCACCAACGGATGTGGTGACGGGGTTCGCAACTCCCCCTTGCTGTTCTCCTCCTTCTCCTTCTCTTCTGCATCATTTGGTTTTTTTGTTTTTAAATTTAAGACTTCCATAATAAAACCCACGAGTGGGGGAGAAATAACGGTCCACCCGGGCAGAGATCCCCCAATACCCGGGTAAGCGTAAGTTTGTAACCCAACCGAGGGGTCCGCAGGTGCCCCGGCTGGGGGTGAGCTTGCAACTGAACTTCCCGTCAGCCATGCATCCCTGGCCACACACCATAGCACAAGATTCGGGGTGATTTTTTAAAGAGGTTTTCTTCCTCGCGGCCCGGGCGGTTAAGCCAAGGCCCTCGTCCCCGATATAATCGGGATTACGATGTGTTGACGGTGGCAGGAACACAAGTCCCATGCCTGCTCGACGGTAGTGTTAGTACACGCCGAGCCCGTCCCTGCATGGCGCGACGTCTAGCGTCGACGCCACCGCCTCGGCAGCCTGAAATTCGGCTCCGATTTTCCCTTAGTCGCCTCTTACGACACCCACGGGATGAGATGGGGTGGAGCTATTCGGCGCCGGCTCCACACGGGTTAGGCGCGACTCGGCTAGGAGCGCCCTTGCAGGCTCGCCTCGGGGAGGTTAGGTTAGGTTAGGTTAGGTTAGGTTAGGTTAGGTTAGGTTAGGTTAGGTTTCCCCCCAATGTATCCCTACGTTGTCGTCGTGGTGGGGCTTGCGTGGGTCAATGATCTCTGGGGCTGTGCCGGGTAGAGCTACTCATGCCGGATTGGCCCAGGGTGAGACTCCAGACTAAATGGGATACTAGACGGAGTCTGGCTGCAGACTGCCGCGGCACTCCAAACGTCCCTCTGCTTTAGCAGAGGGCGTGTTGGAGTGCGAGTAGATCAGAGGGGCTGGCACGCGAGTGTTAGTCCCATCTGTGAGAGAGGGCTAGCCACCCTCTCGCGTTCCGTAACCATTAGGGGCTCAGCAACGACCTGACTGGTGGCTCCAAGAGGGTACGCTGAGAACCTGATGGCCGGAGGGCTTGCCTTGATTGGCCGGCCCATGACAAGGATAGTCTATAACACCCGACAGCTAAGTCGTAAAAACCTGTGGATACCGGCCGACCTCCACAGTACATAGGCTTATCCGGGTGCAGGGGGCACCGCCCGGATGGACTTTCTTTCCCCCATACTCGTGGGATATGATATGGCTAATGATAAATTTAATACAAATGAAACCGGAACGGAACAAAATACAACGACAACTGGCACGCACACAGGACTTGAGAAAGGGAAGGAGACGAAACGAAAGGAAAGACGGAACGCAAAGGGGCAGTTCCGAAAGGCAGACGAGCAATCGTCTGCCGAGGAGGAGGTTGGGCCCGGAACGCCCATTTCGATGAGGCTCCCAGAAGTCAGTCTGACTGCTGGGAGCCGAAGAACGTCGGAACGCACGCGTTCAAGGTCCAGCCACTCGTCGGATGGCACAGGTGGTACCTCTTCGGAGGCAATGGACCTCGAAACGTGCGCCCACCGCAAGCGCGAACTCTCGAAGGATGGAGGCAGTGACACCTCCTTAGAGATGTTGCCGCCGAAAGTCGGGAGTGCCCTGAGGGGCAAGTTCCGAACCCCAGCCCCGGCATCGTCAGGTTCCGCCTTTTGCAGGGCGGAAACCTATAAGCGGGCCAGGGTTGACGGTGAACTTCGAGCGGAGGAGGAGATGGAGGGTCTCCTACTCAAGATCAGGACGGTCGATGGGGACGTAGAGCCCCAAACACCGTCCTGTTTGCAGGAGAGGGCACAGGCGGCGGTGGCTATCATACACAAGGTGGCCACCAAGTCCGTCAATCTTAAGGGCTCGTTTGTGAGGGCCCTTAAGGAGTCCTCTTCTGCAATTGCAGGAGTGGTAGAGACCCTGGCCGGGGACGTGGCCCGCCTCCAGACGGCCAACGACCGTTTGGCAGGGCAGGTGGCCGAGCTGAGCGCTCAGTTCGCCCAATTCCGGGCGGAGCGCCCGGAGAGAAAGGCCCCTGCCCCGTCTTCATCGCGTGGTGCCCCCGCCGAAACCGAAGCCGAGGTCCCAGACGCGTATCTGGGACAGATTCTCGTGGCGGTGGGGCACCTGATCGACGGTCGGCTGGCGGGGCTGCTGTCGAGGCTGCCTCCGGCCCCATCGGTTCGGCCGCCACTTGCGGCACCGAGGCCGAAGGTCGCATCGGCACCGACCCCTCTTCCCGTGGTGGGGGGTCGCGTGTCGTACTCGGCGGCGGTGTCGCCAGCCGTGAGGCCGGCTCCTGCGGCTGCCCGAGGGGCACAGCCGGTGGCCAAGGCTCCGGCCAGGGTTCCGGCCAAGGCTCCAGCCAAGGCTGCTGCGCCAAGGCCGGGGCCGAAGGCGGCGGTAAGGGCTGGAGCGGAAATTACTCCGCTCCCCACTCCAACGCCTGAGCCTCTGCCTGGACCCTCCACGACTGCCCCCTCCAATGAGGGTTGGCAGGTAGTCGGAGGGTCAAAGAAGGCCCGAAAGCGGGCCAGAAAGGCTGCCCGACAGGCAGCCTCTGGCCCGCAGTCGCCGCCGGTGGCAAGGGCCACTGCGAAAAAGCCGCGGAAACTGCAGCCGCCAAAAACCGCGGCTGTAGTGGTGACCCTGTCACCGGAGGCGACAACCGGCGGGATGTCCTATGCGGCCTTCTTCAAGAAGGCCCGGGACAGTCTCGCCGGTGAGTTCGAAACGGCCGGTGTCCGCCTGCGCAAGGCCCAAACGGGAGCTCGAATTCTCGAGTTCCCTGGGGCCGATGGCGCAAAAAAGGCGGACACCGTTGCCGGGAAGTTGAGGGATGTGTTTGCAGCCACGGATGGTGTGAAGATCGCCAGGCCCACAAAGTGCGCAGAGCTGCGCATTTCGGGCCTGGACGATTCGGTCACGGCCGACGAGGTCCGCGCCGTAATCCGTGACAAGGCGGGTTGCGGCGCGGACAGCGTCAGGGTCGGCACCATCCGCCCCGGTCCGGGAGGCCTTGGTGCAGTGTGGGTCAGCTGTCCCGTGGCGTCGGCCAAAATATTGGCCGATGCCGGCAGGCTACTCATCGGCTTCGTGAGTGCCAGGATCACGGTCCTGGCCGCGAGGCCGATGAGGTGCTTTAAATGCCTTGCCGCGGGACACACTCGCACCAAGTGCCAGAGTTGTTTTGACTGCAGCGGACTGTGTTTCCGCTGCGGTCGACCGGGGCACAAGGCGGCAGAGTGTTCTGCCGCCCCTCACTGCCCCGTGTGTGCGGCGGGCAATAAGCCCGCCAATCACCAGATGGGGCAGGGGGGCTGCAAGCCTCCCCGAGCTTCTCGGCAGACGTCGGGGGCTAGCCTGTCGACCCAGGCTGCCTCCGACGTCGTTCGTGCGACCACGTCGTCGCCCATGGAGGAGGTTGTAGAGACGATCCAGTAAATGGATCGGCTCTCCAACCTCCTTGTCCAGACGAACCTGAACCACTGCGCCGCGGCGCAGGATCTCTTCCTGCAAACCATGGCGCAGTGGTCGATAGGTGTTGCCGTAGTCGCGGAGCCCTACTACGTCCCTCCCCGTCCAAACTGGATGGGTGACCGGGACGGCTCCGTGGCAGTCGTCGGCTCCTCGGCGGCTCGTTCCCCGCCCTTGTCGTTAAGAGACAAGGGCTCTGGATATGTGGCCGCCGAGTGGGGGGGAATCACCGTTTACGGTGTGTATTTCTCCCCCAACCGGAGTTTGAGCGACTTCGAGGTCTTCCTTAACAACTTGGAGACCTCGATACGGCGACTAGCGTCTGGGCACGTCCTCGTGCTGGGGGACTTCAACGCAAAATCCATTGCGTGGGGTTCCCCGGCGACGGACGCCAGGGGCGATGCCGTGGTGGAGTGGGCGGCGTCGGTGGGCCTCTGTTTGCTGAACAGAGGCGCCACCAACACGTGCGTGCGACAGCAGGGGGGGTCGATAGTGGACCTTTCGTTCGCTACCCCTGCTGTTGCCGCACGAGTAAGGAACTGGTGTGTCCTGGATGAGGTTGAGACGCTCTCGGATCACCTGTACATCCGATTCGAGCTCTCCCGGTCCCAGGGCCCCAGTAGGGGTCACGTGGCGCGGCATACCTCCCGCTTTCCGCGGTGGGCAGTTGCCAAACTCGACAGGGACCTGCTAGAGGAGGCGGCCATAGTTCAATCTTGGCTGTCTCCGCGGGCCCCGGCCGAGGAGGTCGACATGGGGGCTGGCCGCTTTCGCTCTGCGATTACGCAGATCTGCGATGCGGCCATGCCCCGCGTTCGGGGTTGTCGGCCTCCACGGAACGGGGTCTACTGGTGGTCCCAGGAGTTGGCGGACCTCCGTGCGGCCTGTACTCGTGCCCGGAGGTCCTACACCCGATGCCGGCGGCGACGCCACCGCGTAGACGGGGAGGAGGGCCGGCTTCATGAGGAGTACCGCGAAGCGCGGAAAACTCTGAAGCTGGCCATTTGCCGCGCCAAAGAGGAAAAGAGAAAGGAGATGCTGGAGAGTCTCGATCGTGACCCCTGGGGTCGCCCATATCGTGCGGTGCGACAAAAGCTCCGCACGGCGGGCCCCCCCCTTACCGAGACTCTCCAGCCCAGCTTCCTGCAGCAGGTGGTCGAGGGCTTGTTCCCGCAGCGGGCGGAGCACACGCCCCCGTCGATGGCCTACTCAGTGGCCAGAGACGACGGGGGCAGAGAGGACGATGTTCCGCCCGTTAGGGAATCAGAGGTAGGGGCGGCTGTTCTAAGAATTCGTTCTAAGAACACCGCCCCCGGGCCGGACGGGGTACCACCCCGAGTGATGGCCCGAGCCCTCGACCATATGTCGGACCGCCTCAGGGAGGTTTTGGACGCCAGCCTGGCGTCCGGACGCTTCCCTGAGTGCTGGAAATGCGGGAAGCTGGTCCTGTTGGCGAAGCCGGGACGGCCTGCCGATTCGGTCGCGGCCTATAGGCCCATCGTGTTGCTGGACGAGGCGGGCAAATTATTCGAGAGAATAATCTCTGCCCGCATCGTCCGGCACCTAAGCGAGGTGGGGCCCGACCTGTCGGACGCCCAATTCGGGTTCCGAGAGGGGCGTTCGACGGTCGATGCCGTGGTGCGCCTTAGGGCCGTGACCGAAGAGGCAGTGAGCTGTGGCGGCGTGGTGTTGGCGGTGTCCCTGGACATCGCCAACGCCTTTAATAGTCTGCCATTCAGCTGCATCAGGGAAGCACTCCAGTTTCATGGGGTGCCAGAGTACCTGAGGCGGCTAGTGGCAGACTATTTGGAGGAGCGTACCGTCGTGTACGAGGATCGAGATGGCGTCCTTAGACGGCGACCCATGTCGTGCGGCGTTCCACAGGGGTCTGTCCTCGGACCACTCCTGTGGAACGTGGGGTACGACTGGGTCCTGCGGAGTCGTCTGCCTCCCGGGCTGGGCGTAATTTGTTACGCCGATGACACGCTTGTCACAGCCCGGGGGGCCAATTTCCAAGAGGCGGCGCGCCTGGCCACCAGGGGTGTATCTCTGGTGGTTGGGCGCATAGAGGCGCTGGGCTTACGGGTGGCCCTTGACAAGACGGAGGCCCTGTTATTTCATGGGCCCCGTCGTGGTCCACCCCCCGGCGCCTCCATCGAAGTCAACTCGGTCCTCGTACCGGTTCGGGCCCAGATGAGGTATCTGGGCCTGATCCTCGACGGTAGGTGGCTCTTCGACGAGCACTTCCGACAGCTTGGTCCAAAGCTGGTCGACGCTGCCTCCGCCCTTGGGCGACTCTTGCCCAATCTGGGTGGAGCCAGCGTCGAAACAAGACACCTCTACACGGGGGTGGTCCGGTCGATGGCCCTTTACGGGTCACCGGTGTGGGTCCCGGCTCTGACCGCCCAGAATAAGGCACGCCTCTGGCGGCCTCAGAGGGTATTGGCGGTCAGAGCCATACGCGGATACCGCACCGTGTCGACGGAGGCGGCGTGCGCCTTGGCCGGAACACCCCCGTGGGATTTGGAGGCGGAAGTGCTCGCCGAAGTTTATCGGCGAGCGGCTGAATATCGGGCGGAGTACGGGTATCGTGCTCCGCCCGAAGAGGTACGCGAATGGCGTGAAGCCGCTCGCCGAGCCACGATGGCTCGTTGGTCTTCCCGGCTGGAGGCTCCACGTGCTGGCTTTGCCACCGTGGAGGCGCTCCAGCCGGTCATCCTCGAGTGGGCAGGGCGGCAGCACGGGACCCTTTCCTTCCGGCTGACGCAGGTGCTTTCCGGGCACGGTTGCTTCGGAAAGTACCTGCACTCGGTCGCTAGGAGGGAATTGAGTCCCGCCTGCCACCACTGCGACTGCAGTGAGGACTCGGCCCAGCATACGCTGGAGTTCTGCCCCGCCTGGGCGGAGCAGCGCCGGGCCCTCACTGCAGTCATCGGAGGAGATCTGTCGCTACCGGCCATCATACGCTCCATGGCCGGTAGCGACAGCAGTTTTACCGCGGTCGCATCCTTCTGCGAAGACGTAATTTCGCAGAAGGAGGCGGCGGAGAAGGCCCGGGAGGATGATCTCCACTCGGACCCGATCCGCCGCCGGCGAACCGGGCGGCGGAGGCGCGCCCATCTGCGCCTCATGCCGCCCTGAGTGTGGCCGCGGATGGTGGGGACGGGTTTTCCCCTCCATCCGCTTTAAAGGCCAGCCGCGAAGGGGCGACGTACGCGTGTGCCGTGCGTCGCCTAAATTGAGATTTTTACTTGGAGGAGGTGCCCGCTTCAGTGCGGGCAGGCGCTGGGAGGGGTCCGGTTTGCGTTAATAACAGCGATCCCGGACCCCTCCCTTTTCAGGCGCAGAGTTGGCACACCGTGTGGTTTTAGTCGGTCCGATTCCGACACACCGCCCCGCCGCAAACCCCGGCGGGGTGACGGCCCGAGGGGGTTTCCACACGTAAAAAAAAAAAAAAAAAAAAAAGGTTAGGTTAGGTTTTTTTTTTTTTTTTTTTTTTTTTTTTTTTTTTTTTTTTTTTTTTTTTTTTTTTTTTTTTATTAAGGGCCGCTGTAGCGGTCCTTATACTAGCACCTCCGACATGATCGGAGCCTTTTATTCACTCTTCCTTTCGATCTTGTTCATTCCTATGCTAATTCTTCCATTCGTTCTTTCACACTAGTAATTATTTTTTCCGAATTTTATATACTTTCTTAAGCTACTTTAGTCTTTCATTCATGCTTTCCATTCAATTCCTTCTTCCTATATCCATTCTTATGATATATTTATTTCATTCGTCATTCCATGCACTAGTCCTTACTTTCATAAATTTGTTTCATACTCATTCTTATAACTAATACATTATTGCAACACTTAAATTAGAGCCAAAATATATGTACCAAAATTACTACTGTACGATTTAACTACTGAATGTGTTATACTAATTTTAAATATGATTGGCTAAAATAGATCATTATTTTGGAATCATATCCACTTTATTACTTTTTGCTTTGTTTCAATTCTTTCTATATGTGTACAATGATTTTTGTTTTTACTTTTACTTTTTTCACGAATTTTAATTTCTAAATTTAAGTTTGCAATCTTAGTTTTCCTGTAATTTCCATTCTTGTGTTTCTGTTTTTTATTTGCAGTAGGACGTTCTATGGTGGGTTGGGAAAAAGCCATGTTCTTGGGGTTTTGATCTCGAGGCGGATAGGGGACTGCGCTCATCGAAGGGCCCTCAGCACTGGTACTGGACGGTTGCCCTAGCAATTTCGTCCCACCTCGCTCTCACCGGGCACAAATCGCTAAAGGCATTGTGCCCGGTGCTGCTCAGTTTCTCCCCTTGGCAGTTGCAACAGTTAGGCTCTGCACCAATGGCGAAGTCCGGGCATTTGGCCCTCAAGTGGGGCCCGCCACAATGACTGCACCTTGGTTCAGTAGAGGTGCAGAGCTTCCTAACGTGCCCGTACCCCAGACAGAGGGAGCATTGCACCAGAGGGGACTGATCCGCCACCCTGATTGGCTGCAGATCGAGATGCAGCCTCCCTCTGTCCAGGGCGCGAGTCCAAACCGCCGGGGAGACCCTGAGCACCACATGACACGTGTGTGGGTTTCGGGCTGTCCTCCTATACAAGACTGTTATTCGGTCTTGGTCGGGTGTCAGGTCTTGGAACACCTCCCGGTTCCTGCTTCTTACAGCTTTCACTAGGTCCTCATCTTTTTGACTCTTGAGGACGCTGTACATGACCAGAAGAGGATCTTTGTTCTTAATCTCTTCCACCACGAGATCTTTCCCTTTTTCCGTCAGTCTTTTTTGAGCCCTATTTCTATCTTCTTGTGTTCTGTATCCAATTATTATCTTTCTGTCCTTTCCTTTTCTTATCTTTTCCACCTTCACCCAGCCCTCATCCTCGTTCGCAGTTTTTCTCAGCTTCTCTATAATTTCCTCTCCCGTATCCTGATCGTCCTTGGACGTGACTACAACCGAGTGCAAGGTCGTACGTACCGGAAGCGGAGCATTAGAGTGGCCCGTCACCGCGTCGACATATGTTGTTGTCAGTCCTTTCCTTTCCCTTGCCTTCTCTCTTTCATCTTGCCTTTCCATCTTTTCTTTGAGCTCCTCTATGATTCTCCCATTTTCCCTCAGCAACCTCTCGTTTGCCTCTATCTTCCTCAATATCATTGAGTTGTTTTCCGTGTCTCCATCTTGAGTTGTCTTTGTATTTTTCCCCTTTGACGTCCTCTTCCTGTCCTCTTCGTAAGCTCTTAATATATTCTCAAGTATGTCCACTCTGTTCTCTATCTCCTTTTTTATGTCCCTTTTGATGTTGCGGGAGATGGATAGTTGCTCCCGGATGACTTCGCAACATCTGGTTGCGACTGAGCTGCGGTTAGGAGGTAGAGAAGTTGTGTTCAGAGGCCAGAGGGTGCGTCTGGCTGATATTGATGGAGTCTCATCTTCCATTGCCGGGTTTGTGGTTGAGATGGGGCGCGGTATTAAGGAGGGCTGGGGGCTCTCCCAAACGTAGGGGGATGGAGGGCTGGTCATTGTGGAGGTGCGCGTCAATAGGCAAATTAGCTGGTGGTATGTACAGGTACCTACCAGGTTCAAGATCTGTACTCTAACGTCAAAATACAAAATAAAGAAAACAATAAAATAAAAAGAAAAAAGAGGAATAAAGTTCCTTTATCAACTTAGATGCTAACTTATAACTAACGAAATCTTTTCAAATAAAAACGGTCTAAATAAGGAAGAAATTACAAAAAGAACCAAAATAAAAAATATAAATTTTTGAAAATATGACCAACGGTTGTTGACCCCGGGCTACCGAAGTCGATATACCCAGTAAAAACAGGGAGGGTGGGTGGCCGATTTTCTGCAGTTCTGCTCGTCCGATCTGGACAAATGGGGTGTCGTTCGACGGGTCTCGGTGAGACCTTTCCAAAACTGCAAAAATAATAATTTTAGGCCTAAGGGTGGTCGACTTATTCGACAAAAACCTCAAAAAGTGCCAAAAAATGAGTTTAAATGTCAAAAATTTCGAAATCTATTTACCGGACTTGTGTAAAACGCTATATATTAGGTAGATCTAGATGAGATCTAACTAAATATGTATAATAAGTTACTTCGAAAATAAGGGTTGACGAAAAATTCGACAAAAACCTTATATATTGTCAAAAATTTTAGAAAAATTTGATCTAAATATCAAAAATCTATGTTATTATTTGCCGGAATTCAAAAAAGGGGGTGTTATTAGACGGGTCTAGATGAGAGCCGTCTAAATCTGTAAGAAAGGGGATTTTAAGATGAGGGGTTGAAGAGTAATTCGACAAAAACCTCTAAAAATTTACGAAAATTCAGGATTGAAAAATCCTAAGTACAAAATAAAAAATTTTTCTTTATTTTTCAGGTTCAAATTCTCCCACGGGACGCAGGAGAGCTCACAGGGTCAATATAAATTGTCAGGGGTAAGTATAGTAGCAACAATTAAGAAAAAATTTCGTGGTTAGGTTAGGTTAGGTTAGGTTAGGTTAGGTTAGGTTAGGTTTTTTTTTTTTTTTTTTTTTTTAATATATTACTCTTCTATTTATCCTCTGCCATGAGAAAAGGCAGAGACTTTCATTTCTAAATTTTTGTAATACGTCATTTTTTATTTTGATTCTAAATATTTGGCCGAATGGTTTTTAAGTTTTTTAATTTATTTAATCATTTTAATTTGGTACCGTAACTGGTTGCCTATATTCAATAGGCAGCAGTGTTCGGTCTTCAGTTTCCTAATTTTTATTTCTTAATATAGTTTTATTCCCTATTGTTTCTAAGTATTTTATAAAATGCCCCCTGGTTTTATTGTTTTCGATTAGTAATTTAAATTCCCCTTTTCTAATTTTGACTTCCAAATTTTCTTCCAGGTTGAATCTCTCCATACCAAAGACCGGGCAGTCTGCAACCACGTGCTCCACTGTTTCTTCCTGTGCCGGATCGCAGATGCACGCTGGACTCTCCTTACACCTAAAACGATATAGGTATGCGGAGAATCCACCGTGCCCCGTAAACATTTGGACCAGCACAGGAGTGAGTGCGATCTTCTTTATGAGTGCGTGGGCCTCCAACGCATCCGGAAAAAACAATTTGGTTGTCCCCGCCGTTGTCTCAGATTTGTATCTCCTGTTCCATTCGTCAAGCGTCTCCAAACGGATTTGACGCTTGACGAATGAAACAGGGCATAGATCGTAATCTGGCTTCCTCTTTATGCCCACCGCGGCCTCCTTCGCGAGGACGTCCGCCCTCTCGTTTCCCTCCAACCCCACATGCGCCTTGATCCAAAAAATGTTTACAATTTTTTGTGAATTTTGAGCTAATATTAAATTCTTTCTAATTTTGATCGCCAGGGGATGGAGGGAACCAGGGCCCTGTACCGTCTCCAACGCCGCTCTGGAGTCGCAGTAGACATTTACGTGTCCTTTTTGTTGCAGGGACAACTCCACCGCTCGATGCAGAGCCAGCAACTCCGCCTGGTAAACCGTGCAGAAGGACTCCAGCTTTAACTTCTGCGTTTTACGCTCTACGCCTCTCTCCCACAGAGACAACGCTGCACCCACTTTACCCTCGATCTTACTGCCGTCAGTAAATATTTCACTGACGGCCGGGTCCGGCTGGGGTAGTTCTGCACGGTTCACCACCAAGCCATACACGAGTCTAATTTGCTCAGCGGGGTGCGGTACGGTGAGTATGCTTACAGGTGCCTCGATCTGCCGGTCTCCCAACACCCGCCGGGAGTGGCCCCTCTTTACTTCATAAAGCGAGGCCGCCTCCTTGATTCTCAGATCCAGGGGTAAGAGCCCAGAGAGTATTAGGGACGAATTTAGAGAGACGGTCCTGTAAGCCTTCACCAACTTTTGCACAAAACCGCGCTGAACAACGTCAAGCTGTTTGCGGACCCCTACCTTATCAGCCGCCGGTGCCCACACACTGGCCACATACATTATTGTGGGCTCCACTACCGCGCTGTAAATGGATCTGATCACCGCCGGCGACAGCCCCCACTGCACCTTTGCTGCTCTCGACAATCGACGATAGAGACTGAGGGCTTTGTGGCACACGTTTTTAACGTGGGTGTTAAAAGTTAATCCATCGTCGATTGTCAGGCCCAGCACCTTTACTTCCTTCGATAGGCCCACGGGGACCCCGCCCATGACCAGTCTTGGGGGGTCGAACTTCAGTTTTTTTAGTGACCACCATTGCATTTGTTTTGTGGGGTGCAAACCTAAGCTTATTTTCCACCCCCCAAGCCCGGACAAGTTCGAGGACCCCGTTGGCTCTCTCCTGTACTTGGCTGCCGCTGTCACCGGCGACGACCAGCACCACGTCGTCCGCAAAGGCTTGGCAGTGGATGCCCTCGCCCTCAATCTGCTTCAAGAGGGGGTCCAACAGAATGTTCCAAAAAGTTGGGCCCCCTATTGAACCTTGCACGCAACCTTTTGTGGTCACCCTGACGCTCTCTGCTCCGGCGTACCTAAGGACTACCTTCCGGTCTTGCAGGTAACTGTCCACAACTCGCCGCAGGTTGATTGGGCATCCTGTTTCCGCCAGTCTGCACCTGACAGCGGGCCACCAGGCCCCGTCGAAGGCTCCCTCTATGTCCAAGGATATTAATACTGATAGTTTTTTATTTATTATGTTATTCCTGAGGTGATTTATTAGGACATAGAGGGAGTCCTCGGTGCTACGCTGGGGCACAAACCCAAACTGGCGGGGGCTCATTGTGGGCAGAATATGCCATCTAATTCGCCTGATCAGCATTTTTTCATAGATCTTCCCAAGGACAGACAAAAGCCCAATCGGTCTGTACGACTTGGGAAGAGTGTAGTCCGTTTTTCCGGGCTTGCGCAGGACAACCACTACTGCCTCCTTCCATCTCGTGGGGAAGTAGTACAAGCTGAGGCAGCGGTTTAGCAGGGCGAGAGTCAGATCTGGGAGAGCGGCTATGGCCGCACAACAGATATCCGCCGTGAGTCCGTCTCCACCCGGAGCCTTCCTGGGGTTAAAACTGGACGCAGACCATCTCAGCTCCTCCGCCGTGAATGGCGGGTCGCACATACCACTATGTTCACCAACATTCACTCTGTTCACACTGTTGGCCATTTCTCTGATGGCCTTGTGGCCCGCGTCATCCTCTTCTGGGTTATCCTCCGGGTAGAACGTCTCCGCCAAGAACTTGGCGGAATCTTCGCCTTCTAAGGCTTTCCCATTTTTTATTAACGGCAGATCTTCCTGTCTTTCCGTTGTGCGGCCTATAACCCTATAAATGCTGTCCCACATTGACTCCCTGTCCTGCCTCCCACAAAACTCTATCCAACTGGAGGTCTGGGCCTTCTGCACCTCCTTTAAGTATTTCTCCTTGTACGTCACATATTGCTCCACCACCCATTCTCGCCTCACTGGTGCTGCGCACTTTATCCTTCTTTTTCTCCTTACCACTTCCCTCTTCATTTCGTAAAGCTTCTGGTTCCACCAGGACAATCCCGTTCTTTTGTTGTTTTTTATAATTGGTATGTTTTCTTTGCAAGTTTTCAAAATTACGTTAGTGTAGTTGTCTATTGTTTCTTCTAGTTTTTGTGTGTTTTCTAAATTGTTTATTTGTAATTCAGTTAAATTTTGTTCAATGCACAGTTGGGTAAGTTTCTCATGAAACTGACCCCAATTTGCCTTTTTTGTATTAAATATTCTAGTTGTCCTTTTAATTTCTAAATTTTTAGATTTTTGTCTATTGATTTCGAACCGGATTGTCCTGTGGTCAGAGCTTGTAAGATCGTCAAGTCGCCAGTTCTCCAATTTTCCCAATAGGTGTGTGGAGCAAAATGTGATGTCGACAACACTAGTGAGCCGCCTACCACCTCTGACGGTGTCAAAGGTAGGCTCCGACCCTTGGTTCACCACATGAAGCCCAAGATCCTCAATTGCTTCCGCAATTGCCTCTCCCCTCCGGTCCGTGTCTCCACTTCCCCACCAGATGTTTCTTGCATTAAAGTCTCCTCCGAGTATCACGTCTCTCAAGCCAATCCCCTCAACTGCTTTCCGCACGACTTCCAGCTGCGGTTCAATGGGCTGATCCCCTTCGATGTATACCGATACCACCCCCATCTCCCACGTCTGGGTTTTGAGCTTCACTGAAATCACGTTCTCGCTTGTGACAGTGGGGATCTGGGTGGCACCGATAGTATCATCGAGGAGAAGTATCGCTGCCTTGTTTACTCTGTCCGTCTTTCGACTACATTGCAGGACCCTTACTCCGGCGTACTGCTTCATTTCGCCTATGCTGCCAATGTAGGGCTCCTGGACTAGAGCAAAAGCGATACGTCTCCTCGACATTTCGACGATAAGCTCGTCCGTCGCAGTCCGACAACGCTGCAGATTGGCCTGAACGACGTGATACCTCCTATGACTAGCACGCTGTACTGGATCCGGTGTGTCGCCCGCGACCACCTTAGCAATACTGAACCGCCGAACGTGCCAGAGCCTCCCATCGACGCTTTATGGGGCATACATCGCTAAAAGCGTCATGATCTGTATGCGGCATTCTGGCACCCCGGCAGTTACAGCACGTCGGCGGTTTTCCGCCTGCCCGATCTTCGCACTGTGGTTAGGTTAGGTTAGGTTAGGTTAGGTTAGGTTAGGTTAGGTTAGGTTAGGTTAGGTTAGGTTTTTTTTTTTTTTTTACGTGGGGACTGCATTTACGCACTTCGCTCGCCCACCGCGGGGGCGATGGGTCCGCTTCGTGTGGGACTCCTGGCCTCCGGAAGGGGGGCCAGACTACCCACTAAACCCCACGTGTTCCTCTTCGCCTAGTGCCGAGCCGCGAGATACTCAATTTGGAGTGCTCACCGCGACCCGGCTAGGAGCGCCCTTGCAGGCTCGCCTCGGGGGGGGCCAGATCGTTGGGGCCCCCCTGACCTTAGAGTTGGTATGCGCCCCCGGAACAACAAGGGCGCATCCGCCACGTGGCTGGGGGCGGCAGGTCCCCCGACCCACCGCCCATGGCAACTCTCAGTCGGGGCCGCGGGCGAACACTTGACGCCGGCGACCCCTCGCTGGGGGCCTGCGGGGCGGGAGAGTGAGCCCAGCTCGCTCCCGCTCCCGCAGGGCCTCTCTCTTGGCCGTCATCACCTCGCTGGCAAACGAGGCGATGGCGGCCCAGCACCGGTCGCTGCCGGCCATGGCTTCCACGATGGCCGGCAGCGAGAGATCAGCGCCGATGACGCTCGTCAGGGCCGCTCTTTGCCCGTCCCATGCTTCGCACACGGCCCGGGTGTGATGGGCCGTGTCGGGGTCGCCGCTGGTGCAGTTGCGGCACCGGGGCTCCGATTCTACCCCCACAACTTCCCACAGGTACTTGGCGAAGCAGCCGTGACCCGTGAGAAGCTGGGTGAGGTGATACGTGGGAGCCCCATGACCCCCCTCCACAAACTGTCGCAGGACGGGCCGAGCGGCCCTAACGAACGCCGTCGGACTTCCTTCCATTCTGGCAGCCCACGTCCGGAAGAGATCGTCACGAGCCTCCTGCCTCCAGCGCTCGATCTCCTCCGGAGGCGGGCATCCACCAGCTCGCCGAATCAGGGCGCCCTCCTCGTACACCCTTTTGAGGACGCCGGCCTCGAGATCCCAGGGGATACTGCCCGCCAGGACGCACGCCGTCTCGTAGGAGACGGTGCGGTACGCCCGTGCGGCCCTCTGCGCGATGGCCCGCTGCGGACGACGCAGCAGGGCAACGTTAGCCGGGCAGAGTGCCTCCGCCCAGATAGGCGCTCCGTAGAGCGCCTTAGAGCGCACCACACCGTCGTAGAGACGGCGGCAGGCAGACCCCGGTCCTCCTACGTTGGGGAGCAGCTGCGAGAGCATTCCGGCAAACGCTAGCACCTTCGGCGCCAGCTGCCGGAAATGTTCCGCAAACCCCCACCGACCGTCGAGAACCAGCCCCAGATACTTGAGGCTGCGGCCGACGGCGATGGAGGTGCCCCCTACCACGATCGTGGTGTCTCGAGGCGGCGTCTGCCGAGGCCCATGGAAGAAGAGGGCCTCGGACTTCTCGAGGGCGACATGGAGGCCCAGCGCACTGATTCGGCGCACCACTTGAGCGACTCCTGCCGTCGCTAGGACGGCGGCGTCGCGGAACGTGGGGCCCCGCGCGGTCACTAGGGTATCGTCGGCGTAACAAAGTACGCCGACTCCCCGAAGAGTAGCACCGCGCAGGACCCAGTCGTACCCGATGTTCCACAGGAGCGGCCCAAGTACCGACCCCTGTGGAACACCACACCTCATAGCCTTGCGGACCACTCCGTCTCGGCCCGAGTACGTGATGACCCGGTCCACGAAGTAGTCCGCAAGGATTCGCCTGAGGTACCACGGTACGTTGTGGTACCTCAGGGCCTCGGCGATTGTCTGCCAGGGGAGGGTGTTGAAGGCGTTGGCGATGTCGAGCGACACGGCCAACAACACCCCGCCCCCGGCGATCGCCTCATCGACGCTGCCCCGCAGTCGGGAAACGGCGTCAAGAGTCGACTTCCCGCGACGGAAGCCGAACTGACCGTCGCTGAGATCGGGCCCCGCCCCCTCCAGGTGCTTGACGAGACGCGAGGTTAGGTTAGGTTAGGTTAGGTTAGGTTAGGTTAGGTTAGGTTAGGTTAGGTTAGGTTAGGTTAGGTTAGGTTAGGTTAGGTTAGGTTAGGTTAGGTTTTTTTTTTTTTTTTTTTTTTTTTTGTGTAGCAGGCACCCGCCATCGCAGGGTGTTGCTGCCTTTTCTCTTTTCCCCGTCCATTATAACGACAGGACCTTGTGTATCTTATTTTTATATAGTGCTATGTGTGGTGACGACTTTATAATTTTTAATATATATGTACATTTAATATGTTAGAGTTGTTCAAATATATGTGTACGGCACCTTTACAATTGCCGTAAACATACATTTGCCCATCCATTGTGTTCTGTGTATTTACATTCTATCTGTTTACATCAAGCTATATTGTGTTCATTTGACTTTACTATATATTTCTTTCATGTGTTATTTTTCAATTCAATTTTATGTGTACTTCTAATTTTTTATGATATATGTGTATATGGTAATAATAATGATGATTTGATGAAAATGGTGAAAATTTTGAAAAAGGTGAAAATGATGAAAATTATGAAGATTTTGAAAATTATGAAAATTATGAAATTTATGAAATTTATGAAAATTATGAAATTTATGAAAATTATGAAAATTATGAAATTTATGAAAATTATGAAAATTATGAAAATTATGAAAATTTTGAAAATTATGAAATTTATGAAAATTATGAAAATTTTGAAAATTATGAAAATTATGAAAATTTTGAAAATTATGAAAATTTTGAAAATTTTGAAATGATGAAATGATGAAAAGTGATTAAAACTATGAAAGTGATGAAAGTGATGATGATGATGACAGTAATACTTATGATAATAGCAACAATAGTACAACTGTAGCAACAACAACAATGACAACAACAACAATACAAGTTCTCTTCAATATATATTCTATGTATACATAGAGATGTTCAACTATGTGTATACAGCGTACCCTGAGTTTCTATATACACACATTTGCCCATCCACTGTGTTCTACTTATTTATATTCTATTTGTTTACATCAAGCAATTTTGTCTATTATTTATCTTTACTATATTTTTATACATATATTATTTTTAATTCATTTTTATGTAATTTTTCTAATTTTTTATGTTATGTGTGTACATATAATATATTTAAGATGTTCAAATATGTGTCTACAGCGTATACACAATTTCTACATACACATATTTGCCCATCCACTATGTTTTACATATTTGTTTATATACCACTTATTTAATTGCATCATATGTTATTTTGTCTATTTGTCTCCCAATACATTTCTCATACCTTTACTATTTGCTATTTACCATTTATGTACATTTAAATTTTTTATAATATATACTTTATATATTGTATATATTTAAAGAGTTCGAATGTGTGTGTGCAGCGTACACACAGTTTCTGCACACACACATTTGTCCACCCATATTATTTGTATACCATTTGTTTATTTACATCTTGTTTTATTTTGTCTATATGTCACTTGATATATTTCCTATACATTACCACCTGCAATCACTATCCATACATATTCCAATTTTTATAATATATATTTATATATAATATTTATTTAAAGTGTTCAAATGTGTGTATACAGCGTACACACAGTTTCTGCATACACACATTCGTCCACCCATAGTGTTCTATATATTTATTGACAGTCTATTCACGTTAAGTTACACTATATTTATTTTTATGTTTGTTTACATTTCCAATATAGTATCACTTTTGTCATTTGTTGTTGTTTACTTCTTGTCTTAACTCCGTTGCTAGGCAACGGATTTAAGACAAAAAGTTGCGCGGTCACATCCGCGCTAACACGGATCCGCGTGTTATTTCTTATATATTTGAAATACTTATATTACACAATTTCCATTAAAATGCACTATATTTATATGTCCCTAGTTATCTATTTTTCCTTATTATTACTTATTTACATGTACAGCTTATATATATCCATTTTTAACACCACATTTGCATACTTATTTTCTCCATAGTATTATTTCTCATTGAGAGCCTATTGTTTTGCCTTAGCAACATGTTGCATTTATTTTTGTGTTTATTTAGGTGCCTGCTGTTTTATTTTAGCACCGTATTTTTGTGGAATACAATGATTTTTATAATAGGCGCTTCGCACACCGTGCTCCGGTATAAATAAGTCGGTCAGTCAGTATGTCTGTTTGATCCGGGTGGCTTCCCACCCACCCCTCCAGGTTAAGGGAGACTTGTTACTCGTGACCGGTATATCTGTGTTGTTTGCATGTTTTTTGTGTACTTGTCTAGTATTTTGTATGTGTGTACCCTTTCACAGCTCACTCTTTTCTACATGTCACACTGTTTGGCAAATTGTATATATATACTAATATATACAATTGCCACGTTCCTATTTGTGAGCTGTATCTTTCTTGTGTGTGTCTTCAAATATATGTAGTCTTAGTGTCAGTGATAGTGTGCATGTTCTGATATATTTTTATATAATCATTATATAATAATTAAATCAGTGTTTAGTATTTATGTCTGTTTTGTATAGTGTGTAGTTGTGTGTTGGTGGGTCACAAGTACGCTGTCGTCTCCCTCGCGAGGTAATCCCATTTGCTACGGGTCGGACATTCGGCGCTGAAGGCGTTATGGCCCGCATTCCGCTGCCCAGAGCGCGAACAGTTGCAGCACTGAGGTCCGGTGCCCGCACTATAGTCGGCGCAATCCTTGCGCAAGTGCGGGCCCCCACAGTGGCTACACCTGTCCGCACCCCCGGTGCAGAACCTGCGGCCATGGCCGAATGCCAGGCATTTAGTGCATTGTATGATCGGAGACTGGTCCTCCACCCTGACCCTCTGCAGGTCTAGGTAGAGGGTCCCGGCCTCCGTCATTCTCTGCCATACCTTTGGCTTTACCTGGAGGACTATGTGGGAAGTCCCCGGATTCCTTGTCCTCTTCCTGTATTTTACACAGGCCTCTCTCTCCGCCTGTGGTAGGCCCATGAAAATTTCGGCGTTCTGGGTGTATATAGCCCTGATCATATCATCATTATCGTTTTCCCTGTGGACGTCCTTAAGGACGACCAGTGGGTTTTTATTTCTCATGGGCTCTACCACAAGCCCATTGTTGCTATTTTCTATTTGCCTCATTAGTCTAGTGATCTCCTCTTCCGTGTCACAGCCCAGGATGACCTTGCCGTTTTTGGCTTTACGGGCCTTAGCTATTTTCAGGCCAGTACTCCTGGCGTCGACCGCCTTCTCCACCCTGGCGAGTACCTCTCCGGCCGTCTCCTGCTCATCCTTTGAGGTAACCGCCACCGAGTGGAGAGCCGGTCGGCGCCTGGGTCTGGCCGCTGCGACGCTGGCGTAGGACTGGGGGGTGGGTTCAGCAGCTCCATGGTTCCGGGAGGCCAACTCTTCCAGGGCGGCGCCGAAGTGCGTTTTGGTCTCTACCACTATGTCCCTAGCGACAGTCCCAATGTGGTCTTCGATTTGGGACTGCGCGCGCACTATCAAGGCCTCGGTCGCCTGGTCGATTTCGACTTGCGTCGTCTCGATCTTGCTCTGGAAGAGTTCAATTGCGGCCTTTTCCCTGCCATCGCACTCCGTGCCAAGGGACTGGATCTGTTCCTTTAGGCTGGTCTGAGCGCTGATGATCCATTTGGAGATGTTTTCTTCCATATCCCCCAGTCTCGCCAGTATGGTCCCCTCCTGGGCCGGGGGCGGAGCCGCCGCGGCTACTTTCTCCATCGCAGGAGATGCATCCGCGTCAGCCGCGCCAGCGGCTCCGGATGCCGCCTCCTCCAGATTCCTTATTCTATTTCTCAGCTCATAGATAATCGCCATACCATTGAAGGATGAGTCCTCCAGGAAGATCTTGATGTCTCTCCTCATCTGAGGGTATTGTTGGACCTTCTGTGGTATTTGTTCGAAGGCCCACATAGCCTCCTGGAGGAGCTGGCTTGTAGGTCGTGAAACTATGGCTTCCATTTGTGAGCACCTCTCTGACGATTTTCTACTTGCTCCCGGCCTCTTTATAAACGTCCTGGCGGCATCCGTGACACGTGAGGATGAGGTGTTGGAGCCAGGAGAGGCCCGTTTCCCGGCGTCCGCGGATGTTAGTGGTGTATGGTACATTTTTAAAAACGGGGAAAATTGTCAACTACTAAAATTTTATTGTACACCCTGTATAACGGGGTGTGTCTTATAATTAATATTTGACCCTGTATAAGGGGGTACACGTCTATAATTAACTTAAAACTAAGAAAAGAAATAATTTAAATTTAATTTGGTCAATTTGAAACTTAAGATTAATTTTTTCCCCTATAGGGGGGCGTAAATTTTCCCAGTTGGGACTGTCGTGGTACTTAGGGGATGTATACAGTCCCGTATCAAGTAAAATAATTTCAAAATTTAAATAAAATTAAAAATTTTTATCTTTCATACAAACTAATTCCTAATAAATTAAATTATCATAAACTTAAGATTAATTCTCCTGATGGATTGCAGCCTCCCACAGGACTCTTTTTTAGTGTGTGGGTTGTTGACCCTATCCAGGGCCGCAATCCAAAAGAATTATCCAAATCGGATCACCCAGGCCAAAGTTGGGTTTATCCCCTTTTTTCTTCCGGACCTCTTCCCTGATGGTCCAAATGGAGGTGTCGGTAGTTGCTCCCTGCTAAGAGGATCCCAATTCCGAAGAAATTTCTGGATTCGGTCCAATACGGGCCGAGATATTTTGAGTTTCCTGGTTTATCCCTTTTTTACGGGGATTCTTCCAGGAAGAGGGCCAATTAGTAATATCAACGGGGGGGCCCCTACAAGGAGCTCCTAATTCCAAAAACTGGTAAAGATTGGACCAACCGGTCCGGAGTTATTAATGATGCAACGTTGTTACGTCGCCACGTTTTTGGTCAAGAAAGTTCGTTAAATTTCAGTAAAATTTTTATATATTTAGTTTGTTTGGGATGGAAAATTTTTCAATTTTCCTCCCTTTAATTTTTTTGGGGTGCCAATGTTGTGGCGCGCCCTCTGCCGAGTTCAACACAGAAAGTCCGGAGAGAATCGGCTCAGCCGATCCGGAGTTATTCGCAGATTCCTAAAATACTGACCTATCAATTTAAAAAGTTTTATCGAAAATTGTCAATCTCACTTGGGATGGATAGTGTTCGTTGAGAAGAACACAAAAATACCCTTGTCGGTCTAAACGGGCCACGGGTGTCCGAGTTATAGGGTCAGAACGCTCTGACCTGGTTCGTCGATAACCCTTTTTTACAAATTCCAATGTTGTGACGTCACACTGACTTTAAAAAGTTTTCTAGAAGTTTCTTACCCTGTAACTCCTTGGTTTCTCAACCGAATTGAGCCAGGGAGGTCTTAAAAGTTAGGTCTCGTGGTGCACTAATTTGTGATGTGTATAATGGGGGGGTCAAAGCACAACCCTTAGTTCAGGGGTGGTAAATGTATATAAGTCTAAAAGTCACTATAACTAACAAACTAATGCACTTTTTTAAGGTCTGTAAAGGGTTTATAGTTCAGTTAACCGTCACTCACGTTTCGTGTCTCTGTCACTCTCCTGAGGGACCAGGATCCGGGACCTCAGCCTCCACACCCCTTTTAAAGAAAAAGGGCTGTAGCTCCCGAAGTTGTGGTCCAAAGCTCATGGGAGGGGTCTCAAAGGATGGGTATCCCCGAGACACACCCTCACCAAGCTGAACACACCGGGGTCACTAGCTAAAAATCCAGGTTTTTTGCAAAATTTAATGTCACTTTCACTTTTATTGTCAAATGATGCTATGGTCTATATCTCCCTAAGTCCTGGTCTGATCCCAACAAGACGCACACCGTTCTGATCGTCTCGCCAGTGGGCAACTTTTTATCTATCCCCAGGGAATATCGGTGGTGATAAAAAATTTTTTATCAACCACGCCCTTTTGGTAAAAACACTTGTAACTTTTACAAAAAGTAATGGAAAAATCTGAAGAAGGTCTGAAAAGGCGCAGACGCCTGAGATGCACACTCTCACGGTTGAAAAACCGGAGGTTTTCAGCTTGTTTTGTAGTTACAAGTGTTTTTCACTTCCGGTCAGTTGTTTTGACAGAAGGATTTTTGATAAAAAGCACCACAACTTTGGTAATTTTCACCTCAAAAATCCGCGATTTGTCTTAAAATGTACATACACTCACTCTGCAACTTTGCACAGTTAAAAAAAACAGGGGGTCACAGATCTTAATCGTAAGATATGGGAGTTTTAAAATACACAGTCACTTTTGACGAAAAAACTTTTGTTTTTTCGTCGATAAAATCCAGAGTTCTTGTCCAATTTCCACGCGGTTTTTTGCTCTAAGTTCGTCTTGCGATGGCGCAACTTTTGAGCTATCACACTTTATTATCGGGGACACTTTGTCACACACACGATTTTAAAGGTTCGGAGCGCGTCAAAATCGATGCTGTCTCGGCATCTAAGCGATTGAGACTGGGTTAGGTTAGGTTAGGTTAGGTTAGGTTCCGAGGTCAGTGCCGAGAGCGGCGGCAGGGGCTGGAGCGGGAGTCCTTCCGCTCCCTACTCCTACGCCTCTGCCGGGACCCTCTGTACCTGCCCCCTCCAATGAGGGTTGGCAGGTAGTCGGGGGGTCCAAGAAGGCCCGAAAGCGGGCCAGAAAGGCTGCCCGCAAGGCGGCCTCTGTCCCGCAGTCGCCATCGGTGGCAGGTCCCACCAAGAAAAAGCCGCGGAAACTGCAGCCGCCTAAGACCGCGGCTGTTGTGGTGACCTTGTCACCGGAGGCGGCTGCCGGCGGGCTGTCCTACGGGGCCGTTTTTAAGAAGGCCCGGGACAGCCTCGCCGGTGGATTTGAGACGGCCGGTGTCCGCCTGCGCCTCGCCCAGACGGGAGCTCGAGTCCTCGAGTTCCCTGGGGCCGATGGCGCAAAGACGGCGGACACCTTTGCTGAGAAGCTGAAGGGGGTATTCGCCAACATGGATGGTGTCAGGATCGCCAGGCCCACAAAGTGCGCGGAACTGCGCATTTCGGGCCTGGACGATTCCGTGACGGTCGAGGATGTCCGCGCTGCAGTTCAGGAGAAGACGAGCTGTAGCGCGGACAACGTCAGGGTCGGCACCATCCGCCCCGGTCCAGGAGGGCTTGGCGCCGTTTGGGTGAGTTGTCCCGTAGCGTCGGCCAAAATTTTGGCTGATGCCGGCAGGCTCCTCGTCGGCTTCGTGAGTGCCAGGATCACGGTCCTGGCCCCGAGGCCGATGAGGTGCTACAAGTGCCTTGCCGCGGGACACACTCGCTCGAAGTGCGCCAGCTGCTTCGACTGCAGCGGACTTTGTTTCCGCTGCGGTCGACCGGGGCACAAGGCGGCAGAGTGCTCTGCGGCCCCTCACTGCCCCGTGTGTGCAGCGGGCAAGAAGCCCGCCAATCACCAGATGGGGCAGGGGGGCTGCAAGCCTCCCCGTGCTTCTCAGCAAGCGTCGGAGGCTAGTCAGACGACCCTGGCTGCCTCCGACGTGGATCGTGCGACAACGTCGTCGCCCATGGAGGGGGTTGGAGAAACGATCCAGTAATGGATCAAATCTCCAACCTCCTGGTCCAGACGAACCTGAACCACTGCGCCGCGGCGCAGGATCTCTTCCTGCAAACCATGGCGCAGTGGTCGATAGGTGTTGCCGTAGTCGCGGAGCCCTACTACGTCCCTCCCCGTCCAAACTGGATGGGTGACCGGGACGGCTCCGTGGCAGTCGTCGGCTCCTCGGCGGCTCGTTCCCCGCCCTTGTCGTTAAGAGACAAGGGCTCTGGATATGTGGCCGCCGAGTGGGGGGGAATCACCGTTTACGGTGTGTATTTCTCCCCCAACCGGAGTTTGAGCGACTTCGAGGTCTTCCTTAACAACTTGGAGACCTCGATGCGGCGACTAGCGTCTGGGCACGTCCTCGTGCTGGGGGACTTCAACGCAAAATCCATTGCGTGGGGTTCCCCAGCGACGGACGCCAGGGGCGATGCCGTTGTGGAGTGGGCGGCTTCGGTGGGCCTCTGTTTGCTGAACAGAGGCGCCACCAACACGTGCGTGCGACAGCAGGGGGGGTCGATAGTGGACCTTTCGTTCGCTACCCCTGCTGTTGCCGCACGAGTAAGGAACTGGTGTGTCCTGGATGAGGTTGAGACGCTCTCGGATCATCTCTATATCCGATTCGAGCTCTCCCGGTCCCAGGGCCCCAGTAGGGGTCACGTGGCGCGGCATACCTCCCGCTTTCCGCGGTGGGCAGTTGCCAAACTCGACAGGGACCTGCTAGAGGAGGCGGCCATAGTTCAGTCTTGGCTGTCTCCGCGGGCCCCGGCCGAGGAGGTCGACATGGGGGCTGGCCGCTTTCGCACTGCGATTACGCAGATCTGCGATGCGGCCATGCCCCGCGTTCGGGGTTGTCGACCTTCACGGAACGGGGTCTACTGGTGGTCCCAGGAGTTGGCGGACCTCCGTGCGGCCTGTACTCGTGCCCGGAGGTCCTACACCCGATGCCGGCGGCGACGCCACCGCGTAGACGGGGAGGAGGGCCGGCTTCATGAGGAGTACCGCGAAGCGCGGAAAACTCTGAAGCTGGCCATTTGCCGCGCCAAAGAGGCAAAGAGAAAGGAGATGCTGGAGAGTCTCGATCGTGACCCCTGGGGTCGCCCATATCGTGCGGTGCGACAAAAGCTCCGCACGGCGGGCCCCCCCCTTACCGAGACTCTCCAGCCCAGCTTCCTGCAGCAGGTGGTCGAGGGCCTTTTCCCGCAGCGGGCGGAGCACACGCCCCCGTCGATGGCCTATTCAGTGGCCAGAGACGACGGGGGCAGAGAGGATGATATTCCGCCCGTTAGGGAATCGGAGGTAGGGGCGGCTGTTCTAAGGATTAGGTCCAAGAACACCGCCCCCGGGCCGGACGGGGTACCCCCCCGAGTGATGGCCCGAGCCCTCGACCATATGTCGGACCGCCTCAGGGAGGTTTTGGACGCCAGCCTGGCGTCCGGACGCTTCCCTGAGTGCTGGAAATGTGGGAAGCTGGTCCTGTTGCCGAAGCCGGGACGGCCAGCCGATTCGGTCGCGGCCTATAGGCCCATCGTGTTGCTGGACGAGGCGGGCAAATTGTTCGAGAGGATTCTCTCTGCCCGCATCGTCCAGCATCTCAGCGAGGTGGGGCCCGACCTGTCGGACGCCCAATTCGGGTTCCGAGAGGGGCGTTCGACGGTCGATGCCGTGATGCGCCTTAGGGCCGTGACCGAAGAGGCGGTTGGCTGTGGCGGCGTGGTGTTGGCGGTGTCCTTGGACATCGCCAACGCCTTTAATAGTCTGCCATTCAGCTGCATCAGGGAAGCACTCCTGTATCATGGGGTGCCAGAGTACCTGAGGCGGCTGGTGGCAGACTATTTGGAGGAGCGTACCGTCGTGTGCGAGGATCGAGATGGCGTCTTGAGACGGCGACCCATGTCGTGCGGCGTTCCACAGGGGTCTGTCCTCGGACCACTCCTGTGGAACGTGGGGTACGACTGGGTCCTTCGAAGTCGTCTGCCCCCCGGGCTGGGCGTAATTTGTTACGCCGATGACACATTGGTCACAGCTCGGGGGGCCAATTTCCAAGAGGCGGCGCGCCTGGCCACCAGGGGTGTCTCTCTGGTGGTTGGGCGCATCGAGGCGCTGGGCTTGCGGGTGGCCCTGGATAAGACGGAGGCCCTGTTATTTCATGGGCCCCGTCGTGGTCCACCCCCCGGCGCCTCCATCGAAGTCAACTCGGTCCTCGTACCGGTTCGGGCCCAGATGAAGTATCTGGGCCTGATCCTCGACGGTAGGTGGCTCTTCGACGAGCACTTCCGACAGCTTTCCCCAAAGCTGGTCGACGCTGCCTCCGCCCTTGGGCGTCTTTTGCCCAACTTGGGTGGAGCCAGCGTCGCAACAAGGAACCTCTTCACGGGGGTGGTCCGGTCGATGGCCCTATATGGGTCACCGGTGTGGGTCCCGGCTCTGACCGCCCAGAATAAGGCACGCCTTTGGCGGCCTCAGAGGGTATTGGCGGTCAGAGCCATACGCGGATACCGCACCGTGTCGACGGAGGCGGCGTGCGCCTTGGCCGGAACACCCCCGTGGGATTTGGAGGCGGAAGTGCTCGCCGAAGTTTATCGGCGAGCGGCTGAATATCGGGCGGAGAACGGGTATCGTCCTCCGCCCGAAGAGGTACGCGATTGGCGTGAAGCCGCTCGCCGAGCCACGATGGCTCGTTGGTCGTCCCGGCTGGAGGCTCCACGCGCTGGCTTTGCCACCGTGGAGGCGCTCCAGCCGGTCATCCTCGAGTGGGCAGGGCGGCAGCACGGGACCCTTTCCTTCCGGCTGACGCAGGTGCTTTCCGGGCATGGTTGCTTCGGAAAGTACCTGCACTCGGTCGCTAGGAGGGAACTGAGTCCCGCCTGCCACCACTGCGACTGCAGTGAGGACTCGGCCCAGCACACGCTGGAGATCTGCCCCGCTTGGGCGGATCAGCGCCGGGCCCTCACTGCAGCTATTGGAGGAGATCTGTCGCTACCGGCCGTCGTACTATCCATGGCCGGTAGCGACAGCAGTTTTACCGCGGTCGCGACCTTCTGCGAGGAAGTAATCTCGCAGAAGGAGGCGGCGGAGAAGGCCCGAGAGGACGATCTCCACTCGGACCCGATCCGCCGCCGGCGAACCGGGCGGCGGAGGCGCGCCCATCTGCGCCTCATGCCGCCCTGAGTGTGGCCGCGGATGGACGGGATGGGTTTTCCCGTCCATCCGCTTTAGTGGCCAGCCGCGAAGGGGCGACGCACGCGTGTGCCGTGCGTCGCCTAAATTGAGATTTTACTAGAAGAAGGTGCCCGCTTCAGTGCGGGCAGGCGCTGGGAGGGGTCCGGTTTGCGTTAATAACAGCGATCCCGGACCCCTCCCTTTCTCAGGCGCAGAGTTGGCACACCGTGTGGTTTTAGTCGGTTCGATTCCGACACACCGCCCCGCCGCAAACCCCGGCGGGGTGACGGCCCGAGGGGGTTTCCACACGTAAAAAAAAAAAAAAAAAAAAAAAAAAGGTTAGGTTAGGTTAGGTTAGGTTAGGTTAGGTTAGGTTAGGTTAGGTTAGGTTGCTGGGCTTGCGGGTGGCCCTGGATAAGACGGAGGCCCTATTATTTCATGGGCCCCGTCGTGGTCCACCCCCCGGCGCCTCCATCGAAGTCAACTCGGTCCTCGTACCGGTTCGGGCCCAGATGAGGTATCTGGGCCTGATCCTCGACGGTAGGTGGCTCTTCGACGAGCACTTCCGACAATTGTCTCCGAAGCTGGTCGGCGCTGCCTCCGCCCTTGGGCGCCTTTTGCCCAACTTGGGTGGAGCCAGCGTCGCTACAAGGAACCTCTTCACGGGGGTGGTCCGGTCGATGGCCCTATACGGGTCACCGGTGTGGGTCCCGGCTCTGACCGCCCAGAATAAGGCACGCCTCTGGCGGCCTCAGAGGGTATTGGCGGTCAGAGCCATACGCGGATACCGCACCGTGTCGACGGAGGCGGCGTGCGCCTTGGCCGGAACACCCCCGTGGGATTTGGAGGCGGAAGTGCTCGCCGAAGTTTATCGGCGAGCGGCTGAATATCGGGCGGAGAACGGGTATCGTCCTCCGCCCGAAGAGGTACGCGATTGGCGTGAAGCCGCTCGCCGAGCCACGATGGCTCGTTGGTCGTCCCGGCTGGAGGCTCCACGCGCTGGCTTTGCCACCGTGGAGGCGCTCCAGCCGGTCATCCTCGAGTGGGCAGGGCGGCAGCACGGGACCCTTTCCTTCCGGCTGACGCAGGTGCTTTCCGGGCACGGTTGCTTCGGAAAGTACCTGCACTCGGTCGCTAGGAGGGAATTGAGTCCCGCCTGCCACCACTGCGACTGCAGTGAGGACTCGGCCCAGCATACGCTGGAGTTCTGCCCCGCCTGGGCGGAGCAGCGCCGGGCCCTCACTGCAGTCATCGGAGGAGATCTGTCGCTACCGGCCATCATACGCTCCATGGCCGGTAGCGACAGCAGTTTTACCGCGGTCGCGACCTTCTGCGAAGAAGTAATTTCGCAGAAGGAGGCGGCGGAGAAGGCCCGGGAGGACGATATCCACTCGGACCCGATCCGCCGCCGGCGCACGGGGCGGCGGAGGCGCGCCTATCAGCGCCTCATGCCGCCCTGAGTGTGGCCGCGGATGGACGGGATGGGTTTTCCCCTCCATCCGCATTACAGGCCAACCGCGAGGGGGCGACGTACGCGTGTGCCGTGCGTCGCCTAAATCGAGATTTTAACAGCAGACGATGCCCGCTTCAGTGCGGGCAGGCGCTGGGAGGCGTCCGGTCGTGTAATATCTGCGATTCCCGGACCCCTCCCTTCTCAGGCGCAGAGTTGGCACACCGTGTGGTTTTAGTCGGTTCGATTCCGACACACCGCCCCGCCGCAAACCCCGGCGGGGTGACGGCCCGAGGGGGTTTCCACACGTAAAAAAAAAAAAAAAAAAAAAAAAAAAAAAAAAAAAAAAAAAAAAAAAAAAAAAAAAAAAAAAAAAAAAAAGGTTAGGTTAGGTTAGGTTAGGTTAGGTTAGGTTAGGTTAGGTTAGGTTAGGTTAGGTTAGGTTAGGTTTTTTTTTTTTTTTTTTTTTTTTTTTCTTTTTTAGCAGGCACCCGCCATCGCAGGGTGTTGCTGCCTTTTCTCTTTTCCCCGACTATTTAGATTGTCAGGACCTTGTATATCTAATTGTGTATATAGTGCAATGTGTGGTGGTGACTTTATAATTTAATATATATGTATATATAATATTAAGGATGTTCAGATATATGTGTTCGGCACATTACAATTGTCGAACACATACATTCGCCCATCTATTACAACCATCTATTTGTGTTCTATCTTATTTGTTACAATTTATTATTTTGTGTCTGTTTCCTTTCTATATTTTTTCATACATATATTATATTTAGTTCGATATTTTACATAATTTCTAAATGGTGAAAATGATGAAAATAGTGAAAATGGTGATGATGATGAAAATGGTGATGATGATGAATTTGGTGATGATGATGATTTTGGTGATGATGATGAAAATGGTGATGATGATGAAATTGGTGATGATAATGAAAATGGTGATGATGATGAAAATGGTGATGATGATTAAAATGGTGATGATGATGAAAATTTTGAAAATGATGAAAATGGTGATGATGGTGAAAATGGTGATGATGATGAAAATGGTGATGATGATGAAAATGGTGATGATGATGAAAATGGTGATGATGATGATAATGGTGATAATGGTGATAATAGTGATGGTGGTGATAATGGTGATATGGTGATTATGATGATATAATAACAATATAATTATGACAATGGTAGCAATAGCAACATCTCTAGCATCAACGACAGTGATAACAACAACAATGACAATTTCCTTTCCAATATATACATTATATAGGTACATATACTATTTGTTTACATTAATTTTCATTGCATTTATTTGCCTTTACTATATTTTTTCATACATGTTAATTTTCAATTTTATTAATATATACATTATATAGGTACATATACTATTTGTTTACATTAATTTTCATTGCATTTATTTGCCTTTACTATATTTTTTTTTTTTTTTTTTTTTTTTTTTTTTTTTTTTTTTTTTTTTTTTTTTTTTTTTTCATACATATTAATTTTCAATTTTATTAATATATGCATTACATAGGTACATATACTATTTGTTTACATTAATTTTCCTTACATTTATTTGCCTTTACTATATTTTTCATACATATTAATTTTCAATTTTATTAATATATGCATTATATAGGTACATATGCTATTTGTTTACATTAATTTTTATTGCATTTATATGTCTTTACTATATTTTTCATACATATTAATTTTCAATTTTATACCTATATAATCCCAATTCTTATGATATATATGTACATATGACACATTAGGAAGTTCAAATATGTATCTTTATTTATTTACAATATGTTTTACTTCGTCTATAGACTTCTAATATATTTCTCATACGTTTACTATTTGCAATTTACTGTTTATACATATTCCAATTTTTTATAATATATATTTATATATAATATACACTTAAAATGTTCAAATGTGTGTACGCAGCGTATACACAATTTCTGTATACACACATTTGCCCATCTATTGTGTTCTATGCATTACGTACCATCCATTACATTAAGTTATATTACTTGTTTACATTTCTTAATACATATTAATTCAGTCATTTGTTGTTGTTTACTTGTCTCTATTTCCGTTGCTAGGCAACGCGGGTCTGGGTCATACATTTACATCTGCCGAACAATGATCCGCGCTCCGTTCCTTCCACATATTTTACACTTTTTGCATTTATTTATAATACATTTTATCTCATCTATATATTTTCTAGTTTATTTCTTATATTTTTACTATTTGCACTTGATATTTACATTTATTTCAATATTTTCTAATATAATTTTTAAATAAAAAGAAACATAAAAATTTTTTCACAAAAACAATTCTCAGGCGGTCACCCATCCAAGTACTGGCCTCGCCCAATGTTGCTTAACTTTGGGGACCATTATATACGATTTTAATACTGTTATCGTTAACAATTTACAGGCGGTCACCCATCCAAGTACTGACCTCGCCCAATGCTACTTGACTTCGATGATCATCTTACAATTCTACATTTACATTTTATTGTTTCTAGGCGGTCACCCATCCAAATATTGACCTCGCCCAACGTTGCCTGACTTTGTCACATGTATATATTCACGTTCATATAACCGTTTATTGCTATTTGTTTACCTTTTTGTGTTGATTTCCGTTGCTAGGCAACGGAGATCAACACAAATGGCCGCGCGGTCACCTCCGCGCTAACACGGATCCACGTGTTTTTTCCTACACATTAAATTTGTCCACATCACATAAATCCCCTATAGTTGCACTATTTTTATTTGTCCTTTGTTGTCTACTATTCCCTACTATTATTTATTTGCATCTATTTTACATATCTATCCACTATTTACGCTATATTACCTAGTTCTATTTTTCATACTAATATTTTGTCATTTGCAGCCTATCATTTTCATCTTAGCAATATTATTTATTTATTTAATTAAACGCCTGTCGCTATATTTTAACATCTTTATTTTGTGGGACACTATGTGGTTCTGTTCAGGGCTTCACACACCGTCCCCATTATGGTCGGGGTGACCAGCTTTCCACGACACGTTTTTATGTGTAGTTTCTTTGTTTTAGTGTGCATGTTTTTGTGTTCTGTACATGTGTGTTTCCCTCCACAGTTCACTCCTTCCTTTATGACATTCTTTTAGCAAAAAATATATATATGCAAATATATATTTTTGCTACTTTCTTATTTGTGAACTGTTTCAGTCGGTGTATGTATGTTAAATTAATGTAATCTAGTGTTTATTGTTGTGTGCATGTTTAGATATATTCCTATATTTTTAAAATATAATCTTTATATCTGTGTTTGTTTGTGTGTGTCTTTGTGTAGTGTGTTTCTGTGTGTGGATGTGTCAGGGATAAGCTGTGGTCTCCCTTGATAAATAGTCCCATTTGGCGCGAACGGGGCATTCGGCGCTGAAGGCGTTGTGGTCTACGCTCCGCGACCCAGAGCGCGAGCAGTTGCAGCACCGCGGTACCGAACCCGCACTGTAGTCTGCGCAATCCTTGCGCAAGTGCGGGCCCCCACAGTGGCTACACCTGTCCGCACCCTCAGTGCAGAACTTGCGACCGTGGCCGAATGCCAGGCATTTTGTGCATTGGATGAGGGGCGATTGGTCCTCCACCCTGACCCTCTGTAGGCCCAGGTAGAGCACCCCCGCCGCCGTCATCCTCTGCCATGCCCTTGGTCCTACTTGTAGGACGATGTGGGAAGCTCCTGGGTTTTTTGTTCTCTTTCTATATTTAATTCTTATGTTGGCCTCCCCTTCTTCCCGTGGTAAGCCCATGAAAATGTCCGTGTTTTGTTTATATAGTGCGGTCAACATTTGGTCATTATCGTTGTCCGCATGGACGTCCTTGAGGACGACCAGCGGGTCCTTATTTTTCATGGGCTCCACCACGAGCCCATCGCCATTACTCTCGATTTGTTTTTTGACTTTTTCAGCCTCTTCCTTTGTGTCGCAGCCCAGGATGACGACGCTGTTCTTCGCCTTCCTGGCCTTTGATATTTTTAGGCCAGTCTTCCTGGCGTCGACCGCCTTCTCCACTCTGGTGAACACCTCTCCGGCCGTCTCCTGTCTATCCTTAGAGGTGACAGCTACAGAGTGGAGTGCCGGCCGACGCCGGGGTCTGGCCGCTGCGACACTGGCGTAGGTCAGGGGGGTTGGATCCGGGACCCTTTGGCTCTGTGAGGCGATTCCCTCCACAGCAGCGTTTATGTAAGTCTTTGTGTCGACTACTATGTCCCTCGCTGCCGCCCCAACTAGGTCATCCATGTGGTTTTCTAAGCGGAGCTGCGAGACGTTTATGTTTGTCTCGTTTGTGTCGTTGCTTAGGGATAGTGCCTTATGTATCTCACGGATGATGTTGTCCGTGGTGATCTCATGTCTTTGTCTGTTTTCCTCTCTAAGGTCATTGTGTTTGGTTGTTATTTTGCCTTGGGTCTCACAGATCCACTGATAGACGCTGTCTTCCAGCACCCCCAGCCTAGCCATGATTTTTTCCTCTTGAGCCGAGGGCGCGGCCGCCGCGGCGGCTTCATTCCTAACGGGAGATGTAGCCGCGGCCGCCGCACCCGCGGTGTCGGACGCCGCCCTCTCCGAGCTCTTCATCCTCCTGCTGAGCTCAAAGAGTATACGTTGACAATTATCGGAGCCCTGCTCCAGGAAGTTTTTGATATCTTTCCTCATTTGAGGATATTGTTGCACCCTTAGGGGGATATCCTCAAACATCTTCATGACCTCCTGGAGCAGTTGGTCACTGGACTGGCTAGCGTAGGTGGTCTGCTGCCTTTTATAGATGGTCATGTTGTCCAGTGACCTCCGCTTTGTTGCTGGTCTCCTGATAAAAGTCTTCGCGGCGTCCAACACTAGCGAAGGCGATTTGTTGGCGTTGGGGGAGGCCTGTCCCCTTGCGTGCGATGTTGGCGGTGTGTCATACATATTTAAAGGTCGGGGAAAATTGTCAATATTAAAATTAATGTTATACAGCCCTGTATAGGGGGGTGTGTCAATATAATTGATGTCTGTCCCTGTAGAGGGGGGTACAATCTATGTAATGTCTTAAAACTAAGAATAATATAAATTAAATTCAAAAAAATTTTTTCTCTGAGTAGAGAAGTGAACTCCTGCTCTGCAGGGTTGTCGGGCTTGGGATGTAAAGTCCCGGTCCTTAAACAGTATAATAATAATAAATAATTGGTCAAAGTTGAACCAGTTAAAGTTCAACACTGTAAAAATATGAAATTTGTCAATTTAAAACTTAATATCTATTTTATCTCCCTAGGGGGGGGTAGTTTTTTCCAGTTGGAACTGTCCTTTTATTTAGGGGATATGTACAGTCCCTTATCAATTCAGTTTGTTTAAAATTTCAAACAAGTTAAGAAAATTTTTTGTTTCATACAAATTAATTCCTAATAAATTAATTTGTTGAAACTTAAAAACAATTATCCTGATGGATTGCGACCTCCTACAGGACCCCTCTTTGCTGTAATATGTTGTTTACCCTGTCCCGGGCCGCAATCCAAAAGAACTATCCGGATCGGATCACCCAGGCCGAAGTTGGGTTTTTCCCCTTTTCTTCCCGGACCTCTTCCCTTATGGCCCAAATGAAGGCGCCAGCAGTTGCCCCTTGTTGAGGGGAAGCTGTCCCCGAAGAGATTGTTGGATTCGGCCCAACCAGGCCGAAGATATTGAGGTTTCCTGGTTTTATCCCTGTTTTCCAGGGACTCCTCCAGGAAAGCGGTCCAACTGGTGGTGTCAAAAGGGGGGCCTCCACTATGGGCTCCCGATTCCCGAATTTCAGCGAAATCGGGCCAAGCAGTCCGGAGATACAGCCTCGGAAGGTTTTATGCTGTTAGTTTGTCTGTTAGGAGGTTTCTCCTAACCGATTTAAAAGTTTTGTTTAATTTTATTCTTGGGATGGAAGGTGTTCGTTCCAAGGGTCCCAAAAATACCTTTGACGGTGAAAACAGGCCACGGGTGTCCGAGTTATGGGGTCAAACACGATTGACCTAATTTCCGATAACGCTTATCGAGAAATTCCTATGTCGTGACGTCACAAAAAAGTTTCAAAGTTTTAAAAGTACTATACACTATAACTCTTTGATTTCCCAACCGATTTGGGTCAAAGAGGTCTCAAAAGTTCCGTCTTTCTGTGCACTATTTAGTTATAAGTTTTATGATGGGGGCAAAACACAACCCTTAGCGTTAGGGTGGTAAATGTGTATAAAATTAAAAGTCACTATAAAAACTAAACTAATGCACTAAAATTAAATCTGAAAACAGTCTCTGGTACAGTTTACCGTCACTCACGTTTATGTGTCTCTGTAGCTCTCCCAGGGGACCAGGGTCTGGGACCTCAGCCACCACACCCTTTTTAATGAAAAAGGGGTGTCACTCCTGCAATTGTGGTCCAGGACTATTGGGAGGGGTCTCAAAGGATAGGTATCCACAAGACACACCCTCACAAAGCTGAACACACAGGGGTCACTAATTAAAAATCCAAGTTTTTCACAAAATTAAGTGTCAATTTCACTGTTTATTGTCAAAAGATATTTTGTCCTATAACTCTCTTATTCCTGGTCCGATTTCACTGGGGTTTTCACTATCACTATCGTCTAGTCCACGTGCAACTTTTGAGCTATCACCAGCGGGGATTGGTGGTGGTGAAAAATTTTTCCACCGGCCACACCCTTTTTGAAAAATCCTTATAACTCCTTCAATTTACGGTGGAAAAATCTGGAAGGGATCTCAAAAGACGTAGGCGCCTGAGATACACACTCTCACAGTTGAAAAACTGGAGGTTATTAGCCACTTCCGGAGTTATAAGTCTTTTTTGTTGTTCGAGTGACGCTTTGACCGAAAAAATTTTCAGAAAAAACGCCACAACTCTGGTGATAGTCGCTTAAAAAGTCTGAGAAATGTCTTAAAATGTTCGTACACTAAACACACGCACTTTTGCAGATCCAAAACACGATGTTGCAGATCGAAATCCGAAGTTATAGAGAAAGTAAAGTTTACAGTCACTTTTTGTCACAAAGTTTTTAGTTTTTGCACTATAACTTTCACAGTTCTGGTCGGATTTTCGCGCGGTTTTCTATACCAAATTCGTCTCGCGACGGCGCAAATTTTGGTATATCACTCGATAAGATTCGTAAGAATTTTATCACTTGTACGATTTTACACTGCGGAGCTAGGTAAAAACGATGCGTTCTCGGCCATCTAAGCTACGAGACTGGGTTTTTTTTTTTTTTTTTTTTTTTTTAATAAATTATTACTCTTCTATTTATCCCCTGCCATGAGAAAAGGCAGAGACTTCCATTTCTAAATTTTGGTAATACGTCATTTTTTATTTTGATTCTAAATATTTGGCCGAATGGTTTTTTAAGTTTTGAATTTATTTAATCATTTCATTTTAATTTGGTACCGTAACTGGTTGCCTATCTTCAATAGGCAGCAGTGTTCGGTCTTCAGTTTCCTAATTTTTATTTCTTAATATAGTTTTATTCCCTATTGCTTCTAAATATTTTATAAAATGCCCCCTGGTTTTCTTATTTTCGATTAGTAATTTAAATTCTCCCTTCCTAATTTTGATTTCTAAATTTTCTTCCAGGTTGAATCTCTCCATACAAAAGACCGGGCAGTCTGCAACTACGTGCTCCACTGTTTCTTCCTGTGCCGGATCGCAGATGCACGCTGGGCTCTCCTTACACCTAAAACGATATAGGTATGCGGAGAATCCACCGTGCCCCGTAAACATTTGGACCAGCACAGGAGTGAGCGCAATTTTCTTAATGAGTGCGTGGGCCTCCAACGCATCCGGAAAAAACAATTTTGTTGTCCCCGCCGTTGTCTCAGACTTGTATCTCCTGTTCCATTCGTCAAGCGTCTCCAAACGGATTTGACGCTTGACGAATGAAACAGGGCATAGATCGTAATCTGGTTTCCTCTTTACGCCCACCGCGGCCTCCTTCGCGAGAACGTCCGCCCTCTCGTTCCCCTCCAACCCCACATGCGCCTTGATCCAAAAAATGTTTATGATTTTTTGTGAATTTTTTGCTGTTGTTAAATTCTTTTTAATTTTTATCGCCAGGGGATGGAGGGAACCGGGGCCCGCGACCGTCTCCAACGCCGCTCTGGAGTCGCAGTAGACATTTACGTGTCCTTTTAGTTGCAGGGACAACTCCACCGCTCGATGCAGAGCCAGCAGCTCCGCCTGGTAAACCGTGCAGAAGGACTCCAGCTTCAACTTCTGCGTTTTGCGCTCTACGCCTCTCTCCCACAGAGACAACGCTGCACCCACTTTACCCTCGATTTTACTGCCGTCAGTAAATATTTCACTGACGGCCGGGTCCGGCTGGGGTAGTTCTGCACGGTTCACCACCAAGCCATACACGAATCTTATTTGCTCAGCGGGGTGCGGTACGGTGAGTATGCTTACAGGTGCCTCGATCTGCCGGTCTCCCAACACCCGCCGGGAGTGGCCCCGCTTTACTTCGTAAAGCGAGGCCGCCTCCTTGATTCTCAGATCCAGGGGTAAGAGCCCAGAGAGTATTAGGGACGAATTTAGAGAGACGGTCCTGTAAGCCTTCACCAACTTTTGCACAAAACCGCGCTGAACAACGTCAAGCTGTTTGCGGACCCCTACCTTATCAGCTGTCGGTGCCCACACACTGGCCACATACATTATTGTGGGCTCCACTACCGCGCTGTAAATGGATCTGATCACCGCCGGCGACAGCCCCCACCGCACCTTTGCTGCTCTCGACAATCGACGATAGAGACTGAGGGCTTTGTGGCACACGTTTTTAACGTGGGTGTTAAAAGTTAATCCATCGTCGATTGTCAGGCCCAGCACTTTTACTTCCTTCGATAGGCCCACGGGGACCCCGCCCATGACCAGCCTTGGGGGGTCGAACTTCAGTTTTTTAGTGACCACCATTGCATTCGTTTTGTGGGGTGCAAACCTAAGCTTATTTTCCACCCCCCAAGCCCGGACAAGTTCGAGGACCCCGTTGGCTCTCTCCTGTACTTGGCTGCCGCTGTCACCGGCGACGACCAGCACCACGTCGTCCGCAAAGGCTTGGCAGTGGATGCCCTCGCCCTCAATCTGCTTCAAGAGGGGGTCCAACAGAATGTTCCAAAAAGTTGGGCCCCCTATCGAACCTTGCACGCAACCTTTTGTGGTCGCCCTGACGCTCTCTGCTCCGGCGTACCTGAGGACTACCTTCCGGTCTTGCAGGTAACTGTCCACAACTCGCCGCAGGTTGATTGGGCATCCTGTTTCCGCCAGTCTGCACCTGACAGCGGGCCACCAGGCCCCGTCGAAGGCTCCCTCTATGTCCAAGGATATTAATACTGATAGTTTTTTGTTTATTATGTTATTCCTGAGGTGATTTATTAGGACATAGAGGGAGTCCTCGGTGCTACGCTGGGGCACAAACCCAAACTGGCGGGGGCTCATTGTGGGCAGAATATGCCATCTAATTCGCCTGATCAGCATTTTTTCATAGATCTTCCCAAGGACAGACAAAAGCCCAATCGGTCTGTACGACTTGGGAAGAGTGTAGTCCGTTTTACCGGGCTTGCGCAGGACAACCACTACTGCCTCCTTCCATCTCGTGGGGAAGTAGGACAAACTGAGACAGCGGTTTAGCAGGGCGAGAGTCAGATCTGGGAGGGCGGCTACGGCCGCACAACAGATATCCGCCGTGAGTCCGTCTCCACCCGGAGCCTTCCTGGGGTTAAAACTGGACGCAGACCATTTCAGCTCCTCCGCCGTGAATGGCGGGTCGCACATACCACTATGTTCACCAACATTCACCCTGTTCACACTGTTGGCCATCTCTCTGATGGCCTTGTGGCCCGCGTTATCCTCTTCTGGGTTATCCTCCGGGTAGAACGTCTCCGCTAAAAATTTGGCGGAGTCTTCGCCTTCTAAGGCCTTCCCATTTTTTATTAACGGCAGGTCTTCCTGTCTATCCGTTGTGCGGCCTATAACCCTATAAATGCTGTCCCACATTGACTCCCTGTCCTGCCTCCCACAAAACTCTATCCAACTGGCGGTCTGGGCCTTCTGCACCTCCTTTAAGTACTGCTCTTTATACGTCACATATTGCTCCACCACCCATTTTCGCCTCACTGGTGCTGCACACTTTATCCTTCTTTTCCTCCTCACCACTTCCCTCTTCATTTCGTAGAGCTTCTGGTTCCACCAGGACAATCCCGCTCTTTTGTTGTTTTTAATAATTGGTATGTTTTCTTTGCAGGTTTTCAAAATTATGTTAGTGTAGTTATCTATTGTTTCTTCTAGTTTTTGTGTGTTTTCTAAATTGTTTATTTGTAATTCAGTTAAATTTTGTTCAATGCACAGTTGGGTCAGTTTCTCATGAAACTGACCCCAATTTGCCTTTTTTGTATTAAATATTCTAGTTGTCCTTTTAATTTCTACGTTTTCTGATTTTTGTCTATTTATTTCGAACCGGATTGTCCTGTGGTCAGAGCTTGTGAGGTCATCTAATCGCCAATTCTCCAATTTTCCCAATAGGTGTGTGGAGCAAGACGTGACGTCAACAACACTAGTGAGCCGCCTACCACCTCTGACGGTGTCAAAGGTAGGCTCCGACCCTTGGTTCACCACATGAAGCCCAAGATCCTCAAGTGCTTCCGCAATTGCCTCTCCCCTCCGGTCCGTGTCTCCACTTCCCCACCAGATGTTTCTTGCATTAAAGTCTCCTCCGAGTATCACGTCTCTCAAGCCAATCCCCTCAACTGCTTTCCGCACGACTTCTAGCTGCGGTTCAATGGGCTGATCCCCTTCGATGTATACCGATACCACCCCCATTTCCCACGTCTGGGTTTTGAGCTTTACTGAAATCACGTTCTCGCTTGTGACAGTGGGGATCTGGGTGGCACCGATAGTATCATCGAGGAGAAGTATCGCTGCCTTGTTTACTCTGTCCGTCTTTCGACTACATTGCAGGACCCTTACTCCGGCGTACTGCTTCATTTCGCCTATGCTGCCAATGTAGGGCTCCTGGACTAGAGCAAAAGCGATACGTCTCCTCGACATTTCGACGATAAGCTCGTCCGTCGCAGTCCGACAACGCTGCAGATTGGCCTGAACGACGTGATACCTCCTATGACTAGCACGCTGTACTGGATCCGGTGTGTTGCCCGCGACCACCTTAGCAATACTGAACCGCCGAACGTGCCAGAGCCTCCCATCGACGCTTTATGGGGCATACATCGCTAAAAGCGTCATGATCTGTATGCGGCATTCTGGCACCCCGGCAGTTACAGCACGTCGGCGGTTTTCCGCCTGCCCGATCTTCGCACTGTGATCTTAAGTGCGGTCCCCCACAGTGGCTACAGACGTCCACGGCCTCAGTTTCTTGACAGAACCTCTTGCCGTGTCCGTAGCCAAGGCATCTGGTGCATTGCACAAGGGGGGACTGATCAGCTACACGGATCCTTTGCAGGTCCACATGCACCACACCTGCTCCAGTAAGCCTGTTCCAGACGAGAGGGGAGACTTTCAGGACTATGTGGCAGGTGAGCGGGTTTTTGGTCTTTCGTCTGTAGCGAACCTCCATCCGGTCGCTATCCCCACTCACCCCACTAAAAAGTTGCTTGTTTTGGGCCCTGAGTGCACCAAGGACATCCGGGTCACTGCTGTAGGCGAGTACGTCCCGCAGTATGACCAATGGGTCTTTGTTTTTAATCTCCTCGACCACCAGAGCCTCATCTGTTTCTTTAATCTTGTTTTTTATTCTGTCTATTTCCTCCCTCGTCCGGCATCCCAAAATTATCCTCCTGTCCCTGGCCTTTCTGATCTTGTCAACCTTCATTCCCTCCTCCTTCGCATTCACTGCGCTCCGCACCCTTTCGTATACCTGGTCACCAGTCTCCTTCTCATCTTTAGAGGCAATCATGACAGAGTGCATGGCTGCCTTTCTCGGCACAACACCGGCCGGAGGCCCAGCCACCACTTCGGCGTATGACATCTGTACATCCTTCTGTTCTTCCATCATTTTTCTTATCTTCCGCATCTCAATTTGACTATCCTCTAAAGCCTTCTGGTGCTCCTTCATTCTCTCGAGTATTTCACTCCTTTCCCTCTCCCCTATCTCTTCACTACCATTGGGCTGACCTTTTTGTTGTGTTTCTCCAACTTCTTTCTCTCTGTCCTCATTATTTTCCACTTTTCCTAACCTTTTCCTTTCTGCGGTTTCCTCCTTCATTAACTGGTAAAGTCTGTCCACCGCTGCTATAACTCCTTCTTTAATGTCAGTTTTTAGGTTCCGGGAGTTCTTTAGGTGCAGTTTGGCCTTTATGAGGCAGCCCTTCGCTTCGGCTAGCCTATCTGTATACCTCTCCGGGTGTTGTGGAGAGGTTCCTGCACTCTCTACCGAATCCCTGCGCGAAGTCGATGGCTGTGACGCTGGTTTTTTCGAGCGTAGCGGTTTCGAGGAGGTTTTGGCGTTTGATGGTTGGGTTTTCGCCGCTTTTAGGTAAGTTAAATTTGCCTGCGACTCACCCTTTTCTTCCATCTTCCCCGTTTCACATTCGCCCATGCTGCGTCTGACCGACGGCTGGGTCACTTTCGGTGGGGACGTATTCTTCATTGCGCCGAGAGGAGATTTTAGTGGCTCTCCGGCCTTCATTACGGGTGTGTGGAAGCCGAAACTCATGGCGAGGGTGCAAGAGTATGTAGTCAATCAAAACTGATAATTAATTTTTATAGCAGGTGTATATGGCCTGTCTGAGTCAACTTTAACTATATAAAATGTAAAAGTATGTCAAATTTGAGTTAAGTTACAGCCAAAAGAGCCGAGTATCAATTACTTATGGTCAATAGACCTCGTACGAATATGTAGTCAATTATAATATATGTATATAAAATATAAAGTATACAATGTCAATATGTCGAGACCAAAACAAATGTAAACTAGTTATGAGATTCCTCTGTCAACTTAAATTCTAACTTAAAAACTAACGAAATTTTTCCTATAAAACAAATACAAAAGCTAAAATTCGAAAGTAAATGCAAAAATAAAAATTTAAATTTTTCGAATACCACCAACGGTTAGTGACCCCTGGTAGGCTAGTCGATATACCAAGTAAAAACAGGGAGGGTGGGTGGGCGATTTTTTGCAGTTCTGCTAGCCCGATCTGGACAAATGGGGTGTCGTTCGACGGGTCTCGGTGAGACCTTTCCAAAACTGCAAAAATAATAATTTTAGGCCTAAGGGTGGTCGACTTACTCGACAAAAACCTCAAAAAGTGCCAAAAAATGAGTTTAAATGTCAAAAATTTCGAAATCTATTTACCGGACTTGTGTAAAACGCTATATATTAGGTAGATCCAGATGAGATCTAACTAAATATGTATAATAAGTTACTTCGAAAATAAGGGTTGACGAAAAATTCGACAAAAACCTTAAATATTGTTAAAAATTTTAAAAAATTCAAACTAAATGGAGGATATATATGTTATTGTTTGCCGGAATTCAAAAAAGGAGGTGTTATTAGACGGGTCTAGATGAGAGCCGTCTAAATCTGTAAGAAAGGGGATTTTAAGATGAGGGGTTGAAGAGTAATTCGACAAAAACCTCTAAAAATTGACGAAAATTCAGGATTGAAAAATCCTAAGTACAAAATAAAAAATTTTTCTTTATTTTTCAGGTTCAAATTCTCCCACGGGACGCAGGAGAGCTCACAAGGTCAATATAAAATATCAGGGGTAAGTATAGTAGCAACAATTAAGAAAAAATTTCGTGAATTTACTTCAAATATGTACCCCTAAGGTAGACTTTTTGTACTGAAAATTTAAAAAGTGAAAATTTTTGCAGTGCCACTCGCCCGATCTGGACAAATGGGGTGTCGTTCGACGGGTCTCGGTGAGACCTTTCCAAAACTGCAAAAATAATAATTTTAGGCCTAAGGGTGGTCGACTTATTCGACAAAAACCTCAAAAAGTGCCAAAAAATGAGTTTAAATGTCAAAAATTTCGAAATCTATTTACCGGACTTGTGTAAAACGCTATATATTAGGTAGATCCAGATGAGATCTAACTAAATATGTATAATAAGTTACTTCGAAAATAAGGGTTGACGAAAAATTCGACAAAAACCTTAAATATTGTTAAAAATTTTAAAAAATTCAAACTAAATGGAGGATATATATGTTATTGTTTGCCGGAATTCAAAAAAGGAGGTGTTATTAGACGGGTCTAGATGAGAGCCGTCTAAATCTGTAAGAAAGGGGATTTTAAGATGAGGGGTTGAAGAGTAATTCGACAAAAACCTCTAAAAATTTACGAAAATTCAGGATTGAAAAATCCTAAGTACAAAATAAAAAATTTTTCTTTATTTTTCAGGTTCAAATTCTCCCACGGGACGCAGGAGAGCTCACAAGGTCAATATAAAATATCAGGGGTAAGTATAGTAGCAACAATTAAGAAAAAATTTCGTTACGAGACTGGGTTAGGTTAGGTTAGGTTAGGTTAGGTTAGGTTAGGTTAGGTTAGGTTAGGTTAGGTTAGGTTAGGTTAGGTTAGGTTAGGTTAGGTTAGGTTAGGTTAGGTTAGGTTAGGTTTTTTTTTTTTTTTTTTTTTTAACGTGAGGACTGCGTTTAGGCACTTCGCTCGCCCACCGCGGGGACGATGGGTCCGCTTCGTGTGGGACTCCTGACCCCCAGGAGGGGGCCAGACTACCCACTAAACCTCACGTGTTCCTCTTCGTCCATTGCCGAGCCGCGGGATACTCAATTTGGAGAGCTCACCGCGACTCGGTTAGGAGCGCCCTTGCAGGCTCGCCTCGGGGGGCCGATCTTAGGGCCCCCCTCACTTTCGAGTTGGTCTGCGCCCCCGGAACAACAGACAGGCGCATTCCGCCACGTGGCCGGGGACGGCGGGTCCCCCACCCACCGCCCGTGGCAACTCTCAGTCGGGGCCGCGGGCGACTCCCTGTCGCCTACGACCCCTCGAGGGGGGGCCAGATCGCTCCAGCCCCCCACTCCATCGTGCGCCCCCCATACCAACATGGGGGGCACACTGCCGCTCCGCCAAGGGCAGCAGGTCCCCCGACCCGCCGCCTGTGGCCACTCACGATCGGGGCCGCGGGCGTTCGTTGTCCGCCGACGGCCCCCCGCCGGGGGGCCCGCAGGGCGGGAGAGCGAGCGAGGCAAGGTCGATCCTGTTGTTCCGGCAGGAGACCGAGCCAGGCATGGTCGATCCGGCCCCGCAGGCCTCTCTCTTGTCCGCCATCACCTCAGCCTCGCCACACCCAGCAAGAGAGGCGACGGCGGCCCAGCTACTATCCCTTAGTCGCCTCTTACGACACCCACGGGAGGAGATGGGGTGGAGCTATTCTATGCCGGCTCCACACGGCCAAGGTTAGGTTAGGTTAGGTTAGGTTAGGTTTTTTTTTTTTTTTTTTTTTTTTTTTACGTGGGGACTGCATTTACGCACTTCGCTCGCCCACCGCGGGGGCGATGGGTCCGCTTCGTGTGGGACTCCTGGCCTCCGGAAGGGGGGCCAGACTACCCACTAAACCCCACGTGTTCCTCTTCGCCTAGTGCCGAGCCGCGAGATACTCAATTTGGAGTGCTCACCGCGACCCGGCTAGGAGCGCCCTTGCAGGCTCGCCTCGGGGGGGGCCAGATCGTTGGGGCCCCCCTGACCTTAGAGTTGGTATGCGCCCCCGGAACAACAAGGGCGCATCCGCCACGTGGCTGGGGGCGGCAGGTCCCCCGACCCACCGCCCATGGCAACTCTCAGTCGGGGCCGCGGGCGAACACTTGACGCCGGCGACCCCTCGCTGGGGGCCTGCGGGGCGGGAGAGTGAGCCCAGCTCGCTCCCGCTCCCGCAGGGCCTCTCTCTTGGCCGTCATCACCTCGCTGGCAAACGAGGCGATGGCGGCCCAGCACCGGTCGCTGCCGGCCATGGCTTCCACGATGGCCGGCAGCGAGAGATCAGCGCCGATGACGCTCGTCAGGGCCGCTCTTTGCCCGTCCCATGCTTCGCACACGGCCCGGGTGTGATGGGCCGTGTCGGGGTCGCCGCTGGTGCAGTTGCGGCACCGGGGCTCCGATTCTACCCCCACAACTTCCCACAGGTACTTGGCGAAGCAGCCGTGACCCGTGAGAAGCTGGGTGAGGTGATACGTGGGAGCCCCATGACCCCCCTCCACAAACTGTCGCAGGACGGGCCGAGCGGCCCTAACGAACGCCGTCGGACTCCCTTCCATTCTGGCAGCCCACGTCCGGAAGAGATCGTCGCGAGCCTCCTGCCTCCAGCGCTCGATCTCCTCCGGAGGCGGGCATCCACCAGCTCGCCGAATCAGGGCGCCCTCCTCGTACACCCTTTTGAGGACGCCGGCCTCGAGATCCCAGGGGATACTGCCCGCCAGGACGCACGCCGTCTCGTAGGAGACGGTGCGGTACGCCCGTGCGGCCCTCTGCGCGATGGCCCGCTGCGGACGACGCAGCAGGGCAACGTTAGCCGGGCAGAGTGCCTCCGCCCAGATAGGCGCTCCGTAGAGCGCCTTAGAGCGCACCACACCGTCGTAGAGACGGCGGCAGGCAGACCCCGGTCCTCCTACGTTGGGGAGCAGCTGCGAGAGCATTCCGGCAAACGCTAGCACCTTCGGCGCCAGCTGCCGGAAATGTTCCGCAAACCCCCACCGACCGTCGAGAACCAGCCCCAGATACTTGAGGCTGCGGCCGACGGCGATGGAGGTGCCCCCCACCACGATCGTGGTGTCTCGAGGCGGCGTCTGCCGAGGCCCATGGAAGAAGAGGGCCTCGGACTTCTCGAGGGCGACATGGAGGCCCAGCGCACTGATTCGGCGCACCACTTGAGCGACGCCTGCCGTCGCTAGGACGGCGGCGTCGCGGAACGTGGGGCCCCGCGCGGTCACTAGAGTATCGTCGGCGTAACAAAGTACGCCGACTCCCCGAAGAGTAGCACCGCGCAGGACCCAGTCGTACCCGATGTTCCACAGGAGCGGCCCAAGTACCGACCCCTGTGGAACACCACACCTCATAGCCTTGCGGACCACTCCGTCTCGGCCCGAGTACGTGATGACCCGGTCCACGAAGTAGTCCGCAAGGATTCGCCTGAGGTACCACGGTACGTTGTGGTACCTCAGGGCCTCGGCGATTGTCTGCCAGGGGAGGGTGTTGAAGGCGTTGGCGATGTCGAGCGACACGGCCAACAACACCCCGCCCCCGGCGATCGCCTCATCGACGCTGCCCCGCAGTCGGGAAACGGCGTCAAGAGTCGACTTCCCGCGACGGAAGCCGAACTGACCGTCGCTGAGATCGGGCCCCGCCCCCTCCAGGTGCTTGACGAGACGCGCAGCGAGCACTCGCTCAAACATTTTGCACGTCTCGTCGAGCAGTACGATGGGGCGGTAGGCCGACGGTGCCTCGGCTGGGCGCCCGTGCTTCCTGATCAGCACGAGCCGTCCGATCTTCCATCGTCGCGGGAATCTCCCCGACGCCACACACTCCGACATGAGGGACAGCGTCTCCTCCTCGAGTGCCGGCATCGCTAAGGCGACGACCTTCCCAGGGATGCCGTCCGGGCCCGGGGCGCGTTTCCTGACTTTGAGAGCCAGGATCGCCGCCCCTAGCTCGGCCTCGGACACGGGAGGTATCGCCTCTGCGTCGCCTTCTGCCGGCACTCGGTGACGGCTTGGTGCTGCCATCCGCGGTGGGACCCACTCTTCCCGCTCAGGGAAGAGGGAACTGACCACTCGGCCCAGAAGCTGTGGCTCGAGAGTTCTGGTGAGGGGAGGCGCCCAGGGCCGGAGCTTCTGGCTCACGGTTTTGTACGGGCGCCCCCACGGATCTCGATCCAGGCTCTCGAGCCACTCCCTCCAGGCCTCCTCTTTGGCGGCTCTGATCGCCGAGTTGAGGGCCGCACGAGCGGCCCTATGTGCGGCGAGCAGTTCCTCTTCACGGGCGAGGTCCCTGACGGCCCTCCTGCGGCTGCGAGTGTACTGCCTATGGGCCGCGTGACTTGCGGCACGCAGCCCGGCAAGGTGGGGACGCCACCAGTACACTTGCCTCCGAGGGAGGGCTGGCCTCGCCCTCTGCATCGCCGCATCGCAGACGCGAGTCAGCTTCCCAGCGAGACTATCGCACCTCGCGTCCGCGTCTGGGCCGCTTTCCGCTCCACCAGCAACCCAGCGCTCGACGATAGCCGCCTCTAGGGCCAGTTCCCGGTTCAGAGAACCGAGGCGCCACCGCGGACCTTCTCCAGCAAGGGGACGGTTGCCATCTCCTCCTCGGATGGCCGCTGAGCGAGAGACCACGTCGAACCGTATGTAACGATGGTCCGACGCGGTCTCCACATTCTTGACGACCCGCCAATTGCGAGTGCGGCCAGCCAGGGCAGGACTAGCAAACGACAGGTCTACTATCGAGCTGCCCTGGGGCCGCACAAGCGTGGGTACCGTCCCAGGTTAGGTTTTTTTTTTTTTTTTTTTTACGTGGGGACTGCATTTACGCACTTCGCTCGCCCACCGCGGGGGCGATGGGTCCGCTTCGTGTGGGACTCCTGGCCTCCGGAAGGGGGGCCAGACTACCCACTAAACCCCACGTGTTCCTCTTCGCCTAGTGCCGAGCCGCGAGATACTCAATTTGGAGTGCTCACCGCGACCCGGCTAGGAGCGCCCTTGCAGGCTCGCCTCGGGGGGGGCCAGATCGTTGGGGCCCCCCTGACCTTAGAGTTGGTATGCGCCCCCGGAACAACAAGGGCGCATCCGCCACGTGGCTGGGGGCGGCAGGTCCCCCGACCCACCGCCCATGGCAACTCTCAGTCGGGGCCGCGGGCGAACACTTGACGCCGGCGACCCCTCGCTGGGGGCCTGCGGGGCGGGAGAGTGAGCCCAGCTCGCTCCCGCTCCCGCAGGGCCTCTCTCTTGGCCGTCATCACCTCGCTGGCAAACGAGGCGATGGCGGCCCAGCACCGGTCGCTGCCGGCCATGGCTTCCACGATGGCCGGCAGCGAGAGATCAGCGCCGATGACGCTCGTCAGGGCCGCTCTTTGCCCGTCCCATGCTTCGCACACGGCCCGGGTGTGATGGGCCGTGTCGGGGTCGCCGCTGGTGCAGTTGCGGCACCGGGGCTCCGATTCTACCCCCACAACTTCCCACAGGTACTTGGCGAAGCAGCCGTGACCCGTGAGAAGCTGGGTGAGGTGATACGTGGGAGCCCCATGACCCCCCTCCACAAACTGTCGCAGGACGGGCCGAGCGGCCCTAACGAACGCCGTCGGACTTCCTTCCATTCTGGCAGCCCACGTCCGGAAGAGATCGTCACGAGCCTCCTGCCTCCAGCGCTCGATCTCCTCCGGAGGCGGGCATCCACCAGCTCGCCGAATCAGGGCGCCCTCCTCGTACACCCTTTTGAGGACGCCGGCCTCGAGATCCCAGGGGATACTGCCCGCCAGGACGCACGCCGTCTCGTAGGAGACGGTGCGGTACGCCCGTGCGGCCCTCTGCGCGATGGCCCGCTGCGGACGACGCAGCAGGGCAACGTTAGCCGGGCAGAGTGCCTCCGCCCAGATAGGCGCTCCGTAGAGCGCCTTAGAGCGCACCACACCGTCGTAGAGACGGCGGCAGGCAGACCCCGGTCCTCCTACGTTGGGGAGCAGCTGCGAGAGCATTCCGGCAAACGCTAGCACCTTCGGCGCCAGCTGCCGGAAATGTTCCGCAAACCCCCACCGACCGTCGAGAACCAGCCCCAGATACTTGAGGCTGCGGCCGACGGCGATGGAGGTGCCCCCTACCACGATCGTGGTGTCTCGAGGCGGCGTCTGCCGAGGCCCATGGAAGAAGAGGGCCTCGGACTTCTCGAGGGCGACATGGAGGCCCAGCGCACTGATTCGGCGCACCACTTGAGCGACTCCTGCCGTCGCTAGGACGGCGGCGTCGCGGAACGTGGGGCCCCGCGCGGTCACTAGGGTATCGTCGGCGTAACAAAGTACGCCGACTCCCCGAAGAGTAGCACCGCGCAGGACCCAGTCGTACCCGATGTTCCACAGGAGCGGCCCAAGTACCGACCCCTGTGGAACACCACACCTCATAGCCTTGCGGACCACTCCGTCTCGGCCCGAGTACGTGATGACCCGGTCCACGAAGTAGTCCGCAAGGATTCGCCTGAGGTACCACGGTACGTTGTGGTACCTCAGGGCCTCGGCGATTGTCTGCCAGGGGAGGGTGTTGAAGGCGTTGGCGATGTCGAGCGACACGGCCAACAACACCCCGCCCCCGGCGATCGCCTCATCGACGCTGCCCCGCAGTCGGGAAACGGCGTCAAGAGTCGACTTCCCGCGACGGAAGCCGAACTGACCGTCGCTGAGATCGGGCCCCGCCCCCTCCAGGTGCTTGACGAGACGCGCAGCGAGCACTCGCTCAAACATTTTGCACGTCTCGTCGAGCAGTACGATGGGGCGGTAGGCCGACGGTGCCTCAGCTGGGCGCCCGTGCTTTCTAATCAGCACGAGCCGTCCGGTCTTCCATCGCCGCGGGAATCTCCCCGACGCCACACACTCCGACATGAGGGACAGCGTCTCCGCCTCGAGTGCCGGCATCGTTAAGGCGACGACCTTCCCAGGGATGCCGTCCGGGCCCGGGGCGCGTTTCCTGACTTTGAGGGCCAGGATCGCCGCCCCTAGCTCGGCCTCGGACACGGGAGGTATCGCCTCTGCGTCGCCTTCTGCCGGCACTCGGTGACGGCTTGGTGCTGCCATCCGCGGTGGGACCCACTCTTCCCGCTCAGGGAAGAGGGAGCTGACCACTCGGCCCAGAAGTTGTGGCTCGAGAGTTCTGGTGAGGGGAGGCGCCCAGGGCCGGAGCTTCTGGCTCACGGTTTTGTACGGGCGCCCCCACGGATCTCGATCCAAGCTCTCGAGCCACTCCCTCCAGGCCTCCTCTTTGGCGGCTCTGATCGCCGAGTTGAGGGCCGCACGAGCGGCCCTATGTGCGGCGAGCAGTTCCTCTTCACGGGCGAGGTCCCTGACGGCCCTCCTGCGGCTGCGAGTATACTGCCTATGGGCCGCGTGACTTGCGGCACGCAGCTCGGCAAGGTGGGGACGCCACCAGTACACTTGCCTCCGAGGGAGGGCTGGCCTCGCCCTCTGCATCGCCGCATCGCAGACGCGAGTCAGCTTCCCAGCGAGACTATCGCACCTCGCGTCCGCGTCTGGGCCGCTTTCCGCTCCACCAGCAACCCAGCGCTCGACGATAGCCGCCTCTAGGGCCAGTTCCCGGTTCAGAGAACCGAGGCGCCACCGCGGACCTTCTCCAGCAAGGGGACGGTTGCCATCTCCTCCTCGGATGGCCGCTGAGCGAGAGACCACGTCGAACCGTATGTAACGATGGTCCGACGCGGTCTCCACATTCTTGACGACCCGCCAATTGCGAGTGCGGCCAGCCAGGGCAGGACTAGCAAACGACAGGTCTACTATCGAGCTGCCCTGGGGCCGCACAAGCGTGGGTACCGTCCCCCTGTTGAGCAGCACCAAGCCGTGAGACACCGCCCACTCCTCCAATATCTCCCCCCGGCCGTCGGTCCTCGGAGATCCCCACGCCCGTGAGTGGGCGTTGAAATCCCCGGCTACCACGACCGGAGTGGGGTGCGCGTCCGCCAACAGAGCCCCGACCTCCGTGAGCCACTGCTCGAACTCGGCGAGGCTTCTGTTGGGCGAGAAGTACACCCCAATCACTGCAGTGTCGCCCAGCGTGGCGAGGACGCACCCTCGGCCCCTCACTACTCTGCCGAGTTGGTGGGGGCCGGTTCGCTGGGCGACGATAGCCACCAAGCCGTCGCTGTCGCTGGCCCAGTTGGGGCCGGTGCGCACGTAATACGGCTCGGCGACTACCGCCACTGTCGTCTGCCACTGCGTCACGGTCTGGGCCAGTAGGTCCTGGGCCGCGGCGCAGTGGTTGACGTTGGCCTGCAGCACGGAGATTTGGAGAGCCATTAAATTTGGGCGGTGTCCATCTCCTCCTCATTGGACGGTGGCGACAGGGTCGTTGGGGTGGTCTTGGGTTCCACCCCCCCTGTCGCCTTGCGTTTCGCCTGACCCCCCCTCTTACGGGAGGCTGCCCGGCACTTCGCGGAGCCGAGTCTGTGGCCGGACGCCACACCTTCCGCTGCACAGACGGGACACTTGGGGTCCGCGGAGCAGGCGGCCGCCTTGTGGCCCTCCTGTCCGCATTGGAAGCAGAGTGCGCTGCGGTCGATCTTCGCAGCGCACTTTGCCCCCACGTGTCCCGGCTCCAGGCAGCGGAAGCACCGCGCCGGCCTTGGCTCCAGGGTGGTCAGCTTGACCGCTGACCACCCGACGACGATGCGGCGGCCGTCCGTTAACTTTTTGGCCGCCGCAACCGGACACCGCAGCCAGGCAGTGCCCTGTCGACCGGGTGGGCGATTGATGTCGCCCACCTTGATGGAGGCGACAGGGCAGCCTCCCTCTTCTGCCAGGATTTTGGCCACCGCCTCTTTAGTTGCCGCATCGCCCAGGCCTGAGATGCGCAACTCTACGCACCTCTCCGGCCTGGCGATACGGACCTCCTCTCCCAGCACCTCTTCAAGCTTGGCCGCCAATTTATCGGCCTTGGTGGCCCTGTCAGAGCCACCTATCTCCAGGATCCTTCCCCCGGTCACGGCAGTGCGGAACCGGAGGCCGTCAATGCCGAGAGTCTTTATATCGATGGACCTCTCGGCATTGGTGATCACCTGGGAATAGGTGACCCCCTTCTCTACAGCGCCCGGCTGCAGTGTGAGGCACACTGCAGCGGTTGTCGGGGCGCGGAGTTTGCGACTCGCCTTCGCCTTCTTCGGAGGCTTGGCGGGTGCCTTGACGCTCGGCGGTGCTGGGGTGGCCTTTTTCTTAGGCCGCGCCGCCACGGCGCTCCACGCCTCCTTCACAGGTGGCGGGGCGGCGGCGGGAGCCTGCGGGCGCGGCTGACGGGCAGCTTCGGCCTCCTTCGCCGCTGCACTCCGTTTCTTTGCCTTCTGCTTTTTCTTTTTCCCCTTGGGTTCCCCGTCCGACGGGACCGTCCCAGAGGGGCAGGGATCCGAATCCTTCTGCCCGTCTGCCGCGACGGGCGAGAGGGGCGGAGCCTGAGGAGGCGCGGAAGGAGTGGGAAGAACGGCAGAAGACTCGGGCCTCCGGCTGGACTTGGAGGCCCTTTGTTCCGCAGCACGGGCAGCACCAGCGGCTCTGGCGGCGTTCCTCTCGTCCGCCTGGAGAGGCGGACGGATGCGCACCTCAGGCAGCAGGCGGTCCTGGAAGCCCGCGAGTCGCGCATCGATCATGAAGATCATCTCCTCGCGACTCATCTTCAGGGCCTTCATTTCCGCCCGTACGGCAGCAAGCTCTACCTGAAGGTTGGCGACCTCCTCGTTCGCAGTGCGGGCCTTGAGTTGGTGGGCGAGCTCCAAAATGGAGCTACAGGCCACCCTCAGGTCCCGCACATATTGCCCCTTGAGCTTGGAGCTCTTTGTGGCGATGGTTTGCACCACCGCCACTGCCGCCTCGATGGACACCGTCAGCTGATCTGCGCTGACGGGCTCGGAAGATTGTGTTTGGTCCGACGTCTGTATGGGAGTTTTACGGAGGTAAGACTCCCTTTGCTGTCGGACCTCTTCCGCCAGTTCCTTCTCGGCGCGGAGCTCCAGCTCCCGCTCCTTTGCCCTGTTCAAGTCGGCCTTGGCTTGCGCCAGGCCGACGTATTCCCCAGTTGTAGGTGGGCGACCTCTCTTCTTCACCTCCACTGGGCCGGAGCTGTCGGAGTTGAGGCGTTTCCGCCACAACCGACCCGGCGATGATGGGCGCGAGTCCGCGTCCACCATTGAGGCGTCACTTGACGCCGACGAGTCCCTGCTATATCGCGTCAGGGTGACGCGTGCCTCCTTCGTCACCAACGGGTGTGGTGACGGGGTTCGCAACTCCCCCTTGCAATCAGATGATCCGGTTGGCTTGCCAGTAGTCGTTTTTTTATTGGTATCAATTTCGTTTTCAATATTAGTTTTAGTTTCAGTATCCATAACTTAACCCACGAGTATGGGGGAAATGAAGTCCATCCGGGCGGTGCCCCCTGCACCCGGATAAGCCTATGTACTGTGGAGGTCGGCCGGTATCCACAGGTTTTATCGACTTAGCTGTCGGGTGTTATAGACTGTCCTTGTCATGGGCCGGCCAATTAAGGCAAGCCCTCCGGCCAACAGGTTCTCAGCATACCCTCTTGTAGCCACCAATCGGGTCGTTGCTGAGCCCCTGTTGGTTACGGAATGCGAGAGGGTGGCTAGCCCTCTCTCACAGACGGAGCTAGCACTCAAGTGCCAGCCCCTCTGACCTACTCGCTTTCCAATACGCCCTCTGCTAAAGCAGAGGGACGTTTGGAGTGCGGCACGACGGGTCACGCCCATCTCGGCAGCCTGTAATTCGGCTCCGAGTTTCCCTTAGTCGCCTTTTACGACACCCACGGGATGAGATGGGGTGGAGCTATTCTTAGCCGGCACCACACGGCAATGGGGAGATAACTCCACCACAGGAGCCTGAGATTCGGCTCCGTCTATCCCTTAGTCGCCTTTTACGACACCCACGGGAGGAGATGGGGTGGAGCTATTCTCAGCCGGCTCCACACGGCAAGTCCCAGGTTAGGTTAGGTTAGGTTAGGTTAGGTTAGGTTAGGTTAGGTTAGGTTAGGTTAGGTTAGGTTAGGTTAGGTTAGGTTTTTTTTTTTTTTTTTTTTTTTTTTTTTTTTTTTTTTTTTTTAACGTGGGGACTGCATTTACGCACTTCGCTCGCCCACCGCGGGGACGATGGGTCCGCTTCGTGTGGGACTCCTGACCCCGGGAAGGGGGGGCCAGACTACCCACTAAACCCCACGTGTTCCTCTCCGCCTATTGCCGAGCCGCGGGGTACACGAGTGTTCACCGCGACTCGGCCAGGAGCGCCCTTGCAGGCCCGCCTCGGGGGGCCAGGTCTTAAGGCCCCCCTAACCTTCGAGTTGGTCTGCGCCCCCGGAACAACAGACAGGCGCATTCCGCCACGTGGCCGGGGACGGCAGGTCCCCCACCCACCGCCCGTGGCAACTCTCAGTCGGGGCCGCGGGCGAACAGGGTTCGCCGGCGACCCCTCGCTGGTGGCCTGCGGGGCGGTTGAGTGAGCCCAGCTCGCTCCCGCTCCCGCAGGGCCTCTCTCTTGGCCGCCATCACCTCGCTTGCAAACGAGGCGATGGCGGCCCAACACCGCCTGCTGCCGGCCATGGCTTCCACGATGGCCGGCAGCGAGAGATCCGTGCCGACGACGCTCGTCAGGGCCGCTCTCTGCTCGTCCCATGCTTCGCACACGGCCCGGGTGTGATGGGCCGTGTCGGGGTCGCCGCTGGTGCAGTTGCGGCACCGGGGCTCCGTTTCCACCCCCACCACCTCCCACAGGTACTTGGCAAAACAGCCGTGACCCGTGAGAAGTTGGGTGAGGTGATACGTGGGAGCCCCATGACCCCCCTCCACAAACTGTCGCAGGACGGGCCGAGCGGCCCTAACGAACGCCGTCGGACTTTCCTCCATTCGGGCAGCCCACGTCCGGAAGAGATCGTCGCGAGCCTCCTGTCTCCAGCGCTCGATCTCCTCCGGAGGCGGGCTACCACCAGCTCGCCGAATCAGGGCACCCTCCTCGTACACCCTCTTGAGGACGCCGGCCTCGAGATCCCAGGGGATGCTGCCCGCCAGGACGCACGCCGTCTCGTAGGAGACGGTGCGGTACGCCCGTGCGGCCCTCTGCGCGATGGCCCGCTGCGGCCGACGCAGCAGGGTGACATTGGCCGCGCAGAGGGCCTCCGCCCAGATAGGCGCTCCATAGAGCGCCTTGGAGCGTACCACACCGTCGTAGAGACGGCGGCAGGCAGACCCCGGTCCTCCTACGTTGGGGAGCAGCTGCGAGAGCATTCCGGCAAACGCTAGCACCTTTGGTGCTAGCTGCCGGAAATGCTCCGCAAACCCCCACCGACCGTCGAGAACCAGCCCCAGATACTTGAGGCTGCGCCCGACGGCGATGGAGGTGCCCCCCACCACGATCGTGGCATCTCGAGGCGGCGCCTGCCGAGGCCCATGAAAGAAGAGGGCCTCGGACTTCTCGAGGGCGACCTGAAGGCCGAGCGCCCCGATCCGGCGCACCACATGGGCGACGCCTGCCGTCGCGAGGACGGCGGCGTCGCGGAACGTTGGGCCCCGCGCGGTCACTAAGGTATCGTCGGCGTAACAGAGTACGCCGACTCCCCGAAGCGTGGCACCGCGCAGGACCCAATCGTACCCGATGTTCCACAGGAGCGGCCCAAGCACCGACCCCTGTGGAACACCACACCTCATCTCCTTGCGGACCACCCCGTCTCGGCCCGGGTACGTAATGACCCGGTCCACGAAGTAGTCCGCAAGGATTCGCCTGAGGTACCACGGTACGTTGTGGTACCTCAAGGCCTCCGCAATTGTCTCCCAGGGGAGGGTGTTGAAGGCGTTGGCTATGTCGAGCGACACGGCCAACAACACCCCGCCCCCGGCGATCGCCTTGTCGACGCTGCCCCGCAGTCGGGAAACGGCGTCTAGGGTCGACTTCCCGCGACGGAAGCCGAACTGACCGTCGCTCAGATCGGGCCCCGCCCCCTCCAGGTGCTTGACGAGACGCGCAGCGAGCACTCGCTCGAACATCTTGCACGTCTCGTCAAGCAGTACGATGGGGCGGTAGGCCGACGGTGCCTCTGCAGGGCGCCCGTGCTTCCTGATAAGCACGAGCCGTCCGGTCTTCCATCGTCGCGGGAATCTCCCCGACGCCACACACTCCGACATGAGGGACAGCGTCTCCTCCTCGAGTGCCGGCATCGCTAAGGCGACAACCTTCCCAGGGACGCCGTCCGGGCCCGGGGCGCGCTTCCTGGCTTTGAGAGCCAGTATCGCCGCCCCTAACTCGGCCTCGGACACGGGAGGTGCCGCCTCTGCGTCGTCTGCTGCCGGCACTCGGTGACGGCTCGGCGCTGCCATCCGCGGCGGGACCCACTCTTCCCGCTCAGGGAAGAGGGAACTGACTACTCGGCCCAGAAACTGCGGCTCAAGAGTTCTAGTGAGGGGAGGCGCCCAGGGCCGGAGCTTCTGGCTCACGGTTTTATACGGGCGCCCCCACGGATCTCCATCTAGGCTCTCGAGCCACTCCTTCCAGGCCTCGTCTTTGGCGGCTATGATCGCCGAGCGAAGGGCCGCACGAGCGGCCCTATATGCGGCGAGCAGCTCTTCTTCACGGGCAAGGTCCCTGACGGCCCTCCTGCGGCTGCGAGTGTACTGCCTATGGGCCGCGTGACTAGCGGCACGCAGCCCGGCAAGGTGGGGACGCCACCAGTACACTCGCCTCCGAGGGAGGGCTGGCCTCGCCCTCTGCATCGCCGCATCGCAGACGCGAGTCAACTTTTCAGCGAGACTGTCGCACCTCGCGTCCGCGTCCGGGCCGCTCTCCACCCCACCAGCAACCCAGCGCTCGACGATAGCCGCCTCTCGGGCCAGTTCCCGGTTCAGCGAACCGAGGCTCCACCGCGGTCCTTCTCCTGGAAGAGGGCGGTTATCACCTCCTCGGGCAGTCGTTGAGTGAGAGACCACGTCGAACCGTATGTAACGATGGTCCGACGCGGTCTCCACATCCTCAACGACCCGCCAATTGCGAGTGCGGCTAGCCAGGGCAGGGCTAGCAAACGATAGATCTACTATCGAGCTGCCCTGGGGCCGCACCAGCGTAGGAACCGCCCCCCTATTGAGCAGCACCAAGCCGTTGGACACCGCCCACTCCTCCAATATCTCCCCCCGGCCGTCGGTCCTCGGAGATCCCCACGCCCGTGAGTGGGCGTTGAAATCCCCGGCTACCACGACCGGGGTGGGGTGCGCGTCCGCCAACAGAGCCCCGACCTCCGCGAGCCACTGCTCGAACTCGGCGAGGCTTCTGTTGGGCGAGAAGTACACCCCAATCACTGCAGCGTCGCCCAGCGTGGCGAGGACGCACCCTCGGCCCCTTACTACTCTGGCGAGTTGGTGGGGGCCGGTTCGCTGGGCGACGATAGCCACCAAGCCGTCGCTGTCGCTGGCCCAGTTGGGGCCGGTGCGAACGTAGTACGGCTCGGCAACTACCGCCACTGTCGTCTGCCACTGAGCCACGGTCTGGACCAGTAGATCCTGGGCCGCGGCGCAGTGGTTGACGTTGGCCTGCAGGATGGAGATCTTAGGAGCCATTTATGTTTGGGCGGTGTCCATATCCTCCTCGACTGTCGGCGGCGACAGGGTGGTTGGGGTGGTCCTGGGTTCCACCCCCCCTGTCGCCTTGCGTTTCGCCTTGTCCCCTTTTTTGTGGGAGGCTGCCCGACACTTGGCGGAGCCAAGCCTGTGGCCGGACGCCACACCCTCCGCGTCACAGACGGGACACTTAGGCTCTGCGGAGCAGGCGGCGGCCTTATGGCCCTCCTGCCCGCATTGGAAGCAGAGTGCGCTGCGATCAATGTTCGCAGCGCACTTCGCCCCCACGTGTCCCGTCTCCAGGCAGCGGAAGCACCGCATCGGCCTCGGCTCCAGGGTGGTCAACTTAACTGTTGACCACCCGACGACGATGCGGCGGCCGTCCATCAACTTTTTGGCCGCCGCAACCGGGCACCGCAACCAGGCAGTGCCCTGCCGACCAGGAGGGCGATTGATGTCGCCCACCCTGATGGAGGCGACAGGGCAGCCTCCCTCGGTGGCCAGTGTCTTGGCCACCGCCTCCTTGGTCGCCGCATCGCCCAGGCCCGAGATGCGCAACTCTACGCACCTCTCCGGCCTGGCGACACGGACCTCCTCGCCCAGCACCGTTTTGAGCTCGGCCGCCAGGGTATCAGCCTTGGCGGACCTGTCGGCGCCACCCACCTGCAGGATCCGTCCCCCGGTTACGGCGGTGCGAAACCGGAGGCCGCCAATGCCGAGAGTCTTCAGGTCTATTGACCTCTCGGCACTGGTCATCACCTGTTCGTAGGTGACGCCCCTCTCCACCGCGCCCGGCTGCAGTGTAAGGCACACTGCAGCGGTTGTCGGGGCGCGGAGTTTGCGGCGCCTCGCCTTCGCCTGCTTCGCAGGCTTGGCGGGCGCCTTGGCCTTCGTCGGTGCTGGGGCGGCCCTCTTTGGCCGCGCCGCCACCGCATTCCACGCCTCCCTCACAGGTGGAGGGGCGGCTGCGGCAGCCCGCGGGCGCGGCTGGCGGGCGGCTTCGGCCTCCTTCGCCGCGGCGGTCTGCCTCTTGGGCCTCTTCTTTTTACCGCCCCTCAGCTCCCCGCCCGCCGGGACCGCCCCGGAGGGGCAGGGACCCGGCCCCCTCCGCCCGCCCGTCAAGACGGGCAACAGGGGAGGTGCGGGGGGAGGGGAAGACTCGGGCCTCCGGCTGGACGTGGAGGCCCGGCGTTCCGCTTCGGCCGCTGTGCGAGCGGCCCTCGCGGCGTTTCGCGCGTCCGCCTGGAGAGGCGGACGGATGCGTACCTCAGGCAGCAGGCGGTCCTGGAGCCCCGCGAGTCGCGCGTCGAGCATCAACCCTATCTCGTCGCGGCTCATCGGGGGGGGAGCGGACTCCGCCTGCCGCTTCAGGGCCAGCTTTTCGGCCCGCTCAGTGGCGAGCTCGGCCCGTAGGTGGGCCACCTCCTCGTTTTCTGTGCGGGCCTTGAGTAAGTGGGCGAGCTCCAAAATGGAGCTACAGGCCACCCTCAAGTCCCGCACGTACTGCCCTTTGAGCTTTGAGCTCTTGGTGGCGATGGTTTGCACCACCGCCACCGCCGCCTCGATGCGCCCCGCCAACTGTTCGGCGTTGACGGGGCCGGAGGATGATGGTGTTGGGTCCGTCTGTGTGGGAGTCTTACGGAGGTAAGACTCCCTCCGTTGCTGGACCTCCTCCGCCAGCTCCCTCTCCGCTTGGAGCTCGAGCTCCCTTTCCTTCGCCCTATTGAGGTCGGCCTTGGCTTTCGCCAGGCCGACGTATTCGCCCGTTGTTGGTGGGCGGCCTCTCCTCTTACGCTCCACAGGGCCGGAGCTGTCGTCGCCAGACGCCGAGTTGATGCGTTTTCGGGACCCACGTCCAATCGGCGGAGACGGACACGAGTCCACCTCCACTGCTGAGGTGTCGCTCGACGCCGACGAGTCCCGGATGTTGTAACGCGTCAGGACTACGCGTGCCTCTTTCGTCACTAGATGGTGTGGTGACCGGGTTCGCAACTCCCCCTTCCTCTTTTCACTTTCCTCCTTCTCTTCCGCTACTTTTGTTTGTGCTTGTTTTTGTTTTTTTAAAATATTTGATTCCATATTGTACCCACGAGATGGGGAGAACTACAGGTCCACCCGGGCAGAGATCCCCAATACCCGGGCAAGCGTAGATTTGTAACCCAACCGAGGGGTCCGCAGGTGCCCCGGCTGGGGGCGCGCTCGCAACTGAACTTCCCGTCAGCCATGCATCCCAGGCCGCGCACCGGAAACACAAGATTCGGGGTGATTTTTTAAAGAGGTTTTCTTCCTCGCGGCCCGGGCGGTTAAGCCAAGACCCTCGTCCCCGATCCAATCGGGATTACGATGTGTCGACGGTGGCAGGAACACAAGTCCCATGCCTGCTCGACGGTAGTGTGAGTACACGCCGAGCCCGTCGTACGCGGCGCGACGTCCAACGTCGACGCCACCGCCTCGGCAGCCTGTAATTCGGCTCCGAGTTTCCCTTAGTCGCCTTTTACGACACCCACGGGATGAGATGGGGTGGAGCTATTCTTAGCCGGCACCACACGGCAATGGGGAGATAACTCCACCACAGGAGCCTGAGATTCGGCTCCGTCTATCCCTTAGTCGCCTTTTACGACACCCACGGGAGGAGATGGGGTGGAGCTATTCTTAGCCGGCTCCACACGGCAAGCTCCACACGGCCTCCACACTAAGTGCCAGCCCCTCTGACCTGCTCGCACTCCAATACGCCCTCTGCTAAAGCAGAGGGACGTTTGGAGTGCGGCACGACGGGTCATGCCCATCTCGGCAGCCTGAAATTCGGCTCCGATTTCCCTTAGTCGCCTTTTACGACACCCACGGGATGAGATGGGGTGGAGCTATTCGGCGCCGGCTCCACACGGCACAGGTTAGGTTAGGTTAGGTTAGGTTAGGTTAGGTTAGGTTAGGTTAGGTTAGGTTAGGTTAGGTTAGGTTAGGTCGTGTTGGAGTGCGAGTAGATCAGAGGGGCTGGCACGCGAGTGTTAGTCCTATCTGTGAGAGAGGGCTAGCCACCCTCTCGCGTTCCGTAACCATTAGGGGCTCAGCAACGACCTGACTGGTGGCTCCAAGAGGGTACGCTGAGAACCTGATGGCCGGAGGGCTTGCCTTGATTGGCCGGCCCATGACAAGGATAGTCTATAACACCCGACAGCTAAGTCGTAAAAACCTGTGGATACCGGCCGACCTCCACAGTACATAGGCTTATCCGGGTGCAGGGGGCACCGCCCGGATGGACTTTCTTTCCCCCATACTCGTGGGATATGATATGGATATTGTAACAAATTTAAAAAATAAAACCGGCACGGATAAAAATACGACAACAATTGGCACGCACACAGGATCTGAAAAGAAGAAGGAAGGGAAGGTGAGGAGGAACGCCAAGGGGCGGTTCCAGAAGGCAGACGACTGTTCGTCAGCCGAGGAGGACGTTGCGTCTCGGACGCCCATTTCGGTGGGGCTCCCAGAAGTCGATCCGACTGCTGGGAGCCGCAGCCGAAGAACGTCGGAACGCACGCGTTCGAGGTCCAACCACTCGTCGGATGACACAGGTGGTACCTCTTCGGAGGCAATGGACCTCGAAACGTGCGCTCACCGCAAGCGCGAACTTTCGAAGGACGGAGGCAGTGACACCTCCCTAGAGATGTTGCCGCCGAAAGTCGGGAGTGCCCTGAGGGGCAAGTTCCGAACCCCAGCCCCGGCATCGTCAGGTTCCGCCTTTTGCAGGGCGGAAACCTATAAGCGGGCCAGGGTTGACGGTGAACTTCGAGCGGAGGAGGAGATGGAGGGTCTCCTACTCAAGATCAGGACGGTCGATGGGGACGTAGAGCCCCAAACACCGTCCTGTTTGCAGGAGAGGGCACAGGCGGCGGTGGCTATCATACACAAGGTGGCCACCAAGTCCCTCAATCTTAAGGGCTCGTTTGTGAGGGCCCTTAAGGAGTCCTCTTCTGCAATTGCAGGAGTGGTGGAGACCCTGGCCGGGGACGTGGCCCGCCTCCAGACGGCCAACGACCGTTTGGCGGGGCAGGTGGCCGAGCTGAGCGCTCAGTTCGCCCAATTCCGGGCGGAGCGCCCGGAGAGAAAGGCCCCTGCCCCGTCTTCATCGCGTGGTGCCCCCGCCGAAACCGAAGCCGAGGTCCCAGACGCGTATCTGGGACAGATTCTCGTGGCGGTTGGGCACCTGATCGACGGTCGGCTGGCGGGGCTGCTGTCGAGGCTGCCTCCGGCCCCATCGGTTCGGCCGCCACTTGCGGCACCGAAGCCGAAGGTCGCATCGGCACCGACCCCTCTTCCCGTGGTGGGGGGTCGCGTGTCGTACTCGGCGGCGGTGTCGCCAGCCGTGAGGCCGGCTCCTGCGGCTGCCCGAGGGGCACAGCCGGTGGCCAAGGCTCCGGCCAGGGTTCCGGCCAAGGCTCCAGCCAAGGCTGCTGCGCCAAGGCCGGGGCCGAAGGCGGCGGTAAGGGCTGGAGCGGAAATTACTCCGCTCCCCACTCCAACGCCTGAGCCTCTGCCTGGACCCTCCACGACTGCCCCCTCCAATGAGGGTTGGCAGGTAGTCGGAGGGTCAAAGAAGGCCCGAAAGCGGGCCAGAAAGGCTGCCCGACAGGCAGCCTCTGGCCCGCAGTCGCCGCCGGTGGCAAGGGCCACTGCGAAAAAGCCGCGGAAACTGCAGCCGCCAAAAACCGCGGCTGTAGTGGTGACCCTGTCACCGGAGGCGACAACCGGCGGGATGTCCTATGCGGCCTTCTTCAAGAAGGCCCGGGACAGTCTCGCCGGTGAGTTCGAAACGGCCGGTGTCCGCCTGCGCAAGGCCCAAACGGGAGCTCGAATTCTCGAGTTCCCTGGGGCCGATGGCGCAAAAAAGGCGGACACCGTTGCCGGGAAGTTGAGGGATGTGTTTGCAGCCACGGATGGTGTGAAGATCGCCAGGCCCACAAAGTGCGCAGAGCTGCGCATTTCGGGCCTGGACGATTCGGTCACGGCCGACGAGGTCCGCGCCGTAATCCGTGACAAGGCGGGTTGCGGCGCGGACAGCGTCAGGGTCGGCACCATCCGCCCCGGTCCGGGAGGCCTTGGTGCAGTGTGGGTCAGCTGTCCCGTGGCGTCGGCCAAAATATTGGCCGATGCCGGCAGGCTACTCATCGGCTTCGTGAGTGCCAGGATCACGGTCCTGGCCGCGAGGCCGATGAGGTGCTTTAAATGCCTTGCCGCGGGACACACTCGCACCAAGTGCCAGAGTTGTTTTGACTGCAGCGGACTGTGTTTCCGCTGCGGTCGACCGGGGCACAAGGCGGCAGAGTGTTCTGCCGCCCCTCACTGCCCCGTGTGTTCGGCGGGCAATAAGCCCGCCAATCACCAGATGGGGCAGGGGGGCTGCAAGCCTCCCCGAGCTTCTCGGCAGACGTCGGGGGCTAGCCTGTCGACCCAGGCTGCCTCCGACGTCGTTCGTGCGACCACGTCGTCGCCTATGGAGGGGGTTGTAGAGACGATCCAGTAAATGGATCGGCTCTCCAACCTCCTTGTCCAGACGAACCTGAACCACTGCGCCGCGGCGCAGGATCTCTTCCTGCAAACCATGGCGCAGTGGTCGATAGGTGTTGCCGTAGTCGCGGAGCCCTACTACGTCCCTCCCCGTCCAAACTGGATGGGTGACCGGGACGGCTCCGTGGCAGTCGTCGGCTCCTCGGCGGCTCGTTCCCCGCCCTTGTCGTTAAGAGACAAGGGCTCTGGATATGTGGCCGCCGAGTGGGGGGGAATCACCGTTTACGGTGTGTATTTCTCCCCCAACCGGAGTTTGAGCGACTTCGAGGTCTTCCTTAACAACTTGGAGACCTCGATACGGCGACTAGCGTCTGGGCACGTCCTCGTGCTGGGGGACTTCAACGCAAAATCCATTGCGTGGGGTTCCCCGGCGACGGACGCCAGGGGCGATGCCGTGGTGGAGTGGGCGGCGTCGGTGGGCCTCTGTTTGCTGAACAGAGGCGCCACCAACACGTGCGTGCGACAGCAGGGGGGGTCGATAGTGGACCTTTCGTTCGCTACCCCTGCTGTTGCCGCACGAGTAAGGAACTGGTGTGTCCTGGATGAGGTTGAGACGCTCTCGGATCACCTGTACATCCGATTCGAGCTCTCCCGGTCCCAGGGCCCCAGTAGGGGTCACGTGGCGCGGCATACCTCCCGCTTTCCGCGGTGGGCAGTTGCCAAACTCGACAGGGACCTGCTAGAGGAGGCGGCCATAGTTCAATCTTGGCTGTCTCCGCGGGCCCCGGCCGAGGAGGTCGACATGGGGGCTGGCCGCTTTCGCTCTGCGATTACGCAGATCTGCGATGCGGCCATGCCCCGCGTTCAGGGTTGTCGACCTTCACGGAACGGGGTCTACTGGTGGTCCCAGGAGTTGGCGGACCTCCGTGCGGCCTGTACTCGTGCCCGGAGGTCCTACACCCGATGCCGGCGGCGACGCCACCGCGTAGACGGGGAGGAGGGCCGGCTTCATGAGGAGTACCGCGAAGCGCGGAAAACTCTGAAGCTGGCCATTTGCCGCGCCAAAGAGGAGAAGAGAAAGGAGATGCTGGAGAGTCTCGATCGTGACCCCTGGGGTCGCCCATATCGTGCGGTGCGTCAGAAGCTCCGCACGGCGGGCCCCCCCCTTACCGAGACTCTCCAGCCCAGCTTCCTGCAGCAAGTGGTCGAGGGCCTTTTCCCGCAGCGGGCGGAGCACACGCCCCCGTCGATGGCCTATCAGGTCAGAGGCGACGGGGATGGAGGGAGTGAGGTGCCGCCCGTTAGGGAATCGGAGGTTGGGGCGGCTGTTCTTCGGATCCGTTCCAAGAACACCGCCCCCGGGCCGGACGGGGTACCACCCCGAGTGATGGCCCGAGCCCTCGACCATATGTCGGACCGCCTCAGGGAGGTTTTGGACGCCAGCCTGGCGTCCGGACGCTTCCCTGAGTGCTGGAAATGTGGGAAGCTGGTCCTATTGCAGAAGCCGGGACGGCCTGCCGATTCGGTCGCGGCCTATAGGCCCATCGTGTTGCTGGACGAGGCGGGCAAATTGTTCGAGAGGATTATCTCTGCCCGCATCGTCCAGCATCTCAACGAGGTGGGGCCCGACCTGTCGGACGCCCAATTCGGGTTCCGAGAGGGGCGTTCGACGGTCGATGCCGTGGTGCGCCTTAGGGCCGTGACCGAAGAGGCAGTGAGCTGTGGCGGCGTGGTGTTGGCGGTGTCCTTGGACATCGCCAACGCCTTTAATAGTCTGCCATTCAGCTGCATCAGGGAAGCACTCCTGTATCATGGAGTGCCAGAGTACCTGAGGCGGCTGGTGGCAGACTATTTAGAGGAGCGTACCGTCGTGTACGAGGACCGAGATGGCGTCATGAGACGGCGACCCATGTCGTGCGGCGTTCCACAGGGGTCTGTCCTCGGACCACTCCTGTGGAACGTGGGGTACGACTGGGTCCTTCGAAGTCGTCTGCCCCCCGGGCTGGGCGTAATTTGTTACGCCGATGACACACTTGTCACAGCCCGGGGGGCCAATTTCCAAGAGGCGGCGCGCCTGGCCACCAGGGGTGTATCTCTGGTGGTTGGGCGCATAGAGGCGCTGGGCTTACGGGTGGCCCTTGACAAGACGGAGGCCCTGCTTTTCCATGGGCCCCGTCGTGGTCCACCCCCCGGCGCCTCAATCGAAGTCAACTCGGTCCTCGTACCGGTTCGGGCCCAGATGAGGTATCTGGGCCTGATCCTCGACGGTAGGTGGCTCTTCGACGAGCACTTCCGACAGCTTGGCCCCAAGCTGGTCGACGCTGCCTCCGCCCTTGGGCGTCTTTTGCCCAACTTGGGTGGAGCCAGCGTCGAAACAAGACACCTCTACACGGGGGTGGTCCGGTCGATGGCCCTTTACGGGTCACCGGTGTGGGTCCCGGCTCTGACCGCCCAGAATAAGGCCCGCCTGTGGCGGCCTCAGAGGGTATTGGCGGTCAGAGCCATACGCGGATACCGCACCGTGTCGACGGAGGCGGCATGCGCCTTGGCCGGAACACCCCCGTGGGATTTGGAGGCGGAAGTGCTCGCCGAAGTTTATCGGCGAGCGGCTGAATATCGGGCGGAGTACGGGTATCGTGCTCCGCCCGAAGAGGTACGCGAATGGCGTGAAGCCGCTCGCCGAGCCACGATGGCTCGTTGGTCTTTCCGGCTGGAGGCTCCACGCGCTGGCTTTGCCACCGTGGAGGCGCTCCAGCCGGTCATCCTCGAGTGGGCAGGGCGGCAGCACGGGACCCTTTCCTTCCGGCTGACGCAGGTGCTTTCCGGGCATGGTTGCTTCGGAAAGTACCTGCACTCGGTCGCTAGGAGGGAATTGAGTCCCGCCTGCCACCACTGCGACTGCAGTGAGGACTCGGCCCAGCACACGCTGGAGATCTGCCCCGCTTGGGCGGATCAGCGCCGGGCCCTCACTGCAGTCATCGGAGGAGATCTGTCGCTACCGGCCATCATACGCTCCATGGCCGGTAGCGACAGCAGTTTTACCGCGGTCGCGACCTTCTGCGAGGAAGTAATCTCGCAGAAGGAGGCGGCGGAGAGGGCCCGAGAGGACGATATCCACTCGGACCCGATCCGCCGCCGGCGAACCGGGCGGCGGAGGCGCGCCCATCTGCGCCTCATGCCGCCCTGAGTGTGGCCGCGGATGGTGGGGACGGGTTTTCCCCTCCATCCGCTTTAGTGGCCAGCCGCGAAGGGGCGACGTACGCGTGTGCCGTGCGTCGCCTAAATTGAGATTTTTATTTGGAGGAGGTGCCCGCTTCAGTGCGGGCAGGCGCTGGGAGGGGTCCGGTTTGCGTTAGTAACAGCGATCCCGGACCCCTCCCTTCTCAGGCGCAGAGTTGGCACACCGTGTGGTTTTAGTCGGTTCGATTCCGACACACCGCCCCGCCGCATACCCCGGCGGGGTGACGGCCCGAGGGGGTTTCCACACGTAAAAAAAAAAAAAAAAAAAAAAAAGGTTAGGTTAGGTTAGGTTAGGTTAGGTTAGGTTAGGTTAGGTTAGGTTAGGTTAGGTTAGGTTAGGTTAGGTTAGGTTAGGTTAGGTTTTTTTTTTTTTTTTTTTTTTTTTTTTTTACGTGGGGACTGCATTTACGCACTTCGCTCGCCCACCGCGGGGGCGATGGGTCCGCTTCGTGTGGGACTCCTGGCCTCCGGAAGGGGGGCCAGACTACCCACTAAACCCCACGTGTTCCTCTTCGCCTAGTGCCGAGCCGCGAGATACTCAATTTGGAGTGCTCACCGCGACCCGGCTAGGAGCGCCCTTGCAGGCTCGCCTCGGGGGGGGCCAGATCGTTGGGGCCCCCCTGACCTTAGAGTTGGTATGCGCCCCCGGAACAACAAGGGCGCATCCGCCACGTGGCTGGGGGCGGCAGGTCCCCCGACCCACCGCCCATGGCAACTCTCAGTCGGGGCCGCGGGCGAACACTTGACGCCGGCGACCCCTCGCTGGGGGCCTGCGGGGCGGGAGAGTGAGCCCAGCTCGCTCCCGCTCCCGCAGGGCCTCTCTCTTGGCCGTCATCACCTCGCTGGCAAACGAGGCGATGGCGGCCCAGCACCGGTCGCTGCCGGCCATGGCTTCCACGATGGCCGGCAGCGAGAGATCAGCGCCGATGACGCTCGTCAGGGCCGCTCTTTGCCCGTCCCATGCTTCGCACACGGCCCGGGTGTGATGGGCCGTGTCGGGGTCGCCGCTGGTGCAGTTGCGGCACCGGGGCTCCGATTCTACCCCCACAACTTCCCACAGGTACTTGGCGAAGCAGCCGTGACCCGTGAGAAGCTGGGTGAGGTGATACGTGGGAGCCCCATGACCCCCCTCCACAAACTGTCGCAGGACGGGCCGAGCGGCCCTAACGAACGCCGTCGGACTTCCTTCCATTCTGGCAGCCCACGTCCGGAAGAGATCGTCACGAGCCTCCTGCCTCCAGCGCTCGATCTCCTCCGGAGGCGGGCATCCACCAGCTCGCCGAATCAGGGCGCCCTCCTCGTACACCCTTTTGAGGACGCCGGCCTCGAGATCCCAGGGGATACTGCCCGCCAGGACGCACGCCGTCTCGTAGGAGACGGTGCGGTACGCCCGTGCGGCCCTCTGCGCGATGGCCCGCTGCGGACGACGCAGCAGGGCAACGTTAGCCGGGCAGAGTGCCTCCGCCCAGATAGGCGCTCCGTAGAGCGCCTTAGAGCGCACCACACCGTCGTAGAGACGGCGGCAGGCAGACCCCGGTCCTCCTACGTTGGGGAGCAGCTGCGAGAGCATTCCGGCAAACGCTAGCACCTTCGGCGCCAGCTGCCGGAAATGTTCCGCAAACCCCCACCGACCGTCGAGAACCAGCCCCAGATACTTGAGGCTGCGGCCGACGGCGATGGAGGTGCCCCCTACCACGATCGTGGTGTCTCGAGGCGGCGTCTGCCGAGGCCCATGGAAGAAGAGGGCCTCGGACTTCTCGAGGGCGACATGGAGGCCCAGCGCACTGATTCGGCGCACCACTTGAGCGACTCCTGCCGTCGCTAGGACGGCGGCGTCGCGGAACGTGGGGCCCCGCGCGGTCACTAGGGTATCGTCGGCGTAACAAAGTACGCCGACTCCCCGAAGAGTAGCACCGCGCAGGACCCAGTCGTACCCGATGTTCCACAGGAGCGGCCCAAGTACCGACCCCTGTGGAACACCACACCTCATAGCCTTGCGGACCACTCCGTCTCGGCCCGAGTACGTGATGACCCGGTCCACGAAGTAGTCCGCAAGGATTCGCCTGAGGTACCACGGTACGTTGTGGTACCTCAGGGCCTCGGCGATTGTCTGCCAGGGGAGGGTGTTGAAGGCGTTGGCGATGTCGAGCGACACGGCCAACAACACCCCGCCCCCGGCGATCGCCTCATCGACGCTGCCCCGCAGTCGGGAAACGGCGTCAAGAGTCGACTTCCCGCGACGGAAGCCGAACTGACCGTCGCTGAGATCGGGCCCCGCCCCCTCCAGGTGCTTGACGAGACGCGCAGCGAGCACTCGCTCAAACATTTTGCACGTCTCGTCGAGCAGTACGATGGGGCGGTAGGCCGACGGTGCCTCAGCTGGGCGCCCGTGCTTTCTAATCAGCACGAGCCGTCCGGTCTTCCATCGCCGCGGGAATCTCCCCGACGCCACACACTCCGACATGAGGGACAGCGTCTCCGCCTCGAGTGCCGGCATCGTTAAGGCGACGACCTTCCCAGGGATGCCGTCCGGGCCCGGGGCGCGTTTCCTGACTTTGAGGGCCAGGATCGCCGCCCCTAGCTCGGCCTCGGACACGGGAGGTATCGCCTCTGCGTCGCCTTCTGCCGGCACTCGGTGACGGCTTGGTGCTGCCATCCGCGGTGGGACCCACTCTTCCCGCTCAGGGAAGAGGGAGCTGACCACTCGGCCCAGAAGTTGTGGCTCGAGAGTTCTGGTGAGGGGAGGCGCCCAGGGCCGGAGCTTCTGGCTCACGGTTTTGTACGGGCGCCCCCACGGATCTCGATCCAAGCTCTCGAGCCACTCCCTCCAGGCCTCCTCTTTGGCGGCTCTGATCGCCGAGTTGAGGGCCGCACGAGCGGCCCTATGTGCGGCGAGCAGTTCCTCTTCACGGGCGAGGTCCCTGACGGCCCTCCTGCGGCTGCGAGTGTACTGCCTATGGGCCGCGTGACTTGCGGCACGCAGCTCGGCAAGGTGGGGACGCCACCAGTACACTTGCCTCCGAGGGAGGGCTGGCCTCGCCCTCTGCATCGCCGCATCGCAGACGCGAGTCAGCTTCCCAGCGAGACTATCGCACCTCGCGTCCGCGTCTGGGCCGCTTTCCGCTCCACCAGCAACCCAGCGCTCGACGATAGCCGCCTCTAGGGCCAGTTCCCGGTTCAGAGAACCGAGGCGCCACCGCGGACCTTCTCCAGCAAGGGGACGGTTGCCATCTCCTCCTCGGATGGCCGCTGAGCGAGAGACCACGTCGAACCGTATGTAACGATGGTCCGACGCGGTCTCCACATTCTTGACGACCCGCCAATTGCGAGTGCGGCCAGCCAGGGCAGGACTAGCAAACGACAGGTCTACTATCGAGCTGCCCTGGGGCCGCACAAGCGTGGGTACCGTCCCCCTGTTGAGCAGCACCAAGCCGTGAGACACCGCCCACTCCTCCAATATCTCCCCCCGGCCGTCGGTCCTCGGAGATCCCCACGCCCGTGAGTGGGCGTTGAAATCCCCGGCTACCACGACCGGAGTGGGGTGCGCGTCCGCCAACAGAGCCCCGACCTCCGTGAGCCACTGCTCGAACTCGGCGAGGCTTCTGTTGGGCGAGAAGTACACCCCAATCACTGCAGTGTCGCCCAGCGTGGCGAGGACGCACCCTCGGCCCCTCACTACTCTGCCGAGTTGGTGGGGGCCGGTTCGCTGGGCGACGATAGCCACCAAGCCGTCGCTGTCGCTGGCCCAGTTGGGGCCGGTGCGCACGTAATACGGCTCGGCGACTACCGCCACTGTCGTCTGCCACTGCGTCACGGTCTGGGCCAGTAGGTCCTGGGCCGCGGCGCAGTGGTTGACGTTGGCCTGCAGCACGGAGATTTGGAGAGCCATTAAATTTGGGCGGTGTCCATCTCCTCCTCATTGGACGGTGGCGACAGGGTCGTTGGGGTGGTCTTGGGTTCCACCCCCCCTGTCGCCTTGCGTTTCGCCTGACCCCCCCTCTTACGGGAGGCTGCCCGGCACTTCGCGGAGCCGAGTCTGTGGCCGGACGCCACACCTTCCGCTGCACAGACGGGACACTTGGGGTCCGCGGAGCAGGCGGCCGCCTTGTGGCCCTCCTGTCCGCATTGGAAGCAGAGTGCGCTGCGGTCGATCTTCGCAGCGCACTTTGCCCCCACGTGTCCCGGCTCCAGGCAGCGGAAGCACCGCGCCGGCCTTGGCTCCAGGGTGGTCAGCTTGACCGCTGACCACCCGACGACGATGCGGCGGCCGTCCGTTAACTTTTTGGCCGCCGCAACCGGACACCGCAGCCAGGCAGTGCCCTGTCGACCGGGTGGGCGATTGATGTCGCCCACCTTGATGGAGGCGACAGGGCAGCCTCCCTCTTCTGCCAGGATTTTGGCCACCGCCTCTTTAGTTGCCGCATCGCCCAGGCCTGAGATGCGCAACTCTACGCACCTCTCCGGCCTGGCGATACGGACCTCCTCTCCCAGCACCTCTTCAAGCTTGGCCGCCAATTTATCGGCCTTGGTGGCCCTGTCAGAGCCACCTATCTCCAGGATCCTTCCCCCGGTCACGGCAGTGCGGAACCGGAGGCCGTCAATGCCGAGAGTCTTTATATCGATGGACCTCTCGGCATTGGTGATCACCTGGGAATAGGTGACCCCCTTCTCTACAGCGCCCGGCTGCAGTGTGAGGCACACTGCAGCGGTTGTCGGGGCGCGGAGTTTGCGACTCGCCTTCGCCTTCTTCGGAGGCTTGGCGGGTGCCTTGACGCTCGGCGGTGCTGGGGTGGCCTTTTTCTTAGGCCGCGCCGCCACGGCGCTCCACGCCTCCTTCACAGGTGGCGGGGCGGCGGCGGGAGCCTGCGGGCGCGGCTGACGGGCAGCTTCGGCCTCCTTCGCCGCTGCACTCCGTTTCTTTGCCTTCTGCTTTTTCTTTTTCCCCTTGGGTTCCCCGTCCGACGGGACCGTCCCAGAGGGGCAGGGATCCGAATCCTTCTGCCCGTCTGCCGCGACGGGCGAGAGGGGCGGAGCCTGAGGAGGCGCGGAAGGAGTGGGAAGAACGGCAGAAGACTCGGGCCTCCGGCTGGACTTGGAGGCCCTTTGTTCCGCAGCACGGGCAGCACCAGCGGCTCTGGCGGCGTTCCTCTCGTCCGCCTGGAGAGGCGGACGGATGCGCACCTCAGGCAGCAGGCGGTCCTGGAAGCCCGCGAGTCGCGCATCGATCATGAAGATCATCTCCTCGCGACTCATCTTCAGGGCCTTCATTTCCGCCCGTACGGCAGCAAGCTCTACCTGAAGGTTGGCGACCTCCTCGTTCGCAGTGCGGGCCTTGAGTTGGTGGGCGAGCTCCAAAATGGAGCTACAGGCCACCCTCAGGTCCCGCACATATTGCCCCTTGAGCTTGGAGCTCTTTGTGGCGATGGTTTGCACCACCGCCACTGCCGCCTCGATGGACACCGTCAGCTGATCTGCGCTGACGGGCTCGGAAGATTGTGTTTGGTCCGACGTCTGTATGGGAGTTTTACGGAGGTAAGACTCCCTTTGCTGTCGGACCTCTTCCGCCAGTTCCTTCTCGGCGCGGAGCTCCAGCTCCCGCTCCTTTGCCCTGTTCAAGTCGGCCTTGGCTTGCGCCAGGCCGACGTATTCCCCAGTTGTAGGTGGGCGACCTCTCTTCTTCACCTCCACTGGGCCGGAGCTGTCGGAGTTGAGGCGTTTCCGCCACAACCGACCCGGCGATGATGGGCGCGAGTCCGCGTCCACCATTGAGGCGTCACTTGACGCCGACGAGTCCCTGCTATATCGCGTCAGGGTGACGCGTGCCTCCTTCGTCACCAACGGGTGTGGTGACGGGGTTCGCAACTCCCCCTTGCAATCAGATGATCCGGTTGGCTTGCCAGTAGTCGTTTTTTTATTGGTATCAATTTCGTTTTCAATATTAGTTTTAGTTTCAGTATCCATAACTTAACCCACGAGTATGGGGGAAATGAAGTCCATCCGGGCGGTGCCCCCTGCACCCGGATAAGCCTATGTACTGTGGAGGTCGGCCGGTATCCACAGGTTTTATCGACTTAGCTGTCGGGTGTTATAGACTGTCCTTGTCATGGGCCGGCCAATTAAGGCAAGCCCTCCGGCCAACAGGTTCTCAGCATACCCTCTTGTAGCCACCAATCGGGTCGTTGCTGAGCCCCTGTTGGTTACGGAATGCGAGAGGGTGGCTAGCCCTCTCTCACAGACGGAGCTAGCACTCAAGTGCCAGCCCCTCTGACCTACTCGCTTTCCAATACGCCCTCTGCTAAAGCAGAGGGACGTTTGGAGTGCGGCACGACGGGTCACGCCCATCTCGGCAGCCTGTAATTCGGCTCCGAGTTTCCCTTAGTCGCCTTTTACGACACCCACGGGATGAGATGGGGTGGAGCTATTCTTAGCCGGCACCACACGGCAATGGGGAGATAACTCCACCACAGGAGCCTGAGATTCGGCTCCGTCTATCCCTTAGTCGCCTTTTACGACACCCACGGGAGGAGATGGGGTGGAGCTATTCTCAGCCGGCTCCACACGGCAAAGGTTAGGTTAGGTTTTTTTTTTTTTTTTTTTTTTTTTTTTTTTACGTGGGGACTGCATTTACGCACTTCGCTCGCCCACCGCGGGGGCGATGGGTCCGCTTCGTGTGGGACTCCTGGCCTCCGGAAGGGGGGCCAGACTACCCACTAAACCCCACGTGTTCCTCTTCGCCTAGTGCCGAGCCGCGAGATACTCAATTTGGAGTGCTCACCGCGACCCGGCTAGGAGCGCCCTTGCAGGCTCGCCTCGGGGGGGGCCAGATCGTTGGGGCCCCCCTGACCTTAGAGTTGGTATGCGCCCCCGGAACAACAAGGGCGCATCCGCCACGTGGCTGGGGGCGGCAGGTCCCCCGACCCACCGCCCATGGCAACTCTCAGTCGGGGCCGCGGGCGAACACTTGACGCCGGCGACCCCTCGCTGGGGGCCTGCGGGGCGGGAGAGTGAGCCCAGCTCGCTCCCGCTCCCGCAGGGCCTCTCTCTTGGCCGTCATCACCTCGCTGGCAAACGAGGCGATGGCGGCCCAGCACCGGTCGCTGCCGGCCATGGCTTCCACGATGGCCGGCAGCGAGAGATCAGCGCCGATGACGCTCGTCAGGGCCGCTCTTTGCCCGTCCCATGCTTCGCACACGGCCCGGGTGTGATGGGCCGTGTCGGGGTCGCCGCTGGTGCAGTTGCGGCACCGGGGCTCCGATTCTACCCCCACAACTTCCCACAGGTACTTGGCGAAGCAGCCGTGACCCGTGAGAAGCTGGGTGAGGTGATACGTGGGAGCCCCATGACCCCCCTCCACAAACTGTCGCAGGACGGGCCGAGCGGCCCTAACGAACGCCGTCGGACTTCCTTCCATTCTGGCAGCCCACGTCCGGAAGAGATCGTCACGAGCCTCCTGCCTCCAGCGCTCGATCTCCTCCGGAGGCGGGCATCCACCAGCTCGCCGAATCAGGGCGCCCTCCTCGTACACCCTTTTGAGGACGCCGGCCTCGAGATCCCAGGGGATACTGCCCGCCAGGACGCACGCCGTCTCGTAGGAGACGGTGCGGTACGCCCGTGCGGCCCTCTGCGCGATGGCCCGCTGCGGACGACGCAGCAGGGCAACGTTAGCCGGGCAGAGTGCCTCCGCCCAGATAGGCGCTCCGTAGAGCGCCTTAGAGCGCACCACACCGTCGTAGAGACGGCGGCAGGCAGACCCCGGTCCTCCTACGTTGGGGAGCAGCTGCGAGAGCATTCCGGCAAACGCTAGCACCTTCGGCGCCAGCTGCCGGAAATGTTCCGCAAACCCCCACCGACCGTCGAGAACCAGCCCCAGATACTTGAGGCTGCGGCCGACGGCGATGGAGGTGCCCCCTACCACGATCGTGGTGTCTCGAGGCGGCGTCTGCCGAGGCCCATGGAAGAAGAGGGCCTCGGACTTCTCGAGGGCGACATGGAGGCCCAGCGCACTGATTCGGCGCACCACTTGAGCGACTCCTGCCGTCGCTAGGACGGCGGCGTCGCGGAACGTGGGGCCCCGCGCGGTCACTAGGGTATCGTCGGCGTAACAAAGTACGCCGACTCCCCGAAGAGTAGCACCGCGCAGGACCCAGTCGTACCCGATGTTCCACAGGAGCGGCCCAAGTACCGACCCCTGTGGAACACCACACCTCATAGCCTTGCGGACCACTCCGTCTCGGCCCGAGTACGTGATGACCCGGTCCACGAAGTAGTCCGCAAGGATTCGCCTGAGGTACCACGGTACGTTGTGGTACCTCAGGGCCTCGGCGATTGTCTGCCAGGGGAGGGTGTTGAAGGCGTTGGCGATGTCGAGCGACACGGCCAACAACACCCCGCCCCCGGCGATCGCCTCATCGACGCTGCCCCGCAGTCGGGAAACGGCGTCAAGAGTCGACTTCCCGCGACGGAAGCCGAACTGACCGTCGCTGAGATCGGGCCCCGCCCCCTCCAGGTGCTTGACGAGACGCGCAGCGAGCACTCGCTCAAACATTTTGCACGTCTCGTCGAGCAGTACGATGGGGCGGTAGGCCGACGGTGCCTCAGCTGGGCGCCCGTGCTTTCTAATCAGCACGAGCCGTCCGGTCTTCCATCGCCGCGGGAATCTCCCCGACGCCACACACTCCGACATGAGGGACAGCGTCTCCGCCTCGAGTGCCGGCATCGTTAAGGCGACGACCTTCCCAGGGATGCCGTCCGGGCCCGGGGCGCGTTTCCTGACTTTGAGGGCCAGGATCGCCGCCCCTAGCTCGGCCTCGGACACGGGAGGTATCGCCTCTGCGTCGCCTTCTGCCGGCACTCGGTGACGGCTTGGTGCTGCCATCCGCGGTGGGACCCACTCTTCCCGCTCAGGGAAGAGGGAGCTGACCACTCGGCCCAGAAGTTGTGGCTCGAGAGTTCTGGTGAGGGGAGGCGCCCAGGGCCGGAGCTTCTGGCTCACGGTTTTGTACGGGCGCCCCCACGGATCTCGATCCAAGCTCTCGAGCCACTCCCTCCAGGCCTCCTCTTTGGCGGCTCTGATCGCCGAGTTGAGGGCCGCACGAGCGGCCCTATGTGCGGCGAGCAGTTCCTCTTCACGGGCGAGGTCCCTGACGGCCCTCCTGCGGCTGCGAGTGTACTGCCTATGGGCCGCGTGACTTGCGGCACGCAGCTCGGCAAGGTGGGGACGCCACCAGTACACTTGCCTCCGAGGGAGGGCTGGCCTCGCCCTCTGCATCGCCGCATCGCAGACGCGAGTCAGCTTCCCAGCGAGACTATCGCACCTCGCGTCCGCGTCTGGGCCGCTTTCCGCTCCACCAGCAACCCAGCGCTCGACGATAGCCGCCTCTAGGGCCAGTTCCCGGTTCAGAGAACCGAGGCGCCACCGCGGACCTTCTCCAGCAAGGGGACGGTTGCCATCTCCTCCTCGGATGGCCGCTGAGCGAGAGACCACGTCGAACCGTATGTAACGATGGTCCGACGCGGTCTCCACATTCTTGACGACCCGCCAATTGCGAGTGCGGCCAGCCAGGGCAGGACTAGCAAACGACAGGTCTACTATCGAGCTGCCCTGGGGCCGCACAAGCGTGGGTACCGTCCCCCTGTTGAGCAGCACCAAGCCGTGAGACACCGCCCACTCCTCCAATATCTCCCCCCGGCCGTCGGTCCTCGGAGATCCCCACGCCCGTGAGTGGGCGTTGAAATCCCCGGCTACCACGACCGGAGTGGGGTGCGCGTCCGCCAACAGAGCCCCGACCTCCGTGAGCCACTGCTCGAACTCGGCGAGGCTTCTGTTGGGCGAGAAGTACACCCCAATCACTGCAGTGTCGCCCAGCGTGGCGAGGACGCACCCTCGGCCCCTCACTACTCTGCCGAGTTGGTGGGGGCCGGTTCGCTGGGCGACGATAGCCACCAAGCCGTCGCTGTCGCTGGCCCAGTTGGGGCCGGTGCGCACGTAATACGGCTCGGCGACTACCGCCACTGTCGTCTGCCACTGCGTCACGGTCTGGGCCAGTAGGTCCTGGGCCGCGGCGCAGTGGTTGACGTTGGCCTGCAGCACGGAGATTTGGAGAGCCATTAAATTTGGGCGGTGTCCATCTCCTCCTCATTGGACGGTGGCGACAGGGTCGTTGGGGTGGTCTTGGGTTCCACCCCCCCTGTCGCCTTGCGTTTCGCCTGACCCCCCCTCTTACGGGAGGCTGCCCGGCACTTCGCGGAGCCGAGTCTGTGGCCGGACGCCACACCTTCCGCTGCACAGACGGGACACTTGGGGTCCGCGGAGCAGGCGGCCGCCTTGTGGCCCTCCTGTCCGCATTGGAAGCAGAGTGCGCTGCGGTCGATCTTCGCAGCGCACTTTGCCCCCACGTGTCCCGGCTCCAGGCAGCGGAAGCACCGCGCCGGCCTTGGCTCCAGGGTGGTCAGCTTGACCGCTGACCACCCGACGACGATGCGGCGGCCGTCCGTTAACTTTTTGGCCGCCGCAACCGGACACCGCAGCCAGGCAGTGCCCTGTCGACCGGGTGGGCGATTGATGTCGCCCACCTTGATGGAGGCGACAGGGCAGCCTCCCTCTTCTGCCAGGATTTTGGCCACCGCCTCTTTAGTTGCCGCATCGCCCAGGCCTGAGATGCGCAACTCTACGCACCTCTCCGGCCTGGCGATACGGACCTCCTCTCCCAGCACCTCTTCAAGCTTGGCCGCCAATTTATCGGCCTTGGTGGCCCTGTCAGAGCCACCTATCTCCAGGATCCTTCCCCCGGTCACGGCAGTGCGGAACCGGAGGCCGTCAATGCCGAGAGTCTTTATATCGATGGACCTCTCGGCATTGGTGATCACCTGGGAATAGGTGACCCCCTTCTCTACAGCGCCCGGCTGCAGTGTGAGGCACACTGCAGCGGTTGTCGGGGCGCGGAGTTTGCGACTCGCCTTCGCCTTCTTCGGAGGCTTGGCGGGTGCCTTGACGCTCGGCGGTGCTGGGGTGGCCTTTTTCTTAGGCCGCGCCGCCACGGCGCTCCACGCCTCCTTCACAGGTGGCGGGGCGGCGGCGGGAGCCTGCGGGCGCGGCTGACGGGCAGCTTCGGCCTCCTTCGCCGCTGCACTCCGTTTCTTTGCCTTCTGCTTTTTCTTTTTCCCCTTGGGTTCCCCGTCCGACGGGACCGTCCCAGAGGGGCAGGGATCCGAATCCTTCTGCCCGTCTGCCGCGACGGGCGAGAGGGGCGGAGCCTGAGGAGGCGCGGAAGGAGTGGGAAGAACGGCAGAAGACTCGGGCCTCCGGCTGGACTTGGAGGCCCTTTGTTCCGCAGCACGGGCAGCACCAGCGGCTCTGGCGGCGTTCCTCTCGTCCGCCTGGAGAGGCGGACGGATGCGCACCTCAGGCAGCAGGCGGTCCTGGAAGCCCGCGAGTCGCGCATCGATCATGAAGATCATCTCCTCGCGACTCATCTTCAGGGCCTTCATTTCCGCCCGTACGGCAGCAAGCTCTACCTGAAGGTTGGCGACCTCCTCGTTCGCAGTGCGGGCCTTGAGTTGGTGGGCGAGCTCCAAAATGGAGCTACAGGCCACCCTCAGGTCCCGCACATATTGCCCCTTGAGCTTGGAGCTCTTTGTGGCGATGGTTTGCACCACCGCCACTGCCGCCTCGATGGACACCGTCAGCTGATCTGCGCTGACGGGCTCGGAAGATTGTGTTTGGTCCGACGTCTGTATGGGAGTTTTACGGAGGTAAGACTCCCTTTGCTGTCGGACCTCTTCCGCCAGTTCCTTCTCGGCGCGGAGCTCCAGCTCCCGCTCCTTTGCCCTGTTCAAGTCGGCCTTGGCTTGCGCCAGGCCGACGTATTCCCCAGTTGTAGGTGGGCGACCTCTCTTCTTCACCTCCACTGGGCCGGAGCTGTCGGAGTTGAGGCGTTTCCGCCACAACCGACCCGGCGATGATGGGCGCGAGTCCGCGTCCACCATTGAGGCGTCACTTGACGCCGACGAGTCCCTGCTATATCGCGTCAGGGTGACGCGTGCCTCCTTCGTCACCAACGGGTGTGGTGACGGGGTTCGCAACTCCCCCTTGCAATCAGATGATCCGGTTGGCTTGCCAGTAGTCGTTTTTTTATTGGTATCAATTTCGTTTTCAATATTAGTTTTAGTTTCAGTATCCATAACTTAACCCACGAGTATGGGGGAAATGAAGTCCATCCGGGCGGTGCCCCCTGCACCCGGATAAGCCTATGTACTGTGGAGGTCGGCCGGTATCCACAGGTTTTATCGACTTAGCTGTCGGGTGTTATAGACTGTCCTTGTCATGGGCCGGCCAATTAAGGCAAGCCCTCCGGCCAACAGGTTCTCAGCATACCCTCTTGTAGCCACCAATCGGGTCGTTGCTGAGCCCCTGTTGGTTACGGAATGCGAGAGGGTGGCTAGCCCTCTCTCACAGACGGAGCTAGCACTCAAGTGCCAGCCCCTCTGACCTACTCGCTTTCCAATACGCCCTCTGCTAAAGCAGAGGGACGTTTGGAGTGCGGCACGACGGGTCACGCCCATCTCGGCAGCCTGTAATTCGGCTCCGAGTTTCCCTTAGTCGCCTTTTACGACACCCACGGGATGAGATGGGGTGGAGCTATTCTTAGCCGGCACCACACGGCAATGGGGAGATAACTCCACCACAGGAGCCTGAGATTCGGCTCCGTCTATCCCTTAGTCGCCTTTTACGACACCCACGGGAGGAGATGGGGTGGAGCTATTCTCAGCCGGCTCCACACGGCAAAGGTTAGGTTAGGTTAGGTTAGGTTAGGTTAGGTTAGGTTAGGTTAGGTTAGGTTAGGTTAGGTTAGGTTAGGTTAGGTTAGGTTAGGTTAGGTTAGGTTTTTTTTTTTTTTTTTTTTACTTAAGCAGGCACCCGCCATCGCAGGGTGTTACTGCCTATTCTCTTTTCCCCGACTATTTAAATTGTCAGGACCTTGTATATCTAATTGTGTATATAGTGCAATGTGTGGTGACGACTTTATAATTTAATATATATGTATATATAATATTAAGGATGTTCAGATATATGTGTTCGGCACATTACAATTGTCGAACACATACATTTGCCCATCTATTACATCCATCTGTTTGTGTTCTATCTTGTCTGTTACATTATATTATTTTGTGTCTTGTTTACATTCTACATTTTTTCATACATATATTATTCTTATATCAGTGTTTTTACATAATTTCTAATAACGATGAAAATGGTGATGATGATGAAATTTGTGATGATGATGAAAATGGTGATGATGATGAAAATGGTGATGATGATGAAAGTGGTGATGATGATGAAATTGGTGATAATGATGATAACGGTGATAATGGTGATAATGGTGATAATGGCGATAATGGTGATGGTGGTGATGGTGGTGATATGGTGATAATGATGATCTTGGTGACGATACTAGCAACAATAACATTTGTGGTAGCAACAGCAACGGTACAATGGTGACAACAGCAAATTACCCTTCCATACGTCTATACATATTCCGTATGTACACATATAGATGTTCAAACATGTGTCTACAGCGTACTCCCAGTTTCTATGTACACATGTTTGGTCATCCGCTGTGTTCTATATATTTAATTATATACTATTTATTTGTTTACATCATGCTCTATTTCATCTATATGTATTCTAACATATTTCCTAACAATTTAAATATTCCAAAAATTTTGCAAAACAATTCTCATCTTTATATTTATTGTATATATACTATATATTTTTCATATATTTATACTAAAAAGAAAAAACAAAACAAAATTTTCAACAAAAAGTAATTATCGGGTGGTCACCCATCCAAGTTGTGACCTCGCCCAGTGTTGCTTAACTTTAATATGTTTCAAATACGTCTATACATATTCCATATGTACACATAAAGATGTTCAAACATGTGTCTACAGCGTACTCTCAGTTTCTATATACACATGTTTGGTCATCCGCTGTGTTCTATGTATTTAATTATATACCATTTATTTATTTACATCATGTTCTATTTTATCTATATGTATTCTAACATATTTCTTAACAATTTAAATATTCCAAAAAATTTTTGCAAAAACAATTCTCATCTTTATATTTATTGTATATATACTATATATTTTTCATATATTTATACTAAAAGAAAAAATAAAACAAAATTTTCAACAAAAAGTAATTATCGGGTGGTCACCCATCCAAGTTGTGACCTCGCCCAGTGTTGCTTAACTTGGTTAGGTTAGGTTAGGTTAGGTTAGGTTAGGTTAGGTTAGGTTAGGTTAGGTTAGGTTAGGTTAGGTTAGGTTAGGTTAGGTTAGGTTAGGTTAGGTTAGGTTAGGTTAGGTTAGGTTAGGTTAGGTTAGGTTAGGTTAGGTTAGGTTAGGTTAGGTTTTTTTTTTTTTTTTTTTTTTTTTTTTTTTTTTAATGCTACACCTCCAACATTATCGGAGCCTTTATTAAACTATTACTCTTGCATGCCAGTTCTCACTTTTGTGCCTCTCGCACTTCTATGCCGCATCCGTTTTCTTATCTTTCATTCATACTTTCAGTCCATACGGGTGGGACTCCCGTTCATTAATCTATTCTATTCTATCCATAATATCTGGTCTGTTTATTCTATTCCTTCTATCTATTTTATGTCTGTTCTGTCTATTCCATCTATTCTATCCTTTATTTGTATATCTGTTCTATCCATTAACTAAGTTCTTTGTTTATAATATATATATTATCTTTATGCTACGGGGAAATGAGGTAACTCGACAATGGTTTTTTATTTTTTACAGTGTTCTTATAGCTACTTATATTCTTAATTTACATGGTATTTATTACAGTTTAAATCTTACAGTTTTTAGTTACATAGTTTATAGTATTATTTTTTTTTTTTTCTTCTTATATCTATTACATGTATTTCTTAATCTATTGTATTACTTACATATAGTTTCTTAATCTCTATTACATTGAATGTTACCTTATGGCTATATTCTTAATTTCTAATAACATTGTTTGTTTATGCTTAACACTAATATATTGTACAATATTATGTAAACATAATTTCTTAAGCTATACTTTTATTCCTACTAATTACTTTTTCGGCCAATTTAATGCAATATTCTATAAAATCATCCCTATACTTACTATCGATAATTTTATGAAGATTTGGTTTTATTATGTCTATTTCTATTTTGTTCTCACAGTCGTGTCGTTCCACGGCAAATATAGGGCAATCACACAGAATGTGTGGCACAGTTTCCCTCTCTCCTGGGTCGCAGGAGCACGATGGGCTCCCCTTACACCTGAATCGTTCCAAGTATTCAGAGAACCCACCGTGCCCCGTTAACACCTGTGTTAAAGTGTACGAAATGTTGATTTTCCTAATAATTCTGTACGCCGCCACCGCATCCGGGAAGAATAATTTAGTGGTGCCTGCAGTTTTACCCGTGCTGTACCTCAGGTTCCACTCCTCTAGCGTCTGCATTCGCAGGTTACGCCTTATGTAGGAAACCGGGCACAGGTCGTAATCCGGCCTCTTCTTGGATCTTTCTGCGGCCTCCTTGGCTAGACAATCCGCGCGTTCATTACCTTCCACCCCCGCGTGGGCCTTGACCCAGAGCAAGGTTGTAGTTTTGCCCTGGAGAGACTGGGCTCTTAAGTTCTCTCTGGTTTCCACTGCCAGGTTAGGTTAGGTTAGGTTAGGTTAGGTTAGGTTAGGTTAGGTTAGGTTAGGTTAGGTTAGGTTAGGTTAGGTTAGGTTAGGTTAGGTTAGGTTAGGTTAGGTTAGGTTAGGTTAGGTTAGGTTAGGTTAGGTTAGGTTAGGTTAGGTTAGGTTAGGTTAGGTTAGGTTAGGTTAGGTTAGGTTAGGTTAGGTTAGGTTAGGTTAGGTTAGGTTAGGTTAGGTTAGGTTAGGTTAGGTTAGGTTAGGTTAGGTTAGGTTAGGTTAGGTTAGGTTAGGTTAGGTTAGGTTAGGTTAGGTTAGGTTAGGTTAGGTTAGGTTAGGTTAGGTTAGGTTAGGTTAGGTTTGGCCTATTCAGTGGCCAGAGACGACGGGGGCCGAGAGGACGATATTCCGCCCGTTAGGGAATCGGAGGTTGGGGCGGCTGTTCTTCGGATCCGTTCCAAGAACACCGCCCCCGGGCCGGACGGGGTTCCACCCCGAGTGATGGCCCGAGCCCTCGACCATATGTCGGACCGCCTCAGGGAGGTTTTGGATGCCAGCCTGGCGTCCGGACGCTTCCCTGAGTGCTGGAAA